>CM028137.1:621380833-622770000 GCA_016271365.2 Neoceratodus forsteri | reverse complement strand
ATGGTGGGGAGGTTGGATCATAGAGGGACCTTTTTTGTACAGGTTTTATTTAAAAAAAAAGACACTGAAAGACCATTTTCTTTATTACAGGAAAGGACACATGTACAGGGAGGACATTTAGAGAGTAGGGGGGGTACCACTAGGCACCAGGAAAATTGTGAAAATTATGGGGAAGGTGATCAGAGGGTGGGGGTGCCACTAGACACCAGGAAAATTGTGATCAGAGGGTGGTGGTGCCATTAGACACCAGGGAAATTGTATAAATCATGGGAAGGGTGATTGAAGGGGGTATCCTGTGAAAATAGCAAGGAAATAATAGCAAATAAATAACCACAAAGATATAATTGTGAAGCCATCTATAGCGACTGACATTTAATAGCGCTCACCATAAATGGTGACTTTGACCGCGTCAAATACGTTCCAATGCAAGGGATCCAGTACAAGATTTAATTAAGATGCTAAGGATCGTGTCAAATTAGCACCAATGCAGTACAAGAAACCAGGGAACATCCAGTACATCCAGTTCAAGATTTAGCATGAGGAGACGAGCGTCAAAATTGTGAAAATACAAATTAAAAAAAAAAAGTCAGTTGCCAGAAAATCCTTTATTGAAACACCAGAACCACGCAAGGTATGAGCCCCATGACTGCCTCAGAACTTATACACTCCAAGTTGCTAAGAGGAATGCACTGCCAAGGAGTCTGGCTCGACTATGGGCTGGTTACCAGGCAACAACAAGTTGCTAAGGAACAGGAAGTCCAGGAAGTCCATGGAAACCGGGAAACTGAGAGAGAGAACAGCTGCAATTTGTCTGGAGGTATAACAGCATGCTATAATTGTTCAGGCATTACTGTTACACTCGCCACACTTTGTAAGGCTATTTTCTGTTTTCGCTAATGTCTCCGTGCTATTATTGACATCGTTATATTTTGTTTGCGATTTTGACATAGAACCATGTGGGTCATCAGCCTGGTCCTGGCAGAGATTGTACAATGCTCATTGGAGACTGGGGAGTGTCCAGACTCCCTGAAGGAGGCAGTGGTGACACCCCTCCTGAAGAAATCTTCCCTCGACCAGGATTACCTGGCCAATTATAGGCCTGTCTCTAACCTTTCCTTTGTGGGTAAGGTTATTGAGAAGGCAATCATGATGTAGCTGGACGACCATCTTGCCATCCATGACATTTACGATCCTTTCCAGTTAGGATTTCAAAAAAAGGCATAATACTGAGACTACCCTTGTTCAAGTGCTTAATGGCCTCCTTATGGGGAGAGATCGGAGGAGCTGTACCATCTTGGTCCTACTTGATCTCTCTGCGGCATTGGATGCTGTGGATCAGGGAGTGTTGCTAGAGTGACTGCAGTTGTTCTGTGGACTGTCAGGTACAGTCCTCAGATGGTTCCAGTCTTTTCTCATGGGCAGGTCTCAGAGAGTAACATCTGGGATTTATTCCTCTGATGCATTTTCCCCGCCAAGTGGGGTTCTGCAGGGCTCTGTGCTATCACCCATGTCTTTTGCGGTGTACATGCTTCCTCTGGGGCACACTGTAAGGTGGTACAGACTGAGTTTTCACTGCTATGCAGATGATACTCAGCTGTACTGTACATGTCCTTTGCACCAGAATAGGATGCAGCGGTCTCGGTATTTAACAACTGCATAGCTGAGAACCATGACTGGATGTGTGCCAATTGGCTGAAGCTGAATGCTGATAAGACTGAGGTTTTGGTAGTGGACCTGGGTCATTGAGCCTAGGGGAACTTGGCTGTACAGGTCACTGGCCTAGTGCTAGGAGGCTGTCAGCTGAGGGCTTCTGAACAGATGCAGAGTCTGCAGGTGCATAGTTTAGTGTGCCCCCTAGCCACACTATTTTCCCTCTATCCCACCCCTCCCCGCCACCGCTACCACCCCTACTTTTCCCCATGTACGCTTCACCCAGACACTGCCTCCCTTGGCTGATCACCCCGCCCTCCCCTACCTCATCTCCTTGACGAGGCCTTATCAAGGCTGACCACCCTACCCTCTCTGTCTTTTGGTTTATTAACCACCCAGTTATCACTAGGACAGTGTACCTCCCTCCTGTCCTATCCTAAGCCCTTCTCTGGCACCATTGTAATTAAGATGTATATAATTGCTATGCACTTGCCTGTGTTATTTGATTCACTGTTTCTCTGTATTTTTTGTCCTATCTGTAATGTTTTTGTCCACCACTGACTTGGAACCTATGAAAATGAGTCCTTGAATCAAAGGTATTAATCCTAAACTGAAATAAATAAATAAAAATAAATAAATTATTCTTGACAAGGGGTTAACCCTGAAATCTCAGTGTCATCCATGGTCAAGACCTCTTTTTACCAACCGAGGAACATACCCCAGATTAAGCACCTTGTTCTGCCCAGCGACTAACAGATTTTAGTTCACTTCTTTGTGACCTCCCACCTGGATTACTGTAATGCCTTGTACCTAGGGCTTCTGGGGAGTTGATATCCGTCGCTCGTAGCTAGTGCAGAATGCGGCAGCAAGGTTACTGACTGGGCATTCTCGATCTAGCCATATTACACCTGTGCTGCGTGTGCTGCACTGGCTACCAATTCAGTGGCAGATCATCTTCAAGGTCAGTCTTCTGAACTGTAAAGCCCTACATGGACTGGGACCAAGCTACCTGAAAGAGATTCTTCCCCCTTACCGCCCCCTCCACCCGCTCTGCTCCACTGATGAGGGATTGCTAGAGATGCCAAGAGTTTGGCTGCAGACATCTGGGGCATGAGCATTTGATTTTGCTGCCCACACCCTATGGAATTCTCTACCTTGCCGGGTGTGTGAGTGCCAGACCATGGAGAGCTTTAAATATGCTCTTATGATGTACTTATTTAATTTGGCGTTCTCCATAAATTGATTGATTTTCTGCTGAGCTGAATTTTGAATAACTGGTTTAAATTTTTTATATTTTTATTGTAAAAGTGCTTTGGTTGTGGAATTGCACTATATAAATATAGGTTATTATTATGTCCTTCTGGAGATGTGGTCTCCAAAACTGGACACATTACTTTAGGTAATTGGTGGTTGTCAATACCATGGCACCAATTTTGTATCTGTCTATGGGTTCTCTGCCCTAAGTATAGTATTTTGCACTTTTTTGCAGTGAAACCCAGCTGCCATACCCTTGACCACTGTTGTCAGCCTGACTGGTCGGTAATTGCCAGCCTCCTCCATGCTATCACTTTTGTGTAGGCAGACTACATACATCCTTCTCCAGTCCTCTGGAACAACTCCTGTTTCCAGTGAACTGTTAAATAGGACTTTCAGAGGTGCGGTCAGTAATTCCTTGATCTCCCTCTGTAGCCTTGGATGCACCCCATCTGGCCCCATTGCTTTGTCCACCTTCAAATCAGTGAGTCCCTTCAGGACTCTCTCCTCCAAAAAAAGGATTATTGTCTACCTCTCGCCCTCCAAAGCTTCTTTTACTTTTTTGTGGCCCCTGCCTTTCTCCTTCCTCTGCAAACAGTGAGCAAAAGCATTTGTTCAGGATGTCTGCCTTTTCCTGGTACCCCTCTGTACAGTCCCTCCTTCCCTTTTTAACCTTTCAATCCCACCCCTGGTCTTCCTCTTTTCACTCACATACCTAAAAAATGTCTTGTCCCCTTTCATTACCTCCTGGGCTATTCTTTCTTCAGTTTGCACCTTTGCATGGCTTACTGCTTTCCCACCCTCCCTGTGTTTCCCCTGATAAGCTCCTATCCTCCTCCCTCTGTGTCTCCTTATACCTCCTGAACACTACCCTTTCAGCTTTTACCTTTTCAGCCACCTCTTTCGAGAACCATAGTGGTCTATTTTTCCTCTTGCATTTGCTCACTTGTTTGATGCAGAAGTTTGTAGACTTTATTTTGTTCCTTTTTAGTTTTGTCCTCTGTTCCTTTACCCCACTCAGTTCATCTCCCCACCACGTGATCCCTGAGGCATTCATCCATGTTTGTAAAATCTGCCCTCCTAAAGTCCAGGACCCTTGCCCTTGTGTGATTTGATTCCACAGAAGTCCTTACATTGAACCACATATACGGTGATCAGTGGTCCCCAGGTGGATTCCTACTTTGACATCTGCAACACTGTCCCTGTTAGTGAGTACTAGGTCCAGTAATGCCCCATCAGGAGTGGGTTTAGTGACTAGTTGTCTGATGAATGCTGCTTGCAGAGACTCCAGGAATTCCCTAGTTATAGCCTTTTTTGGAGGCCATGATTCTGTGGCATCCCACTTAAGGGGCTCCCTTTGTAGATGCATGTTTCTGGTTGCAATGAGTGCCCCATCTTACCACTTGCCTATAGTAATCCTACAGGAAGGGGATGTTGTAAAAGGCTGCAACTGGATGTGCAGGGGCCTCTGCCTTTCTGTGCATGACCCTTTGAGTTATTAGTGTGGCAGTCTCAGCCCTAACCATCTTTCCCTGCACAATAACAAGCACTTTTGTGACCTTGCAGAGAAAGCTGACAACCCCATTAAGTGGGGTCATAAAGTATAGAAACCAAGGTCCAAGCATGGATAAGGCCATTTATAGGTTGAATGCCAGCCAGGATTCTTGAAGAAGTCATAGTTTAATAGAGATGAATGGAGAAGGATGGTTTGTCTTAAACAAGGAGCTTGCAGTACATGACAGGAACAATAAGAAACAACAAGGTGTGTGTTTATTTTTGTAAACTGCTTGCATAGGTGTGTTGCGAGGTATGAGGTGCTTGCACTGAGTGTCTTCAACAATCTGGAAGTGCATTTCACAAAAGTAAACACACACCCTGAAGTATCTTATTGCACTTATAAAATGAATAACTAATAAAAAACGAAAGCAATTTTTGAATAAGATTAGAAATTTCAAAAACAATTTCATAATGTGAATCATAGAAAAGTAGATAAATAAAAAAGTAGTCATTGTGATGCTATGTCAGTTTGAGTGTCATCTCCATTAGGCCTCCAGAGTGAGCTCTGTGTTTTAGTGCTGAGGTGTGAGTAACTGACTCACTGGCAGTGGCTATGGCTGTCGTTCCCCCCATCCACCATCTAACTTTGTGGCCTCTGTTGCTAAATCCAGGCAGGAACGTGTTTGCTTTTTTTTGACAGTGCAATTTTATTTATTCTCTTTTGATAGGGTAAGTTATTCTAGTGATAGGGTGAGCTAGTTTTAATCTGTGTGTTTGGGCAGTTTTCCAGTTGTTCTTGTATGCTTGCTCTATCCAAAGGAATGCCTGTATGCAGGATTGGACAGTGATGTTAATTTGCTGACCAGGTATGACAGAAAATGTTTTCTACCCCTTGGTAATTGATGGTATAATTAAGCAATAAGGCACGACAAGATGTGGTATATCATGGGATATCGTCACACCTTGGGTGGTTGGGCACAAGGCCGCAGGCTGAGTGCATCCAACCACCCGAGAAATATAATATAACCTCATAATGAGTTAACAGCAATGCACTAGGAAGATGCCTATGGGAAGATCACTCAGATAGTGTACAGGCTGCCCTGGGTAGTAGGCATGAGTGCACTTTGGAAGGTGCTTATGGGGGATCAGCCAGATAATGTACAGCTCACAAACAGGTAGATTGCATTATGTTAGAGTGGCAGGGATAACCATCAGTACATTTTCCTAAGACACTGATGTTGTAGCAGTATAGCAAAATATTTGGGGTAAGCAGCAGTACTTTTTACCAAGGTGCCATATGGCAGTATAGCAGAATGGTAGGAAAATGCAGCAGAACATTTTGCCAAGACACTAACTACGGCACTATGACAGAATGTCAGGGATAAGCAGCGGTACCTCTTTTCCAGAACACTAGGATTGGCCTCTGCAGACCTATGTACCCTTTCACAAGTTCAGTGGCACTAGTACTATGTCAGTATACCAGAATGGCAGGTATAAGAAGCAGTATATATGTTGCCAGAACACTAGTGCTGATCAATGTAGACCTAGGTAGATTTAAACAAGCTCATTGACAGTAACATTATGGCAGTATAGCAGAAATGGTAGACATAAGAAGTAGTACCTTTTAAGCAGCAGTACCTTTTACCAGAACTTTAACATTGGCCTTTGTACCTTTTATACAAGTTCAGTGGCACTCAACAGGGAGGAAGCATGCCAGCTAGCTGACTGCGTCTTTAGTTGATGCCATCGGTATGATGCCCTTTGCATGCCAGCCTTCTGCTCTCTGGCCTGCAGTGTGAAGACTACTAGGGAGGGCCTATTTAGTAGAGGAGAAAGTGGCGTTTGAATCTTCTCAGCCAACCAAGATACAGGAAATTCCCTACCCATGTTATAAATAACTCTGTAATTATGAGGGCACAGTCTAATTCAACAATCACAACATTCCCCCCAGCATGGTCCTGCCACTCAATAGATGTTGCATTCACAACAAACAACAGCTTTCCAGGGAGGGACACAAGAGTTCCTAAAGTGTAAATAGAGTTTACCTATTCATCCCCATATGCACTCCCTCTTGTAATACGAGAAAATAATCAATACATATCTGCCATCCTAGCCTCCTTACCTAATCAACAGGACAATCATGCCACAGCCTGGGCCACCTTACTAGCAGTTCTTCAGGTGCAGTGTTTTCCAGGCTTTTGATGGGAGAAAAGTATGGGTCAGTCTCTTGTCCTAAAATGATCAATGTGGCCACAGACTTCCCAAAGATGCAGACTCTGGGCTAGATTCCAGAAGCATATTCTTCTCAAATTTGTTCTTGGGTCCTACTCAGGGATCTCTGATGATGGGATGGGCAAGATCTCATCTCATACACTGTTGATAGAACCGTGGGTAGGTTGTCAGGCAGTAACATTACCCTGTGGTGATGGGGCACTGGAGACCATTGCTTGGTGTCAAACAAGCTGCCCCCAGTCACAGGCTGGAGCTATTTCCCCAGTTGTAACATGTTTCCCTGGCAGCACACAGTTACATCTGAGGCAACCCCACACCACTCTTGCTTTCGGCTGGCATCTCTTTATGCCTTAATCCTTCTCTCTCTTTCCTTTTGTTCCCCCATTTTATATATTTCATGATAACCACTCACATTTGGGGTAGCACAATTATTAACTCCTAAAGAACTCAAACTGGAGAAAGGTTTACATCAGTAGCTGGCACTAAGTAGTTGCAGTAACCACTTCTCGGAACCAGCTGAGGTGTATTTGATGTGTATCTCAAGTCTAAATGAGGTGTACACCTCAGTACACCTCGTGGTATGCATATCAACTACACTGCTGTCTGAGAGGTGTACATGAGGTTCAATAGCAGTGAACTTACAGTGTAATTTAGGTGTAGTTGATGCACATTTAGAAATGCGAATTAACTACACTTCAGTGAGGTGTGCACTAGGGGTGTGCAAGTAGCAAATAATATTCCCGAATACCACAAAAAATGTACTATTCATTATTTGAATAAGAATAATGGATATTGGCACTATTCATGACTATTAGTCTTCAAGAAACAAAAAAAAGGAAACAAAAACATCCTCCCCACCCTTCTCCCCAGTCCAATCATCTTAAAAACAGCCCCCATCCATCCACCCTCTGCAAGTAGTCTACTCCTCCCCTCCTCCCCTCAGCATCAATGATTTCAAGATTGATAAGAAAAATACTCCCACGGTGGGCAACCTGTACAACTCGCCCACCTCCAAAGCTGACTGCCATCTCATCTTGCCATACATGTAGTTAAATAAATCAACTCCCCCATTCCTCCACCCCAGCAGAAGCACCCAAGTTCCATTCATCTCCTCCTCCTCAGTACCCACATTTCATATATTAAGTTCATATCAAGTCATCTCCAAGTCATGAGAAGGCGTATGACAGAACTGACCTTCCACCACAGCTGTTCACCTTCTTGTGAATGGTGCTCCTGCACTTGTTCACATAGTAAAACAGCTTATTACATGACTTGTGGGTGTTGTGTGGAGGAGGGGGAACCTGGAAGCTACTGTGGGGATGGGAGGATGGAGGGTTCTTTTATTTAACTGCAAGTATGACAACAGGAGACAGTGGCTGGCCATGTAGGCGGGTGGGTTGTGCCAGTCATCCATCATGGGAGTTTTCTACATAATCTTGAAATTATAGGTGTTGGTAGAGGGTGGAGGCTGGGTATGGGCTCCTTAAAGAGTCTGGGGGGTGGGGATTGCTTTTAATGTAACTGAGGTGGGGAGGAGGTTGGGAGACTGTTTGTGTACTTCCCCCAATACACAGGTACATGAATAATAAAGCCAAATACTGAAGGTCAGAATATTTAGAGCCCCAAATAAAAATATTTGGCCAAACATTCGAAATAAGGTAATCACCTACCTCTAGTGTGCTCCTCAACCTGTGGTGTAATTAGGTGGTGTAGCTGATATGTGTAAAAAATATATGAATTAGGTACACCTTGCTGAGGTGTTTACATCAACCTGAGGGGTAGCCAGAATGTGTTGTTGAGGTGAGTCTAAAAATGCTAATTAGGTACACTACAGGGAGGTGCACACTTTAACCTGCAGTGTAGTCAGGAGGTGTTGTTAATTTGCACCTAAAAATGCTACATATGAACATCTGGATGAAGTGTACATCTGAACCAGATGTATAGTCAAGTGACATAGCTGAGGTACACATGTCAATATGGCCAGTGTAGCTGTAAAAAAAAACTCTTAATGCAAAGCCAGAAATCTTGTTCACAAGAAAATATAAATACTATTTGCTAATCTTTAAACTTAAGAAGTATTATTAAGGGGCAGTTCCCTGCCTCTGCACTACCTCAGCCATTGCAGAAATAGATAAAACAATCTGAAATTCCTGCATTAAATAGACTGGAGCTATATCTGCAGGGACAACATTCATTAGATATTTCATTTAGACATTTGTCATTGGAAATATATGTACTGAACCTTTAAACAAGTACAAGAAATGTAATTACTGCCCCCTATCCCCACCTTTATTAAATATATAGAAAAGACACACATAAAAAAGTACACACCCTAGTAAGATCTTGGCACTTTCTGCAATATGAACAAACTGTTATAAACAAGGAATTGCCATACTCCCAAAGAAGATGGTTATTTTGCAAGTACTGCACATCATACCTCACAACCATTTTCACTGAAATGAGGGACAAGGGCACTTAAAATGAGTGGCAGTGTGGGATGGTGACCCTCATAATAAGGGCCACCTCTTCAAACATGGAGATACATGCTCACACCACTGTAGACACCATTGCCTTTACTTGTACAGAGTTTAGTTCTGATTTAACATGTTACATTATTATGAATGTCTTCTCTAATATCTGAATTTAAAGCACCTTCTGAGTGTGGGCAGCATTTTTTCTATGAGGGATGGATGATGCACATAACAATTTTGAGGGGTAAAATGAGGACCATGCCTCATAATCAGGACAGTTGAAAGGTATTCTGCCCATGTAAAGATAAAGTTCCAACTGTTGCCTGAGCTCAAAATCATCAGTAACAAGGAGTTCTGCATGGGAGTTCTGAAATCAAAACTAAATGATGTCCTTTCAGGGCCAAGTATATATTTCACATTCAGTAACACAAGGCAGATATTTGCATGCAGTTGAGGTGTATACAGCTAAAATTGAAGTTTGAGAGGTACACCTGAGTTATGTACTGCTAAATTTAAAGTTTGTAAGGTGCAGATGAAGTGTGTGTTAGTATAAGTAGAAGTCTGTGAGGTGCAGATGAGGTGCACAGTATTTATGGAATGTACAAAAAATGAACAAGGGCTCGCACTCGGCTGGGGTCTACTTGGTAAATTAAAACTTTAACAACATCATAACCAGGCACCCACCACCACCAATAAAAACTGATGCTGCAGTACAAAATAAATAATTTATTTTACAAATCGCATGCTTGAAGCATTTCTGGTCACAATGACCCTTTCTCAAAGGTTAAAAAACACATGACGTTAACACCATTAGTGTTAAAAATATTTGTGGAATGTGTATAAGGTGCAGCTGAGATGTACATAGGCAAAGTGCACTTTACCAATAATGTAAACTATTCCAAGCATTTGGGTCACAGACTGAAATACGTGGGTCCACAGAAGCAAGGCAAGCACTTCTAAAAGGATTTCTTGCTTCCCCTATCCTTTGCATATGCTGTATTGGTGTCTTTAGACAATATACTGTATATGGCTAAAAGGCACCAATCATACAACCAGTGAAAGCTTCTGAAAAGAAAAGGGACTAAGAGGTGGACTAGTGACAGAGCTGTGATGTACTAGCCAAAATATAGACCACAGGACAAGTGAGACACAAAATACAACAATGGGTGCATTGATTCAGATAGCAGTGTAACATGAGCAATCTGGAAAACCTTGTTGACCATTCAGATCCTGTCGATCAGGACAGATATACAACACTTGCATTAACGGCTTCAAAACATTCAATGACTCTGTTCCTCTTATACTTTAAATAAGTTTCACT
This sequence comes from Neoceratodus forsteri, assembly GCA_016271365.2. NCBI lineage: Eukaryota > Metazoa > Chordata > Ceratodontiformes > Ceratodontidae > Neoceratodus > Neoceratodus forsteri. The sequence goes on along the minus strand of CM028137.1, from coordinate 622,759,575 downwards.
AAGTAACTTACTTTCTCCCAAAGGCTATTCCCACCTGCATTCAGTATTCAAGTGAGAGACTGAAGGCTTGAACCTCCAAGCCCTCCCTTACTAACTACTTGGCCAAACTTTTGATCCACAGCCAGTAAGCTTTACAGTGACACTGACTGCTAGGCAATACACCGTCCTAAGCTGGCCCACCAACCCCAACCTGGTATCCCTTCCTGGATGTCTAAACTCTATCTATTAATGAAGTACCATATATAAGATAGTGCATGGGGAACAGTTGACAACAGGGCTATTCTTTCACCGAGTTGCCACTATGACGATGGATTACCTCGAGAGCGCAGCTCGAGAGGTAATCCGTCATAGTGCCAATGAGGTGAAAGATGCTCGTTGTCAACTGTTCTCATGCACTTTTCTTTATATTGTATGGTGGAATGTCATTTTTTGAGAAAAAAAAATCACTACAGCATGCTTCTGTTTCCAAACATTTTTGCTGGGTTACTAGAAGGAAAAAAGAACTTTACATTTTGAACGTGTTCATGCTTGACATTTTAACTGTTTCAGAACTTTACATTTTGAACGTTTTAACGCTAAACATTAGTACTGCCGCTGACATTGCTGCTTTCACTATGTGTCCTGTGTATGGAGTGAGCCCTAACTGTCAAATGCTGCTCGAGAACACAGTGTGTGACGTTCGCAGTGCAGTAGAAAAAATTGTTCTGTTGCACTGCGAACGTCACTAGTGTGTGACTACAAGGTTTTGACAACATAGAAACATAGAATTTGACGGCAGATAAGGACCGCTTGGCCCACCCAGTCTGACCATTTCCCTACCTAATGGATAAGCTGCAGATCCTAGTTAACCAGCAGCCTAGTTCTTCCTGCCCCAACCCCCTAGAATTGCCTTATGACTGTCCCATGCAAGCTTGAATTCCACCACAGTTTTTGACTCCACAACCTCCTCCGGAAGGCCATTCCATGCATCACAACCCTCTCTGTGAAAAAATACTTCCCTAAATTACCTCTGAGCCGCCCCCCCCCATCTTCAAATTGTGCCCCCTTGTTCTTGCATACCTCTTTTTGAAAGATGCTAACCCTCTTGACTTTGTTGATTCCCTTGAGGTACTTGAAAGTTTCTATCATGTCCCCCCTCTCCCTACTTTCCTCTAGGCTATACATATTAAGCTCCTTAAGTCTCTCTTCATATGTCTTCCGGTGCAGACCCTGCACCATTTTAGTTGCCCTCCTCTGGACAGCTTCCATCCTGTCTATGTCTTTGCAGAGATTTGGTCTCCAGAACCGCACGCAGTACTCCAGATGGGGTCTGACCAGCTGTCTGTACAGAGGGATAATAACTTCCTGTTTTCTACTGGTAATGCCTCTCGCTTCCTGTTTTCTACTGGAGATGCCTCTCACTTCCTGTTTTCTATGATGGATTTCGGTGGAGAACGACGTTCCACCATACACTATAAATCATTCTTGCACATTATGCAGTTCTATATGACTGTATAGCATTAAACCATTCTCAATAGATTAACTTACTGACACTATTTCTAGTCCTCCCCACCACCACCAAAATCTCCTTTAAACAAAAGTCTTTTTAAAAATGTCTTTCAGAATTAAATGTCTGTTGGAAAATGTATTTTCTCAATTAAATAAACAATCATTATCTAAACCTGTTATTGCTGAAGGGCAAAATGGATGACTTTAGGTGCTGACGTCCCACAAAAAAGACTAACTTTCTTAAGTTGACTCAATTTGTCAGCTGGTCGCTTCTCTTCTTCCTCTAAAAACTGCCACAGAAGAAATAAATGTATGTTGAAGCAGCAAGCAATAGCTAATATTCCCTTGGTCTCACTCAGCACCCTACTGCCATTATGTTGGGATACAGGAGACTGCCAATGGTACTAGCTTTACTGGAGGCTTCTTCCCATTAAGACCTACCCTGTCTCTCTGTCTCTCTGTCTCTCTCTCTCTCTTTCTGACTGCTCCTTCTCACTAGACCCACCTCTCCTTCCAGGGTCTGCAATCACAAATTCCGGGTGCCTAGACCCCTGAAATGCACCCTGCAGTAAGTCCACAACTCACTTGTGTATGTCTATCAGACCGTGCTGCTTTCTATTAACTCCATTTTTGCTTTGCAACATGTTTGACCAGTTCCACCTGCTAGGTTTCCACATGCGTATTTGCATGCCTTTTGATTTTATTTCTGTTTTACATGGTTTGTTATCATTTTTCATGATTTAAATTGTGCTACATATGCCTGCCAGCACCTGCATGTGACCCTGGCCATTTTGGTACCTTCAAAGTCTTTGTGTGACCTTGGCTCCTTTATTTAACTACTCCTGATGCCCCTTAATGTTTTGTTTATTCCATAGGCAGACCCTATTGCTTATTCTTGGTGACTGTCACCTGCTCACTAATTGAAAATGTAAGTATGATCATACTCATTAACTTTGGCCCAGTTTCTGTCTCTCAGAACTTCACTTTCAGCTAGTGTTGGAGTTCAGTTGAGTGCCCCATGCAAGCCCCTGCTGCACAACACACTCTTGTGTATGGTGGTGCTCTGCACTCCCTCTATCCTGTATACTGAATGGTGCTATCCGCAAATGCTGCTGCCACTCTTCAATTATACTTTCCCCTCAAAGGGCTTATTTTCTTATGAAGTAAATAAAATAGACTATGATTTCCATCTTACTCTCCTAGTGAGGCATTTACCCATTACCCACCATTGGACCAACAGGGTTACCTTTATTTATATATATATGGTCACAATAGCTGGGCAATCACTGCACAATAACTGGGGTCCATTTTTTCCACAGGGAAACCAAGTTAAAATTCATCATTATTGCCAGCTGGTTATGAAGGTGAACGTGTACTGGCTTTCCCTATGAAAAAGCACATGCCACACTTCACTTCAGGAAAATCAGTCACTCGGAATAGAGACTGCATCACTTTTGCCCCAACGTTGTAACCTACTGGCAGCAAGACCTCAGTTGACTCATCCTCCACCCTTCAGCTAGTAGCAGAAAGTCCAGTTCCTCAACACGAAAAAAAAGTAAAAGTACCTCAAGTCGCGTGACGCCTCAGCCCGACCACACTTTAGCAGGGCTCTGCCCCCCACTGCCCAGTTCACTCTGGCTGCCTCAGTTCATCACATTCACTCTCCCTGCCACAATAAAAAAACACAGAAAAAAAAGGTTTAAATAAATAAATAAATAAAATGGCACACGGCAATAGAAAACCAGCGGGTTATAACCAGAGGTACCTAAACAGTAACAGTGTCCACAGCAGCACCATCTAGTGGTCTAACTAGGCAGTCTTCAACATACACTAATGAAATCCTTGGGGCAAAAAAACACAAACTCCAGCAATTACATAAAATAAAACACGGGAAGGGGTGTAAAACTAAAATTTTATACATACCCTCAGAGTGGGATACATTTATAAACCCCTTGAGCTTTGCTCTCGGGGTTTATGTAGCATCCCACACCTCAGGTGCATATAAAATTATCATTATGCACCCCTTCATATGTATTATTCGATATGTATTATACAGGCATGGTCACACCTCTATATTAGGGAAGCAAAAGCACTTTAATGTTAAACCCTGCTTTTTGCGCCTTCATAACTCCACCCCCATTTAACTGATTTACTTGAAATGTGGCAGGCTAAGAGATGGAGCAAGGATCTTGGGATTCTGAATATGTTGTGGCAATCAGTTTACTAGAAGCAAAGTTACAGAGATGCAAAAACAAAAACATAAAAATTACAGTATATAAATTAAGACCTTTTTACCTCACCTATAACTTAAAAACTAGCTTGATTAAATACCTGAAACTTGCAGGTTTGATAGAGTTTGGTCTGTGGTTTGTTTATTTGTGCTTGTTATGTCCCTAATTATCTCCTATTTGGGTAATTAACAAAAAAAATTATTTTGTCTATTCTCAGAATTAAACAAAGTGATCATTCTAAAAATAACTGAGTATTTACCACTGGATTTATAAATGCGGTCACTTGACAAAACTGCTTCTGTGTCTGAAGGGGAGGGGCTATAGGCATCATCATGAAGTGATGCCTGATGCTATAAACAGTGTCCATTTTGGTTTTTCACTGTGTTCATTCATTGGGGCTGGACTATGCATCACTGCATAGCCCCACCACTGAACAAAGCAGTGTCACATTTGCTTAGTGAAGGCCATCTTTTCTTTTCTTTACAACCAGACAACAGGTTGCCCAATCCATGGTGCCGGCTTAACAGCTTCAATTAGGGCTGTGTGAATATCTTTTCCCAAATATTCAGCCGGATATTCAGTATTTGGGTCCCAGGTATTTGGTATTCGATATTCGGCCTGAAAACATGTTTTTTTAAAGGAAACTTCAAAAAAGCACTTCAACAACACCAGAACAACACAGAAAACAGGAAGTCGTTGGCCCTCTGTACAGACAGTTGGTAAGACCACATCTGGAGTACTGTGTACAGTTCTGGAGACCCCATCTCTGCAAAGACATAGACAGGGTGGAGGCTGTCCAGAGGAGGGCAACCAAAATGGTGTAGGGTCTGCACCAGAAGGCATATGAAGAAAGACTAAAGGAGCTTAAGATGTATAGCCTCGAGTAAAAGAGGGAGAGGTGGGACATGACAGAAACTTTCAAAAACCTCAAGGGAATCAACAAAGTCCAAGAGGGTAGCATCATTCAGAAAAAGAGATGTGAAAGAACAAGGGGGCACAATTTGAAACTAGAGGGGGGAAGGCTCAGAGGTAATGTGAGGAAGTATTTCTTCACAGAGAGGGTTGTAGATGCATGGAACAGCCTTCCTGAGGAGGTTGTAGAGTCAAAAACAGTGGGGGGGAATTCAAGAATGCATGGGACAGAGATAAGGCAATTCTAGTGGAGGGTAGGAGGAAGTAGGCTGTTGGTTAACTAGGATCTGCAGCTTATCCGTTAGGTAGGGAATTGGGCAGACTAGATGGGCCAAGCAGTCCTTATCTGCCATCAGATTCTATGTTTCTATGTTTCTATTAATCAGCCAATGAGCCTGGTGTACCATATACACCTCAATAACACTTCAACCACCAACATAGAGCTCTCACTAATGCAACACAGTCTACACGTGGCATACTTGATCCACCACACCTTACCACACCACACACATAGCACTCTGAAAATGACATCGAGCATTGCATTGGGTCAACACTGGATGGTGTTCTTGGTCACAGACACAGGGTAGAAGGTGCTTTGGCCATGGGCATAAGAATAGTGTTAACAGTGGCTGCTGTAGTGGTGACAACTGAAAGGGTAGCTGCTGCAAGAATGACACTGGTGGTGGTGGGAAGCTCACTGGCTGTGGATGTAGCAGCCATAGTGGTAGCAGTGGGAACATTGGTGGTGGTGTCTACTGCTTCCTGCACAAACTATGTATGCTCTAATGCCCCCCTACCACTGCACAAAAAGATGTGACAGTGAACGAACAGATGGAACAGTGATGACACTAGTGGTAGTAGTACTGCTGGTGGTATTAGTAGTAGTAGTACTATTCCCAATGCTACAAGAACTAAAAGGCTTGCTTGGGGAGAAAAATATTTGAGCCCACCAAATAAAGAGAGAAACCCATCTGTCATTGTCTATGTAGTCTGTCTCACCACCTTCTCTGGAATTATATTATGTATCAATAATATACAATGGAGCAAGACAAGATGCAATTCAATACTTTGCAGTAAATGACATGTCACTAAATATTGGATGACTAGAGGGCTTAATTGATATTAAATTACACTGCTTCTTGCAACATACTGCAGAATTTTGCAGTAATTTTGCAAGATGCTGCATTGCATACTGTCTGGCGCCACTGTATGAACTATGTTTTATAATCCTGATGCAGTGTTTCATCCTTGGGTATGTTAGTTTTGGATTGCTTTGTTACAAGGGCATCTCAGTTTCATTTATTCTAACTTCATTTATTTATGGTGTGCGTTTCTTTAAGGGTTGTATATTCCTAGTGTGTTTGTATGTTCCTGAAATGCCCCCTGACAAAGACCAGGCTCTGGTCAAAGCACCAGGGATCTATTGGCATCCTCCAGCCTTAGCACAAATAAATGTATTGGCAACTTTATGCTCCACCGCTCTTAACTGTATTTTGTTACTGCCCCCCCCCCCGGAATGCTTCCTTTATTCTGCATAGATTGTTTGGGGGTTTGGTGGCCCAGGGACAACACCAACAGTAATTGCCTAGAAGTGCTGTATGTTTGTGGGTCTATCATCCTGTCCCTCACCACATGGGGCCAGCAGTGCAGATGCTTTGCTGGGGCTGGACCAGTGCAAGCATGTTTGCAAGGTTGCTAATGATGGGTCAGGTCACTAGTGGCTACCGTGTAAAATACAAACTATTACTACGTAGTACCTGTGTGTGATGCTTTACTTAGTGCTTGTGGAATGACAGTAATACGTCGACCTTACCAGTTATACTGTACCACAGTAAAGCAGCAGCAAATAACAAACACTGCTACTAAGAAGGGGAAGCAAAGGGCAACCTTTTTAGTCGAACATGGAACTGAGCAAGTAACTGACAGATGACATACAGTCAACTCAGTGAGGCAAGCCTGCCCCATTTAGTGCAATGGTCAAATTAACAAAACAACAACAAACAAACAAAAATGCATATGTACAGCTGTGCACACACATGGCACAGACTCAGGGGGGTATATTTCACATGCACAGGTTAATTGTGTGCAGTGGGCTGTGGAAGTGTGGGGGGGGGGGAGTCAGTCAACACACTCCTCATGTGTACAGGGATCCAAGCCTGGAACCAGAGGACTAACAATAATAATTCAGTGAGTCAAGCCTGACTGGCTTAGAACTGAAGAAGTTTATTTCAAAATCTGTGTACCCACAGCTGTGCATATGTGGGGCCCAGCCTCATGAAAAAAAAATATATCAAGCATGCACATGCAGGGCAAAGCCTCACAAAATCAAAATATTATGCACGTATATGGCAAATCATGAGCAGTGACCTGCAAGAGGGGAAGTTCACAAACACCCTCATCAGTCACACAGGAAACCAAGCCTGAAATCAGACAACAGCAAAAAAAAAAGAACACCAAAATAAAATGTGCTTCACCCAAAAAAATCACACTGGAGCTATGTCAGAGAGCAGCAGAGAAGGGGTGTTAGCAGACAGCCCTCCTAGGCCATGTAACTGAGTACAGCAATAAAGACAAAAATACTGTCAGAAAGTCAAACATAGCTTTTCTGACATTGATCAAAGAAATTATACTAATCCAAAAAAGCCTGTGAAGCAAAAATCTATTCTTTTTTTGCAAGTTTAAGGTCTCAGAAGTTCTGCAGAGCAGCTCTCAGAAACCACTGTCTCCTGTCTTCTACCATCTCAGAGTGAAGAAGTCACATGGTGTGCTTGCCTTTGAGCTCCAGAAAAGGCTTTTGATTGGCTAAAACTCTGCGAGGCTTGGAAATTTCACTGAATAGTGGTTCCCAAATAGTGGCCGAATAGTGAACTGTTCAGGAAACGCATCCGAATATTTGGGAAGCCAACTATTTGTGGTATTTGGAAAATACTAATCAGCTCATGCACAGCCCTAGTTTCAGTCTCTATCCAACACAGAGGTGCCAATTCCCCCCCTGTTCCAGTTCAGCGACACCCCCACTTTTCTATTATAAAAAAAACATAGTTAACCCTACACCTGGGTGCCCAACCCCCAGTGCTGGTTAAACCATAGTATTTGGTTATGGTTAATGATCCCCCAGATACTGCTAACATCAAGATGACCAGTCCCAAGTGCTGGCTCAGACCGTCTTTCCCCCATCACAAACGTGTATGGCATCAGGGTGCCCACCTGCTGTGCTGCCAAAAATTAAGTCAGCACTGGGGTGCCCAATCCTCAGTGCTGGTACCTGTAAAAGAAACACTGTCCCTTTTTTAAACCATGCAATAAAAAAAAATCCATCAATGTCTGTTACATTGCCAGCCTTGTTCCACCCCCCACCCAATACCATACTCATCACCCACCACCCCACAGGCCCTGTGGCCCTTACTTACCTACAAGGTCCAAAGTCGTAATCCACTCTGGACTAAGACAGGTCTCCTTCAGTGCTGTACCAAGGAATTGAGGAAACAAGGTAAGAGTGGTTAATGTATTTCAGAATGTTTTGAACTTGGTCATTTTTTAATATTAAATAACAAAGTTATGAAGGTATGCTGACATTTTTCGATGCTTGCTCATAACTTTGGCAATTTTCAATATTTTGACACCGAATTTTCATAATATTTTTTCACACCACCTGATGAACGTGAAAGGCGTAATTTTTCAAATCTTGCCCAAAATGTTTTTTTTACACTTTATTTATTTATTTATTTCACATCTTGGATGATTACCTTTGAGCCCAGAGGCGCTTTTACAAAGGTTCCATGTTAAAACAGCAGTACAAACAAACAGGGTCATCATGGAACAGAGAATACAAAACACAAATGATAAAATATACTGAATTAAGGGCAAGCATCAAATACTCATTTAAAGTTAAATAGTGTACGATATGAACATCAGTTATTGCAGGATAAACAGTTTTTTAAACAATGATTAGGTACAAGCTCATATGGATTATTGCTGCGAGTTTACAACATTATTTCAAAGTGCAGAGACAGGGAAGAATGGTAGGATAAGGGAAAGGAACTTTTTTTTCATATTGGTGAGGAGAAAGCAGGGAAGGAGGCAGCAAGAAAAGGCCACACCCTAGGAACAAAGTGTGCTATGCTTGTTGCTATGGAATATTAAATACCAGCTTGTTACTGGTTTAGCAGCCAAATTCAGGCAGTGTTAAGTGGATGGGGGACAGGGCTTGCATGAGAGGAGGAAAGGAAGGGGTGGGCTAGACAGGACTGCTAGGAGCAAATGGGAGCTACGTGGATGGGGGAAGCAGGTTGAGTAATTTCAGGGGAGCAGAGTCAATAAAAGCAGTCACAATTTCAGGGGAGCAGAGTCAGCTAAAAGCAATCACAAGGGTTTGCTTGGGCCAGTAGTAAATGTTGGCCTTTTTTAAAGGGGCCAATTTTCCAATAGTCAGTCAGTGATGCTGGAAGTTCATTGAACCATTGTGGTCCCCTAACAGAGATGGCATGCTGTGAAAAGGCAGTCCACCAAAATGGTACCTGGAGTACCCCTTAGCTGATCACTGGGTCATTTTTGTGGTCGTGGCACATCTGAAAATGTTGTCCATTGATGCAGGTGTTTTTCCAAGCAGAGACTTCTTCCCAAGCAAGCAGGCCTGGTAAGTGACCCTTTGCTGCAAAGGGAGTCAGCCTGTTTCACTGTAAAGCTGACAGGTGTGGGTGAGATGTTCTTCCCCAGGACGAGCCTGCACACTTTATTAAGCAGGGTCTTTATCCGTTTTAAGGCAATGTCCGAAGCAGCACTGTATATTATAAGCCCATAATCTATTGTGGACAGTATGGAGCTCCTTGTTGTCAGACTCAGTGCCTCAGCTGGCAATCAATTAATCAATCAAAACTTTATTTATGTAGCACCTTTCAAATATTAAGGCACTGTATGCTTTAAAACACAAATATGATAAACAATATAAAATAGCAATAAATTATTTAAGAACAATCTGGGAAGACTAATGAAATAAATATGTCTTTAGCATAGATTTAAAACTACTGACGGTTAGGCATTCTCTTAACCGATGAGGTAGAGAGTTCCACAGGGTTGGTGATACAAATGAAAAAGCACAGGCACCAGACATTTTTAAACAAACCCTGGGAGTCTCAAGCAATCCCTCATCAGCTGATCAGAGAGAACAAATGGGGGAGTAGGGAGTCAAGAGATCTTTCAGATAGTCAGGTCCCTGTTTGTGTACGGCTTTAAAGGCAAGCAAGCCTACATTATAAGTGATCCACCACTGAACCGGCAGCCAGTGCAGTCTGTGCAGTACAGGTGTAATGTAGCTGGTCCTTGAAGTACCAGTCAATAACCTGGCTGCAGCATTCTGCACTAACTGCAAGTGGCAGATATCAACCCCAGACAGCCCTAGGTAGAGGACATTGCAGTAGTCAAGACGGGTGGTGATGAAGGCATGGACCAGTGTTGGAAGGTCATCCTTTGAAACCAGGTGCTTCACCTGGCAGATATTCCTCAGATGGTAAAATGAGGATTTAACCACAGCTGACACCTCAGATTTCAGGGTCAAGTCATTGTCACAAATAATGCCCAGGTTATGCACCCAGTCTGAGGTAGTGAGCTGAACACCATCAAGTCATAGGCCCAACACATGTCCAGCCCCAGAACCCGCCCCTGGGTGACCCGGGTCCACAACCAACACCTCAGTCTTATCTCGGATTCAGTCTCAGCCAACTAGAGCTCATCCAGTCTTTGATCTCAGAGAGGCAGTTGTTTAGCACAGAAATCACATCAACCTGTCCAGGCATAAAGTACATATACAGCTGGGTATCATCTGCATAGCAGTGAAAACTCAAGCTGTATCATCTGATGATGTCTTCCAATGGCAGCATATATACTACAAACAACATGGGTGCCAATATGGAGCCCTGCAGCACCCCGCAGGACAGGGAGAGAGCATCAGAGGAATAAATTCCAGTGACCACCCTCTGAGACTTGCCCATGAGGAACGATCGAAACCAATTGAGGACTGTATCCAACAGTCCACAAAGGAAGTGCAAGGACTCCAAAAGCATACTATTGTCCACAGTGTCAAAAACTGCTGAGAGATCTAGAAGGACCAAGATGGTACGAGCCTTTTGATCTCTCACCATTAGGAGGTCATTTAATACCCAGACAAGTGCGGTCTCTGTGCTATGCCTCTTCCTAAATCCAGACTGGATAGCTTCACAGACATTGTGAGTTGCAAGGCGATCATCCAGTTGCAACGCAACCACCTTCTCAATAACCTTACCCACAAAGGGCAGGTTAGAGACAGGCCAGTAGTTAGCTGGACAGTCGGGGCCCAAGGAGGGCTTTTTAAGGCATGGTCAAATTACCACCTCCTTTAGGGGGATCTGGAACCCCCCTACTCCTCTCGAAGGATCTCCAGACAATTTCAGCTAGGATTGGGCAGATAACATCTACACACCCCGCTAAAAGGGGGGTAGGGCCCAGATCCAAACTACAACTGGCTGGGCGCAAAGCCTGAACAATTTTCACAATATCCATGAATTCCAGCTGGCTGAAGTCCATCCAGACAGACCAGGTGCTCACTGCCTCTCGACCTTTGCAACCCCTCAGAGGGAGAGCTGCTCCAATTCCAGACCTGATGCTGGCAACCTTATCTGTGAAGAACTGAGCTACAGTAGCGCATCACATTTAACTTGTTTAAAACTCTTCCAGACTGGAGACAGATTGGATTGCACAATCTGTTGACTGTTCAGAAGAGCTGAGCCAGTCAATTCTGGGCAGCAGAAATCTCCCTGGACAGCAACTCTGCCTTCTTATGGGTGATTTCTGATTGATAGCCCTTATAATGTTCTATCAATCTAAGCCTGTCAGCATCCAGGCCAGACTTCTGCCATGCTCTCTCCAACCTTTGACCAACTCACCTAAACTCCTTCAAGGAACCATCATACCAAGGGGACCTTGGATGAAGAGTGAGTGGTGGAACATGAACAGGAGCAATCAAGTCCGGGGCATCTCCCACTGCCTTATTACAGGCCAGTACAAGATCCCCTGGACTTGTGCTTTCAGCCAGCAATCCTGATAGGTCCAAGACTACTGATAGACCATCTGGGGTAACTCCTCTTAAAGGGCAGTACCAGACCATCTCTGAAGGGGTAGGTCGATTTGGGGGGGCCCCGAAACTGAACCCTATGGTGTGATGGTCAGACCAACTGATTGGTTCCACCCCCAAGTCTGAGATCTCCATTCCCAGAAGAAACAACAGATCCAGTGAGTGACCTCGTATATGGGTAGAGGGGGTAACCACCTGTGTAAGGCTCAGCATTGTCATTAGCTAGAGGAGATTTTGACCAAATTGCATTTATCATTGACCCAGGCATTAAAGTCCCCCAGAATTATCCATCTGGGAGACTCCAATACCATGTCGACGATGAAGTCTGCTATCTCATGCAGGAATACACCACCATCACCTGGTGGTTTTTAGATGAGGAGTATCCTGCAGCCTACACCGTCACCCATGATACACTGAAAGGATCTGGTGATCCCTAATGGAACATCCACAAGGCCCAGTTCGGTCTTAAAAAAGATGGCTACATCCCCACCCCTACAATCCAACCTCAGGTGGTGGATCACCAAGAACCCAGCTGGAACTGCAGAAGCCATTACTGGGCTAGCATTTTCATCCAGCCATGTCTCAGTGATACATGCCAGATCCACCATTTCAACAAGTTCAGCAATAATAGCCATCTTGTTTTTCATGGATCTGGCATTGCATAACACCGCCCGGGTTGGATGGGATGCTGAGGAAGACCTCAGCTCCTGTCCAGCATCTACTACTGAGCCCTTGGGTATGGGAACAAAACAGGGATTACCTGTGTCCTGACACCATTTCACCCCAGGGCGTTTCCTGGTTCCCACCACCCCAATTCACTCTCCCCTTTCCCTTCCCCCACCAGACCCAGTTCTCCCAATTTTTCCTATGCCTCCTGGCAATCACTAAAGACTGACAGCATTTGTAGGTTTCAGTTGGTAGGAAGGGGCAGTCAAAAGGATGCAGTTCCCTGGTGGGGGAATACTGCCTGACCATCTTTAAGCCATCCCAGCACATTTCTAAAACTAGCAGCAAACACACCTAAAATAACTAAACACCACCCAAATCAAATAAGAACTATCAGCAACAAATAATAAATGTACACATTTTAAAGCTTTTATGGCAATGTATCAGAATAAAATATTGCCCAAGGACAGCAGGCTGTCAGTCCAAGAATTCCAAACCCAGAGAGCTCTCACCTGTCTGGGAAGCAGTCAATAAACTCTTCCCCAGCTCTACCTCTCACTTAGGCCAGGAAAGATCAACAGTATTAAACAATTTTAATTATTTTAATGGGCACTCTCACTGCCAACCTAGATAAATATGGTCCCAAATGAAAGGAGAAAGGAGGTCTGACCATTTTGTAGATTCCAAGCAAGTCCTGCTTCCAGCTTACAGACCCAGAAAAATGGCAGAGGATTAAAATTGATCCAGCAGTCGAACACGAAAACCAGGCAGGCAAAACAAGAAAACCCTGACCATACCCACCCAGAGGCACCACTCTAAAGACCCATGGCCACTACTACAGCCTCCAGCAACAATAAGCCCTCCAGCCCACTCTCCAGGAGGCTTAGGAGTAGCTAGGGATAACACCGACCACTCTCTATCAGTCACTGCCCCAACCCTCCTGCATGGTCACTGTCCCGTCAGCTACCCCTTAGAAGCAAGAAGGGTCTTCTCGCTGCAAACCCAGGTGGCAGTTGCCAAAAGCTAAAAGCCAGGAACCAAAAGTTCAATAACAGGTCTTCCTATGCTGCAAAGCTCTCAACAGGATACACAAAGGATACGGAACCAGTCCATTCCTCTATCCAGTCCTCCTCACTGGTCCATCTCTGCCACAGTCCTCCATAAACAGCACTCTCACCACAGCAGTTCCCAGAACCCAATGCTGATGGTGGACTGCATGAAATTCCAAAGGATTGAAAAGTCCAGGACCTCCTTCCCTTCGTCTCTGTCAGCAGAACTTTAGACTGCTTCAGCCAGGTAGGGAGACATTCCAAGATTTAAATTTTGGCCATTTTCAGATGATAACCAAATAGCATTTGTTACTTCTCCTTAGTCCCGAGAACGCTGCTAGCCCCTACCTTCCTCACTGAGGTTCCCTTCCTAACTACCTCTAAAACCTTAGGAAAAATTCCTGAGAAAATCAAAAATTAAAGCACAAAATTGCTAAAATGCCATAAATTCCACTAATAAAATGCATTTTGCTGCTATTTTACTACTACTGCTGATGGCAAGCCCAACATGACCACCATCTTGAAATTGTATGGTAGCAGTGATAAAACAAAATCATTGAATGCTTGTGTTTATGGAGGACCCCAGTATGATATTTGCCATTTTGATGACTTGGTCAATATGTCCAACAAAGGACAGGGTATCATCAAGATTAACTACCAAATATTTGAACGTGTGTACCTGCTCCAGTGCTTCTCCTCTGCCACTATGGATGCAAAGGGGGCCAGCTTTCTTCTTGTTTTGGGGGAGAGAGAAGTGCATTATCTTTGTTTTTCTTTATAGTTTAGCAGTAATTTGTTCTGAGTGAACCATGAGTTGAGGTTTCTGAAGCAATCCTGTAGAGAGGTGACTATGTCAGATGATTGGACTCCAGGGACAGAGATGACTGCGCCGTCAGCACACGGCACCATACTCTCAGGACAAGTGGAGAGCAATGAGTGTATAAAGAGATTAAAAAGTAATGGGCCATGTATGAACTCTTCTGGCATCCCCAGGGTCATATCCCTAGGGTAAGATGTGACTCCAGAAATGTTAACACATTGTGACCTTTGTGACAGAATAGCTACGAAACCAGTTAACTGTCTCATAGGACATTCCTAGTGACCCAAGGTTGCCAAGCAGTATGTGTTGATTCACTGTGTCGAAGGCTTTTGTAAGGTCTATAAATATAGACCCTACAGATTTGCCACTATCTAGGGCATCGTATAGCTGGCTGGTATATTCCACGAGTGCAGTAATGGTGCTATGGCATTTTCTGAAGCCATGCTGCTGAGCACACAAAAAGCTGTATTTATCAAGGTAGTCAACCACTTGATCTACAACAATTCTTTTGAGGGCCTTCGAAAGTGGAGGGAGTATCGAGACTGGATGATAATTACCCAGTAGTGTCCTATCCCCCTTTTAGAAACAGGTGTAATGTGGGCTATCTTCTATTTATCCAGGAAGATTCCTGTTCTCATGAAAATATTAAACAGCTTGGTGAGGGGGAGGGTGATTTTGTCAAGAGTGAGGGCAATCAGTTATTATCCAGACTATAACTGGTGATCCTGTTTTTTCCAAGGACTCTTTTAATATATTTAATGGCTTTCGACTTTGAGATTTGTTTTTATTTATTTATTTATATTTCGTTACACCTTTGAGCTGAGAGCTTTTTAAATAGGTTTCACGACAAGACAAAGAAAGTAACATTGTGTTAACGGAACAAACAGATAAAACAAGAAACATAGGGTCAAAGACAAATGCATGAATCAACACTATGCAAAGGAACTGACATAACTACTCCACCAAGGGTGTGGTAGTGTACAGTACACAGATCAGCATAATTGTAAAAAATGCCAGTCAAGAGAATTTGAAATCAGACAGGGAAAACAGATGGAGAGCTAGTTAGTGGGAATAAGGGGGTGAAGAGATGAGGGGAGGTAGGTATGAGAAGAGTGGGGAGAGACAGGGGAGAGAGAAAGGATTAGGGAGGGTGAAGAGGTTATGGAAGGGAGGAAGGGGAATGTGCTTTAGTCGGGGAATGAGAGAGACTGGAGATAGGGTAAGGAGGGGCAGGGTTTAGAAAATTGAAGGGAGGCTATGTGGGGGGAGAGGGGAGAAAGGATTAAAGAAGGGATGAGACTGATCTGCCCAGAAGGCTTAATCAGGGAAGGTGTGGGGAGGTGAGAGAGGTGAGGAGAGGCAGCAGGAAGTATTTAGGAGAGGTAAAGGGATAGTAAAGGAGGGGAAAAGTGCTATGGTTGGGGGCAGGCAAACAGGCAGTCTTTATATACAAGTACAGTGCATCTTGTGCGGAGGGTTAGGAGAAACAGTTACACCTGGCATCAGCCATAACAATTGCATGAGCTTGCATTAAATGATCCCAGTGTCGGTGCTGTGGAAATATCAGGTGGGAGTGAGTTTAGCTAGAGCGGGGCACAGTAAGCAAAGAATCTCTGGGTTAAGGAAGTATGACACTGGGAAGGTTTGAAGATAATGCTCCCAGAGCTTCTAGCGGGATGATGGTTTTCATATGGGATGAGAAGCTTATGAACCCCAGGGGGCATCATACCAAGGTTAACTTTTCTTGCAATCAGACAAGTTTGGTACATGTCTGGCTTTGAAATTGAGCCAGTTTGCCTGGGCATAAAGGTCGCAAATATGGGTTTGCCGCAAGGATCCAGTGAGAAGATAACAGGCCTTATTGAGGGTCACTCTGATTCAATATAGGGCTGCATCAGTGGCAGACCCATAGATTACTAGGCCATAGTCAATAAGGGAGAACACTGAACTGTGAATTGAAGGTTAAGGGCCTCCGGGGACAGGCAGTGCTTACGTCTATAAAGAAGTCTAATACGGGTGTTGATAGCCTTAGCTACATTATCTATGTGTTGGGAAAATGACAGCATGCTGTCAATCGTTATCCTCAGATACTTAAAATGCTGGACTTGCTCCAAAGGAGATCCTGTAATGCTGGTGATGGAGAGTGAGTGAGTGGTTTCGATGCCTGTTTTGAGGACTGGAGAAAAGCATTATCTTCATCTTTTTGCAGTTCATTATGAGCTTGTGCTTATTGAACCACCTTTCAATGCATTTAAAAGTGAGCTGGAGCTGATTCTCAAATACTTCCAGACTGGGATCATTGATAAGAAGGACTGCATCATCTGCATACAGTAGGGTGTGTCCCTGACATGAGTTTGGGAGCTTGTTAAGAAACACACTAAATAGAAGAGGTCCCAAAATAGACCATTGCGGGACTCCTGATCGGACAGGTCTATTGTCAGAAAGGACATTGCCAAACTTCACCTGCTGTGAGCGGCCATGCAGGTATCTTTGAAACCAGTCAACAGCATCAGAGGAGAGACCTAAGTTAGCGAGTTGGTTAGCCAGAAGGACATGATTAACCATGTCAAAAACTTTGGTAAGTTCGATGAAAACCGCCCCTACCAGATTAGTAAGGCCTATAGAGTTTTGAATAAATGTCTGTGAACTCAAGCAAGGCAGTAATGGTGCTATGACCTTTTCTGAAGCCATGCTGTTGTGGGAACTGAAGCTGATATTTTTGCAGATAGTCCGTTAGCTGGTCAGCTACTATATGTTCTATGGCCTTTGAGAGCAGAGGAAGAATGGAGATTGGCCTGTAGTTCCTGTGTATTGTAAGATCCCCACTATTGTGTATGGGGGTCACTATTGCAGATTTCCATCTTTTCAGAAATTGCAAGTACCTTTGGGAAAGATTCATTATATGGGTGAGGAGGGCCAGTATCTTGTTTAACACAAGTGAGACAAATTTAAGATTGAGGGTGTCACCGCTGAATCTGGATCTCCCTAGGACATTGAGGATGTATTTTCTAGCTTCGGAAGCCATGATGATTCTGAAATGGAAAGAAGGGTGAGATCCTTCAGCTTTCCTAGTGCAGGAACTCATGGAGGCGTGGCTAAGAAAATCCAGGGGGAGGACACCACTGAGGTCCGAGAAGGCAATGTTAAAAGTGTTGGCAACAGATGTGGGATGGAGTACAGGTACGCCATCAATGGAAATCATGGTATAGGCAGTTGTGAGACCCTTACCCATGGCTTCATTAAGATTATTCCAAAATTTTCTACTGTCATTCCATGTTTGAGAGAGGGCTTCTTTGTAGTACTGACCCTTTGCCAAGTGTATAGCTCTGGTACAGCTGTTTCCAGCCTTTTTGTACAACTGGATATCAGCTATGTTACTAGTTGCACGAGCTCTAAGCCAAAGGTGGTCCCTGGACTTAAGGAGTACGAGGAGGTCAGTAGAGATCCATGGCTTGCAGTGGCCTTTGACTTTCCTTTTTTTAAATAGAGCATACCTGTGGCACACCGCGTTGAAAAGGTAGATGAAATTATCAAGGGCAGTGTTGACAATGCAGGTGGAGTAGACAGTTGACCAGTCTTGTTGCCACAGATTGGATTTTAGAAGTTCAAGATGGCCTTTGATGAGGACCCTACTTTTAACTGTTCTGGCAGGGGTCTTGGAGAATTTGTTAAACCAACAAAACAGAACAGGGGAGTAGTCACTAATAGCATCAGGAAGTACAATGACATCAGATATAAAAACCACAAAGGAGCTCGCACTAGGAAGGGGTGCCATGGAAAATTAAAAGCCTTTGATAAAGGGTCCAGTGGGACCAGAAACACGTCAGGCAATTCAATAAATCCTTTTAAAATATTTCCATTCTGGGCCAAGTTCTTTTGTGGTGGTGAGTTCCTGGATTTGTGTTTTTGACATCAGATATGTGGTCTGGATGGTTAGAAAGTACCTAGTCCAGAAGGGTGTATGTTCCAGTCCTGTAGTTACATCTTGTAGGTGTCTTGACCAGCTGGGTAGGATCCATTGCTGAGACTGTATCTTTAAAAATGTTTACATCCAAGGAGATCCAATTAACGTTGAAATTGTCTAGGACTAAGACTTCTGAGTTAAGGTTTAAGGCACCTAGGCATTCCAGGAGCGAGTCAAGGTCTAGTGACGATAATCTAGGTGGGATGCAAGTTGATAAGACAGTGAGGGTTTTATTGTGTACACCAAGAAGCACCTTTATGGCTAGTGCTTGCATACCAGTACTGGTGCACAGCAGAGGCAGGGCAAGGCCCTGTAAGTCATTTCTAAGGTATAACACACAACCACCACCTCTGTTGACAGTGTACCAAGTATGGAAATGGAGGCATTAGCAATCTTTGGAGAGAGACAGGTCTCAAAAATGGAGAGAATGTCAGAGTTGTGTTGTAAGATCCAGGTGTTTGTTCGAAATATAATAATGGTTTGGTGGTATTCCTGGCAGGATGGGGGGTTAGTTAAGGTAGTCCTGGGGTAGAACCAAACTCAAGTCTGTGAATGCCAGATTGAAAGCATTCACTACATCCTTAGGGTCCTATAAGATGCTGGTGCCTGTGGTAATCAGCTCTGGGTGAGCTCTGGATACCTTACCAGTCAGTGACTTTAGATTGTTCCAGAAAAGTTTTCCATTTGCCCAGGTCCTCCCCATCTCTTCCTTATAATAGCTTGCCTTGGCATTCCTGGTTAGTCTTGTGCATTTGTTCCTGCCTTTTTATAGACTGTGAAGTCACCCGTTTCCCCTGTGGCCCATGCCCTGTATCAAAGATTATTCCTGTGTTTTAGTTGCTCTATGATGTGGCCTGTTTCCCATATGTTAATGGTATCCCTCACTTTGGTCAACTTATAGGGTGCAAAAATATCACAGGCATTATTGAAGACGAGTGTGAAATAATCAAGTGCCTGATTGGCATCTTCAGTGAAGTCCTGTGGTGACTGGTCTACATTTTTCAGGAACTGCTTAAAATTGTACAGCTGTCCTTTTTTAAGGGACCTGTTTCTTGAATGCCTTGGTGGATTTTTCTGAGACTTGTTGGATCACGTAAAGATAACTGGCGAGTGATCACTTAGTGAGTCAGGGAGCACAGATATATTAGCAATGTGCTCAGGGCATGAGGTAAGCAATCAATCAATAAGTGTGGAGGTGCCTGTTCAATAGTTTCTCCTGGTCATTTCAGTCACCATCTGTGAGAGGTACAGAGTGGCTATCTGGTCTCTGGTGGCCACCATGTTCTGTGCCAGCCAATTCATATTGAAATCCCCCATGACAATGTGCTCCCAGTTTTGATTGCATTGTTGACAGTAATTTATAAACTGCTCCATTCCTTTGCCTTTGCCTTCAGGTGGTAGGTAAACTATGGTGAGGGGAGATTTTTTCTCTGCCTACCTATTGTGAGTTTAATAGATAGGATCTGAGCTTCTTTTGATGAGGTCCACAGTGAAGAAAGGAGGGTTACTAGCGGGGTACCACAGGGTTCAGTACTGAGACCGTTCCTTTTCAATGTCTTTATAAGTGACATTGCAGAGGAACTGGAAGGAAAAGTATGTCTCTTTACAGACAACACAAAGAAATGCAACAGGGTTGATACACAAGATGGAGTGGAAAGGATAAGAAGGGACTTGGCAAGGTTGGAGGAATGGTCAAATGTATGGCAGCTTAGATTCAATGCAAAGAAGTGCAAGGTAATGCACCTGGAAAACAAAAACCAGGGGAAGAGTACACAATGGGGGGTGAGATACTGACAATGGTAAAAATGGAAAGGGACCTGGGGGTAATTATATCAGATGACCTAAAGGTGGGCAAGCAATGTGAGAAGGCAGTAAGGAAGGCTGGGTGGATACTGGGATGCATAGGGAGAGACATCAATAGTAGAAAACAGGAAGTTGTTATCCCTATGTACAGACAGTTGGTGAGACCCCATCTGGAGTACTGTGTGCAGTTCTGGAGACCCCATCTCTGCAAAGACATAGACAGAGTGGAGGCTGTCCTGAGGAGTGCAACCAAAATGGTGCAGGGTCTGCACCAGAAGACATACGAAGAAAGACTAAAGGAGCTTAATACTGTATGTATACCCTTGAGGAAAGAAGGGAGAGAGGGGACATGATAGAAACTTTCAAGTACCTCAAGGGAGTCAACAAAGTCCAAGAGGGTAGCATCTTTCAGAAAAAGAGATGTGCAAGAACAAGGGGGCACAATTTGAAGATAGAGGTGGGACGGCTCAGAGGTAATGTGGGGAAGTATTTTTTCATGGAGAGGGTTGTGGATGCATGGAACAGCCTCCCTGAGGAGGTTGTAGAATCTAGAATAGTGAGGGAATTCAAGAATATATGGGACAGACATAAGGCAGTCCTAGTGGAGGGTAGGAGGAAGTAAGCTGTTGGTTAACTAGGATCTGCAGCTTATCTGTTAGGTAGAAAAATGGGCAGACTAGGTGGGCCAAGTGGTCCTTATCTCCCATCAAATTCTATGTTTCGATGTACTGCCTGATATCACTTGCCCTTGGAGATCATTGCTTAGGTAAAACAGACATCCACCCCCACACTTGGATATTCTAACAAGGCAGAAGAGACTGTACCCATCAAGATATACTGAAGAATCAGGTATCTTGGGTGATAACCATGATTCTGCAATGGATATAATGTCTGGCAATGCTGCGCTACCCAGGCCTGGAATTGGGGAAGCTTCAGCATCAGGCTCCCAATATTTATCGAGGTCATCGTAATGTTAACTAGTGGACTTTGGTTCATCAAGTTAAGTTGGGCCAAGGTTAGGGTGTACATTCCCTGACATTAACAATAGGATTATTATTAATCTTTTTAGGAAATGTTTCCAGTATGATGTAAAGGTTTGGGTGTTGCATCACCTGGGGAAGCCATGTTTGGTAGGGTCAATCCATGAGTGGTTCAGCAATGGTAGCCATAGCAAGGGAGGGTAGTCAAAGTGGCTGTTGCAATTGTTTGAAAAGGGATCCTTCGATTTTGGTCTCGATCAAGGACATAGTACTGTGACTGGGTATGCATATTGATCTAAGGATTGCAGCTGGCACTGATGCAGGTGGTTGGGCAGTTTTTTCATTATCCTCAGATCCAAGGATGGCTTTTAGTGCCAGAAGGAAAATGCTGTGATTACTAATTTTTCCCTAGGAAGATGACATCATGGAGGGGCAAACTGAGGTAAACAGCCTGTCAATAATAGTCAGAAGTCAAATTGGGGCTAGTGGGTGAAATAAGTCTATACCCATTTAAGAGAGGATGTGTACCTGGATAAATTGGGATGAGGAAGAGGTGGGAGGCTGCGATCAAGGGGTTGGAAGTAGATTTAAAGAGTACTGGGGAGGGGGAAGGGTGGATGGGCCAAAATAAATCAGCTCTGTAGCAGTGCCACAAGGAAAGTGCACAGGACAGAAAAAGAACCAAAAGCTGGTTCATAAAAGGAGCCCTGGACAGGTTTAGCCAGTTCTGGAGTCCCACAGTCAGTGAGGCATCCTAGCAGGAGCATGGCTTTCAAGCCCGTCTCCAAGTTTCAAGATCAGTCCATACCTGGTGTTCAGCCTCGGTAGCAGATGTCCAAGGGGTGGGCAGCCGGCAAGTTTCTCGACCTGCTCCATGGATGAGGGATAGCCCAGTCAGGGGATAGCTGTGAAGGAAGCAGAGATTGGGTAAGGACTCTGATATAGAGCCAGGAAACAAAAACTTAAAATTAAGTCATGGGTTGAACTGGGAAACGGTCTAGGGCCATAAAAGCATGATTTAAGTCTGAGGGAGGGACTAGGGTAGAAACAAAAGAGGCCATTTAGAGAAAAGTACAGGTGGTGGCGGCTTGAGTAAGCCAAGCGGGAGATGTCTGGGTTTGGCACTAGGGATTGGAAGGTAATTAAAGGATTACATTTCTGAAACCATGAAATGGTGGCTAGTAGCAAGGGGGAGCAAGGTATTAATTTGAAATTCCTGAGCCCTGAAATGTTGGTCTATGAGCACAGGGAGGTGGGGGGATAATGGCAGTGGGAGCAGACAATAGGTGGTAGAGAGACAGGGGCCAAAACCGGCAACCTCCAAAACTCTGAAATGGTTGGCTCAAGGAACACAAATCAAGAGAGGAGTATAAAATAGTAGTGAGGCAAAAAGACTTCCCAGCAGAACACTGTTCAGGGCAGAAATAGTAGTGAAGCAAAAGACTTTCCAACAGAACACAGTTCAGGGCAGGTACTAAATAAAAAATACAGTTTCAGCTACTTATTCATTTACTCTATATTTGCTGTCTCACTAGTGCAAAAGGGACTTGGATATAAAATAGTTAGTGTCATGCACAGTATCGGCTATTCCAATGTTATTCCTGCACTTGCCATCTCACCAAAACAAATTCTTTCAGATAACTAAAAGCAAGGTGGGAAGCAGCTGAACAATGATTAAATCAAGCAGTTTAAGCCCTCCAAAAAACACAAAAATCATCCCTAGAGCAGTGCCACAAGGAATGTGCACAGGACAGGAAAAGAACCAGGAGCTGGTTCAAAAAAGGAGCCCTGGAGAGGCGTAGCCAATCCCAGAGTCCCGCAGTCAGTGAGGTGTCCTATCAGGAATGTGGCTTTCAAGTCCAGCTCCAAGTTTCAAGCTCCATCCATACCTGGTGTTCGGCTTCAGTAGTGGATGTTCAAGGGGCAGGCAGTTGGCAAGTTTCTTGGCCGGCTCCATAAAGTAGGGAGAGTCCAGTTAGGGGCTAGCTGGTGTTCAGCTTCAGTAGTGGATGTTTAAGGGGTAGGCAGCTGGCAAGTTTCCTTTGCAGGCTCCACAGAGGAGGGAGAGCCCAGTCAGGGGATAGCTGGTGTTCAGATTCGGTAGTGGATGTCCAAGGGGTGGGCAGCTGGCAAGTTTCTCAGCTGACTCCGCTGAGGAGAGTGAGCACAGTCAGGGGCTAGCTTGTATTCAGCTTCGGTAGTGGATGTCCAAGGTGTGGGAAGCCAGCAAGTTTCTCAGCCAACTCCGAGGAGGAGGGAGAGCCCAGTCAGGAGCTAGCTGTGAAGGAGCTTGTGGCACAAAATTATGTTTTGGCCCTTATTTTATAAATTGACACCTTTCATGTTCAGAATGGGGGGGGGGGGTTCATATAAAGACTATGTTGAAAACTTGGGGTCAAAATATATAAAAAAAAAAAAAAAAAGAATGAAGTAACACGCTTTTCAGAGATGGACATTGCCTCAGTGGGGATTACGTTGCCTTCCCCTGCCGGTGACCTGAGTTTGAGTGTGTTCTAAGTCTGGACTCTCGCAGATCAAATGACATTCGCACCATGATGGACCCTTGCCTCTCCACCCTCATCGGTCAGATTGGTTTTGCCCACCATTTCCCTAAAAGTCCATATGGCCTTGCTAACTGATGCAAATCTGACCCAGATCATTATGAAGGTCACAAGGCACAACCTAAAAACAGGGAATCACTCTACCCTCGAATGGATCCTCGCCTCTAACCCAGCAAACATTCAAGTGGCTGGTGTGATGTCCGATGCCCTGAGTGACCATTCCCCCACCTTCTGCATATGAAGAACACATCTGCTTAGGTTACCCCCAGGCTCATAGTTGCTAGGGACTTCTCTAGGTTCTCTGCAGAAACCTTCCAGAGCTGTTTGAGACTTGTTGACTGGACACCAATTAGACTGCTTGATAGTATTCAGGATGCCGCCCAATTCTTCCAGTATACTTTCTCTGCAGTGGCCAATCTCCACGCTCCAGTAAGGAATAGGTGCGCAAAGGCCAATGCCACAGGTGGATCACACGTGAGATAAAATACCTAATGAAGGCCAGAGACAAGGCCTGGAAAAAGGCCAGGCTCTCATCAAGTCCTGTTGACTTAACCGAATACAGGACCCTTAGGAACTGGTGTAAGAAAGCCTCAAAAATAGCTAAGAGGGATTATCTTAAAAGCCTCCAGCATCAAACCCTAAATCCTTTTGGTCTTCCATCAATTCCCTGATAAAAGGCCCAAACAAACCCAGCTGGGCAATTTAACCCATAATGGACAAACCTCTTCTGATGCAGGGGACTCGGCTGCTGCCTTCAACAGTTTCTTCACCGACCTGGGCTCTTACAGGACCAACAC
Organism: Neoceratodus forsteri; assembly: GCA_016271365.2. Taxonomy (NCBI): domain Eukaryota; kingdom Metazoa; phylum Chordata; order Ceratodontiformes; family Ceratodontidae; genus Neoceratodus; species Neoceratodus forsteri. Next base: position 622,735,199 of record CM028137.1, on the reverse strand, counting down.
CCCGCACCACCCGCAAGGCCCTCTGGTTGTGGATAACCAGGAACCTTCCACCCCCCACTTCCATCTTTGGATGGTGCGTGTCAAAGAAGTACTAACCCTTCTTCTATCCCTGAAGCCCTCTGGCTCGCCAGGGCCTGATGGTCTGCACCCATGGTTTCTCAAGGCCGCTGCCCCTGCCATAGCCTTACCAGTCACCCTGCTTATAAACCAATCACTACTCAAAGGTATAGTCCCCAACATATGGAAGCAGGCAGTCATTGTCCTATATACAAGGGTGGTGACAGGGAAAATATAGGTCACTACAGACTTATCTCTATCCTCTGCCCCCTTGAGGGACTTCTTAGAAGCTGCCCATCTTCTGGTCCCCTCCCAGCATGGCTTTCAGCACATGCATGGGACTGATACCACCCTTATCTGGTTCACAACTGACGTCCTAGCTGCCTTGGACAAGGGCACCTCCACAGGGGCAGTCTTCATAGACTTAACCAAGGCATTTGACCGGGTAGATCACCCCTCCTCCTAACAAAGTTGAGCAATTTTGGACTAGATCAACACTCCCTGAACTGGTTCAGCAACTACCAGTTGGGCAGCTCCCAACAGGTTAATTGGGGTGGTGTCATCTCTGAGTCGCTTCTTCTAAATGAGGGGGTTCCGCAAGGCTCGAGCTTGGCCCCACTCCTGTTCTCCCTATTGGTCAATGATCTCCATGATCACTGTGGGGGTAGCTCCATGGTGCAGTATGCTGATTACATTGTCCTCTACAGAACTGCATAGTACCTGGACGACCTAGGGCCACTGCTCCAGTCAGACTTTACCAGGGCAGAAGCCTGGCTAGTTGAAAAATGTCTAGTCCATAACCCTAATAAGACCAAAGTGCTCCTATTTGGTCCTAATTCCTTGGGTCCTTCACGGGCCTACCTCCTCCCACTTGTCACTGCTACTGGCTCCACAATCAAAGTGGTGAATTCCTTCAAATACCTGGGCCTCACACTGGACCAGGGGTACACCCTAAAGGCACATGTGGTACTAGTGACAAAAAACATTCACCAAATGCTGGGCATGCTCTATCGACTAAGAGAAAACAAGATACTCGAGACCAGACAGGCAATCGCGTAGAGTATACTTCTCCTAACTCTTATGTATGCTGCCCCAATAATATTGGGCATAGTAAAACTTGACCATGCTAGATTGCAAACCTTGTACCACAAAATCGCTTGGCTAGCCATGAGTGCCCCTCCATGAACCCACCACTGTGATGCCCTCACCTCGCTCAACTGGCCACCCCTGATACACAGACTCCAGAACCCCCTATTAAGCTGGACATTTAAGCATCTTGATGCTGACCCCCTCCACAGGACTAACAGGGATCCTAGCCCTAAAGCAACCCAGCTGACTACTTAGGACCTCAGGCAGAAAACTCCTGGACCAGCCCCGGGCCTGCTCCGCGACTGGTAGTAAATCATTTGCCCATATCACTGCTGTGGAGTGGAATAAGCTCCACAGCTACCTTCAGGAAGCACCCTCCCTCACTACCTTCCAGAAGGGTCTGCAGGCCCTCCTCCTAAACTACAACTCCAGCTGCTGTCCTGTATGATAGACAACCCTCTCTTAGTGGTTCTGCCCAATATACCCACAGCCCAATTTCTGGCAGCTGCCGTGGACAAAATGTGTAAATATGCTGTAACTAACTTCCTTTTCATTGAATATTGAATAACTGTATACTTTCCTTGTATAAATGAACTATATCTTGCACTGTGCCACCTTCATGTATTTGAACTGCACTGTTTTACTTTTATGTATTTTGCACTGTATCATTTGCACCTTATTCCGGGTCGCCTCTAAAAACGGGACCTTAAGGGCCCAGTTGGCTCACCAAGTTAACAAAATTTTATAAATAAAATAAATAAATAAATAAAATCTGGAATTCCCTTCTCCCTGAAATATGACACTCCTCCTCCAACTACTCCCTTACCTCTGCCCTACACAATTACCTTTTCCTCAGCTATTCCTGCTTTAACCCACCTTAATATCTATCCCCAGTTTCTGCCTTCCTACCATGACCCCCCTGGCAGGGTTCTCAACATCCTGAAGGGGGAAATCAGGAAATGGCTACCCCTTCTCCTCATATTCAGTTCTTGCCTCTCCCCCTCTCTTCTCCAGGATTTCAATAATAAAGTATTTTGGGACACTGGGAGTGGGCTCTCCAGTGTCCCACACTACTAGAGGGGGTATGTAACCCCTCCTCCCAGATCACACCATGAGATGAGCAGCTTGTTGTTCAGTGTGCCCTCCTGGTGAAACATTTTAATAAATAAATAAAAAATAAGTGAGGCAGCTGAAATGGCTGAGGCTGGCATGAAGGCATTGCAGTTTGCAGCACTGGCCCCAGCCTCAGCCTGGGAAGGGACAGTGAAATGTTCTGGCACACTTACAATAACTTGGGGGTGCCAGGTAGTCTTCCTTCACAAGGGGCTGGCATCCATGTCAAGGCCAGATGGGCCCCTGCACTGAGTCAGGACAATTGGGCTTTCAAGAAAAATGGGGAAAACAGTATCTAGCAGGATGAAGGTCAGGTCGCTGCAGGCCCCTCACCAACAGCCGCCTACTGCTGTCAGCTGCCAAGACCCATCACTCTCCATCTCAAGAACTTACCTTATACCTTTGGTGCCCCCCACATATTCCCCTCATGATGGGGATAGGAGGGGGAGGGACATCAGCCCCCTTTGACTGTCAGTCAGTTTGACAGTGTGTCACCTTGTTTGTGTTGCAGGGCGTGTGAAAGGTGATAGGTTGTGGTTTCATCATGCCCTGGTGGTAGTTGATGAGTGGAGTACCTTGCCCCCCCCCAGGAGAAGAGTCGGCCTATGGACACTGAATCTTGTCTACATCCCCAACCCTCATCTCCACAAGTGACCCTAGGCCATTCGCAAACCTCAGTCACTGCTGTGGTGCAGGTATCTACAATCCTGGCCAACCCACTTTAACACCTATAAAAAAACTATAGTCCCATTCCACCTGATCCAGATGATCTGTATATTTTGTCATATAGCTTTTTGGCCCCTGGTGGCCTCCTCTTACCTGCTTCAGGATATTGCCAGCACCCCACAAACTATAACCATTACTCCCCTTGCCATCCTACTGACAGGGATCTGCTTGGGGAGGGACCCCAGTGTGCCAGCACCATCACTGATGGCCCCCAGTGTGCATAGGCTTTCATGGTTTTCTCCCTGGCCCCCACCGGTGCCTGGCATTGGACACGCATCCTCACATATGTCACTTCAGATACACATAGCAAAATCCTAAGGGGCAAGCTTCCTCATGCCATAGCAGGGGTTGCTATGGCACAAAATACAGGTTATCTCTGTCCCTTGGCTGGGACCGCTGCTGTGCGGCAGTACTTCTCCAGTCCCTCACCTGATCGAATGTCTGGGTCCACTCCTGAACCCGGGTCATCAGTGTGGAAGCATGTGGCACTTCCACTGGCTCATCAGATGCCCCATCAGTATTTTTGTTAACTCTTCTAACCCATGTTCTATTTTATTTCTGCAGGCCCAGTGGAATGATGAAGATGGTGCAACAAGATGCCAGCTCCATTGTTGGAATACTCTGACCACACGTGTACCAGGTCAGTATTTTTTCACATTTAGAGTACTTTGCTTCTCACAACTCGTTATTAAAGAGCTGCAAATCCTTTGTGACCCAACTGCTATTCTTATTTCATAAGTAACACAGGATCTTCCCTTAAGCCACCCAACCACCAGCCAACAACCCTTGGAACCATGAATGAAATCTGTATTAGTGTTGTATCTAAACTAGGGTGTTGCAGTATAACGTTGTGACTACAGGCATTAGGACACTGCTGTCATTCACTTGTTAGTTGGTTTGTGAAGCAGGGCTAGAAATATTTCCACTATTCTTTTTAAGTTCATGCAGGTCCCAAAGGAACCTGCACAAATGAGGACTCTATTCCACTATCTCAAATAAGAAGGGAAATTCATTGTAAAAAACTACATTAATGCAGACATTAAGGTTGAAGACTGGAAAGGGTACAAAGTAGAGAAATGAAAAAAAAGAGGGTTTTGTGTCTCCAGAGTCTTGGTGAATCAGTGGTTTCCTGGGGGTTGTCAGTCCTAATGTTCACCATTCACCTGAGGAAACAAGATCAGATGTGACCTGTTTTCTTCACGCACAGCCAGCATGCAGAAAGCTATGATTGATTCTGTTGCTGAAATGTGGAAAACCATATTTCTCTAACTCTGAAGAGTGTATCACTAGGATGCACTAGCTTGGAGTTGTGCCCTGCGCTTCAGACAGGAGGATATGGGGTTGAGTATCACACAGTTCCCCATTGCATATCCCTTTGATATATATTTATAGTGGCATGATATAGTTCGGGTCCAGTAGGCACTTTAATGTTAAAAGTCAAATTTTGCACTTTAATAACTTTTAAACCATTCAATGGATTTGCATGGAAGTTTGCAAGCACGTTCTCCTCTGTTAGATCTGTTTACATGCCAAGTTGTGTGTTGATCGGATTGGCAGATTTCCTGCAGCGCATAGTGAAAAACATTAAAATTTGACTTTTTTCATAGTTTTTTTTTGTCATTGCGCTGTAGCCAACTGATTTGGAATTTTGGTCTGAAATGTTCAGGGTAGAAAATGCTTGCCCCTCAGAGTATTTCTGCATTAGTTTGGTAAAAAAATGTGAATCTGTTCCAAAGTTATTCAATTTTAAAATGTTGGGTTCTAAGAGTGTTCAGTTACTCTTATGGATAGAAGAATGGAACGAAAAAGAGTTCGCTCTGATGAACAAGGATCCTTTTTCTTGAAGTGCCAATCCTTGTTCACCAGAAAAAATACTTTTTCATAAGCCGCCATCTTGTTTTTTATTTTTGCTCCAAAAAAAGTGTCATAAATCTGCCCAGGGATGTGTATTACACACATGTAAGGGTGTATTTTTTTTTTTTTTAATTTCTGTTTATGCCCCCTCATCTCTGGTGCTATACCTGACTTGCCTGCCTGCCACTGCAACCCTGGACCCCCCCCCACAAAGCCTTCATTTAACCCCTGGGCAGGGACAAGTAGGGGTCTCCTTGCTACCCTTCATACCTTATATCTCGTCGGGGTACTCACCAAAGGTCACAGCAGCTGCAGATGAGGGCTAATCTCCAGCACTCACATCGGTGTCACACCAGGGATTGAGTATTTTGTCTAGTACATCCCCCCTGGAGGTGAGACAGTGCTAAGACATCACAGCATGTGCCATCAGTCATGCCTCCCCCATAGTAAGGACTGAGTTGGCAACCACCCCTGCCCTCCCAGAGGAGATAAGCAGTCCAGCAGATGCTCAAGTTCCCTCCCCCCCAGCTGGACCTCTGATGACCTGAGCTTGCTCCCAAACCCGGGTTGTCAGCATCATAAGTGATAACATTACCACTACACTGGAAGGCCGGCCCTGTAAGTGTGTTTTTTGCACATCCTGAGCTGATGAGCTGTTCTCTGTGGTTTCCCAGTTTGTATGCCTCTAGACATTTTTTTTAATCAATTTTAATCCTTTTTTCACCACTAGCTAACTTCATGTTTAGCCATTCCTTTTTTGTCATGGCGAAAAAGGAAATCAGTTGGTGAAAGGATTTCCCATTTTACCAACCATATGACCCATTTTGCTGACCAGATTGCCCTGCCAGTAATCCTTGTTCACCGGCCAATTTCCTTTTTGTCCATTATGAAAAAGGATGGTGAAAAAGGAATTCGGCTGGCTGACAAAAAAAAGATTACCAGCAGGGCCATTTGGTTGGCAAAAGGGACATCTGGTCAGGAAAAGGGGAAATCCTTTTCACCAGCCGATGGCCATGGTGAAACAGCATTGCAAAAAAGGGAACCGGATGGTGAAAATGGATTTTTGTTACAGACATCTCACCATGGAAAATTTGTTTGGACCATCTAGTCCTGAAAAATAGAGGAAGCAGCTCTTCTTTGCCCCCTAAATATCCCTGGTGCCTACCAGGACCACCCCCACCCTCGATCGTGATAATTTTTATTTTTCCCATTTATTTTATTTTTTTGTAATATGTTTTTGCATGTTTGTATATTTTTTATTAATTGTTATAGCCCGAACCCCATTTTTTGGGGGCAGGTGCCTTATACATGGCTCCCAGCTTTATCCCTGGTGTCCAGTGGTCCCCCCACCCGCCAATGCCCACTTTATTTCATTGGTGGCTAGTGGTATCCCCCCCACCCTTCAAGTTCAGGTTTTTATGTCTGGAAATAAGAAAAGAGTTCCCTCAAGCTCTTTTGTGTTTTTTTTTAACCTGTGGGGGAAAAAAGTACATCATCGATCACACCCGTACCAGCCACCCTTAAATCCCACTGTGCTCTCATTTTCCCACACCCCTAATGACCCCACCACAGACCCTCACTCACCTGAGGAGGTCCCAGGTTCAAGACCCACTCCGGTAATCAAAGACAAATCTTGTGGCTGGAACCGGTGACTGCACTATGAGAAACTAATGTAAATGCACTTCAGTGTATTTCAGTGGTGGGGGGGGTTCAACTTTTACGCATAACTCAGTTGTGTTTTGTCATTTTGACCCCAAATTTTCAGCATGGCCTTTTGGGGACCCCACCTCATGAACAATATGACTGTAGTTAGGTAACTCCCAGCAGAAAGGTGTTTTTTGGGTTGGTTGGTGCAATCACCTTTCCAATGTGATTTGTGTAATGGCAGTCTAAATGTTAATGAGGTGGGGTCATAAGAAGGCTATACTGAAAATCTGCAATCAAAATTAAAAAAATGGCTATGTTATGAGCATTTGTTGCAATTTTACTATGCACGCTCGTAATTTTGGACATTTTTAATATTTTTGCCACATATTTTCAACATAGCCTTGTTATTACACCACCTCATGTATGTGACAACTGTCATTTTTCAAATCTGGGCCCAAAATCTGGGTTAGTGTCAGTGGCTCAGTAGGTAGCACACTCACCTCTGAGGCCAGGAGATCAGAGGGTTGTGGGTTCAGTTCCCACATCTGGCACTTGGGTTAATATCCCAGTACTGACACTGTAGTGAGGCATGAGAGGGGTGCTGCACTTCTGAGGTGCCGTCTTTCAGATGAGACATTAAACCGAGGTCCCATCTGCCTGGATTAGTGGTAGTTCAGGTGGATGTTAAAGATTCCATGGCACTTATGGAAAGAGAAGGGGAATTTCTCTGATGTCCTGGCCAAATTTCCATCATTCACTAAAAATACAACCAACAGCTTAATCTGATTCAAGGTCAGTTGGCACTCATCTGTATCCCCCTTCCCCGGGTCGTGCCTGAAAATAGGCAGGATTTGTCTAGTGCACTTACCCGATCAACAAAAACGAAATAAAATAAATAAATACATGTATTCACGCACTTGCGGCACAGAATGTTGTTGCAGTTGTACAGAATAATGTATTTTCTGTATTGGGTGTAGGCAGTGAGATCATACGAAGGCTATGTTGAAAATCTTGGGTCAAAATAATTAAAAATGGCACAGTTATGACTATTTGTCACAGTTTCACTACACCTGCTTGTAACTTTGGGAAGTTTAAATATTTTGAGCACAAATTTTCAATATAGCCTTCTTTTTACACCCTCTCATGTATGTCACAGCTGTCATTTTTCAAATCCTAACCAAAATATGATTTTGCACTGGCACTGTGGATTAGTTTTGTGCTTGCGCAGAGTTACATTTTGGGGGGATTAAAAAAGTTTCTGCACCGGGTACATAAGGTGGGGCAATAATATGGCTATTGCGACAATTTTGTGACTGTTGTGCTATAACTGGAAGTGCAGGGGCTGGAGGTCCCAGTGCTTCCACATCTAGATACATATTTGCATCTATGGAGGGATGGGAGTGCAGGGTCCAAAGGACCATGTGTTCCTACAGTAAAATAAGAATACTACTATAGTATCTCAAAAAGTAAGGAAATAAATTGCAAAAAACTTCATTAATGCTTCAGTTAAGGTTACAGCAACAAAAGTAGGGAAATGTGGCATTAGGTTTTCTAACCCTTACACCCCATTCCCCACCCTGCACAGACCCACAGGTGGGGACACTGTCTTGGGGTGGTCAACCCTAACACTCACCCCATTCTCCTATGCTGTACCCATGTCACCTTATTTTCTAATGGAATGGGGTAATCATTAGGTTTGACATCTCAAAGACAGACCCCTCCCACCTGTGGGTCTGTGCAGGGTTTGGAATGGGATGTTAGGGTTGGAAACCCTAACACCACATTTCTCTACATTTGTCACTTTAACCCTAACTGATGCATTAACAAAAATATTTGCAAATTATAGAGTTAGGGTTGAGTAGAGCATGTTTAATGCTAAACCTCAAATGTTGCACTTTAATAGCGTTGCAACTGACAAGTGGATTTGCTCAAAATTTGGTATGCTCTGTCCCGTGGGGTAGATCTCTTGATGTGACAAGTTTCATTTTGGTTGGAAGTGCAGATTCTGAGATCTGGACAGGACAAAAAGTTATAATGTTGCCACTTTTTGCAGTTTTTCCTCATTGCCTTACATCCTGATGATGTGGAATTTTGGTGTGATTTTTATATGGTAGAAACAGCTTGTGTAACAGAACAGGCATGCATTTGTTTTGTGAAAAAAATATCAATCTGATGCAAAGTTATTCAATTTTTCATTTCCCATTGTTTTTAAAGGGAAGATCACTTTCAGGATAGAGGGAGAAAGATTGACAAAAGATTTGATCTCACAAAACAGGATTCTGTCTTGCGAGACCTGTTCCATTTTAGTGAGAATAATATTTTTTTCATATGAGAAAAATCCTTTTTCATGAGCCGCCATCTTTTTTCTGTTTTTTCTTAATTTTTTTTTTTCAAAAGCCACAAAAATGACATCCTGGATAGAGACCACCCCACCTAGCTTACTCATCAGGACCCCATCTGAACTTCAAGGTTAGAAATATGCCCATAAAATGTGTTTTTTATTATTGTAATAAATCCTTTTTCATTACTGCTTAATATGAAAAAAAAAATCATTTTTTGTATCACGAGTCACAAAAAAGGATCCTTTTTCATCACTCCAGAATCATTGCTTGTCCCTTCCAGTGCCCTCACCAGTATTATACTGTTTTTTCATTGAGTCTAGTGCCCCCTGTACTCCAATACCCCTGCCCCTTCATTTTCCTGGTGTCTAGTGGCACCTCCCACACTCCAATCTCTTCCCCTGTAATCAAAATAATATACCTGGTGTCTAGTGGCACCCCCCCAGCCTCCAATTGCTGTGCCTATAATAAAACTAATTTCCCTGTTGTCTAGTAGTACCTCCACCCTCCAATCACTGTCCCCAATGTTTCCTTGATGTCTAGTGGCACTTCCCACTCTCCCAGCATTGTTCTGATGTTTCCCTAGTATGTAGTGGCACCCTCAAACTCTAATCACTATCCCTGATGTTTCTTTTCATATATATATATATATATATATATATATACTCAACACTGGATGCTCACCCCAGTGTCAGATACCCCCCATAGCCTGTTGTTTTATTTAGTGGCTGATCTCTGGATGCTCAATCCCCCATGTCAGCATTTAGAACCCCCTCTAGTAGTGTGGGACACTGGAGAGCCCACTCCCAGTGTCCCAAAATACCTTATTATTGAAATCCTGTAAAGGTAAAACAGTCCCCCAATGTATTTTTGTTTTAAAACATGAAAAAAAGAAAATGGTCCCTCTTCATTCATGCCATCACCCTCCCCCATCCCAACGCACCTACTGAGCACCCACCAGCCCACAACCCCCTTACCCTACATTTAACATCAGAGATTGTGGGCTGTCATCTTCTGTGGACAGAGACATGTCTGCACTCTTCAAAGCTGAACTGTGAACTGAAGAATCAAGGTAAGTGCTGTATAATATATTTAATGGCATTTTGAACTTATGTTCATAACTTTGCCATTTTTTGAAACTGTTTCACCAAATTTTCAACATAGTCTTTTTGGGAACCCTTCTCATGAAAACAGGGACTGTCATTTTGTTAATCAGGCCCAGAAAGTGAACTCATGGTCAGTGCACAAAATCACCTTCTGGAACTGAATAACAAACTTTCACCACCAACGTTCATGAGGTGGCATCCCAAAAAGGGCATGTTGAAAATGTTGTGAAAATATTCCTAAAAATGGCTGAGTTATGAGTATTCATTGGAATTCTTCTACCCACACTCTTAACTGCTAATTTTCAATATTTTAATTCCAAATTATCAACATAGCCATTTTTTCACACCATCTCATGAACAGAACAACTGCTATTTTTCACATCCTGTCCAAAACATGTTTTTGCACCTGCAGCATGGAATGGCATTTTTGCATGGATTTGAACATTTCTACCTACAGGGTTTATGAGATGAGGTCATAGTAAGACTATGTTGAAAATTTGGGGTCAAAATGTGGAAAAATGACAAAGTTACATAGACACATAGATACATAGACAGTGTCGGCAGATTAGGGCATAAGGCCCACCCAGTCTGCCCATTTGAGCTTGTAAGTTCAGTTTATGTTTTCCTAGAAGTCTGTTGCCCCTTGCTCCTGACCTCCAGAATTCCTTTATGTCTATCCCATGCATTCTTAAATCCCATGATTGTTTCAGCCCCCACCACTTCCTCTGGCAGGGTGTTCCACTTGTCCACCACCCGTTCTGTGAAGAAATTCTTCCTCACGTTTCCTCTGAATCGTCCTCCCTACAACTTCGTCCCATACCCTCTAGTCCTGGAACATCTTTTTCACTTAAAAATAGTGTATTCCTGCACCCTGTTCCTCCCTGTAAGATACTTGTATGTCTCTATCATATCCCTTCTCTCCCTCCTCTCCTCCAGGGAGTACATGTTTAGTTCCTTCAACCCGTCTTCATAGGACTTGTGATGCAATCCATACACCATCTTTGTTGCCCTCCTCTGAACCTTCTCTACCCTGTCTGTGTCCTTACGTAGGTAAGGTCTCCATAACTGTACACTGTACTCCAGGTGGGCCCTCACTAGTGTCTTGTATAGGTGGAATTATGACCTCCTTTTCCTGCTGGTGATGCCCTGCCTATGCATCCCAGCATCCTATTCTTTACCTGCTGCCTTGTCACACTGTTTCCTACATGAGGTCATCAGGATGATAACCCCAAGATCCCTTTCTTGCTTGGTGCATGCTATATCCTCACCCCAGCTGATATATTGTGCCAGGGCTTTGTGTGCCATATGCATTATCTTGCACTTGCATTGAATTTCAGCTGCCAAACCCTGACCATTCTTCAAGTTTCTGCAGGTCCCTTCTCATTCTGTCTACACCCTCTGGTGTGTCTACTCTGTTACAGAGCTTTGTGTCATCAGCGAACAGTGAAATTCTGCCTTCTAGGTCCTCGCAATGTCACTGATGAAGATGTTGAATAGGACCGGTCCAGCTCTGATCCCTGTGGTACCCCTGGTCACTCTTCCCTCTATGGAGTGATAGCCATTTACCACCACCCTCTGTGTCCTGCCACCCAACCAGTTACCTACCCACCACACTACTGTCCTGCACACCCATATTCCCCAGTTTGTGTAATAGTCTTCTATGGCACAGTGTCAAGGCCTTGCTGAAGTCCAGATAGGCCATGTCCACTGCCCTCCCTGATCCACCTCCCTAGTCACCCAGTCAAAAAATTAAATGGCGTTGGTCTGACAGGCCTCCCCTGGTGAAACCATGCTGCCTTGGGTCCTGTAGTCCATTGACAACCAGATGTTCCACCAGTCTCTCCTTCAGTAGTGCTTCCATGATCTTCCCCACTACCGAGGTGAGGCTGACTGGTCTGTAGTTCCCCGCTTCTCTTGTTCCCACTTTTGTATAAGGGACTATATCTGCTGTCCTCCAGCCTTTGGGTACCTCCCCTGTTTCCAGTGATCAGCTAAACAGGATAGCCAGAGGTTCAGCCACCACCTCTCTAAGTTCTTTAAGGACCCTGGGGTGCACCCCATCTGGTCCAGTCCACGTCTGGAATATTAAAGTCTCCAGCCAGTACTACCTCACCCTTGTCTGCCATCCTTTGGATGGCTAGCATCAGCTCCCTATCTGTTTCTTCCTCCTGGGCTGGTGGACTATAGACCACACCTGTGTGGAGGCTGGCCCCATTTTCCTTTCCAGCTTTACCCACAGTGTCTCTCCCCCATTTTGTTCCTCCTGGATCTCTGTGGCCCTTATGTCATTTTTCACATATAGTGCCACTCCTCCTCCCCCCCCTTCCTGCCTGCCCTGTCTCTAATGAATATGTTGTAGCCAGGTATGGCCATCTCCCAGTCATGGTTATCATTACACCAGGTTTCAGTGATGGCCACAATGTCCAGGTCTGACTGCACCATGACAGCCTCCAGATCTTCCATCTTGTTGCTAAGGCTCCTGGCATTTGCACACGTGGTTTTCCATGATTTGCCCTCCATAGACTGTTTCACTGTTCTACTCCAGCCCCTTCCTTGGTTGTCCTTTATCCCTGGTTCTCCTTGCTGTCTGCCCTTCTGCTGAATTTTGCCCCATTTCTGCCTATCCACCTCTTGGGCACTAATCTCCATCTTTTGCACACTGCTTTGTAGAGATAGCCACTCCCCTGGTTCACTGCTTCCACTGCTAGCTGTGGGGGGTGAGCAAGTAGGTACCCTCCTTGCTGGCCTGCCACCCCCCTTTGCTAATTTAAATGCTTGTCAATGTAGCATTTAAATGTATCACTGAGTGCTTGGATTCCCCTCCAGGATGGATACAGGCCATCAGGCTTGAACAAACCTCCATCCTTCCAGGTGGGTCCCCAGTCACCAATGAATCCAAACCTTTCCTCACTGCACCAGTTCTTCAACCATGAGTTGAAGTTCCTGGTGCATGCACTCCTATGTTCTCCCTTGCCTCTCGCAGGTAGTACTTCTGAGAAAGTGACAGAAGTAGCTACTTGCTTGAGATCCCTCCCCAATTTCCTAAACTCTTCCTGAACTTCCTTTGGCTCCCTATTTGCCAGGTCATTAGTACCTAGATGCATAATGACATCCAGCTCACCCTCCTGTCTTGCCTTCCCAGTGATCCCCAGGATCTTCCTTCCATCCCTCCATGCCGTGGCACCTGGTAGGCACCTCACCTCCCTGTCCTTCCCCTCCTGTGTGCCTAGCTGGATCCCTCTTATGATGGAGTCCCCCACCAGGATTGGCTTCCTCCTCCTCTGGGGTCCACTGCTTTCCCCGCTAAGCTCACCTCCTTGGCTAACCTCCACATTCTTTCCTTCCACTTCTCTGGGTACCTCTGTTTGGTTGTCCCCATTTGCCAGTGTGGCATATGAGTTCTTGAGTGGAATAGGATCTGGGAAGTGCATCTGCCTGACAGCTCTAACCCGCCCTAAGCCCACTCTCATCCAAGTGCTCCTCATTCTTGGCATCCTTTGAGGCAGTTGCATTGGACTGGGTGGTCTCTGGATAGGGGTGATGGTACTCCTGACCCAGTTTACTTCCACTCTGAGTCTGGCTACCTCATTCCATAGTCCAGAGAGATGCATACAGATAGGGCAGCAGCTCAGTGTCCAGAAGGTCTGCTGCCTATGATGGCTGCCCCACAGCCACTGCATTTTCCACCCCACAGATTATACTGCAATTATACTGCTATTCACTACTTGTCTGCTACTGAAGCTCTCCTAGTTCCCTTTTATTAATTTACTGTCCTAAAAATCCTGCCACTGATCCTCAGATAATTTTCTTTAAAAAAAAAAGAAAATAGACCAATAAATAAATAAATGAGTCAAAACACTTATCGTGCTGAGGTGAAACTTCCCCTTAACGCCCCTCCTACTCCACCCTTACTATACCCTGTGTTTAGCTCCTGTCAATCAGATTTAACAGGGCATATAATTAAGAGTTGGGGAAAGGGGAGGGAGAGGGAAAATTTGCAGCAATTAAAGACAGCACAGAAATACACCACGACTACGTTTTAAATTTTCAACAGCCCAAAAACAATTCTAAGTAAAGACAACAAAGAAAGTACAGTGTCACTAAAAGCCCACAATCTAAGTTTAAAAGAAAAATACAGTAGCAATTAACAGTTACTTTAAAGCACTGAATTGAATATGTTTCCTTCCTCTTCTGGCTTCTTCTGAGAAAATAAAACTCACTTGCTACTTCAACTCTGACTATGCCCCACCTCCAGTTATCACGTAGCTGAGGTCAGAGGCCAGACAATTAACACCCCTCACCCAAACTACAGGGCAAGTCAGACAAGCCAAGACAAAATTTGCAGCAATTAAAGACAGCACAGAAATACACCACCACTACGTTTTACATTTTCAACAGCCCAAAAACAATTCTAAGTAAAGACAACAAAGAAAGTACAGTGTCACTAAAAGCCCACAATCTAAGTTTAAAAGAAAAATAGCAATTACCAGTTACTCTAAAGCACTGAATTGAATATGTTTCCTTCCCCTTCTGGCTTCTTCTGGGAAAAAAATTAAAAAAAAAACATTCATTACACCCATTTGTAACTTTTGAAATTTTAAATATTTTGACCCCAGATTTTCATATAGCCTTCTTTTTACCCCCACCTCATGTATGTCACAACTGTCATTTTTCAAATCCTGCTCAAAATATGTTTTTCTACCTGTGGGGTAGAAGGGCATTGCAGTTGTACAGCATTATGTTTTGGTGGGGATTAGCAAAATTTTCTGTAACAGGTACACCAGGTAGGGTAATAAGAAGACTATGCTGACAATTTGTTTACTGTTGTCATATAAAATAGAATGCAGGACTCAGAGGGCCCTGTGCTTCCACAGCTACATATATATATATATATATGTATGTGTATGTATATACATATATGCATGCATATGCATCATATGCATCTACAGAGGGATGGGAGTGCAGGGTTCAAAGGAACCTGCACTCCCACAGTAAACTAAGGATTCTATTATACTATCTCAAAAAGTAAGGAAGTAAGTTACAAAACACTTGGTTAATGCTCAAGTTAGGGTCAAAGCAACAAAAGTTGGGCAATGAGGCACTAGGGTTTCTCTAACATCCCACGCTCCCAAACCAGGCAGGAGAGCAAGTGTACTGTGTGCCTTGGGTTCTCAAGCCTAAGGCTCACCCCATTCTCATAAAGTCTATACATCTGACCTTATTTCCAGATGCAATTGGTTGCGTATTAGGCTTGAGAAGCCCAAGGCACACCCCACACCAGCTCGCTTGCCTTGTTTGGGAGGGAGAGGTGTTAGGGAAACCGTAATGTCTCACTTCACAACTTTTGTCGCTTTGACCCTAACTGAAGCATTTACAATGTTTTTTGCAACTTGTATATCTTACAGATGTGCAACCATACCGTTGTAGTTAGGGTTTAGTCTTCACTTCTATGTTAAACTCAAATGTTTGCACTTTAATAACTTCACAACCTATGTGTTCTGCTAATCGGGACCCATTCTATCGGAGTCTGCTGTTATTTTTTTTTTTAATTACATGGAAATGTGTTTTAACATGCCAACATCCTTTTTCACAAATTGTGAAAAAACAAATCACAAAAAAGGATCCTGTTTTGCAATTTGCAAAAAATGATTTTTTCTACTACCCCAAATAGTGAAAAAGAAACATCAGAAAAGGATCCTGTTTCACAATTTGCACAATCATGATGACCCAGGTCATCCCTTACCCCTCTCCGATGTCCAGTAGGCATCATTTAATAAAAACATGTATTTCCTTGGTAGTTTAGTGGTCCCTCTCCTCTCCCCTGATGTCTGATTGCCATCCCCATATAATAAAATATATTTCCCTGGTAATCTAGTGGTCCCTCACCACTACCCCAATGTCTGGTTGCATCCCCGTTTACAAAATATATTTTTGTGGTAGTCTAGTGGTGCCTCCTACTCCTCCCATGTCTGATCACCATCCCATATGACGACATGCATTTCCCTGGTAGTTTAGGGGTCCCTTCTCCTCCTCCAATGTCCGATCATGTCCCTGATTAAAAACATACATTTCTATGGAAGTCAAGTGGTCCCTTCCCCCTCCCATGATGTCTGATCACCATCCCCATAAAACAAATGTAACCCCCTTGTTCCCAGGGGTTACTAGAATCCCACTTAGAATCAGTGGCAGTCAAGGAGAGGCAGCTTGTGAAATGCCAGCAAAATGGATTTCACACTGTCACACTCTGTTTTCAGTCTCAGCTGAGCTGGAGTGATGATGTCTCTTTAGAATTGTCGCAGCAGCATAAGCCACATTGAAATGCTAGCTGCAGGGAGTTAACTGTAGAATGTTGAGTTAGAGTTCAGTAGTCTGTAGAGTGGAGAGCCAGGAGGAGGCTGCAGAAGGCAGCTCCTCAGTTTTTAGCTCTGACAGAGAGCTACCTCTGTAGTATGGGTAGTTTGTCCTCACCCTAGAAGAAGAAGAACATAGAAGACAGAGAGTGAAGTGGTGGAAACTGTTCCAAGAGAGTTTTCCAGTGCCTCTACCCTGCAGGGATGGGGGATTCCAGGATTCAGAGGCAATTCCATGGTCCATGCCTGGACTGTGTTGAAGCTGCTTGAGATTCAACTGCTCTGTGAGTACCTTATTTATTTATTTATTTAAACAGCAGTTTGGAAAACCTTTGAGCCATAGGCTCATTTACAAAGGTACCTTGTCACAGTAAGACAAACGAAAATACACAGTATAACAGTACAACACAGTATAACAGTAACTTAAGACATAGATACAAACAAGCTGGTACAGGTAGGATTGATGCAAACGATACCAGACTTATGTTGGGTAGATACCTGAGACTTTAGTGTGGAAAAGCCCTGGGGCACATGCATTCCTTTGGTGAGTTTTCTCTGACAAAGGGACTCTGTCACCTAGACTGTTTTCTGTTTAAAAGTGCCTGCCTGCTATGGTGTCTAGAGGGAGACTTGCCAAGTACAGAACTTTTCATTCATGTCTGATTTAAAAGTGCTAGCTAAAGTGGAGGTCTAGTGAAGAGATATTGCCAATTACAGAACTTTTAACTTCATGACACCTCAGAGATGTGTAATGTAGTATGTTAAATGTGAAAGACATTTCAACATAGCTTCTACAAGTTTTCTGTGAAGGCTGTTATTAATCAGATGAATGGCTGAGTATAAATTTGGAAGCAAAAGGTGGGAGGTCCCCCATCTGGAGTAACCATGTTTACCTCTCCAGGTTCAGTTTATGCACCTGTGTTTTCTCTCAGTGCATTTGGCCAGTGCCTGAAGAAAATAGTTTACCCAGACGCAGGTTGGATTTTCTGTGAGCCTGTATGTGGTCTTTGGTCGTCAAGGGTGCCACCGGTAATTCCTCATGAAATATGGGAAAGTCTCCTAGTACTGGCCGAGGGTGCCTAGTCAAGGGAAGTGTACCAGATCTGGCCATGTGTGCCAATCTTCATTCAGAACCAGACAGCTCGCTGTGTAATTTAGAACCAGAGTGTTCGCTGTTCCATCTAGAACCTGAGGGTTCACTGTGTGTGTGTACTCTGTACCTCAGTAATCTGCAATACCAGTGGGAGTAGCCCTGTGGGGGGCCATCTTCGCTTTGTGAGTATTCTCTGTGTATGTGAATAAAAGCCACACTCTAGAATCCCAAACAGGTTTGGACAGTACTGTTATTGCTTCCACTGTGTCTGAATTTACTTGAGTGACCCTGACCAGAAGTACAAACCTAGCATAACTGTGAGAAAATATTTTCTCCCAGGGACCCAGGTTGATGGCCATGGTAAATGGTCCCCTCAGGTGTGAGCCAGGTAGTTGCCACACTTGGTTTGCCTGTCTGAAGATGGCAAGCTCAGATGTACTAGTAAACTGAACAGTAGTGACAACCCCCATTCCTCTCATTGGCGCCATGTGTGAAAGGAGCAGCCCTGCTAGTTGAACAAAGGGGTCCGGTGGGGGTGGGTTACACAAAATATTTTTTCCTGGTAGTCTAGTGGGCCCTCTCCCTTTCTTGATGTCTGATTGCCCTCCCTCTATAACAAAATGTATTTTCCTGGTAATCTAGTAGTCCCTCACATGATGTCCGATTGCCATTCTTGTATAAAAAATTATATATTTCCCTGGTAGTCTAGTGGTCCTTCTCCCCTCCACCATTCATGGATCCTCCACCCCAGGTAAAATGATATCTTATTCCCTGGTAGAATAATAGTCCCTCCTCACTCCCCAAGTATGATCCCTGTCCCTTTCATTCTATTTCCATTTCCCTGGTAGTTTAGTGGTTCCTTCCCATCCCCAATCCATGTCCCATGAAAAGATAGTCAGATCCCTCATGTTCTAGTAGACCCCCAACCTCCACCCATTCAGATAGTCACCCACCATCCAGCTCCCCCCATCCTGACTGCTAGCTGGCGACCAGCACAGCCCTCTTCTCACCTCCATGTCTGGTCACCGACTGAGCTATGAATGACTGCATACTGTATACAGTACCCTCTCATTCACAGCCCAGTCAGCGGCCAGCAGTGTAGGTGCAGACAGCAGTGGAGGTGAGAGGAGGGCTGTGCTTGTTGCAGTCTGGCAGTCAGGTTGGAAGAGCAAGGTGGTGGGTGACTATCTGAATGGTGGGGGAAGGGCAGTTCACTAGAACACACTGGGATCTGGACTGTATTTTCACAGGATGGGGATCAGGGACAACGAGTGACCACTAGACTGCCAGGGAAATGGAAATAGAATGAATTGGATAGGGATTGTCCTTAGGGAGGTGGGAGGTACCACTGACTACCAGGGAGTAAGATATTGATTTACCTGGGGTGAAGGACCAGTAAACAGAGGAGGGGGGAGGGACCACTAGACTATCAGTGAATAATATATTTTTTTTTATACAGGGGCAGCAACTGATGAATGGGGAGGAACCACTAGACTACCAGGGAATAATATACTGTACTTTTTAATACGGGGATGGCAATTAGCGAATGGGGAGGGGGAGGGACCACTAGATTAACAAGCAATTATTTATGGACAACTGGATGGTGATCAGAGAACAGAGGAGTGGGGAGGGACCACTAGACTACCAGGAAATTTAGAAGGTAAGGTAATTATATTTCAATGGGATTTTTAACTTTGGTGCGTAACATTGTGATTTTTGTATATACACATATATTCTTTGCAAAAAAAACTTAATTAATACACCAGTTAGGGTTCCAGTGACAAAAGCTGGGAAATGTGGTGTTATGTTCTCCAACCCTAACACCCCACCACTACCCTGCATGCAGCAAAAGGTGTGGGGGGGTGTGCCTTAGGGTTGTTATTGCTAATGCTCACCCCATTTGATAAGTAAATAAGGTGAGATGGGTACAGTATAGGAGAATGAGGTGAGCGTTACGGTCAAAAACCCCAAGTTACACACACACCCTCACCTGTTGCTGTGTGCAGGTTGGGGGTTGGGGTGTGAGGGATGGAAAACCTAATACCACATTTTCCAACTTTTGTCGGTGGAATCCTAACTGAGGCATTAACAAAGTTTTTTGCAAAACATTTGCCATCCGTTCTTCCCCTTATCCCTACTTATTCTGTCACCACTGACCCTAGCTGGTCATAGGTGTCTCTCCCTCCCTTTGTTCCTCTACCTAATATGCCCCTCTGCCTATCCCACATGCATGCTTGAAGATCCCCACATTCTTTGTCCCCACTACCTTCTCTGACAGGCTGTTCCAGTCATCCACCACTAATTCCTTGAAGTCTTATTACCACACATCTCTCCTAAACTTCCCCCATACCTTCATTACATGCCCCCTTGCTCTTGTGCCTTCCTTTCTCTGAAATAGACTCTCCACTTGCACCATGCTCATTTCTGTGAGGCTCTTGTAGGTTTCAGTCATGCCCGCTCTTGCTCTCCTCTCTTCTAGGGAGTACATGTTGAGTTCTTGTAGCCTTTCCTCATATGGCTTCTCATGCAACCCCCTCACCATTTTCATTGCTCTCCTCTATTCTTCCCCCATCCTTTCAATATTCTTGCAGAGGCGGGTCCTCCAGAACTGGACACTGTACTCCAGATGGGGCTTCATCAGTGAGTGATACAATTGCAGCATCACCTGCCTCCTCCTGATAGAAATCCCTCTCCCAATGCACCTCAGCATCCTGCTAGCCTTTCCCACTGCTTTATTACACCACCCAAGTACCTAGAGATCCTCAGATATGACAACCCCTATGTCTCCTTTCTGCTTGGTGACTGTAAGCTCCACTCCTCCCATCTCATACACAGCCCCTGGGTGCTGCAGCCCTAAGTGAATAACCTTCACTTTTTGGTATTGAAACTGCAGTCATTTTCATTGACTTCATGAAGGCATTCAACACTGTCTCCCACTCACTCCTCCTACCCAAGCTGACACATGCAGGGCTCTCCAGATTGGCCACCAGTTGGTTCCACTTCTACTTAGTAGGCAGGTCCCAATATGTCAAAACTGGCACATTCCCTTCTTCCTCCCTCCCTCCCTGTTGCAACTGGTGTACCCCAAGGCTCAGTCCTGGGCCCGCTCCTGTTCTTCCTTGTCCTCAGTGATCTGACCTCTGCTTGTACACACACATTCATACATATGTATGCAGACGACACTGTCCTGTATACATCAGGCCCCACCCCCTCTGATGGCCAGACTTAAGCAGGACTTCGACAATGTCCAGCACTGGTTTTGTACAAATCAGCTATGTCTTAATGCCAAGAAAACTGTTTCTGTGACCTTCAGTACAAGGTAGAGACTTTCTCAGCTCCCTGCCACCCCTACCTTCCATACCCTGGATGGGACAACTCTGGAAGCTTGCTTCTCCTTTAGATATCTCAGGATCTGGCTTGACCAGCACCTTGAATTTTCTGTACATATTGATTCCATCCACAAGAAACTGCACCCCAGGCTTGGTGCCCTTTACCACAACCGTGGATGCATACTGCTCACAGGGAAATTGTGCAGAAAATTATTCTACCCATCTTTGACTATGGGGATGTAGTCTACAGTGCCACTCTCAAGTCCACCTTAGCAAGACTGGACTCCATCTTCCATGCCTTCTGTCACTTTGCCCTTGACAACCCTTATTCCACCCACCACTGTGCCCTTTTCCAAGCCTTGAATCTCCCCACACTAAATGGCTCAGACAGTCTCAGTCCGCAAGAATCATGGCCAAATGTTGGACTCAGTCTGTGCCCCCCCTACCTTGCCTCTACTCTAACACCCCCCAACCTCCCAGCGTACTCACTCAGAAACAACAACTCCTGAGTTTTGGCCATTCCTCACATGTCTACTGGTGTTGGCCAGGCAGCTTTCAGGTACAGTTTGCCTAAACTGTGGAACAAACTCCCAGTGAGCATACAGCTCGCCCTCCCCTCTCTACACTGCAACTCCCTCTTTCAAGTACACTTTTCCTCCACCTGCACCTGCAACTAACCTCTGACCTCACAGGACATAGTTAATCACTTTCCAGTATACCAGTATCATTCTACAGGGCTTTTTCATTTATACTTTAGTGCCATTTATATTATTGATAATTTTTGATTGTCTGTCTGTGGATTTCTCTCACACTACAGTACTGGGCTGCATCCCAGAATATGCTACTGCACCTGCTTGTACTCATGTCCTGAATAAGTACTGTCTTTCCTGGTTTTGTAATTGCTGTGCTGTACTTCTCCACTACCCTCTCCCCCAGAACGCATCTGGAATCGAGCAATAGTCTGCTCAGCATGCCTTCCAGGTAAAACTCTTATATAAATAAATAAATTTGAAACCCAGCTGCCATCCCCTAGACCATTCCTCTAGTTTATCCCTTTGATATGCCTGTATTCAGTATGCACTCATTCACAGCTCAGTTGGCGGCCAGCCGTGGTGGTGAAAGGAGGAGGGCTGTGCTGGTTGCCAGCTGGGAGTCGGGATGGGGGTGGTTGACTACCTGACAGGGTAGGGGGTCCACTAGATCACCAGGGATCTGTTACTATGTTTTCACAGGATGGGGTCGGTGACAAGGAGGCACCACTAGACTACCAAGGAAATTTAAAAAGAATTAACAGGACCGGATTGATCTCAGGGAGAGGGGAGGGGCCACTAGATCACCAGAAAATAATCTGGTAAAGAAAGAAAGTGTGGTTGACTACTCACAGTTGACAGTGTCATGGGGGCCTGCTAATGGCAAAAAGAATTGCCTCAAAGGAGTGCACAATACCTCAGAGCTAAAACAAGCTAGAAGTCAAAAAGGTTTTTTGTACAGAAAAGCTGCAACAAAAGCAAGGTCAGCACTTAAACTCAATAAAGGGATCTTGGAGAACTAGCAAGTTTCAAACATAAATCACCTTTATTAACACAACTATAAAAAGTGACAATAAAACATAGGCTGAAAACCATGTAACCCAAAAACAGTGCTGGAGAGTAATATGGGAACAAATTACAGTTGCAAAGACTGCAAAAGCAAAAATAATGCTTTACTTTACCAACAAGTTATCCCTGTCACTGTGGTGCAAAGAAAAGCTGACTCCAAAGTTTGTTTCAAACTGAAAACTTTCTCTTGTGACTGAAAAGCTTAAACAAGTATACCAGGAGCGCATATAGCCACAAATCGCCGAAAAGGACTGAAACTCAGGTGTGCAATGTGCCATGCAGGCCAGTTAACCAAACCACATCTTGGAAAGCTTATGTATCGACTGAATGAGCAGTCATCCTCAGAGCTTGGAGGCAACTTTAGATGTGGACACTGTGTCCACTGTTCTAATACCAACAACACACATACCTTCAACCACCCCAGGTCAGGACATAGATATGAAATATATTCAATTAGTAACTGCAGCTCTACAGGCATCATATACATGCTGTCCTGTCTGTATGGTATGACTTACATGGGATAAATGAAAAGAGCACTTAAATAGAGGATAGAAGAACATAAAGGGATAATACAGAACTCTAACCTCAACTATGCAATGGTGAGACAGTATGCTGAAGCCAGACATGGGTCACCTGCCTACTTGAAATTCACTGGATTGGAAAAAGTTGAAGTGGGAATGAGAGGAGGAGATCTGTGACAGAGGCCATTACAATGTGAGGCATATTGGATATATCAATTAAAAAGCATCATCTCCCTGAGATTGAATGATGAAATACCTCTGTATAGTTATATTAATCAGTAGAGACACCCCCAAGTAAAGCAAGTTCAAGCACATAGGAGATATATAGTTACAGTGCACAATGCTCAGTAGAAGGAACAGACCAAGTAAATACAACAACTGCAGCTAATGGTACTATGGAGCATGACTTGCACATGCTCTGCTCTTGGTGGAGATATGACTTGCTGGCTCTGTCTCCTTAAAATGGACTCCTGTCTGAAATTCAAATATGACTTGCCATGCTCTATTTGGATTTCTGGTATGACTTGTCAGCTCTGCCAGTTCAGCCACATGGCTGGTTCGTTTCTTAAAAGTGTTGTTATACATACTTAGTATTTACATGTGGTTTAAAGTGTTTAAGACAGTCTAAGAAATGTTTTTATTCTACACCTGTAGCACTTTACAATGTTTATTGCATTGAACACTTTAACCACTCCAGGCACTTGGGTTAAATCCTAATACTAGATCCCATGCCACTTCTCGAAAAGAGTAGGAGAATTTGTTTTTATTGAACAAAATAATAACATCAAACAAGAAAAACACCAAGAACAACATCCGATTATACTTCATAATACATATTCTGTTAGATAAAAGAAAAGAAACACCAACCCATTAATCCCCCCAAAAAAGTAAATATGAACAAAAATAAAAGTTTTTACAATATAATAAATGCATTTTCTTTTTATGTAATGGGCACATCTGAATTTGTGATCCATGGCAAGTTTCTTCACGTTTTTGTTAAGTACAACCGGTTTTGGTGCTTTGCTTCATTATAATATATTCTTTTTAATTCTTTTTCTATTTTTATTAATAATTCATAATAATTTATCTGTTTTTGCTGCAATGTATAAATGCATCTTGCATTCCAAATAAACCATTTAAAAGTGGTGAAAATTAAAGCAAGATTACTTTTCTCCCATTTCCTCCACCCCTTGTATAAACACTATAAATCAATATTTCATAAGTAACTGTTTTAAAAAATCCTCTTTCCATTGTGTTGCCATGTATGTCCAAAATTCTTTTAGATAACTGCATTTAAAAAAAGGTGTTCTATTGTCTGTAGTTCTTGTATGCATTTTGACCTGGAACAATACCTCTCCTCTACTTGCTTGTGTTTTTGATTAATTTTAGTATTAAGCCTCTCGTGACAACTGAGCCAATGCATGTCTCTCATTTTTTGGGGAATACATTTTTCTTCTACTAGTGTTTTTACTGAGTCTTTATATATTTTGGGGCATTGTGTGAAGGTAATAAACTCTGAAAAAATTTTGCCCTATAATTTGAGCATAGCAATATTTCTTCAATTTGTCTGTCGGTGTTTGCGAAATTATTTTTCAGGATTTTATTTTTACAAACACTTCCCTAAGGTAAGCTAGGCATTGTGGACATCTCCGTATAATTTTTAACTGCTCACTTGACCATAAAATAAGTCAATGTGAAATGAAAGATAGAGTCAGTTCTGTTCAAAGTTTCCCCAGATGCAACAGTATGGGTATGAGGTTTGAAAACATATATTGACAGTAAAAGAAGACAACAGGATTTATCATATTCAAACCTCCTTGCTTTATGGGAAGATATAAAATATTTGTTTTTATGCGGTTCAGATGACTCCCCCACATGACTTGAAGGAAAATACTTAAAATTGTTGTCTCCCTACCCTTTGGAGGGGAGAAAATATTACTAATATACAAAAATACTGGTAACAGATAAGTTTTAATTAAGTAGATTATCCTTGTTTTATTCATTTTCCACTTATTCCAGCTTTGCACTATACCTCGGCCTATGTCAATTTTTTATCCCAGTTTAATACATCCATTTCTCCCTCATCAAAATATATGCCCAAGATTTTAAAGAGTTCCTGGCTTAACCTGAAGCTCTGTATTTGGCTTGCGGGACTAGGTTGCTTACCTGTTTCCCTACACATTTCGACATATTCAAAGTGGCCCCTGCCACTTGTCCATGCTGAAAACAGAGAGATTGGGTATTTGAAATGGACTGCTCATCCTCCACCACTATACAGACATCATCTGCATAGGCAAGTGCCTTGACAGCTAAGGGGCTCGCTAATATCGTAACAGGCCGAATGTTAGGACTGGAATTTATAGCCCTTATAAGAAGGTCTATACAAAAAGTATATAGAAGGGGAGTGATGGGACACCCTTGCTGAATTCCTTTTTGTATGTGGATAAGTGGCCCACACTGCCCAGTTACTAATGGAGTCACAGTTGTTGTTTTGTATAGGGTTTTCAGCCAAGAAATTTATTTTTTAGGATTCCCATAGTGTTTTAAGTTATATCAGAGACACACACGACTTACATTGTCAAAAGCCTGTTGTTGGTCTAATGACAGTACATAGCCTTCTAACCCTTTCTGGTTATTTTTCTAAAAAAAAAAAAAAATGTAAAAAATGAGCTGGTCCATAGTATTTCTATCTGTTACTGCACAAAATTGTGTTGGGGAGATTAAATGTTTGGCCACTTTTAATAATCTAGCATTCAACATTTGTGTAAGAATTTTAAAATCATTATTTAAAAGGCTTATAGGTTTCAAGTTTCTAAATTCTTCCTTGTCACCAGCTTTGTGCAAACAAATAAGTATCCCCTCTGCCATTTCTAGTGGCATGTCACCTTTCTGTAGTATGTAATTATATACTCCTACTAATTCAGTAGACATTTCTCTCTGAAATGTCTTCTAAAAATCAAATGTTAAACCATCCTTGCCTGGGGCTTTCCCATTGCCTTACTCAGTGATGGCTTTTTCACCTAAGTAAGTTCAATATCACTGGTTAGCTCCTTCTTAATCTCTAATGAATATTTAGGGCTCCCTATAGTACTGAAGAAACTGTAAAAACTTTCAGTATCTGTTTTTTCATTTTTGAACAGTTGTGCGGCATACTGTGATACTGACTTTATGATTCCTTCAGTGTCCCTATACAGTTTATCTAACCCTCGAATTGAGGCCATCATTTTTTTTTGATTCTACTGTTACAACTTATGCAAGGGTAAACTTTCAGTTATCCCTTGTGTGCCAAATTCCTGTTGCTTTTTAAAGTACTGTATTTGCGTGTTTTTTGTTAAAGTTATTCATTAAAGATTTTACCTGCTGCAGTTGTTCACTAAAATTATGCTTAGTGGTTTGTGCTAGGGTTGTAAGATGTTGAAGTTGCTGCCTGTATTTCAAATACTGAAAGTATTCATTATTCCTAAGAGATTTACTAAGCATTATTAAGAACTGTTTTAACTCTTGTTTTGTGTCCTTCCACCAGATAGCCGGACTATCATACATATAATATATTGTTTTTTTGATAGTCTAAAAATATTGCATCTGTTACAGTGGCGGAGCCAGGTTTGGGAGCATTTGGGAGCCGGGAGGCCATTCAGTCAATCACGGGCTCCACAATGGACACTAAACAGTTAATAAAGATGGTGGTGGGGCAGCACTACTCACACTGGAGTGGCCAGGAGGGGCAACCACCCCCCAGCCCCCCCAGCTCTGCCACTGCTGTTGAGTTATGTCAGTTCTCCCTAGAATAGAGCAATTCAGTCTCCATATTCCAGTATCTTGTTGCATCTTAACCTGTACTTCTGCTGTGATATAAAGCTCATTATGATCTGAATATTCTATTGTTTTAACCCAGGCTGAAGAGATTGGAAGAGTTTTATTAGCAAAAAAAATCTATTCTAGTGGCAGGATTACCTTTATAAAATGTTTTGTCTGCCCTGTTTGTTTTTGCATAGTAGGCATCTTGTATATTAACGGTCTGGACTACATGTTTTAGCCAAGCCATGTCACAATATTTTTTTTTCATGGTAGTCTTTATCCCTCTGTCCCCTATAGAGAGTCCACAATTGAAATCTCCCCCAGACAATATTCTGGGAGGTAAACTATAAGGTTGTACTTACTGAAACAACAAAATTCTATCAGTTTTTTTTCTGTGGAGCATAGGTATTAATTATACGGAAGTACTGTTCCTGGAATTTTATGTGTAGGATCAGAGCGCTGCCTGGAATGAGGTCTGTCAATTTTATTAGGTCAAACTGGATATTTTTGAATAATATACCTACTCCAGCGCAGATCTCTAGCCCATTGACCAATATGATGCCCCATATACCCATTCTTTTTTGGCTTGTAAGATTTCTGGATATGTATGAAGCCTAGTGTCTTGCAATAATAAAATATTTGCCTTGTTAGTTCTAAACTGATAAAGTATTATCACTCTTTTATTATTGTTCTTTATACTATTAATATTAATTGTACAGAAAGTGAGAGGGTGTGCTACTCATGCGTTTTTTGGTATTTTTTTCCTCATTGGGGTTTACTCTTTCTGTTTTGTTTTTCCTTATGTTATGCTTTTTCCCTTTGTATCTAGTACATGTCCCTTTCCCCTCAGTGACACTTTCATTTTCAGTTGCAGGCTGATTTTGTGTGGAGCTTGCTAAAGAATCTTCTGAGTCATGCTTAGAAACCTCAGATTGCTTCTCAAAGAAGTAAACCTCTTTGTTATCGTTACCTCAGCCATTTTTGGAACTTTTGACACTGGTTGTTGCCACGCTTGTCTATGTCAGGTAAACACTTTTTTTTACTTTTTTCTTGAACCTCTGGAGGGGAGGGGGCATGGCATCTCCCTCATTCTTCTCCTGTAGTTCCTCACTGATTCCATACTATTGACCTCTGTCCCTTTATCTTGACCTTCCTCTAACTGTTGATTATTTGTCAGTTCCCTTTCTTCCTGGTCTCCCTAATGTTTAGGTTACCTTCGTCCACAATTACATTTTCCCCACCTTGAGATTCCTGTGGGTGGGGAAGGGGACTCACACCCAGGAACATTGCCTTTTGCATAGTCCCTTTAAGCTACAGCTACTAATACTCGCTGTTCTTCTGAGTCAGCATTGTCATTCTGGCTGTGAGCTGCCCAGGGACACTTTGCATAGGAGTGGCCTCTGGATTCACAAAGGTTGCAAATCAGTTCACTCCTACATTGGCTGCTTGTATGACCTATAGTATTGCATAAGGAAAATCTCAGTTTATGGCAGACACTACTTATGTATCTCAGGGACCTGCATTTGTAGCAGATCTGCGGTTGCCCTACATAAAAAAGGACCCCTCTGTCACCCCCCCCAAAAAAAAATAAATTTGGGAGGTGTTGCAAACCTGAGTCTTTAGATCTTAGGATTACCTTCACTCTCCACCCACCCATCCATATGTTTTCCATATAAAAAAATTGCTTCTTGGATGTCCTACTACAGTGCAGCATTGTTGCAGCCAATACAAGTCCGTGACACTTACCCCCTCATTTCTAAACAAAATGGTTATGGATTTATGTGCAGGCTTAGTAAGGGGAATCACATCAAAAGGGGTCCATAAAGGAGTGTTTTTCTGATTCTGGTATTGCAACCAAAATCTTTCCAAGCTGTTTCTCATTTTAAAACTGACATCTAAGGATGTCTCTCCCAACACATGTATAAGGGCATAAACCTCTGCTGCCTGAAAGTGCATACTTTCTTTCAGCAACTTTCTGTCCACATAAACCCTGTCTGGAAAAACATCCAGACCACCCTTACAAAATTACTGAATTGTGTCTTCATGCTGGAAAAGAGGCTCATGAAAAAATGAAACATATGGTCTAGATTGCTGTCCCTGCCTTTGTTCCTTCCTTTGTGTAGCATGATTGTCTAAAACATTATTTTTCCTACCTACATTTGTTTCTGCATTTCTAGTAGTTTCAGTATTACCCATTTCAACATTATTGCAAGGCTATGTCTGTAGTTCCATGGGCGGAGCAACAAACCACTCCCCTATCAGGCTTTTGAAGGCTGCTCCTCCTGGCTAGTCCAGCATTCGTTTCTTTTGTTACAGTTAAAGGCACTGCCCCCTTCCCTCTGGGCTTGTTCCATTTCCGTTGCACCTCCAGCCGCTCATTCTCATATCTTGTTTCTTTCCACCTCAGCGCTCCCATCAGTCTGTGTCAGTCGCATCGTTTCATGACATTTCCTTTGCTGCGTCAGTCGCATCGTTTCATGACGTTTCCTTTGTCCTTACTTTGCTCTCCCCCCTGCTGTCCCAATTTCCCTTCTAGTGTGCTGTGGCCCATCCTGGGCCCTGGTTTCCCCCACTCATTTTCCTCACTTCTTGCTGTTTGTTGTTCCTGCAGCTCGCGTGGCACCTCATCCTGTTCTCCCACTTTCCTTCGTCTCATCCCCCTCCCTCTGCTGCTGGCTCCATCCCGACTGGGGCTGTGGTTTTCCCCACCTCCTTCCGGGTTTTTCCCCATGCTCCCTAGTGCAGTCTGCTCACTGCTGCTGCCTTCAGCCATTGCTGGGGACCTGTCTTACTGCCTCATTTGCTCCGCCTTCCCTTTTCCATGCGCTGCTGTGCTGGTCTGCCGCTGCTGCTCCGGGCCCTCTGTTGCTCTTGGATCTACCCCTCCTTCCAGCCATTGCTGCCTCTGCCTTCCTCCTGGTTCAGAGCTCCCATTTCTTCCCTCTTGTTTTGGGTGCTTTTGTGCCGCTCCTCACTGTGTCCTGTCCTCCTCATCTCTTCCGAGCGCCCCCTCACCGCCTGCCGAGTCCTTCACCTCCTCCCATTCTGACCATACTCTATTGCACTGGTGGTTCTCCCACCTAGTGTGTTGGACCCACTTCTACTCTCATCTGGCACTCATTCATCCTCTGCTGACTGCTCATTTGGCTCTCCTTTGGTTGTCAGGTCGGGTTGCCTGATAGCTGTCCTTGATTCATTCCATTGCTCAACTTGCTTTGTCCTGCAGCCCCCTCCCACTACAGCACCATGAAGGTGTTTCTCTCAATGTGGACTGCCATTTCCACTTCTTCTGCCTCCATTTTTCACCTGTTACTAATTTTTCCTTCCTCATACCCATCATGATATCTGTTGGACTACTTAGGTGCTGTGCACCATGTGTGGATTCTGCCCCTTATTTGGCACTGGTGTTTCATTTGATGACACCAGGGTGTTTTGAGCTGCTTTCTCCCTCTCGTCCCTACCCATGTTTATTTTTTGGCTCGCCAATTCTTTTGGGCTTTCTGCCCTATCGGCCATCCATCGCCATCCAGTTGTCCATTCCTGCTGGTCCTACCTGGGACTCCTGGATATTGGACATATTCATGCATTTGGTATCTCATTATCTACTTATTACTGCATTCCTGCCTATGCCTGTTTTGCCCCGAGGTATGTCAGCCCACTCCCTTGTCCCTCGCCTCTTCTCCTTCCTCATCCAGTGCTTCCTTTTGGGGGGTTTTCCCCTGTCTTGCCATCACCATACCTATTCGTATCCTCCTTTTACCCAAGTCCTACATTTTGGTCAACATGGCTCGTATATCCTCCACTCCATGTCCACCTCCATCGTTACCGAACCTCATCTTTTCTATACTCTACCTGCCGTCTTCCCTACCCTTAATCATATCAGCCTTCATGGCTTTCACTCCATTATCGTACATCATCCATTTCATACCTCACCTTAACTGAACCGGCCTTCAAGGCGTTCACTCCATTATCGTACATCATCCATTTCATACCTCACTTTACCCCACTGGCTTTCAAGGCTTCACTCTAATACCATTCATCATCCATTTCATATCTAGCCTTCATCTGTACTGGCCTTCTGGGCTTCATTTCAGATATTGGAAGGCGGGGAAGGGACACAGTAGAATGCGTTTTATTTCAGCTGCTACAAGTGGCAAAATGGACCCTTTTTCCGTGTCGAATTCGGTAAAGGAAAATAACAGCTGCTAACACATGTACTTCTGTCAGGGAGCCTTCCTAGCCTTCTACAGGCTTCAGAAGCACAAACTAAGCTTCAGGTATATTTACTATTATTCTTTCTTACAGGAGCATAAAGGGGTATTATATAACTAATTATACAGGCATCCCTACATCTCATTTCATTTCCCTTTATATTACACACAGGGCAAAATGTTCCCTAAGTATAGGGTTTTTATAAGTAACACCTCTGACTTACGTCTAGCCCTCATATTATACCTCTGTAGGGCAGACCTCAGGTACTTTTTACAATAGCCCCCTCTTTAAAGCATAGTGGGGCAAAATCATGCTTTAATGCCCATTAACTTAGGGCTTTCTTACAGGAGGCATTTCATAGCCTCTACATTTAGTATCTCCAAGGATGGAAAACAGAAATAAAGTGGGGTAGAATAGCAAAAGATACCCTGATGGGGAGGCCACCCCCTCAGAGTAGAAATATGAACATGGTCAGGAGAGACCTGCAGAAAAAGATGCTACTGCAGTAGGTTAAAGAAAGGGGTTTAGAGAAGACAGAATGTCCTGGAGTGCATATCAACATTCTCGGGGTGGCGGGGTGACAAACTGCCACATTGACTTGCTAAGAAAAGACAAGATGGTGGCAGCACAAAATAAGATTCCCCATTTGCCACAAAGGATTATCCATTTGTGTCAAAGGATTACCCATTTGCGACAAAGGATTGCCCATTTAAGACAAAGAATCCTTTCGCTGAGACTCACATCTAACTGGAAAGTGAAATTCACATAGGAAATAATGGGAAACTTTAAAATGTAATAACTTTGCAATGAATTCATATTTTTTTCACCACACCTTTAAAAGGCACACATCTGACCCAAGGCCTACTGTATATACAGTAAAATCTCATCCCAAAATTTCACACTGTATTTGTGCAGAGGCATGATGAAGAATTTCACCAAAAACTGTAATTCTCACATTTTTTGACAATCTGTATCTGCACCCACACATCTGACTGGGACAACACTTGCCACATCATGATGGCACATGCAAAACATCATGATAATCTTTTGAATGGTTGTGAAGTTATTAAAATGCAAAATTTTGAGTTTAGCAGAGAAGTGAAGACTGAACCCTAACTATAGGGATGTAACTGCATCCCTATAATAGATAGATAGATAGATAGATAGATAGATAGATAGATAGATAGATATGGCCAGACTGCAGATAACGTATTTATTTTTATGAGATGCCAATGATATTATGATATCTCACAAATGGTGAAGCTATAAGTGAGATACCTTAGTATCAATGGCCTCATCTGAAGATAAACATGATCTTCAGTCAGGCCATGTCATGTTCAGTTTATACAGACACATGTTTTGGTATGAATTTGATTCGGGATGTGTAAAAGTGAGTGTGATTTTGCAATGTATGACTGTCTAGTTCTTTTACCGTTGCTGCAAGGCTTGGAGCTGCTGAGTTGAATTCAGAAGCTAGCCAATCACAACATTATTAATGCTTGTATGGGATTAGCTAGTTCTGAGATATTTTATTACTTCTACTTAAAGAGCTGCTGACACCTCAAAGAAAATTTTGAAAAATACAATAACTAAGCACAAATCAGCATACATTCTGTGAATATTCTATAGATTTCTCCTTCTGATTGTTTATTACTGGTTAAAGTGACAAAAGTGTGGAAATGTTGCATTAGGGTTTACAACCCTAACTCTCCACCCTCATCCCCAAACACCAAAAGGAAAAAAAATTACAATGTTCCCGGTTGTCACTCTTGATGAATCAAGGATGGGTTGTTCCTTGGGGTTCTCAACCCCAACACTCACCCCATTGTCATATACTCTTCAAATGTACAGACCTGTTTCTCCCCACATAGTGCCAACAACCTCTATGCTCTACATGAAGAAATCAGATCACATCTGACCTTATTTGTGCATGGAATGCAGTGAATGTTAGGGCTGAGAACCCTAAGGAACACTCCACCCCTGATTCACCAACAGCGATGACAGGGAAAACTGCAATGTTTTTTTCTTTCTGGTACTTGGGGTGGAGGTGGGAAGTTAGGGTTGTAAACCCTAACATCACATTTCACTACTTTTATGGCTTTAGCCCTAACTGGTGCAATTAAGTTTTTTGCAATGAATATTTCCCCATGAGCAGCCTTCACGGCTCACTGAAGCTCCATTGGATGTCTGACAGCCCAAATTTGCACTGTCCCCACCAACAGCCTCCTGTGGCTCATTGAACCTCCCTGGAACATCAGACCACCTGAAATTCAGCCATCCCCACCAGCAGCCTTCTCAGGCTCACTGAAGCTCTCAGGGACGTCCAGCTGCCTGAATTTCAGCTGTCCCCACCAGCAGCCTTCTCAAGCTCAATGCAGTTCCCTGGGATGTCTGATCACCTGAATTTCATCCGTCCCCTCCAGCAGCCTTCTCAGGCTCAGTGCAGCTCCCTGGGACATCCGACTGCCTGAATTTCAGGTAAGGATTGCACACAAGGGCACAAAGAAGCTGAATCAGTGTTCAGCACCCTTTTGGGCCAGCACACTTAGTACCTCTCTGCACACGCACACTGATGCCTTAATTCATCTTAATGAGACATTCTTTATGTCTATCATCCAAGCTCAACTGATTTTTTCTTGCTAGCATATTACTGTCTTAATGTGACTATTTCTGCAGTTGCATTTAGCTGATGTGTGCCATTTTGTATGACAATGCCATTTTACTGCATTTCATTTCAAGCCTGTTAGCCTTGCTAGCACTCCATTTTGTACAACACTGATTTACTGGCTTTACTGCATTAAATGTCATGCCTGGCAGCCTAGATAGCATTCTTTCATTCAGTATTGCCTCTGTTTTATACACAGAAACCCAGAATGAGCAGATGCAGCCTTCCTGGGTTTGAACTTCTTGCTCCAGCCCGCACCTTGCAGCCTCTCCCCTGCCCCCCCACCTCAGTGGGTGCTTAGCTTCCTGGCTTCCTCGCTCCCCCATCCCTCCCCCACTGTTGTTCTTCAGCCCTGAGTTCCACATAACAGAGAATTCTGGATGGGCATCCATGCACAAACAGCCTGTTGTGCCACAGAGGGGTTCTGATAACATCAAACCTCGAGAGCGAAGCTTGAGAGGTCCCATGGTATCAGAACCCTGAGGTGGCACAAAAAGACTGGTTGTGCATGAAGATGCTCATCCACTATTTTATATAGTGTATAGTGCCCCCAAAAATCACTTAGTTATTTTTTTAGTAGCCTTTTACTTTTTGCATGCAATGCACTGTTCCATGGTAAAGGGTGGTTTCCAGGGTTGCCAAGTGGTTGCTAAGGAGGAGGCATGGCTACAAGTCTAGTGCAACTTCCTATTGGCTGGCAGGTACATTGGGAGGGTTGAGAAAAAACAACATGGTGACCATAACGCTCGCTAAGCTAGATGGCTGTGGAGTAGGGTGTCATTTGTTTTATTTAATTTTTTTTTTTTAACACTAAGTATCTGGTTAATCCTGTGTTTCCTTATATCTGGTTGATCCTGTATCTTGTGAGGCTCCGATGCGACTGATTTTACTGTCGCTGTGGGAGTGTGGATCCATCCGTTTCTACTGCTAAGGTAAGTGATGTGTGGTCTGTGTAGTGAGCGTGTGGAACCTCTAGAGGTTTTCAAAATGTTGTTCTGCTGCAGTAGAGTATTACCACGTTCCATGACCTTTTGAACTGCAGCAGAACAACATTTTGAGAACCTCCAGTTTCCATGCGCAACAAGGGTCCACTATACACAATATTACCTGTCTTCTATTCCAGCTGTCTCCACCAAAAGCTTTTTTTCAGGCTCACTGAAGCTCCCTGGGATATCTGACCACCCGAATTTCAGGTACAGATCACACACAAGGGCACAATGGAATTGAATTGGTGTTCGGTGCTGTTTTGGGCCAGCATTCTCAGTACCGCTCTGCACAGGCACACTGGTATCCTGTTAATGCCACCCTCCCTCCCAGTCACCCACCCACCCTAAGTTAGTCTTATTTTTAAAGACAACAAGGCCAAAGCCCCCCCCAAGGCATCAGTCCACTCCTCCCTTCACAAATTCTACTACTGATCCCTTCCTCCTAACCCCACCCACCTCTACCTTTACATAGGTCATTCCTGGCCCCTTCCTATTCTAGCCTTAAAGCTTCACTTAGTAAATACTTGGTCCCATTTCCACCTTGTTATCCTCCTAGACTCTACCTACTCTGTCTATCTCCTCCACTCCTCATCACCATCTCCACCTAAATCTCCCATCACTTCACCCCTCTCTCCTGACGCCTGTCCACCCTCACATTCTATCCTGCCAACCCCCTCCCTGCTGCATACCTCCCTTAGTTCAACAGATATTTGGATTTTTTGGTAAACAACAGGGTACAAAGTGATCACATTCCCCTGGTTCTACTAAAAAGAATGAAAGATTTGTTTACTAGACCACAACAGGATGAAGTTGAAATTTACAACAATAGTAGAATTGTCAGATGGAGTCAGATACCTAAGACTGCTGTAGATCATAACTCAAACATTTTCAGTCAAAATATTGATAGCATGCTAATCGTAGCAAATGGAACCCTCTGAGACTTTCACAGAAATTCTAAAACAATATGAAAATATTTTTATACAACATCAAAAAATAGGCAGCAATCAAAAAATGCAAGTATGATTCATGATTTTACAAAAATTGCAGGTTACAGAAAATACAACTAATAAAATGGGTAAGATATGAGAAAAAATTACCCACAAGAAATAAATATAGAATTTAAAATTTTCAAAGGAAGTTGTATAAAAAACATATAATAAAAGAAAGGACTGCCCATCAACAAAATCTGTGGGATCAAATGTTGTATATAATGTCAGTAAAGTATGACAAAACATTTTGGCAACTTGTTACCAAAGACACTAACAATTATAAAAATCAATATGATGCTCATATATCATGTTCACAATAGGTGGAACATTATGCAAATATTTTTTCTAAGCCTAATTGTAGATGTTATTCTCCAAAATTAATTGACTCTGAACATATATGGTTTATGGTACAAGAAACATATATGTCCATAGTTACTAGCAAATCGAATAAATCACCTGGCCCTGACCAAATCCCTATTGACTTTTTTAAATCAAATAGTGCATGGTGTGCCTCCTTCCTTACAGATATTTTTAACAAATTTATTATGTATGATTATACTCCAGACTCGTGGAAGGGAAGTCACATTTTTCCTATTAGCAAAAAAGGGGATCAAAAAATCACCTGCCAATTACCGACCAACCTGTCTTATTGACAACATGGCCAAAATATACTCTAAAGTTCTGTTGTACTGATCGCAAAATTGGGTTACTAAAAATAACATAATATCTCCTCTAAAAACAGGCTTTCAGAAACATAATGGTACTGTTAATCAGATTTCTTTCTTGCACATATAATTGAGAAGTATTGTATTTTTAGGAAACAATCATTATTTTTAGCATTCATGTACTTCTCAGCTGCTTTCGACTCCGTATCAAGAGAAATTCTTTTGATGAGTCTTGGAGACTTGGGGACTGATTTAACTCTTCTCAGTCTGATTATGAGAATCTATATGGATACCTGGATTAAGGTTAAATATAAAAATTATGGGGAACTTACGGATAAAATATACACAAATACTGGGGTCAGGCAAAGCTGTGTACTTGCTCCTACACTCTTTAATTTGTACATAAATGAAATACTGCTTGAATTAAATGATTTATCTCATCACATGCCTAGAATATTAAATCATACAGTGCCGGTAGTTGCGTACTCAGATGATTTGGTCCTTATTTCCACCTCAAGGCAAGGGTTTCAGCGAAACCTGAAAAAATTAGAAGAACTTTGCAAAGTAAAGAATTTGTTGCCAAATATACAAAAAACTAAAATGATGGTGTTGGGATCAAAGAAAAAATATAGAAATTGTTATCTTAATTCTCAACCCTTACAATCTGTCAGTCAATACATGTATTTAAGAGTTATATTTTCAACCTCATTATCCTGGCACAAACAGACTAACTATGTGGTTTCAAAGGCGAAGCAAACCTCTGCTGCTTTATTGTGTTTCAATAGATTACATGGTGGCAATACTATTAAACCTATGCTGAAAGTTATAAACTCTAAACTATTTGGAAAAGGCTTATAGACTGTAGAAATGTGGGGATTGGACTCCTCTCAAACCGAAGAACCCATAATTGATAACATTTATTACAAAAATTAGGTCTCCCCATTTCTTCATCTAACACCCTGGTAAGAGCTCACTTGGGACAAATCACATTCACAGCTAGAGTTCATGTCCAGGTAATCAATTTCTGGATTAAGGTTATGGCTGCTCCAGCTGGATCCCTTATTGTAGATTGCCTTAAAGAAAAATTGAAGTATCATAATCTAGGCAAAGAAGGCTGGCTGTCTAAAGCTTTCTCATTACTGAATAACTATGATCTTACACAGCTGAGATACTGGGCTGACCAGTCTATAATAATTCATCAAAGTTATAGAATTGAAGTATCATCTATCATTACCTCTTGGAGTAAAGATCTGATTTACAAAAAATAAAACCTCTTAAAGTATAGATCTAGCTGACTAAACATATTCAAGAGCATTCTTTTAAGGAATACCTGAGGTTAGTTGAAGATCCTAAATTAAGACAGATATTGACTCTGTATAAATTTGAACCTTTTCAAAGTAATGTGTTACAGGCTAGATACAATAAGACTCAACATAATGTGGATCATTGTCCATGTTATCTTAAAGAGATGGAAAACTTACATTATGTCATAATGAGATGTCCATTATATGAATCACTGAGGAAGAAATTTCAGGCTAAACATATGGCATTTTATATCATCCCAATGACTTTTATGTTACATTTATTATTCAACTCAGAAAATGAACAAATGTTATTAGATTTGGCAAGATTCTTGCTTGCAGTAAAGACTATCAGGACTAAAATCCCTTTGCAAATTACTTGTGTATGAATCTTAAATGATCTTACTCATTATTTTTTCTAATTTTAAGAGAGCTAAGATTATAGTAATTCTCAGGATGTAGGTAACCAGACCCAAACCTTGGAAAACTATTTACACTCTATAACTCCATTTGGGTGCTATAGAGTTTGTTAAGGTCTCTTGCTTAAAAAATATCTAAACATGTCCCATGTGTGCCATTTCTAATTTATATTTTGTTTAATTGTATACATTTAGCATGACATCAACTCCTTAATGAAATACAGGTACTGGATGCGTAATTGTTTGATATCCTGATTGTAAATACATTAGTTTTCTGATATGGTGAACTTTTAATAGTCGTATATGTATGCATTTGTAATGTTTTACATTTTTTTTCTATGTGTAATTTTATAATGACTCCTATGTCAAACAATTACTTTGATTGATTGATCTCCCTTACTTACACCCTCACTGACCCTTTGTACCCCTGGGCCACTGGTGCCTCCATCATGCCCCCTCACTGCCCATTTATAGCACTAATCAGGTCCTTCCTATTTTTAACTCACCCACCCTGTAACTCTGTCTGCCAACCCCACAGGGCACCTAAGAAACGCATCCTCTTGCTTGCACAATACCTACTAACCCTATTACTGATACTACTTACAGGTGACAGTGAGTTAAACCCTGGCCCCTCTACTCCCCCACCTCCTAACTCCCCCATGGCCTGCAAATTGTACACCTAAACATTTGAAGCCCGCTGCCCAAGATTGCCCAGATCCAACCCCTGATAGTGTCAGTCCAGCCTGACATCCTTATCCTGACTGAGTCCTGGTCAAGCCCAAAAAATCTGAACAAAGCAATCTCCATCCCTAATTATACCCTCATTCAACAGGATTGTCACAAAAGAGGTGGAGGGATAGTTTTCTACATAAAATCCCTCATACTCATCACAACAGTCCTGACCTTGTCAACCCCTTTCAGGTATAATTAAGTACTTATAAAGATCTCTCTCCCCCCAACACCGATCTTCATAGCTGGCACCTACTGATGTCCTCCTCCTCCCTCCCTGCAATGCTATCATTGATCTATTGATTCCCTTATCAAACCTCGCCTTCTCGGACAAGCTACTAATCCTGGGTGACTTTAACGTGAATTGTCTTGCCACAGCTAACTCCTCCACCTGCTCTGAAATCACTGCCCTAAATTTTACTCAGCTCATTACAGAGTCTACAGATCTTAATAACAAAACTCTCAATCACTCTCTCATTGATTGGGTCCTGGCCTCACGCCCACACCCAGTTATAAATGCAGGCATTCTGCCTGATTCAGTCAGTGACCATCAAATAACCTATTGCATATGCAAAATCCAGTCCCCATGAGCCCTTCCCCCCAAAATTCCTAAACATTCACTCCTTCAAATCACTCGAGCTCCCACCCTTACTTGAAGACATGGCATGGGTTGATTGGTCACCCATCAACATGGCCAACTCAATCAACTTGGCTCTTAATTATTTTAAAACTACC
This sequence comes from Neoceratodus forsteri, assembly GCA_016271365.2. Taxonomy (NCBI): domain Eukaryota; kingdom Metazoa; phylum Chordata; order Ceratodontiformes; family Ceratodontidae; genus Neoceratodus; species Neoceratodus forsteri. The sequence goes on along the minus strand of CM028137.1, from coordinate 622,695,878 downwards.
TTCTTTGCCATCTGTAATAGTTATGCTCCCTGTAGATGCATTAGAGTCCGTGGTTCCCACCTCCCCTTGATCACATCTGCCCTCCTCGACTGCCTAAGGACTCAAGACCTAGCTTGGAAGGCCATAAGCTGTCTCTGTCCTCCACTGCCTATCAAAAATACTGCCAACTTCAAAATATGTGCACAAGACTAGTTTGTCAAGCCAAAGCTGTCTACTTTGCTAGTACCTTCCAGTCTAATATACTGTAACTCACCCTGGAATGTGGTACATGCCCCTTCCTCTCTCCCTACTCACACCACTGCCTCCATCATCATTGTAGTGGACTCCACCCTAATTGACCCTCCAACAGTAGCTGAAGCATTTAACACCTACTTTGCCTCATGCACCACTTCCATTCTCACTACACTTCACGCAGTGCATGCTCCTTCACCTCCTGAACCCCACTTCCATTTTAATCCAGTCTCCCAGGAGATGCACTCAATGCTTTCATGGAGCTAGATTCATCCAAAGGAAAAGCCTGGATGACCTTGATGCAAAATTTGTATACCTCTCTGCCTCTGCCATTGCTCAACCCATTGCTGAGATACTAAACCACTCATTTAAATTTGCCATTGTCCCAGCCTCCTGGAATCAGGCACACAGTCATCCCCCTCTACAAAGGGGGAAATCTCTCAAAAACAGGCAACAACCACTCCATCTCCCTTCTGCAATATCTTGCCAAGCTGCAAGAACATGTAGTACTCTCTCAGTGCTCTCTCTCTTCCTTGATTCCTCATCCTTTTTTACACCTTACCAGTCTGGCTTTAAAAAAAAAAACACTCCACATTCACCTACCTCCTTCAGCTCACTGACTCCATCCTTACTGGAATGGATCAGGGTCTAATCACCTCAGCCATCTTTGTCAACCTTGCCAAGGCTTTTGACACTGTCTTACAATCCATCTTACTGGACACACTTTTATCGGCTGGGTTGTCTCCCTCAGCCACAAACTGGTTTGAATCCTACCCAGGGGATAGGCTGCAATCAGTCAGTATTGGGAACTCTCTCTCTATATCACTCCCAATCCACACAGGGGTTCCCAAAGGCTCAGTCCTTTGCCCAGTTCTATTCACCATCTTCCTTAATGATCTCCCCTCAGTCTGTCAATCTGTATCCATTTACATGGATGCAGATGACACTATACTGTATGCTGTTGGTCCCTCCACCCAATTGGTGGCATCAACTCTGCAGCTGAACTTAAATAATGTCCAGCAATGGATATGCACACACCAGCTGTTTCTAAATGCCAAGAAGACAGCCTCCATGACATCTGGCACAAGGAAGAGTTTATCAGGGCACCCCTCCGTACCCTCCTTCCGCACTCTTGATGGAACCTTGTTGGAAAATACTTCCTCCTTCAGATACCTTGGGGTCTGGCTCAATAAACACCTGACTTCTTTAGTCATGTGGACACAATCCATAAGAAACTGCTCCCCAAGCTGGATGCCCTTTACCAGAACCGTGACTGCGTCCTCGCTATTGGCTTGCAGAAAAATTCTCTTGAGAAGGATTCTTCCAACATTTGACTATGGTGTCATAGTCTACAGCACCACCCCTAAATCCACCTTAGCCGGCCTGGACACCCTCTTCCTCTCCTTCTCTATCCTTCACCCTTGGCTGCCCACCCCACACTCACCACTGTTCCTTACACCAATCCCTGGCACTCCCCTCCCTCTCTGATCACTGTTTTGTTCATTGCACTAATTTTACTGGCAAGTTCTGGCTAGGAATGCTCCCATCTTATCTAGCAGTCTCACTCTCACTCATTCCAACCTCTCACTCTCTGAGGAGCAGTGCTGTCCATGCCATCGCCATCCCCTCCCAGACCACCTCCACTGGTCGGTCTTCCTTCTCGTACCACTTGCCAAAGCTTTGTAGCCCCCTTCCTGTGAACATTTGAAATGCTCCCTCGTCCCATGTCCTTTTCTCTCTTTTGTGTTCACACACAACCCCTATCTGAAACTAACCCTAATTGCTGGCAATCCACTTGCTACCCACCTGGCAATCTCCACCCAATCTTGTCTTCCTACCTTTCTTTCAGCTGGTTACCAATTTCTTTGTTTTAGCCTCCCCTCTTCTCACAAAACCACCCTACGCTTTATGTCAGGTCATCTGATTGTTCACTGCATGTAATTCTTGTGGCACAACACTTAATGTTGTATATTTAACTCTGCATTCTGTATTGTAGCACTTGTTTTTTGCCTATTGCTTCTAAATTGTTATTATTGCATTATCCCTTCCCCCTCCCCCAGGATGCATCTGGAAATGAGCAATATTGCTCATTATGTCTTCCTGGTGAAACATGTCAATAAATAAATAAATAAATATATATAGAGAGAGATACATAAAATTGTCTCTCACTGTAATGAACAGAATGGTGGCAAAACATCATTTTGTTATACAGTAGTTCCCAGTTCATTACATCAAGGGATGCTATGAGCACTAGACATAGTGCTGAGGTGCTAAAACTCAGTTCAAAGGATATAAATACATATATTTTCAGATCTCATGAAAGCATTCTATGCTTGTTTTTTTTTTATTTATTTCAAAGTTTGGAAATACACCTTTGAGCAGAAATGCTCATTTACAAAGGTTCCTCATCAGAATAACAATTTGTTTACACCATGTCAAAAACAGTATTAAGAACTGATTAACAAAGGCTAGACAATATTGATTCAGTGACATAACAAAGCAGAATGAGTACCATAAGTACCATTTCAGCAAGTGAGTTTACAAAAAGTGTTTAAAAGTTTTCTTAAGTTTAAAATTGCACTTGCCCCAATCACTACCATTATCACAACCTTGAACAGAAGCCCATTCCACAGTCAGCACTAATGCAGGTAAGATACATAGTGATACAGCTGTTCTTGATATTTGTTGATCTCTTACTTAACCTCTGTATGTGTAAACTTTATCTCATATCACAAAACGATCATAACAGTACCTGTGATTGAAAGTACAAGTACACTGAGTTGGGGGCAAACATGCCAGATTGCATTCTGCATGCTTAAGCAACACTTATTCACTCAGTTACTCAATTGCTATATTCCACACTGCATTCCTATACTACGCACTATGGGGCTCTGTGCATGAATGGATGGGAAGTACATGCCTGAGGCACATATCCCACCCATGTAGCTCTGCCACTCCAGACAGATGCAGGGTGCATGGTATGCACTACCACATGCACCTATGGGGAACCTGTCCACAACCCTACCACCCCATCATGCAGGACTGTGCAGGGTGGCTGGCAGTGGAGTTGCAGACCCAGGCAAGCATCCATTTGGATGCCAGGCCTGGATCCCATAATGGATCATTTGCTCATGAAGACTTGGGTCCAGGTATGCGAATAGCTATTGCAGTCACTGGAACCCATGCAGTCATGCCTTGGTGAAGTAAAAGCAGACCCACCCCCCACCACATGTATGCCCCATCCCCAGTATAGAAACAGCTCCCCCCTGTGCACACACAAGGTCCATACTCCTCGACCCCAATTCCAGCCCTTCCAGCTGATCGTTGGTGTTCAGTGTAACCCCCACGGCACCAAAGACAGCACCACCCCCAATACCCCGTATCTACCCATCGGTGTCACAGCTCTGGATAGCCAGTGGCACACCCTCACACCTTATTGGCTGCCAGCCATCCAAGTGATGCTTGGAGCATGCTGCCTATATATAACAGTGTGCTGCTACCATCTCTTAGATGGATGGTGGCCAAGGAAGTGTGTGGAGGGTTGTGCCACTAACTGCCCTGAGCTATGGCACCAATAGGCAAGTACAGGGGATGAGAGAATTATGTTGTCAGTGTCGCAGGTGGTGGTGGGGTCCACTGAACACTACTGAGTGGCCGGAGGGGCTGGGATTGGGGGTCAGGGGTGTGGATCTTGTGTGTGTGGGGGGTTGCTATTCTGCACTGGGAATGGGGCATACATGTGATGGGGGTTCTGTTACTTCACTGGGCATGAGGCATAGCTGTGTGCAGGGTTACTGCAATAACATTGCCAGTGCCCCTCTGTGTGTCAGGGGGGTACTGCATTGAAGGTGATGGGGCCCTGATGTGTGGGGGGTACTGCATATCCCAGGACTGTGCCCAACTGAGTTGAGGGGTCTCCAGTGACAAGAATGGGCCACAGCTGTATGCTGGGGGAGGTGGGCAGGCAAGGGGATGGGTGCAGGGGTTCTGTAGGTGGTGGATGGGGCTGTCCAACTGTCCTGGGCAGGGGACTGTGTGCACACAGCATGTATAAAAGTTATGGCAGGGTCCTCCCTGCCATAACCTGTGCCCTCCTCTGCTCTCTTGTGAACAGCATCACGCATCTTTGTGAATGGTGCGTAGTGCCGGCAGGTCCCCCTGCCTGCACCCGGCACATTGCTGTGCACAAGGCCAGGGGATTGGGCACATAGCAACCTTATGCATAGTTTGTGAATGCCAGCAGGTGTCCATGGGACCCCCGCTATGCAACATCCTGTCTTAGGGTTGCCTTCACACCTTGGATACATATCACGTAGGCAATCTTTTTTTTGTGCATAGGCCCCCATATTTGCATGAGAGGCTGAAAAATGAAAGTACATTGGGACTGGTTATGGTTTCAGCAGATATCAGGACTGGGACTCAAGAACTGAGTGAGAGTGAACTGAGGGTGGCATCAGGCATCCAAACAGCATGAGACAGGCTAACAAACTAGTAGGCAGTAAGCTCCTGTGATTGAAGAAAGTTGCAGTGATTTTTCCCAGAAGCAGCCTGAGCAGCTGATTGAGATTGCCTCTAGGAGCCAGAAATAGTGTTCGCAATAGCCAAGTTTTCACTATAGTGAGGAATGTTAGAATGAAGTATAACATGGTGGATGGATAGAGTGATAGATAGATAGATAGACAGACAGACAGAGAGACAGACAGACAGACAGACAGACAGAGATACACCCTTACAATAATTTGAGCTTCTGTGCATTTCTTATGGTGCTGATTGTCTGTGTCAAGGTTTAGAGTCTTGAGTGTGTCCCCCTCCCCCCTCACACTATACATGATACAAGCTTAGGCTGACAATATGTACTTGTTTTAATTTAGAATTCCTGGATGCCACCATTGTCCACCCCGTCTCAGTGTCTACCAAGCTGGTCAGTAACTCCATTCTTTTTAAAATAGCGTTCTTTGGTACAACAGGTGCGGCAGCACCTGTTTTGCAACAACCAACAGCTTAAGAATCATTAGAAATATAAAATGTGCTTTGTATTATTTTCACTGCTGATGTTTATTTGTATCAGAATATTCTTTATCACAACCCCATGGTTAATCTGAGTAACTTTTTTGTATTCAATTACAGTTTCTGTTGCTGGTACATACTACCGATAAAAAAATACTGTAAATTACCTATATTTTAGATTTCCAATGATCTATCGTACAGATTTCATATAGGGACACAGGTTTTAAGGCAGTATTTCTCTAAGTAACTCCTTCAGATTTAGCCAAGTCTGCAGGCTTGAATTATGTAAATAGTATCAAGTGTGAGTGGTAATAGTTGCTTGTTGCATCATGTCTACCTGGTTTTAGATATACCATCCTTTAAAAAACAATTATTTCTATGTGGATACTGAAAATCTGAATGTAAAAACTACAAAAACTAATGCATTCCCCTGGGAGAAATGCTTTAAATTCCTGCCCTAAGGTGATAGTACAAATACATGTCTTCTAACTTTATTCTTAAACCACTTTGGCAACTATTTTGACTTTGGTCTTCATTTATCTGTCCAAACTGTCAAATTAAACATAGCTTTTAGACAGCAAGAAATAGTTTTAAACATAGAGTACGTGTATTTGTTCCATAAAACTGCACGTACAGCAACTGGTCTTTTTCCAGATTGGGCACCTCACTGCTCTGACCATGCAGCAGAACTCTTTTTTTTTTTTTTTTTTTTTTTTTTAACTACTACTTCTGAGGAAGGACGTAAGACACACATTAAAGAAGCTAGCCTGGTACAAAAAGCAGATTATCCTATCCTGAAAAAGTCTGCAACAACCAAGTGTGTAAAATTAAGCCTTGTTTTTAACTCAGATAACCTAATGGCCTAATAGTAAGATACAGTACACAATACAGGAATTGTTCACCTTGAGATTTATACCATCCTTGACTTTCCTCCCTCTGATATATTTTGAATGGTGCTGTGAATTTCATCTAGAAGTAGGATCTATCATTTAAACCTGGGGACCAGGAGGACTTCCGGTTCTGCTATGGCTCTGATCAGCAGCTAAAAGAACCGCTCCACCTGAACTGCTAACTAATCCTACTAATCTGAAAGATTAAACTAACTGAAACCAAATGCAATGGCAACCGAAGGATTGCAGAAGGACAGAGGGACAGGAACCCGCACTCCATACCCGCGGGGTGAAATAGAAACCCAAGGATCACGACCTAACTCTCCTACACGAGACCTAGCTACTTCCACATACAATAACAGCTCGGCCCCAAGCTATAATACTGACGAGGAAATGGAACAGCTTTCCAGAACAAGATTTGAGACTTTGATGAGGGAACTGAAAGATATAAGGGCAGAAAACAAAACCGAATTCAAACAATTAAATCAAAAGCTATCTATGGTGGAGAATCGAATGCAAGAGGCAGAAGAATGAATAAGTACAACTGAAGACGGCCTGCAGCATATTGGGCGAACAGTCCCAGCCCTTTGCCTGCACACAATTTCTACAGAACAGAAATACTTAGACCTCGAGAGTAGGTCCAGGAGGGACAATCTATGTTTGTATGGTCTGGCAGAGGGGGCGGAGGAGGGTGAAACGTCTGAGTTTTTGGTGCATATGCTCTGGGATGTACTGAATCTTCCTCATGACTATAAAATTAAAATTGGTAGAGCACACCATGCCCTGATTCTGAAACCTAAAGATCCAACTGCTTGGTTGCACTCAGTGATTATCAAATTTCACAACTTTAAAACCAAAGAGGATATCCTAAAAACGGCTTGACAACAACGAGAGGTCAGATAGCTTGAATCTTGCCTTTTTTTCGATCAGGACTATCCACCCATAATCCAGAAACAATGTCAGGAATATGACTCCCTTATAAAGGCACTCAGAAGGGAAAATCTATGTATTCAAACACCATACCCCTCCAGACAAAGGGTATTTTGGAAAGAAGGGACTGAGATATTTAATACTTTTCAAGAAGCGAGGCAAGCTATGAGCAAAAAGGGAATTGAAGTACCAGAACAACCAACGAAGATGAGCCAGAAAAGATGAGATCAAGATGAAACATGGTAGCCTATTCCACCCAAGAGAAACAAGAACCAGAATAATGCTGTAACCTTGAACACTATCTCCCTCTTCAGAGACTTACTTAAAAAACTCCCCGGTATCACGGAGCAAGACCTACTCCAAAGTGAAGGCTGAGTTAAACATCCTGAAGAGATTTTCATACCGATGGATACTACGCAGTGAGTAGCAATGGCTGTGTTGTGAGATAGCCTTTTTTCCTTGGCTAGACTCAATAGAACGATCCAAGCGGAAGCATTGTCTAGGCCCCTGAATAAATTTTAAAGTATCTGGATGAATAAGAAGACCTTTTGGACTTAAGGAGACTCACATACAGGGCTGGCTAATGCAAAGAGACACACTGTACAAAGCCATCTATACATGTTTATCAACTAGTTTAAATATTGTTTATGTTACAGTGAGAAAAGTCGCTTAATATAAGGGCCTGTAAATAGGGTGGGATAAGGAGCGAGGGGGAACAAATTAGTTGTATTACTGAACCCTTGATGTTAATTTTTAGCCCTTGCCCCCCCCCCAGCTCTCTGATATCATGGCACAACACCTACTGCAGATTGAAGGAAGAGTTAAACACATAGATTAGGTCTTTATAGCATCAGAAGATACACAGTGAGTAGCGATGGATGTGCTATGGGATAGTCCCTTTTTTCCTTGACTAGATACACTAGATTAATTCACAGGGAAGCCCCGACTAAGACCCTGAAAGAATTCTAAAGTACTTGGAGAAGCTCTTGGGGGCTGTTGGATTTAAAGAGTCCTACATAAATAGTTGAAATGATACTTGTGTTATTGCAAAAGAAATCATTTGCTACAGGACCCTGGGGATATAAAATGAACAGGGTGGGATAAGGAGCAATGGGGAATAAGATAGTTAAAGTACTAAGCCTTCTAAGTCAACATTTTACTTTTGCCCCCAACCCCACCGGATACTGTCTAATTGTAACATAAACCTTTTCCCTCTTTTTATTTTATTTTGGAAAAAATTATATTAAGCAGTCTGGGCTTGAAGCTATACAGTGCAATACGGTAGCATGTTTGAAGGGTCTAGTCTGGTACAAACCCTTAAAGAGGTCCTTCCACCCAGAAGAAGTAAATTCCTCTTCAACCTACCACGTACAACATCAAGGTGGGTACACAGGTCACTTAATATAGTGGACCTCCTACCTTGGAAGTTCAAACAAGGTATCCAGTTAGGTGTCCAGTTGGTGCCACAAAGTTTTTTATTGTTAAAGTCAGCGTGTCTTTATACATTCTGTTTTAATGCAATCCTGGTATTACAATTAAGGGAGTATAACTATTTTGTCTGGAAAAATTTCCTGAAGCATGACAGAGCTTTTCTTGAGAGAAATTGCATAAGCTTAATGGTAAATATTTTAAGGCAACAAGATGAGTTACACTTTTTGCACATATAATGTACATGGACTGACAAGTCCTATAAAGCGAACAAAAATCTTAGCTTCACTTAAGAGAGCTGGTGCCAATATTCTGATGCTTCGGGAAATGCACCTGTCAAAAGTAGAGCATCAAAAGTTTGAGCAATTGGGGTTTGTGCAGGTCTACTCCTCTTCTTTTAAGGGAGGATGAAGAAGGGGAGCTGTTATACTAATACCAAATAGGGTCCCATTTCAAGCTATGGACCAAATAATTGACAAAGAAGGAAGGTATGTCTTATTAAAGGGGAAATTAAATGGGAAAATTATCACGATGGCATTACTGTATTTTCCACCTAACTCTGACCTTACAACCTATAGGTCGAGTCTGTTGAAATTAATACAATGGGCAGAAGGTCCAATTGTATATGGGGGAAATTTTAATTTGAACTTATCTCAGCTATATGACCCAGTTACACAAAATCAAAAAGTTTCTAGACAGGCATGGAATGTAGTAAAACTATTCAAGGAACTGGGATTGGCAGATGCCTGGCGATATCACAATGGCACTGGTACCCATAACACTTTTTTTTTCACAAGCCCACCAAAGTTATATATCAATTGATTATTTTCTGGTCTCACAGGAACATGCTGAAATGTCACTCAAAGACTGGCAAGGCGACTTTGTCCTCTCTGACCATGCCTCACAGTATCTCTGTTTCAGAAATTATCTATTTCGAAAGTCTACAACATGGAGGCTAAATATATCTCTTTTAAGAGAAAAGGAAATTATACAGGAGACCAAAAACACAATTAAACAAACTTTATTAGATAATGATATGCCAGAAATAGATATATCTATACCATAGGACACAATCAAGGCCATTTGCAGAGGTAAATTTATTGCAGTGGCAGCACATAAAAAAAAACTAAGAGACCAGAAAAGAAATACCTTACTTGCTCAAACAAAAACTCTTGAGGAACAACAAAATACGAAAATAACAACAGAAGCCACTAAGCAATTAAAGATACTGAAACAAGAGCTTAACTCTCTGTTAGATTATTATGTTGAACAAAACCTGTTATTCCTCAGACAGAGGTATTAAGAAGGTGGTCCCTGCTCGCTGAAACTCCTGGTGGGACGGTTAAGAAGGCAACAGGCTAGAGCCATGATCACCATGTTGAGACCTTCACCTAAGGACCCACCCCAACACACTATAGCTAATATATCAAATGTATTTGTTAAATATTATACAAACTCTATGCAACACCCCAACCACAACCTACAGCAACAAAAATCTGTGACTTTTTACAAACCTTAAACCTCCCAACCCTCTCTAAAACTCTAGCGGAAACATTACTGGCCCCGATCTCAATCAAAGAGCTGGAAGGAGAAGTGGGAAATCTAAAAACCAATAAATGTCAGGGGACAGACGGTCTGCCAGGAGAATTCTATAAAGTTTTTAAACAAGACATAACCCCTATACTACACCGTTTGTTTAAAAATATAACCCTCCCTGAAACTCCTATTCCTCCATCCTGGCAATATGCAATTAGAAACATGGAAACATAGACTTTGACGGCAGATAAGGACCACTTGACCTATCTAGTCTGCCCATTTCCCTACCTACAGGATAGGCCGCAGATCCTAGTTAACCAACAGCCTATTTCTTTCTACCCCCCACAAGAATTGCCTTATGTCTGTCCCATACATTCTTGAATTCTCCCACAGTTTTAGACCCCACAACTTCCTCAGGAAGGCTGTTCCATGCATCCACTACCCTCTCTGTGAAATAATACTTCCTCACATTGCCCTGAGCCCCCCCTCTATCTTTAAATTGTGTCCCCTTGTTTTTGCACGTCTCTTTTTCTGAAAGATGCTACCCTCTTGGACTTTGTTGATTCCACTGAGGTACTTAAAAGTTTCTATCATGTCCCCCTCTCCCTTCTTTCCTCAAGGGTATACATATTAGCTTCTTTAGTCTCTCCTCATATGGCTTCTCTTGCAGACCCTGCACCATTTAGTTGTCCTCCTCTGGACTGCCTCTATCCTGTCTATGTCCTTGTGGAGATGGGGTCTCAGAACTGGACACAGTACTCCAGATGGGGTCTCACCAACTGTCTGTACAGAGGGATAACAACTTCATGTTTTCTGCTGCTGTTGCCTCTCCCTATGCATCCCAGTATGCCACCAGCCCTCCCTACTGCCTTCTCACACTGCTTGCTAACCTTAAAGTCATCTGATATGATTACCTCCAGGTCCCTTTCCTTTTTTGTTGTTGTTACTACCACCCCCCACCCATTGTGTATTCTTCCCCTGGGTTCTTGTTTTCCAGGTGCATTATTTTGCACTTCTTTGCATTGAATTCTAGCTGCCATACTTCTGACCATTCCTCCAACCTTGCCAAGTCCCTTCTCATCCTTTCCATGCCTCCTTGTGTATCAACCCTGTTGCAGATCTTTGTGTCATCTGCAAAGAGGCATCTTTCCTTCCAGTCCTTCTGCAATGTCACTTATAAAGACATTAAAAGGACTGGACCCAATCTGAACCCTGTGGTACCCCTAGTAACCCCTCTTTCATCAAGTGGACTCATTTACAATTACCTTCTGTATCCTGTTGTCCAGCCATTGTTTTGCAGGCTACCACCCTGGGACCCTCCCAGGCTGGCTAATTTGACTATTAATCTTTTGTGTGGGATTGTGTCAAATGCCTTGCTAAAGTCAAGGCAGGCCATGTCCACAGCCCTTCCCTGGTCTACTACTTTGGTCACCCAGTCAAAGAAATCTATTAGATTCGTCTGACATGACCTTCCCGCTGTGAACCCATGCCGCCTTGGGTCCTGTGTCCCACTGGCCTCTAGGTACTCAACTATTCTTTCCTTCAGAAGTGACTCCATCACTTTCCCTACTACAGAGGTCAGACTGACATGTCAGTAGTTTTCTGCCTCTGTCTTGGTCCCACTTTTGTGAAGGGGAATTACATCCACCTTCCTCCAGTCCTCGGGTACCACACCATCCTCCCATGATTTATTAAAAAGAGTTGCCAGTGGTTTCACTAGTTCCCCCCTTAATTCTTTTAGAATTCTGGGGTGAATTCCATCAGGCCCCATTGCTTTGCCTACCTTCAGTTTTAGGAGTTCTTGCAGAACCCTTTCTTCTGTGAAAGGACTGGGATCGACCCCCCTATCAAGAGTGCTTCTGTTAATTGGATTAGGCACTTCCCTCCTCTTTTGTGAATACTGAGCAGAAATATGCGTTCAGTATCCCTGCTTTTTCACTGTCCCCTCTGCCCACCCATCATTCATTCTATTCAGCCTCACTATCCCTCCCTTTGTCTTTCTACACTAGCTGATGTACCTATAAAGGTTTTATCCCTTCTTAACTGGGTTGGCTATCTTTTCCTCAGTTTGGGCCTTTGCTAATCTGACTTCCCTCCTGCTTCCTTCTGCCTTAACTGGCACAGCTCTCTGTCCTCACGCTTTCTGTGTTTCCTTATACTTCCAGATCTTTCTTTTCTTCCTAGCTTTCAAGGCCACCTTTTTGAGAACCATAATGGCTTTTCTTTCACTTTGATTTGTTTATTTGCTTCACACAAAGGCTTGTTGCCTCTGTGATGGCAGTTCTGATGATTCCCCACTGTTGCTCCACACTCCTTCTAGCCTGTTTGCTAGTGCTTTTCTGAGGCACTCTCCCATCTTGCCAAAGTCAGCCCTCCTGAAGTCCAGTACCCTCACTTTTGTATGGCTTGACTCTGTAGCTGAGTTTAACGTGAACCACACTGTTTGATGGTCACTTGTTCCCAGATGGCAACCCACTTCTAGATCTGAGATCCTCTCACTGCCCCCGTTTGAGAGTATGAGGTCTAAGATAGCTCTCTCATGAGTGGGTTCTGAAACTAACTGTCTGAGGCCTGCCACCTGTAGGGCATCAAGAATGGCCCTGCTCCTGGATGTGGCTGCAGCAAATGTGCTCCAGTTAACATCTGGCATATTCAGGTCTCCCTTCAACAGTATCTCCCCTTTCTCTGCCATTCTAAGAATGCCTTCTATCATATCCTTGTCCATTCCCTCCCCCTGACATGGGGGTCTGTACACAACCCCTGTGCAGATAATCCCAAAACCTAGGAAGGACCCATCCCTGCCAGGTTCCTATTGCCCTATTTCCATTCTGAATACTGACTACAACATTTTGGCATCTATACTAGCTCACAGACTAGCCAAATTAGCCCCCATTTTAATTCAGCAAGATCAATCAGGGTTTATTCAAGGTAGTCAAGCCCAAGACAATATTAGGAGAACAGAATACCTGATTGAGCATATTCATAAAGCACAAACCCGACCCTTCTTCTTAGTCTAGATGCTGAAAAAGCCTTTGATAAGGTTGTATGTCCCTTTTTAAGGGAAATACTGAATACTTTTAAAATTCTACAGCAATTTATAACTACCATATTTACATTTTATCAGACCCCTCAAGCTTATATTAGATCTAATGGCCATTTGTCTCATAAATTCCACTTGCATAGGGGAACCAGGCAGGGATGCCCTTTCTCTCCCCTTCTGTTCATGTTTTACATTGAACCATTAGCCCAAATGATTCGACAAGATCAAAATCTTCCTGGTATTAACTTGGCCACAATGGAGCACAAAACAGCATTATTTGCTGATGATGTTTTGATATATTTAGCAAACCCGAATAACTCTCTTCCATATCTATTTCAAAAACTAACATTATTTTTAATCCTTGGCTGGATATTCCTTAAATACTAACAAAACTGACTTATTGTCCTTTAACTATAACCCCTCTAGACAACTTAAAGAAAAATTTCAATTTAAATGGAATTCCCAAACAATACGATACTTAGGAGTTAATATTCCAGCTGACCTTGGATCACTATGCAACCAAAACTATGACTCCTTAATACAGACCCTGAAGACAGATTTTAACCATTGGACAGTGATACCTCTATCTTTTTATGTGAGAAATTAAGCTCTCAAAATGCACGCCCTGCCAAGATTATTATAATTCTTTCAATCTGTACCTAGTATAGTACCTCTACAATCTTTGAAGAATTGGCAAAGAGCATTTTTGAAGTTCCTTTGGCAAGGCAAAAAACCCTGCCTTAAATCCCAAGTATTGATGCTTTCTAAAAACCTAGGAGGAATAGCACTTCCTAATTTACACTATTATTGGAATGTCTCCCAAATAATATAATAATATAAGAATATAAATGGTATGCTCATCAGGCCACTAAAGGCTTTGTGGTGCCTTGGCAAATACTTCATAATTCTTCCACAAAGTCTTTCACAGAAGCATAAAAAAGGTATGGCTGGATTTCCAGTGATTACATATGCTACTTACAGATGAGAGATTGGATTAATATGCAAATAAAAATCTAAAACTCTAGATCACTACAAGAAGAGGACTGTAGCTCCTTTGATCACATATGGACAATCTCTGGAAAAGACCATGCCATATCACTGTTATACCTATTCCTTAACACTTTTCAGAATCAGCTAACTGACTTAATAAAAAGGAGATGGGAGAAGGACTTGGATATTCCTCTACTAGAACAATGTTGGCCAAAAGTGTGGCAATCAACATGGTCCACAGCTTTGTCCCCCAGCTGCAGGGAGTATGTTTGGAAGGTCTGCACTAGGTACTCTTTAGTACCCCTATTCCAAACAAAGCATAACTCTGAAGCATCTTCATCCTGCTGGAGACAATGTGGGACACTAGAGGCTTCCCATGCCCAAATATTTTTAAACTGTCTAGTGATTAAGCCATTCTGGCAAGCAATCACCCACCAAATATCTAAAATAATGACCACACAGGAAACCTAGACCCCTCAAAATCTTCTATTGGGCATACCTCCTAAAACCCTAAAAGACAGAGATACCTTATATCTCTGGGCTATATGCATAGCTGCAGCTTATAAAGCTATTACTAAAAAGTGGTTGCTCCCTAAACCCCCAACCTTACTAGAATGGCAAAAAATAGTAGCATATATACAACACATGGAACAGCTAACGCACAACTTACAGAACAGGGCTGCCTTATACCGGAACCGATGGACCAGATGGGACCTCAACAAGTGATCTAAGTTGAGAGTTAAGCGGAAATAAGCAAACCCTGAGGATATTAAGAGGTATTTCCCCTTATGGGAAAGCTGAGAAATTATCTCTTTCTAAATATACCTCTTGAACCCCCTAGGAAAGAAATAAAAAAAGTGAGAGAAATTATAAAATGCTTTAGAAGTTTTATCAAATAAGACAAATAGTAATGGAAAATTCATGCTCCATAAACAGGATCTTAATTTATTTATGAGATAAAAAAGACAATTGCTGACATGGTTGATTTTATATGTATTTTAGTTATGTATGTATCATTTCTGTTTTTTTCTGTATTTTTAACATATATCTGTACTTGGAAAACTGCACTTTCTAAATGCTGTACAAATAACAAATGCTACCTGATGCGCTGGAACTAAGGAGCAAACGCATCTATATGATGAAGTGATGTTTTAAACATGTATTATGGAAAAAAGAAAAATGAAATAAAAGAAGTATAAAAAAAATTAACTTGGGGACCAGGAAGGCTGAGAGGGAGAGGGAGAGAGAAGGTGGGCTGTTTGTGATTTGGCATGGGTGGATGACAGCATTTATTTCCTGTGTTCACACTGCCTGTGGATAGTGTTTTTGCTTGTGGACTTTATATCTAACTATTATTGTATAATAGAGTGATATTGTAACCAGCTCTTAATCATCACTGTGCCACTTTAATCAGTATTTCCCGTTATATTAAATGTATATAGTGTGCCACCTTGCTTCTCTGTAATCTTGGACTCGTTCATGTTACCTTGTAATATTGATGTCTCATTGCCTTACTCTGTAATCTCCAAGTTTGCACCTGAAGGCATTGAATTTGCATAGCGTGCTTACCTGGTCAAGAAAAACTAAATAAATACATACAGCGTACAACATGCAGCAGCCTTAAATAAACAATTTAACTTCCCAGAGGGCATGGGGGATGAGGGAGGTTGGATGTTCGAGAGTTGCTAAGGTGGGAGCTTATCTAATGCAACAGAAGTCATAGGGACATTGACAGGGTGGGGATATGGGGAAGGGGATTTGCATATGGGGGATTTTAAAACAATTTAAACTCAGATTCCAAATGGTTATCAGATTTTCAAGTCTGAATATAAAATGGAATACTAATAGTTAAGATATTGGATTTTCAGTACAGCTGCAGTGACCCCAATGGTGGAGCTGGGGGAGCAGGAGAGCAAGCGCCCCACCAGGACCATTTGGCCTTTGAGGTGTGCCCCTCTGACTCCTGAATTCAGTAGCATTTCTAACTGGCATGGTGGCACACCCCAACAGAAGCTCAGCAATTGACTGCAGTCGCAGGGCATACCTGGTGCCCCAACAGAAGCTCAGGAACTGGCCACCATAGGCAATGGGTTGCGAGGCAATGGGGCAGCCACATGCCAGGCACCCACATGGAAGCTGAGGATTTGGCCTGCTGCTGTGGGTCGTGGTGTACACCTGGCAGTGGTGCCCTAACAGAAGAGCAGGAACCAGCAGCGGGTTGTGGCCATAACCTATAATACAGCAGGGTTGAAAATTAAAACAGCTCAGCAATTCAGATGACCCAGCTCGCATTGAGAAAAAAAAATCTGCTCTATTGAATTTGGCACCATGCAATTACTGTGCAGTACTGGGGAAGAGAATCAGTGTGCTATAAATACATATATAGATTTTTTTTTTTTATTGTTGCAAGGAAGCATCTATTTCAAAAGCAAAAACACAACATTGAGTTCACAATTGAGAATCAGATCCCACTGGGATCAGATGCTCAATTGTAGAATCACTTAATAATGCTGTGATTTTTTCTTAATAGATGCTTCCTTGCAACAATAAAAAAAAATCTATATATATTTATAGCACATGAAATTGCTTGATTATCTTGTCTTGTTCTGTTATTATTATGATTGTGATTATTGTTATTATTATTATGAAAAAAGGGAGGGGGAGATGGGGGATGGGGTTAGGAGAGAAGCTGCTTCTTGCTCCTAGGCTCCTGGTACCAGCATCCTCCTCCTCCTCCTCCTCATCATCATCATCATGGACCTGAGCTACTTTCAGGGCAGGCGTGTGACATTTAGATTAGGATACGAGTCTACAACGTTGCGTGTTTTGGTTTTTGGTGCTCTCACTGCTTTTCTGACCAATAAGTAAACACTTTTAAAATCTGGCCATGAATCTATCAGCATGATTTATTTAAACTCCATAGCAATAAAACAAGTTTATTTTTCTCTCTCCTTTGAATAAATTATCTATCAATCACATCTATTTCATATGATATAATCAATCTCTATATTGCTGGCAGTATGGACTATACTGCCAGCAATATAGAAACTGACTGTATCATGTGAAATAGATGTGATTGATAGATAGTTTATTCAAAGGAGAAAAAAAAACATGTTTTATTGCTGTGGAGTTTAAAGATATCATACTGATACATTCACAATTAAATTTTAAGTTTAAGGCAATGAGCCCACATTCAGCAGACCTAAAATGAATTCCCACAAAATCCACTAGCATACTCTATGACAGGGATTAATATATGTATATATCTATATTGATATATATCTATATATATATATATACTGTACAGGTATATGTATATCTATCTATCTATCTATCTATCTATCTATCTATCTATCTATCTGTCTGTCTATCTATCTATCTATCTATCTATATACAGTATATATATATATATATATATATATATATATATATATAATTTATTTATTGAATTTTATTGACCCAGTAGGCCCACTGAGATTAGACATTCCTTTCTCTGGTGTGACCAGGGGGATACAGATGGTAACCAACTGAAATTGAACTAGATTAAGCTGTTTGTGGTATTTTTAGTGAATGGGGGAAATTTGGCCAGGACACCAGGGAAATTCCCCTACTCTGCCAGCAGGGGGTTTGACTTCCTGGGAGCAGAGTGGAGGAGCCCTGTTTGAAGATGGACAGAGGAGAAGGAGGAGGAAGTGCTGATGTGGCAATGGAGGCTGGTGTACCTGCATGTGAGCAGTTCTCCCTACCTGCAGGTCCAGCTAAGGAGATACAACTACCAGTAGAAGGAGACTGAAGCAGTACTAGTTGAAATGCAATCCGATAGTGAAGAGGTTCTTACAGATGATATTCTGGTAAAAAACCTATTACCAAAACAAAGGAAGAGATTGCTATGCCTCTTAAAAACATTGGAAGAGGAATCGGAGTGAAGTAAGGTCTGCAGATTGCTGAACATTGTGTGGAAAAGTCTTCAGTGCAGCAAGGCGCTGTCAGTTCAGAAGCTGGAAACTGTGATACAGTCACATCAAACAAGCCGCGTGAACAATGACCAAAGCCCAGTGTCAAATCCAGTAGCAGTACAGACTCAACCACAGGAATGGAGGTACATGATGAACCAAGTCTAAAAACAAAAAGCACTGCAGTAAGTGAAAATACTAATAATGTACAAATAAAAAAACAGGGGGATAAAGACAGTTTAAATACTGACATGCATACAGGAGAAAAAGGAAAGCAAACTCCTTTAAACAATGAAAGGGACAGTTTAAACGCACATGAAGAGAGCACAAAACAGGATTTTTTAAGGCAAGGAAGAAGAAAAAGTATACAAGGCAATGTTTCTTGGTCAGTACATAAAGCACTTAAAGGGGCTGGTTGGAAGCAACATTGAAGCGGTGTATGGCAAACTGACACAGACTATTACATAACAGGAAAAAATAAAGACCTAGGAGGAAAAGCAACAGCAACAGATAAAATAATGTTTTGTACTGATTCTGATTTGGACTTACACTAAGAGGATGTGAGGCCTAGCACCCCACCCCCACCCTCAGGGAAGTTAGTATGGATGGCAGCGATACAAGTCCTAGGGAATATATTTTAGCGTGGGGTGATAGAGTGGAAGAAGAAGCCCCACAAAATAAAACACAGAAAGAGGCATTGCAAGCCCCACAGCTTCGGGCACAGTTTTATCACAGAGAACAAACTTTTCAGAATGCTATGCCAGTCCAACGAAAAAATGTGGTGCGCTTACAGTATCTGGGAGGACAGGAGAGCAACCCAGATAGGATATGTGTGGGAAAAACACTTATCAAAAATGCAATGCATTTCTTTTCTAATGAGATATATGCCCTTATACATGCCCCTGGAGATACCATATATGATGTCAGTTTTAAAACACCAGTAGGCCTGGATAGATTTTGGGCCTCTTATGAAAAACTAAAATACACTGCTTTATGGCTCCCTTTTAGGGCAATCCCTTTGACAAAGCCTGCCATCAAACAAGTCACAATTCTGTTTTAGAATGAAGGCATTAATGTGAATGACATAAAACATTGGTTACAGCAGAAAAGTGATCATATGGGAGAACGCTCACCTATCTTGGATGATGAACACATATGGACTGGAGGGTGGAGGTTAAGAGTAAAACTAAGAATGGGACCTCATGGACCTAAACATTTGCTTAGTTCTTTCTTTTTAAAAAGAGATAGAGGTCACTGCTTCTATGCGGGGCAAGCTAAAACATGTTTTAAGTGTAGAGCCCTGTCTCATCTTAGTAATGCCTGCGGCAAGATCAAATGCAACTTGTGTTTGGAATTTGGCCCCAACAGTGGACATTGTACTAATGAACTAAGACGTAATCTTTGTGATGAGATAGGCCACGGCTTTAAAAACTGTGAATGGGCTTCTCATAACAGATCAGACTGCCCTGCTCAAGACAACATAATTAATATGGTGGCAGGCATTAGACAGCTAGTTTCGGAACCCACTCGTGAGGGAGCAATCTTAGACCTCATACTCTCAAACGGGGGCAGTGAGAGGATCTCAGATCTAGAAGTGGGTTGCCATCTGGGGACAAGTGACCATCAAACAGTGTGGTTCACGTTAAACTCAGCTACAGAGTCAAGCCATACAAAAGTGAGGGTACTGGACTTTAGGAGGGCTGACTTTGGCAAGATGGAGAGTGCCTCAGAAAAGCATTAGCAAACAGACTAGAAGGAGGTGTGGAGCAACAATTGGGAATTATCAAACTGCCATCACAGAGGCAACAAGCCTTTGTGTGAAGCAAATGAACAAATCAAAACGAAAGAAAAAGCCACTATGGTTCTCAAAAGAGGTGGCTGTGAAAGTCAGGAAGAAAAAAGCATTCCGAGTATAAGGAAACACAGAAGGAGCAGGACAGAGAGCTGTACCAGTTAAGGCAGAAGGAAGCAGGGAGAAGTCAGACTAGCAAAGGCCCAAACTGAGGAAAAGATAGCCAACTCAGTTAAGAAGGGGGATAAAACCTTTTATAGGTACATCAGCGAGCGTAGAAAGACAAAGGGAGGGATAGTGAGGCTGCTTAGAATGAACAGTGGGTGGGCAGAGGGGGACAGTGAAAAAGCAGCAATACTGAACGAATATTTCTGCTCAGTATTCACAAAAAAGGAGGGGGAAGTGCCTAATCCAATTAACAGAAGCACTCTTGATAGGGGGGTCGATCCCAGTCCTTTCACAGAAGAAAGGGTTCTGCAAGAACTCCTAAAACTGAGGTGGACAAAGCAATGGGTCCTGATGGAATTCACCCAGAATTCTAAAAGAATTAAGGGAGGAACTAGTGAAACCACTGGCTACTCTTTTAATAAATCATGGGAGGATGGTGTGGTACCCGAGGACTGGAGGAAGGAGGATGTGATTCCTCTTCACAAAGTGGGTCCAAGACAGAGACAGGAAACTACAGACCTGTCAGTCTGACCTCTGTGGTAGGGAAAGTGATGGAGTCACTTCTGAAGAAAGAATAGTCAAGTACCTAGAGGCCAGTGGAGCACAGGACCCAAGGCAGCATGGGTTCACAGCGGGAAGGTCATGTCAGACAAATCTAATAGATTTCTTTGACTGGGTGACCAAAGTAGTAGACCAGGGAGGGCTGTGGACATGGCCTACCTAGACTTTAGCAAGGCATTTGACACAGTCCCACACAAGATTAATAGTCAAATTAACCAGCCTGGGAGTGGGACCCAGGGTGGTAACCTGGAAAACATTGGCTGGACAACAGGACACAAAGGTAATTGTAAATGGAGTCCATTCTGAAGAAAGGGGGTTACTAATTGGGGTACATGAGGAGTTCAGTATTGGGTCCAGTCCTTTTAATGTCTTCATCAGTGACATTGCAGAGGGACTGGAAGGTAAAGTATGCCTTTGCAGATGACAAAAAATCTGCAATAGGGTTGATACACAAGGAGGCATGGAAAGGATGAAAAGGGACTTGGCAAGGTTGGAGGAATGGTCAGAAGTATGGCAGCTAGGATTCAATGCAAAGAAGTGCAAAATAATGCACCTGGAAACAAGAACCCAGGGAAGAATACACAATGGGTGGGGAGGTAGTAACAACAACAAAAAGGAAAGGGACCTGGGGATAATCATATCAGATGACCTTAAGGTTAGCAAGCAATGTGAGGAAGGCAGTAGGGAGGGCTGGGGTATACTGGGATGTATAGGGAGGCATCAGCAGCAGAAAACAGGAAGTTGTTATCCTCTGTACAGACAGTTGGTGAGACCCCATCTGCAGTACTGTGTCCAGTTCTGGAGACCCCATCTCCGCAAGGACATAGACAGGATAGAGGCAGTCCAGAGGAGGACAACTAAAATGGTGCAGGGTCTGCAAGAGAAGCCGTATGAGGAGACACTAAAGGAGCTTAATATGTATACCCTTGAGGAAAGAAGGGAGAGGGGGGACATGATAGAAACTTTTAAGTACCTCAGTGGAATCAACAAAGTCCAAGAGGGTAGCATTTTTCAGAAAAAGAGACTTGCAAGAACAAGGGGACACAATTTAAAGATAGAAGGAGGAGGCGTTCAGGGGCAATGTGAGGAAGTATTATTTCACAGAGAGGGTAGTGGATGCATGGAACAGCCTTCCTGAGGAGGTTGTGGGGTCTAAAACTGTGGGAGAATTCAAGAATGCATGGGACAGACATACGGCAATTCTTGTGGGGGGTAGGAAGAAATAGGCTGTTGGTTAACTAGGATCTGCGGCCTATCCTGCAGGTAGGGAAATGGGCAGACTAGATGGGCCTAGCGGTCCTTATCTGCAGTCAAAGTCTATGTTTCTATGTTTCTAATAAAGCACAAAAAATGAGCATAGAAAAGCAGCAAAAACTAACAGCAGAACAACCTCAAAATGAACACAGAGCTGAGACCCAGGGTACTGAAGGAAGGAGAGAAGGAGACCATGAAGAACAAACCTCAAAGGTAGCAACTCCCCCTGAGGAGGAAAGGACTACTGAAGGCCTAGCTGGGGAACATATAAGCCTAGAACAGAGAGCTGAATGTCATACAACCCCCCTCCCTCTGAGGTCAGCACAGCTCAAATTTCTAGGCCATTGACAGAAAGAGACATAATGCCTACACCAGCATTAAAGGTGGTTAAAACAAAAAAAGGGGGATAAAACAATCTAAATTGAAAGCAAAGCAATCAAAAACATCTGTTTCTCCCCAGACAATCAAACTTACAAACCAATATGAGGCCTTAGACCCACAGGACTCAGATGCAGACTCAGAGACCTCCTCCACTTTTTCTAGTCTCAACAAGGGGTTATGTCAGAGTCGGAAGATGAACTCTTGGAAGAAAAAGTACAAGCAGCTAGAGCCATGGCAAAGAATTATGGAGTGAGACCTCTGAGAAGTTGTAGGTTAGAACAAGCTAAAACATTATAAAGATGTGGGGTCTGTTTTTCCTTTTTGTTCTTAACATTATGCAACTTTCTCAGAATTTAAAGATTTCAACACTTAATGTTAATAGCATTAAGAATCCCAGAAGGAGAGTGGTGACTTTTTCTCTTATAAAGGACCGACAGCTGGACATTTGTTTTCTCCAGAACACATGGTTATCTTCTAATAGCGATATTTCAGCAGCTGGTAAATTGTGGTGCTGGGGGCCCTCCTTCTACTCTATGGGCCAAAATGTATGTGACAGGGTAGGGATTCTTTTTACAGCATATAATTTTACGGTAACAAGCGTGCTGGGCCTGTATCCAGGAAGAGCACTTTTGTTAGATGTTGTGTATCATGACATTTCATGGAGACTAATTAATTTTTATGCCCTGCAAATGAAAAAGGAAAGAACTGATATATATAGCATCATTAGACCTTATCTTTTTACATCTCAACAGGTTATACGGGCTGGGGACTTCAATTGTGTCCAAGACATTACAAGACAGGGGAGCAAGAACTAATAAACAGTTCTGTGATTCTAGAGCTTTTAACACCACAATAGAACAAGAAGGTTTAAAAGACTATTACAGGTCTATCTACCCTATTGGTGGTTATACATATTACAGGAGTAATTTAGCTACTAGGATATATTTTATTTTTGCTTCACAGTCTCTTCATATTTTACAAACTTACACTATTCCAATAGAAAACTCAGACCACTTAATGGTACTTACCCAGATTTCTATTACCCAAGAAATCCCAAGGGGCAAAGGTCATTGGAAACTAAATAACACCTTGTTACAAGATCAAAGCTGTAAGGAACAGACACAACATTTGCTGCAAGCCACTCAATCGGCAGTATGTTTAGAAGGTGACTTAGGGAGATGGTGGGTGGATACAAAAAAAGAGGTTAAACAGAGATTCATATCTATGGCTAAAGAGAAATACACAGAACAGTATAAATCTTATCTAACTTTGAGGGCCCAGCTTTACAAAATCTATACCTTAGCTAATAAGGGTTATGGAGTATTTACAGAATAAATAAAAACAACAAAGAAAGTATGGAAGAATTGCAGTATTCTACAGCAGCTTTCTTACTGCATGAACATCTAATTAGTATCCCAGGTAAAATTACCTCAGGAGATATATTCAAAAGTTGTAAAACAAGGGTGGAACATAAAAATATGAGTGGCTTAAAAACTATGGAGGGAAAATCAGTTAAAACACAAGAAGAAATTATGAACTCAGTAGTGTCCTATATGAGGTCTCTGTATTCAGCACCAGGCATTTCTATACCACAGATACAAAATATACTTAAGCAAATAAAGGTTCCAGAGATACTGAACAGTGTTATACAGAATTTAACAGCCCCTATTACATTAGAAGAAATTAATAAGGCTATAGGATCTTTAAAAAATAATACCTCTCCAGGGATCGATGGTTTAACCACAGAATTTTTTAAAACTTTCAGGGAAGAAATGAGAGAAATATTGATAGTAGTTTTTAATGCAATTCTAGACACAGGTTACATACCCCCTCAGATGGGACTAGCTATGCAGATTTTTATTTATAAAAAAATGACCAAGAACTATTAAAAAATTGGAAACCGCTTGCAATCATGAACACTGATATTAAGATCCTGATGGAAATTTTAAATACCTGGCTTAGTGAAGTCAGCCCTTTTGTGATAGAACAGAGTCAAACTTCAATAATTAAAGGCAGAGGGATTCAGGACAACTTATTATTATTAAGAGAAATAGTGAATTTAGGGAATAATGGAAAAATTAAGGGTTTTCTACTTGTTTTGGATCAGGAACAAACTTCTGATAAAGTGTCCCATATTTACTTAACATAAGTCTTAAAGTTACGGTATACCACAACAATTCATTGCATGGATAACAAGTATATATAGAATAGCTGCAGCTACACCTATAGTTAATGGACATTTGAGGCAGATGGTTAAAATTAACAGGGGTGTTAGGCAAGGCTGCCCACCCAGTTCTTTGTTATATATATTTAGCATTGATTCTTTGTTGAAATTAACTATTCAAGCTATAACTCTGGGGCAAATAACTTTGAGTAATGGAGATACAATAGTTAAGGCAATAGTTTACGCAGATGATGTGATTCTTCTGTTGCCAGACAGCACTTCTGTGGAGCAAGTTCTGGATATAATACAATATTACTCTGATGTAACTGGAGCAAGAGTAAATTGTACTAAGAGCAAAGGATACAAACTGAGTAATATAACAGAAGCTGTGGAACACATACAAGAAATTGAAATATCTAATTCTGAAATAATGGTTTTGGGGATGAAATTTGGGTCAGGAGATATGGCAGCTATTAACTGGACAGAGATAATACCTATAGGGTTAGAAAAGGTGTTGAAATGGAGAAATTGGCAACAAACCAAAAAGAAAAAAGTCATGATTGTTAAAACCTTTTTGTTACTGATATTTATTTGTGTGTAATATTCTCACCCCCTAGTAATTTAGATACAAAAATATTAGGTGTGGTATTCCTTTTAATATGGGGCTCAAGGTTAAATCCAATCAAAAGAGAAGTGATGTACAAAGAATATAAGGAAGGGGGAATACACCTTTTAAATCTAATTAGTTTTTTATAGTTTATTTTTCCAGATTAACATTGCAGGGTTTCAATCCCCTTACAATGCAGAATGGAAAAAAGTAGCAGCATTATGGATAGTTCAAGTATTACAGGTATGGGCACAATCTCATAGGAAACTGAAAAAATCAGTTGTTCCCATGGTGAATTATTTTTTGCCTGTAGTTTAGAAAATTAGGAGATGGAACATAACAGTGGCACAGGCTTCAGGCCCAGATAGAAGAAAAACATGTGCCACAATACAAGAGGCTGGGTATGGCGTTCATATGGTATATAAAGGAGTAAAACCTGGTTTTAATAAGATGGGAGAATATCTCACAGACTAAAGCATTCCCCCTAAAATGTGGGATACTGTGTGGCTTTGTAGCCATGGCAGGTTAGGTGTGACAGGCAATGCAAAACATAAAAGTCTAGAAGAAAGGTGGTGCCCAAGGGATACTTGTAGTCAGGAAGTCGAAACACTTAAGCATTTTCTGATTCACTGCCCCAATACCCAGAAAATCTGGTCTGAAATTAGTGATAAATGGAAAAATAGATATTGGAAAGAATTAACTCATGAAGAGGTAATAACTGGTTATTCAAAGAAATTACACAGGCTTGATGAAGGGACACTACGGGTATTGTCAACTTGTATAAAATTTATTTTGTGGTAAGTTAGATACAAAGTTGTCATACAACAAATACAGATTTTACCAGCAGTAGTGGTTCAAATGATTGAAAAAGAAATTAGATAGATCTGGCATTATGAATGTAGAACTTTAAATACTGACATTATTAGAAAAAGGTGGTTAGGATTACCTCAGAGAATCTATTCAAATAGATGATAAGGTTACATAGGCAATAGAAAAGCTTTAGGATGGAACAGTGTGGTCATAGAATCCATGTGATGAAGGACACACTTCAAATATAGAAATTAATTTATAAGGGAAAAGATCCAAGTTGTATACATAACACTGATATTTTGTTAATTTTCTTTTGTTTGGAATTTTCTGTATTATATTGTCTGTAATATGATCTGTGTATGTAAAAGAATTGATTTTAGTTTGTATCAATAAAAAATTCCCCTACTCTTTTTGAGAAGTACCATTTAGCATCCACCTGAACAACCACCAGAACAGGGAGGCGGGACCTTGGATTAACATCTCATCCAAAAGACTCAGGAGTACAGCACCCCCCTCATGTTGCACTACAGTGTCAGTACTGGAATTTTAACCCATGCGATAGGTATATATTACAGCATTTTTCTTTCTTGGAGACGGTTTGTGGCATCAAGATTCAAGATTGAGAAAAGAGTCAGTCACAGTTAGACAGTGCTGTGCAGTGGGGGTGATATATCACTACCACATCACAGTACTGTCTAACCATGACTGGCTCTGTTCTCACACCTGGGGTGTAGCTCTATACATGCTTTACCAGTGCCCTGACAGGAAATTTATGGACCATATATATTTTATATATGAAGCTAAGTTTTACATTACAAATGCACTTTCCATAGTATGCTGTCCATTCACATATCATATAGATGGCTTATATTTTCCTTATAGTTCATATATTTTAAATATATGAAAAAAGAGCCAATTTGTGTATGTGTAAAATATTGAAATACAGTTTTGGTTACATAGGTGAACTCTTTTTTTTTTTATTCTGCTTTTTTTGCCTCCACGCCTCTCGTCTACCAATCTGCCTCTGGTCACGGACCCCAAGAGCCCCGGTCACCGGATATCGCCGACTCCCCTCGGTCATCCCTGGCTTACCCCCAGAGAGCAGGGCCACGGCTCGGACCCCTCCCCACACCGGACCGCGGGCCTTATAACTGGTCGGGGGAATGGCTCCGGTGACCAATCAGGGTGTCCCCAGGCCAGAGCGTCATCCAGACGCTAGGCGTGGAATTTTACACCCCTGTATCCCCACCCCCGAGGAGGCGGGGACGTGCAATGACGCGAGCGTCTGCCCCGCCTCTCTCCCCCTGGACGTAAGTGCGGCAGCGTGGGTGTTCCCAGCCTCCGCTAGGAGTCCCCATCACCCTGGTAGCTGCCCCAACCCTCCCCCCAGAGAAGGAGAGCAGTCCATTGGACGCTCGATCCTTCTCCCCAGCCAGCCCTCCGGCGACTCGGGTCGTTCCCGAACCCGGGTCTCCGGCGTGTAATGAATCGAGACAGCTGCACCGGCGGACGGCTAACTCTTTTTCTGTATGGATGCTGCTCCTGCCCACCTCCAACTGGGGTTTTAAAAAAAAATTCACTTAGTGGTCAAGATCATGAAAACTCTCTCATTTCAGAACATCCCTCATTTTAATATTGTTTTACTAGCCAAAAATCTACTGCAAACTGGCCATCATGGCTCATGCAGGCAGCTAACCCTCTGCTTGTCCATCTTGACTAGTGCAGTTTTTCCATGGCTGTTAATGAAGTTAAACATATCCTTGCTTTTGCAGGTTTTAGTTCTCATGTTAATCTCTCTCTCTTTCTCTCTGTTCCAGTCAGATGGTCTGGTGTGGTTAACACCTCTTTGAGAGCTGCAGTTATGTGGCATTTCTAAAGGAAATCTCACAAAAGGCTCAATGTGAGTCATTATCACTCCACTATTCAATCTTTCAGCTAGTGTCCAGAGTGTGATCAACAAGGGTAGAAATTAAGTCAGTAGCTAGCTTCCAGTTTTCTGAATGTTTCTCTATATGAAAATGTGTTTCATATTATTAGGACCAGACAGTGACCCCCCCCCCCTCACTTCACTTCATTTTGAGTGTCACTGTCTGTATCCAATATTTCAGTGAAAAAAAATGCCACACGCCAATGCATGCAGGTAGTGGCTTTTATCCCAGCCTCACCATATCTTCAAATCTCTCAACTCTGTGCTTTTCCAACATTTTGAGTGTCTGTATCCAACATTTCAGTGACCAAATGGAGAGACGGGTGTGTGTGTGGGGTGGGAGTGGGGGTGGGATACTGTCATGTCATGTGTCAATTTTATGTTGCCATGTTGGCTAAGGGCAGTGAAACCGAATGAGTGATCAGCAGCTATTGGTGGCTTTGCAAATAAATACTATATTTATTCTGTTTTAGTATCTGGCTGAATTTGATTGGTCTCCCATATAGTACATAGGTGAAATGAAGATGAGCAAATGTTTTTACTTTGTTAATACTTTTTTTCTTTCCCCTCAGAACAGAACAAGCAAGACAAGAGCAGGCAGGCAGGATAGAGAAGTGATCCATTACAGTCAGGAGCAGCATACTTTGTGTGAGGTAGGCTGGATGGCACATTCATGGTCCTATTTTTCTTTTATTTAAAATTTATTCTGTATCTGTGAAGTATGCTGTCATGTATTAGAGTGCTGCTGTAAGCCATTGACTGCTGCAAGCATGATTTTCCACTTTTTTATGGGGCAGGAATTAAAATCAGGGTCTACAAAGTAGAAACATAGAAACATAGAATCTGATGGCAGATTAGGATTGCTTGGCCCATCTAGTCTGCCCATTTTCCTACCTAAAGGATAAGCTGCAGATCCTAGTTAACCAACAGCCTACTTCCTTCCACCCACCAATATAATTGCCTTATGTCTGTGCCATGCATTCTTGAATTCTCTCACTGTTTTTGACTCTACAACCTACTCATAAAGGCTGTTCCATGAATCTACAATGCTCTCTGTGAAGAAATACTTCCTCACATTACCTCTGAGCCATCCCCCCTCTATCTTCAAATTGGTCCCCCCTTGTTCTTGCACATTTCTTTTTCTGAAAGATGCTACCCTCTTGGATTTTGTTGATTCATACTAGGATTTATACTAGGATTTAATAGGAGCTAAAGAGCCAGAAGGCCCATAATTTGCTCCTATATACTAATAATAACTAAGAATTGAACCAGAAAGAATACATTTTTCCAACCACATTTTATATGTTTGTTTAGAGTTACTAACAATCACTTCAATGGGCAAAGAATTCCATAACTTAATAATACGCAATGTAAAAAAGAACTTCAGTGGAAGAAAATTAAATTTCTTAAGTTGTAACTGCAATGGATGTCCTCTAAAATTATAAGTTACATCCTTAAAGTGAAAACCTAAATTAGTTATTAAGTATGGATCATTAATGATGTCATACATAAGAAGGAGATTGCCCCCTTAATTACCTTGTTGATAGGGACATTAAGTTTAAACAGGTTAATCTAACTTCATATGGTACACCTCTTAAGCCTCTCACCATTTTGGTATACCTCCTCTGCACCCTTTCTAGTAGTACAATATTCTGTTGCCTAAATGCACACAATAGTTGAGATGAATAATCCAAATGTGGAATGACATAGGCTCTATATAGTGGCATCAATACTCTTTTATCTCTTGATGTAATATTACGTTTGATTGACCAAATGATTTGATTTGTTCTAAGAATAATCTCATTTATATGAGGATTTGGAAGGAAGTCATCCGATATCAAAACTCCCAAGTCCTTCTCAGCAGATGTACTCGCCAATATCATATTATCCAATGTGTATGTATGCATAGGATTATTTACCCCAAAATGCATGATTCTACACATAGAATGATTTAGTTTCACCCCCAGGTCACAATCCATTTAGACAGATTGTCCAGGTCACTTTGAATTACAGATATTTGATCTGGGTTTGCACAAGGCCCACTGATTTTTATATCATAGGCATATTTAACAGTATTTGAACAATTATATTTTGTTATATCAGCTATGAAAAACTGAAATAAGGTAGGGCCCAATACTGAACCCTGTGGAACACCACTTGTGACCAGTCCCCTACAAGAAAGCTGTCCATTAATCATGACTTGTTGCGAACGTTTATCCAACCAATTTGCTATCCATCTAATTAAGCTTGGATTAATATTGGAAAGATGTAATTTTGTTATTAATACCCAATGTGGGAGATAATCAAAAGCTTTACTAAAATCTATGTAAACTACATCATATGGGAGTCTATTGTCTAACTGTAAGCTTAAACCTTCATAAAAGCAAAGCAAATTAGTTAGATAACTTCTACCTTTCCTAAAACCATGTTGTTCAGTATCAATATCGTCAAGGGATGCAGTTATCAAATCCTTAATAAGGTTTTCCAATATTTTACCCATTGGTGAGATAAGACTTATGGGTCTGTAATTTTCCCATTGATTTTGGGCCTTTTTTATAAATGGGAATTATGTAAGCAGTTTTCCAGATTTCCGGCACAAAGTTATAATTTAAAAAGTACTCAAATAATAATTTCAAGGGGGTAGACAATCTACCTACTAATAGATACAATAAGTGACCTGGAATATCATCAGGAGATGCACTAATTTTACCCTTAAGATTAATTAATTTAGCATAAATATCAGATTCTGATATTGAAATATAACTACCCGAAGAATGATCAGCTAAGCTATTTGCCTGATTTGCTTGAAACACGTTGCAGAAATTAATATTAAAAAAATTGGCCATATCAAGCAGATCACAAATTAATTTTTCATTCATTTGAATTGGACCAACTTGACAAGTAGATTTCTTTAAATAATTTATATATGCGAAAAATGATTTACTATTATCTTTTCGTGCATTTGATGCTAAATTTATCTCACACTTCCCTTTTGCCCTACGTATACTATATTTACATTTTTTTTGAATACATTAAAAAGAGTTCCAATTAGACAGTGTATGGGACTTTACATAGGTTGCGTAACATTTATCCTTTTTCTTAATACGTTTAATTAATTCCTTAGTCATCCATTTTGGTTTTGATTTATTAGATGAGTTTTTTTGTCTGGATGGAACATAACTGTTCCTCAAACCAATAATATTAGTAAGTAATATGTCATAATATTCTTCTGTTCTTGTGGTATTAAATATGGATGACCAGTCAACATTATCCAATTAATTTTAATAATTCTAATATCTGCCTTATCATATAAATAAATCTTAGTAGTGCAGGATGTCAATATAGATGTTTGTGTCAAAACAAAACTGATTGAACAGTGATCACTGTTACCAATAGGAGATAGCACTAAGATTTTTGCTAACGTCAGGGATTTACTATAAAAAACAAGATCAAGTAGGTTAGTACCTCTAGTAGGTGATTTAACCCCTTGTAGTAGATCACGCTGTACCCACATATTAATTATCTTTTTCCCAAAATTTGTTGTGGCCACCGTCCTATTTCAGTAGATGTCTGGTAGATTGAAATCTCCTGTCAACATGATATCACCAACTGAACAAGCTAATTCAATTTCCTTAATAATAACATCCAAATAATCACTAGAAGTACTGGGGGGATGATGATAACCCCCCAAAATAATATACTGATACTTATTTACCAATAGTTTGTTCCATACGGTTTCAGTAATACTATTTGTTTTTTTAATCTTATTTGAAATGTCTACCACCTGTAATGAACATTTTAAGAACATAGCAACACCACCTCCTTTGTTTTCCCTCCTATTATATTTATACAAAGTAAACCCAGGTATTTGAAAGTTTCTATCATGTCCCCCCTCTCCCTTCTTTCCTTGAGGCTATACATCTTAAGCTCCTTTAGTCTTTGTTCATACATCTTCTGGTGCAGACCCTGCACCATTTTGGTTGCTCTCCTCTGGACAGTGTCCACCCTGTCTATGTCTTTGCAGAGATGGGGTCTCCAGAACTGTACACAGTACTCCAGATGTGGTCTTACCAATTGTCTGTTCAGAGGGAAAACAACTTCCTTTTTTCTAAATGCATTTTGCTTTTAAAATCTGTTAAAGAAGAAGTAATACCATATGGGTTCATCATGTCCTCATTTAAAGATAGTTTTAGCATAAAAGAAAAAGTGACTCTCTAGACATTCTAATACTTAGACTGGTTCTTGATGAGGTCCTCTCCCCACTCACCTCTATACTAAACTTCTCCCTCTGTCTTGGCTAAGTCCTCCTCAGTTTGGAAAATGGCCACCATCACTCCAATTCACAAAAGCAGAGACCGTAGCTCACCTTGGAACTACTGCCCTATCTCTGTACTCCCCTGTCTCTCTGAGGCATTGGAAAAAATAGCCTCTGATCAGCTATGTGATTACCTCTCCAAGTACAACCTCCTATGTGACAAAAAACACAGATTCAGAAGGGGACACAGTACCACCACTGCCTTGGTAGAGTTCTCTAACTCAATCCACACTGCCCTGTACAAGGGTCACCTGTCTGGTGTGGCCTTCATTGACCTGTTGAAGGCATTTGACACTGTTAATCACCCCCTCCTCATAGCCTCTCTCTCACAGCTCAGCCTATTAAGTGAAGCCATGGCCTGGTTTGAGGACTACCTCTCCTCCAGATCCCAAGGTGTAAAAATTAATGGGACCCTCTCCAACTGCCTCCCAGTCAGCTCTGGCATCCCACAGGGCTCCATATTATTTTTATTTTATTTATTTATTTATTTCAATCTAAGATTACAATACCTTTGAGCCGAGGCTCTTTTACAAAGGTTCCACGTCAGCATGTGCAACAGTCATCATTTTTAGTTACAGACATAAAGTCACTGACTTACAGACATGTAATAACCAGTACAAAGACTTGAGCTATGAGCAAGACAAGGGAGGGGGTTGATGGGGTGAGAAGTGAGGGTAGGAGATGGGGGTAGGAGGTGCAGGGGTAAGGGGGAGTATGGTAAGTGGGTGGGGGCAGGGGCAGGAGTGGAGATATGGGGTGAGGTGGACAAGGGTGGGAGACAGTGCAGCCAGGGGGCCTTGTCGAGGGAATATGCCAGGTAGGTTTTAGGGGTGCAAAGACTGATTGTAAGTGCTGGGTGCTGGGGCATGTGCAGCTGGAATGGTAGAAATGTTAAGATGGGCAATCGCAGGATACAAGCAGTGAGAGGTGCAGCTTGGACTTGAAAAGGCCGTGTGTTGGAGCAGTCACTATGTCACTGCCAAGACAGTTGAGCCAGTTGGATGCCCGATAGGCAAATGATCTTTGTCCTTGGGTCGTGCAACATCGTGGGATATGTAGAAGGTGGGAATTGGATCTCCTAGTAGTGACATTCCTATGTCTAGGCTTAAGGAGGGCACAGACACCAGGTGGGGCAAGTCTCATTATGATTTTCTTGGCCGTGATGCAGGTTTTGTATTTTATGCATTTGTCCAGTTGAAGCCATCCAGATTGGGAATAAAGGTGACATGTGTGGGTATGGCGATGTGAGCCAGTGATGAAATGACAGGCCTTGTTCAGGGAGGTCACGATACGTTTGAGAGCAGTGGTAGTTGCAGACCCATATATGATAAGACCATAATCTATGATGCTGACAATGGAGCTTTGAATGACCACTGACAGTGCTTCTGGGTTAGGTGTTTCTGTGCCGGAATAATATGCCTAACCTCGCATTGGCAGACTTTGCCACATTGCTAATATGGACAGTGTATGAGAAGTGGGGATCAAGGGTGATGCCAAGGTACTTGAATGATTGTGTTTGCTCTAGGATGGCTCCTTATTCGGTTGCAATGGAGAGGTGGAGTTGTTTGTTTTTGTTGTGGGGGCTGCAAAAGACCATAGACTTGGTTTTTTTTTTCTGATTGAGAAGTAGTTTATGATTTAGGAACCAGGATTCGATGGAGGAGAAGGCCAGCTGAAGTTTATTTTGTAATTGGTTTGGATCAGGGTCTGAGGTGAGGATCACAGAATCATTGGCGTAGAGAATTATTTGTTCTGGGCAGCTGTCCGGTAGTGAGTTTAAGAATAGGCTGAAGAGGAGGGGTCCCAGAATGGAGCCCTGGGGGACTCCTGAGTGGACTGGTCTAGGGTCCGAGAGAGTATCAGCGATTCTTACTGTTTGGGACCGTTCTTCAAGGTAACTCTTAAACCAGCCAATGGTTTCAGTTGACAGCCCAGTGTTCTGAAGCTGGACAAGTAGGAGGTGGTGATTGACGGTGTCAAAGGCTTTAGTTAAGTCAATGTAGATTGAGCCTAGTAGTTCACTGGAATCAAGTGCGTTGTGGATTGCGCCGGTAAATTCAAGTAGGGATGTGGAGGTGCTGTGATCTTTGTGGAACCCATGTTGTTGCTTGCACAGGATTTTGTACATATCCAGGTGTTCTGTGAGCTGGTCCGAGACGATGCATTCTAGTGCCTTGGAGAGTGGGGGCAGTTGGGAGATAGGTCTGTAGTTATCGTGGGCAGTATTGTCACCACTTTTATGGACTGTAGTGACAGTGGCAGATTTCCATCTGTCCGGGAACTGGCTAAGGCTGAGGGAGAGGTTGGAAATTCTGGTCAAAGTACTAAGCACTTCATCAAGTGTGAGAGACAGGATTATGAGATCGAGGGAGTCATTACTGAATCTTGATTTACCAAGGGCTAAGGTAACATATTTGCGTACTTGGTGAGCCTTGACTGCGTTGAAGTAGAAGCAGGGGGAGCTGATGGGAGTAGTGTTCATTGCAGACAGGGGGGGCTACACCATCTTTGAAGTAGTCCTGAGGTAGGACAGCGCTGAAGTCGGTAAAGGCTTTGTTAAAGGTATCCGCAATGATTTTTGGGTTGAGAGTTGTGGTTCTGTTGATGTTGAGTATTGATGGGGGGGTTTTGGGTGGATTCCCAGTGAGTTCCTTTATGTTCTTCCAGAATTCCCGACCATTGCCCCAGGAGTTTGTGAGGGCATGCTTATAGTAGGCAGACTTCATTTGCCGGATGGTTTTGGTGCAGTCATTGTGGGCACGTTTGTAGTTTTGGATGTCGTTTTGCCTTCCAGAGTTTCTGGCCAGTTCCCATAGGTGGTCTCTTGTTTTTAGCATCCTGAGGAGGTCACCTGTGAGCCAAGGGTTACTCAGTGATTTGACTTTGTGTTTCTTAATAGGAGCATACGTGTCACAGGTCACTGTGAAGATGTTTATGAAGTGGTCAAGGGCAGTGTTTACATTGGTTGCATTGAAGATAGGGGACCAGTCTTGGTGGAGGAAGTGGGATTTGAGTCGAGGAAGGTGACCACTGGGGAGAACCCTGCTAGTGATTGCTTTTGGTGGTTGTTTGATGAATTTATTTGACCAGGTGCAGCTAACAGAGGAGTGATCACTGAGAGAGTCAGGGAGGATATCTGTGATGGGTGACTGGTAAGGATCCAGTCCAAGAGTGTGCTGGTGCTGGTCCTGTAATTTTTCCTGGTTGGTGAAGCAACCATTTGCGTGAGGTTCGCCACAGCAACGGTATCTCTGTGTGCACCAGCATCAGCCGCAGGCCAGTTGATGTTGAAGTCGCCTAGGAGAATGGATTCGGTGTCTGGTGGGAGTGACTTTACAAAGTCAAGAACAGCTGTTAGACCAGTTTTCTGTTCTTTGGGAGGGATGTAGATAGTGGCAACAGTGAAGGTTTTGTTTTGGGCACCGAGGAGGATTCTCACTGGCAGTATCTGAGCAGTTGTGGGTTGGATTGACGTATGATGTGGTGCCCTTGTATGGAGTCTTTTAGGTAAAGAGCGCAGCCCCTGCCTCTTTTGGAGAGGCGATCCAGCCTAAAGACGTTGTAGCCAGGAAGGCTGATTGCATGATCCAGTACCGATGGCGTGAGCCAGGTTTCGACAACTGCCAGGATGTCAGGGCAGTGTTGGCTGGTGAAGGCCTGTAGGGCATCCATTTTAGGAATGAGGCTGCAGATGTTGATTGATATGAATGAGAGGGCACTCGAAGGCTTGCTCAGATTAGTGGCTTTAGAGCAGAATGGGCCAGGGTTTGGGTGCACGTTGCCTGACAGCATTAGGAGAAGGAGGAGGACTAGCCTCAAGGAGCTGCGGCGTATTTCTTTAAGAGAATGTTTTCGCCTGCTGGCATCTCGGGAAGTTGCCGAGAATCGACGATAGTGGGTGAGGGTAAGCATAGACAGGGGGGACCAGAGTGGAGGGCTAGGACCAGTGTGGGTGTAGGACAGTTTCATGGTGGTAGGATGGACCATGGGCAAGGGGCAGTGACCAGTGTGCAGCGTGCCTAAGTGGAGGAAGGATGTAGGAATGTGAAAGCTGTGGGGGAGGGAGGGAAAGCAGGCTTTTGGGGAGTGCAGTAGGGGAGGAAGACAGGCAAGAAGAAATAGAATAGGGGTAAAAACAGTGGAGGCGCATGATTAAAGTATGATTCGGGGTTCAGGGAAATCTTACCCGGTTCGAGAGGATCTCGAGGGTGGGAAGGAAGGAAGGTATATAGCAAGTAAAGAAACTGTGTCTTTCAGAGGGTAGACTTTTTTTTTCTTTTTTTTTCTTCTCTTCCAAATGAAAGAACAAGAATCCCTCTAGTGGCAGGTCTGTATAACCTGCTAATGGAAAACTAGCCAAAAACCCCCCCAAAAAACTCCTTTTACACACTTGAAATGTGTGTAGATGTTCTATCTAAAATCTATTTGTAAAAAGTGACAAAGCAGGTGGCAAAGCAGGGGAAAAGTCCTGGCCAATCAGAGCGGGTTTGCTGGAAGCGCCATTGCCGTACCTTCCAAGGAGCTGCAGGCGGGTGTCCTAGTCTAGGTCGGTGGCTGTCTGGGTGCCGGTCGACCATGGGGGAGCTGAAGCAGCCCCGTTCAAGGGCAGGCAGCTGGAGAGAAGAAAAAATGGCAGGGTTTAAATAGCATGGAGGTAGGATAGCTTTAGTGTGAGCAGTTTAGCAGGACAAAGGAAAGTTAGACTTTTTGGAGCCAAGGCAGAGTGCTTGAATTGGGGGGGGGTTGCATAAAAAGAAGGAAACAGAAGAACTTTAAATTACCAGTAGAAATTACAATCCAGCTAATAACCTTATTTACTTTTTTTTTTTTTATTTAGTTGTTTAACCAGGTATAGCACACTAAGCTGAAAGCTTTTTTACAGGAGCGACCTGTTCAGGGTCACACAGTATGCAACTGGAAGCTGTGGGATTCAAACCCAGGTCTGGTCTGCTGGATGTTATCAGATTTGCAGCTCAGAGCCTTAGACCACTGCGCTTATACTGCCTCCATTTATTAGAACATCAGTTTACAACCTTTGAGCCAGGGGCTCGTTTACAAAGGTACCTCATCACAGAGAGGACAAAACAGTGAAAACAACATTTTTAAAATAAAACAGAGTTCAAAAACTTTGTAGGAGCATGAAGCCATAGGAACAGTTACAATTTTAGCAATATAGGATTGGCAAGGCACAAGAAGGTTCAGAGTAATTTGAACAATTAAAAATTCAGTGTTACAGGATTAGCTGAGCACAAGCAGGATCAGAAAAAAATTGTACAGCAGGCTAACAGTGGTGGAACTAAACAGAAGTAAGCATTGTAGAGACATTTGGACAAACGAATAGGATCATAGATAATGATAGGAAGTAGGTTAGTGCAGCCACTCAGGGAGCTTTGTCACAGCCCTTGAGCAAGAGTAAACTTAGAGGCAGCTGCGCGTAGTAAGCAGGTGTTTACGAAGGGTGGTTTTGAAGCGAGAGATCATGGAAGCATCAGTAATACTGGTAGGTAGGGTGTTGTACCAGGTAGGGGCTCTGTAGCAGTATGCCCTTTGTCCTTGCAAAGTCCTTGCCCTTGGTACTAACAGTGTGGTTTTGCAGGAGGTTCAGGTATGCACTAGTGAGTTTGCTTGGTTGATAGAGGCAGCCAACCCTGGCAGGGATCGTCCAAGGAAAGTCTTTTTAGTTAGGAGGCAGGTTTGATATCTAAGACGTTCATCTAGGTCGAGCAGATTAGCCAGGGCATATAAATGTCAGTTATGTGTTAGTCTAGGTGCCCCGGTAATTAGCCTACAAGCCTTATTTAAAGTGAGGCAGATCTTGTTT
This sequence comes from Neoceratodus forsteri, assembly GCA_016271365.2. Classification (NCBI taxonomy): domain Eukaryota; kingdom Metazoa; phylum Chordata; order Ceratodontiformes; family Ceratodontidae; genus Neoceratodus; species Neoceratodus forsteri. The sequence continues at coordinate 622,658,073 of CM028137.1, read as the reverse complement.
AGGGAGGTCTGGTCAGAAGCCCCATAAACTGGCAAGCCATAATCTACTAGGGACAGTATAGAGGATGTGACTGCGAGTCGGAGGGCAGCAGGGGGGAGACAGTTTTTATGGCGGTAAAGGATACCCAGCCGAATGTGGAGGCTGAGGCAAGGGCAGAGATATGGGCACGGAATGAGAGAGCAGGGTTGAAGGATATCTCTAAGTACTTGTACGAGTAGACTTGCTCAAGTTGGAACTTGGAACTGGAGAGGACCTGAAGTGGAAAATTACTAGCTTTATTTTGGGGGTGGGCAAAGAGCATTGTTTTAGTTTTTTTAAGATTTATAACAAGTCTACGTTCTTTGAACTAGGCTTCATCGTCATTATAAGATAATTGTAAGGAGTCCTGAAGGGAGACAGGGTTACGGTCGGAGGCAAAGATAATGGCATTATCTGCATAAAGTAAGAGATTACCAGTACATGCACTTGGCAGGGAATTGAGATAAAGAGAAAAGAGCAAGGGCCCAAGAATGGAGCCCTGAGGGACACCAGAGCAGATAGGACAGGCGCTGGACAGTGTCCCATTAATTTTAACACACTGGGAGCGGGCTGACAAGTAACTGGAGCACCAGGAGGCTGGCCCGACAGCAAAGCCTGTGTGGCAGAGGGCTTCCAGCAGGATGGGGTGGGAAACAGTGTCGAAGGCTTTTGATAAATCAATGAACACTGCGCCTGCTAGCGAGCCGGAGTCCAGAGAGGAATGAAGAAAATTAGAAAACTCAAGGAGGGTGGTGTTGGTACTGTGGCCAGCACGGAAACCATGCTGTTCAGGGCAAAGGATGCTATATTTGGCTAGATACTCAGAGATTTGGGTGGACACAACTTTTTCTAAGGCCTTTGAGAAAGGAAAGAGGATAGAGATTGGCCGATAGTTACCAGAAACAGACCTATCACCACCCTTGTGTATGGGGGTGACTGTGGCAATTTTCCAGGCGGAGGGAAATTGCCCCAGGCAGAGAGATTTATTGAAGAGGCTGGTGATAGGGGTGATAACCAGATCCAGAACCTGATGGAGGAGACTGGGATCCAGAGAGTCACTGCCAATAGTATTGCTCTTTAAGGCCTTGATTAGGTAAGGTCTGACTTGACGGGCAGTAACCCAGTGTAGGTGGAACCAAGGGCATGTGAGAATAGGGTCATTTAGGGACAGGGGGGGTCAAAAAAGTTGCTCAGGAGAACAGGGCTAAGGTCAGTGAAGGATTTATTGAGGTAGTTGGCAATGTGGGCTGGGTCTGTGGTGATAGAGCCATCAATGTTGATTTGGGAGGGTGGGGGACGATGTGTGCCCCCATTCAGTTTTTGATATTGTCCCAGAAGGTTCTGGCATTCCCCCAGGATGAGTTGAGTGAGGCCTGATAGTGGTCAACCTTAGCCTTGCGGATGGCCCAGGTACATTTGTTCCGGGCAGCTGCATAAGCCTGCCTGTCAGCAGGGTGACCAGTTTCCACGGCAAGGTGCCATAGGTTATCCCTGTTCTTAAGAAGTTGGCTTGGGGGGGTAATCCAGGGGGCATGCCGTACTTTGGAACGGAGTACAGTTAGTGGTGCGAAAATATTGCAGGCTTTGTTAAAGGTTTGGGTAAAAAAGGTTAGAGCCGTATCAATATCGGGGGCATATTGTATGGGAGACCAGTCAGTCAATCAATCGATCAATCAATCAATCAATCAATCAATCAAGTCTTTATTTAACCAGGCATTCATCATTGAGCAGAAGCTCATTTGCAAGATGGGCCTGGGTGGAGCATGAACAATTGTATATACAGGTCAACACAGGTATTTACAAGGCAATACAGATAATACTCTTTGCAGAGAGGATGAAAAAGAAGTTCATATGTACATAGAATTATACAGATATTGTACAGATTACACAGTATTTACATACATAGAAGTGTCTATAGGAAGATAAAGCAGGTTATCTAAGGTTACAGGAGGAAGTAACGGAAGAAAAAATAAAATAAAAATATACACCAGGTAGAGGTGAAGGTAGGGGAAGGAGGGAGGTAGGGGGAGAAAGGCTAGGAGGGCACGGTGCACAGAGAGGAGTTGGTAAAACAGGATGTAGAGAAGGTGGATGGAGAAAAGGAGTATGTGTGAGCCCCGGGATTGAATGCTATAAAGCAGGGCATGGTAGGATGTCACAACCCAGGGTAGTGAGCTCCTATCCAAGGTTGGGAAAGGAAGAATAAGGGGATGAATGGGCCTAGTGTTGATAAGACTGGTGGTAAGAGAGAGAACAATTAGGCTGGTGAGGAGCAAGCTGGGGGGGCAGTACTTAAAATTGGGTCTAGGCGTGGCTATATACCAGTGCAGACACTGGTACTGGGTCTGAGTGGGTGAAGCAGTTACATACTTCTCTGATTGTATGGAAATAAAGCATCTTGAAGGCATTTATACAGATTAGAGTGCTTAATTTGAGGGTTTTTTGTAGATCGTTCCATAAGGTAGGTAGCACGAAGCTTATGGCTGCCCTGCCGAAGCAGGATTTTGCTTTGGGTACTTAAAGTGTAGTAGCTGAGTAACTTCTTAATGCGTATTTCCCAATTATACTCAGGGGAATACAGCAGGAGATATAGTAAGGCAGCTTATTAGAGATGGCTCTATAGGTCCAGAGGCGGCGTTCTGGCGCCTGAACTTTAGTGATGTCCACCCCACTGCTGCATATAGGGTGCAGTGATGCGTGTCAAGGGGAGTCCGTCTATAAACCTCAGTGCTTGATGGTAGAGTGTGTCCAGTTTAGCCATGTAAGAGTTGGGGCATTGGCTGTAGAGGAAATCAGCGTAATCAACTAATGATAGGAAAATGGATTGGACCAGTTGTTTCTTGGCATCTCTGGTGAGAAATTGGTTGATTCTAAAAAACAGTCCTAGCCTTTGCTGAAGTCGTTTTAGCAAGTCCTCGATATGTTCAATGAAGTCAATTTGGGCTAGGAGTTGTTTAAGGCCTTTCAGCCCACCTGGTCTTAGCCACCGCCGTAGGGTGGGCTGCACTGTGGATTTGGGTAAGGAGGTTGACCAATGGAAGAATATAAGGGAGTGGTCACTAAGTCCATCAGGAAGGACTTGGATATTGCAAATTTGTTTAGGACAGTTGGTGAGGACCACATCAAGAAGTGTGCTTGAGACCATTCTAGGATTCACTCTAGTTGGTTGGGTAACAAGTTGAGTTAGGTCAATAGAAGCAAAGATGTCACAGGTAGCAGAAGAAGAGGGGCTAAGCCAGTTAATATTTAGATCCCCTACAAGGATTTGATCAGAGGAATGTGGTAGGGAGGTAAGATAATCAATTAGTGGGGCCAGAGCCAGTGCTTGATTTTTTTGGAGGTACGTAGGTGGTAGTCAGATAGAGGGAACCCCTGGAAGGATCAGGGGTAAGTTTTAGGGTTAGGGCCTGAGCCCTGAAATCAAGGACAGGGGCTGGGAGGGCTAGACCTAAGAGTGAGTCTTTGATATAGACAGCACAGCCCCCACCCCGTCTACCAACATGGTCCTCTCAATAAAGGGAGCAGCCAGGGAGTGAGACCAGGGAGTCAGGGGTAGATTCAGACAGCCAGGTTTCCACTATAGAAATAACGTCAGGTTTATGGACTGTAACCCAACATTGGAGTGAGTCAAATTTTTTCAGGAGGCTACAGATATTCATAGACGCAACATGAAGCCCGGGAGATTTGGCAGATAAGCTATTGTGGGCCGGGCCTGGGTTGGGATGTATATTTCCTGACAGGGGTAGAAGGATAAGAACAGCCCTGGACAGGGGGTGGTGGAAAGTGTGTTTGCGCCGGGTGAGGTAGGAGGAGTAGGGGAGCTTCAGGATGCAGGGGGTAAGCAGGTGGGCACAAGCTGGGAAGGGTAGAATGATAAGTTGCCAGTAGGAGCGTGGGGAGGAAGCTGGGTAGGGACTAGGGAGTGGGTGTGGTAGGCTGGAGCACATAGACAGAGTAGAGAAGGAAGGTGGCAGCACAGAAACCCCGGAGGAGGGTAGAGCAAGAGGGAAAATGGGAACACCAGATTGGTGAAACTGCGGAGTAATAGGGACACTGGTGTCAGATGGTGGCCTCTGGAGGAGGAGGAGAGAGAGGCAAGTCAGTAGGAGATGGGCAGACAATTTCAGGGAAGGATTGCAGGCAGGTAATAAGATAAGAGAGAAGAGGTTAAGAAGCCTACCAATAAGCGTTAGTGCCACTTTGGTACAGTGGTAGTGACCCAGCCTGTGGTGTGCAAGGTGCCAGGTTCAAAACTCACCAAGGATAATAGGAAATGGCCAAGGGTAGGGGCTGTTATCCATGATCCAGGAGCAGGCCACTGGCAATGTAAGGGCCTGAAACTGGGGTGCTAAATAGTGAGTCCTAGTGGCCAAGATAGCTATAGGCCAGTGTAGGGTAAGGGGGTCACAGGTGCCCAGAGGCTACAGCATAGGGGGAGAACAGTGGGTGCAGCAAGGTGGTAGAAGAGAAATGGGTGGTTAGATAGAGAAGACAGAGGGATTGAATGAAGGGTTAATTGGGCTAGATGCTTAACAGCAGAAAGCACAGTGGTCTCTAGTGGCTAGCAGGTATAACCTGCAAATAGGAAAGTGGGGACTTAGTAGTTTGGCCAGCAGGAAGTGATGTAATGGGGATGGACCAATAAATTGAGGGCTGCTGGTGGGTGGCTGGGGCAGATGATGCGGAGCGTTGTTGGGCTAGCACCTCACAGCAGTAGTCCAGTGGAAGGAGCAGAGGTAAACCTTTACCTCAGGGCCTGTAGCGTCCTTGCAGCCATTCGTTGGCTCCTGGAGGGAGCTGGAAGCATTCTGGTGCTGCCGCGGCCACACCCCTGTTCAGTCTATTTTTAAATAAACTTCCAAATGTCTGTCCTGTCATGTCTGCACCTCTCTATAACCTAGCTCGTCTCTCTCTCCACCCTGACAAAGGACCCTGTCCTGCCTGTGTTTGCACCACACCCTAATTAAGCTCTTCTCTACCCTGACAATGGACCTTGTCCAGCTCTACCCCCACCACCACCACCAGTGACCCACACCCCAGCGGGCCTACTACTTCAGTCATTTTGCCTTATTGTACTAGTAACCTGACATGACTGTTTGGCCCTAACATTGCAATGAGTTTTGTAAACTGTACTATTATCTGCACATTTGAGTTTTGTAAACTTAATTGTACTAGTAACCTGACATGACAGTTTTGACCCTAACTGTGCATTGAGTTTGTAAACTGTATCATTAACTTCTTAATTGAGTCTTGTAAACAGTAACCTCCCTTACAACTGTTTGGAAACTTTTTGCATCCATGTTTATATGTTTGTAATCTTGTCTCTCCTAAATGTGGAGCCTTTGTATATGTGTCTCTGACACAAAGGTTTGTAATTCCAATACTGTGCAATTAATAAATAAACCTAGACTGCTTATCATTAAGCTACTCAACTATCTTGACAGGCAACACATTTTATTCAAAATCTGGGACATGAAGGAACTATCCTGGAAAGGCACCCATGATCTTCCTGCAGCAACCAGGCAAAAGAAAGATGCTTTCCACCCACTGGTTTCAAAGTTATTAGCAGCTGGGATTCATTTTAAAATGGCCTATCCAGCTCACCTTCCAGTTTTAATTCAAGATGACTGTCTCTTTTTTGAAGACATAGCTCTGGCTAACAAAGACATTAAAAGTCTCTTGCCTGATCTATTCAAAGATTGTTGATCATCTGAATGCAGGAGATTTTCTTGCTCTTATCCTAGAATTGTATAGGGATGGCTGTTTTGTCCTGTACTCCTTCAGGTTATCTAACAGCTGGCTGTACATTTTCAGCACTGAGTATATTTGACAGCCCTTTCCCAAAATTGCCATGTCAGGGAGCTGTTTTTTTTATGTAATGGAGAGTCTGTCTATCCTAACCCTACTATCCTTTTTCAATTTATTATCCTGCTTCGAGGGAGGATTCTGCTCCAATGTGGTTTTTACTTTCCAGAATATTCAGGAACATTGGCTTTGATTTGCAGATGTATCCGCATACCTTCCAGCTTATTTGCCCTATCCTGCACTCTTCACTTCATTACTAGTTTGCCTGGAACCAGTCTCTCTCAGATGGGGTAGCAGTTTTCTGATGCCGTGCAGGTTGTATCTTGCAATTCCTCGTGTTCGAATTAGAATCCTTCACCAATCTTTACCACCATCCCCTGTGGATGCTCTGTTCATTCTCATCTGCCGCTCTTAGCTTCTATGAACTCAGCTACAGGGTTCCTTCCTCTGTTGGTCTGACTTTTCACAGAGCCTATGTCCTGGGTCTCTCCTCAGACTTATTCTACTCTATCTGGACCTGGTAACCACTGCATTTTCTTTTTCATTTAGGTTTTGGACCTCTCTGATTTGGCTTCTCAGCTACAACTATAAAAGAGCTTTATTGCAGAACATTTTTGCATCAGTGTAGGATTTTCATGGTGTATGAAGAGTGCTGCCATGACCTCCTTATGTGGACCTGTGGATCAGACTTTAATTCCTTTACTTATTAGTCCAACATTTTTGTAGTACATTTTTTTATTTTACTTTTTCTTTTCTTATTTGCAGGGTTTATTATTATAGATCGTCCTGTTGGATATTCCATAGGGTCCTCATTCCCTTCTATAATTTCATGACTATACTGGACAACACTTTTACATCACTGAGAGGTTGCCTCAGATTTTTCGATTATGGTTGTTCTGACTGAATCAAATAATTTTGTCTGTGGATATTTTTATTTTATTTATATTTCTAGTTATTCATAGAGTCTAATAAAGTGATATTTTTATGGTCACTGAATTTTGCTAATTTTAGAGGAATGGTTGAGGGGGTGTGGGGGGAGTTGTCAACTGCTCTATGCTGGAGACATCATGCACCAGTACTGGGGTCAGTGAGCCTTTTCGATGGCTGCTGACATTTTTGGAAGTTTCACATTACTTTTTACTGTAGAGAACAGGATTGCTAGCTGTCTGGGTTGTTATTTTTGGGGGAGCCTTAGTTGTTATAGGGGTCTTGGGAATTTTAGAACACTTATTCCTGTTGTTTTTTGTCTTACTTGATCGGGTTGAGGCAGGGTTGGAATATTGTTTAGTCTACTAGAGAGGAGGTTTTGGGGGAGTTTTTTACATATAAGGGGTTTAAGAATGTTAGTCCAGTTTACTTTATTACTTTATTATTTGTTAAGACTTCATGGGTGTTTGCATTTATGAGTGGAGGGTGAGGGTGGTGGAGGGTTTCCATTGGAAGAGAAATTATGCTAATTCTGGTAATTGCTGTCTTTTTCTGGTTCATATATGAAAGATTGTGTCCGTAAGTTACCACCTACAGAAAATGGCACATAGTTATAGTTTTGGTTTTTGGAACATTAAGGGTGCTCAATCCCCCATGAAAAGAGCAAATGTTCTGCTTCATCTACATAAATTACAAGTAGACATTGCCTCCCTTCAGGAGACCTGCCTGCCTCCAATCCAGGTCTCCCTTTTCGTGTGATCCTGGGTTGGACAGGTTTTGGGGGCTGGCTTTGACTCCTGTAAGAGAGGTGTTGCTATTTTAACAGCCAGATGAATTCCTTTTAATATGCTTCAAGAGGTGGCAGATCCCCAGAGACATTGTTTTGATTGCACTCATCCTGTTAGGTCATTTTGAATTTATTTTGGATTTCATGTATGGTCACACAGCAGAAGACCCCCAATTTTTCACCTCCCTAATATCCCTGATGACCCCCATGGAGCTTTCTCCCCTTTGTTTTAGCAGGGGGTTGGAATATAGTTTATTGTAATACTTTAGATGAATCCAGTCACCACTGTCAAACACCAACATCAGCCCAAATGGCTCTGCAAGAACTTATGGATACTTTGGGGTTGCTGACTCCTGGAGGGTATTACACCTTACCCAGTGGCAATACTCCTTCCATTTCATCCCACATAATCCTTTTTCTAGAATTGACTTCTTTTTGTAAGGGGTTGAGCACCTTTCAGGTGTGGTATTAAGCCATTAAGCGACAAAGGTTATTTCAGACCATCATCCGGTACTTGAAGATTTAACAACCAATAACTTAAATCTCCAGTCCTGGTGTATCACATTAGTCAATTTATTATCTCCTTCTCAGAGGTAAACTCCCCTTCTACTAATAAAGTGGATATCCTCTGGGGAGCTTTAAAATGCACCCTGTGTGTGTGTGTGTGGGGGAGCGGAGAATTAATCAGTTTACCTTCCAAATGTAAAAAACAAACCTCTTTAGATATTGCCTCTCTTTTATGCCAGATCAGGCACCTGGATGAATGTGTCTCTCCAGCTTCCCCTCATTAAGACAGGGAATGCCTGGAGGATTTGAGATCCCAATATAACCGCCTACTGAGGGTGAAAGCAGAACATCTATTGTTATGTTCCAAACTTAAATACTTTGACCAAGGGGAAAAAGCTGGAAGATTGTTGGCCCTTTGTCTGCATTCCCAAACTATGGATAGAATTGTAGCTTCTCCCTACTTTCAATGCCCCTATATCCCACACCATTTTCTATAATTATCATAAAATACATGACCTCCTCTCTAATAAAGAGGGAGACCTGTTTTACTATTGGGACCAGGCACTCCCTAATCCCAACCTTCCTCGTGACTGGCCAGGCATCTAGCAACATAATTATAAATATATAAAATGGTACAGATACCATCTTAGGCAGTATCAGATACTTCATAATCTTTATTCCATCCCAACTAAATTGCATAAGATGGGTGAGCTCTCTTCAGACACTTGTTCCAGTTGTAACAAACAGCTGTGTACACTATTTCATATTCTTTGGTCCTGTGAAAGAGTTATCCCTTTCTGGAGTAATATCCAGTCATGCCTACTGTAGATCCTATTTTAGGTTTAACAGATGCTTTTCTCCCTGAAATATGTTTATTAGGGGAACTTGGTGACAAACTGATGGGCAATCAAAAACCTCAGATGGCTCTGAATTTGGCCTGTGCCAAGAAAGTAATCCTTCAGCACTGGTGTGATCAAGCCATCCCCAAATATCTAGAATGGTATAAGGAGATTCTATTTGCATTACAAGCAGAATGCCTTATTGCTAGCATGGTGGACCACTTGCCCAAGTATAAGAACAAACTGTTATATGCCTTTCTAAGTCTTTGAGTGGGTTTTTTAGATTTCTGTTTTTTAGTCAGTCTAAGAGTACTCTATTATATAGCGGCTTTATTAGTTAAAGGTAGTTAAGATACAACTCTCTTCCAGTGGAGGGTGGTGAGAGGTGGTTGGGTGGACTGTGGAGGTGGATGGGAGTTTCTTATTTCATTTCATATTCACTGGTTATTATATTTATTCAACAGCTTACTGTTGTACTGTTCTTTCCTTCTCTATTCTTTGGCAACTTGTTCATTTGGTGACTGTTTTATAAATTGTCCTCCTTCTTGTTCTGCTGTTGGATTCTTTTGTCACCCATTACTGTTATACTCAATAAAGTTTATTAAATTTGAAAAAAAAATGAAGAATAGAATCATCTGCATAGAGGTGTATGTGGGAGGAGGAGCAAATGAGGGGGAGATAGTTGGGAAAAATGGAAAAGAGGATGGGGCCAAGGATTGACCCTTGTGATACACCAGCTAGGATGGGGAGGGGGGGAAGTACGTCACTGACCAGGACACATTGAGAGTGGCTGGAGAGGTAGGAGCCAAACCATTTGATGGAAGGGGGGGAGAGACCAGCATGTTTAAGCTTGGAAAGAATGATAGGATAGGTGATGGAGTCAAAAGCTTTGGCCAGGTCTATAAATATAGTGGAGGTAAGGTGGCCCCGGTCAATACCAGTTAGAATGGCATCGGTAACTCTAAGTAGGGAGTATATGGTGGAGTGTTTTTTTTTCCTGAAGCCAGACTGATATGGGGACAGGAAGTTTGTGGAACTGAGGAAGTCTGTGAGTCTGGTGAGGACAAGGGATTCTTGGAGTTTGGCTAAAGCAGGGAGGAGGAAAATAGAATGATAGTTTCCAGATTGGGAGCGGTCCCTGCCTCTGTGAAGCGAGATCATTTTCTCTACTTTCCATAACTGTGGTACTGAGCCAAGGGAGAAGGAGCAGTTAAGTAGCTGGGAAAGGGGGTGAGTGATGGAATGGGCAGAGATCTTCAGGATGAGTGGATTGAGGCCATCAGGACTGGATTTGCACAGTTTTAGGGATAGGAGGGCATTGAGGCTCTTTTGGGCTGAAACAGGATAAAGTGGACAAGAGTTAGAGGTTGAGAAAGGAGATGGTTCTGTGGTGTGTGATGCAGGAGAGGTGAGGGTATGTAGGGGGTGCTAAGTGGGGAAGGGGTGGGCAGGAGTAGAGGGAAGGGCACATGCTGTAAATAAGTTATTTAAGGTAGAGGCAAAGGTGAGAGGGTCTGAGATAAGGTTGTTATCAATTGATGGGGAGGAGGAGTTGGGTGAAGATTTGAGAAGGGAGGAGAAGGTATATAGGAATTTGTGGGAGGAGTTTCGGTTTTCCTGCAGTGTGTCCTTAAAATATTTGGATTTGGCTGCCCTGGTGACTTTATTGCAAGTGTTTCTCAGTACACAGTAGGTGGAGAGGTCATTGGGGGAGAGTGAGGCTTTATAGTGGGCCCAAGCTTGGTCATGGGAGTTGCAGAGCTTAATGAGATCCGAGGATATCAAGGGATGGCGGAAGATTTGCAGTCAGCTTGGGGGGGGCCCTGCTTATTCCAGATGTTATTTAAAATGCAGCAGGAAAGGGAGAGGGCCCAGTTTACTTGTCTGTGGTATATAAAGGAGACCAGTCAGAGGATGTGAGATCATGCAGAAACACTGAGGTGTTCGAGAAGCATAGGGAGTGAATCCAGCAGTATATGGGGGGCCAGTGAGGTAACTGGAGTTTACGAGTGCAGAAGGTCATGAGGTGGTCGCTGAAAATGTCAGGGAGCATACCAGCTGCTAATATTTGGTGCAGAAGGGATGCCAGGATAAAATCGAGGAGGGAGTGGTTTTAGGAATGGGTATTTAGTCTGGTGGGTTCGCTGATGAGCTGGTACAAGTATAGAGCCTCAATCTGAAAAGTGGAAGGGTTTGAGGGAAGGGGATGTCCAATTTAGATTAAAGATGCTGAGTAAGATCAGTTCACCGGAAGTGGTGGTGGTTGAAACAGCAGAGACGGTGTTTACCATGGAGGAGGGGGATGCTTTGGGGAAGAGTAGAGCACACTGATGTGAATGGGAAGAGAGAAGGACAGGAGCAGTTTGGCAAGAAGGAGCTCATGGGACTTTGGGACTGCCTCGCTAGTAACAATGGAAACAGACAGGTTTTGGTGGAAGTAGATTGCTACACCCCACCTCTCTTTGAGCAGTATTGCCTAAGGAGAAGGTAGCCAAAGAGGGAGATTTGGGTGTCTGGGATTCTGCACTACAACCACAATTCTGTGATGCATAGTAAATCTGGGGAGTGCTGAGTTACCCATACTCTCAGAAGATCTATCTTGGAAAGTAGGCTCCTGATGTTGAGGTGATAAATAGACCTTTCACAAGTGCGAGGGAAGGGTGGGGCCAGGGTTTAGTTGGATATCACCAGCAAGTAGGAGGAGTAGATAGATGAAAAAGAGTTTGTTTGTGGGTTTCTGGTGCTTTAGTCTACTGCAGTGAGGGAGAAGGTGTGTGGGAGAGCAAGTGAAGTGGAGCCTATAAACTAGTTCAGATCTGAGTGATGAGAGTAGTATGGCCTAAGGTGGGGGAGAAATGAAAGGGATGCATAAAGTGAGGGTGCTGATGGGGGAGAGAGAGGTGGTAGTAGAGGGAGACATGAAGTAGCATAACGTATCATAAGGTGCAGAGAGTTGGGTGAGGGTTTGTGAGGGCAGGGAGGAGGGGGGTGAGGGATGTTTGGGTGAAGGGTATGTGGATGGGGGAGGGAAAGTGGGAAGGGCATAATGAGACAATGTGGGGGGAAGAGAGCAAGGCCCAGGCAATAGGAGACAGGTGTGAACATTGTTGCAATATTTGAGATGAGGGTGATGAGACTCCGGTGTCAAAATAGAAGGCTGCTTGGTGCAAGAAACAGTCAGGCTAGAAGGGCTAGAGTCAGGTGTAGTACCACAAGTATCCACAGGGTACTGTGGGATAACAGAGGTAGAGGAGAGGTACACACTTGAAGGCTGATTAGCCTAGAGGGTTAGTGTAGTAGACTCCAGAAGGGCCCTGCATCAAGGTCACAGGATTGAACCTGACTGGGGGATCAAAGAGAAGAAAAAGAGGGGTGAACAGTGGCAGGGGCTTAGGAGGTAGGAAGAGAAGTCTAAGGCTTACTGGCTTGTAGAGCAGTAAGGAAGGAAGAATTAAAATGTTGCATCAGGTTGAGGGAATCTATAGTGACCTCTGGAGACCAGTTGGTATAATCTACTAATGGGATGTGGGGGTGCTAGGGTAAATCACTGGCAGGAAGTCACACGATGAGGGCTGACTTCAAGAGAAGTGCCATAGTAATGCAGGACTGCTGCTCCCTGGGACTTGTGGCTTGCTGGGGGGAGGGGGATGCTCAGAGTGACAACCATGGAGGATGCTTGCTTTTGTTTATGATTTTAAATGCATAACATTTTTTTGGCCGGGGTATTACACATTATGAAAATATATGGGGGCAGTGAGAAGCTAGTAACTGGCATATGTACAAAACAGAGACTTCAGGGAAATATATAAGGCTTGAACTTTACTTAACATTATAAAAAGGGTCTGAGAAATGGAGCTTTCTGATTGGCTGCAAACATTCCAACAGCCTTATGTTAATCTTTTATTAACATACATGTAGAACTTAACCATATGCTGAACAAGGTTTAACACTGTTTAAAAAATGTTTTTATTATAATAGCAATAAGGCACTCCCAGGGGTTATGTTAATGGTCAGTTAATCACCCTCTAGGGGCATGTGGCACTCGGCTACACCTCGTGCCACAGTACACCCCTAGAAGGTGATTAACAGACCATTAACATAACCCTTGGTCATGCCTTATTGCTTAAATAACTAGTAACAATTACTACAGTTTTGAAATGGGACACAGAAATCATACTCGAAGTAAACTATGTCACATCGCCTCAAGCTCAAATCCACAGCAAATGTATGCCAGCAGCAATTGCCACAGGTAAGCTACTGTGTTTTATCTTCATTACTGACTTTAAGGCTTTGTCAACCTAGCATTTTAGTCTGTTTTACTCTTTGCCATTTACTGCATTGGAAGCTGAAGTGGGTTGACTGAATTGATGAAGCTCAACCTTATTTTCTGGTCCCAAGTCAACACCTGACCAAAGCTGGCTTTGGCCCATTTCTCTTACCCTTACACAAGGCTGGACAGAAATGTAATGGCTGAAGTTCTACAATGAAATCATAGCTTTCATGAAACTTGCAAAATGCATACTTTTCAGTATTGGAAAATAAAGAATACATTACCTAGGAGTAAAACAGTATTCCAGTTGTATATATTAGAAAATAAAGAATGCATTACTGAGCAGTAGAACAGTATTCCGGTTGTATAGCAGTTCAAAGTTATATAAATTGAAATATTAAAAGTTATATAAATAAAAATGTTTAAATATTAACACATGTAAAGACAAAAATAACTTATTCTGGCATAAAAAGTGAAACAAACAGGGATTATGTAAGTTCATAATAAAATTACTTGATTTACACAGCCACGTAATGATTTAACTGCGTTTTGAAATATATTTTTATAACATTTTGAAAGAAATTCATAATTTTTGAAATAAATAAACTTTTGAAATAAATAAATGACAAAATATGCATTTCTAGCTGGCTGATACAAAGTAGGAGAACATGTTGTTACCAGACTGGTATTTCAACACAAATGCATTTAGAATTATTAGAATATGTAAATATCTGGACTTTGGGCGATGCCTAGGGTTGCCATCTGTCAGGTATTTTACCTGGTAGTCCGGTTTTCAGGGTCCCTATCTGGTAATGAGGTTTTGCTGAGTCCTGGTCAGGTTTTTGAGCCACTTTGAGTGCTCACTTAGCTTTGAAACTGATTCTGCCATATCATTCATTATTCAGCTGCATGTCCAGGTTAAAAACAAATTCTGTTGACAACATAGTCCTTTCTTTGTGAAAGCAGTCAAGCTATGTGGGGTAAAGTATGGCCATTAGGACCATTAGCTTTTCCACCCTGCATCTCAAAGCAGCACAGCAGCAAAGCTGGACAAAGAGCCTGCCTCCACCTTTTACAACAGTAAAAGATCCAGTTGCCTTCCACATTCATTTGTTGGAAACATTTTCATCTCTAACAGAATTTAGGCATTTTTAAATGTTTTAAATTATTTTTTTCCCCCTCAAGAAAAAAATGATGGTCACTTCTTTTACTTTGAAATAGTACTGTGGACATGAAAAAGGAAATGTAGCCAGATAAAAATATAAAGTACATATTACAGGAAACAAGCAATTTTTTTTATTATGTATCATTGTATACCATGGGCTGAATATTCAAAAGGGTTGCGCCATGCGCAAGTCCAAAATTGCGCCATTCTGCCATATTCAGCAGGAGGCAATTGCACCCCCAAGTCAAGCTGAGCAACAGCGCAATGCTAATGAAGACATGCTGAACCGGAGGGGGAGGAACCATGCATAAACTGCACAGCCCGATATTCAGCGGGCTGTACAGAGTTGTGCAGGCCCAAGCCCCAACCTGCGCCTGCACAACTTTGAGCCCAAAAAAGAGAGTAAGTCGAGGGCCACCACAGGTGAGCTGCCGAGTGCAGGGTGCAACACAGCAGCTGCCACCTGTTGGTGGCCCTCAACCTCTCTCTGTGCCCCTCTGCAGCCCAATCGGGGCATAGAGTAACCCCCACCCCGACTGGCCTGATCGCGGGCAGAAGTTCAAACATCCCCACTCCTGACTGGCCCGATCACGGGCATAAGTGAAAAAGAACCCACCCCACTAGCCCGATTGTGGTGGAAAAGGTCAACCTCCCCAGAACATATCACCGGGGTCCAGTGGACCTCGAGCCCAGTCACAGGCAGAAAGGTTTAAAACCCCCCAGAACATATCCCTGGTGGTCCAGTGGACCTTGAAGCCTGATCGTGGGCAGAAAGGTTCAATCGCCTCCCAAGGACCACCTACCCTGGTGATCTAGTGGCCCCCACCCCACCCACCCACCCACCCACGGAGCCCCACCACCCTTCTCCCCGTCAGCCGGCAGGCGGCAGCATCCCACCAGCCTGCCCCTCGCCGACTGACTGCTCGGTAGGCTGCATGCCCATTGGTTCAGAGCAAGAGCCAATAGGCATGCAGCCCAGACCATACAGGCAGTCCAGATATGTGAATTATCTCATATCTGGACTGCCTTAGAAGGAATGGCTGCACGCCCATTGGCTCTTGCTCTGAACCCCAATGGGCGCAGCCCTACTGGGCAGTCAGTCGGCGGGCGGTGCGGGCAGCAGGCTGGTGAGATGCTGCCACCCGCCTGCTGACGGGGTGCGGGTGGTGGGCCCATGGTGGGTGGGTGGGGCCACTAGATCACTCAGGGTAGGTGGTCCTTGGGGGTTGAACCTTTCTGCCCGCGATTGAGCTTCAAGGTCCACTGGACCACCAGGGATATGTTCTGGGGGTTTAAACCTTTCTGCCCGCGATCAGGCTTCATGGTCCACTGGACCACCAGGGATATGTTCTGGGGGGCGGTTGAACTTTTCTGTCCACGATCAGGCTTCGAGGTCCACTGGACCACCAGGGATATGTTCTGGGGTTGAACTTTTTCCGCCCGTGATCAGGCTAGTGGGGTGGGTTCTTTTTCACTTATGCCCGCGATTGGGCCAGTCAGGGTGGGGGATGTTTGAACTTCTGCCACAATCTGGCCAGTGGGGGTGGGGAATTACTATATGCCGGAAGTCGGGCTGGGGACATCGGTCCCGCGGCTGCTGCCTGGCAGTGCGCCAGGTGCAAGTCCTTGGGGATCGGCACCTCTCAGATAAGCATCGGTATGCAATGGGGCCATAAATAGATGCAAATGGCCCCTGTGCCTTGCATGAATTATGGCCCCATTTGTACGTCACCTTTGAATATCGGAATTTGCACATGGCGCAATGGTACTTGGCGCCACCGCATCTTGAATGCTCCACTCTGACCACTGCGGTGGCGCAAGTTCCACTGTGCATGTGGCCTGGGGGTGATATTCAAAGGAGTTGCTCAATAGCGCAACTCCATTGAATATCGCCTCGGCCACACCCCTGCGCAACTATTTTGTGCAGCGCAAGGGCTTGCGCCTCAGAATAGCGCAGTTTGAATATCCAGCCCCATGTATACTATTTAGTGTTTCCATTGTCGCCTCCAGATATTATCTGTAAATGAGATTTCCTTTATCTCTGTATGATTACCTGATAAACCAATGTCAATAAATAAATAAAGTAAATACATTAATAACTAGGAAGAACCTAGAAAGGCAACTTTAACAGGTACAGTATGTTAACATTTTTGTTGAACTGCCGCTTTAACTATTGCCTTTTATTGACATAACAAGTGGCTTTGTAGGAGGAGTAATGAACGATCAGTCATGAAAAGGGGTGGGGCTAGGGGTGGACTTTAGGGTGTGGTTTAGCATCTGGTTTTTTCCTTATCCAAAGGTGGCAACCCCACTGACATCAACTTCACCAGCCAATGTAGGCATGGTCAGACAGAGCTCTGAGGTCACCTGATTAAATCTATAGACATTCACAATCAGATTACAAAATCACCAGCAAATGAGTGAATACAATGAAATAAGAATGGCTCCCAAACAAAAGATGCAAGAATATCAGCTAGATCCAATGTCTTATATGCATGTCCATTTAATACTCTGGTATGGTAGAAATATGAATATTCAGTTATATAGAAAAGGGACTGGGTAGTCCTAGTAAAGGAGCCAGAATACTACAAAAGTTACAAAGGTCGCAAAGAACAATAGCACTGTTGCAAGAGATTCACCTCTTGGCCCACAAACATGTAAAATGTTTTAAGAAATGGGTAAGAGAAGTGTACTCATCCTCATATATTACTCACCCACACTGGCATGAGCTTGTTGTTTTCACAAGGAGAGATATCCCACTTCAAGTGGATCAGGCCTGGGAGGACGTGGAAGAATGTTTGGTCCCACTAGAAGGTGTATTTAGGGATATCCCTGCACAACACTAAACCTGTACTCCCCTAATGAAAATGCACAGAAATCTGAATTCTTAAGAAACTGATCGGTAATTCTATAAACCCAAACAGATTATTTGTAATAGGGGAAACTGTAACTGTTCACTGGACATCACAAAAGGTAGCCGGGTATGGGGTGGGCAAAATAATGGGCAGAACTCTACATGATAGGGGACTGACAGGTGTGTGGAGATTTACCCACCCCACAGGCAAGGGCTACTTATTTTATTCCTACCTGCACAATAGTTATCCAAAAACAGATTTATTTTTTATGCCCTCAGAATGGTTGGATATGGTAACAGATTGCTAGATCTAAAACATCTCTACACTGGACCATGCTGCCATGGTGCTAGATCTAGAACTGACCTGAATAACTAAAAACTCAATATGGAGACTGTCCTTCATGAATTACCCAGTCTTTAAAGATTTAATTTCAACAAAAGTAAAGCAATTTCTAAACTACCATAAATGGGGATGCAACACATTCCATCACAACAGGTAGTATGTAAGCAGATCTGATGGAAGAGATAATTTCCTACTCCTCAAAAAAATAAAAAGAATACATACAAAGAATGGTGGCATTGGACAAGCATCTGTTTGATCTAGATGTGGAACATAAAATAACCATAAATGAAGAAATAAAATAATAGTAAGAAGTAAAGCAGAACAATATATATATATATATATATATATATATATATCAAACAGAAAATAGAATGCAATTTGAGATATGGATGACAGAGATTTCACAAATCTGGGAATAGAGCAAACCACTTTCTTGTGTGGCAGATGAGGCACTAAGTAGTTAATAGGGCAGTTTTAAAAATTAAGGACCTAAATCATGATACGAAAACCTATTTGGACTCCTTTAAAATAACAAACACTTTTTGGCACTTCTACAAGCATTTATGCAGAGAGGAAAGAGCCCTGGATCCTAAAGAGAAGACTGAGAGCCTCTTGCAGGTAATCAACTTAAAAACATTGCCATTTGAGGCAGAAGAACAATTAGAGGTTCCCATACAAATACAGGAAATGAAGGAGGTTGTTAGAGACCTTAAAAACTGTAAAGCACTTAGTGTGGATGGTTTTATCCCTGAATACTATAAAACATTTCTAGCTGACCCTCTCCTATCTAGGAAAGTAACTTTTTATGAAACCCAAAAACGGGGACAGATGCACCCCTCCTGGAGGCAGACATTGATCACCCATATCACAAAGCCACAGAATGCCCCCCCCCCCAAGTCTGTGGCTCTTGCAGATCAAATCCCTTTTAAAGTTGGGATTTTAAAAATATTTGCAGTTATTCTAGATGTGAAGCTTCAGCAGCATGTTAGAACTCTGGTCCACTTTGACACAACAGGATTTATATGGGAAGGTTTATTGCAGGACAATATCAGGCATCTGCTGATGATCTTCAGATCCTAGATTACTTTCCAAGAGCTACGGATTGCTATATCCATGGACACTGAAAAAGCATTTGGACCCAGTGGGCAGTAGTTTTTTGCTGGCCACCTTGTGCAAAATGAATTTCAGGCAGGGGTTCATGTCTGGGATCGCATCTCCATATCCTGTCCCAGTGGTAATGGTAAAAGTAAATGATGTGCACTTTTGACATTTTCCACTATGTAGAGGCACCCGACAAGGTTGCCCACTGTCCCCACTTTTGTTTTCCCTCAGCGTCAAGCCTCTGGCAGCTACAGTAAGACACAACCTCACTATACATGGCATCCAGGTAGCTGGCACAAAGTACAAAGTCTCTTTATACAGCAATGACAATTTTTTCTAGGCAACACAGAGCAGGCAGCATGAGTGCTGTGGCAACTATTACAAGAGTGAGGAAAACTGAGATGGTATAAGTATAAACTATTCTAATTCAGATGCAGTTGGATTAAATGGCATGTATTCACAGGAATTTCAGAAGAGGTTTCCCTTACCTGGGCCTGAAATAATGTAATTAATATATAGGGGTTAATGTCACCCCAGCCATGTCAAAACTAAGTATGATCTGCAGTGACACTGCTGTTCTCTTTGTGGAACAGAGCTGACAGCTCAAAAATGAACATGCACCCATGGTTTCTCTTCTTGTTTCACTCGCCCTGTAATCTCCCAAATTTTCTTCCGGAAAACTTTGTGGCACAAACACCCAAAGTTCTAATGGAAGGGCAGGAGACCCCAAATGAAGCTCACTAGATTACATATGTCAAGGGAAAAGGAAAGTATAGCACTATCAAATGTTAAATGATACTGTTAAACAGCATGGGCACCACTCTTGGTGACATGGACTAAGTATAGAACAGATACCGGTTGGTATGATATGGAGATTGTATCTATACTAAGAGTCATACTAAGAACAGAAAGAAGTAGGAGGCTGCAAGGCCCATGATGCTTCATACCTGACATACAGTAATTTAGGAGCATCCCTGCTCTCATATAACTATCCAGTCTATTTTTAAAGATGTTCTTATTTTTGCTAACAATAATTTTTAAGGGCAGCATATTCCATGGCCTAACCACTCTCTATGAGAAATAGTAAGCCCTTTTCTTTGTATTACATCTATTTCTAGTAAGCTGCAACGGGTGACCTCTAGTGTTAACCTGAACTTGCTTGAAATCTAGGCCACATTCTACTGATAGATATGGATCTTGAATAATGTCCCTTGTAAGCAGAAGATCACCTCTGAGTCTCCGGTCATCCAGTGACATCAGGTTAAATTTAGATAATCTATCCTCATACCAGAGGGCTTTGTTAGAAACTACAGATCTGGTAACGCTTCTCTGTACCCTCTCAATTCTAACGATGTCCTTCCTTCTGAACGGACTCCATAGTCGTGAAACAAAGTCAAAGTGGGGTCTTACATTTGCTCTATACATGGGTAACAAAATGTTGGGATTTTTGGATATAATATTATGGTGAATGACCCACCATATCTTATTTCCCTTGCTAATAGTATTAGTAATATGAATATCAAAATTTAAAGCTAGAGCAACAGTAATCCCCAAGTATCTTTCACTTCCTTTGCTAGTTAGTATGTTATCATAGAGATGGTATTGTTTTTTTTAATTATTTTTTCCAAAGTGCAGAACACTGCATTTGGGTGGGTTAAAACGTAGATTCCATTTTATGGACCAGTCGTCTAGCTTACTCACATACTCCTGGGTAATCATTGGTCTTCTGAGCTCATACATATATTGGTGATTTTACATTCATCTACATATTTAGTTATGTCGCTTTGTATAGTATTGTACAAATCTAATACAAATATCTGGAAAATTGAAGGGGACAAAATGGAACCTTGTGGAACCCCACTTTCTACTTTTTCCAGATAGATGTATGACCATCGATTATCACTCTTTGCCTCCTGTCAGACAACCAATTTGAAATCCACTGGGTGTATACATCCTTAATGTTACACAGCTGTAACTTCTGAATTAAAGCCCAGTGAGACACAGAATCAAAGGCTTTTTTAAAATCTAGAAGAATAACATCATAGTATTTGCCTTTGTCTATATTTTCACTTATGAAATTGTAAAAGCTCACAAGGTTCGTTGTACATGATCGACCCTTGATAAACTCATGCTGGGATTGATCTAAACCTGACTCATTTAAGGACAGTTTATCTTTAATAATACGCTCCAACATTTTACAGAAAATAGGGGTTAAACTAAAAGGACAATTATTATCCGGTGAGCTCTTAGCTCCTTTTTTAAATAATGGAATCATATTTGCTTGTTTCCATCCAAAAGGCACAGCACCTTTGTTTAGACTTTTGTCAAATAGGATTTTAAGAGGTACACAGAGATGGTCCTTCATTACACAGATTAAGTCTCCAGAAATTACAACAGGGCCTGCAGAGGAACCTTTTGTTATATCTTCTAATTTGGTTTTAATAATATCCAAGGAGATGTCAACATTGTAGGTAGATCGAGTGTCTGGAGCTATATAATTGGCCCCATTATTGTCAGTACTAAATGCTTTACAAAAGTGGGTATTAAAAAATTGGGTCATTTCTTTTGGGGTGCAGAAGAACAAAGTCAACAGCAATTATGGAGTTAATATAGCTAAACAGCATTTTACAGTTACCTTTCTGTGCTTGGAAAGCAACTGATCTTTCCATATTCATATTTGCTTTTTTGATTTCCCTTTAACAGATTCTTTGAATCCTTTTAAATGCCGTTAATGTTCTATCACATTTATGTGCACAGTACTTCTAATAGAATTGTTTTTCTTTTTAATCAGCTTCTGTAAACTAGTATTAAGCCATTTTGGATAAGAATGTGTTTTTCTTTTATACATTCTAGGTATAAATTTGTTTGCGGCATCTATAATAATAGAAGTAAAGGACTTACATACATCATCAATATTATCCTGGTTCAAACGGATAGGCCAATTATTGAGCACTGCCAAGTCTGTTTTGTAAAAGGCAAACGGTATCTGCCCACCCTATACTAGTATATTTTATTTAGTTTTTGTTAACCGGGTAAGTGTGCTAGCCATAAAGTGACTATTTTCAGGCACAACCCGGAAGAGTACAGACATGCAGAAACTTAACAGGATAACAATTTATAAGTGCTTTACATACAATGAGTTAAAGGGGATACAATATATCAGAACATACAAAGTAAACAGCTTTACATACAATGAGTTAAAGTGGATACAAAATATCAGAGACATACAGAGTAGACCATTCATAGGTTCATAGGTGCCTACCTATGCAATGAATAGAGACGACCTTGGACAATAAATTATCAGGTGACATATCATATAAACAGAACAAGATATACAAAAACAAAAACAGGTAATACAAAAGGAAGAAATAACCATTAAGAGCAGGGGGGTGTCATTAAGGAAAAGGTCGGTAAGTGAGGAAAAGGGGAGCAAGCCATGAAATTAGATCATATGAGTATATGTAAGTGTAAGGGAGATGCCTACAGTGCAAGATTGTATATGGGCAGGGAAAGGGAGCCAGGACAGGCTAAGGCAGTAAGAGGATTATATAAAGGTGAGGAAATACTATTGTATGGCAAGAGACATCAGTCATTAGGTAGGGTGAAAGCAGGAACAGGTATCAGCAATCGGCAGATTTGAGCGCAATTTTCTCTTAAAGCATGTGTGGGAGCTAGAAAGTCTAATGTTGAGGGGAAGGGAATTCCACAGCTGTGGAGCCGCATGCTCAAATGCAACAGTTCCTTTCCTAATGTGGCACCTCAGCAAATTCAGAAAGGATTTATCAGCTGATCATAGACCATGGAGTATGTCCTGAGGAACAAGCATAGCTGCAAGACACCTAGGGGTTTGATTTTGAATTTTTGAATCAATAAGAGAGCCAAGGTAGTATTTCCTACTAGCTAACAGAAAGAGCCATCCAAGATCATTAGAAAGTTGACAGTGGTGTTTAAGCCAAGGAGCAGAAGAGGCATATGCATTACTGACAGCCCCCGTGCATATGAAATAACTTGCAAAGCTAGACAATCCCTGGCTTAGACATACTTTGAGGATCATCAGACAACTAAGATGATTTTTGGCATATTTAACCTAGCAGGCCATCTCACTTTGATTCAAGGCAGATCCTAAATCTAATAACTGGAGTAGAAAGCTCTGATAAGGTTATCCCACTTACTCAGACAAGGGAGAGTCATAACATTCTTGGAGATTAAAGAACAACATAATCTATATTCTAACAACTTTTATAAATACCGCTAAGTAAGACATTCTAGCCAATCAGGCAAAACTTACAACATACAGGGAGAGATATGACACCTCTGGAAAATTTGTATTGTGGGCCAGTCAGAAAAACAGGTAGACAAAAAAGTCAGCATTATGTAAGATTTTATGGTCAGCCCAAAGAAACACCTATTACATTAAACAAAGGTGCAAAATAGAAGTGCAGGTTACCATAACAGATATTGAATAGCATAATATTGTACACTGGATAATGTTGGCAGCATCTCAGCCTTTCAGAACTGGAGAAAGTACAGGTGGAAGAACACAACATGATTCTTTCTCACCCCATCTAGGGCAAACACAATGGGATGACAAGAGGAGATTTATGCTATAGCAGTTGTGTGGTGTTGTCTAAGTATGCATTCCCATACACTCTGTGACAGTTCTGGATAAGACCATACTAGGACAATAACCATGAGAAGCTGGAGGATACCTAATAGGTTACAACCGGTTTACCTATAGCACTGCAACATCTACTTTCCCGACATCCCCAACAGTGACAGACACAATGCCAAGTGTCGGCATTGTACTGTTGGAATGTCAGTGTGTTTTCTTAGGGGGGCTCCACCCCCACACCTCTGGTCTCTAATTATGCAACTCCAAGTCAGAGTTTTCTCAGGGAAGGGTCAAAACACCAGGAAATGCACTGCCGGTGTCTGTGGGGACCATCATAGTGACCCGACACTCTGTTAAATTCTGCTGCTGTGATGATCTTCGTTGTGGTGGTGTCGACATGTGGTCAGTACACCATCACAACCACCTTCACCTGCTTACATTTGGTTCTGGACACAATGTGGGGGATCCACCTCCCCAACCAAACTGCTAATATTCTGGGTTTTTTGTTATTAACAACAATCAAAGGTATCACAGTTAGTTGGCTGAATATACAATACAGTTCACATTAAATTTATTGTGCAGCCAGTCTGCAACCCATTCTTTGTATGGGACTGCAATAGGTTGCCAAATAGTTGGTTTGTTTTTTCCCATCAGATGTGGAATTTTTTGTTCAACTGACAATATATTCAGGTAACTCATTCAGAGCTCAAAAGAAATCATCTAGCAACCAGCTATCAGTGATGAACAGATTTCCTATGCAGAATCTTAATAGCTCAAATTCTCATTGGCTGTTAACTGGCTGTCCAATAATCTTACTGTGAATTGTGCTGTAAATATACCCCAGTCGGATCAGTTGCAAGCCAGAATCAAAGACATTTATAAAATAGCAAAAACAATTCTAGAAATGTCATTGGTCAAGAGATATCACCTGACAATGCATTAACTATCTGTAAATGCACTGTCAGGTGCCACATCTAATTTTCCTCCCCCATAAAACCAGTTCACTGGCCAATATCACTACACATCTAAGACAAAAATAAAAAAAAGCCAGTAGGTGCAATATTGAAAATCTTATCCTGTACCACCACAACATTTCAAACTAATTTCAAATAAACTGTTCACAACCTTTTAACAAAAAACAGCACTGCCAGAATTGTGTAACATTATCAAATGTTTCTCCACAACTTTAACAATTTTGACTTTTGAGAGCTCAATCTACATGCTGTGACCTCTGCTGAAAACAGCAGTGTTTTTCCTTCATCACCTGCTATCATGAAGTTGACAGTGTAGAAATGGAGAGTTGCATCAGTCCTAGTCCTGTTCAAATCCTCACCTGACACAACAGAGTTCTGTGCATATTAGCATCACCCCCACCTGCCTGCTCACCTCCTTCACATTTTACTGATAACCGGCTTCTCAACCATATTAGTATAACACTAAAACAAATTTGTTTGCAAACTATGCTCTCCTTCCATCCACCAATGTTGGCTTCCATTCAGCACCACCCACTGAGCTCTCTATTGGGCAGGCGCTAACCTCATCACAGGGCCTCAGCAGCAGATCAGGCTTCTCTGCAGCTGCTCATTCATTCATTCTTCCAGTCTACTTCAGCTCCAGCAGCATAATTTCTGAGGGCCAGGAGAAGAAGTGATCTTTGGTTCAGGCAGAGGTTTTTTTTTGGGGGGAGGGGGTCATGGGAGTGTGGCTCTTACTACAAAAATCACCAACCCATTTTTGCAGTTTATGGGGGCCGGGACTGCGAGTGAGCTCTGGTTTGACCTTTTACATTATTTTGGTGGTGCGGGGGAGGAGCAGTTATGTTCATACTGGCAAACAACAAGGATACCCTTCATTTTAAGAAAATGGGAGATACAGAAAGCTGGCTCACAGCACCATGTGCTGACTTAAGGCAAAACAATTGCAACACAAAACAGAGACTTTTGATTTAAAAATACATCTTTTAATTGCAAAAATATTTAATGTACATTGTTCTACCTACAAATGGGTTTGCAGTGTAACAAGCCATTTTAGAGGTGCGATAAGCCACTTCAGGGTGCGCATTATGTAAGCAATAATACCTGACAGGGTGGGTGGTACTGGGGAATACCAGACTGTCCAGAGGTGTAATGAGGCCTGACGTTGCAGGCGGAGGACCTTATAGCCCCTGGAAGGTTTGGTATTCCACAATACCTCCCACCATGGAGGGTATTATTGCACCTAGAAAATGGGCATTGTAACAAAAAATGTGAATCAAAAAATACCTGTCTGAGGGTGCACAGGTACATGGGCGGGGTACGTGCATGTCACACGTACCAACGCCTGAATCATGCATAGGGCCCAATCTGAGGTTAACCAAGGATAAGCTCACTTGGTGCTGACAGAAGTGGATTTTATATTTAGTGTTATGATTGCTAGACAGATAGGGGCTGTTAAGCCATTATGCCCTTAGTAGTGTAATAAACATACAATGACTCTTGTACGATGCTGAAAGATAGAAAAAAACCTGTAACCTTTGGATATGCTTGTGATCTGCATAAGACTGCCAATTTAACATGACATTGCAGCAAAATGGTGAGACAGTGACTTATGTTAAGTGGTTGAATGGTTTATAGTTGGGTTGTAATTAAAACATAGAAACATAGAAGTTGACAGCAGATAAGGACCTCAAGGCCCATCCAGTCTGCCCATTTCTTTTTCTACCTGTAGAAATAAATGTGCCATCGGCATTTGCTCTGTCAGTGGCCTATCTATTCATACTCAACTGTATTGCTCCCTTATGCCTATCCCATGCCTGTTTAAAGCTCTGCACTGTATTCATAGCCACCACTTCCTGAGGTAGGCCGTTCCATGCATCCACCACCCTTTCTGTGAAAAATAATTTCTTCACATTCCCCCTTAATCGGTCTCCCTCTAATCTCATGCTGTGTCCTCTTGTCCTGCTATTTTTGTTATATTTAAACATGTTAGACTCTTTCACCTTGTTAATGCCCTTCAGGTGTTTGACTGTCTCGATCATATCACCTCTCTCCCTCCTTTGCTCAAGGGTATACATACTGAGCTCTGTTAATCTGTCCTCATATGTCTTCTGATGCAGTCCCTGCACCATTTTGCTTGCCCTTATCTGGACTGCCTCAATTTGGTTAATCTCCTTGTGAAGGTGTGGCCTCCAGCACTGCAAAAAGTACTCCAGATGGGGCCTAACCAGTGTCTTGTAAAGAGGGATTATTATCTCCCTCTTACGACTTGTGATACCCCTAATATTACACCCTAAGATCCCCCTAGCCTTTCCTACTGCTTTAGAGGTCTGCTTGGATCATTTCAGGTCATCGATGATGATGATGCCCAAGTCTCTTTCTTCCTATGTGAATGCCAGCAACTCGCCTCCCAGCCTATAGGTGGCTTCAGGGTTTCTCTTCCCTATGTGCATGATCTTGCTCTTCTTTGCATTAAATCCCAGTTGCCAGTCTTCTGACTATTTTGCTAGTTTATCCAGATCTCTTCTAATTCTGCCCACCCCATCTGGATCATCTACATTGTTGCAGATCTTGGTGTCAGCTGCAAACAGACAAGCCTTACCCTCTAGTCCATCTGCAATGTCACTAATGAAGATATTGAAGAGGACTGGCCCCAGGACTGATCCCTGAGGTACCCCACTTGTGACTTGCATCTCTTCTGACTATACCATTTACCATTACTCTCTTTTTTATGCCTGTCAACCAGTTTGCCACCCAGTTGACCAACTTCTGACCCACCCCGAGCCTATCCAGCTTATTTATCAATCTTCTATGTGGAACAGTGTGGAAAGCTTTGCTGAAGTCAAGGTAGGCGACATCAACTGCTCCCCCTTGGTTCACCACTCTGGTTACCCAGTCAAAGAAATCTATGAGATTAGTTTGACAGGACCTTCCTTTGTAAACCCTTGCTGTCTTGGATCCTGTGCCCCTATGGATTCCAGGTGTTGCACTATGCTTTCCTTAAGGAGTGCCTTCATAATCTTGCCCACTACTGAGGTAAGACTGACTGGTCTGTAGTTCCCTGCCTCCTCCCTGCTACCACTTGTGTGGAGCGGGATCACATGAGCCCTTCTCCAGTCTTCTGGGACCTCTCCTGTGCTCAGAGACTCACTAAACAGTTCTGCTAATGGCTCTGCTAGTTCCACCCTTAGCTCCTTAAGTACCCTGGGATGTATGCCATGAGGTCCCATTGCCTTGTCCACCCTGAGCTTAGCGAGCTCTTGTAGGACCCTTTCTTTTGTGAAGGGAGTAGTGCTCACCTCCCTCCCCCCTGTGTCCATGGTGCTGAGCTATGGGCCCTGCCCTACCTTCTCTTCAGTAAATACTGAGCAAAAGTATCTATTTAGGATAGATGCTTTTACAGGGTCCTCCTCCTCACATGCCCTTTTCTCCTTTGAGCTTAGCAATACCCCTCTGGACTTTCTCCTTTCACTAATGTATCTATAGAAAGTCTTGTCACCTTCTTTTACTGTCCGTGCTAGTGTTTCCTCAGTTTGGGACTTTGCTTGCCTTACTGCCTTCCCTGCTTCCCTTAGGGCAGTTTGGCATGCCTTCCTATCTTCATCCCACTGTTTTCCCTTATATTTCCTGAAGGCCAGCCTTTTGGCTCTGACCTTTTCTGCTACTGTATTTGAGAACCAAAGTGGTTTCCTTCTTCTTTTGCAGTTCCTTTTCTGTCTAACACAATGGGATGTTGCTTCAAGTATTGCATCTTTAATGTTTGCCCACTTTGCCTGTACCCTTCACCTGTGTTTCTTTTTGCCAGGGCTAGCTTAACTCTGTTGGCCATCTTATCAAAGTTAGCTCCTCTGAATTGCACAATGTTAAGAGCTAAAGGGTAGGAAGAACATATTTACAGTATGTATTCACTTTTTCAAGAGATGAGGAAGGATGATGTGTAACAGCCCTCTCTACCATATGTAAAGTTAGGTTTCAGTACACATGGTATCCGGATTAATGTACAGTAAATATTAGTTACAAAAAAAATGTAAACATCTAGTAATGAAATGAAATAAATAGTTTAGAGAGCACACTATAATAGTGTGATAGCAGCGTTGTAGTTAGGGCTGAGAATGCACTTCTGTGAAAGAGATGCAGTAAATTAAAACTTCACCAGCATAGTTGTGGCGAAGTCAGGATCTTTTCCTACACACAGCAGGGTGAAGCTACTTGATTTCACCTCATCTTCACGTATTGGAGTTCAAAAACTCAACCCTCACCCACACAGGCCAAGTGTCACTCTCCCACCACACCTGAGTATTGAAATTTTTATTTATTTATTGAGGATTCAGAATATACCTTTGAGTCAGAGACTCCTTTTCAAAGGTTCCATGTCAGTACAGATATAACATGATAGAACAGTACAGAGCAATTACAAAAAGCAAAACAGGTATGATACAAGAGCTATAATAACAAGTTAACATTTAGTATAATAGTAGATTCACGGTACTAGTTTCAATGAGCAGATCCATATTTAGGCTCCCTGGGGGGCTAGTTTAGAGGGTTTCAAAAGGGGGGTTTGCTGGCCAGAGGCCATAGTCCAAGGTGGAGGGGCTAGGATAAGTTCAGTGGCAATCGCAGGGATTAGAGGACTGTAGATGGTTCCTTAGATAAGCTTTATAGGGGCCGATTCTGTTCATGTTCGTGAGACCGAGTGGCAGGTTATTTACCCAGGAGGGGGCTCGGTAGCTAAAGGACCTTTGGAATTGGGAGGTGCGGCATCGGGGAACCACGAGGAGTTTCTTGCTTGAGTTATGGGTGTTTCGGTGTGATGGGGTCTGTTGTATTAGAGGTGTGAGACTGGGGGGGAGAGGCCGAGAGTAATCTTTTTAGCCATGAAGCAAGTATGAAACCTGATTCTGTTATCCAGGTTTAGCCAGTTTGTGGCATTGTAGAGGGAGCATGTGTGGGTTCGATGATCACAGCCTAGGATGAGGAGGCAGGCTTTGTTTAGGGAGAGCCAGAGTTTAGATAAGGCCGAGGGGCTGGCAGCGCTATAGATAAGCATGCCATCCTCCAACCCTCAGGAACACCCATATCCCTCCTTCTAATCTCAGTATACCAGCAAAGTTTTCTTAGTTTATTAATGTTGAATAACCCTTCTTCCCCACCCCATCCCAGTCACTTTCCAACATTTCATTGCCACCAACCCCCACCAAACCTCAGTTTAACATCTCAACCGAAGGATGGCACACACCAGCAGTACAGCACCCCCCAATACTGCACTTGGGTGCCAGTGTTTTAGGTACTAGTCTAATTCCAGTTACTCAAAGAGTAATCATTGATGGATATACCTCCAACTGGAGGGCAGTGACATGTGGCATCCCACAAGGTGTGGTCCTTGCCCCTCTAATCTTTCAGGGGTTCATAGCCAATCTCTCCCTAAACACTGACAGTTAGACTATTAAGTATGCTGATGACTATAAAATTGGTACAACTTCTAGGAATCAAGAAGAAAATGACAAACTTCAAAATGATTTGGATACATAAACCTCATAGTCCCAGTATTGGGGGCTCCCTTTTAACACTAGAAAATGCAGTGTTATGCATCTAGACCCCTGAAATCAAGAACATAATTGCTTCCTGAATGGCCAACAATTAAATAAATCTTAATGTGAAACAGACTTATGGATCTTCATAACCAAAGACTTTTGCTTTGACAAACAAGTTACCAAAAAACTCACCAATGCAAACAAGGTTTGGTGGTCTATAAGGCGTAATTTTTAATCCAGGGTTGAAACAGTACTATTGCCTTTATATAGAGTATATATACAGCCCCTTTTAAACTACTCTTCACAACTTTGGTGCTCCTATAAAAAAAAGGATATTACTCATAGAAAGAGATAATACAATGTAAAGTTACAAAATATGTGATGGGAGCAAATTATTTCTTCCTACAAAGAAAGGAAAAGTAAGTTCAACCTAATGTCTCTAAAAAATAGAAGGTTGAGAGGAGACCTTATGTTGGCAAGAGAAGTAATTAACGATGGCTATTGCATGTCCGAGTTGGGACTAGAATTCAAACAAATAAATGTAAACACTAGGGCTCACCTGCTGCAATTGAAACAGAATCATTTTTCTTCAAACAAATGTGCATACTTTTATTCCCAAAGAATTGTCAAACCTTAGAATTTACTACCCCTAAATGTGGTTGTGAATGAATCAAAGTTAACATTCAAAAATAGATTGGACAATTTTTTGTTGGAAAACAGCACAATATGCTATTATGGGTGATTGACAGGAACTCTACATGGGCTTTAGCCTTCTGCTTCTTTTCCTGTCTTGGGGAATATTCTTAGCGAATCATGGGGATGCAAACAATGGGAAAATTGTGGAACTGCCTCTCCTCTGCACCTTTCAGACATGAACATAACCTCAGTTACCAGAAGGAGACACCCAGGGAGATTGCAATCTAGACCCAAAACCAATAAAACGGACTCAAGATCAGTGCCTGTGAAAAACAGATATGAGCCTCTACAAAAGAACATTCAGTGGGAGCGGTACACTGGAAGCGAGGAAGAGGACTCAAAAGCTCTGTCAGTGGCATCATCTCAGAGAGAAGGCCCACAAGACACCAAAGAGTCTTTATCTGAATCACAGAGGGTGTAGAAAAGGACTAGGTCCAGCTTGAGAGTTACAGGATGAAGAATGTGATAGGCAAGTGGCGGTTGTTTCTTGGCTTTTCATATCGTGCATACCTTAGCTATTGGGCCACTTAATGTGGCAACATTTAATGTAACTAGTCTGCCCATTTCTGGTCACTGTACTGGTGGAAGTTAAAAATCCTATGACTTTTATCAAAGAACTTTAGGGAAGTTTTACCTGTGTCATGGTCAACATTCCCCCATCAATAAAAACAGCTCCATATAATCCAACCCCCAGGACACACTTACACAAAATATTTATTTGTTTTGTTTTTGTAGACTGGGAAAGGAGGACTAGACAATTCTGCCTATTTTCACCCTCATCCTGGGGGAGGGGGTATGCAGATGGATGCCAACTGACATTGAACCAAATCAAGCTGGTTCACATATCACAGCTTAATGTGCCTATTTTGGTCAAAACATACAAATAAATAAACACATGAATGAAAGAATAAATAAATAAATAAATACATAAATAAGTGTATATATGTATGTATGTATGTATGTCACAGCACCTTGTAAAACTGAATGCAATTCATAGCTGTCTGAATTAGCTGTCAGAGTGTGTCATTTTATTACGCATGATTTTTATGGAAGGCTGTGTCACTAAGTGGTTAAAACAGAGAACATGAAACAGGGATCAAAGGATTTAAATCCCACCAGAGTCAATGGTTCACTGTGTGACAATGAACATGTCATCTGATCTGTACGTGCTTCAGTGTGTCTCCTGGTTATAAAGGTGGATAGAAACAGAACCCCATGTAAAATTAGAGACTCCATCTTAGTGTACTTGGGCTTTCCTAGGCAAATACAGTAAACTGAAAAACAACTGACAGTGGAGCTGTGTAAAAAACAATTATAATGTGATGAGATGACATTCGTAATACAATAACTGTGGAGATCAAAGAAGTTAAGGAATTCCAAAAAACGTTTTTCATTTTTCTCAAAATGAAAAGAGAAAAACTAGATGAGTAAGCAAGTCAGCAACAGTCGACAAAAGGCAGCACGTATGTGTGGCAAATCATACACAATTAACTTGTGTATGTCCCATGTAGTTGAACAGAGGCATGCCTTTGCATTGTGTCAGTGTAGCTCAGCTGGGGAAAGAAGGGGAAAGGTCAGCATGAGTAGCCAAAGTTAACAATGTTAAGTAAGCAATAACACATGAGAGGATTTGTGTTGTGCAGTAACCCTTACCCCCAATGAGACACAAGGCATAGCAAAGTGACTTCTGCCACCTTGGTCATTGTTTAGTACAGCACAGCCTACAAACCCTGGAATATACATAGAAACATAGAATTATAGAATGTGATGGCAGAAAGGACTGCCAGGCCCACCCAGTCTGCCCAGTATGCCTAGCATGCCACTAGGACTTTGCTATTGTCTTCCACCCACCCCCTTCCCGGATCTAACAGCCCCTTGTGCCTATCCCATGCTCTCTTGACTCCTCCCACAGTTCTTGTTCCCACCACCTCCTCTGGGAGTTTGTTCCAGTTCTCCGCCAGCCTCTTCATGAAGTAGAGCTTTCCGATGTTCCCCCTGAATCTCCCCCCTACTATCTGCAAATCATGCCGCCTTGTTTTCAACTGCTCCCTTAGCTGGAAGTTATTCCCTACTAGCATCCTGTTGATACTCCTGATATACTTGAAGGTCTCAATCATGTCCTCCCTTTCCCTTCTTTGCTCCAGGGAGCACATGCTGAGGTCCTTCAGCCTTTCCTCATATGACAGATGACTGAGTCCTTTACCATGTTTGTCGCACGCCTCTGGACACGCTCCACCATATCCATATCCTTCTTGACGTATGGCCTCCATAACTGGATCCCATAATCCAGGTGAGGCCTGACAAGCTACCTGTACAAGAGTATTATGACCTCTCACTTCCTGCTAGTTATTCCCTTGCCAATACATCCCAGCATCTTACTGTCCCTTGCCACTGCCTTCTCACATTGCTTTGCCAATATGTTACTGTTCTCGTAAAATGTGTATTGGAAATAGAAAAAAATGGAAGCAATGTGTTTTTAAGTTAAAAAAATAAACTTTTTCAATTGGTCTAACTGTTAGGTGTAGTGATTTAATAATGTAACATGGTTGGCTGCTGAATGAAGTGTCAAAGTGTGGTTTGTACAGACACAGAGCTCCATTTTAGTCATCCCTTGGATCACTGAATTTGTGCTGATCTACGGCTGTGGCAAACTTCAGGTGCATCAGGGATCCTGTGCCCTATTTTATAAAAATAGGGGTCACTGTGCCAAAGTCCTGAGTGTAGCTGCAGCCTTAGGGTTGTGCCAAATATGTGGCACACTTGCAGGGTTTGATGGAGGGTCCCGTCAAGCCCCCTTTTCCTAGGCTAGATGAGTCACAGAGGTTGGAGGAGGGAAGTTACAATGTCCGGTAAGTGGGAACCAGAGGTTAATGAAGCAGTGAGGTTGCCATGGGGGGCAACTGGCACATGGTGGCAGTGAGAAGGATATGGGGAGGCACCCAACGGAGGTGCCAATACGAACTGGAACAGAACCGATTGGCCCTGGTAGGGGGATGGCATGGCTGGCCCATCATGACCCTGACCCCATGTAGCAACAGGCCTGGCACCTGTCCCTCAGGACCCACAGTCCCCAGCAGTGTAGTCAGGCATCTGCCGGTGTCCACATAGGGGTGTGGGTCGGGGGTGGGCTGTGTACCAGGGTAATGTCATGGTGCCTGGGGAATGTACCCATCCATGTAATGCACCCCGCAACCTGCACCCACTGACACCCTGTACATGTAGGGAACTGTGGTTTCTGTGGGGCAGGTGGTAGGGCTGTTACCACCTGGGGTCCAGGTCATGATGGTCTGGCCATGCCATCCCCCCACCCAGGCCAATTGGCTCTGTGCAACTTCATATGGAACCTCTATCGGATGCCTCCTCACTTAGCTTTCACTGCTGCTGTACCCCCGTCACCTCCCCCAGCACCCCTACTGCTCCACTGGCCCCCTGTCTCCACCTGCCAGGTTCCTGCCAATCACCGTCCTACTAGGCAGTAGCACAGGGCCCTTAGACAGCTCCTTGCTGGTATAACCTGAGCCCCCTCTTGTAACCATGATGGGGCTTCTGGAATTCCAAATAACGGGATGGTGCAACCCTGTCATGGCACAAGCCACCTTGCAACCTGGTGTAAGGGCACTTCTACTGCTAGGGTGGCATAGGGGAGCACTGGTACACGGCATCCCGATTTCGACACAGCCTATGTCTGAAGATCAGGACTGCCACAAACTTTGACACAAGGTGCCAGTTGCATCAGAGCCATTTTGTTCAGGCACCTTGTGTCAAAGTTTTTGATTTGAAAATTGAGCCCATAATAACCAAATGGGTTTCAGTACATCTCCCAAACTTCTGTCCTTCCTGATGCTTTCAGCGATCACTCACCCATTCTAATTTGCTGGTCTAGCACCTACTCCAAACCCCCCACTAGAACTATCACAAACAGAGTACTTAAGCAAGGCCACCTGGACCAGTTCAGAGTCGACCTAAGTCAGCTGGACTGGTCCCAAGTCTACTCCTCTACTTCTGTGGAAACAGCCCTGGAGTGCTTCATCAGGTTATTCAATGCAGTCTTTGACACACACGCTCCAATAAAAAAATGTATAATAAAAAGGGACAGAGCAACCCTTGGTTCTCTCCTGAGCTTCTTGAGTGCTTGAAAGCAAGAGACTGCCTCTGGTATAAAGCCCGGGAGACAGACAAGCAGGCCAACATTCAACTCTACAAAAAGTCCTGTAATGACTGCACTAGGGAGATATAGGCGGCAAAAAAACAATACTACAAGGATGCGCTTACCCGGTCCTGGAGTGACGGTAAAACATTTTGGGCTAACCTCTAGGAGGTCACAGGGAAAGTTAATAAGCCAGCCCCTCCGATGCTTAACATTGATGGCGTACCTACTACTGACCCGAAAACTATTGCTAACTCACTTAACAAAGCATTTGCTGATCTCTCTGGAGTGCTACCCTTGGACTTTTTGAACCCCTCCAAATCCTTTGTCACAATGCAAACAATGAACCAACCGCCTACTAACCCATTTTCGGTTCAGATCCATCTCCTTAAATGAAGCCAGGAAATACCTTCTAAAGGTCCTGGGAAAATCACGCTACAATGGAAACTCCCTTGACTTAAACTTTGTAACCCTATCCCTGGAAGTCATCTTGAAGCCTCTAACATAGATAATCAACACCTCACTAAGATTGTCTCAGTTCCCGCAGCAATGGAAGGCAGCATTAGTGACCCCAGTCTTCAAGAGTGGTGATCGATCCATGCTAGGAAACTACAGACCCATTTTGATTCTCCCTCCCCTATCCAAGGCACTAGAGAGGATTGTCGCTGACCAATTAGTGGAATATCTGGAAAAATACAACATTCAATGCCCTGAACAACATGGCTTCCACAAAGCACACAGCACCACCACAGCACTGCTTGAGTTCACGGGCTTTATTAACAACTCACTTGAGCACAGCGAGCTGGTTGGTGCAATGTTTATCAATTTGTCAAAAGCACTTGACACAGTTAATCACGACCTCCTCGCTGAGCAACTAGATGCTATTGGTCTATCAGACAATACTGTAAAATGGTTTAAATCCCACCTCTCAGGTTAATCCCAGCAAGTTAGGATAGACAATGTCTACTCTGCTAGCAGACCAGTTCACTTGGGTGTTCCACAGGGCTCCATGTTGGGTCTCCTAATGTTCAGCTTATTTCTAAATCAGCTTCCTAGTTCCTGTCCTAGCAAAATTCTGCTCTATGCAGATGATGCTGTCCTCTTCTCCAAAGGCACAGACCCCAGGTCACTGGACTGCACCCTACAAGATGAGTTAGGTACTAATTCCCATCGATTAATTTCCCGATGATCGAAATCCCGCCCCCTTATTCCCAATAACTGCATAGCCCGACTGCTATAATTCCTATTATTCTGATTCCAGACACCATTTGATCTATGCACTGTCAGCTTCAGCCTCAGTCCTGCAACAGCGACGTCTCTCCTACTCTACTATTTTCTAATCTCCTTCTTAACCTGGATGCAAGCATTCTGGGTGTGTTCCTTGTCTATATACTTGCAAAGCTGCTGTTGTGTTCTTTCTTATTGCTACATTTGATGTCACATCATATATTAATTAAAAAAAAAATGAAACAATGATGTATTTGTAATGTATCTGTCAGTCTCATTATCACACTGAGGAATGAAAAACAGTTACAAGCCTGAGCCCTTTTAGCCATTGGAAGACACTCCTGTGCTGTCGCTACCAATCGGGGCCATCTCATCCCTAGTTTTCAAATAATGTTTGTCCAGTGTATGTGGGATTAATTTATGAGGTAAATGTGATGGCTTCTCAGGGAAGGGTGTATAGACAGCCGTTTTACTTGAGGAAAATTTCCAGTCCTCACCTGTCATGCATAGACAAAAACTGACACTATCCTGCCAGCCTGCAGCATAAAACAGCAACAATAACTGGTACTAACATGTTCTGTCAATGAAACCAGCATAAAGAAACACTGTCCTGTTTTATAAGCAAACTCAAGTTTACAAACTAAATGACACCAAAGCATGAAAAGCATGATGCTTTGGTGTCATTGAGTTAGTAAATTCGACTTTATGCTGCAGGCTGGAAGGATAGTATCAGTTTTTGTCTATGCATCATATTAAAAGGCAGGGATCATGGACAGATTATCCACAAAATGCAAATGTATAATTATTTCATTATTTAGTTAGTTATTTTTAAATCTTTGGCAACCGGGTAAAACCCACTAGGCGTCAGGATTCTGTGCATTGGGAATATTTACTGTCAGGCTATTGTAATGTTGGTATTGGGGTGATGGGAATTTGGTTGATGGGCAATCAGTCGGCGGGATTTATTATGGATCCCCTACAAGACAGCTTCTCCTCAGTGGAAAAATGGTTCAAGGCACACAAACTTGTCATGAATTATAAAAAAACAAAGGCAATGATGTTCTCGAGCCCGCAGAGTCGACATTGATCGCACTCACTTACCATTACCAATGATGAAGGTGCATCACTTGAACAGGTTCTGCACTTTAAGTCCTTGGGGGGTTACACTTGACAGTACCATGTCGTTTGTCTACCATATAGACAATATAGTAAAATCACTCAATATACGCATCGGCCTCCTACACAGACATAAGCACAGTCTCAACCATGAAGCACTAAACATTGCCATCCACAACTCAGTCGTCTCTCTTGTGGAGTATGGTATTGCAGTCTATGAATGTGCAACAGACACAGCCCTCCACTGTATCAAAGTCACCTCAAATAAGGCATGCCGCCTCTCCACCGGTTCAGAATGTCAAAGCCACACCTGTGACCTTTATACCAGCGCCAGCTGGCTCCAGTTCAATAGCAAACTTCAGTACCAGACCTGCCTGCTAAAAGCAAGTCTAGGCCTGCTACCCACAGGTGTCCAGAAGCTCCTTACCCCCTTTGAATGCAGCTGGACCACAAGAAGCTCTGGGAGCATGGTCTTCAAGATTCCAAGATGTTGCACCACTCTAGGACAAAGGGCCTTTCACACTAGGCACCTAAATGGACTAACAACCTGCCACCAAGCCTCTTTGCTATTCCAATGCTGGGCCCTTTCAAATGTGGGTTACAATCATATCTGGTTCCAAAGCAAGTTGTGACTGTTTCCACTAAAGCCTCCAGTCCTGGCAGTTCGTCAACCTAAGTACCTCCTAGCGCTGTCTATACTCCCATTTCTTCACTCCCTAAACTGTGCCACCCTCCTACCCTTCACTTCTACCTCCGCATCTCCAGGTGCCTCTCCACACCTACTACTTCCTTCCCTAACTGACCCAACCTCCTCCCCACACCTTCTACCCTTCCTCCCCTCATCCCCTCTCCACCACTCCCCTCCTGCCCCATGCCCTCTTCCCCTTTTTATACTGACATCCTGCTCTGATCCTGCACAGCGCCCTCACACAACACCCTCTGTTTCCTTTTGTGTTGGCAAGTACCATTGTATCTAGCGTTTGCTTATTTCAGTCACACATGTAACCGTTTACCTAATTTGCCTTAACTGTTATCCTCTTATGGCTTTCCGTAAGCTGTAGTTTTGTTTGTTACTGTAATGACCCTGGCATGGAACCTATGTAATTAGCCTGTACTCAAATGTTAATCTGAGATCTTGATAAATAAAAAATAAATAAATAAATAAAAAGTAGTTATTGACCAATCAGTGTGCAGGATTCTTCCAACCTGTTTTATAAGAATGAACAAGAAGAGATCACCGACACCATTTTCTGCTGTAGCATTTTTAGCTGTGTTGATCATAAAGTAATATAAATAAAGTTGGCCGTTGTCAAGTCCTCATTCTACCATCTGAGGAATATAGCCTGGATAAAGCATCTTGTTCCATGCGATGACCTCCCTGTATTGGTTCATGCCTTTGTTTCCTTGCATCTTGATTACTGTAATGCTCTATATATAGGGTTACCGGGGGTGGACCTCCACCGCTTGCAGCTGGTGCAGAACACTGCAGCCAGGTTGTTGACTGGGCTACCAAGAACTTGCCATATCATGCCTGTTCTGCGCAGACTGCACTGGCTGCCGGTGCATTGGAGGATTACCTTCAAGGTCGCATTGCTGACCTATAAGACCCTACAGGGACAGGGACTGGGCTACTTGCAAGATCTTCTTTGGCCCTACTGCCCTTCCCGCTCACTCCGTTCCACCAATGAGGGACTGCTAGAGATTCCCAGGATTCATTTTCAATCTTCAGTGGGCCACACTCTTTTTTTTTGTGGCTCCAACCCTGTGGAATTCTCTACCTCGTCAGATTAGGGAGTGCCCGTCCACAGAATCTTTTAAGGCTTCTTTGAAGAGTTTCTTGTTTATATCGGCCTTTGATTAGTTTATATTTTGCTGTCTTTTTAACTCTAATTTTAACTTTTATTTATTATTAATGTTATGTTTTATGTGCTCGCGCTTTGGTATTTGAAAAGTGCAATACAAATAAATTATGATTTGATTCGATTTAATATCTCCTAGCCATTTCTTCATCTCTAGGGCTGTGTGAAAATTATGGATTCTGCTTTTGTGAAAAATTTGTGGATTTCAGCGGAATTTTGCCAGAGATTCACCTTTGGCGAAATTAGCACTTTCCACGGAATTTTCACCTGATTTGCAGAATAATTAAGTGTACTATGGAAAATACGTAATGAACTGTAGAAAATATTTACTACAGAAAAAAAAAACACGGTTCAGAGGTGTAATTTGTGGAAAATGTATTTTACAAGGTATGTAGTCATGTGATTTCATTAATTTAGGTGGGAATTAAATTGGCAAAGCACTGTTTCTTACCATTCCTGTCTCTTTCTTTAGTGATATTGTCCCTCTTGTCCAAAGTTACATTTTATATGGTACAATTCAAAACTGTAATTTACTGCAATGTCATCAAAAATTCTGAGGTACATCCAACAACCAAAAATCCTCCATTAGCTAATATTTTCCATGGAACACACAAAAAAATTCTGCAAGCAATGCTGTCACCTAATCTTTTCTTGATTAGGTGGGAGTCTATGAGACAAAGTATGAGTTGCTATAGAAACCCTCTTTTTCTCTCTCTCTCTCTCTCTCTCTCTCTCTCTCGCTCTCTCACCCTCTCTCTCCCTCCCTCCCACCTCTCAAGTGACAGCTCCTCCTACTCTGGTGGGCAGTTTAAAGGGGCACTGTCAGCTTTACTCCGTTTTTTGCCTGATACAAAAAATGCACCACTTTACACAGACTGATTAAATATTTACTGCAGAAACCCCCCATGTGTTTGAAATAAATGAATATTTACCATGTTTTTCATTTTCTGATTTCATTTCTTTTCATCCGTCCCGACGAAGTGTCCCGCGTCGGAAGCATCCAAGATCTGACGTGGGGCTGGCTGGAGCGTATTCATACACTGCAAGATTTTAACATTGTGTCCCTAAAGATCATAATCCAGCGCCTTGTTTGTATATAAATGCTGCTGCCATCTCCACGTAAACGAGCACTGCAAATAACAAAAGTTCCTGTTTTAAATCTGAGTTGAAATTCTGGGCATCGTGCCAATTGCACACTCCTGCGCATGCGCGGGATCTTTGTCCATGAATCTCGAGAGCATGCCTGGGATTTCAGCTCAGATTTAAAACAGGAACTTTTGTTATTTGCAGTGCTCGGTTTGTCGTGGGAGATGGCAGCAGCATTTATATACAACACAAGGCGCTGGATTATGATTCTTTTAGGGACACAATGTTAAAATCTTGCAGTGCATGAATGCGCTCCAGCCAGCCCCGCATTCAGATCTTGGATGTGCTTCCGGGACGCGGGACACTTTTGGTCGGGACGGGTGAAAAGAAATGAAATCAGAAAATGAAAAACATGGTAAATATT
This sequence comes from Neoceratodus forsteri, assembly GCA_016271365.2. Taxonomy (NCBI): domain Eukaryota; kingdom Metazoa; phylum Chordata; order Ceratodontiformes; family Ceratodontidae; genus Neoceratodus; species Neoceratodus forsteri. Next base: position 622,617,785 of record CM028137.1, on the reverse strand, counting down.
CATTTATTTCAACCACATGGGGGGTTTCTGCAGTAAATATTTAATCAGTCTGTGTAAAGTGTTGCATTTTTTGTATCAGGCAAAAAACGGAGTAAAGCTGACAGTGCCCCTTTAACAGCAGGTGCTAAAGAAGAAAGATCTGCAACTCTTTGCAACTTACTTTTGTAAATCAAAAAGCTATATTTCAAAGTACTTTGTGGCATTTCTTAATTGTGAAAGTTTTTTTGTGAAATCTCTGATGATGTTTGCAGTGTTTTTCTGCCATGTAATTGCTAGCTTATTGATTTTAAATGTTCTGAGATGCTTGTTTGCACACTGGTGGGTGGTAAGAGAAAATGGATCTTCTGGTGGCAGAAATGTGGGGACAAAGATGTGTTCATCATTAAGCTGTGGTGGAGGTGGGCATGGAGGTGGTGCTGGCACCCCTGCTTAGTGACAAATGTCCCTACAATTGGGGGGGGGGCTCAATCTGCTGGGGTCAGCATCAGTATTGCTATTTTTTTGTGGGACAGGATGTAGCTCTAAAGCAAAAGGCAGTAATGTCTATGTCAAGCACAAACATAATTCAGGCAAACCTGTGACAGCTGTGACAGCACTAATGCTGGGCACCAGAGATGTTGGGCACTTATGGACGTGAATACAGTTGAGGGAGCAGTACTGACTAAAATATGAGTTATTACCAGAACAATGAAAGAGGAATCCACAGTTTGCAGGATATTCTGAGGTTTACATAGTTTTTTTTTTTTATTTTTTAAAATGATTTTTCTCCTTCCTGCCTGCATGTACTCAATTCTTTAAAGGACTCACTAGCCCGTAAGCCCTGAAAATGGACGTAATAGCAGCCTGCATGCCCTAATTCCTGAAAAGTTTTTTTTCACGATATTTCTTCTGCCTGCCTGCATGCTCCTAGTCCTTAAAAGGACTCTTGTTAGCTCCCAAGCCATACAAAGGGCTTTTTAAAATGAATTTGATGCTTGCTTGCTCGGATACAGTAGGTCCTTACAATTATTTATCTCCAACTCTTTAAAAGGGCTTTAAACTATATATTATGCTGCACTGGTGAGGGTCCTTAAAGCTCCTTATCAGTAGCCCTTAAAAGGATGGTTTATGAGTACGGATTTAAAGTCCTTAAAGAGACATTTTTCTGTGGGCTACCTGCTGCTCCAACATCAAATTCAACTCCCCACCACAACATGTTCTGATGTGCTGAATATTATTATGCCTCCACTCCAGACTGTGATCTGATGCCTAGTGAAAGCACATGTCATGTGACACCAGCTGCATGACTGAGTCAACGTGATTCTCTGTGCACAGACTTTGTGGTCACATGACAAGCTCTCCACTGCACTGCTCCTTCCTGATCCTGGTTTCTCAACCACACCTGAGGGTAATTGCTCTCATGAACTTATACATGCAATGCTAACACTGCACTATCGCAGATGGCAAAGGCACTTGGGGACTGGGTGGGCTGGGAGATAAAAAAGGTAGGAGTACAGGACAAAAGTTAAAAGATACAGTTGCACTAATGCCTCAGTTTCCCCAGTGGGCAGGCACTGAGGAACTGTAGATGTCTTTAGACAAGCTTGCCTTGGGGCACCTAAAGTATAGAAATTTTGTACCCTGGCAATGTCTCCTCCCAGCTGAAATTGTTTCTCCTCGCAGTTCTGTTAGTGCATCCCACAGTATTCAAACTTACACATATTTCACAATAGCTTATTATACCTGTGTCTCATCCCAGTTACACTAGTTTCTACTCCCAATTCCACCTGTATCAGTTGCAGCAGTGTCACCTCTCAGTTATTCAATTTCTCCTCTCAGTTACTCCAACATCACTACTTCCCAGTTTTGGTCCCAGGGTCGCAGTTACACCAATTTTTTTACTTACTAAATAAAAAAAAGGCAGTCAGTTCTGCAGAAATATTTTCCACAGTTCATCACATTATTCCACAATACATGACAAAATGCCACAATTTAAGGCAGAATTTTACAAAATTTTCCTCTGTTTTTCACAGAATATCATGGAAGCAAATCCCATATTTCTCAAGAATTCCACCGGCGGAATTTAAATTTCATACAGCCCTATCTCCCACTTGCCAGTCATGTACCCTGTTTCTTGCATCTGTTTTGTAATTAAAAAAGTAATATTCTTTTTTTTTTGTAAATCTTTTTCTCTCCTTACTGGATGGCCCCCATCTGATGGATACACCAGACCCTACACCCCGACGTCCACCAGGACCTGCCTTACCAGCCTGTTTTTCAACAGCATCCACCTGAACCGGTAGGGTTAATGGGATTCCACAAACCCCGTCATGAACAGGATTCAGCTCTTGGTAGGCAGGCCCAGCTGATCAGGTGCAGTACCTGTGGGTGTTCGGCATCATCATGCCACCAGTACTTTCCATTTTTCTTCCCTCCCCCCCAGAGATGTGATGTGCAGTGACATGATGACTTGCATTGCGTGCTCCCACAAACCACTCACTGGTATGTGCAACACCTCACCTTGCACTTCTTGGCAGTCACGGATGCCTTTTCCTCACCTTCAGTCCTCTAAGAGCCCCACCATCACTGGGCTCAGCAAACCCTTCCTCACCTGGAGGAGGATAGCAGTCTTTCAGATGCTTAATCCTCTTCCCCCCAGCCAGCCCTCCTATGCCCCAAGTTCACTTTCAAACCCAGGTCATTCTCATTGTAAGCAGTAGGGCTACCACTGCTCAGTCAGGCTGGCTAAAAAATGTAATATTCTAAATCCATTTTACAGTATATGAAGACATGCTGCTCAGCTGAAGTGCACTGCTCACATTGCTTAGTCAGTCTCCCACTCCATTGACAAACTTCAGCAGACTGTACAATTGCTGTAATCACAAGTCAGTGCCTAGAATTACTCTGCAATGAGACTCACCAAGGATTCTATGTGTCTGACTAAATCAGGCACAGTGATGTGAGACAGTACAGAGGCTGCCTACAGTGCAGTAAATGCATGGCCATGGCCTGATGACTAAGAAAGGACATAAACAAACGAGTTTGAGAGATTCCCTTATACACAATACACACTGGGATAAATCTGGTGAAAACACGCCCCCAGTCTTGAAAGGCACCTTTAGATGTGGGAACTGTTCTTTCTGCAAATACATATTGATTGAAGATATCTTTAAGCATCCTGTTCATGGTACCTCTTATGAAATCAGAGATATCTGTATGTGTAACACTACCAATGTTGCATATTTAAGCAATAAGCCATGAGGGGGTGTGGGTTATCAGGGGTTTACCATGGCTGGAGTGGTTTTCCCATGAGGTGCAGACGAGTGGGTAAATCCTCACCAGTCATGGTGGGAGATGCAGACTGCGCCAGGCTGTGGCGCAAGCCTGGGCGCAGAGCAACTGGGATGTGCCAGGGCGCTGACAGGGTGATATTCAATGGTGCTGCTCCATGGCTCATCACCGTTGAATATTGCTCTGTAGCCACCCACATAGCACATGGTGCAGTGGCACTGCACCAATGCAAGTGGCCAGAGAGGAGCAGGGGAATGCACTAGCACAAGTGCCATTGCACTAGGTGCAGCAACCATGATATTCAGCGGTGGACATGCCAGTGGGGCCATAATGCATGTAAGGTGCAAATGGGGCCATTTGCATGTCATTATGGCCCCATTTGCATGCAGGTGTGCCGATCCCTGGCGACTTGTGCCTGGCACCCTGCCCCTCACCGGCAACGTGCTCCAATGCCTGATCACAGGCCGTAAATAGTAATAAACTTCCTGGTGGTCCAGTGGACCTATCCCCTTGCCCAATTGCAGACTGTAACAATTCACATATCGGGACAGTGTAGTACAGTATGGTCTGCATGCCCATTGGCCCATGCTGTGGACCAATGGGCATACAGCTGTAGTACGCTGTCAGTTAGCAGGCGGCCGGGTGGCTGGTGGGCGAGGTGCTGCCACCCACCACTGACCGGGGGGGGGGAACAGGGTGGTGGGAAAGAGTGGGAGGCTTGGGAGGGGAGTACGGGTACCACTAGACCACCAGGGAGTGTTTTTATTATTACAGCCTGTGATCGGGCAAGGAGACAGGTCCACTGGACCACCAGGGAGGTTCTTTATTATTACAGCCCATGATCAGGCAAGGGGATAGGTCCACTGGACCACCAGGGAGGTTCTTTATTATTGCAGCCCACAATCGGGCATGGGGGGGTTCCTCACTGGATGGTGCCGCCAGAGCACGGGTGGCCACCCACAGCTGGCAGCTGCCGTGTTGTGCCCTGCATTACGGCAGCTCGCCTGTGGGAGGCTAGCAGTTTCTCCATTATTTTATGGCTTAACTGTACGCAGCGCGTATGAGGTTGTGCCTGCATATTCTCAACATCCCGGGCTGAATATCAGGATGCAGACATGGGCATGTTCCCCCCTTACCTGCACCGCATATTTTACCGAAACACCCCCGGCGATGGGGATTTGTGCTGTGCATGTTCCCCCATTGAATATCACACTGGGGCACATCAGTGGATTCTGGATGGTGCAACCCTGTTGCGCCATGTGCAACTCGTTTGAATATCCCGCCCTGTGTGCTTAACTGCAACTGTGTAGCTAAGCTGCCTGCCTGTTCTGTGAGTACTGTTCACTTTAGCTCAGCTATCTCACTTTTGAAGCTGCATTTCTACTGTGTTGCTACACACAAAAGAATGCAGCAGAAACAGTAAGATTGTTTTAAAGTTTGTAAAACAGAGCTGCTGTTATCAAGTGCACCAGGTTGGGTGATTGTTAGAGCTTCACAGGCTACTTTTGCATTTGTTTGATTAAGTTCCTCTAATTCCTTTGGAAGACATCACCTATGGTTTTAAGGGGGATGCCAGACTCCATCTTCCCTGCCCTATATAAGCAACAGACTCACACACCTCCTTCGCCTAGTGTTTTTCATGACCATCTCCCACCACTCATCCTTCTCCAGTGCTCTGCCACTGGTCTGGCTGTTTTAGCTACAAATTTCCTTAAGCCTCGAGACCCTTCTCCTGGCACCTCTACTGATGGTGTAAATCTTCAAATACACAGCTACTACTAAACACCTGGTAATAAAATAATCAAGTTTACTGACATGCACTGGACCAGTGTCTTACAATCCTGACCAGGAATACACGTTGTAGACTCCCTTGCATACTGAAGTACACCTGTCATCTGTGTAGAAAAAGACATGTCATTTGTGTAGAAAAAGACATATTATCTGGCCTGTATTTGCCCATTGTTGAATACTTCACTCCTGCAAAAAAGAATGGAAAAAAGAAAAGGAAGAGAAAATGAAGTAGAGTGGAACTCAGACTGATACTTACCAGTACATAAAATAATTTACATGGCCACACTGCCACGTCATTGTTGGTACAATTACAATAATTTATAGCATTTAGGTCCTAGGATTGTCCTATTGCAAGTTACAACAGTTACCTGTGAAGAAAAACAGAAAATCACTTGTCTGTATTTGGCCATAGTGGCATAGTGTGTACCTGTATTAAAAGGGGAAAAAGAATAACAACACAATTCCATCAAAAACACAGTAAATGAAATTCATATTTACTGTAAATTAATGATGTTCTTGGTGACTGAAATGTTAACTGTGTGACTGTGCATTGCTGGCAGCACCCAGGCTTGGAGTGCAACACCTTCAGGTAAATATCCAGAGATAACAACCAACATTAGAAATTATTGCTTACTGTGGCACAAGTATTTTGATGTTACTTGTTCTCATATCATCTTGTACTGATCATGCAGATATATTTGAAAAAATCATCTAACACAACAAAGTAACTTTTTTAAAAGACTAGTCCATCATTCCTGAATGCTGCAATCCCTATTAATTCTGGATAAATTATTTTTAATTACACAATTTAAAGGAATGGTGCTAAATTTGGAGACTTTATTTCAGGAACATGCGGCTAGTCTGGCTAATAATGATGATGACAATATAAAACAAATTTCTGCAAAACTGACTATAGTACCTAAGTGGGACAATAAGAAATAAATGAATGCATATTTGAAGGATATGAACTCACCATGGCATCAGAAAATGAGTGTGCTTTTGGCAGCCAGCACTGTATGTGACACAAGCCGGACAAGCCAGATGGTACTTTTCCTGATGGACGTCGTTTGTTGCATGCCAAGTTGAATTCCTATCATGCTGACTAGCTGTGTGTTCTTATATTGGGCAAAGGCACACAGTCTGTCTGTCTGTCTCTCTCTCTCTCCCCCCCAAGAAGCAGGGTGGTTGTGGCTGGCTGTAGGTTCTTCTACTTGCCAAAGGCACAAGTTTCTCTCTATCTCTCTCTCTCTCTCTCTCTCTCTCTTTCTCTCTCAAGAAGAAGCAGGGTGTCTGTGGCTGACTGTGGGTTATTATATTGGTGGAAGGCACAAAGTCTGTCTCTCTCTGTCTCTCAAGAAGCAGGGTGGATGTGTCTGATTGTGGGTTCTTATATTGGACAAAGGCACAAGGTCTGTCAGTTCTCTCTCTCTCTCTCTCTCTCTTTCTCTCAACAAGCAGGGTGGCTGGCTGGGGTGTCATGTATTTCAGTGGCAGGATATCTCTCATTCTATCAGCATGATGTCAGTGGCTACAAGGTGACATGTATTTAGATGACTGCAGGTAACAATGGCTGCTCAGATTCTGTAATGGCAAAAGCAAGGAAGGTGAACTCTAATGGTATGTCATTATAAAACTTAGAACTGGAAGAAGAATTTTAATGCCAATTTTTTCTTTGTGCACTTTCACCAACATCCTCATCCTCAATGCTGGAGTTGTCTCCACTTGGAAATTCTTTTTCCATGAGCGCATCATCAGCCTCAGTGGAACGCCATTTGATGCTGCCACCAGGATGGTCTACTTCACCCTCATCAGCACCACCATCATTATGACTGGGTAGAAACATAGATATTCTTGTTCTACTTGGAATGTGACTTTCATTCATTTTGATATATGTCAGCATGCCAAAATGTGTAAGTGATAGGTTAGTATGACGGTCACTCACAATGGCCTCCACATAACTAAATACCCATTCCACATGTAACCACTCTATAAATGGGGGTTCCTAAAAGCTTCTCCGGAGCTTGGGTGAATGCTCCGCACCTGATTGGTGTTCGGCGTTGAAGCCATTTAAATGTGCCACCAGTGAGCGCTTTGAAGCCTCCGGGTGCTGTCTCTTTAAGGGCTGCCTGTTGCAGCCATAAGTAACTGAAATGGAGGGGGCTGTGTGGTTGTATGCCCGAGTCCCACCCGGGACACTGGAAAATTGCTCCGCTTCTGCCATCGTTAAGCTGCGAAGGGGGAACTCTGTTGGGGGATGTGATTATTGCTGAAAAAACAGTAAAGTGATAATGATAATGGGGTTGTTCTGACCTGTTTTCCTTTGCAGTAAGGACTGTTTCAACTGTTTCCTCCATTTTGTTCCAGAACTGCTGAATTGGACCAATCAGTACCTCGGGACCCTACAGAGTTGGCTGACCAATAGAGGGACTGCTTGTATTTTGGGAAAGGTATTATGGGTTATGGCACTTTTTCGCACCACTGAGAGCAAGAGGAAATGACTGGCATGTTCAGCCAGCCAATGGAGATGGGTAGCGCCTGACCTGTAAGGAGTGCTTAACTCTGGCAAGGACAGTTGTGTTGTGGCTGAGGAAAGGAAAGGAGCTCTGTGCTTCTGCGCTAGTGGAGTGTTCGCTCGGGAAGTGCGGGAAAGGCCTGAGGCAGCCGTTTTTCCTGTTCGAGTCGGCGGACAAAAAATCCGCCTGTGTGCAGTCAGAGGAGGCTGGTGCCAGCCCAGCTACCTACCAGGCTCAACCTGAAAGGACTGGAGAAAATTGCTGAATCTCGCTCGGTCCGCCCGTGAGGTTGAAGTTGCGTTTATTGCCCAAGTCTGCTGCAGGTGTGTGTGGGGTCTAGAAACTGCTGCCTGGTATGGTACCCCTCTGCTAATTGCCATATAAATGTGTGAGGAGGCTGGTGAAATTCAGGCTCAGCCCTGTTGGTGGTGACCGAATTATATCTGGTGGAGCCGTGAGTACTAAATCAGGGTAGCTCCCTGCCAAGTCTGCAGACAGTGGTCTTAAGTGGTTTGTTACACTGCTAACTGCCCTAGTGGAATGTTCTTCTTATTTTTATTTTCTCAGGATTTCAAAGGCTATCTGTGCCTGGGCCCCAACCAGCTGCTACGGTGGACTAGCCATTAGGGCTTGGGTACCCAGGGACAGTAAATATTAGGTTCAGGCCTGTGCACAGTGCCCTAGGTAGATAATTATAAAGTAAGCCAATTACCTTGATTCCCCCTGCCCTTGTTATTTGCTCCCTGTAATAAATCAGATTGATGTGTTGCAACTACACCCTGGTTAGTTTGTGCATCTCTGGTGAACTGCTGCATAGTGACCATGATATAACTGTACCTTACTTTACAGGGGATCCCCAGAGTGAGCTGAGAGATACCATCCGGGGGGTAAGTGTATGTGGGAAAAGTACTGTTGGGACCTTGTGTGAGCCACTAGCCACTAGTGGGTCGAAAAGGGGGGGTTGCAGTGACCCAGAGGGCTGTGGCCAAGGTAGATTTGCCAGTATTAACCCCGACCTCTGGGTGGAGGCACCCGTCAACAGATCTGGGCCCCCTCACCCTGTCTTCGTGAAGGAAGGCAGGGGTAGTAGCCCTAAGTGTAGCACCCCCTGGGGGTTACAAATTGGAGGCACCGCTGGGATTAGCATCCCCTAGTGGCCAAGTGGGGAAGCACATAAGAAATGGAAAAAGTGGATGGGGATATGTTGGGAAAAATTAAGCTGGGACCTATTAAGACCATGGTACACAGACTGGTGGAGTGGGGTGAAGCCGAAGAGCTAGACTCCCAGAAGATTGTGTTACTGTTAGATGTGCCTTTGGGGACCCCAACTGCTGACATCATTTCTGCAGCTGAGCGAGTAAAATGTTTGGGCAAAGTGGAAGTAAAAGGGCGTATCGCTGATTTGCTTGACCAGACATTGCAAGTGTTACTTCTATGCAGTGTGGCCATCGACCCTGAGAAGGTACCTCCTGTGATTTATCCGGAGGGTGCTTCACAGGGATGGAGACTAATTCATATTTGAAGTGGGTCAGTCACTCCTGGGGGGTCTCCTCAAATGAACAGTTTTAAAGACAAACTGCTTAAGTTGTTGGCTGTGGAAGGGAGAACTACCCAGGAGCTGCTACAAACCTTAGATTTATCCAGTGATGCTACCCCTCAGGGCTCCCCTGGCACCTCCTCTTGCCCACCTAAGAGTTCTGTGCTGGCTTCCCTGCCCCTGGTGGTCCCACCCATACAGCTCGATTCTTACCGTAAATTAAAACTTTTCTCTGGTACGGTGCCAGTGCCTCCAGGGGAGGATGACCTGGAGGCTTGGATGGACTATGCCACCCCTTTAGTCCAGGAATGGCAATGCTCTGAGGTGGAGAAAAGGAAGATGCTGATGGAGAGCTTGCAGGGTCCTGCTTTAGAAGCCATTAGGTTCTTCCGGGCCACCAGTCCGGAAGCCACCGCTGCAGAGTATCTCTCTGCTTTAGAAGGGGTTTTTGGGAGTACCAAGACTGGTGAAGACTTATTATGGAAATTCAGATCTGCTAAGCAGTGGAGGAATGAGAAACTGTCCGCTTTTGTTACTAGAGTGGAGCGGGCCTTGCAGAAGGCCTTTAGAAAAGGGGGAATCACTGCTGCAGCCCTGAATCAGGTCCGGTTAGAACATGTTTTAAAATCTGCCAGATTTTCTAGTGTAATACTGCTGAAACTTAAGTTACATGATCGGCGGGCCACCCCACCTGAATATTGTCAATTAATGAGGGAAATTAGGGAGGTGGAGACTGATGAAGAGGGGTGGGAGCCATGTGTGGGGGCGGTAAATCCTAGTGGGACCCCTGAGCCTAATACCCCCGAGGAGGCCGGCCTGTCCGGAGGGCCTGAGGGATCCCCAGATTTTCCAGGTACTGTGGGAATGCGAGTTATTTCCTCCGACCCCCACGTAGAGAGTGAGTTGAGGGCCGAGGTCAAGAACTTACGGGAGCTGGTGAGGGACTTGAAGCAATCTACTATGTACCCTGTCAGGTCCAGGGCCCCTGAGTCATGCAGAAACCTGAATCCCAGCCAAAGAGAGCCCTCTCACCCCCTCTCAGAGCCCCCCCCAGATAAGGTGCCCACTGCCAAATAGTGAACCCCGGGACCCCAAGTTCTGTTACAATTGCAGGAAAGATGGGCATTTCCAACCCGAGTGCCAGAGGCCAGAGAATTTAAGGAAGGTCAACAACCGACTGATCGCCTGGCATCACCAGGCCCAGTCTCGGGTCCCCAGGAAAAGTTTTGTGACTCAGGCCCATGCCCAGCCAACTATCAATGCTGTGGCCCCCGACTGGTCTGATGCGGTTGGGCCGTCAATGGAGACCCCTGTGCGGGTAAATGGAATTCCCACCCGAGCTGTGTTGGACAGTGGCTCTCAGGTAATCATCATGTTTCAGGACTCATACCAGGCACACTTACCTGAGGTGCCCCTGCAACCTTTGAATGGTCTACATGTGTGGGGGTTGAGCTACAAGGCCTATCCATATTTGGGGTACATCCGAGTCTGGTTATCTTTCTCTGCAACTGTGGCTGGAATGGATGAGCAGGTGGAAACCCTAGTTTTAGTTTGCCCACCCACTGGACTGTATGATGGGGTGCCTTTGTTGATCGGGACGAATGCGCATATGTTCGGATGATTGGCCCAATTGTGTTCAGAAAAACAAGCATTTCAGACTGGGAGAGCTTTAAGCATACCGGCTGTGGTTCAAAAGGCAAGCGCCACTCAGAAGAAGGTTAGTTCGGAGGAACCTGAAGGCCCGGTGGGTGTGGTGTGGAAAAAGGATCCGGCCCCAGTGATACTTGCCCTGAATGCCCAATGTGTTCTGCATGGAGAAGTACGACTAAAAACCAATGTTAAAAATAAATTGTTGATGTTGGATGCGCCTATGGAGGGAAGATTACCTGAGGGACTGTTGGTCAGACCCAGCATCTTGCCAGCTAGAGCCCATGCTTATGTTAAGAGGGTGATGGTTCAAGTGCATAATGTGTCCACCAGAGAGATTCAAATAAGAAGAGGGTGTACCTTAGCAAGCATGCATTGTGCAGATACTGCAGTACTACCAAACAACAAGGGTTCCAGGACAGCTGATAGAGTTACTCCTGATTTGTTTGACTTCGGTGACTCCCCACTGCCGGCTGAATGGAAACAAAGGGTCAGTGAGGGGCTTGCCAATAGAGACCAGGTTTTCTCCCTGAAAGAGTGGGATGTAGGATGTGTACAGGGGGCTGAGCATCACATTCGGCTGCATAATGAAAGGCCTTTCCGAGAGAGATCCCGGCGCCTGTCTCCCACTGACATAGACGATGTGAGGTGGCATCTGCAAGAGATGTTGGCTGCTGGTGTAATACAAGAGTCCAGGAGCCCTTATGCCTCCCCCATAGTAGTAGTAAGGAAAAAGAATGGGGCCGTTTGGATGTGTGTAGACTATCGCACTTTGAATCGGCAGACCATTCCAGACCAGTATACCATGCCAGGCATACAGGATGCACAGGATTGTTTAAATGGTAGTAAGTGGTTCTCCGTGTTGGATCTTCGCAGTGGATACTATCAGATCCCGATGGCCCCAGACGACCGGGAGAAGACTGCATTCATTTGCCCCCTCTAGGCTTCTACGAGTTTGTTCGGATGCCTCAAGGGATTTCGGGAGCCCCAGCCACTTTTCAGCGCCTGATGGAATGGGCTATGGGAGACATGAATCTACTTGAGTGTCTGGTCTATTTAGATGACATTATAGTATTTCGCCGAACGTTGGAAGAACACGAGCAACGATTTTTCAAGGTCTTGGATCGGTTGGAGGATTTTGGCCTCAAGTTATCTATCAACAAGTGTCAATTCTTCCAGACGTCTGTGAAATACGTGGGCCACATAGTGTCCACTGAGGGGCATAGAGACCGACCCTAGCAAAGTGGAGGCTTTGACCACTTGGCCTCAGCCCAGGAATTTGAAGGAGCTGCAACGATTCCTGGGGTTTTGTGGATATTATAGGTGGTTTGTTAAGGACTACTCTCGAGTGATTTGCCCCCTCCTCAACCTCACTCAGGGGTATCCGCCTACGCACAAAAAGTATAAGAAGGTTGTGCGCTCTGAGACGGAGAAAAAGTATTTCCAGCCGAATTATATGTTTGGGGATCGTTGGACTGCTGAGTGTGAAGAAGCTTTCTATGACATTATATATCAACTCACCCATGCCCCAGTGTTGGCCTATGCTGACCCGGCCAAGCCATACACTCTTCATACTGATGCCAGTCTACAAGGATTGGGGGCTGTGTTATATCAGGAGCACTCGAATGGTCTGAGACCTGTAGTGTTTGCCAGCAGAAGCCTGACTCCCTCGGAAAAAAATTATCCAGTGCACAAACTAGAGTTCTTGGCTCTGAAGTGGTCCATTGTTGATCAGTTTCATGACTATTTGTATGATGCCAAGATATTGGTAAAGACTGATAACAGTCCTCTGACTTATGTACAGACCTCTGCCAAGTTGGATGCCACTGGCCATAGGTGGCTCTCTGCCTTGGCCACCTACAACTATGCTGTTGAGTACAGGGTGGGCTTAAACCATATAGATGCAGATGCTCTCTCTCGAAGGCCTATGCCACAAACTGATTGGGTCAGGTTGTCAGCACCTGACATAAGAGCCCTCTGCCAGAAATTTGACAAAGAGGAACAGGTGTCTCCTGACGCGGTGAACTGTATGGTGGATTGTTTGGGGCCATCCAAAAACTGCATACCTGCTGCCTACTGTCATTTCTCTGCATTAGACACCAGCTTACTGCCCCAATTCAACAATGATAGTCTTCAACAGGTTCAATCCTGTGATCTTATGATAAAAACGGCTGTGGAGGCGTTGCAGGCAGGGAGGGACGTGTCCAAGTTACGTTCCACTGACCTGAGGACTGCCCTGTTGTATAAAGAAGGGCCCAAATTGAAGCTGACTAACCAACTACTATACAGGGAGACTGTGAATAAGGAGGGCCGGGTGGACAAACAACAACTGGTGCTGCCCTCAGCTTTTAGAGAATTGGTCTTGAGGTCCTTGCATAATCAAATGGGGCATCTCGGCATAGACCGAACACTTGATCTAGTATGGGCCCGATTTTACCGGCCGAAAATGAGTACGGATGTAGAGCAATATGTCAAGACCTGTAGCCGCTGTTTGCAAAGGAAAGCTCTACCCCAGAGAGCTGCTCCCATGGTCAACATTACCACTAGTGCCCCTATGGAACTGGTCTGCATTGATTTCTTGAGTATAGAACCCGATCTGAAAAGTGCCAGTAACATATTGGTGGTCACTGATCATTTTACCCGGTATGCACAGGCTTTCCCTACTAAGGATCAGAAAGCAACCATGGTGGCTAAGATACTTGTTGAAAACTTTTTCGTCCACTATGGGGCCCCACAACAGATCCATTCTGACCAGGGAAGGGATTTTGAGAGCTGCTTGATCAAAGAAATGCTGTCGTTGTGGGGGGTACGAAAGTCAAGAACCACCCCCTACCATCCTCAGGGAGATCCTCAGCCTGAAAGGTTTAACCGTACCTTGCTTGACATGTTGGGCACCTTGCAACCACAAGACAAATCGAGATGGAGCCAGCAGATTAGCACCCTAGTTCACGCTTACAATTGTACAAAAAGTGACGCCACAGGATTTTCCCCGTACAGACTGATGTTAGGGAGAGAGGCTAGACTGCCAGTGGATGTGTGTTTTGGGGTTTCCCCTGATGGGGTGCAAGCAGAGAACCATCTACAGTATGTACAGAAATTAAAGGCCCAATTGAACCATGCCTACCAACTGGCCCAGATCATGGCTGCTAAATGAAACTTGGCCAACAAGGAAAGATATGGAAAGAAAGTGAAAACAATGGAGCTAAAAGAAGGGGATAGAGTGTTGCTGAGGAATCTGGGACTGCATAGGAAACATAAAATCGCTGACAGATGGCATCACCTGCCCCACATTGTTGTGGGAAAATTGACAGACTTGTCTGTATATAAAGTGCGGCCTGAAAACAGTTCCAAAGATGTGAAAACTATACACAGAAATCATCTGCTGCCAATCGGGCAAATCCTGATTGAAGCTGAATCTCCAAATGCCTCCCCCTCCAAGCCTATGACTAGATCTGCTGCCAGGAAAAGCACCAAACCCAGTGATTCTTCAACAGACCAACCAAGAGGGCCTTGCTCAATGTCTGCAGAAGGAAATGATTAACCATGGATGCCAGAAGACAACGAAGATTATATTGCATACTATCCCTCTTATGAACTGAGTCAGTTATTTTGGGCAATCCCCTTGTTAACTCTGGAGATGAGGTTGGGCCTTCTGGACTGTCTGAGCCCCCAGCTTTGTCTCCAGAACCCATGTTTCCAGAACTTGAATTGGGTAGCAGCAACGCCCAGGGGGTAGGATCCTTGAGCATGGCTGAACTGTCTGGTCTGGCTGAATTATCTGACTTTCCAGAAGAAGAGAGTGAGATGGGGGAACAAGCAAGTGATATGCCAGAACCGGAAGAATATTTTGAATGCCCTGATGGTTCCTCACTCGTACCTAGGCAGCCCCCAGCTGAGCCCAGTGGGGTGGGTCCGGGGGTAGAAGGTCAGGCCCCCAATAGTACTATGAGTGCTGAGCCTTTTTCCTACGTAGAGACTCCCATTGCTAATGTCCAGGAGACTGAAGTGGAATCAGGGCCTGTTTCAAGGTCTCCCGAGACCCCTAGGCAATCCGTCTGAGAAATACGGCCGGTAATAAAGTTGAGTTATGAGTCTCTGGGTCAGCCGGTGGACCTGCCCTTAAATGTGGTCCACAAGAGGGTGTATGCGTCCCCGAGTTCCTTGCCTAAGTTAGCTTTGGAGGATAACTCCAGATTGTTAGTATTGCCCTTTGAGTGTGGGGCCTCTGCTTCAGGTGACCTGCCAGTAACTAAAAGGGAGGGGTTCCCCTGTCCCGGTGTCATGGATAAGAACTAATGACCTGAGTCAAAGGGGAACGAGAGCTTATGTGTATAATGTTGTATAAACCATAATATAATGTGAATGTAATATTCAGATATGTAATGCAAAGAGTGATATAGTGTTAACTAAGCTGATTGCCTTAAAGGTGATGTAAGAGTAACTAATTGATGCAGACGTCAAGCTTTCCCCTGGCCAGGAAGGGTGTAACCCCCCCTATAAATGGGGGTTCCTAAAAGCTTCTCTGGAGCTTGGGTGAATGCTTCGCGCCTGATTGGTGTTCGGCGTTGAAGCCGTTTAAATGTGCCACCAGTGAGCGCTTTGAAGCCTCCGGGTGCTGTCTCTTTAAGGATTGCCTGCTGCAGCCATAAGTAACTGAAATGGAGGGGGCTGTGTGGTTGTATGCCCGAGTCCCGCCCGGGACACTGGAAAATTGCTCCGCTTCTGCCATCGTTAAGCTGCGCAGGGGGAGCTCTGTTGGGGGATGTGATTATTGCTGAAAAAAACAGTAAAGTGATAATGATAATGAGGTTGTTCTGACCTGTTTTTCTTTGCAGTAAGGACTGTTTCAACTGTTTCCTCCATTTTGTTCCAGTACTGCTGAATTGGGCCAATCAGTATCTCGGGACCCTACAGAGTTGGCTGACCAATAGAGGGACTGCTTGTATTTTGGGAAAGATATTATGGGTTATGGCACTTTTTCGCACCACTGAGGGCAAATGGAAATGACTGGCATGTTCAGCCAGCCAATGGAGATGGGTAGCGCCTGACCTGTAAGGAGTGCTTAACGCTGGCAAGGACAGATGCGTTGTGGCTGAGGAAAGGAAAGGAGCTCTGTGCTTCTGCGCTAGTGGAGTGTTCACGCGGGAAGCGCAGGAAAGGCCTGAGGCGGCCGTTTTTCCTGTTTGAGTCAGTGGACAAAAAATCCGCCTGTGTGCGGTCAGAGGAGGCTGGTGCCAGCCCAGCTACCTACCAGGCTCAACCTGAAAGGACTGGAGAAAATTGCTGAATCTCGCTCGGTCCACCCGTGAGGTTGAAGTTGCGTTTATTGCCCAAGTCTGCTGCAGGTGTGTGTGGGGTCTAGAAGCTGCTGCCTGGTATGGTACCCCTCTGCCAATTGCCATATAAATGTGTGA
The DNA here is from genome assembly GCA_016271365.2 of Neoceratodus forsteri. Taxonomy (NCBI): domain Eukaryota; kingdom Metazoa; phylum Chordata; order Ceratodontiformes; family Ceratodontidae; genus Neoceratodus; species Neoceratodus forsteri. The sequence goes on along the minus strand of CM028137.1, from coordinate 622,601,613 downwards.
GGAGGCTGGTGAAATTCAGGCTCAGCCCTGTTGGTGGTGACCGAATTGATATCTGGTGGAGCCGTGAGTACTAAATCAGGGTAGCTCCCTGCCAAGTCTGCAGACAGTGGTCTTAAGTGGTTTGTTACACTGCTAACTGCCCTAGTGGAATGTTCTTCTTATTTTTATTTTCTCAGGATTTCAAAACCTATCTGTGCCTGGACCCCAACCAGCTGCTATGGTAGACTAGCCATTAGGGCTTGGGTACCCAGGAACAGTAAATATTAGGTTCAGGCCTGTGCACAGTGCGCTAGGTAGATAATTATAAAGTAAGCCAATTACCTTGATTCCCCCTGCCCTTGTTATTTGCTCCCCTGTAATAAATCAGATTGATGTGTTGCAACTACACCCTGGTTAGTTTGTGCATCTCTGGTGAACTGCTGCATAGTGACCGTGATATAACTGTACCTTACTTTACAGGGGATCCCCGGAGTGAGCTGAGAGATACCATCCGGGGGGTAAGTGTATGTGGGAAAAGTACTGTTGGGACCTTGTGTGAGCCACTAGCCACTAGTGGGTCAAAAAGGGGGGGTTGCAGTGACCCAGAGGGCTGTGGCCAAGGTAGATTCGCCAGTATTAATCCCGACCTCTGGGTGGAGGCACCCGTCAACGGATCTGGACCCCCTCACCCTGTCTTCGTGAAGGCAGGCAGGGGTAGTAGCCCTAAGGGTAGTGCCCCCCTGAGGGTTACACACACATACACTAGAGGGTGGTCAGGTGAGGTACTTCAGTGGTACTGATGTCAGCACTGACCATTCATTCACCTTGCCTTTCCAGTACACCAGAGGATCATCCAGTATTCTCAGATGCCTGTTTTCTGCCAAATAGGCCTCAACCATGCTCTGTGATGCCGGCAATCCTGATGTGTCATCCACCTGTTCACCCCCTTCCTCAAGGCCACAAAATCCAGCTTGGGACAAGGTATTCCAAAGTGGATTAATGGGCAACTGTGCAGCTGACACTAGCCTTTGTTGTTCAGCCATCTTACTGGAGGCACTGTGTTCACAATAACATTCTTTTTTTTTTTCAAATTGTTTAACAAGGAGAGAAACACTAAGCTGAAAGCTTGTTTACAGGTGTGACCTGGGAGCACAGGGAAGTAAAGTGACTTGCTCAGGGTCACACAGTATGCAAGTGGGGGCTGTAGGATTGAAACCCAGGTCTCCAGATTTGCAGCTCAGAGCCTTAAACCACTGCGCTACTGCCTCCCTTCAGACCGGTTATGCTGTGGATTGCAGAACTTTGCACGTGACATCTGTTCCCCATGAACCAATCTGACCAGTTGTTCAGTGATAGTTTGAACTTGATCATGCTTGCCCTCCAGTTTGGATGCAATGCCATGTTTGTAGCAGGGGTCCAGCATTGTGGCTATTCCAAATTCTGGAGATTGCTGAATGGTGGTGATGTGTCTATTGCTGTCTAAGATTGTAATCCTGTGTTTGAGTAATGCACAGCTTGACCTATCTCCAGCCACATCAAGGCTAGGCTGCAGATTCAACAGTGTCCACCACAGCACCCATAGCAGTGGAATGGCTTGACTAAGGGATGCATTGTCACTGCTCACTACCTGTGTGGCATGTTCAAATGGCCTCAAAATTAGTATTACTGAATCCAAGAGTTGCCACTGCTCAATTGTCAGAGACATTGATGCCCCACACCTGTCATGGCTTGTGTGCATCACAAGGTACTCTGAGATTGCGTTTTACTGCTAGTACAAGTGCTCCACCATGTAAAGTGTGGAGTTCCATCTCATGACAACTACAAGCTTGAGACGGTGTTGAGGGAGGCTGTTTTGGATCTGCAGCTGTCTAAGTTGGTCACGGGCCTTTCCGGAAAGTGCAAAGTGGGCACAGATACCATGTGCAATGGACAATATTTGCTTGCTTTCAGGGTACTGCAGAAACTCCTGTATTTCAAGAATTAGACAGTTGGCCATGCAGGGAACCCTCATAAACCCACCATCGCTGATACATTCAACAACATTTGACCCATTATCGCTTACTATGAAGCCACCATTTAGAGACAGGGGGTGCAGCCACTCATCGATTTCTGTCAGTAGCAAGTCTAGCATGTTTTCACTTGTATTTTTTTAAACTGAATAAGCTTTATTAAAAATGTTATAAAAACAGATAACAAAATACAGGAGAGTACACCACATGGAACAGCCAAGCAAAAAAGAAAGATAAGACTAAAAAAACAAAAGCATACAAAAATGCTGTAGGTACAGCAAGAAATGTAACACACTATCAATCTTCCTCAAGTGAAAATCAAAGACAACTACATTAAAAAAAGGAACAGAGTATTCGTGTTCTGAATTCAGCCATCTATGGTATAAAGAAATAATGAAAAACTAAAAACTGACATCAAACAAATATCTGGGAAGTAATTATCTAACAGTGATCTAATAATTAATGTATAAAATAGTCATTTAAATCAGAAAAGACCCAGATTACTGGTAGAATGGAAAAAAAATACCAAAGACAGGAGTCAAGGAAACCTCCCTCTCTTCCCTAGGGAGAAAAAAATAGCCAAATAAAAATAATTACAGTTGTAGTAAAACCTCCAGTCTTTCCCATCTATTTTTATAAGAAGAGATATTATGTCTCAAACTAGCTTTTGTCTTCCATTTGCAAAACTGTCAACATTTCAGCATGTCATTCACTCTAAGTGGAAATCTGATCACTAAGGCAATGACGCATGATTATTAATTTGGCAAAAGTTGCAATGAGAGCTAAATGAAATCTCTGAGCTCCTGCCAGTTGTTTAATACCTATACCCAGCAGACATAATTCAAGGGAGAATCTCTCCTGGATGCCCAATAAAAGGTCTATACTAGTTATAATTCAGTTCCAAAAACTTTGGATGAAAGGACATCCCTATAACGTGTCTTAACATGCCAGGTTGTAGTTTACAGCGCACACAAATAGGTGACTCTAGATCAGCTGACAAATCCCTTCTTGTCCAACCAAGATGTAAAACCAAAATGGGGGAGAATGCTTTCTCTAGCTGGGCCCCTAAACTATGGAACTTCCTTCCACTGAGTCTAAGAATATCCCCTTCTCCATGCAGCTTCAAACAGGAGCTTTGTATGGCTCTTTCAAGCTCTGAACACTGTTCCTGTTCTCCATCCACCCACTCCTATACTGGTTTCTCCTAGTTGCCTTCCGGCTCCAACCTCTACTACTCTCAAACCTGCCTGGAAATCTTGCCATTTCATCTCTCCTAGCACTTACTCAGTAGTTGTATGACTTTTTACTGTTAGTTACTTGCACTTAGATTCCTGTATTGTTACTACATATAGATTCCTGCAAATGTACTGTCATTGCCGAACATTTTTTGTAAGTGTACTATGTCTGACTTCTACTTGTTCCCATGATGTTTTCTTGTATCTACTATTGTCTCATACCCTTTGTTGTAATCTTCCAGGTCGTACCTGAAAATAGGCAGCTATGCTGTCTAGTGTACCTACCCGGTTAACAAAAACTAAACAAATAAAATAGATGAGAGGGCATGTAATATAATTTGTACAACATTTTATATTGCAGTAATCTGAGCTTATCAGTTTTGATATATTTAGGTACAAAGTCCCAAGGTTCAGGAGAATCTGAAAGAGGTAGAAAATCTCTACATTCTCTAGCCCAGTAACCACACTTAAATGAAGAAATGTTCCCTAATGCCTCCTTCAAGGCCTTGTAAAGAGTACATACTGCATGAGGTTGTATAACTAAATCTGCTAGGTGACGGCGATGGTACAAGGTACTGTCCGAGAAAACCCAGGCATGTGGACCTAAAAATTCTACAATGGCATGCCTTAATTGATGAAAGGCAAAAGTGGCTGAATAAGAAACAGCAAATTTAAGGCAGGCAGTCTCAAAAGTAATCAACTGATCTCTGTCAAACAAAATCTGCATTGTCTGGAGGGTGGTATCCCACAAAAAACTCCAATGTACAGGTTTGGAGGCAATTTTCACATTAGGATTAAGCCTAAATGGTTGATAAATATCCCTGTTCGGACCATATCTAAGTATACAACATAATTGTGAGTTGATTTTACTGGACCGTCTGATAAGTGTATCTCATAACGATGAAGGTAACTGTTTTCATGAGTTACAAGTAAGCTTATAGATCAAACAGTAATACAATTCAATTGCCTTCCATGGTATGGCACTACTGTAGATGGTGTACGGTACCAAAGTTAGGGAGGCACCAAGCTAGGCATTTACTTACCTGAGCTACTAAATAATATCAATAAAACTGTGGCCCCCTTGAGATTTAGCCAAAGATAATATGGAATAGGCTATTCTCTGCATTTTGCCCCCTCAAAGGAAAGCCATAATTTGTCTTTGAAAACTGGAAAACCATATCTGATGTAATGGGACCCCTATCATGGCAAAAAGATAAAGAACCTAGGTCTTGCTTATAGGTAAGGGAGTAAAGGAGAAAAATAACTGTTTCTGAGATAGTTAACTTGTATCCTGATAATCAGCCAAACTCAGCAAGAACCTGCAATGTGGAAGACAGTGACACTGTGGGGTGTGCGAGATGAAGCAGGATATCATCTGCATATAGAGAAAGTTTGCAAATATTGGGGCAGATAGCAGTATCCATTATGGAGGGGCATTGAATAATATGCCTAGCAAGTGGTTCCAAGTAGAAATTAAATAAAAAGAGAGATAAGGAACATCCCTGCCTCATCCTCTTATGTAAGTCAAAGGCAGTCGATAAAACGCCATTACAAATAATTCTTGCAGAAGGGGTAGAATATAACAGCCATATCCATTTCATAAATGAGGCTGGGATTCCAAAAGTAGATAGAGTAAGGAACAAAATGGTCCAGGACAGCCTATCAAATGCTTTTTCAGCATCCAGTGAGACCAAAACAGCAGGGGTGTCGGACTCCCTGGAAGCCAAAATCAGGTGAAATAGTCTTCTCATCTGGTCAGAGATCAGGTATTCTCTAGCAAAGCCTGTCTGCTCTATGCCTATCAAGGTTTGCCATATTTCATCAAGTCTACGGGCCAAAACAGCAGACAAGATCTTAACATCCACATTCAACAATGAGATTGGGTGGTAATTACCCACCTTTAACTGGTCTTTTCCAGGCTTGGGAATTAATGTGATGAACACTTTGAGGAAATCGGGAGGGAAAGCATTACCTTGGTAACAATAATTGTAGAAATTTGTTAAGAAAGGGGATAGCTTTGACCTTAATGCTCAATAAAAATTGGAGGAAAAAACATCGGGACCTGGGGCTTTGTCTGGGGATAAAGAAGAGATGGCCATCTCCACTTCAGAGGTGGAAATAGGGTCCATTAGTAGGCAGACTAATCCAGGATTCACCTAAGGCAGATTAGCATCCTTCAAGAATTGATGCATTTGCTGTTGTAGGTCCTCAGAAACCAGATCCATACTATATAGGGTAGAACAAAATTGCTTAAATTCTTCAGCAATGTCCCTTGGGGTTCTCAAAACAGAGTTGTCCCTACTAGATTGCATGCCTTGGATTAAGTGAGACATCTCTAGTTGTTTAAGTCTCATAGCCAGTAATCTGCAGCTTTTCCCCCAAACATATCATAATTAAACCTGGCGTGAAGTATGGCATGCTCCACCTGTTACCGGTTGAGTTCCACATATTCGGCCGCCTTCTGATTAAGCAAAAGTCAGTCCAGTTCTGTTGAGGACACGCTATGATTTCTCTTCCAGTGTCTAATAGTTTGTAGTAGCTCCTGAGCTTTTTTCTCTCTGCACTTGGCCCTTGAAGAGGCCAAGCAAATTAATTCTCCTCCTATAACATATTTACAAGTGCTCCAAACTGTAACTAGTGAGGAGACCAAAGGAATATTAGTGGTAAAAAAATCTGCAGTCACTTGTTTTAATTTATTACAGCAGATATTAATATTTCATCTCTTATAACGTTCACAGATAGAAGAGAGGCCAACAGAGAGAAAGACTGGAGCATGATCTGAAATTAAAATACTGTTAATTTTGCAGAATTATGCCTTCTGTAAGAAAATGGGACTAACTAGAGCATAATCTATACATGAACTAGTATTATAGACAGGGGAGTAAAAAGTGTAATCCTTATCTGCAGGGTGAAGGATCTTCCACTAGCACCACTTGATCCATAAGTTCTCACACTGCTCTCTGAGCTGGGGAGAGACCTTTTCAAGTGAAACCTGATCTACTTAATAAGTCATCAATTGTCAGATTCCAATCACCCATAATTAGTTTGGGTATATTGTCATAATCCAAAACAAGTGTTAACATCTTCATAAAGAAGGCAGGATTATCTATATTTGGTCCATAAACTGATCCCAGCAAGAGCTCAAGGGTATTAATTTTGATGTGAGTAAAAACAAATCTATCTTCTGGGTCAGCATGTTTGGTAAGAGACTGGATAGCCAGTCCCTTATGAAATAAAATAATTACCTCAGCCTGACGAGAGCTAGTTTCTGCCCCAATAGCAGAGCCCACTGACAATTTTCGAAAAGATTGGCCTTGGATGCACATAAATGTGTTTCTTGAAGGAATGCAACAACTGGTTTAAAAGTTGCTAGATGTTTGAGGACTTGCATGCACTTTGGGGGAGAACTGACACCTTTAATATTCCAAGTAATACATTTAAAAAAAGATAACGCCATCAAAAACAAGAGATTCTAAAATGAAAACCAATTATCCAAATTATCATAATCCTAACAAGAGGTGTTAGTTTGGTGTCCAACAAAAACAAATAGTAATTTCTGGACAGTTAACATTTCAAGGTAGCATAGAAATAATCTGTGAGGTAATTGCAATCGGTGGTGGTGAATATCTCCTGCAAGAAAAATAAAATTCAGTAACAAACACACCATAAGAAGCACATCTCCAAAGAGAGTTAACAACAACAACAAGAAAGACATAACATACCCCTGCATGTTCCCTTACATCCAAGGGGGAATGGGTAGGGGCCACACCCACAAACTGGGGTTAAACCACCCCATGCGATCCGCTGGCTGTGGTGCTCAGCAAACATTCCATGATCCCCAGCCCACTTCACTCTGTCAGAGAATTTAAGCTATGTATATTTGGCACAGCAAAAAAACAGCCAAAAAAACCAAAAAACCAACAACCCTACTTTCTCCCTACTTAAAAAGAACTATAGCAAACTTGGTATAATGCTGATATATAGCATAATATTACCTAAACCACCATAAAAAAGTATAGTCCAACATGTCCATGGGAACCATAAACTGTAAGAGATCACCTTCAGTCATTGCTAGGGGTCTAGAGAACAGATGGCTGTAAAATAAAAGTTAGGTATTTTGTTAATGTGACCCCAAAAAACAAAGCTTGATTATTAGACCAATACTTCCATCCATTTTTAAGAGGAAGGTCCAAAAATCATAGTAGAGTAATTCCAGTGTTCAAGGCACAGTTTGATAACATGATATATAAAACAAGCATTTGTCAATGTCGAATGTTGACTTGCTGGCACTGGCATTGGTAGTGCAGGAGTTAAAGAGATGCATCATAGGAAGGGCAGTGAAGTACTGAACTGACACCAACCCCACCCCCACCCTGCAGAGACTGGCAGGCATTGGGGTGTGCCTTTGGGTCATCGGCAATAAAGTTCATGCCATTTCACCTCACCCTACCCTGCAGACACTGACAAGTGTCACAGTGTGCCTTGGGTTCTTCAGGCCTTATACTTACCCCATTCCATAAGGAAATACACTGAGATGGGTGCAGTATAGGAGAATGGGGTGAACTTTGGGGCTGAAGAGTCCAAGGCACACCTCAATGTCTGTCACTGGCTGCAGGGTGGGTGTGGGGGGTAGAATGGCATGAGCATTACAGCAGACAATCCCAAATCACACTCCTGACACCTGTCAGCCTCTCCTGGGTTGGGCGTTACAGTTGGAAACCCTAATGCCCCGGGTATTTGTTGGTATTTTCACTCCAGATTTTCAACATGGGTTTTTTGTGACCCTACTTCATGAACAGTGGCACTATCAGTTTGTTAGCCAAAAGGTGATTTTGTACAGCGACCGCACCATTTGGCACTACAGGTGCAAAACCACATTTTGGGCAGGATGTGAAAAATAGTAGCTATACTGTTCATGAGAAGGTTTAAAAAAATGGCAATGTTGAAAATCTGCAGTAAAAATATGAAAAATTGATGAGGTCACTAGCATGCATAGAAACTGTGCAACACATGCCCATAACACAATTATTTTGGGGATTTTTTAAACCAAATTTTCAACATAGGCATTTTGGGAAAGCCACTCATGAACAGTGGCACTGCAATTTTGTTAATCTCTCCCAAAAGTTGATTTCCCACAGCGACCACGCCATTGTGTGCCACATGTGCGAAAACACATTTTGGGCAGGACGTAAAAAATGACACCTATACTGTTCAAGAGAAGGTTTAAAAAAATGGCAATGTTGAAAATCTGCAGTAAAAATATGAAAAATTGGTGAAGTCTTGAGCATGCATAGAAACCATACAACACATGCCCATAACACAATTATTTTGGGGGTTTTTTAAACCAAAATTTCAACATAGGCATTTTGGGAAAACCACTCATGAACAGTGGCACTGTGATTTTATTAATCTGTCCCAAAAGTTGATTTCCCACAGCGACCACACCATTGTGCGCCACATGTGTGAAAACACATTTTGGGCAGGATGTGAAAAATGACAGCTATACTGTTCATAAGGAGGTGTGAAAAAATGGCAATGTTGAAAATCTGGAGTGAAAATGTTAAAAATTGTTGAAATTACGAGTGTGAGTAGAAGCTGCACAATGCATGCTCATAACACAGTAATTTTTTGGAATTTTTTCACGAGATTTTTAACATAGGCTCTTTGGGACCCCACCTCATGAACAGTGCCACTGTCATTTCATTAATTGGTCCCAAAAGGTGATTTCACACAGTGACAGTGAAATAAACTTATCGGGACTGAATAACAAGATGACAGTGCATGTGTTCATGAGGTGGGGTCTCAAGAATATCATGTTGAAAATTTGAAGCCAAAATTCAAAAAAATGGCGGAGATATACACCTAGGTTGAAACCCTCCATTGATGCCGTTACACAGGTTACCAGCATTTCTTCATTTTGCAGTTCGGCTTTGAAGAGTCCAGACATGTTCCCACTCCACCGAAAATAGCAGCTCTGGACCTCCGGAGGTAAGTATGGGTGTGGGGAGCTGAGGTGCACAAAGGGTGAGCACGGGTTGGGGAGGGGGCAGCGCAGACAATGAGGGACTGTTTTCTGTTTTTCAGGTACAGAAAAAATGAACATTGTGGACTTTTTTTTCTTTACAGGAGAAACAAAACAAATGTTGTGCACATTGGGGTGGGCTCCCAGTGTGCCCCATGACTTTCAGGAGAGGGGGGATGTTGGTCACACTGAGGTGGGCTCCCAGTGTGCCACACAATGGATGTGTGTGGGGGGGAGGAACATGCCAACACAATCGACTTTCTGTGTGTGGTGGCACACTGGGGTGGGCTCCAGTGTGCCACATTGGGGTGGGCTCCAAGTGTGCCACACAACACGGGGGGGTGGGGGAACATGCCAACACAGGGATTGTACCCCCGATGTCAGCTTTGTTTTGGGATTGTGTGGTGGTGGCAGGAGCCACCGCCATGTTTATTGAAATGTTTCACTAGGAAAAGCAAGTACAGGAGCTGTGTCATCTCTGCCACTGCATGATGAGCTTGTCTCCAATTGCAGCAGCACATTTCTTTCAAGTTGGTGGCATGTCACATAATTCTTGCATCAGCACTAGCACGCTGGCTAATTGAGGAATGATGGACACACCTACTAAAGCATGCCCTGCATTCGCCAACAGTGACACATCTCTGCATTTCTGCTACTACCACAAGATGGTGCTTGAACAAGTACAAGACAACATAAAAAAGGTCAAGTTGGTAGGCATGCTTGGTTAATAACATTGGGCTTCCAAACCATGACACAGTGAGTATTCTATAGAGGGAGAGAAACCAAATTGATTGTGCCTATGAATGTGAAAAATGTTGTAGTTCTTCAGAATATAGAACTATTGCCAACAATATCAAATAAAGGAGCACATAATAAGCAATGGACAAATTTTCACAAATATCCACAGACTCCTCCAGCCATTTCTGCACAGAGAACTAAAAACTTTCTGGAAGCTTCCAGGGGTCAGAGGGAAGCCAATTAGAGAAGAGTCTTAAGTCCCAAACAAGGAGCAATTCCACATCAGTTCAAACTGGAGCTATGCACATGAGTCAAAACGAGCACCGTGAAGCAGTTTTAAAGTGAAATTAAGACAGCTGTTCATGTAAAAATTCCAAAAGCAAATCTGAAGCTCCCCTTCTTGATGAAAGTCTGATTTAACATGTAAAGCGTAGTAGTTGCTCCAGAAATCACATGTCAATGTCAGAGTAGGAAGTAAACCCAAATTTGTAGGCAGAACACAATACCATGCACTGTCAGAATAAATCTGGAATGCCCTGAGGCACAGCATAGCAGTAAATTATGCAACAGAATGTTTAATTCACAAAGTCAAGGTCAGCAATAAGCATGTAGGATCCCTCACTACACAGAGTGCCCTACTCAGGTGTTAGTATTCCAAAAGACCGAAAAGCTGAATTGGGGAATATATTTCAGCAATTCTTTTTGGGCATATTCTGCTGAATTAAACTCAATGGTGCCCAAAGGGGTAGAGACAAATAATCTAGCAGGGTACTGTATCTTTGGTAGAATTTTTCTGCAGCTTTATAGAGCACCTGTTTGATATTGTAGTAAGCAAGCTGTCATTCCCTTACGAGAGGCATCACATCCACAAGTACCAAAAACTGTTTACCTTGCCATAGCAGCAGTCTATTGGCTTTAGCTTTTTTCAAAACATGAACTTTTTCTTGGAAGTAGATCAGTTGCAAAATGATCACTCTCGGTTTGTCCTGGGGCAAGAGTTGAGGCAGCAGTGATCAGTGTGCCCAGTCCACATAGTAGTCAGTTCCCATAACTGGCAGACCTTCTATCTCCTTGAGTAAGCCCCAGACAAAAGCCATTATATGAGACCCTTCTGCTTGCTCAGGGAAGCCAACAAGGACCAGGTTATTATGATGGCTCCTGGCTTCTAAATCATCCACTTTTTGCTCTAGTTTGATGACTCATTTCTGAAGCTCCTGAATTGTCTTTTCCTCTCGGGTCTGCAGGTCCTCCACAGCGCTGATCTGAACTTTGGCGTCCCCCAGCCTTTGATGGAATGATTCCAAAGCCGGCTTCAGCAGGTGCAGTTTTTCCATCACCTGTGCTAAAGAAAGCTTGATTCCTGCCATATCATTAATAATGATGTCCAATTTGTCCTGCTCATGGTCGGAATCTGGTGAGTCTGGGGTCGGGCACCTTCTCGGTGGTTTAGGCCATGATTGAGCAGAGAGTGAGACATCCGATGGCTCAGTTAATAGGTGCTTCTCCAAGACTTCCATTGAGGGTTGCTGAGCTTCGGAGTCTTCTATCTTGAAAAAGACAGCAAGTAAATAAAAAATGGAAAGGAAAACTGCTGCTAAAATAGGAGTTTTATATATTGTTACACGGCGTTAGCAGAGCTGGGCAGGATGTGACTGCTCAGGCTGAAAGCATCACTTGACTCATGTTTTCACCTGTATGTAACCCTGCTACACTCTGCATTGCAAGTGTGGCATGCTGTCTAATGCCATGAAGGTTGCTACCACCACAGTCTAACTTATTACAGTGCTTTTCCATCGCGCTATCACAGAAAACCCCAGGTACTGTAGCTGTGCCCATTGTGCAGTAATACACATATAATAACTACCTGCTGTTTTGCCACTTGTCCACATATCCATACTTAAGTGAATGTAAGTTGATGCAGATTGCTGAAGGGCATGTCTTACAAACTCTGTCACAGTCATATAATTCAGGGAAAGCACAGGTGGCAAAACATGTCCGCGACAGGATCTTAAATTTGGGACATGTGCATGCTGCAAAGCATCAGAAACCCACATTCTCCACAAAGGAGAAAGGAAACAGGTCAATTGCAAGCATTTCAGCTATGGCAGCATTGATTTCACACCACAACTGCATGATTTGGCTGGGATTTACTGTTTCACTCAAAAAGGCTGTGCAACGTGGGTTGCATTGTTCAGTGTTTTGCACTGGCAAAGCACCTCTGCTCTGTGGACTGCCATGGATGGGGTGACTTTGACCTGAAGTGGGTGCACAGATAACAGTCGAATAAATGATGGTATTTTACATGTTTTAAGCACAGGGGTTGATGTAGAATAACTACATGGACCACCATTGCTACTCTGACCGCTATTGGAACATTCAAAGTAATTCTCCTTCTCATGCTGGTAGCAATTCACAACTTTTACCTACATGGCTACTTGCACAGACTTGGGAAGGGGATACCTTGCTCACTAAGGTTGATGAAGGTGAATGCCCCACAATGGCATTGGCTCCCCACTGGTGCCGAGTCCACAGTGTCATGTGTCTGATCTTGAGATGAGTATGCTGGCCCCCAGTGCCAAGGTGGCTACCCTTTTTCCCACATCTCACACATGCTTGATAAAGCTGGCAGATTGCCACTGTTTCATCCTTTTTATCTTGTATGAAAAAATCCCAAACTAGGGATTTGTCTGCCCTCCATTTCACATAATGCTGTTGCTGCATATGAGACTGCAGTTTTTTGGGAGGTGAAATGGGGGGTGTGATGCATGATTTCTGGTGTTATGCAAACTTTGGCTTTGACTAAACATCACAGTGTAGTAGTATGACTTCAGGACCATCCACAGATACAGCTGCATCAGAAGAACTTTGAGGGGGTGGATTTACAAAAAGACTGTTTACCTACAGCCACCTTAACTTTCTTTTTGTCAGGTTTCCATATAGGGTCACTGGCATCATAATTGTCAGGAGGTCTAAACCCTCAATCTCAGGTTCTTAGTAATAATGGGAATGCCAGGGATCACAAACACGTAGCATAAGAGTAATAAATCTTTTTTATTACTACCAAAAAGAAAATCACAGTTGCCCTAAGCAGTTCTTACCATTAGGAACTGGGAGTCAATGCTATGCATTCCCTATACCTCGAGCAGTGTAGAAATCTCTGGGTCTCCTAGGTAGAAAACATAATGTCTTACATTATATACCTAAGATAATTATCATAGTTACTGTAAGATAGAAACGTTTCTAGTTACAGAGGTGAGCCCTATTCGCTAAATTAGAGGTGGCTCCTCAGTCCTAGATAACATTATACAATTTTGTTATAGTCATCACTTTGTGGAAACAAAGAAGTACAGTTTGTACATAGCCATGTAGTAATACAAATCATCAGAAGATGGCAATGCCGACTCATATTTCATAACACTACAAGGACACGGGTGTTCTAACATCTTGTAAGCAAGAAATACATGTGTATATTAGAAAGTAAAGCATATAGCAATCATGTGCATACATATCCTTCCATCTACTCTTGTATGGTAGATGTCTTTAGCCCTATATGTTAGTATAATATATACATAAATGCTAGCTGTCTGCTGTGTACCTCTGGGGTACCAATTAGGGTGCAGGGACCTTGTGTAACATCCTCCCCCTCGTTGCCTCAGAAGGGGCAACACAAACAAAAGTAGGGAAGTGGAGAAGGAGCAGGTGTCATTTACAGACCCGACGCATGAGCCTTGTAAAGGAACTCCAGCTGCTCACAGTGTAGGAGGAGTGTTCACCAGAGGCAGCAGAGCATAATGATAAGAAAGAATATCAAAAATGCTTTTATAATAACAAAACATTTAAAGGTAATCTCTAACCAAGTATTAGTAAGTGCACTATTAAAATCATCATCATTAGTAAGACCAAATATTGCTTCATTTGCTTTGGTCATATTATTGCTGATGTGGATGAGGTGTGTATCTTTCCTGTCTAAAAGTGACTTTAGTGTTAAAGTCAGAGGATCAATGTGTACATTAAAGTAAGGTAAATACTCTGAAAGAGTAAGAAGATAATCAGGGTCACCATCAATGATATCTGGTTCCACAAGGGGAACAGGGGTAATAACTGTGTGCCCAGTAACAGTGGTCTGGTGAGGTACAAAACAGAAATCGGGTTGGGTAATAACACATATCTCATTGCCATAGGTAAATTGCTTAAAATTAATTACCACATAAAATTCACCATCCGAATTATATTGCATTTTCACAGTAGGTAGTCTCCATTTTTGTAGTTCTACTGGGCAAGTGTAAGACTGGCTGGAAATCTGTGTTGGCAGGCGATGAACCTCCTTCAGGTAAGACTGGTGAAACTGAGAAGCATCTGGAGCAGATGTTGAGTCCTGGTATTCTGTGCCATTGGTGGTGAGGTCATCATCCATGGAAAAGGGCCAATCGATACTGTCTGGGGAATATCCACATACAGGTTTAATAGCATCACGTACATCACATCGATACAAATAAATGCACCTTTTCTTAGCACAACAGTTCATGTGCAGTGAGACCCATGTTCCAGAAGAGGATGGAAACCAGAAGAGGTGACAAGTCAATGCGTTTTTTTGTTTTTTTTTAACCAGGAGAGACACACTAAGCCAGAAGCTTGTTAGCAGGTGTGACCTGGGAGTACAAGGAAGTTAAGTGACTTGCTTAGGGTCACACAGTATGCAAGTGGGGTCTGTGGGATTCAAATCCAGATCTCCAGGTTTGCAGCTCAGAGCCTTAAACCACTGTGCTATACTGCCTCCTGCGTTCTCTTTAGATGTCTTCATCAAGGTGCCCAATGGAGTATACGGATGCAAGTTTATCAAATATAGCTGGATTGGGACCAAAACTTGGTAAAGAAATTGTAAAAGATACAAACATAGTATCCTTAATGGAACATTTCTTAGAAGTAAAGCAAGGACCAGTATTAGGGTGCCTGGCCACAAATCCCAAATTCCTAGCAGTAGAAACAGGACTTGAAACTGACAGTAACATACACATACCAACACAGTTAGGGGATTTGCAATGATGGCAGTACAATTTAGAGATACTTCTATCATGTATGATATCAAGGATTCTTCCAGATTCCAGATCGTGGAAGATATTTTTGATGGTAGTGATAATATATGATCCATAGGCAGAACATAATATTTCATGGGCAATGTATTGCTTATATGTCTCCTTATTGTTCTGTTCAATAAGGGCGTCGTTAATCTTTTCTTTAGAATCTGTAAATGCCTTAGCAATGTTGTGCATGTTATATACAGTGTATCTTTCTTCCTGACTAAGGCCATCCACACCATGCAATAATGGGGGTATGATGTAATTGATCAAACCAGCTTCAAACTTCTGTGAATGTACTTCAATAGTAGCAATGTCTGCTTTATTCCAGATAGACATTGTAGTACCAAAGAGACCAGTAAGGGTGCCTGTAGCACCAGTGACATCTGATGTGTCCTGTATGTTTCTCTTATGACTTTGTGTATCAGGATTCTGAGAACTAGGTTTTCTCCTAAAATTGCCTCTGTGCTCAGTGGTGTGTACCCCTGCAACAGGGTCTTGGTTATGAATCTGAAAAGCTGCTAAGCTATCAAGTAACAAAGTACTATAAAATAACTATGTGTTAGTAGTATGACACATACCAAATTCTTTCATATTCCAAGAAGTCAAATTAAACAAAACAGGTATATGCATATATTGTAAGTTGTTAACAAATGTGCCAGGTAAAGCAGTGGCTGTGAGACCACTACGAGGACCAGGGTTTTGTTTTGGACATTCCAAAAGTTGTTTCTTGGTGGGTGGTAGCACAGATAAATACATGACAGCTGAGGCCATGTTGTGTATGGCACAAACTTTCCTGGCAAAATCCTTAGACAGTATATTACAATATGAAGGGTCAATTAAGGCAGTACTATTATATAAACCTGAATGTCTAAGAGAGGTTTGGTGCAAGGACAAGGTACCATTTGGGGATAATTTTGCGTTGGGCCATCCATGGAAAGTTCCCTTGGAGAGTTTGGTCATGGGGAGTGTTTGTCCTTGAGACTTGGTCTGCCACTCAGTTTGTAGGGTAGATTTATCAGGAGCAACAATTTGGCAGTGAGACAGGCATCTGAACCTTTATGAACTGTAACCAAATTGTCGGTGATATTGACAGAGACTCCCTCTGGGGTAGTTGCAGGTGGATTAAGCTGAGGAAGGATGTGCTTTACCGTGCCTTGGGGGGTGCAGGGGATTGAGATGAGGTGAAAATGGAACAAGATAGCCATCTTGTCAGTGTATAGGAAAAGAAAAATCAAACATTAGCAAGGTTAGTACTAGTCCACCCAATGGGGTGAGGAAAAGTAATTATACTCCTTCATACAGTTTCAACTGGTTTGCATGTAACCATTTGTCAGTCAATTTGTTGTTTTGCATGAGTCTAATTTGATAGACTGCTGGACTGAGCTTGTTGACAATTGGGGAGGGTCCTTCCCACTTGTTGGAAAAAAAGTGTGTTGGATAAGCAAATCTGAGAACCATTACCTGATCTCCAACTTGCCAATCCACTTCTTGTGTGTGTTTGTCAAACTGAATTTTGGACTGTTGCTGGGCCTTGCCCATGCAGTTTACAGCATACAAATGAGTGTGTATGAGGTCTCTTCTCAACTTTTCCACATATTGATCTTACAGAGACATGATCTGCAGTGGGGGTGTGCAGGTCAAACAACAGGTGTTCTGGTAATCTCATACTTCTGCCAGTCATCACCTCAAAGGGTGTCAACTGAGTGGCGGCTGAGGGTGTGCCCTAATTGCCATAAGGAGTAATGGCAGTAGGTAATCACAATCCTTGGGATTGTCCTCAATAAATTTGGAAAGCATTTGCTTAATCCATCTGTTGGCCCTCTCTACTTGACCTGATGATTGTGGATGGTTTGGTATGTGGAACTTGTGGTGAACTACCAGGAGTTCAAGGGCTTCTTTGATTAACTCACCTGTAAAATTAGTTCCTTTGTCGGAGTCTATCTTGAGAGGTAGGCCCCACCTGGAGGAAAACCTTTTCCACCAGGATTTTGGCAGTGGCTTTTGCAGTGCATGTCTTGGTGGGGAAAGCCTCAACCCACTTAGAAAAGAGATCAGTGACCACAAGGGTGTATTTGTTGTTTTTACTGGTATTGGTGAGTGGACCAATAAAATCGATTTGTAAAGCATGCCAAGGGCCAGAATGCCTTTGTGATAGTAATTTGGCATTTCTTTTGGTAGGGATGAGGTTGTTTTGTGCACAAACAAGACAGTTATCTATGTACTGTTTGACATCCTTGGTGACACCAGGCCACCATGCAGTGGTCTTGAGCCTGTGAAGTGTGTTTTCCATTCCCTGGTGTCCAACAGTGGGGGTGTCATGTACTTAGTGCAAAAATGCAGACCTAAGATGATGGGGAACCACCCACAATTTTCTGGTGGTGTCATCTGGTTCATACCAAATGAGCTTGTCATCTTTGGACAAGTGTAACTTACCTTCATGCCTTCGATATGGGTTATGGGCAGGTAGATTCTTCTTGGTGCCTTTGTCCAGAAGTCTGAACACATCCTTGAGTTCAGTCAGCACGCTGGGCTTCTGACAAATTCAAGGGGGAGAAGGGTTCAGGTTTCTTCCTGATGGCTGCAATGTGCACAGCTGCTCTGGCTTCTGGATGGTCCATCATCCAGATGTCCCCCCCATGGGCCCCTTCCTTAGCAAGGGTGTCAGCTGTGTCATTGAAGGCATGGTAGGCAAAGTCACTGATTTACGGTAATTAAAACAATGAAATTCCATTTTCAAGACTTCAGATTTTGGAATTGCACCGGTGATTGTTACTCTAATTTCCGGATTTTACCAGGATTCTGCTGTAATTCTTTCAGTATGTGTATATATAATCAGAATAAAAGAAGGATTAATATACAGAGCATTAAATAAAGCAAACTGAAAAATAGTACAGGAAGCAAGTATAAGAAAAATAAAAATTTTGCAGAATTACTGATCTAGTATAAAATAGCAGATTCCATGAAATCTTTGTTTTTGTCGGTGTTCAAGCAGTCCTAATTCTGGAATTTTACAAGGGTTTTCTGGTAAAAACCAAAAACCAGTGGACTTGATGATAGGGATCACATATGGAGTGGGTCTTAACCTTGTGTACATAAAGTCTGTGTGCAAATTTATGTGCCAGTGAATGAATGTATATTACCAGTTCCGTGTGTTTCACTGGGGTGCCATCAGAAGAGGTAAAGGAGTTCTTTTGCCAGAAAGGGAGAAATTCTGTAAGAGAACAACAAACCTGGTTAGAGTCTATAAAATTATGGTATCCCTGGTTCCATGCTGGATGAAGTCAAGGGCACATGCCACCGCTGCCATTTCTGCATTCTGTGATGATGCTACACTGCAACGTTTTGATATTTTAACAGTGTCACCAAAAGGGTAAATCACAAATATACCCATTCCTGCTATCTGTTCTCCCTGATAATAGGAGGCTGATCCATCTGTAAAAATGCGACACAATGAGGTATTCTCAAGTAATTCTGGTGTAACAGGAAGGAAAGGGCCTGGATCTGGTAGATCAGGTGGCTGCAGTGTACAGTCATGTGTTATTCTCGGAAAAGGAGGCCATACTCCAGCATGGATGGCATTTTGGTTGGGCGAACCTTGATGTCCCTATCCTGGAGAAGTAGGGACCAGAGTGTCAGCCTGGTATTAGAGACTGATCCATCCTTTACTCTATCTGAGAGTATGAAGGTTGTTGGGGTGTGGTTTGTACTGATGATCAAGGGGAGTACCCAGTGATATACAGAAAGTGCTTGACAGCTCAGTAGGTAGTCAGAAGGTTCCTTTCACAAAGGTTGCACTTCTATTCCACTGGAGTCAAGAGCTGTGATGCATATGCAATGGGCCTTAGGGTGCCATGGACCTTCTGGGCCAACACTGCAGACATTGCAATGTCAGAGGTGGCAGATTCCAGATGAAATGTCAAGGCTGGACATACCTCTCAACTGTCACACATTACGAGGTACGTCACTCATTTTATCTCTCAGAAATCCTCTGTCCCACTCTAAGAAGGTGACATCAACCATTGACCACTGAGACTTTTAAGCAGAAATGTATAACAGTATAAGATGCTATATTGTCAGCAAGCATCAGAAACATTAGTACACTTATTTCCACAGTGTTCTGAGCTTGCAGTGTCATGTTTGATGATTTGTCACACATTTTGTCCGGTTGTCACACATCTTGTCACACATTTGGGTAAAGAATGGTTGAGAGGTATGAGGCTGGATTGGGGTTTACCAAAGTTAGAGCTGAGGCCAGGGCCTGCTTCAGTGACTTCACAGCTTGGTAATGTATGGGGCCCCAAGTCCAGGGAACATCCTTTTTCAGTAGTTCATACAGAGGGGCAGCCTTCTGAGCAAAATCACAAATAAAATCTCTGGAATAATTTACCATACCTAGAAATCTTCTAAAGGTGGCTCCACTGGTAAGGAGTGGCAAGTCCAGTAATCCTTGTATCTTTTTCCAGGTAGGGCTTCTGCCTTTGTCTGTTATCCTCAGACCAAGAAAGAATACCTCTTTCTGGCACAGTTGTGCTTTTGCTGGGTTACATTTGAGGCCTGCCCTCTGAATGAGGGTCAGCAATTCATCCAAGAGATCCAGGTGTTGTTCCTGTGTGGCTGTGGCCAGCAACAGGCTGTCCACATACTGCAAGAGGCACTGGGGTGTAAAGAAACCCTCAAGAACTTCCATCATGTACAGATGGAATGGGGGGGCTGTTATGGAACCCCTGTAGTAAGCAGGTCCACGTGTACTGCCTACCTTCAAAGGTGAAGGCAAACTTATATTGACCCATGGGGGCCATTGGCAGTGACCAAAAACCAATGGAAATATTAAGGGCACTAAACCATTGTTGGTCAGGGGTCAGTAGTCATAGCACATCTGGTGCTGATGCCAGCATTGAGGCACAACTAGGGGTGACCTGGTTTAGTCTCCTGTAGTCAATTGTAAGTCTCCATGCACCCATAGTTTTTTTCACAGGCCACATGGGGGAATTTGCAGTGGAAACACATGTCCTGATTACACCTTGCTTGAGAAGTGATTTGATTGTTTCCCTAAGATAAGGCAAGGCCTCGGATGGAAAGGGGTATTGCCTTTGCCTCTCATGGGCAGGGCCTGTCACCTCAATGACAGTATGAATCTTGCCACAGTCATGCTTGTTGGTGGCAAATGCCTCCAGATGCCTTTGTAGGATGGGAAGGAGCTTTGGGAAAAGCTTGTGGTTCTTAAACAAACCTATGACATGATATTCTTTGTCATTTGTGGATATTGTAGCAGCCACATGTGAGCCAGGAATCATGACAGTGTGACACTGTCATGAGGGTACCTACTTGCTCACCCCCCACAGCTAGCAGTGGAACCAGTGAACCAGAGGAGTGGCTATCTCTGCAAAGCAGTGTGCAAAAGATGGAGATTAGTGTCCAAAAGGTGGATAAGCAGAAAAGGGGCAAAATTCAGCAGAAGGGCAGACAGCAAGGAGAACCAGGGATAAATGACAACCAAGGAAGGGGCTGAAGTAGAACAGTGAAGCAGGCTAGGAGGTCAAATCATGGAAAG
Source organism: Neoceratodus forsteri (assembly GCA_016271365.2). Lineage (NCBI taxonomy): Eukaryota > Metazoa > Chordata > Ceratodontiformes > Ceratodontidae > Neoceratodus > Neoceratodus forsteri. The sequence continues at coordinate 622,581,001 of CM028137.1, read as the reverse complement.
CCATGTGCAAAATGCCAGGAGCCTTAGCAACAAGATGGAAGATCTGGAGGCTGTCATGGTACAGTCAGACCTGGACATTGTGGCCATCACTGAAACCTGGTGAATGATAACCATGACTGGGAGATGGCCATACCTGGCTACAACATATTCAGAAGAGACAGAGGAGGCAGGAAGGGAGGAGGAGTGGCACTGTATGTGAAAATGACATAAGGGCCACAGAGATCCAGGAGGAACAAATGGGGAGAGATACTGTGGGGTTGCTTGAAAGGAAAATGGGGCCAGCCATCCGCACAGGTGTGGTCTATAGACCACCAGCCCAGGAGGAAGAAACAGATAGGCAGCTGATGCTAGCCATCCAAAGGATGGCAGACAAGGGTGAGGTAGTACTGGTTGGAGACTCTCAATATTCCAGACATGGACTGGAGCATCCCAGCAGCAGCATCAACTAGGAGCAGATTTATCCTGGACTCCTTCAGGGTGCCTTCCTCACAACTGGTCATGGAACCAACTCTGCAGAAGGCAATACTGGACCTGTGCTCACAAACAGGGACAGGTGATGGGGTAACAGTGGGGAGCACCTGGGCAACAGTGACTACCAGTCATTGTGGTTTGAAATCACAGAAAGAGCAGAACCAAACCACACAAAAACACGTATCCTGGATTTAGGGGGCAGACTTTGGGAAAATGGGGAGATACTTGAAAGAGGCATTAAGGGGAATGGGACAGGAATCAGGTTGAGGAACAGTGGGCAGTATTTAAAATGGGGATTATAAGAACAACAGAATTATGCATTAAGCAGGTTAGCAAGAGGAAAAGGAAGAGGAGACCATTAAGGTTTTCCAAAGAGGTAGCAAAGAAAGTGAAAGCCAAAAAGATTGCATTCAGGCAATACAAAAAGACACAGGCAGAAGGGGATAGGGAGAAGTACCAGGAGAAACAAAGGGAGGCAGGGAAGTCAGTAAGGGAAGCCAAAGCTCAGACAGAAGAACACATTGCAAAATCAGTGGTTAAAGGGGACAAAACCTTTTACAGGTACATAAGTGAAAAAAGAAAGAAAGGGAGGGATAGTGAGACTGAAGGGGGATGATGGGAGTCGCGTGGAGGATGACAACAGTAAAGCTGACATATTGGACAGGTATTTCTGCTCAGTCTTTACTGAGGAAGAGGGGGGTAATGGGTCTGAAGGGAGTACAAGGGGTGAGAATGGTGCAGAAATGGACACAAGTCCCTTTACACGAGAAAGGGTCCTGAAGGAACTGGAAGTAATAAGAGTTGACAAAGCAATGGGGCCAGATGGGTGCACCCAGGGTCCTTAAGAACTAAGAGAGGTGGTGGCTGAACCTCTGGCTATCCTGTTTAGCCAATCACTGGAAATAGGGAGGTACCCAAAGACTGGAGGACAGCAGATGTAGTCCCCTTATACAAAAGTGGGAACAAAGAGGAAGCAGGGAACTACAGACCAGTCAGCCTCACCTCGGTAGTGGGAAAGATCATGGAAGCACTACTGAAGGAGAGATTGGTGGAACATCTGGTTGTCAATGGACTACAGGACCCAAGGCAGCATGGTTTCACCAGGGGGAGGTCATGTCAGACCAACCTCATTGAATTTTTTGACTGGGTGACTAGGGAGGTGGATCAGGGGAGGGCAGTGGACATGGCCTATCTGGACTTCAGCAAGGCCTTTGACACTGTGCCACATAGAAGACTATTACACAAACTGTGGAATATGGGTGTGGGCAGGACAGTAGTGTGGTGGGTAGATAACTGGCTGGGTGGCAGGTCACAGAGGGTGGTGGTGAATGGCTGTCACTCCACAGAGGGAAGAGTGACCAGTGGGGTACCACAGGGATCAGTGCTGGGACCGGTCCTATTCAACATCTTCATCAGTGACATTGCGCAGGATCTAGAAGGCAGAATTTCACTGTTCGCTGATGACACAAAGCTCTGTAACAGAGTAGACACACCAGAGGGTGTAGACAGAATGAGAAGGGACCTGCAGAAACTTGAGGAATGGTCAAGGGTTTGGCAGTTGAAATTCAATGCAAAGAAGTGCAAGATAATGCATATGGGGCACAAAAACCCTGGCACAATATATCAGTTGGGGGGTGAGGATATAGCATGCACCAAGCAGGAAAGGGATCTTGGGGTTGTCATCTCTGATGACCTCAAGGTAGGGAAACAGTGTGACAAGGCATCAGGTAAAGCAAATAGGATGCTGGGATGTATAGGCAGGGCATCACCAGCAGGAAAAAGGAGGTCATAATTCCGCTATACAAGACACTAGTGAGGCCCCACCTGGAGTACAGTGTGCAGTTCTGGAGACCATACCTCACGTAAGGACATAGACAGGGTAGAGAAGGTTCAGAGGAGGGCAACAAAGATGGTGCATGGATTGCATCACAAGTCCTATGAAGACAAGTTGAAGGAACTGAACATGTACTTCCTGGAGGAGAGGAGGAGAGAGGGATATGTTAGAGACATACAAGTATCTTACAGGGAGAAACAGGTGCAGGAAAACACTATTTTAAGCGAAAAAGATGTTCCAGGACTAGAGGGCATGGGATGAAGTTGGAGGGAGGACGATTCAGAGGAAACATGAGAAAGAATTTCTTCACAGAACGGGTGGTGGACAAGTGGAACACCCTGCCAGAGGAAGTGGTGGGGGCTGAAACAATCACGGGATTTAAGAATGCATGGGATAGACATAAAGGAATTCTAGAGGTCAGGGGTAAGGGGAAACAGACTTCTAGGAAAACAAACTGAACTTACAAGCTCAAATAGGCAGACTGGGTGGACCATAGGCCCTTATCTGCCGACACTGTCTATGTATCTATGTATGTATCTATGACACTGTCCCTGAATCTGTATCAACAACATGTTGGCCAGGTCTACCACACAGTCGTGTGGTGCCATGAAGTCAGTTCCAATAATACTAGGGTGATCATGCAGTACCATCAGCTGAAATGTATGATACGCCTTCAGGTGTCTCAGTGCCACAGGTAGTGGCAGGGGAGCGGTATGCAAGTAGTCTAGTTCTGTCTACACCAGACATATTGGTCTTCTGTCTGGTGGACCAAGGTGATGTGTCTGGGTTGTCATCCTGCAATACAGACACTGCCGAGCCTGTATCCAGCAATACTGTAAGTAGGCGGCCCCCCGACCTTGGCCTCTGTACAGGTCTTTCCATTTGTATCCAATACTAGCTTGTTTACAATATGGACTGGGGCCTGTAATTGTTGATCCATATTAGTACAGGCATGGGGAAGCTCTTGAAAGAGCGTTTGAGCCTGGTTCCTGTGAACCATTACAATGCTATACTGATGCCATATAGGGAGCTGCTTCTGGGTTCAGGCCTGTAGGGGCCTGAGAGCCTGTATTTCCTGTATCTCCACAGCCTGTGGAGGCCTGCCCTCCCAGTTGTACTGCAACAAGGGCCCGGACTGGGACAGCATCCGCCATGGAGAACACTTTCCCGAGAAGGTCTCAGAGGCTTCAGTTCTCATCAGCTATTTCCCTATACGAAGTGCCTGGTCACTGTTGTTTACCCTTATTATTTTCTTAGTGTTTCTTGTTTTTATGGTAGTTTTGGTTCCCTCCTCAGGATTGTTGTTGGGCCTGCTGGGAGTGTTGGTTATCTGTGGGGAAGGACTGTTTCTCATGGGCCTGCCCCTCCACCATGTAATGCATCATGGCCTCTGGGATGGACTCCACAGTGGCTACCTTCTTGGAGCCAGAGCCTAAATCACAGATGTAGAGTTGATAAACTCTTTCTGTTTTCTGAAGAATATCAGCAAACCTCTCTGTGGTGGGATAAGTGGTTGGCTCTACCTCCTTCTCTTGCACTGCTGGGATTATGTTCTGAAGGAACAAGGTTTTGTACTCAATAAGGTCCACATCAGCGGCCTCTCCTGCAAGATTCTTTCCTGCTCGGTAGGCCATGCAAAGCCTCTGGTGGAAGCTCGCTGGACTTTTCTTCGCATTCTGTTTCACGGGGTATGTGAGCATCACTCCTACCACACTTGGGTTGTGTGCAGTAATGAGTTCAGCTGCAACTTCATCAAAGGTGGCGTGGTTATCCTGTCAGATAGCATCCGGGAATTTCACCCATAGGCCAGGATCAATGGTGTGGAGTAGGAACTGGACTTGGTAGTCTGCAGTGAGACTAAGCATTTCTCATTTAGAATGCACCTTTTCCAAGTGGCAACTGAGGTTATCGGACAGGTTCTTCTGACCAATGTTGTCAGCTTTCTGCTGAACAGAATGGGCCATTTGTAGGGAATTGCTGGAATCATTGTTTAGAGGTATATTCTCTCGGGCACCCTGCAGGGCTGCCTGAGGTGTGGCTTCAGCCAAAGTTCAGACCATTCCTTTCCAAGTAGCAGTCTCCTGTAGCAGCTACTTAATCTGTGTCCAGAGAGTCCATTAGCTTCTCTCAGGAAGCATCACACTGCCTAAGGCATCATCAGTCATTTTTTCTATCTCTTCCTTATTGTCCACAGAAATAACAGCAATCGGTGGTGCCATTTGGACTAGGACTGGGCCTGCTCCCCCTATCATGGGGGTCACCATGTTGGCATCGCCCATGATTATCATCATGCCATCGATGATGTAGGGATGTGGTGTCATGTGATGGGGGTCCGCCATGTTGTGGATTCCGGGGTGGGGTCACTGGGCCACAGTAGGGGCATGACTGGGCATTGTACTGAGAAATGTCATCATCCAACTCTGACTCCTCAGATGACATCGTCAGGATGGGGGCTACGCCACCCATCGCTTTGACGTGACCAGCCAGAATCTCTCGCTGATGGTGCAATTCACCATTTTACATTCACATTCCTCATGACTAACTTTTGCAACATTCTGATCCACATCATCTTGTACTGCTTCTGTAACTCTCTATACGCAGTGCTTAATTTGTGATTATTCCTAGTAGTTACACTTAAATCATTATGTACCTGGTTCATCTCGTCCTGAAGCTCTCCTAACTCATCACGGAGCTGGTCATTAGTTCTACTTAATAGATCATTCATTTGCAATGCCTGCGCCTTATCCTGTCTCAAACTTTCACATTCCTGCTTCAACATACAAAGTTTCTGCTCATTTTCTGAACAGAATGATACAAAAGTGAATTCTTTTCATTCCACAGAGTTTGGAGCTCAGACTCCAAATCCTGCTCTTTTTTCAAACATTCAGTTTCCCACCGTCCCATCTCCTGTTTCAGAGAGGAGACTTGCAAATCAAGGGTTTGAAACCTCACTTCAGAGGCTTCTAGAGCAGTGTAGAGAGCCATGGCCAACATCCTTTTAGCTTCACGCTTTCTGGCTGTTTGTCTTGTCTCTGTCTACTGGGTTGAAATCCCCTTGTCAGATTGACTTGCATCCCATGCAAAGTCAGCCCATCCTCCATGGGAGGCAAGGAAGTTTGAGACATCGAGTCTCAAGTCTGTACAGATATTTGATACAGTGGCATTGAGTGGAAGGGAATGTAAAATCAAACTGTGTAAAGGCGCCGTGCTGTGTATTGATCCACAACAGGTGCACTAATACACAGGCAGGCTACTGTGCACTTGTAAGCTTGCAATTCAAAGCTGCCGTGGGGTGAGGTGAGTCAGCATTGACCACACCCAATAAGCAGCCAGACTTTGCAAGTAGTCACAAAGTGGGTGAAAAACAGGAGAGGTGATGCGGATGTTCACACTTTCTGTCCCAGTTAGAAAGGGAAAGTAGTAGCAACAAGTGAAAACTTGGCAAACACCAAATATTGCCTGCACGTGGTTGTCAATTGTCAGGAGGTCTAAGACCTCACTTTCAGGTTATTGGCAATAATGTGAATGCAAGGAATCATAAACACTTTGCATAAGAGTAATAAATCTTGTTTATTACTACCAAAAGGAAAATCACAGTTACCCTAAGCAGTTCTTACCATTAGGAACTTGGAGCCAATGCTATGCGTTCCCTATACCTTGAGGAGTGTAGAAATCTTTGGGTCTCTGAGGTAGAAGATGTAATGTCTTACATTTATAATGTTTTAGCATCTGCACGGCATGGCTTTAAGCTAGGACAAAATACCACGACTGCCTTGGTGGGGTTCACGAGCATGGTGCATGAGGCCCTTGATAAGGGCCAATTTACTGGAGCCGTATTCGTAGACCTCACCAAGGCATTTGATTTGGTCAATCATCCTCTTTTGCTGTCTTCTTTAGTTAATTTGGGAATTTCTAAGGACGTTGGGGACTAGCTAGGTAATTACCTGGCTGATTGCATACAGGTCACAAGGGTTAGTGGTAAACTTTCTTCTCCTCCTAAGGTTTCACTTGGTGTTCCCCAAGGTTCTATTTTTGGGTCCTCTTTTGTTTAGTCTTTTTATTAATACCTTACCTTCTGTTTGTACCAGATCTCAAATTTTTTTATATGTTGATGATGCAGTGGTCCTCACAAGTGGTCCTCTTTTTGAAAATGCACAGAAAGATTTAGCTGATGATTTTTTGGAGGTACAGAATTGGTTCAGAGCTCATGGATTGGTTTTAAATGAGAAAAAAAAACAACTAAATCCATGGTTTTTGCAAATACTGAAAAAGACTGAAATTGGATCCTATATTGTCATTGTATACTGTTTCTGGTACTTTGATTGAACAAGTTAAACAATTTAAGTACCTGGGTTTATTGACGGATGATAATTTTTTTTTTCAAATCAAATTTTATTAATTTCATACAAATAAGAACAAATTCAAGAGGGATGAACATTATTGTACAAATGAATATAAGTGAGCTTTCGCTATATACCTTGGAACTGTCCTCCCCGATCCCCAATCCCCCCTCCCTACTAGCACACCCTCCTCAATCAGTGCAGCTTTTACCAGACAAATGGTAACCTGTCTAGAACAACTAAACAATCTAATATCCGCTAGGTGACAAGCAGCGTATATAAAAGATCCAGGATTCTTTTATATCTATTCATCTTATTACATAGGCTAGCCATCATTTTCTCCATCCTGAGATTGGCCAATATTTCTTTAAAACATTCCAAAAAAGGAATATCTAAGTCATCTTTCCAATGCCGGAGAATGACCTTCTTAACCAACAAAGAAATTAGAGCCATGTGGTATCTTCTCGGAACCACTGAGATAGAGGAATAATCTCCTAAGAGACAGACCTCCAGGATAAAGAGGTCAGAGAGGCCCAATAAAGGATCCATCCTCCATTGAGTATTTCCTCAGAGAGTGGAGGCCTTATGGCATGACCAAAATATGTGATAAAGCATACCCTCTGCCTGCCTACATCTAAGGCAAGATGGGGAATCAATAAGACCATACTTATACAACTTTTGGGGCGTATAATATATGTTGTGTAAAATATGAAACTGCATAAGTTGCAACCTGTCCTGGGTAATGTATTTGTGACTATTTGCCCACAATGTTTCCCAGTTAATCTCTGAGTCTGGAAAGTTCTGTGCCCAAAATCTCTCTGGTATAAACACCTCTGGATATTTACAGTTACATAATGTTTTATAAACATCTGATACTGAATGAGGGCTACCGACCATCGAGATTAAGATATCCCTAAAGTTATTCCTACTTCTTTGAGGTGGAACTGGTCCAAATATCTTTGTTAGCAAGTGTTTTAGCTGGAATACCTTGAAAATAAACTTAGTAGGGATAGTAAGACTACTTAATATTTCAGCAGCAGAGAACCAGGAATCATTCGGAGCCACAAGTTGAGAAAGCTTGACATTTTCTAACTGGGATAGCCACTTTAATGAGATTAGCATATTACTTATTCTGAAATTAGAATTTTCCTCAATAGGTTGAGATAAGTCTAAAGTATGGTTAAATTCCATGAATGAACAGAGCTGAGAATGTACTCTAACAGAGATCGCAATGGCAGTAGCTTTCAATAGTGAGGGGAGGGCGTTCGACCTAATATGGAATAATGGGGGCTGGTGATAGGCTGCACTGTTTAATCAGGGATATCTCTATTTTGAACCAAATAGGAAACCAACCCATGCAGCCCAGCTCTCCTATACACTCCATCCATCTGATGTATTTTACCATGTGACTCGCCCAGTAGTAAAAAATCAGATATGGCAGCCGGAGACCTCCTTTGTCTTTAGGTGCTGCCAGCTTATGAAATGTGATCCTGGGTTGTCTATTGGCCCAAATAAATTTAGTTATCAAAGCATTAACTTTACAGAACCATGACATGGGGATCCAATTGTTGAGTAAGTGCAATGGGTAGAAAATCCTAGGGAAAAAATTCACCTTGATTAAGTTCACTCGCCCCCAGAGTGAAATAGATAATTTGGACCACCTATCTAGGTCTGCTTCTAAGATTTTGAGTAAATCATCCTGATTTAACTTATGGAACAAAGCAGGGTTTCTGACTACTTGTATCCCAAAATATTTTAACGAGCTCAGTGCCCAGGACATACCAGACTCTACAACACTTGATTTAATCACTTTATGATTAAGTGGGAAAACGAGGGATTTATCAATATTCAATTTGTAATTGGAGAAATTAGCATACTCTTGTATAGTAGCCAGCACAGCGGTATTGATGTGTCCGGGTCCGATAACTGCAACAGTAAATCATCAGCATAGGCTGAAACTTTAAACTCATATCCCTGAATGGTGATCCCTTGAATCAAAGGAGAAAACTTTAAGTGCCGGATGAGGGGGTCCAAGTATAAATTGAAGAGTAAAGGTGATAACGGGCAACCTTGCCTGGTTCCAGAACGCAACGGAAATCTCTCCGAACTGACCCCATTGACCATTACTCTGGCTGTTGGGGCACTATAAAAAGCCTTAATCCAATTTTGAAACAGCTCAGGAAATTTATGAGCATTGAGAGTCCTAAATAGGAAATTCCAGTCTACTCTGTCAAACGCTTTCTCAGCATCCAGGGAGACCAAGATCTCTGGAAATAAGGCATCCCTGGATGCTGAGAGAATGTGCAACAGAGTTCTAAGGTGATCTAATGAGGAGCGTCCTTTCATGAATCCTACTTGCTCTGGTCCAATAAGGTCTGGGAGCACTAATGCCGTTCGGTCCGCTAAAATTTTAGCCAATATCTTAATGTCTTGATTCATCAAAGATATTGGACGATAGCTTACAGGGAGTTCTGGGTTTTTCCCGGGCTTTAAAATTAAGACTATTAAAGCCTCCCATAAACTAGGATCCGTTTGGGCGCCTGGTAATATATATTGAAATAAGGGTAACAACAACGGGAACAGCTGATCCAAAAATTTCTTATAAAAGTTCGCCGAGAAGCCGTCTGGACCAGGTGATTTATCTGAGAGTAAACTTTTAATAACACTGGAGATTTCAACTTTAGTTATTGGTGAGACTAATCGTTCCTGTTGAGATTCCGAGAGTAAGGCTAATCCAGAAACCTCCAAATATCTGCCTACATTGTCTACAGAGACTGAATTCTTTTTAGCACTATATAAAGTAGCATAATACCTCTGAAACTCCATCACTATATCCTCTGGGGCTGTCTTTAAGACATCATCTATCTGAGAGCATATTGGCAGAATGTACCTATTCGCTTCCATTTGCTTAATCCGGAGTGCCAATAACCTTCCCGCTTTCTCTCCCTGGTCCGAATAGTTTATCCCTTAATAATTCCAAATAATCCTCTTTTAATTTAACCAGCTCTTGCTGTACTGGTTCTGAAAAAACATTGCGATAACATTGTTTCCTTTACATGTATTTGACCCAGTAATGAAACTAATTTCTTATCCTTTTCTTTCTTTCTATGCATAGCCATACTGATTAACACGCCTCTTATAAATGCTTTAAAAGCCCCCCATACTAGATCTGGTCTACTTATAGAGTGGATATTGGTTTCTATGAAATGCCCTATATGTTCCCTGATCACATTAACCATCTGATCATCTTTTAACATTTGGTTATTAATCTTCCATCTGGGTGACTTCTTAGGGAGGGTTGAGATAGCTAACTGACACATTACTAATGCATGGTCTGAAGGTGGGCCTGGCTGGATAGAGGTTTCAATTACACCAGAGAGAAGGATTTGAGAGAGAAAAATATAATCTATCCACGAAGCCATTTTGTATACTGGGGATAGGAAAGTGAACTCCTTCTCTGAAGGATGTAAAACCCTCCAGACATCACACAAAGAGTAGTGCTCCAAGAGCTCTAGAAGGGCTCTTTGAGCAAGAGAGTGACCTCTTCTCACAGATGAGGAACCATCCAGTAATGGATCCATAACAGTGTTCATATCCCCCCCATAATAGTTGGTAGAGTGATATAAGGATACAGTAGCTCATTTAGTTTCACAAAGAAGTCCTGGGATTCTGTGTTGTGTCCATACAGAGTTCCCAGGAGGAGTTCGGCAGAGTATATTAAACAATGGATAAACAAGAATCGTCCCTGCGGGTCCTTAAGCACCTGCTTTAAGACAGAGGGGGTCCTCCTGTTAATCAAGATTAATACCCCAGCACTATTAGTGGTAGCCCCTACCGAAAAAACATGAGCGACTTGCTGTCGCCTCCTACAAGCAGCTTCCGAGTCCAACAAGTGTGACTCTTGTATTATCGCAATGTCTATGGACAGTAATGCAAGGTGCTTAAGAATTTTATATTGTTTCCCATGCTGCCTTAATCCCTTCACATTCCATGTTGCAATTTTTTATAACATTAGTCATTATTGTAAGGTCCCAACAATGTATAATACCAGAACACAAATCTCTCAGGTGCATGCATCCTTGGAAATCCCCTATAAGCTGTGCTGATTCCCACCCATGGAACTACCCTTATCCCACCCATCCAAACCCTCCAACCCACTAAAGGAAACAAACTTGAACAAACCCCCCCTTCCTCTCCCCCCATCTGTTATAGGTTCTGCTCTGCAGCATGCCAACTCTTTAGCTCCCCCTCCAGCCACCCTCAGAACGTCCTACATTATCATACTAAGTTATTAATAAGAAAAGGAGACAGTTTGAAAATGAACTTCCTAACAGTTTGAAAGCCTGAAAAATCCAATAAAGGATCATGTAGACTTATCCCGGACCTTTCTCTGTTAAACATTTTCGTCTCAAAAAGTACATATATGCACATTAGTTCTTTCTAAGTTCTCAATAAAGTAAAAGTAAACCCCAACAATATAACCTAAATTATAATAATCAGCCTACACCCCTTCTGCCAGTGAAATTCTACGTGGGGTCCACTCAATCTTCACATTACTGATATCTATATACCGCATTTAACATTGACTTAATCAATCATCCTCTATTAGAATCCCCCAAAACAAATTTAGATGTACTACTTTATCTTAATTGTCAACTGCGATTTCGCACTTTGATATTTAAACAAAATTATGTTAAGTGCTTGTCTTTGTCTGCAGTCTAATGTTATCCTATTATGAGCAGTACCTTAACCTTAAAAATGGGTGGCAATGCTAATTTAAGTAACCCATATAGTCTTATAATAACCATTCGTTGGGAACTAGTTTTCAGACCTCGAGCCCCCAATCGAATCAAGAAATTGCCACTTGCCATTCAAAAATTAAAAGCTTAGGCTACCGAGTCTTAAAGTGGCTTACAAATCCTAGCCCATTATATGTTTGCCAAACTAAGACTTCCCTACTCTGTTAGGGGGAAGATCAAAAGTTAGATGTTAAATCCAGAACGAAACCATACCGACCAAGCAAGTGAATCAGCACGATAGAACAACACCCCCCTCTAGAGGGCTGCTCAAGCTATAACCCACATATGCCCTTTGCCGTGGAAAGAGCGAGAAAAGACCCCACTTGAAGGGAACTTAACTTGAATTTTCCTTTTAGAGAAATCAATATTAAAATCAAATACATGATCCTTCTGATTGGTATCAGAACCTTTCCTTCCACAGAGTCGCTTAACTATTTAAACTCAAAATTTACCAATCCTTTAAGGAGAAAGCCTATTCAGCTCCCTCTGTGCTTGTCTAAATTGTATTAAAAAAATAACGCAATAGTAAAAACAATAAACACGGCAAAGTTGTTTAACCAGGAAACCTTCCTCGCTAGAACTGAACTTAATCATAGTCATTTTCCTTCCGTAACTTCCTCCGAGCCTGAACCCTGAATAAATCCTTAACTTAAAGCAATATCAGAAAGCAAGGGTCCAGTAGCAACTTGACACTCCAGTGGGGCAGTCTTGCTTCATCCACAGTCCTTCCACCAAGAATCTCAGCTGTAAGTACTGGAGACATTTTTTCCCATTACACTGGCGTGTAAAATAAGAAAAGCAAACATCCAGAATAAGACCCCTGGAATATAAAATGCCAGCACAGTCTACCACAAATGAAGCTCAAACTTCTTGAAAAAGATCAGGGAGCAGTTCCTTTATTCCTGAACGGGCAGATCTCCAGGTCATTAAAGCTGTGCCAGACCCCCGAAATGCAGGCTTTCAATTTCGCCGGATATACCATTTTAGATCGAATACCCGCTGCAATTAGCTTCAAAACATAAGGATGGAAGGCAGATCACCGTTGTCGGACCGTGGGTGGAAGATCTTGAGCCACTCTTACTTTTTGCCCTTCCCAGGTTATGTCTTGCACCTCTTTTGCTTTCTTTAAAAAATACTGGCGCTCAAGAAAATTGAGAAACCTGAATATTAGAGGTCTTGGTGGTGATCCTGGGGGGGGGAGATCTAAGAGCTCGCTGTGCCCTCTCTATCACATATTTGGCTCCATAGGGGGAGGAACCAGCCACACGTTCCACAAATTTCTGCACAAAAGAATTGCATCTTGCCCCTCTTCATTTTCAGGTAGCCCAATCAGGACTACATTGTTCCTTCTACTTCGACCTTCAAGGTCCTCAAGTTTAGACTCCATTCTCGCTATCTTCTGCTTGGTGTGTGTCAGCTCTTATTCAGCCTTCTCTACTCTCTTTTCCAAGGAGTGAATTTTCACTTCAGAATCTGAAGTTTGCCATGCTATTTCCTCTAAAGCTGAAGACAATATCTTGATTTCAGCCATCACAGACGTGACTTCCTCCTTAAAGAGTTTAAACTCAGCAAGAAACTTGGCCAGAGATAGTGGCTCTTGCTCGGCAGGATTAGGGGATATTTCACCAGGACCAGCAGAACTCTCAGGCCTAGGTTTCTTAGGGTCTTTCTCCGGGGTGTTAGGCGCCGTTCTTTTGGGGAGATTTTTCCTCATCTCTACCTCCATTCGGTCTTTCACTAGTTCTCAAAGCATGACGAGTCTTCTTAAAAACTCCCCCTTTCCTTTTGGTAGAAGCTGATCAGCCTTCAATCATAAAACTAATACAAAATAGCGATCGGATGGCTGGAGGAGACAATGGAGGCTTGCAATCGGCACCTACATCACGTGACCACTCTGGATGAGAATCTTTCTTATGAACCTCATATTCTCCATATGGTAAAGGTGACTCACCAGCGATTAGGGGCCTTATATACTGTAGGTTATCTCCTTTACTCACTGATACTACACGTCTTCTGTTGGCTCAAAGATTTTTACTACCATTAATTGATTTTGGGGTTTTGTTTTACTATTCTGCAAGGGAGGGATTGTTATCTAAGGTAAAAGTGTTACCTAATTCAGTTGCTAGATTTGTAGTGAAATCCCCACAAAGGGTCCATCATTGCAATCTTTTAAAGCAAGTGGGCTGGCTTTCTTTGGACGGTAGATATAAACTTCAATTGGGTATTTTGGCAAAAAAGGTGATACTTAATAGAGCCCCTGATTGTTTTTCGCTAATCTTTAAAAAACAGAACTTGCAGGTAAATACATGATCAACAGTTAATTTTTCTTTGCATTCCAAAAATGCGCGCCTCCCTTGTACAAAGGGCATTATGCTATATGTTACCTACTTTTCTTAACACAATACAATCAGTTTTTGACTGTATGAACCTTTCCCTTTGTTCTTTTAGGCATAAGTTGAAAGAGTATATTTTTACAGAATGTAAGTGTAAAGGTTATTGAATGATAATGTTGTGATATATTTATATATGTCTGTCTTTTTTTAATAATGTTGTGATATATTTATATTTATCTGTCTTTTTTTAAGTTGTATGCATTTATATTGTATGTAATTGTTATTTGTACACTGATTGCTGATGAAAACGGGTCTTTTTTTGGCCCATGGTCCTATCAGTATAAATAAATAAAACAAACAAACAAACAAACATTATATGCCTAAGATAATTACCATAGTTACTGTAAGATAGAAACATTTGTAGTTACAGAGGTGAGCCATATTGACTAAATTAGAAGTGGCTTCTCAGTCCTGGAGAACATTATACAATTTTGTTACAGTCATCACTTTGTGGAAACAAAGAAGTACAGTTTGTACATAGCTATGTAGTAATACAAATCATCAGAAGATGGCAATGCCAACTCATATATCATAACACTACAAGGACACAAGTGTCATAACATCTTGTAAGCAAGAAATACATGTGTATATTAGAAAATAAAGCATATAGCAATCATGTGCATACATATCCTGACATCTACTCTTGTACAGCAGATGTCCTTAGCCCTATATGTTAGTATAACATATATATAAATGATAGCTCTCTGCGGTGTACCTCTGGGGTATCAGTTAGTGTGCAGGGACCTCATGTAACATCATCATCATCCACAAATTCACTTTGGATGCTATCCTGTGGAGATATTATAACCTCACCCTCACTCTGATCATCCACACTTTTTCATCACCATCTAATTCTGATCTGATGAAGCAGAAGGATGGAGGAAGTAGGTGGTAGTGAATGGGCATAGCAAAATCAGTTCAAAGTACTGGTAGGCTTGGGGGATGTGATGGGGGACTGCAGAGTGGAGGAGCTGATGACAGACAATTTGAGAATGGAATGGGAGGGGGGTCAAAGTGTTGAGAGGGTATGGTATAGGGGACTGATCAAGTAAGGAGGGTGGTGGGGAAGGACGGGAGGGAAGTATGAGAAGAAAAGGGTAGGAATGCATCAGGAGGAGGAAGAGGCAGCTAGAGCCCATTGGAGAAGGGAGGTAAAATCAGAGGAAAAAGGGGAGCAGGAGAACAGGGCAGAGGCAGGGGATATTACAACAGGAGTGGAAAGGAGAACAGCTGCGCTGGAGGAGGAGGAGGAGTAATGGAGAAGAAGGGGACAGGATAAAGGAAGGACAACATGAACAGAGCATGAAAACAAGGGTGGGATACTAGTGCTGTGAGACTCAATTCTGAAATGGATCAGATGGGGAAGCAAGGGGGAGAGGCATAGTAGCATATGGGTGGAGGCCATGCCAGGCATGACAGAGGAATGGGTGGGTCAATCTGGTCTGAAGTATGCTAAGAGTGATAGGGAGAAACTTCACATAGTTCTGCATTTGGGAACAAATGACCTGGAAGGAAATATGGTAGATGTAGTCCAGAGGAGGTCTGAGGAGCTGGGGCTGATTTGTGAGGAGGCACAAAGATCAGGAACTTTCTCAGAGGTGCTTCCAGTACCCAAGGCAAGCACTGCAAGGAAGCTGATGATAGAGGAATTTAAAATGCAGCAAAGACAATGGTGTCAGTCCAAAGGGTATGGGCTGGTGGGAGGGTGGGGAAGGACCTGGGAGGGCAAGGATCTCTATGCTAAGGACAGGCTACGCTTGAGTGAGGAAGGAAGGAGGGTATTGAAACAGAAACTGGGGGAATACTTAGCAAACAATGAGAATTTAAACTAGAAGAGGGGGGTGGCAGGTGGGCAGGAGTCAGGCAGGATCCACAGGAAGGAAAGCCGAATGAGCTTACCTTCCATACCAGCAGCAAGGAACTTAGGGAGAGGTCAGGAGGGGATGCTAGAAAGGGAGACCAAGTAGGGAGAAGGGGGAAGGAAGCAGGGTGGAGGGTGGTAACCTTAAATGCTAGGAGTCTAGAGAGCAAAACAGCAGAGTTATAGACTCTCATGGCAGATGGGGAGGTGGACATGGTGGCCATCACTGAGACATGGGCCACCCATTACCATAACTGGGACCTGGCAGTACCAGGGTATAGGTTATTTCTGACAAACAGAGTAAAGAGAAAGGAGAGGGGGTGGCACTGTATGTAAGGAAATGACTGAAGTGTATCAGTGAGGAATGGGAGAAGGGCAGCAAGGAATCATTATGGGTGCAGATCCAGAAATCCAAAAATAGGACCCTGAGGATGGAAGTGGAGTACATGCCACCCTCTCAGACTAAGGAGTTAGACAGGGAACTAGTAGGACAGTTTAGAAGGACCTGCAGGAGGGACAGCATGGTAGTTGTGGGGGAATTCAACCTGCCAGGAGTGGATTGTGGTACCCCAGCCACCACAAATCGGAGGGAGTTGATACTTCCGGATGCCTTCCAGGACAGCTTCCTATTGCAGATGGTCAATGAGCCAACCAGGTTAAGGAACACCCTAGACCTCATGCTGACAAATGGTGAGTTTGGGAGGGAGCTGGGGGTGGAAGAACTGCTGGTGGGAAGTAATCACCACTCAGTGTGATTCAAAATAAACATGAGGAAAGGGGGAGTAGAAATGGGCACAAGGGTGTTAGACTTCAGGAGGGCTTACTTCAAGAGGATGAGAGAAATAGTACAGGGGTATCTGGCCAGGATCCATCCAAATATGGACACTAACGAGAAGTGAGAAGTCATTAAACTGGGAATTGAGGAGGCAACTACAACATGTACAAGGGTCCAGAGTAAGAAGGCTAGGGCCAAGAAGCCTAGCTGAGTGAGCAGGGGGGTCATGGAAAAAGTAAGGTAGAGAAGAGCCTCCTTTAGTAGGTACCAAAAAACAGGGTGAGGGGAGGATAGGGAGAAATACCTGTAGGAGTCAAGGGAAGTGACAAGGGTAGTCAGGGCAGCCAAGGTGTCCAGGGAACTTGGACTAGCACAGGGTATCAAAGAGGGGAAGTAGGACTTCTTCAGGTACATCAGGGAGAAAAGGAGTTGTAAGGACCAAATAGTAAGGATAAAGAAGGATGGGGAGTGGCTGGAAACATGGGCAGAACAGGCTGAAGCATTAAATTAGTACTTCTGCTCAGTATTTACTTAAGTGAAAGGGGAGCTATACCCAATGGGGAGGGAGGGTGGGCACGGGGGAGGTGACAGATGGGGAAATCCCAGTGTGCAGGGTACTGGAGGGCTTGAAGGCACTGAGGGTAGACAAGGCACTTGGGCCAGATGGTATACACCCCAGCGTGTAAAGGAGCTGGCAATTGTCCTGGTAGAACCCTTGGCAGAACTGTTCAATGCCTCCCTGGACTCAGAGAGTATACCTCAGGACTGGAGGATGGCACAATTGGTACCCCTTCACAAGAGAAGCCCCAAGGATGAGCCAGGAAACTACAGAATAGTGAGCCTCACATCCACTGTGGGAAAGCTGATGGAGACAATCCTGAAGGAGTGGCTAGTTTCTCCTCCTAGAGGCTAATGGGCCGAAGGAAGGCAGACAGCATGGGTTTGTCTCAGACAGATCCTGTCAGACCAACCTGGTGGAGCACTATAACTGGGTAACCAGGAAGTTAGACGAGGGCCATGCAGTGGAGGTCCTATACCTGGATTTCAGTAAGGCTTTTGATTCGGTACTGCATGGGAGGCTAGGAAATATGCTGGAAGGCACAGGGGCAGGGGTGAAGATGGTGGGATGGGCAGTGAAATGACTGCAAGGGAGACAGCAAAGGGTGGTGGGAGAGCAGATCTCATCTCCCAGGGTGATGATAAGTAGGGTGCCACAGGGCTCTGTACTGGGACCAGTGTTGTTTGGGATCTTCATAGCAGACATGTCAATAGGCATCAAGAGCAAGATCAGTCTGTTTGTAGATGACACCAAGATGGGAGCAGTAATGGATAACTTAAGAGGGTGGCAGTGGCAGGGGTTGCAAGATGATCTGGCAAAATTGGAGGCCTGGTCAGACACTTGGCAACTGGGATTCAATGCCAGGAAATATAAGGTGCTACATTTTGGAGCAAAAAAAACAAGGAGGAGCTGCCGGAAAGGGATATTCATGGGCACAATCTGAGATTGGAAGGGGGATGGTTCGGGGGAAATGAGGAGACACTTTTCTACATTGGGTGGGGTAGTGTCTGGGTGGAACACATTGCCAAAGGAAGTGGTATCCTGTAGAATAGTGGGCTGCTTCAAAAGGGGATGAGACAGGGTAAGGGAGGGTCACTGGAGGGGGTGAGGGGTGGGAGGAGGGGCAGCTGCAGTATAAGGGCTGCTAGCTGCACAATCACGCAGACTTGATAGACCATGAGGCTTTTATCTGCTGGCAATTTCATATGTTCATATGTTCATATTCCTTGGCTGGCCTTACATGAGGATCTGTAGAAACATAAGACTGTGACTCAACCACATGCAGTTTTGGGTCTAGTGGCCGCTCTACATGGGAAACAGTATCCAAACACAGCTGACTACTCTCAGTATAGGAAAGACACTCTCCCCAACAGTTGTATTAACTGGGAACATCTGTGGAAAGGAATTTATACATATAGTGTCAATGACAAGCTTAGATTGACACAATATTATATTCTGCATACCATGCACCTGACTCCTGTGAAGCTGTGTAAAATGGGTAAATTGCCAATGGATGATTGCTTTAGATGTGGTCAGGCGCAAGGTTCCCTGTTGCATATATTTTGGGAGTGTCCCTTGGTTGCTCCCCTATGGTCTGATATTAAGGCCAAAGCTGACCCCTTATTAGGGTTACAAGATCTTTTTACCCCGCAGATTTGTCTGTTAGGAGATTACACAAGAGTGGTAGTGAGGGAAAGGAGATACTTTATTAATCTAATTTCACTCACAGTGAAAGTCTTAGTATTAAAACACTGGAAGGATCAGACTTCTATTACCTCCCAGGAATGGCATGCCAGTTTATTATACAATTTAAGGATTGAGAAAACTATTGCTAGCTATAGAAATACAATTTCAAAGTTCAATGCCAAATGGGAGAAGTTCCATGATCTATGGTCAATCATTCCATCATATTAATAAAGGAGGCAGAGCCCTCATATAACCCTTTTGACTTATTTTCTTTAAGTGGGCATAGGTTATAAGCTTTCTATGTGATGACGTCCTCATACCCCCTTTTTTTTAGGTTGTAGTTTCTGTTTTTCCTAGTGGGCTAGTGAAATGACCTGTAGTGTTATAATTTGTGTACTGGCTTTGGGGGAGGAGGATTAACGGGGGAGATTTAGGGAAGGGATAAGAAAGGGGGGTGGAGGTGGAGGTAGGAGGGAGTAAGGATGGATGAAAGGGGGGATTTATGGGACAGTTATTTAATGTAATGTATATGTAATTGGATTTGTGTGTCATCCCCTGTAATATACACTGCATTGTTTGTGATTGGAAACTAAATAGCATTGTTTGTGATTGGAAACTAAATAGCATTGTTTGTGATTGGAAACTAAATAAAACATATTTAATTAAAAAAAAACATAAGACTGTGACTCATGATGATCAGGTTCATGTTCAACTACTGTGGGGAGTAGGACATCAACTACCCTCAAGTCTTCTGCCTCCCCCAAATTTTTCCCACCTGATAACTTTTTCTGGGTTGTAGCAATACTCCTGCTGTTATCCACAATGCCATCACTCGCTTTACCACCAGTGCCACCAGCACTTGCAATCAGCATTTATGCTTCTGATTTGGCAGAGAAAAACTGAGTCACAGAAATTTCTGTACTTGCAGCAACTGTTACCTTTTTTACCTTCCGCTGCTTAGTAGTACTACATCCACAACCACATTTAACATTGCTAGCTCCTGATGAACCTGCCTCATCATCATAACAACTTCCACTCCTACCATTTGGAGGCACACAAGCAATAACCTTCTTGGCAGCAGTGCCACAGCCAGAAACAGCTTTGCATGATTGTCTCTTTGTGGGCATTTGTTTTAGATTACACAGTCAACAAGAAAAGAAACACGTGCACTACAAAAAGTGATTTTTCCAATTTTGTGGGTTGATATAATGCAAAAAATACAGGAAAAACAATGCACAGCTTACAGCACAAAATTTTCAAAAATGTATTGCTGTTTGTAACTGTGTACAGAACTGAACACACCAATACTAAACACTAGCCAACAATAGTTGGCAAGACAGCCTTTCACACTGTGGTCTGTGAATCTCCCTTCTATACCACAGATCTGACCCTCCCCCAAAGCACACTTCTGCACTGTGTATCTCGATACAGACACTGAAAGTACTAATTTAAGATGCAAAATTCACACAGAATCAATAAACGATCAATGATACAAGCACACAAGAAAATAGTATAATCGTACTAAATTTGGACTCGAAAGTCCAAATGTAAATAGGCTTCTTGAATGTTTTTTGAAGGTTTGATGCACACAGCTCTGAGAGCTAACTAACTCCAGCTTTCCACTACACATACTACACTGAACAGAGGCTGTGCAAGCCCATAGGGAGCCCTTGTGACCTGCCATACAATGATCATTGCAAAATTCATCTTTAGGAGCCAAAGAAAGGCAAAGTAATGCAAAGTCCTTAGGGTTCAATGGCAACTTTGCATTCCCCACCAGTGCAATGTGGATCTATGTCATAACATCGATCGAGGAATAACAATCGCCATTTGGGCAAGTGTACATCACCGAAAATTAATTACAGTGATGTACACTCACAGTGACTAGAAAACCTGTGACTGGTTTTCTATATTATGCAGAGAGGCTGTGCCTCCTGCACCCCCCTACTTAAGGATTCTCAACTCCAGGGGAGTGAATGTTGGTAAGGTGTAAAAATTAAAAAAAAATTAAAAACCCCGACCTGGTGCAAAAAACGAGCACATCCAGAATAGAAACTGGCACCTTCACCAACCCTAGACCACCACCTACCCACCACACCACACCACATGGCCAGGTTGGCAGCTGACAGCTGCACTACACCCCATGTACCATCCCTCCCCTTCCACTCATTGTGTAACATGGCCTCCCCCGTGCATATATATACAGTGACATCCCATCGCTGTAGTCTCCTACCCTGCCAGGTAGCCCTGTACACAGGTGCCATGATTGAGTCACCCTTTTTGAAAGCACTTAATCACGGTCATCTTGTGCACAGTATACCACGCAAAGTTATTCACTTTGCAATGAGGAGTATTTCATGAATTTCGAATTCTACACTAAATACTCCACGTACCAAAGTTGAAGGACTTTGTCCATTTCTAATTACTTCCCAAATACCCTGAATTATAGATTATTCATTTCTCAGGATTGCACAATGAACAGTGTCCAATATTGAGGTCTTTATATTTGAGAAACAAACAACACAAACATACCTGTAAGATGTTTAAAACAAAAACCTCTAGCAACTAGAGATGTGTGGAATGGGGTGTTTCTCTAGCATAATTTGCAGAGAATGGCAATTACACCTTCAAAATGCTTTTCAAGAGGGACCTGAAGACCTTTTTATTAAATAAAGCTTTTCCCTCCTTTTAACTTATTATGCTTGTTTATATTTTATGTATATTTTATTTTTGTCTATATTATTCAGGTATCTGTAAAGCACCTAGAGTCGCTATAGAGAGCGCTCTAACAAATTAATAAACTGAACTAAATTAAACTTTTTAGAAGTTCTCTTTCAATTCTTGGAAATTCTAAAAGCATTCCTATTTAAACCATGGAATAATATTCAGCACATCTTGTAATCTGTGACTGCAGAAAAATGAATCTGTGGCTTACTGGTCCACAGCTGACATTCCTCTTTCAGAACTTCAGAATTTCATATCTGACAAAATTCCACAGATTGTAGTGGAATATCCAAAATTCTGCAGAATTCTGATGGAAGCAGAATTTTAAAATTCCACACAGCTTTACTAGCAACCTTTACCAGTTTTCTCCCACCCTCCAGCTGCACCAAATTTGCCCTGTCTGAAACCATCATCTTGCCCCCACCTTCCAAACCGAATGTCCCCTAGCCCCAAATACCAAACAGTATTAATGCAGCAGACGTAAACTTCACCAGTGAAGATCTCATGAAGTTGTCAAATTTTTACTTCACAAATCTTCACGTGAAAACTTTGCAAAGTGGAAGCACCTGTATGGTTCATAAGAACTTTGCAACATCTTGATTGCCATAGTGCCACATGCACCATAAGCTGTGTTACTACTGTGGTGGAGTTGTGTCTTCTGTTCCCTCTGGGCAGCAGCAGCATCCAGGGAGGAGGCAGAGGAGGATCTGGTAGCAGCAATGGAGATGGAGGCCACTTGTTTACCTCCCACACCACACTCGGACAATTGCCACTGAAGTGCCTGCCATCCAGTCGTATGTTTGATTTTAAGGTGGGTATGCTGCTCACCAGTGTCACCACAAGACCTATTACTGTCTGGGCTTTCTAATGCTCAGCAATGTTGGCATATTGTCATAGTATCATTTTGTTGTGTCAGTAATGAACAAGCATTTGTCAATGCCGAACGTTTGCTTGCAGGTATTTGCATTGGTGTTGGGCATTTATGCAGGCCCCCCCAGTTGAATCCATGTCCCTTTAGCATCCATATCCCCACAGAGTGCCTTTCTGCAACTTCTCTTGCATTGGATCAACATTTCACCCTCATGCTTCTTAAGTGTCTGTCTTATGTACCCTAACTCCTGGGTGTGCTCAAGGGTACAAACCTGCATTGTAACTGTGCAACCTGTGCTTGTAACACAGTCATTCAGTGGAATTATTTCACCAAATTTTTAACATAGGCATTTTGTCACCTCTGGTCATGAACACTGTCACTATGATTTTCTTACTGTGTACCGAACACTGATTTCCCACAACAATCGTGCTATTCTGCACTGGAAGCATGAAAACACATTTCAGCCAGGATGTGCAGAATGACAGCTGTACTGTTCTTAAGGAGGTGTGGGAAAATGCAAATGCTGAAAATCTGGAGTGAAAATATGACAAATTTGTGAAGTTACGAGTGCGTGTGAAAACTGCTCAAGGCACGCTCGTAAAACAGTCATGTTTTGGAATTTTGCACTGAATTTTCAACATAGGCATTTTAGGATGTCTGCTCATGAACAGTGTCACTTTGGTTTTCTTACTCTGTACTGAACATGATTTCCCACAGCGACCACGCTATTGTATGCCGGAAATGCAAAAACACATTTCGGCAATGATGTGAGAAATGACAGCTATACTGGTCATAAGGATATGTGAGAAAAGGGCAATACTGAAAATTTGGAGTGGAAATGTTAGAAATTCACAAAGTTACTAGTGTGCATAGAAACTGCGCAGTGTACACTTGAAACACAGCCATTTTATGGACTTTTGCCACCAAATTTTCAACATAGGTATTTTAGGACCTCTGCTCATGAACAGTATCACTGTGATTGTCTTACTCTGTAACAAACAATGATTTCCAAAAGCAACCGTGCTATTTTACGCCGGAAGTGTGAAAACACATTTTGGGCAGAATGTGAAAAATGACAGCTGCACTGTTCATAAGGAGGTGTGGAAATATGCCTATGTTGAAAATCTGTAGTGAAAATATTACAAATTCATGAACTTACTAGTGTGTGTGGAAACTGTGCAGTGCACACTCATGAAACAGTGATTTTTGGGAATTTTGTCACCAAATTTGCAACATAGGCTTTTTGAGAGCCCACCTCATGAACACCAACACTGTCATTTTGTTAATCAGTCCTGAAAGGTGATTCCGTGCAGTGACTTGCTTAATCACCTTTTGGGAATGAATAATGCCATAATAGTGACCGAATTCATGAGGAGGGTGTCACAATAACCCCATGTTGAAAATTTGGTGCCAAAATTACCCCAAATGGCCGTGATATGCACCAAAGTTGAAAAAACCCTGTTTATGCCATTATACAGCTTACCAGCATTTCTTCAGTTCACGGTCGGCTTTGAAGAGTGCAGACATGTTCCTGGTCCACCGAAGATTGTCGCACTGGGCTCCGGAGGTAAGTATGGGGTAAAGGGGGTGTGGGAAGGTGGATGCACAGAGGGTGGGTGCGGGTTGGTGGGGGGGGCAAGGACTCACCGAGGAATCATTTTCTTGTTTTACAGGATATAAAAAAAAAAAGAAAATGGAGGCTTTTGGTATGCTGGGGTGGGCTCCCAGCATGCCACCTAGGTAAGGGTGTGTGGGGAGGTGGGAGCACAGAGGGTGGGTGTGGGTTGGTGGGTGGGGGTGAGGGACAAAACAAATGCAGCTGGCATCATTGGTGGCCCTGTGCTGCCACCTATGTGTTTGCTGGGGGACTGGGACTGGGCACCCCACCAGCCATACAGTGTGTGTGTGTGTGTGTGTGTGTGTGTGTGTGTGTAAGCATGTGCATGCTGGGGTGGGCTTCCAGCATGCCAACTGGTTGTTTGTTTTTTGGGGTGGGAGGGCATTAGCCAATGGGGGATCGGGCATCCCCATCAGCCACACAGTGTGCTGAGGGGTGCATGAGCTGAGGGGGATTGAGAACCCCCCTCGGCACACAAGGTGGGGGCCGGGAAGAACAGGGAGGGGGAGGACATTATCAGAGGGAGTAAGTGGGAGAGCTTTGAAGCTGAGCTGTGCATGATAGCAGTTCAGCTGATGTGTATGCTAATTGCATACATGCTATCACTGCTGATTGCAGTAGACCTTTTGTTAGAAGTGAAAACCAACACAGCCGAACTGCTGTCATACACAACTATGCATGTATTGGTGCCCTAGGGTCATGCCTCCTACACTGTGCACTGCATTGGGGTGGAGGGTCACACACCTCCAAAAGGCATGCTGTTGCAAGACGTTCCTTGCGCTTGTGCACAAGTGAATGTGAAAAGTATCACACAAAGGATTTTGAAGGCCTTGCAAAATTATGGTACATAACAATTGTAGTTGCCAGAACCTGTGGTTATGATACTGTACACTTGTTCCATCAAGTTGTCCACCCTTCACTTATCACAATTCTTTCCTTTTTCCATCCTGCTCCTCTACTTTTTTTTCAGACACCCAGGAAGGATCAGTGACACTGTTATCCTTACCTTCATCCTCCCCTTTCTCCTTATCATTTCCCAGATCCTCTTCTTCCTTCATTTGCTTACCAAGGTCTTCCTCTTCCTCTGGCACAGTTCATGAGTCTACACCCCAACTCCTCCACAACATGCTTTTCTGACTCAGGTGCAGGAGGAAACAGCATTATGGGTTCATTTTCAAATTTCTGCAAAAAATGCTTTACTCATTTTAGTTACTGAAGTGAATATATCTGTTAGGAGTTCGTAGCTCTGGCTGCCTCCCTCAGGTAAAAGAGCAATCAAAACAGCTGTTTGTTTGTTTGTTGAATTTTGTTGACCTGGTAAGCCCACTGGGCCTAGAAGTCCCTTTTTCAGGGGTGCCTGGGGGAGGGGGATACAGATGGTAAGCAACTGAAATTGAACCAGATTAAGCTGTTGGTGGTATTTTTAATGAATGAGGGAAATTTGGCCAGGGCACCGAGGAAATTCCCCTACTCTGCCTGCTGGGGTACTGTCACTTCCTGTAGGTGGGATGGAGGGACTCATTTCGGAGCCGGACACAGGAAGAGAAGGAGGTGCTGATGTGGCAGGGGAGATGGCCTCCTCCCCTGTCTCTCTTTCTACAGAGGCTGAAAAAGATCGAAACTGTGAAGAAACAGTTATGGATTTGGAAGACCTGACTATAGAATTCAGCGAGGAGGATGGTGCACCCTATCCTACCTGTTTGGGGGGGAAATAATGGAGAAAAGCAGCAGAGAGCTGATGCAAAATAAAAATGGCCAAACAACAGAGAACATGCAGGTACTGGATACTGAATTGAAAGAAAAAGTTAAAATACTTCAGTTAAAAAAAAAAGATCATACAAAGAGCTGCAGAGCTAGAGAAAGAGATTGAAACTCTGGCACAAGTACCTGATAAATCCGCTGTAGCGAATAACATAGAGATGAGTCATCCAGCTTCTGACTCACAGTTGGGCCAAAATGACAGGGCTGCTGCTTCTGTCAAAAACAAGGTGGTTTAAAGCAATGTTAAACAAATGGCTGGTAGTTTAAATGGCGTAGAACCCATGTGCCGTGAGCCGAAGGAAAAGGAAACAGAAAGTGTTTGTCTAACTAAAAACATCAAAATGAGACTTGGAGTTGGGAAACAGTTACGTTTACAGGACTCACTATGAACTGAAGCAATGGAGAAAACTTATTCCTTCAGGGACAGGCAGAAGGAGAGAGAGACTGGGGCTCCAGAGCTCCTGACTTTTGCAATGAAGGTTCAGTACAGCATTCAATTGCACAAGTATTACAGAATGCTGGTTGAAAACAGGGACAGCAGGGAGCCTGGTTTCCTGATTCTGATGACTCTTCATATCAGAAGATGATAGAGTGTACACCTACAAAAGAGGCCACCATCAATGAACAAGACATGAGCTCCAACAAACCCCGGGGTAACACTTTTTCTATTGTATCTGGTACCAGTAATATTGATGCATGTGTTGGGGGAAATATAAATGAAGAGGAATCTATGGCAAACAGAGATATTTCTGAAGGTGTGAGTGTGAATGGGGCAGATATTACATTATGAATGAGACCCAGTGAGGAGCTCATACATGGGTCTGAAGATAGCCCAACATTGCAGCCTATATTTAAACTACCTGATTTGTTTTTAAACAAAGTGGAGCCTGCTCCCAGATGGAATGCTGTTAGGTTAGTGTACAAGAGAGGCTTAGAGAACCCCCCTGATAGGTTACATATAGCAAAGCAACTTTTAAAGAACTCTATGAAATTTTTTTCATCTGAGATTTTCGCCCTAATTGGGTTGGGAAACGGGAACTATGACATTGGCTTTAAAAATGTGTCAAGTCTAGACCGCTTCTGGGCCCAGTACCAGGTGTTAAGAAATACTCCTTTATGGATTCCTTTTTTAGTGGTCCCTTTAACAAAACCCCTAGTCAAATTAATTAGTTTTTTTAGGAATGAAGGGGTAAACATTGAGGACATCCTCTTTTGGCTGAAACAAAAGTATGACATCTTAATTAAACCTACCCCAAATTTGCACAGTGAGCAAATATAGGACAGGAGTTGGAGGGCGAGAGTTAAGCTATTTCTACAACACAGGCCCTGCTCATCTCCCCAGTTCCTTTTTTTAGGGAACGACAATGGATCAGTATTCTATAGTGGCCAACCCAGGTCATGTTTCAAGTGTGGGTCAGGGGCCCATTTAAGTTCTGCCTGTGACTCCACGAGATATAACCACTGTCTAGGGTTTGGACACAGTTCTGCTAATTGCCTAAACTTGTTTCGTTGCAACCTTTGCGAGAGGACAGGTCATGCATATGGTAGGTGTCCCTGGGCATCCCATAATGGGGAGGATTGTCCTTCACATGAGGGACTAATCAACATGGCCAAGCAACAATATGCAAAAGAGGCAGCCTCTGCAAGCATTGTGGTGGCTACATCACCAGGGCATTCAAGCTCCCTAGAACAGAATGTTTCTACAGACCCTCCTGCACCAAGGGACCCTCCAGGGCAGGATTTGGAGGGAATACAGGCCACAGAGGAAGTAATGGGAATGGAGACAGGTGAAGAAGCCCAGGGTATGAACGGGGAGACAGGTGATACAGAGCCAGACATGCTCCCCCACCACCCCCAGGAGAGAAGGATCCACCTTTTAGAATGGTATGTCATAAAAAAAGGAATAGACAAGGGAAAGCTGTGTCACAGGGGAACAGGAAAGTTAATATGAAGAAAACTGCCTCAGAACAGACTGTAAACAAATATGCTTTATTAAACTCAGAAGGAACCAGTAGTGAGTCTGACGGGAAGGGGATAGATGGTTCTTCAGTAACATCCATTACAGATTCTGAAGGAGGAGGGGGAGATTCAATAGCAAAACGAACAAAACAGCGAAGGTCATCCAAAACGCCATGAAGCAAGTATACTGACATTTTGCCTTTTTTTATATTATGGGGTCATTAAAAATGTATTTATTTTATTTTATTCTTTGGTCACTGGGTAAGACCCACTAGGCACAAGTGCCTGTTTTCAGGGGTGACTTGGGAGCACTTGGCGGTTAAGTGACTTGCTCAGAGTCACACAGTATGCAAGTAGAGGTTGTGAGAATCAAACCTAGGTCTGGTCTGCTGGATGTACCAAGCTTGTTCACAACTCATTACTCTAACCTCTAACCTCTACTCTAACCTCTAGGTCATTACTCTAAACATCGATAGTATTAAAAATGATAGAAAGAGGACTGGGGCCCTGTTTACTCTGGACAATTTACACAGTGACATCATTTGTATTCAGGACACTCGTCTTAAAACCTATGCTGAATTACAATCTGCATCCAGAGCCTGGTTGGCAGGGGCCTCCTTTTGGTCCTCAGGGACCGAAACCTGTGATGGGGTAGACATTTTACTAGCTAACCCCCTCCTAAAAGTATCCAGATTAGTTGACATATATCCAGGAAGGGCTTTGATGTTAGATATCTCCTACATGTCAGAAAGGTTTCGTATAATAACAGTGTACGCTCCCCAAACTAAAGCACAGAGAGTGGCCTTGTTTAAAGAGATTCAGTCTTATCTGCATAGAGTACATCCAGACTTGTAATCTGGTCAGGAGATTTTAACTGTGGACTCTCTACAACTGATAGAGGCCTTCGAACCTCAAAGTTGTTTTGTGACACTACAGCATTTCTACAGATAGATAAAACAGCTGGTTTGGTGGATACCTATAGAAGGAAACATCTAAATAAGGGATTTACATTTTTAAAAGTACCTTAAGGACTCGGATAGATTTTATCTTTGCATCTCAAGTGTTAAACATTCTTTCTGCTTCCACAATCCCTAATGAATTTTCAGATCATATGGCAGTTCAGATTCAGATATCATGGGAGAGAACCACACGATGTAAGAAAAATAAATGGCATTTAAATGAAACATTTTAGAGGATCCAAAAATGAAAAGGATGTGGAATCAGGATTGGTTAGCCAGGCTGTCAGTACTGGAAATGTATGAGAACATTACAGAATGGTGGGAGGATTCTAAAAAGAACTGGCAGAAACTTTTTCAAAATAGAGCTACGTATATAGCTAATAAGGAATACATGCAATACCTGCAATTAAGACAGTATTTACAGCATCTTATTTCCCAGGCTGAATTGTCTAAACAGGATTACAGTGCAATCATTAAAAACACTAAGAGAAGGGTTGAGGCACTGGATGCCACACCTCGCTCCATGCCGGTGACCTGGGTTCGAGAGTGGACTCAGGTTGTCAGTGGGTTGGCCAGGGGGAGACAGGCTTGA
This sequence comes from Neoceratodus forsteri, assembly GCA_016271365.2. Lineage (NCBI taxonomy): Eukaryota > Metazoa > Chordata > Ceratodontiformes > Ceratodontidae > Neoceratodus > Neoceratodus forsteri. The sequence continues at coordinate 622,551,799 of CM028137.1, read as the reverse complement.
GCATCCAATGACAGCTTGCTGACTCCAGGGAGGGACTTGGCCGATGCCAGACACTTGTATGACCCTGAGCGGAGGCTCGAGGAAATGCAAGCTCCAACTCAGGAGAAGAGGGGTGGCCAATGAGCAGCAAAGATGTCAGCGTTAGTGCCTTGACATCAGGGAGCCAGTCACTGCTCGGGAAGGGAGAAAAGCATGGAAAAAATGCCTGCCACAGCCTGGAAGATGGGGGGACCGAGGCTGTGCCCACAATGTGCCAGGACCTACCCAGCAGCCCCCGACCGACGAAATGTAAGTATCAGGGTGTTAGGATCCCTGCCTCTTCCCCGCCCAGGGGGTAAACCATGGCTCCATGGGGCTTGAGAGTCTGTCTGGGTAGGGTTCTAGGTAGTGGGATGTCCACTTATCTCCCCTGAAGGGTCAGAAGTGGCAGGCAAGGAGGAGAGATAAAGAATAATTAAAAAAAAAAAAAACACTAAGGGAAAAATGTCTGACATCTAATATAATAGGGCCAAGTCCCTAAACCAGAAATTGAGATTTGGGACTCAGGTAAGGCAAAAATCATTAAACCCATTCAAAGAGTGTAATAAGAGGGTTGAAAACAGATTTATTGCAGAACTAAGCACACGGACAGGACAGTTAGTAAATTCTCCACAGAAGATTTTGAATGTGGTAGAAGAATATGTGGCAGGTCTATTTGGTACCACCACTCTGGATCATGATCCCTCTAATTTATTAAAATCATTAGAGTTAACACAGATATCTGAAATAGAGGTCCAAGATTTGATTAAAGATGTATCTGTAGAGGAAGTGACAGCAGCTATTTCACAGCTAGCTCCACATTCTGCTCTGAGTATGGATGGATTAGGGTCAGGATTTTATAAAACCTTTAGTATAGAATTAGCCCCTGCTTTGGTGATTCTGTTTAATTATGTTTTAACATCATCAAATTATGCCCCTTCTATGCAGGAAGCAGCTCTTGTACTGCTCCACAAGAAAGGTCTGAGACAGATAATAGGTAACTGGCGTCCATCAAGTCTGTTAAATACAGATTTGAAAATCTTAAGTAAAACCCTACAGACCAGATTATTGAAAGTAGCTCCAACACTAATTTGTCCTTTTCAGTCTTGTTCAATACCAGGCAGGAAACAACAGGACAATCTTATGGTTCTGAGGGAATTAGTGTTTAGAGGGCAGGCAGGGCAAGCACAGGGCTTCATCTTAAGTATCGACCAAGAGAAAGCTTTTGACAGGGTTTCTCACAAGTTCTTGTTTAAAACTCTCAGGGCATTTAGGATTCCAGAGGTTTTTGTAAACTGGATAAAACAAATGTATAAAGGGGCCATGATCATCCCTAGTACAAATGGTTGGGAGGGGAAGAGGATAATGGTTGTAAGAGGTGTTAGACAGGGTTGCCCTTTGAGCCCCTTACTTTACACCTTTGTTATAGATATTTTTATTAGAATGTTGTTAAAAGAACAAAGGATCACAGCAGTAGTAACTAACCCAGATTGTCCCCTGGTCAAGGTGTTAGCATATGCAGATGATTTAGTTATAGCAATATCTTCTAGTTCTGGTGAGGCTCTAAGTAATATATTTCAGCAGTATTCCAAATTTTCAGGTTCTGAAATTAATGTGGGAAAGAGCAAGAGGGTTACAATAGGTGATACCCAGGTACCACAGTTAGGGCATATAGGTGGTATTAAAGTGACTGATCAGCCCATCTCTATATTAGGTATAGAGTTTGGTCCAGGGAACATGGCTATGTTAAACTAGAAGGGGAAAGTGGAGAAGGCAACATGATTAGTCAATAGTTGGAAGGGACAACTGTCAAAGAAAAAAAGGGTGGTTTTAATTAAAACACTACTGGTCCCTACATTTCTCTACTTAAGTTATATATACCCTCCTCAAATAAGTATGTTTATAGTCATTGACAGCATATTATTTCAGGCATTCTGGGTATCTAGATTGAATCCTGTTAAGAGGGAATATACATATCGTCCTGTTTGTGAAGATGGGGTGGCAATGGTCAACCCTATCGCATTCTTGTTTAGTAAACATAGAAACATAGAAACATAGAATTTGACTGCAGATAAGGACCATTTGGCCCACCTAGTCTGCCCATTTCCCTTCCTAATGGATAAGCTGCAGATCCTAGTTAACCAACAGCCTACTTCCTCCTACCCCCACTAGAACTGCCTTATGTCTGTCCCATGCATTCTTGAATTCCACCACTGTTTTTGACTCTACGACCTCCTCAGGAAGGCTGTTCCATGTTTCCAAAACCCTCTCTGTGAAGAAATACTTCCTCACATGTACTGCCAACTAAACTTATATTGCACTAAGCTGCCCCTGTCCTGGCTAATGCTGGCAACTCACAGACTGGGAGGATGAATCCTGTTTCTGTTACTGTTATTATGCTTACATGGGGTATCTATCTCTATTCCAGTCAACAACCACCATGGAGAGAATACCTCACAACACAAGAACTTTACTTTCTCCAACCAAATTGCCGAAACACAACCTGTGCGTGCCCACACCACCCTTATCCTTCTGAAGGGTTGTACCTACATCTCGTTTCACATGCTCAGAAAATACAAAATGACACAACTGATTCATCTCCCATTCCACACTATTAAACTGTGGTTTCTTCTACTCCTCATCATCCTATTGTCAGGGACACAGAACTTAACCCTGGCCCCTCTGTCCATCACTCTCCCACTGACCTATCGGCTATCTCTGGAAAAGGACTTCTTATTGCCCATATGAATATTAGGAGCATTACCAGGCATTTTGCTGATCTTGAGGCATGGATGAAAGTGTACAATCCAGACCTACTCTGTCTATCTGAAACATGGCTCAAGCCTCACATTCCAGACTCATTATGTTCCTTGCCGAATTACTCCTTGATATATAGAGATGGGCCTTCCCCAAAACATGCAGGGGGGCGTCGTTCTTCTCTATAAAAAATCATCTTGATGTTATGGTCTGCCCACTCACCAGTTCCCCCTCAGTCTGTGAGTCCCTACACACAACCATTGCCCTTGGTGCAAAAAACTCCACATTATTGGCACCTACAATACGCCCACTGGAGGTACCACAGGTCTACAGGATTTACTTAATCAAACTGTCACAAACGCCAGGCAAAACGAGGTCATAATCTTAGGTGATCTTAACCCAGACTGGGTGGGAACAACATACAGCACACTGCTGATGCTAATGCAGAGCTATAACCTGCACCAGATCTTAAATGAACCCACTAGAACCACCCCTTCTCTACCTACCTCCACCCTCATAGACTGGGTACTGGTGAATCGCCTTGACCATGTGCAAACTGCAGGCATTTTGGCAGATGTTATCACAGACCATTCTCCCACTTTCTGTGTATGGAGCCTAGAGACTGCTCCCCCACACCCTCTGCGCTACATCACAATTACTAACTTTGCCAAACTGGATGTGGAGGCTTTCCTCTATGAGGTATCCTGTATCAACTGGTCTGACATCTGCCATTCCCATGATGTTGACATAGCCCTTGATATCTTCATTGATAATTTCACAGCACTCCAGAATAAACATACTCTGAAGGTCACCAGAAGGGTCAGGGGTAAACCAACCAGATGGTTACACAAGGACCTGCTGGCTAACCTGCACACATGGGACAAACACTGGAAGAAGTATAAAGTGTCCAGGCTACCAGAGGACTACAATACCTACAGGGCCTCTTGGAGCTCTTGTAATAAACAAATCAGAACAGCAAAGAGCATCTACTGCAAGGAACTGCTCACAAACTCTGCTGGTGACCCTAGAAAATTCTGGACACACATCAAGACCTTTCTTGGTGCTGCCCAGTTGTTGACCCCAGGAGATATGATCCTAAATGGTGTGCATTGCAATGACTCAAACACTATAGCGAATGCCTTTAACAGATTATTCATGGACCTGCCTCAGTACACCTCATCCTTCGCTTCACCTCCCACAGTATCTCAGTCTTACTGCACACCCCAGAGATCTGCATCTGGTGCTGACCACTGCCAACTAACTACTACCCCCCCTTTCTACTTTAAAGCTATATCTAGGTCCAAGGTCCAAAGGCTATTGCAAAACATATCTGACAACACTAGCCCCGGCTCAGATTCACTAGAGCAACAACTACTGAAGATAGCGGCACCATTAATTGCCTCACCATTGGCCAAGATTTTCACTCTGCCTCTCTCTCTGCATTGTCCCAGATCTCTGGAAGATTGCCTGAGTTACGCTTATCCTTAAAAAAGGAGACCCAAAGGATATCAAAAACTTCAGGCCCATAGCCATCCTCTCTGTGTTAAAAAAGTTACTGGAGAAGCTTATTGCAACCCAAACCATTGACTATCTCACAAAGAACAACCTTTTCTCAGACACTCAGCATGGTTTCAGAAAAGGACACAATACCTCAACCACTCTTCTTAAATTCTCCACCGATATACTCTGCAACATGGACAAAGGCCTACTCACTGAAGCAGTATTTATCGATCTTACCAAAGCTTTCAATCTTGTTGATAATCCCCTGCTTCTCTCAACCCTGCATAGACATAACTTTTCATCCTCAGTAGTTGACTGGTTTAACAACTACCTATCAAACAAATTACAACTAGTTAAATTCAACTCCTTTCTCTCGGATGTGGCTAACACTGACATCAGAGTACACCAGGGCTCCATCCTAGGACCCCTTCTTTTCTCACTATACATCAACAGCATAGATAATGCCATACTCTCCTGCTCAGCTATCATATATGCTGATGATCTCGTCCTCTACTCCAGCACTGACAAAGTCAACATCATTAATGAAAACCTCTTCTCAGATTTCAGGAATGTGTAAACATGGCTAAATGCTAATAAGCTCATCCTCAACACTAAAAAGACCCAAGCTATGCTATTTGGCACTGCCCCCAAACTCAGGGCCCGTAACGAACCCCTCCAAGTCCATGACTCTGGGGGGTCTCTCATCGACTGTGTCACATCCTTCAAATACCTGAGAGTTTTCCTTGACAATTCTTTTGACTTCAGTCTGCACAGCCAGTCAACCTGTAAAGCAACAAATGCCATACTTGGAATCGCCTACAAGACTAGTCACCTGTTAACACCATCTGCTAAACTGGCAATTGCCAAGGTCATTCTGCTTCTTGTGCTGACATGTGGTGTCTTCACTTTTGCTAATGCCCATAAGACTGCTCTCCATAAATAGGATGTCGCGTATAACAACATTTGTCGGTATGCCTCCTCTCTTCCCATTGCCCAAGTACCACTGCACACTGTATAGCAACCTAGGCTGGCTCTCCCCAACTGCCTACCGACTATACTCCCTAGGCACCCTCACAGACTCTGTAATCCGTAACCAAACCCCCTTCTCCCTTGCAGGTCTACTTGTGCCACATACACCTGCCCACAGACTACGCTCGGCAAATACATTTCTACTTACCATACCTAGGTGTCTTACTTCAAAAGGCTCTGGAGCATTTCACTGCACCACCCCGGCCACCTGGAACTCCCTCCCTCCGTTCCAGAGGCAGGCTAACTCCCACCCAATCTTCAAAAAATAACTATATCACCACCTATCCTGGGACCCTTACACATTCTTTGATCCCACTTAATGCCGCAAAGCCAACTACCCTATTTCTCCCATGACACCACTGCACTTGTAAACAAGCTTTGCTATAAAATGTCTTTATAGCTGCCACTTCGTCCAGTTTCAGTTGTTATTTGTATGTACTAATGTTACCTTTTGTCATCTCTGCCTAGCTATATGCATTATCTTAAGTACTGTTTGACTTCATCTGTATCTAACCTACCTGGACTATATACTATGTATTGTATAATCTCATCTCATTTTATGTATGTATTCTCCTGGGTCATGCCTGAAAATAGTCAATTTTTGGCTAGCACACCTAACCCAGTAAACAAAAACTAAATAAATAAATAGAGTGACACAGGTTTTCACACTAGGGCAGACTAGAGTGAAACAACTTCATTTAAATTTAAATTAGGATGAAATCAGGGGAGAATAAGAAAGGAAATCATTCTATATGCCTGTAAACTACACATATATACAGAAAATAGGTTGAGGGAACTTTCCCTTTAAAAAAGATTGCCACTAATGGAAAAATACTATTAAGGGTTCTAAGCATGCACTCAGTGCAGACACCTAGTATTTCCTCTGCACACTAACTAGGACTGCATAAAACAGAGTCTGTCTGTGTCCTGCTACAATGTAACCATGAGCTCTGCAGCTCTGTGTGCAGTCTGCAAGTCAAAAGCTTCAGAAGTGAGTGACCTAGCCATTTTCACAAAGTTGCTCTGAACTTTACTGGTGAAGTTCTAATTTTCCATTTTCAGAGTCCTAATACTGAGAAGCAGGACTTTGCAAACTGTGAAGAACATTGCGAAGTGGTTTTTCAACTTTGCGCATCTTTGCATAAGAGTATAGTAGTTTTCCAATTATGATAGGAAGGGCCATGGTCTGAGCTGCATTTTTCTTGGCTGCGCAGTGGTCCTCCCAGCTCCACAGCCCACTATCTTTACAGTAGTAAGCTGACAGCTTTCAGTGCTTCACTTTACTGTAATATAGGACAAGATTTAGGTTTATTGTTGTATGTGGATATGTGGCTGTTTTGATACTAGAATGTACCTCAGGGTTTGGTCTCGTCACCAATGTTTTTTGCCATGTATATGCTGCCTACCTGCCCCTGGGAGAGCTAATTATGAAGTACAGTTTGGGTTTTCATTTCTATGCGGATGATATCCAGCTGCATGAATGCCTTGCCAAGATCAATGACTGAATGGCCTCTAGTTGGTTGTGACTGAACCCCGATAAGACAGAGGTACTGGTTGTGGAGTTGAACAGAGGGTGTGATGGGATGGCCTCTGGTGCAGAAACAGGTTTGTGCCTGGGGTCTGTGCCATTGAAGGCCTCCTCTAGGGTGCATGATCTTGGTGTGACCTTTGACAGCAGACTGACATTTGAAGCTCAGGTGTCATACGTTGTCTGGATCAGCTTTTATCATCTTAGGAATATCGCCAGGATCAAGCCCCTAGTTCCACCCCTGGACCTCTCCACCTTGGTGCACACCTTCATGACATCAAGGCTTGACTACTGTAATGCACTCTACCTCAGGGTCTCAGGAGGTACCCTCTGTAGGCTGCAGCTAGTGCAGAATGCAGTTGCCAGGTTGTTGACAGGGCAGTCAAAATATTGCCTCATCACCCCAGTGCTGCGTAAACTGCACTGGCTACCAGTCAGGTGGAGGGTCCTCTTCAAGGTGGGCTTGCTCATCTTTAAGGCCCTACATGGGCTGGGCCCTGGATACTTGTCTGACCTTACACCTGCTGCCTTGGTCCACTCCCTCCACTCCTGCTGTAGGAGCCTCCTTGCGATTCCCAGGATGAGGCTGAAAACAGCCAGTGATAGAGCGTTCAGTGTCACTGGCCCTGTCCTGTGGAATTCACTTCCACCGTCTGTATGGGAGGCCCCTTCAGTAGAGGTATTCAAGGCCCACCTTAAGACCTACTTGTTTATTCTGGCCTTCCCAGACACTGTGTATTATAGCCTATCTTTGGGATGGTCCCTTCTAGCTACTGTTTTTAGTGTAGGCCTTGTCTACTTATTTATATGGTCTGTCTAATTTATTGTTGGCATTTTTACTTTTTTATTTTATGGATACTAATGTTGATGTGTACGCATCCAGAGCCTCCAGGATTGGGCACATGAAAAAATATAATTTGCCTTGCCAAAATAGAAACAAGCATTTGTCAATCAATGCCGAATGTTGTCTTGCTGGCATTGGCATTGGTAGTGCAGGAGTTAGAGAGATGCATAATAGGCTTAGCAGTGAAGTATTGAACTGATGCCAACCCACCCCCACCCTGCACAGACTGACAGGCATTGGGGTGTCCCTTTGGGTGTTTGGTACTGCAGTGTGGGAAAACATTTTGGGCAGGATGTGAACAATGACAGCTGTACAGTTCATAAGGAGGTGTAAAAAAATGCCAGTGTTGAAAATGTGGCATGTAAATATAGCAAATTTGCGAAGTTACAAGGATGCATGGGAAATATGCAATGCACACTTGCAACAGTGCCATTTTATGGGCGTTCAGCACCAAATTTTCAACATAGGCATTTTAGCACCTCTGCTCACGTACAGTGTCACTGTTATTTCCTCAAGGTGTCCCAAGAAGTGATTTCGCACAGAGCCCACGCTATTCTGTGCTGGAAGTGCAAAAACACATATTGGGCAGGATGTGTGAAATGACAGCTGTACTGTTCATCAAGAGGTGTGGAAAAATGGCAATGGTGAAAATCCAGAGTGAAAATATCACAAATGCATGATGGTACGAGCGTGCGTGCAATCTGCCAACGCACGCTCGCAACACAGTCATTTTATGGAGTATCATCACCAAATTTTCAACATAGGTATTTTAGGACCTTTGCTCATGAACCATGTCACTGTCATTTTCATAATCTGGCCCAAACACTGATTTTCCACAGCGATTACGCTATTGTGCGCCGGAAGTGCGGAAACACATTTCGGGCAGGATGTGGAAAATGACAGCTATACTGTTCACAAGGAGGTGTACAAAAATGGCAATGCTGAAAATCTTGCATTAAAATATTGTGAATTCGTGAAGTTATGAGCCTGCATAGCAACTGCACAATACGTGCTCGTAAAACAGGCATTTGTTGGATTTTTTCCACCAAATTTGGAACATAGGCTTTTTGAGAGGCCACCTCCTGAACACTGGCACTGTCATTTCATAATGGGTCCCGAAAGGTGATTTTGCGCAGTGACTGCGAAATCACCTTTCGAGGCTGATTAACACCATGACAGTGATAGAATTCATGAGGAGGGCCCCAAAAACCCCAAGTTGAAAATTTGGTGCCAAAATTCCAACAAATGCCCGAGATACGCAGCAAAGTTGAAAAAACCCTATTCATTCCATTATACAGCTTATCGGCATTTCCTCAGTTTGCGGTAGGCTTTGAATAGTGCAGACGTGTTCCTGGTCCACCGAAGATCATCGCGCTGGACTCCGGAGGTAAGTATGGGGTGAGGGGGATGTGGGAAGGTAGGGTGCACAGTGGGTGGGTGCAAGTGGGGGCAGGAGACTACGAGGGACCATTTATATGTTACAAGGGAGAAAAAAAAACTAACATCACGGGACAGTTTTTTTTTCAGGGGACTTGGCACGCTGGGGTGGGCTCCCAGCATGCCACTGAACTGTTTTAGGGGAGGGGGATTGCTGCAGCTGACAGGGGATTGGGCACCCTCGTCGGCAGACAATGGGGGGTTAATTTATGCCAACGGGGATTGGGCACCCCGTCAGCACACAATGACAGCTAGAGGGAGGCAAGAGCCGAGGGGGATTGGGCACCCCCCTTGGCATATAAGAAATGTAGGAGGGGCTGATTTATGCTGACGGGGAGTGGGCTTCCCCATCAGCACACAATGAAAGCGGGGGAGGCAAGAACTGAAGGGATTGGGCACCCACTCAGCATACAGGAAATGGGGTTGCTGTATGCTGACGAGGTGGCCTCTGCCGGCAAATGTGTGCGGGCCACAGTAAGCTAGCTAGGAATTAAGCACTCTGAAGTCAGCCATTGAGCGCCTGCCATGCTGCTATGTGGCGAGCATGCAGGAAGGGTCCGCTGCATCTGATGAGCTTTGCTCAGATTGCAGCAGACCTTTCCTTAGATGTGTTCACCACATTAGCATGCATGATGTGGCTGCTGGCATGCAGGCTGATTGGGGAATGAGGAACACACCTACTGATGCGTGCCCTGCATTTGTTCCGCAGTGGCCGCTCCTCCAAAGCTGCACTACCACAAGATGTGGACTTGCACGCAAGCATGGCAAGCCAACATAAAAAGGACCAAGGGGTCATAATAAAGAAAAACTAAAAAGCACATCATACTGCAACAGAGCTGTAGAAAAATTTAACAGGATGTTGGGATGTATAAGGATAGGCATGAGCAGCAGAATCCAGGAGGCGATCCACCCACTGTACAAGTCATTGGTGAGATCACATCTGGAGTACTGCACAAGGTACTGAAGTCAAATGCATACCTGGCAGACGAATTATCTGGCCCAGTCACAGTTTTATTTAATAGATCTTTTACTGAAGGAAAAGCCTTTAAAGACTGGAGGGAGGCTCGTGTTACCTCTATTTTTAGAAAAGGGGACAAGCTCATTGTGAGTAACTATCAGTCTATCATTCTCACATCTGTCCTGGGTAAGATATGGGAGCAATTTGTTAGAGACAAAATTGAAAAACACATTAAGTTAAAGGGGCTAGTTGATATTACACAGCATGGTTTCTGCTAAGGCAAATCATGCCCAACAAATCTACTACAGTTTTTTGAGCCGGTCAGTAAGGCTACTGATATGGGTTTATGGGTGGATATAGCATAAATGGATTACTCTACAGCCTTTGATACCATCTTGCACAAAAAATTAATAGATACCTTGTCAGAATTAAAACTTCACCGCAATATAATATCAGGGGTTGAATCATGGTTAACCGGCAGATGTCAGCATGTAGGTATCAGGGGATACTTCTCTGAATGGGGAAAGGTTACTTTTGGAGTGCCACAGGCATCCGTTTTGGGACCCAACTGCTTTAATTTATATTTTTCAACAATAAGAATTGTCTACTGGTACATAGGTATGCAAATACACTGACTCAAAAATAGATACTATCATAAACAACTATGAGACTATCACAGAATTAAAAAGCCAGTTATTTTTTTGGGAACAATGTACCCAAAAACATAAATTAAGATTCAACCAGGATAAGTGGAAAAAGATTCACTTAGGTCATAACAACGTCATGAGTGAATATACATTTAATGGGCATATAATCCAGGCAGCAACATCTGAAAAAGACTTAGATATAACTATTACTAGTAAGTTATCTTTTGATTTACACACCAGGAAGACTTAAAAAATGTAATAGACTACTCAGCTGCATATTTAAAAGTATAAACAGCAGGGATGCTAGAGTGATTGTTCCACTGTTCTCAGCGTTGGTCAGACTGCACTTGGAATATTGCATGCCCTTATGTCCCCCACAGAGAAAAAGAAATGTATTGTTGGTGGAGAGGGTGCAGAGAAAGATGACAAAGAAAATAAAACACTTGAAACATAGGACCTATGGTGAGTGACTAAGGGAGTTGGGAATGTTCTCTCTGGAGTATAGGTGAATAACAGGTGACTTGTGTTTTGTTTACAGGGCCCTCAAGGACAAAATATTGTGGGAATGTACAGGACTATCATTGAAAACATGTTCCAAAAATGTCAGATCCTATAGACTCAGATTGAGGGGAGAGAACTATAATATTGAGAGAAGGTGTAGCCAGAGGGTGGTAAAGTTATGGAATTCATTATCAGTAACAGTGGTACTATGGAAATGTTCAAAAACTCATTGGACAGACATCTGGGAAAAGAATACACTCGAAGGTACCATTTATATGTGGTGAGTCACTAATAGATCTTGAACCTCCTGACTTGAAATGTTTCTATGAACCTGACAAAAGACTGCAATCAGGTGGAAACAGTACTGTGCAGGGCAGCTGAGATGTTCCAGGATCTTGGGGGCAGAATTTATGCAGAATGGCTGCAGGGCTTAAAGATGTACACCCTTGAGAAAAGAATAGAAACAGATGGCATGATAGAACCACACGAATATCAGCACATGGGCAAGCCGGTATTGTCACCGGTGTCTGCAATGCCAAAATCAGTTTTTACTGGTGTTCTGTCCTTGTACCCTTTTGGTATGTATGCAAATATTCAGAATAAAAGAAGGTTAAGTGTATATCAGATTAAAGACAACAAAATGAAAATAGAACAGGAAAGAATTTATAGAAAAATACAATTTCTGAAGATTCAGTGATCTGGTAAAAAAATGAAATGTTTTATTTTTATCAGTGTATAGCAATACCAAATTCCAGAATTTTACTGAATTTTCTGGTAAAGACTGAAAATCAGTGTCCTTGGTCAAGAGGGTTGGCTTTAAAGGCCCTATTTTTCTTGTGCATAAACATGTGGATGAGGGAAAACTCACTGCAATGAGCAGGAGGAAGATTTAAGAAAAATATCCATAAACACTTTGTCGCTGAAAGAGTGCTGGAAAATAAGACCAGAAGACATGGCAAGGGCCAAATCAGTGAGCAGTCTCAAAGGCGGGGGTGACAGAAATATAGTCTGTGTTGGGGGGGGGCAACTAAGGAGTGGGTTGGTTGCTGCAACTAGACAGGAGTAGGATTCGCAGACTGGATGGGCTGGGTAGCCTTTATCTGTTGTCAATGTCTATGTATATATGTATAGAAGCATTAAATTGATAAGTGCCAGTCTAGTTTTCTATTATAGTCTGCACTGCATTACTCAATGACTCTAGACACACCTCACCCCCCCCAAGGCATGCTGAAGGTTGTCTGTTAACAACTTACTACTGGAGAGGCAGTGCACTGTGGGGTTGGGAGGATAAATAATAGAGCAGCCAGGTAAGTGACTTGCTCAGAGACAGACTGTATGCAAGTGTCTTCTGTGGGTTTTAAACCCAGGTCTGCTGCATCAACATGGTCGCAGGTTGGTGCTCTTCCCCTTAGGCTATACTAGCTCAACAATCAACCCAATCATAAATCATGGGTTGGGGCACTATGTAACTGTTCTGGACCTTTGGGGCTGGGGTGGTTGAGCTATGGAGTTTGCAAAAAATTATGGATTACTGTAAGGGGCTGGTGGCAGAGTAGCATTCCAGCTTATTATTTTATGTATAGTAGACTGATGGGACCTGATTGTTGGAAATTACTGGGGGTGAGAGGCCTTGTTGTTTGTTCTAGTCAGCTGTGGAGCACTAGAGGTTATTTTTTTTATCTATTTCAGGCTAATCAGTTAATTCAAATGAAAAATCCAAATAGTTGGGGGTCCTGAATATCTGAGAATTGATAGTCACAAGCTCCAGTACTCAGAAACCTCATATAATGCATTTTTATAGCTGAATAGAATAATCAAGATCATTTTGCTTATCTAGGTAATGACTGACTGGCCAAAACATAGTGGATAACAGACAGATAGTTTCAATGAATAGTTTTATATTCATAGATAATTGCTATCCAAGTTAAAGGATGAGCATGCAGAATGGCACCACATAGTCTTATCTGACTTATCCAATCCCAAATGACGCAGAGTGAATCCAGATAACCACATAACCTGCTAGACAGCCAACAACACAAATAATGCACTATCACACCATCAACAGGTTTCATCCAATCCTTTTTTCACAGATGCTGGTGCTACTTACAGTATATTCTGCTCCAAATTCTTCTTACTGTGACACTGGGCATTGGCAATCACCTAGAGTGGTAGCCCTACATTCAGGTCATGGCTAATGACTGAGTGGTGCAGCAAGCTAGATTTGCACTTTGATCTTCCGAAACTTCCACCATTAGCCATGTTTTGGAATATAATAGCAATGTTTTGCTATCAGAAACTTTTTTTGCCGGGGGGGCTTCTTTGCTGAGATGTTAAACGAAGGTATCTTCTGCTTATCTCAGGTGGCTCATGTGAAAGTTAAAGATACCTTGGTACTTTCTGAAGGGGTTGGAGAGTCATGTTGTGTGTCCTGGAAAATATTTCCTCTCTGAACCACAGGCTCTACTGTAATGCTATGCGCTTGGCATTAGTACACTTAACTGCTGTTGCTGCTGCTGCTGCATATAGTACATAGAGCATAATGTGCTCCCAGAATCTAACTCATTATTTTTTAAAACACTTTAGGTTACAGTGCATGAAAGATGCTATGTAATACCAAATTCTAATTATTCTTAATATGCATTGCCTTTTTTCACATCATATGATTAGCTGCATATGGTCATTGTATTGTTTTAAATTGTCAATGAAAAGATTAACTGCAAAAAATATAATACCAAATTCTAGTCTACTCATTTCTAATTCTTGTTTGCTCTGTTCTAGTTCTTGCTGATGAATACTACTTTTAACTTCAGGTAACAACTGGCAAAAACTGAAGGCGGAAAGGGACTTTTTCTGCCTGTATCTGAAACCAGCAGTTAATGTAATTATTAATTTTTTGTCGCTGATGAAAAACATTTTTGTGGACACCTCCACCTGTAGAACCTGCTTAACAGACATGCTGCCTTGGCATGCTCTTGCACAGTGACTGACAGCAGGTGCAGTCACCGTGCACACTTTACTAGCAGCCCCCACTTAACTTGGTTGCCTGACTGGATGCCAGACAAACAATGCTATGTCCCCTGTAGCAGATAATACAAGGCAGGGGATGCTTTAAATTTTGTGATTATCTGCTGAGGCAAAGCTCCCTGCAAAATGCAACTCTGCATCCCCCTTTGGCATTCAACATAATTTATGGCACACTTCCATGTCACACTGCTTTCTTAGAACATTGCAATCAGTCACATTTTTTTGTTGCTATTTTTACTTCTTTTTTATTCACTTCAAATTGGCTGTTTATTTTTGTATCAATCAATGTCTCCTTCTATTCCTCTCACGCACCTCCTTTCTCACACTCCATCTTTCTCAAAGTCCTCCTCAGATATCATTCAGCCACCTCATTTATCTGCATGTAGTTTGCTTTCTTCCCTATCCTCTCTTCTTTCCCTTCACCTACCTGTATGTTTTTTGCAGTCCTCCACCCCATCCTAGTTATTGCTGCATTATTCATTCCCCTGTTCACTCATAGCCCTTTGTACATATCACGCCAGTTCCCCAGCCCCCCAACTCTTATCATGATTATGGCACTGTTTAAATGTATTATATTGCTGCACTTTCTGCACATCACAGTTTGAGCTACCACTATCGGTTTTTGTTATGCTGTTAATTTTAATTAAGTTTGCAACTCTGGATATTTCTGTCTGTGAGTTACCTTTTATAATCACTACCCCAGTGTCACACCTGGAAATGAATTGCAACTCGTGATGCCTTTCTTGGACAACAATTTTATAAAATAAATAATTTTAACTGCTACATTGACACTAGTAGACAGTGCATATTTTTTATGTTGGTTTATCAATCCCTAATTTTAGTGTACTTGTGCTACTTTACCCCACAGCAGGACTTTCAACAGCCCAAGATACAGGGAACTTACAGGAATTGCCACTGGGTCATTGTTGGGAACATGGGTGGACAGGTACAATGTCACTGCACTGCCTTAGAGTTTTTCATCTAAAGTTCCCTTCAACCTACCTCTGTCAGACTTTCCCTAATTGGCCAAGCCTTTGACATTACAGGAGGATATTTTGGGGATACCCGTAACGTGCAATGCCACAGAAGAAGGTGTCAAAGTGCTTTGATGGTCATATACCCCCTCCCCCCAGATTCTGAATGGGTATTCTGTGCTACTCACACTACACTCCTCCAGTCCAGTGATTAGTCAAGATTAAGACTGCCTGACCCCAGGTGATTTATCTGTACTATTAATTATTTTGTGTTTATTGTTTACTCTGTTGTATCTTCACGGGTCATGCCTGAAAATAGTCATTTACATCCTTAGTGTACTCTACCTGGTAAACAAAAACTAAATAAATAAATATTGTGTACCTGTACATTTTCCACTAATAAATGATTTTGCAGCAAATTAACTTGATGTGCCATTTTCAAGATCTTTTCTAGTTCAGTATGTATTCCTTCATGCTGTTATTGCTATTAGAGAATGGTAAAAGCATGTACATAAAATATGGTATCAGGTTATAATAGCATATCCTGAACAGCGCTGTCTAATCCACATTGTCAGGACTGTGCAATGCCTGAATAGCAATGGGGGTAAAATAGCTTATGTCAACTACCGCTACCCCTGCAGCTATTCAAGCACTAGTCAGGAGGCATAAGGGGAAAAAAAGTGTGGTTGCTGACCAAGCTGCTCCCCATGGCACAGAGGGTTGGGACAGCAGCAGCTCGGTCAGCATGGAGTGGAAGACTAGGGTTCTGTTTCTGGTCTCCCAATAAGGCAGTTCATCTTTTCCTCTCTGCCTCAACTGTATGAACATACAAAATGTCAGCAGAAACAGGACTCATGGTCTATGAAGTCTGCTCGATGGTGCACCTAGCCCCTCAATTTGCAGTTGCCCCACCCTCCCTACCCTTCTCACAACAACCCCCCTCACTCTGTCCCATCCCCTTTTAAATCCGTCCACCATTCTACAGGATACCACTCCCTCGGGCAGAGTATTGCACTTGTCTACCACCCTTTCCATGAAAAAGTGCCTCCTGATTTCCTTCCTGAATCTTCCCCCTCCAAACTCAGCAGATGTCCTCTCGTGTCCCTCCCTCTTTTGTTCTGAAAAAGTTCTTGTGTATTAGTCTTATTTATTCCCTTTAAGTATTTAAACATTTTGATCAAATCTCCCCATCCCTCCTCTCTTCCAGGGAATACATGTTCAGCTCTTCCATCCTCTCCTCATAGGATTTTCCCTCCAGTCTGTGGATCATCTTCATTGACCTACACTGCACACCCTCCAACAAACTGATGCCCTTCTTCAGGAATGGGCAAGAGTACTGTACACAGTATTCCAGGTGTGGCCTGACCAGTGACCTATACAAGGAAAAGATCGCCTCTCTATTCTGTGAGGAGATTCCCCTCACTATGCACCCCAGCATTTTGTTTGTCTTTGCAGTCAGCTTCCTGCATTGAGCTGCATGCTTCATACTCCCCGTTATAAGCACCCCTAGATCCTTTTCATCCACAGTGCTTTCCAACTGTACCCCTCCCAGCTGATATTTCTTCCCCTGGTTCCAAACTTCCTAGCTCCGAAGTGCAGGACCTTGCACTTCTTGGTGTGGAACCCCATCTGGCATGTTTCTGACCACTCCTACAGCTTGGTCACATCCTTCTGCAGTCCTCTCCATCCCTCCATGTCATCTACCACAGCTCCCATCTTGGTATCATCTGTGAACAGACTGATCTTACTCTGGATCCTGTATGAGATATCAGCTATGAATATCCCAAACGTACCGGTCTCAGTACCAAACCCTGTGGCATCCTGCTTACTACGTCTCTCGGTGATGAGAGTTCCCCCCACCACCACCACTACTCTTTGCTGCCTACCCTTCAGCCAGCTGGTGATTCAATTGACCATTTTTCTTCCCATCCCTATATATTCCAGCTTCCCCCCCCATCCTCCCATGTGGCACAGAATCAAAGGCCTTGCTGAAGTCTAAATACAGGACGTCTACTGCATGGCCCTTGTCCACTTCCCTGATCACTCAGTCATAGAACCCAGCTAGGTTTGTCTGGAAGGATCTGCCCAAGACAAACCCATATTGATGACCATCTTGGAGGCCATTGTCTTCCAAAAAGGTCACCAGCTTCTCTTTAAGGGTTGTTTCCATGAACTTCCCCACGATTGAGGTGAAGCTTACTGGTTTACAGTTGTGTGGTTCATCCTTCGGGCCACTTTTATGAATGGGCACCACATGGGCTATCCTTCAGTCCTGTGGCATGCATCATGAGTCCAGTGATGTACTGAACAGGTCAGCCAGAGGTCCAACCAGGATCTCTGCTAACTCTCTAAGCACCCTAGGGTGAATGCTGTCTGGTCCTGGTGCTTTGTCCACCCTCAGTGCCCTTAGTTCTTCCAGAACCCTGTCTTCTGTAATCCTGATATCAGTCACTCCCCAAGCCCACTGCCCCCCTCCCATGAGGTATCTGACCCCCTTTCTCTTCCAAAAACGCAGAGCAGAAGTAATCATTCATTGCCTCTGCCTGGTTCTCCCTCTTCTCTACCCTCCCCCAATCCTTTTTAATCCTCTCAATCTGGTCTTTGTTTCTCCTTCTCTCGCCAATGTATCTGAAGAAGTCCTTTTCCCCGTCCTTGATCCCATGCCACTCTCAGCTCCCTGGATGCCTTGGCTGCCGTGACTAGCCTGATAACCTCCCTGGACTTCTTTGTTTACTCATCCTTGTCCCCTTTCCCTACTAATTTCTTGAATCCCTGGAATGCTTTTCTCTTGGCCCTCATCCCTTCCTTGACCTCCTGAGTCAGCCAACTTGGCCTCTTTGCCTTATCCTTCTTGCTCCATGTCCTGACACAAGTCTCATGCCTCTGCTAATCCCCTTTTAATAATATCTCAGTTTTGGTTAGCATCCATGCATGTCTGAATTCCCACCAGAAGCCCCAATAAAGTTTTCCCCATCCTTTTAAACCTCCTGTTTCTCTGCCTGTATTGAGTGTGAACCACACTGAGTGATGGTCACTCCCAGCCAGGGGGTCCTCCACCAACTAGAACCCTTACAGCCTCCCTGTTTGTTATTACCAGGTCCAGAGTCCTTCCCACCCTAGTTGGCTCATGGACCAATTACAAAGGAAGTTGTGCTCAAATGCCTCAAGTAATATCTGCTCCTTTGCACTCGTGGTGGTTGGGGTGTTCCAGTCGACCCCAAGGAGGTTGAAATCCCCCACCACTCTTGTGTTCCCCTTCCTACAGACCCTTCTAATATGCTCAACCAACTCTCTATCCAAGTCATCCCCCTGAGCTGGTGGCCTCTACACCACCCCCACTCTCAGTGTCCTTCTTTTGGAGTCTTGAAACTGCATCCATAGGACCTATGTCTTGCCCTCCTCCAACCTTCCCTCATACACCTTACCCCTTCCATCACATAGATTGCTACCCCCCTTCCCCTTAGCCCTGTCCTTCCTGAATACCCTGTACCCTTGGATCATCATATCCCAGTCCTGATTCTGGGTGGCCCATGTTTCCGTGATGGTTGCTATGCCCACCCTCCCCACTGCCAAGAGAGCCTGTAGCTCGGCTGATTTATTACCTAAGCTTCTTGCATTCAGTGAGACCACCCTTCAACCTGTGTCTTCCCCCCACTGGTTCCCCCTCCTAACCCCTCCTTGTGCCCATACCCCAAATTCCTCTTCAATAGCTTGGGGGCTAAGCATGCTCGGCTCCCCTCTCTGGGATCCCCGCCTACCAGCTGTCCTCACACCACCCCTACATAGTTTAAATCCACCCCTGATTTTATGTACCCCTCAGACTTATGCTTTAACTCCCCCTTCCCCGCTCAAGTACATCCTATCCTCTGCATATAGATCCTTATTGTCCCATGTGCTTCCCCAGTCTCCCACTATTCTGTACCCCTTGGACCGACACCATTCTCCCAGCCAAGTGTTGAACTCTACAATCCTGCCATTCCTTCCTGTACTCATGCAGGGTACTGGGATCACCACAGAGAAGGCCATTGATTCCCCCACTTCCTCTCATTGCCCTCCTAGTTCTTCAAACCTCCTCCTCACTACCACCACAGTCACCCCCACTAGGTCATTAATGCCCACATGCACCACTACATGTGTTTTTTTCTGCCCCTACTTGTGCACCTAAGAACTGCCTGCCCCATCTTGTCTGCCATTAGCCCCAGTATGGCCTCCACCCATATGTGATTATGCCTTTCCTCCTTCCGGCCCATCTGATCCCTTTTAGTAAGGAATCACCCTGCACTATCATTCCCCCTTCCTTGTTCCCTATCCCCCCACCCTTTTCCCAAGGTATCCATTACTAGAGCCTGCCACATCACTAACTCCACCCTTCCACCCTTTGGTTCCACTCCCTCCATCCCTGTCCTGTCCTCCCCCCTTCACTGCTCCCTCAATATCCTCCACATTCCTCCCCACCACCCTGGGTCCCCCCTCTTTGCTCTGCTCCTGCTGTCCTCCCCACCATCAGTGCTTCTCTCCCCTTCACCCCTGCCCCCCTCCTCTGACTGACTCCTGTGGCTTGTGGATTCCCTTCCCCTTCCTGTCCCTTCCTGGAGATCTCACACCCCTCCTCCACCAGTGTTGCCAGCACAGCAAATTTATTTCCTGCCCTTTTTTCCTTCCTGGCTGTAATTTAGCTGCTTCCCCCCTGACTCTAGCCCTCCCACTACTGCTTGACCCCCTGTTTGTTCTGCTCCTGTACTCCCTCCCTTGAGCCGTTCTGCCTCCCATGTGGTGTCCTCATGTTATTCCCCAGGTGAGACTTTCCTGCCTCATGCCTCATGCCCCCTCTTCCCTTCAGCCTCTCCAACTCTCTACCAAGCCACAGCAGTTCCTCCTCCAGACTCCTCAACCTGTTACAGATTGGACACCCTCCTATCCTCCACAGTATGTTCAACCACCACCCCACATCCTTTGCATCCCATGATTCTACCCATGTTGTCCCCCCTAGCATCCTGTTTCCCCTGTACCACTCCCTCCATGCTGTCTCCAACCACCCCCACCAGAGCCCCCCTCGCTCCCTCTGGTGTGTCCTTCCCTAACCCACTCCATTTGTATTCTCCGAATATGTTGAGATACCCACAATGGTTATCAATCAATCAATCAAAATCTTCATTTATCCAGGCAGGCACCATTGAGCAAGGCTCTTTTGTAAGGTGGACCTGGTCATGAATATACCAAAGTACAGTACAGAAGCAGGTATACAAAAAGCAATAATATACTAGGAAGAAAAAGTATATACAGTGTATACAGTATGAGTACAAGGTTGAAATAAATAAACTAAACCAGCATTATTTTACAATTGAAGAAGTCAGCAGATGTACAATCAACCATAGGCATACAGGGGTTATAAGCAAAGATCTTTTGAGTGAGGCAGTCAGCAACTAGACATATAGGGGAAAGAGGCCATGTATGGGGTGGCAGGTTAGAGAGGTAAAAAACAGGAGGGATATATTACTGATGACTGGGGGAAAAATTGAGCTAAAACCACAGAAAGTGACGATGGCTGTCGTGTACTTGTTTATTATGATAATGACGGAGGAGGGGTAGATAACTGGGACACTACTAAGGATGGGGTGGGACTTTAGCCAGGCTGGAGTGGACAGGGAAGGGCGGGTGCAGCAGGAAGAGTTAATAGGGAAAGAATGAGAGCCAGGGTAGAAACATGGCGAGCATCAGGATGGAAAGGGGGAGTTGCGGAATTAGTGGGCTAGCGGTGAGGAAAACATTTGCAAGGTGCTTTCATGTAGCGATCATAGAGCACCTTGAAGATATTCAGGCTAACAGGGCAGTTCAGCCTCAAGTTTCTTTGTAAACCGTTCCACAATGTGGGTAAAGAGAAGCTTAGAGCAGCTTTGCTGAAACGAGTTTTGACCCTTGGAACTTGGAGGGCAATTAGAGAATAGATCATAGGTGCCTAACACACTCCAGGGAATACATTCTGAGACATATGAGGGGAGCTTGTTGGTCGCTGCTCTGAAGGCCCATAGGGCGGCATTTCTAGTCCTTCTATAGTGAAGGGAAGTCCAGCCTAACGATGAGTACAGGGAGCAGTGGTGTGTGGAAAGTGGAAGGCCAATAATGAACCTCATAGCTCGGTGGTAGAGGGTGTCCAACTTAGCCAGTGCAGAGGCAGTGCAGTGGCTGTAGATCAGGTCCGCATAATCGATTAAAGATGGGAAGGTAGATTGAACCAGTTGAATCTTGGCATCCTTTGTGAGCAGGTGGTTAGATGTAGCCCCTTACCTTCCTCCAATTCCCTAGACTTTCAAGTGAGCCCCCTCAGTTCCCTAGACATTCAAGTGAACCCCCTCCTCTATAGTGTACCTCACCTCTCATTAATAGGTTCCCTACTGCTGTGTTAATCTCCTAAGAACTCACTTTCTTAATTGCCCCTTGCTGCTCCCTAACCTTCCCCCTCTCAGCTGCCATTTTAGCAATCCCACGCCCCACCAAGAAAAACAGATCCCAGCCCAACTTAATTTATCCCCTATGACCCAAGTGACCCTGAACAGTCACAGTGACCCCAGCTTGACGGCAAAGACTAGAACGATCAGAGTGACCCCGCCTTGCAGCAAAGATTAGAACTGAAACAGTCACAGTACCTTAGGTCTGAATGCAGCTGAAACTTAAAAAAAATGGAAGTCACAGTACTTTGTCGCTCAAAACTGGTTCCCTCCAATCATCCGAGTTCCTACCCCACACCTCATCTTTGGGTCACTCTCTCCATCAAGCTGTAATTTTGTTTTCTAATAACCACAAAAGGACTTCTACTGCCCCCCAAGTTTATCCTTTTCTCTGAGATCCGCCCCCTCTCGGAGTTGGATATATAAGTTAGGGGGTTGCCGCTTGGTTTTTTTGCCATGGTAGTGGTTGCCCAGTGTGTTTTGGGACTGCTGCCATTGATGTTATTGTGTGTTGCAGTATTATTACTTGCTGGCTGCATTGTTACTACACTGTGTTGACTGTGCTATTGTGACCTAGTGCCAAAATATAACTTTTATTTATTGTTTAAAATTAAAAGTCACACAGTTCAGTTTGTAATGTTGGGTGTGTGGGGGGGGGTGTGTGCAAGCCAAAGAATAAATGTTCAAAACAGTGGGAAATCATACTTTTCAACAACCAGAAATACAGTAGCTTTTTACTGCTTCCGGCTTGGCCATTCCTTTAGCTCAGTCTGGGCAGACCAGTTTACACAAACCGATTTATCCTCTGTAGATTTATACAGACAAATTGTTAGGAGGGATTTTCTTGGTGCATGGTCCTGAGGTCTGACAGTTAAATGCCTGAGGCCCAGTGGTTGAGTCTGAGAAGCACATACAGTATCATTATTGAATGACTGTGGGAACAAAGGCTAAACCAGCAACTTAAAATAGCCTAATATTTTTGGAAGCTCCCCTCAGCTAGTACTAAGCAAAATAACTGAGTTACCATATTGAAACTGTAACAGACATGAGGATCTTGCCATATGAAAATCTTGATATTATAGGTAGTATAGGTCTTGGTAAAGTAACAGTGTGTGTGAACTCATGGTACAACAGCTTGAATACAGAGTTAAGCATTGTCTCTACCTGATGCCTTTATATAGAAAGGTCTTGGGCTGAAAACTGCAGTGTACAGTCTGCTACTTTAGTGCCCCAGAGCTCAAAGCCCACCACTATTGGTCAGTCCTGATACATTTCATTTTCACAGTATGTAAAGCACTGGCACTGCTTGCAGAGTAAAACTCTTCTGCTGACTTACTCCAGACTCTTCTTAATGACCCCAGTCATACCATTTTGTTGTCCAGCTGCTATTCCTAACTTGCCTGATATAATTATTTTTCTCTTCAATCCACCCATTTATTTCCTTTATTTATGCCTATTTTTTCTTTATAGATAATTCCTGTAGAAGACCTATGGCCAAACTATGTATTCTAACTTTATCTTCTATTTTCAGTGTGCATTTAATCTTTTTTGTTTTATTTACAGCCACTGATGTAGCACTTTTTTTTCTATGTTGATTGCGTGCATGTGCAAGAAACATATTTCGGGAACTTTCTCCACAAGCAGGTTGTGGAGGTGCGGCACTGTTGTGGCCAATGCCCCCACAGCCTTTAAAGGCTTGTCCAGCATCCTCCAATGCCGTGGCATACTGCTGCTGACACTAGTTCAGCCAGCGTGCCACCAACTTGTAAAAATCAGCCTCTGCAATCAGCCACCTCATTGCAGCATACTACCGCTGCAGTGAGGAGCGATCCAGAATTGCAGGGGCGGACTATTGAGTACTGATATTGTTTAGAACATGGTGGCGGTTTGCCGCCATGTTCACAAACAATATTAACCCCTCCACTGTGTTTATTTGCTGACAGGGGCCCCAATCCCCATCGGCTTTAATGCCCCCATGTTTATGTTGCTGATGGGGGAACCCACTCCCCGTCGGCATTATGTTAAAACCCCCCACTTATTTTCTCTGCTGACGGGGTGTCCAGTCCCCATTGGCATAATGTCACCCCCACCCTTTTAGTTGTGTGCCGACAGGGGTGCCCAATCCCCTGTCAGCTACAGCTTGCCCTCTTAAAAGGAAGACTCCAGTGGCATGCCGGGAGCCCACCCCAGCGTGCTACATGCCCCGTAAAATAAAAATGGTCCCGCAATGCCTTTTCTCTTTTTTCACCTGTAAAAAAGGAAACTGTCCCTCGGAGATTTCCCTGCACCCTCCCGCAACCCAAGCCGACCCACTGTGCACTCTGCCTTCCCACACCACTCTTCACCCCATACTTACCTCCAGAGCTCAGTGCGATGATCTTCGGTGGACTGGGAACACGTCTGCACTCTTCAAAGCCGACCGCGAACTGAGAAAACTGAGGAAAAAGCTATATAATGGAATACATTTTTTTTTCAAACTTTAATAAATACCTCAGTCATTTTTCAGAATTTTGGCACTAAATTTTCAACATGGGGTTTTTGGGACCCCTACTCATGAATTCTGGAACAGTCATGGCATTAATTTGCCTTGAAAGGTGATTTTGCGGTCACTGCACGGAATCACCTTTCGGGGCTGATTAATGAAATGACAGTGCCAGTGTTCATGAGGTGGGCTCTCAAAAAGCCTATGTTGCAAATTTGGTGGAAAAAATCCAAAAAATGACTGTTTTATGAGTGTGCATTGTGCAGTTGCTACGCATGCTCGTAGCTTCGCGAATTTGCAATATTTTCATGCCAGATTTTCAACACTGGAATTTTTTCACACTCCTTGTGAACAGTATAGCTGTCATTTTTCACATCCTGGCCGAAATGTGTTTTCGCACTTCCGGTGCAGAATAGAGCGATCGCTGTGGGAAATCACTGTTCGGGACAGATTAAGAAAATTACAGTAATACTGTTCATGAGTAGAGGTCCTAAAATGCCTATGTTGAAAATCTGGTGATGATACTCCTTAAAATAACTGTGTTATGAGCGTGCATTGTGCAGTATGCACGCACGCTTGTAACTTCGTGAATTTGTAATATTTTCACTCCAGATTTTCAACATTGCCATTTTCCCACGCCTACTTATGAACAGTACAGCTGTCATTTTTCCCATCCTGGCTGAAATGTGTTTTCGCACTTCAGGTGCAGAATAGAGCGGTCGCTGTGGGAAATCACTGTTCGGGACAGATTAAGAAAATTACAGTAATACTGTTCATGAGTAGAGGTCCTAAAATGCCTATGCTGAAAATTTGGTGATGATAGCCCATCAAATGACTGTGTTAGAAGTGTGCATTGCACACTTTCCATGCACCCTTGTAACTTTGCAGATCTGTAATATTGTCACGCCAGATTTTCAACCCTGGCATTTTTTCACACCTCCTTATGAGCAGTACAGCTGTCATTTTTCACATCCTGACGAAATGTGTTTTCACAGTTCCGGCACAGAATAACACAGTCGCTGTGGGAAATCAGTGTTCGGAACATATTAAGAAAATGACAGTAGCACTATTCATGAGCAGAGGTCCTAAAATCCCTATGTTGAAAATTTGGTGACGAAACTCCATAACACGACTGTGTTACAAGGGTGCGTTGAACAGTTTCCACGCACCCTTGTAACTTCGCAAATTTATAATATTTTCATGGCACATTTTCAACAGTGGCATTTTTTCACACCTCCTTATGAACAGTACAGCTGTCATTTTTCACATCCTGGCTAAAATATGTTTTGCACTCCTGCCAGGGAATAGCACGATCGCTGTGGGAAATCAGTGTTTGGGACAGAGTAAGATCGAGCGAGTGGGGGGGGGGTGACCGAGCTCAACTGAACTCTGTCGGGACTGCTGCAGATTTGTTTGTGGGCAGAAAAAGGCCCAACGCAAGAGCCCAATACAAAAGTACAGCCTGCAGCACTGGGAGAAACAAAACGAGAGAGCGAGTGAGGGAGGGAGGGGGAGTGAGCAAACTCAATGGAGCACTGTCAGTACTGCTGCGGATTTCTTTGTGGGCAGAAAAAGGCGTCAATGCAGGCAGGGGCCCAGTATAAAAGGCCAGCCTGCAGCAGTGGGAGAAACAGTATGAGCAAGTGAGACAGGGGGACTAAGTGAGCTCAACGGAGCTCAATCAGGACTGCTGCGGATTTCTTTGTGGGCAGAAAAAGTCACCAATGCAGGCAGGAGCCCCGTACAAAAGGGCAGGTTGCAGCGCCAGGACAAACAGAATGAGCATGTGAGAGAGGGAGACTGAGTGATCTCAATGGAGTTCTGCTGGGACAGCTGCAGATTTCTTTGTTGACAGACAAAGGTGCCAACACAGCCAGGATCCCCGTACAAAAGCGCAGAAACAGAACTAGCGAGTGACAGAGCAGTAGTGAGCGAGCTCAACGGAGCTCTACTGTGACTGCTGCAGATTTCATTGTGGGCAGAAAAAGGTGGCAATGCAGGGAGGAGCCAAGTACAAAAGCCAGCTTGTAGTTCTGGCAGAAACAGAATGAGTGAGTGAGAGAGGGGGAGTAAGCAAGTTCAATGGAGCTGTGTCAGAACTGCTTCAGAGTTCTTTGTGGTCAGAAAAAGCCACCAATGCAGGCAGGAGCCTAGTACAAGTGGGCAGCCTGCAGCGGCAGGAGACACAGAATGAGCGAGTGAGGAAGGGGGAGTGAGTGAGCTCAACGGAGCTCTGTTGGGACTGCTGCAGATTTGTTTGTGAGCAGAAAAAAGAAGCAATGCATGCAGGGGCCCAGGACAAAAGGCAGCCTGCAGTGGTGGGAAAACCAGCATGAGTGAGTGACAGAGGGGGAGTGAACAAGCTCAAAGAAGCTCTATTGTAACTGCTGCAAATTTCTTTGTGGGCACAAGAAGGCGGCAATGCAGGCAGGATCTCAGTAGAAAAGGGCAGCCTGCAGTGCCGGCAGAAATAGAATGAGCAAGTGTAAGAAGGGGAGTGAGCAAGCTCAACAGAACTTTGCCAGGACTGCTGCAGATTTCTTTGTGGGCAGAAAAAGGTGCCAACAGAGGCAGGAGCCTAGTACAAAAGGGCAGCCTGCAATACCACAAGAAACAGAATGAGTAAGTGAGACAGGGGGACTGAGCGACCTCAATGAAGCTCTGTTGGGACAGCTGCAGATTTCTTTCTAGGCAGAAAAAAGTGCCAACACAGGCAGGAGCCCAGTACAAAAGGGCAGCCTGCAGCGCTGGGAGAAACACAATGAGTGAGTGAGACAGAGGGAGTGAGTGAGCTCAATGGAGCTCTATCGTGACTGCTGCAGATTTCTTTGTTGGCAGAAAAAGGCAGCAATGCAGGCAGGAGCCAAGTACAAAAGGCAAGCCTACAGCGCCGGCAGAAACGGAATGAGTGAGTGAGAGAGGGGGAGTGAGCAACCTCAACAGACCTGTGTCAGGACTGCTGCAGATTTCTTTGTGGGCAGAAAAAGCCACCAACAGAGGCAGGAGCCCAGTACAAAAGGGCAGTCTGTAGCGCCAGGAAAAACAGAATGAGCGTGTGAGAGAGGGGGAGTGAGTGAGCTCAATGGAGCTCTGTTGGGACAGCTGCGGATTTCTTAGTGGGCAGAAAAAGCTGCCAATGCAGGCAGGAGCCCAGTACAGAGGAGCAGCCTGCAGCACTGGGAGAAACAGACTGAGCGAGTGACAGAGGGGCAGTGAGTGAGCTCAACGGACCAACGCAATCAACATTCGGCATTGACAAATGCTTGTTTTTTTGTCTTTGCAAAGTAGCTCCTCTTCACTGGAATGACGAAAAACAAACAGTGGGTGGATGAGTTCAGTCAACTCAGGCACTGCTCAGTAATGGTAAGGGGCTGCTGTGAAGAAAGGGGTTGCAGAACAGTAGCTGCCCACAGCCCCCAGTAAGGTTGCTGAGTTTAGAAACAGTATCATTGTAACTTCAAGTCAATAGGGACTCTAGGTCTCTCATATCTGCCCTTTGCTTTTCAAGCAGGAATGAATAAGTATTTTGTGCAAATTAGTTTACAGAAACGTGCAGAACTTGCACTCTGACAATTAGCTGACTGTATAATAGTGAGCCACTTGTAATTATGTATTCATTTATTTATGCATTTATTTTAATATTTAGTTATGTATTTATTTATTGGTTATTTATTTTGTGATGGGTAGGTACTGTACACTGGACAAGAGATTTTTTTTACAGGCATGGCAAGGGCCACTGTAGAGCTACAAGTACACAGAAAGTGAAGACAAATTGAGATAAATTGCTTACAGAGAGTGAGACTTGTGGAACTAATTCCCAGGATATTGAGGGACTTGCACCACTGCAAAGAGTACAATCAAGTCAAGGATGGGCAGACAGTCCCTTAGTTTTGACCACCAGCAAAAAAAGAACAAACATTTGTCAATGCCGAATGTTTGCTTGCTGGCATTGGCATTGGTAGTGTAGGGGTTACAGAGCTGCATAATAGGAATGGCAGTGAAGTATTTAACCAAAGCCAACCCCACCTGCACCCTGCAGAGAGTGACAGGCATTGTGGTGTGCCTTTGAGTCATCAGGCATAACGGCCATGCCATTTCACCACACCCTACCCTGCAGACACCGGCAAGTGTCATGGTGTGCCTTGGGGTCTTTGGCCCTTATGAGCACCCCATTCCATCAGGAAATATGATGAGATGGGTGTGGTATAGGAGAATGGGGTGAACTTTGGGGCTGAAGACTCCAAGGCACACCTTAATGCCTCTCAGTGGCTGCAGGGTGTGGGTGGACGTGGAATGGTATGAGCATTACAGGCGACAATCCCAAGTCACAGCCCTGATGCCTGTCATTATCTACATGGTGGGGCTTTATTTTTGGAAACCCTAATGCCTCAGGCATTCGTTGGTATTTTCACTCCAAATTTTCAACATGTTTTTTTTGTGACCCCCACCTCATGAACAGTGGCAATATCAGTTTGTTAGCCGAAAGCTGCGTTTGCACGACTATGGCATTTGTCACCACAGGTGTGAAAACACATTCTGAACAGGATATAAAAAATGACAGCTGTACTGTTCATGGGGAGGTGGGAAAAATGGCAATGTTGAAAATCTGCAGTGAAAATATAAAAAAAAAAATGGTGAAGTCACGAGAGTGCATAGAAACTGTGCAACGTACACCCATAATGTAATTACTTTGGGGATTTTTTACAGCAGATTGTCAACACAGGCATTTTTGAACCTCCGAATAAGATTGTCATGTGATTATTTGTCCCGAATGATTTCCTCAGCTATCAATACTTGTGTTGAAAAAGCACATTTTGACTATATGTAGAACAATGACAGCTGTACTTTCATGGGGTAGTATAGAAAATGCCACAGGTGAAAATCTGGACTGAAAATATTGCAAATTCATGAACTTACAAGGGTGCATGGAAACTGTGCAATGCTCACTCGTAACACAGTCATTTTATGGATTTTTGTCACCAAATTTTCAACATAGCCATTTTAAGACCTCTGCTCATGTCCAGTGCCACTGGGATTTTCTTAATATGTCCCAAACATTGCTTTCACACACTGACTGCACCATTGTGCACTGCATGTGCAGAAATGCATTTTGGGTGAGATGTGAAAAATGGCAGCTGTACTGCTCATAAGGAAGTGTGGTAAAATGGCAATGTTGAAAATCTGGTGTGCAAATATTAACAATTCGCAAACTTGCGAGCATGCGTAGGAACTGTGCAACGTGCACTTCCAAAACAGTTATTTTGGGGAATTTTTTCACCAAATTTTCAACATAGCTATTTTAAGACCTCTGCTCATGAACAGTATAACTGATTTTCAAATCTGTCCCAAACATTGATTGCATACACCGACTGCACCATTGTGCGCTACATGCACGGAAACACATTTTGGGTGAGATATGAAAAATGACAGCTGTACTGCTCATAAGGAGGTGTGTTAAAATGGCAATGTTGAAAATCTGGAGTGCAAATATAAAAAATTTGCAAACTTACGAGCCTGCATAGGAACTGCACAACACACGCTCATGAAACAGTAATTTTTAGGAATGTATTCACCAAATTTGCAACATAGGCTTTTTGAGAGACCACCTTATAAACACTGGCACTGTCATTTCATTTATCAGTCCTGAAAGGTGATTTCACACAGTGACCGAGAAATCACCCTTTGGGCCCAATTAACACCATGACAGTGACAGAATTCATGAAGAGGGATCCCAAAAACCCCAAGTTGAAAATTTGGTGCCAAAATTCCTCAAAAATGGCTGAGATATGCAGCAAAGTAGAAAAAACCCTATTTATTACATTATGCAGCTTACTGGCATTTCCTTAGTTCACGGTCAGCTTTGAAGAGTGCAGACGTGTTCCTGGTCCACCGAAGATCATCGCGCCGAGCTTTGGAGGTAAGTATGGGGTGAGGTGGGGGTGTGGGGAGGCAAAGTGCACAGAGGGTGGGCAGGGAAACCACAGAGGGAACTTTTTTTGTTTACAGGTTTTTGTTTGATTTTAGGAAGATGACGCGGGACGTTTGGCACGCTGGGGTGTGCTCCCAGCATGGCAGCTGGAAGGCTGTTTGGGGGGGCCTGGAGCCAATGGGGGATTGGGCACTCCTGTCTGCCATAACAATTGTTGCCATGCTTGGGTGGGCTCCCAGTGGCCTGAAAAACTTTTTTTGGGGAAGTCGTGTGAAGCCGGTTGGGCACCCCTCAGCCATACAGAGTGTGTGTGGGGAGGAGCACATGAGCATGTAATATGCGTGCTTGCAGACGCAAGTGGTGTGGGGAGGCTGCTCACTGAAGCAGAGCTCTCCCTTTCAACTGTATGGCACTGCATTTTGGATCATTGCACTATGTTTCTTGCACATGCATGCAAGCAAACATAAAAATCAGTGCATTGTAATGTCAGCTCCAAACTTAGCCTCAGCAGTAAATAAAATAGAAGTGATAAGGATCAAGTTTAAATGATTTCTATCATTGTTTTTAAAGATACTTAAAAGAATGCCTTCAAATATTTCTGTGTCAGGAAAGTCTGGTGCCCCCCCCCCCAAAAAAAAGAGCTTGTCTAGAGCCGTACAGTCACTTAACATCAATATTCTTCTAAACCAACTTGATATAAATGACTAGTTCCCCATCCTGTCTGTCTCAGACACTGATGTGGCCCTTTCTCTATTCCCTGTCTGACATTCTCTCCCCAATGGCCCTTGGAAACTCATGCAAGAAGGCTAGCTGCACTGCTAAGTCCCTTTATTTTAAGGCTGACCTCAAGAGAAACCTTAATCCCCCAGCACAATTCTGGAAGGTAATTCACTCCCTTTTTGACCCACAGCCTGTCTGCACCCCCAGTCCTCATTGTTAATGGGTCACCTGTCTCTGACCCTCTCCCTGTTGATATTTACTTTAACAACTTTTTCACTACCTGTGCCCTCCCTTCTCCCTCTCCCCCTAGTACCTCTTCTTTCCCCATGTCCTTCATCCTCTCTACCCCTCCCTTCCTTGGGGTTTTACTTCCTCTCTGTTACTACCCAGGAAACTTTGCTTGTCCTTTCATTGTTCAACCTGGCCAAATATTGCCTGTTTGATTTCCATCGTTCAACTCACACCATCACCTCCCCCAACTCACCTTCTCAGCCTTTCCTTCTCGATATATGCTGTTCTCCATTCGTGGAAGCTGCCAAAATTCTCCCCCTTCATAAAAGGGGCAACCCGTGCTCCCCCCAAAATTCTATCCTATGTCCTTCCTCCCTTTTCATGCAAAGCTGCAAGGGAAATGAGTCTTCTCCAAGACTGCTAACTTTCTCTACTTTTCCAACTTCCTCTCCCCTTACCAGTCTAGTTTTTGGAAGAACCACTCCACCATCTCTTCCCTACTGTGAGTCACTGACGCTGTCTTTAGTGGGAATAATCAGGGGCACATTATGGTATCTATTTTCATTGATCTAGTCAAAGCCTTTGACTCGGGGGTCCACACTCTCCTCGTGGACAAGCTGAGTTCTGCTGGCCTCTCAGCTCCAGCTGTCAACTAGTTCCATTCCTACCTCATGGACCATCAACAGTCAATACAGGTAGGAGGCATCCTGTCACCTCCCCTTCCTGTTCAGATTGGGTCCCATAGGGCTTCATCCTGGGTTCTATTCCCTTCTCCATCTTCATGAATGACTTTCTCATTGCCTGTGCCAACTGGCATTTACACATGTATGCAGACAACACAGTTTTATCTACATCTCCAGCCACTTAACTATGGCTGTGGAAGGCTTGTGCCACATTTATTTTATTTAATTAAATATTTCACCAGGAGGGCACAGTGAACAACAAGTTGCTCATCTCACGGTGTGACCGAGGGGGAGGGGTTACATAGGGTTCTGAAGGATGATCAGTTACAATAGTATGTGGGTAGTACAAACAATACAATGTTGTAAGATTGTGCAACAGTTAGTACACAAGTTATTGTACAATAAACAGCAGTGTAACATTGGGCAAATTACAATACATGTCCAAAATCATACCAAGGAATATATAAATGTACAAAACAGCAATAATGCAATAGAACCATATATAGTGCATGAGTGTACCAGGAGCAGGCTTGAGATAGTGTGCAAGTGCTGTTGGAGTAAAAAGGATAGGGTTAGGTTGTGCACACTGGTGACCCAGAAGGGCAGGTGGAGAAGAGTGAGGGAGAGGCAAGAACTGAATATGAGGAGAAGGGGTAACAATTTCCTGATTTTCTCCCTCAGGATGTTGAGAACCCTGCCGGGGGGGGGGGTCATGGTAGGAAGGCAGAAACTGGGGATTGATATTATTGTGGGTTAAAGCAGGAACAGCTGAGGGAAAGGTAATTGTGTAGGGCAGAGGTAAGGGAGTAGTTGGAGGAGGAGTGCCGTATTTCGGGGGGGTGGGATTCCAGAATTTAGGGAAAAGATTGTCTAAATCAGTCTGACCCATGAGGGTGGAGCGGCAAGGAACCATCAAGGTGCAGGCATTATTTGATCTGAGAGAGTGGGTAGGGGAGGTGGAGTAGAGAGAGAGGATGAGAGATAGGAGGGGAGCTACCAGAACCAGAATTTGGAGGTTAGTTTGGCACAGTGAGAGATGCGTCTGTGAGACAGTGAAAGGAAGGTTAGAGAGTGATAGGGTTCACAGTGGTGGGAGCGGGAAGGGGAGTCGATAGCAAAGTGGCAGAAGGAGTTAAAGAGAGTGTCCAACTTGGTCAGGGAAGATTAATGAGCAGCACCATAGACTACGTTACAGTAGTCAAAGATGGGGAGTATCATCTTCTGGACAATTTCGCACCTCACTGTCAGCAGAATGCAACTACGATTCCTGCACAGAGCATCAAGATTAGGGTGCAGTTTCTTCAGGATAGCATCGATATGCACAGAGAAGTTGAGGTGCTGGTCCAGCCAAACCCCCAGATATCTAAATGAGGAGGTGTCCTCCATTGACTTCCACAAAGTCATGGGCTGGTTCCACACCAACCAACTCTTGGTCAACTCAAAAACAAACTGTGCCCATGGCCTCTGGCACCAGACAGAAACTGTCCAGGCTTTCCCAACCCAATCTTTACCACCTTGGATGGCATCCCTCTTGAAGTGATTTCTTCTTTCAAGTACCTTGGTGTGTGGCTAGACAGTAGGCTTGACTTCTCTGCCCAGATTGATGACATACACTTCAAGCTCAGCCACACACTTGATGCCTTTTACTATAACAAAGACTGCCTGATTCCCCAGGTCCACTGACTGGTAGAATGATTCTCCCAGTTCTCGACTATGCAGATGTGGTCTATAGCACTGCCCCCTTCCCCAACCCTCACTAGACTGGACACCCTCTGTATACCTTTTGTACTTAGTCACTAACTCTTCCCTCAAATTCATCACTGCTTCCTATAATCCTCCTTGTCAGTACCCCATACCATTATTTTGCCAGATACACTGCACCTCCTACATCTCCAAGTACTGATTTGGGTCCCTCGCTTCATACCTCTCATCACTCCTCTCTCCCATTCCCTCTGCTTCATACTGTCTCCACTCCAGGGATCCCCACACCTTCTCCCTTCCCCACTGACTCTCCTTTGCTGTGCAGTCTACCTTCTCTTATTACCTTCCCTCCCTCTTGAACCTGCTCTCATCTACTCTACACCTCTACCCCTCTCCCCTCTCCTTCAGTCATCAGTTAAGGCATCTTTATTCACCATCCTGCTCCTGCCTGCTCTCTAGCTGAGCTGACCTCCTCAGTGACACCCTGACCTTCCAGCTGGGGGGCTTCCACCTGAATTCTTCCCCTCTACCCATATTTGTCTCCTCCAAACAACTACTGCATTGCTGTTTTGCTACATGTGCTGTTAACTTTATTCTACATAAAAATGCTACCCAGAGTGACATTGTTTATTTGCATCTTCTATTGTTACTGCACTTTTCCCATGTTAACTAGTGCTCTTCTTGCATTTTACGTTGCACTGTTTCATTGATGCTGTGTATGCTGCTTTATTGTACTCCCCTTCCCCTTTCCATGGCTCATGTCTGAAATAAGCCTTGGCTCAGTGTGCCTTACCCAATTATCAGTGTTCAAATAAATACATACATACATACTTAATATTTCCTAATTGATTTCTGCTATAGCCATTTGTAATATTTTGTTGATGACAACTGTCTGCCTTTGAAAAATGAAGGTTTGGGATGGACAGAATAACTCTGCATTTGAAATTAACATATTGCATTTCATTTGTGCACAACTGGATTAAAAGTTTTATCAGGCATAAATGATCAACATTCCACTTAATGGTTCATATTGAAATAAAAAAAATGTTTTTTAAGTGTACAACTATGTTGGCACCAAATTTTAAAAGTGGGGTAATTAATAATGGCATAGGGAGAATATATATGTCCAGTGTAGTCAAATCACATAGGGAAGCTCTGAGGAGTGTACAGCCATTTTTATGTGACAAGACACCTTTTCCATAAACCTTTAACTGTCACTTACAGGTGAAACTGAACATCAGTTTCAACTCAAAAAAATGTTTTGTTAGACCTCAAGCAAGAATTTAAAAGAATTTGAGTTTATACTACATTGAGGTATATTGCTTTAATGGTTAAAAGGAATCTACCAGGTGAAACTAATTGGCACAGAAAGATTCTCCAAGCTACAGTTAAATGAGAATGATTTATGTCTTGCTTTATAATTAAAGTGTCTGCCTGTTCAGCCTCAGCTACAGCTGCCTGTAACTGGTGTCAATCTGCCTCTGCATGGGGTGGTCGGCAGCCTTCTTTCTTGGCTTATTTCCTGACACATAACCCAGAAGAGTGAGTGACTGCAAGCCCGACTGACCAGATTCAATGTAGCATAAAGTTCAATCCCCCACGTGGCCTCCACAGGCCAATTCAAGGAAGGAACTTAGAAAATAATTCTAAATGAGTCCATGAAAGCTGCTCATTGGTGTAGAAATAGATGTCCCTGCCAAGAAATGATAATTATCTAAGGTATTGGTCTTGAGTGATGAACTTAATATCTTAGTTTGTTTTTAACCCGGCATTCCTTTAGAATGATTAACTATCTATATAGTACTAGACACAGAGGGCAGGTGTATCTAGTGATTTACTAGGATGTCCTGATAAACTATCAAGTCCCACTACAAATCAGCAGATATTTAACCTGGGACTATTGGTTGAATGTTATTTTTCAGTGACCAGGAAAGTGCCATATTGCAGAAATGCTTAATGGCGCTGTATACAGTATTTTATTTATACATTGAAATCCAGCTTAAATATGTATTTTAAATCCTCTTTGTTCTGAAAACATTTTGATGGAGAATTTTGCCACATAGCATGCAAACTGCCATAGCAGGACAGTTGAGCCACCAGCATTTTTATTATTGACTGTTTCTGATACTGGAAAAAGAGGCCTTTCATAATTTAATGAAATGCTTTGCAAACATTGTATAGTAGAACAAACCCAAGTATCACAGAAAGTGTAATGAAATAAACAACTCTGTAGTTCTCATCTCTTACGATAATGAAAATATATTTCCCAAGGGAAATAGTTAACTGACATTGCAAGGGTTCTCAAAGTCTTAACTTTAGCCCATTCAGAGACTTAGTTTTCCAACTGAGTGCTCTCAGTAGCCAAAAACTTAGTTAATGGGATGATTTCTGTTCATTATCTAAGAATATACTTATTAGTAAAACAGCTGGAAAGACATTTCCAAGTTTATATTCATCTGAGTTCTAGAAATGCAGTGTTTCTTCATCAAAAATCCACATTTCAAGACCACGGGGTAGGTGAACTGCAAAACATTTTGTAAACATCCCCCCTCATTATACAAAAAGACTCCCCCTACCCAACCCACTTCGTACACATTCATCCCTTCCTTACCTCTCACCAGACATCTTCAGGAGCAAACAAATATGTGCTCTGAGCATTCAGTATCTCTACAGGTGAAGGATGTATGCATTTTGAATGTATGCATGTCCCCAGTCCTGGCAATGCTAAGCCCAAAACTCCTCTGTCAAATTACTGAAACACACCCATATCTGTACTACTGCCACCTCTACAATGCCCAAGTAAGAAATACAGTGTGCACATTGCTCACTCATCTCCATGCTTATTAGTCTCAAGGAGGGGGGCAATGGAGGTTGTGTGATAGCAGCTGGGATAATCTGCAACTAAACATTCTGCTTATCAAGAGGTGAAGCATTGTTGTGACAACCATGGTTTTGTTGGGCTTTTTATAAGAGTGTGTTTTGTGACTGGACACCGTTATGCAAACAACAAACCTCACCAGAATCATCCTAGTCACAGCAATGCATGTTTTTTTTTTAACTTAGTATGCTTTATGCTTCCAATGAAACCCTCTTCAGCCTCCATGCCCCATGAGTGGACCCCTAGCATCCTCCACCTCATTGCCCCCTAGATTACCCCCTCTGGGTGGAGCCCCCTAAGCCATGGCCCTTTTTACTCTGGGGGTGCCAGGTAACATATGTGGTAGGGACCCAAGGAGGCATCATTCATACATCAGAGGGATGTCCTTGTTGTTGCTGGCAGGGGGTGGGTCAATCGGATGCTGCGATGCACCCACGTCATGCATCTGACTCCCCCATAATGAATTACTAGCCGGTGCTCCAGTAACAGTGTATCCTGTGGTAATCTGGGAACTCCAAACTGGAGTCACACTACCCCACTTACCCCCTCAGGAGTGGAGATTGTGCGATGGTCACTCAATCCACCTCCACCACAGCTGGCCCTCGAGCGTCCTGAGCTCATTTGCAAACCTGGGGCACCCGCATCACTGCAGTAAATCTTTCTGCTGTGCTAGCAGGCTGGCAATACACATGTTTCTTTCTTGACATATACGGATTAGGTGTTTCAGTGACTGGATGGAGTATTCAGGACAAACCCAGAAATAACAGCTCAACCCTTGCTCATTCACAAACTTGAAATCTCTTTTCTTACTAAGGGTGCAACTGGTTATGACACAAATCAGTTAAAGCAGAGAACCCAGCACATATCCTACTTAGGCAGTGTACCTTATTTAAAAGGAGCCAATTGAGGCAGTTACATTTTAGAATAGGTACCCAGCTGATGGGTATTCCACCATAATGTCTAGTAGCTGGGCAGATGATTCACATCAGGGTTCTTTAAACTGAACACTAAGAGACCCCACTCCCCATTGGCATAAAATAAGTGAGTAGCCATTTGAGGCAGAAAGAAAATTATAATATTTAAATAATTTACTATGGGGGTGTTTGCACTGGGTTCTCCACTTTAACAGGAGTATTTGTGGCTTTACATTATAGATGATTGGATACTCTTTCAGTACTTCTAGATCAGCGTTACTCACTCTGCGGCTCGCGAGCCACATGCAGCTTTTTGAATTAACTTGCGGCTCCTACAGTGTTTCTGCATTTACTGCACTATGCGGCTCTTTCAAACAACCCCGTGTGAGACAAAAACACATATCCATAATAGAGGTGAGAGAGCGAGTGAGTAATGCTGTTTAAATCACTGCGCTTAATGAAACATTCTAACATCTGCCTATTCTATGCCCCATCCCTGGATGACAGCCTGCCTGTTTAGCTGTAATTGACAGAAGAATAAAGTAAAATGCAGCATTTTTGATGTTTGAGTACAGTGAGTTACATGGGAAGCTGACAGCTGCATTTGCTACTCTTACAAAATATCCACATCTAAGCCAAAGAGCCAAAGAGCAAGTGAGTATATCCCTAATCGCAGTGAGAGAGTGAGCGAGTTATTTGCTGCTCCCGTGGGTTCATGATCTCACTTCAATCTTGTGCCCTTCTTTGAACAGCGCTTAAATCTTGTTGCGTTTTTCTCCCTGTTAAGTCCTTAATGGTGGAATGCCCCATGCTTTCTAGGTTTTCTCTGTAGTCTCGTTTTGCCTCGTCTGCACTGCACATTCAATGGACTGATTGTGGTGAGAAGGAGAGCTAAGGATCTTACACTGCAGGTACAAAACCTTTTTTTTCTGTTTTGTAAAATGAGGCATAAAATTATTTTAATTAAGATCTGGGACTGGGACTGACAAATGTACTTTATTGAAATTCATTTTCTCTCTGCAGTTTATCAGACAAGACTTCAGTAACAAGGGTCCATATCTCAAAGCAGGTACTCTCAGCACTTGTTTGGGGGGGTAGGCACTGGAGAAGTGGTGTGGTGTTTTATATTCTGTAAATTTGGTGCTCCAGTACATGACTTTTGTTCACTTTTCATTGGGTGTTAACTGGGGGGGGGGGTCACTGGTGTGGTGATGTTGATTGCTATTAAATTCTATTTAATATGTGTAACAGTGCTATTTATGATTTTATGTTTATTTAATTGCATATATTTGTAATTAATAACAATAAAATGTTTTAACTTTATACGTTTTGAGTGCAAGTTTGATTTTGGCACTGTACCAAATGCCGTGTATATAGATTGTGGCTTCCGACCGAAGTGAAGTAACAAATGTGGCTCCCACGCCTCGTATGACTGAGTATCACTGTTCTAGATACACCTGGATTTTAGGATGTTGGGCTGAGAAATAAAGATACTGTGGGGTCCACACTGTTAGTTCCAGAGTGGATGGTCACTATTTTCTGACCTTTCTGGGAGAATGACCTGGATAATTGCCAACTATTCTTAGAGATACCTGTAAAGAGCCTGATAGTTCATCAGGATAATTTATTTTTTAGTTAGTTATTTACAATATTTATTCCCTTGCCTTCAGCCACTAAGAAGGGAATATATAAGCACAGCTGCACACCCTAAAGTGTGTTACTGTGCTTATAAAATGGGCATACAATAACAAAAGGGGGAAAAACATGGAAAAAGGTGCAGTTATGTGGTCTTTGGGGAATAATGTGCAGTCTCGTGATGTGTTTGCATCAATGGCAAAGTAGGATTTTACAGATAGATAGATACTGTAGATAGATAAGATAGAGGTGTGGACATACATTTATAGGGATAACGTGATATTGTTGAGCTACGTTTCAAGATATCAAGACACCACCTGTTAGGTACTGAGATATCACCTATTAGACATATGACAGCTGACCTATTCATAACTGACCACTAGCAAAAGAAAATACTACATTAAGTCATAACATGCTACCTTGACAACCATTACTTCATACATTCTTCAGAGACATTCTGTTTATAGAAGCAAGCATAAAAACTGTGAATGCAAAAGTGAATCATTTGTTTACAGCTTTATTTATGAAACTTTCTGGTCCTGTTGTATACATCAGATATGAGCTGGGCTAATGTACAATATCAGAAATGTCTTCTTTTTATGAAGTTGACCACTTGTGACCTTACTCATGGCTTTGTCAATTATGAGGTTAGAGGTCAAGTACAACTCAAGAAGCTATTTCTGATATCTTACACTAATAAATCGCATATATATATATATATATATATATATATATAGTATATATGATAGTGGCACAGTCACACTACGATAGTTAGGGCTGAATAGGCTTTTTAATGTAAAACATCAATTTTTGCACTTTAATAAATTCACAGCCATTCAAGGAACTTGCATGAACTTTTGCCCACACCATTGGAAGCCCAAGTACTGTTGATGTGTTACGTTTTGTTCCAATCAGATGTGCAGAGCCAGAGATCTGGACAGTGAAAAATGTGTAAAAAGTGGGTTTTTTTGGCTGTTTATTTGTCAGCCTCTAGCACCCAGTCAGTTTGAAATTTTGATCTGACATTTTCTGGGTATAAAAGGGTTTGGCCCAGAGTAGTACCTTTCACTATTTTTAAAAATATAATAATCCATTTCAGAGTTATAGGAACTTGACATTTTGGTTCTAAGTATTTTTTTTTTTTTGAAATTTTGCTCTTCATTTCATGCCCCACGTCCGTCCTCAGCCTGGTCACGGACTCCGGGATCCCCGGCCACCGGACATTGCCGACTCCCCAGTCATCCCTGGCTTTCCCCCCAGAGAGTGGGGCCACAGTTCCAACCCCCGTTATTGGACCGCGGAACTAGTAACTGGTCGGGGAACGGCTCCGGTGGCCAATCAGGGCATCCCGGAGTAAAGCATCATATAGACGCTGGGCGTGGCTTTTACCCCCATTAGCCCACTCCCTGAGAGAGGCGGGGACGTGCAATGATGCTAAGCATCTGCCCCGCCTCACTCCCCTCCCCCCTGACATAAGCATGGCTGTGTGGGTGATCCCTAGCCTCCACTAGGGGTCCCCTTCGCGCCGACTGCTACCCCAGCCCTCCCCCCGGAGAAGGAGAGCAGTCCGTGGGACACTCATTCCTTCTCCCCCTGGCCAGCCCTCCGACGACCCGAGTCCGTTCCCGAACCCAGGTCGCCGGCGTTGCGAGTGGAAATCCAACAGCTGCGCCGACGGGCCGGCCTTGGTTCTAAGTATGCTCAGTCAGCACTTTATGGTAGATGTTTGAAATGAAAGAAGAATTTGGCCATATGAAAATGGATCCTTTTTCTGACGGGATCAATCCTTTTTCATGAGGAAAAAATCCTTTTTTGTTTGGCTTCCATTTTTTTACTGATTAAACTTACAAACATTTAAAATTTATCAAAATATTGTAATTAAAAAACAAACAGCTGAATCTAGCTAAAACAAACCAGTTTAGCTAAATTCTGGTGATTGATTTTTTTAAAGTTGGCAGAAATATGTTTTCTGGACACCCAAAATTCAGGGTGCCCAGCTTAGTGGGAGGAGCCATTCACCTGTGTTCTCTGTATGCAAACAGCAGGACTTTCTTGACTTCTGCAGCCACAGCTGGAACTCATGCTGTGGATAGAGGTGTTGCAAAGTTAAACTTTACCAGTGAATTTCACATAAAGTGCCGAAAATTTGTGTTTTGTGAAATTCACAGAGTTCTGACTGATCCCCAGAAATTTGCTTTGTGCATGTTGCACAAAATTTGTGCCATATTTCTGATTTT
Source organism: Neoceratodus forsteri (assembly GCA_016271365.2). NCBI lineage: Eukaryota > Metazoa > Chordata > Ceratodontiformes > Ceratodontidae > Neoceratodus > Neoceratodus forsteri. The sequence continues at coordinate 622,510,726 of CM028137.1, read as the reverse complement.
TTTGTGCATGTGAAGCACAAAATTTGCAGGCAGAATTGCATGATCTGCCTGCGAATTTGTGCAATTTGTGGACCACAATTTGCTCAAAGTGTGAAAATCACTCTGTGGATTCCATAACATTCACAAGTTTTGCAGACTTCACACATCTTTAGCTGTGGGCTGCAGTGAGAGCAGTGAGCCACTGTTTCCCTGGTGTCTAGTGGCATCCCATCCATTGCCATTTATTTATGTATGTAATGTTGCCCTGGTGTCTAGTGGCAACCGCCACCCTCCAATCACCATCTCCATATTTATTTACTGTTTCCCCTGGTGTCTTGTGGCATCCCCCACCCTCTGATTGCAGTTCCCATAATATATTTGTCTTTCCCTGGTGTCTAGTGGTACCCCACCCTCCAATCATTGTCCCCATAATATGTTTTTCTTTCTCTGGTGTCTAGTAGCATCCACCACCCTCCAATTGCAGTACCCATAATATACTTGTCTTTCTCTGGTGTCTAGTGGCACCTCTACCCCCTGATTGCCATCCGTGTAATGTATTTGCCTTTCTCTGGTGTTAAGTTCAACTCCCCATCCTCTATTCACCATCCGTGTAATGTTTTTGTCTTTCCCTAGTGTCTAGTGGCACCCTCCACCATCCTCCGATCACTGTCCCAGTATGAAATAAAGAAAACCATCCCTCAACTTTTTTTAAACCTGCAAAAAGGAAAATGGTCTCTCACTTATCTGACCTCCCACCCCACCTCACACTCAGCAGCCACCACCTCACACCCTGAGTACACCCCCTCACATCCTCACTTACCTGAACAGGCCACATGGCAAAGATCCACTCTCCAATCAAAGGCAAATCTTGCTGCTGGAACTGCCAACTGCAATATGAGAAACGAAGGTAATTGCGGTTCAATGTATTTTAATGAGTTTAAAACTTTGATGCATAACTTGTTTATTTTTGCATATTCTGACTCCAAATTTTCAACATGGCATTTTTGGGACCTGACCACATGACCAGTGGTGGTGGAATTATATAAATCAAGCCCAAAAAGTGATTTCATGGTTGCTTGGTGAAATCACTTTTTGGGTGGGATTTTCACCACTCTTGTTCATGAGGCGGGGTCATAATAGAGCTATGTTGAAAATTTGGGGTCAAAATATGTAAAAATCACAATGTTATGCATACACATTGAAATTTTACTACCCTTGCTGTAACTTTGGTAATCATAAATATTTTGAACCCAAATTTTCAACATAGCCATTTTTTACACCATCTCATGAATATGGCAAATGTCCTTTTTCAAATCCTGTCCCAATTGTGTTGCTTGGAATGACATTTTAATGCCACAAAACAATGTTTTGGCAGGGATTTTAAACTTTTCACTACTGGATTTATGAGGTGGAGTAATAAGAAGGCTATGCTGACAATTTCGTGTGCAAATACAATAAAGCACCCAGGTTATAAGTGAATGTTGCAGTAATTCAAAGTTCACTCATGACTTCACTAATGTTCACTATTTTGACTCCAAACATTCAACATAGCCATTTTTCCACACCACCTCATAAACGTGATGCGTCATTTTTTAAATCCTGGATGAGATATGTTTTCACACTTGTGGTGTGAAATCATATTTTGCCCACTATACTATTAATGGTACATGTTGTGTTTATAAGGCAAATCATAAAATGAGAATCTTTAAAATTTGGGACCATGAGGACATCTCCGCACCTTTCATTTCCTGGCTGGGTGGAGGTGTTGAATAACAGCACCATCCAGAGTCTTGGTGAATCAGTGGTGGGGTCTTCATTGTGGGTTGTCAACCCTAATGTTCACCCAACCCCCCCAGCTAGTAGCCTCCAATCCAACACATAAGGTACAGCACCAAGTCACTGCCTCATAATGGTTCACTCTTCAAAGGCACATAATTATGTCTTGCCACAGGTTGTCAACATGATTTATTGTACGTTAGAAAAGAGATCATGAGTGATGTTATTTGCTCATGGAATGGGGTTGGCATTAGGGTTGACAACTCCCAAGGAAGAACCCACCACTGATTTGCCAAGACTCTGGAGACCCAAACCCCCTAATATTTTTTTCCTTTTGCTGCTTGGGGAGTGGAGGTAGAACATACAAACAAACAAAAACACCAGCAGAAGCAGGCCATACTGTCTATCGAGTCTGCTCGATTGTGCAGCTTGCCCCTCAGCTTGCAGCTGCCCCACCCTCTTCCCCTCCTCATCATACCCCACACACTATCCCAACCCCTCTTAAAGCCACCAACCATGCTACAGAACACCACTCCCTCAGGCAGAGCATTCCACCTGTCCACCACCCTTTCCGTAAAAAAAGTCTCCTGATTTCCCTGCAGAATCCTCCCCCCCCTCCAGTCTCAATTGGTACCCTCTCACCTCCCTCCCTCTTTTAAGCTGGAAAATCATACAAACTTAAGTGACATTAGAGTTAGAAACCATAATGCCACATTTCCCTACTTTTGTGGCATTAAGTTTTCCTAACTGGTGCATTAATGACGTTTTTTTGCAAAACAATATATACATAGTAACATAGTAGTTGACAGCAGATAAGGATCACTATGCCCATCCAGTCTGCACATATTCCCTGTCTACATCAGTGGGCGCTGCCCTACTTGGTCATTGACTTTTGCATCTCCTTCCCTCATCAAGGGTTCCCTTATGTCTATACCATTCATGTTTGAATCCCCCCACCATGTTAGCACTCACCACTTCCTGGGGTAGGCTACTGCAAGCATCTACTACTCTTTCCTTGAAGAAGAACTTTCTCACATTTACCCTTATCCTGCCCCCCTCCAATCTCATATTGTGCCCTCTTGTCCTTGTACAAATCTTGTACTGGAAGATATCTCCCACCTGCACTTTGTTTAAGCCTTTAAGATACTTGAAGGTCTCTATCATATCCCCCATTCCCTCCTCTCTTCAAGTGTATATACAGTACTAAGGTCCTTTAATCTGTCTTCATATGTTTTATGTTGCAAGCCTTGCACCATCTTGGTTGCACTCCTGTTGACTGCCTCCACCCTATCCATGTTCTTGTGTAGGTGCGACATCCAAAACTGAACATCATACTCTAGATGCAGCTTGACCAGTGTTTTGTACCACAGCATTACCACGTCACTTCTTCTGCTAGTGATACCCCTTCCTATGCACCCCAACATCCTACTGGCCCTTCCAACAGCCTTGTTACACTGTTTGGCCACCTGCAGGTCATTTCAGATGATTATCCCTAAATCCTTTTCCTTCCTGGTGACTGTCAGCACTTCCCCCCCATACTGTAGCTCTCCGCTGGGTTCCATCACCCCAGGTGCATGATTTTGCATTTCTTTGCATTAAACTTTAACTCCCAGATCCCACCTCATTCTCTCGACTCCTTCTGGAGTGTCTACTCTATTGCAGATCTTGGTATCATCTGCAAATAGGCCAACCTTCCCCTCCAGCCCTTCAGCAATGTCACTGATGAAAATATTAAACAGGACTGTCCCCAGGACTGACCCCTGAGTCACCCCACTGGTCACCGTCCTTTCTTGGACTTGATCCAATTTACTACAACCTTTTGCTTCCTGTCCCTCAACCAGTTTCAAACCAGGTTATCCACTTTGTGTCCCAGTCCCTGGCTCCCTAGCTAGTTCATCAGTCTTCTGTGGGTATGGTGTCGAAGGCCTTGCTGAAATCAAGGTAGGCGATATCCAACATTCCTCCCTGATCCACCTCCTTCGTCACACAGTCAAAAAAGTCAATCAGGTTTTTTTAACATGACCCTCCTGCTGTGAAACCATGCTGCCTTGGATCCTGTGCTCCCACTGTTATCAAGTGTTCAACAATCCTTTCCTTAATACGAATATAATGAGCATTTTTTTGCACAGAGAAACCCAGTTATAATTTGCTGTTGAAACCAGCTGGTTATAATGGCAAACACACATGGGGTTTCCCTTGCTCCAAACATGCACCAGCTTTGATCTTTCCTTCATCACCCGGGACACTTTTCCAGTTCTCATATTTAGCATTCCTCCTTCTCAGTGCTGCCGTGGAACTTGGTGTTGAGTGCCGCTTTTGCTCTCTGGCTACATGAAGTTCATTCATTCCTTGCTACTCCTCTCTACTCCTGCACAAACAAACAAACAAAAAAGTAAACACTTAAACAGGTGCGTCAACCTGACTGTGGATGATGCTTCAACCTGACCATGGCTGCACAGAGATTTTATATAATTGCTGTGGTGAAAAAATGCTCCCCAGCAATTATATATAATACAGAACATGGGTAGTGTGTAAAACTTGAATTTTAAACACACTGTCAGTGTTGGATGCTTGTATAAACCCCTCTAGTATCTTGGGGTTTATGTAGTATCAAACACCTCAGGTGTGTGTACAATTCTCATTACATACACTAACCTATGATTTATGTTATATATTATACAGGTGTGGCAGCACCTACATATTAGGTTTAAGAAGGGATGGGTGGTTACTAAAATACCTGCCCATCAAAACAACCCATGGATACCCCAAAAGAGCCCAGGAAACATGCAGATGAAAACCGAGTAGTTGAGTAGGGTCAGGTAGTCAGTACTTGACCTGTTCCACTTCCCTATTAGCTGACCCTGACCGCAACAAAAATCATTTAAAGACTGTTTTTTTGGGGACTATTACACTGTATGTTAGGTGTCCAGATCCATTATACCCATGGGGCATTGCTGAGGCAGGTATGAGAGGCACAGGCTATCTTAGTGATCCTGATGCTGTTTCCAAAATTATACCCATGGTGGGCATTCTGAGGCAGGTCCGAGAGGCGCAGCTGCTCTGAGTGAGCCTGCTGCTGTTTCCAAAAAGTATACCCATGGCAGGAACTGCTGAGGCAGGTATGAAAAGGGCAGCTGCTGTGAATGAGTCTGCTGCTGTTTCAAAAAATTATAGCCATGGCAGGCATTGCTGAGGTAGGTAAGAGAGGTGCAGTTGCTCTGAGTGAGCCTGCTACTATTTTAAAAAAACTATACCCATGTTGGGCATCGATCAGACTTACGTAATATAAACTGATGATTGACAAAAGAAAACTAAGAGTAGTACTAGTGTGGCACATGTGACTAGCATGGTGGCAGCAGTGATGGTTCCATTTGTTTCATACACAACATAGTCATCATATTTAGTATCACTGTTTGCAGGCTGTTCATTTTCAGGGTCAGATTTGCATAAATCAGTGTTTGTGACAACTGGGAAATTGCCAGCATTCATTTTGAGAAATGTAAGCCATTCCAAATTTGCAGGACTTAGGAGTTTTCTATGGTCAGTGACTATTCCTTCAGCTGCACTAAATATGCTTTCTGAATATACACTTGAAGTTGGATAACTGTGGTTCACTATTGCAAGATTTGCTAGATCTGGCCATATTCACTAAAAATACCATCAACAGCTTAATCTGGTTCAAGGTCAGTTGGCATTCATCTGTATCTCCCTCTCCGGGTCGTGCCTGAAAATAGGCAGGATTCGTCTAGTGCACTTCCCTGATCAACAAAAAATGAACTAAATAAAATAAATAAAAATATTGTTCTCTTTTGTTTCCAATACAGTAATTGATCTTCCTTGAGACTAATCACTGTACGGTCTGCAAAGTACTCCTTGATCATTATGCTGTGTGAGATGGTTACTAGTCTGTCAGATGAACCTGCTGCACTTTCTTTACAGAATACCAGTCCATGTTGTTGCAGGTAACTCAGAAGATATTTGCATTTCTGACCCTGAATATAGGATGTCTGGGAAGTAGCTGTACATGTCCTTTCCTTTGCTGATGACACTGCTGACTGGGAAGAATTAATAGACTATTGTTTGTGCCAGAGGTGCACTGTGATGGTTCGGCAGGGTTTGACTGCTGCACATCAGTTAATAGTGTTTGTAGAGCAATGTCACATCTGGCTAGCAGAAGATCTCTCTAATACTCAATGTCTTCCCCTGCAGGAAGGATGGCTTTAATGTTCCACTTAAAGTAGGGATCTAGCAACATAGCCAACAGATAGGTGTCATTCTTAAGCATTACATTTTTTTTCCTCTAATCAGCCAACAGTCTGAGACTCAAGACATCTGCCAGCATAACAGCAGTGGTGTCTTTTGACTGAAAGTCTTTCTTTATGTCATTAAGAAAAATGTTAAATCTGATTTGAAGAAGAATTTGACTCAGAGTTGCACTGTCTGCACTGACATCACTTGTGGCAGCATCAAATGGCTCCAATAAGGTGACCAAAGATTCCAGAAGAGTTCAGCTGCTGGAACTGAACATGGTGTCTACTTTACCTATTTGATTCTTCATGGTGTAGTCATGTATAGCTTTTTTCTGTTCAAGAAGCCTTTCCAACATGTAAAACATTGAATTTAAGTGGATTGGAATTTATTGCTTTAATTTATGCAAGGGTAAGTTGTTTGACCTCTGCAGCCCTTTTGGAAATTGTTGAGCTTTCTCAGAGTGACTGAACTCTCCATATATATTCCAAGCAAGAACTAACAGGTTTTCAACATTTCTGTTTCCATTTAAGAAACCATGGATGAGAAGATTTAAACAATGTGCAAAACAAGATATGTGTTGGTAGTTGTCATCTCTATCAGCCTTGACTATGTTGGCACCAATATCTGATACTATGAACACTGGAGATAAAGGCCCAGATATTCAAAAGGGTTGCACCATGCACAACAGGGATGCACCAGCACAAGTCCAAAAATGCACCATTGTGTGATATTCAGCGAGAGGCAACTGCGTCCCCCCAAATCACAATGTGCAAGAGCACAATGGTAATGAATGCATGCACAACTGAAGGGGGAGGAACCATGAATAAATGGTGCAGTGCGATATTCAACAGCATGTGCCATGCACGATAGGGAGCAAACGGAAGTTGCATGATAGCGGAAATGATCCAAAATAAAAAGGAACGAGAGGGAGGTGCAAGAACGCTACAGGAAAGCCAGATTTGGGAGCGAGGTGACAGCAACCAGGCACACAGTAGCAGTGAGTAGGACAGGGCAGGAGCAGGACAGAGCACCTGGAAACTACCAGGAACAGGGAAGGAGTGGGGAGCCTGTGCCACTGTGCAGGAGGAAAGGGGAAGTGCCACATTGGACTGAGGGCACTGACAGTGGGCAGGACGTCCAAATCTGGGAGGTGTTCCTGGTGCAGGGGAAGTAGCAGAAAGGACAGAGGGGGGAATGGGAATACAGCTGCCAGGGGGGTAACACAAGCCAGGGACATGGCCAGTGCCACCATTCAGATGGAGGCAGTAATGAGGAGTGTGAGAAGGCAGGCAGCAGGGGGGCGCAGTTGTGAAGGGCCCGTCAGCGGTATGCCCCCAACAGGCAGTACCAAGCCTGCACCAGCTTCGAGCTGTACAGTGACACAGAGATAGTGGGCTGGTACCGCCTGAACCAGGCGATCCTGAGGCAGCTCTGTGAGCTGTGCAGTGATGAGATGCAGGCACCCACACGACGGAGCCATGCTCTGTCAGTGGAGAGAAAAGTGACAGCTATTAAGTGCCTGCTCACCACAGGTACCTTTCAGAGACCAACAGGGGACACAAAAGGCATAACCCAGTCAGCCACATCATGCCTACTCACACAATTCCTCAGCGCACTGCTGGCACATGCTGCAGAGTACATCCATTTCCCCAGCACACCGGCAGAGCACACAGCACACATACAAGAGTTCCACAGGGTAGCACGTATGCCTGGCATGCTCTGGGCCATTGACTGCACCCATGTGGACATCCATATGCCACCTGGCCCGGAAGGTGCAGCATACATAAATTGGAAGGGCTGTGCAAGCATCAACTGCCAGGTGGTGTGCGATGCTAAGGAGTGCAAAACCAATGTCTGTGCCATGCACCCTGGGGTAGCACATGATGCCTTCATCTGGCACCAGTCTGCACTGTGCCACAGGTTTGAGAATGGGGACATTCCCACTGGCCACCTAGTGGATGAGTATGCAAACCACGAAGAAAGACATGGATCTTGGGAGGGGCATAGTCAGAGATGACATGGGTACTGGCCTAGATGGCCCATGGCAGGGCAATGCTGATCACCAAACTAATGTCCACTCTCTAAACACAGGTGACAGTGGATGCCCACTCCGTCCCTTGCTGCTCACACCATACTGGCGGACTGCAACCCCATCACAGCAATGCTACAATAAGGCACATGCCACCACACGCAATGTCATAGAGCGGGTGTTTGGGATGCTGAAGGCACATTTCTGTTGCCTGGACACGTCTGGCGGTGCCCTACATTACAGCCCCTCAAAGCCGTGTGGGCTATTCCTGGCCTGTTGCATCCTGCACAACATGGTCAACTACTGTGGGATAGCTGTACAGGTCGAAGAGGGGGACAGCGATGGGGACGATGAGGACACTGGTGCAGATGGTGATGGGCAGCCCCCTCTTGGTTGAAGAGACCCCCAACTGATCTGGATGGCGCAGCTGCACTGGGACACCATCACAGAGGAGCACTTCAACCAACCCAGGTAAGTCATGGGGCCATGTGCAACCACCAATGGCAAGGGCACAACCCACATACATGCATGGACCAACCCCAGGGGTGCATGTCATAAAGGGAATTGGCTGAGCATGGAACCTCACACGCCATCAGAGATGGCAATGCCTAACATGGCATGTGTTCACACACACACACACACACACCCCCCACAAGACATGCACAAAGGGTAGGAATCATACTGATCACAACCACCACCCCTAGCCACACACATGTCCACAGACCACCATGCCCAGTGCCTGTCATTGTGCATGTCTCAGACACTGGGCACCATTGCACAGTGGTGGACAGAGCAACGCAGGCATCATCATGCACACACCACAGTGGTCAGCAGCCGGGAGGGTGTGCATATGGAATGTGTGTGTGTGTGTGTGTGTGTGTGTGTGTGTGTGTGTGTGTGTGTGCAGGGCTGGATACCCCACCCATGCATTGCACGATGAACAACACACTGCACACAGGGCAGCATCAGACAGTAGCCATGGTGGGAGAATGGTCAGTCACATGGCACAGTGCCACGGCCACCACGGATGTGTGTTGGCCCTGCCAAGACCTGCCAACAGTGACAGGCTGACCAATGGCCTCATGGGGTGGCACTGACGGTCCCCCAGGGGTTCCACTGTGGGAACGCGACCGTTCTTGAGCAGGGGTCTGCAGCTCACCAAACATGCCTGCAGCAGGCATGCTCGGGATGCCCCCAGCTGAACCCAGTGTCGACAAGGATGGTGTCGCACGACACCAGGAACGGGGGTGGACATTGCAATGCGCGGTGTCTGTGACACATGGGCAAATAACAGTGTGCCCATTGTGGCCATGACAGCAGTGAATGCCTGTGTCTGCCTGTCAATGGCAGCGGTCACATCCTCCCGCAGCCGGTTCATCCCTGTCAGGAGCAGACTGGTGTCCCTGCTGCGCCACTCCTCTGTCTGGTGCAGGACCACATTGAGTGCATCCACTGCCATCACAAGCCACAACTGCTGATCCACTGAATCATGGAGTATGCGGGTGTGCTCATCTAAGAGGTCATCCACCTGATCAGCATGATATCCCTCATGGTATTCATGGCTGTGATGGGCAGCACCCCTTGTGGTTGGGCGCTGCACATCAGGGCCATGCCTTGGCATGTCCACAGGTGGTGCACTGATGCCACCCCCGACACTGTCCCCCCAGCACCATTGACTGACTGCTGACACTGCCCCTGAGGCTGCCACTCTCCAGGGCTCAACTGTGCTGCCGCAGCGGCCACAACAGCCCCACTGTCCTGGACCCACACCAGTGCTGCCCCACTGGTGCAGACAGACACAGGCTGGGACTGTGATGTCATGCAGGCCTCCACGGCAGCACCACCCATGGCTATGCCCATGCTGTAACCTGCTGTGCGGTCATCCTGTGGCCCACATGTATCACAGTCCATGATGTGAGCTCCATCATCATCAGTGATGGATCCGGCACCAGTCCAAGTCTCAGCATGCTGTCATCCATGGACACTGGCACGCTGGGACACGGGCAAGGCCTCCTCTGCACCTGCTCCACCAACATCAATCCAGACAGCCAGAAGGGCCCACTGTCGTCCTGACCCTTGGACACCTGTGGAGATGGATGGGCCCTCCTCTGTGTCCAGGGTATCACCCACAGTGGATGAGTCCACCACCACTGACCCATGTAGATGCTCAGGAGCTGTAAGGGAACACAGTAGCATTAATTTATCTGCCATACCCTGTGGCAACCCCCCCACAGTGACAGATCAGGACCTACCATGCAGTGACAGGCTACCACCCATCTGGAAACCACACCTGAAACACTCTCGATGGCACAACACCGCATGCTGCAAGCAACCCGCTCTTCCTGTGGGGTCAGGCGTTGCACGGCCGGCTGTCCCCCACTGGTCATGGTCCGTGCTACCCTGATGGCAGCCACCTTATCCTTAATCCTTCTCCTGTCTGTGCCCACCTTCTTTTTGCACTCCTGCAAGGACTGCTGGTGGCTGCTGTGCTGGTTGATGGCACACGCCACCTCTCCCCATGCAGCAGCACAGGCCTGTGGTATTCCCCGCTGTCCACTGAGCAGTGGTTCCTGGTCAAGGTAGTCCTCAAACAGGACATCTGTTTCTGCCTTGGTAAAGTTTGGTCTCCTCTTTCTCCCACGTCTCTGTTCCTCCTCCACCTCACGGTCGCTCATCATTGATCCTGTGGGAATGACAGGTGTTACCTCTGACTGTGCAGTCCCATGCATCTCCCACACACACCACAGTCCACACTCCCAAACAGCATGCAACTCACCACAATAGACTGCAACACCAGACTATGGCCTCTGCAGCCCAATGTCACATTTATATAGTGCAACGCATGCAAATGAGGCCAGGCGCAATTTTAAGTGGATGCTACTGCAGTATCTGTGCCATTGAAACACTGATGAGCTGATTTGCATATGCCTGCTGAATATCACGCTGTTGCACCTTGCACAATTGTGTTGAACATGCACAGGCAAGGGTGCAGTTCTGTGACGTGTGTAGTGGACACCAAACGGCACATGCCCGGGGTGCTGACACCAATGCCTGCCACACTGCTGACATGCTGTGCACGGGAGGCAGTGCAAGGCACGACCACCATTGTGCCAGTGGCACTACTGCACTGTTCACATGTATGGCGCTCTTGCACTGGGGCACTGTAGGTGCTGTGGAGCCACAGCATGGTAGGCCACTACAGGGCATCTCACACAGGCACCCAACTGAGCTACATGCAGGGAGTACCAATTGCACTGTGGTGGTCTGTGCACGAGAGACCCTTGACCCTGTGCCCAACCTTTGCCCCCCAGGCACCATGCATCCACATGGGTGCACCACTATCATGCTGTTTGGTGACAGCACAATGGGGAATGGCAGCGCTGTATCGCGCAGCATCTGCATGTGGCGGACTGCACTACTAAGCGCCATTTTGACTCCGATAAGCTTCAGAGATGGCAAGAAGGAGGGCTGCTGTTTGGAGCCAGGTGGAGCTGGCCAATTTGGTGGCCATAGTGGAGCCCCATGCTGGGGCACTTTTTGGGAATGCACCCCTGGACAGGGCCAGGAGTGCTGTATGGGAGGAGGTGGCAGTGGTGCTGGAGGAGGCCACAGGAATTGGGCACATGGCTGAGCAGTGTTGCCACAGATACAGTGACATCCAGTGCAGGGACTCAGACAGGCTTTCCCACCTGTGGGCACACGCCAGGAGAGGTGCAGTGCCATGACCAGGTAGGTGCCCCATCCATACACTGGTTGTGTTATTACTGGTATCGGGGTGGGCATGTGTCCACCACATGGAGGGGTGGGCCATCCAGTGTGGGCAGTGGTGTTGGTGGTGGAGGTCGTGTTGGGGGGGTTGTGGCATGGCTGGGCTGTGCGGGATTGCACACACCCGGGGTGGGTGATCTTTGATACTGGATTGTACTGATAATCCCCTCTCCATTTTTGCACCCTAGGCCCTGAAGAGCAGTGCCGAGTCAGACAGGACCGACACCGAGGCATGGGTGGTAGTGATGGTCAACAGCCACGGGAAGCCGGTCGAAGCGGACTACAGCGCCTGGATCAGGCCAATGATGGTGAGTACCTTTCTTCCAGGATATTCTGTGCATGGTGTGTTGCAGGGCAGGCGGCGGGGCATGGCCACCATCCATTGACACCAGTGACGTGAACGCCACACAGTACAGTCAGCACTGTCCAGTGGCACTGCTTGTGTGGGTGTACATCGTTGGTGGTCCATGCATGCACTGGGTACATGGCTATGCCACTGGCTTTGCATCGCATAGCCATGTCACTGTACGGCCATGGTGATGCTGTGCGGGACTTGGGCGGTGGGTGTGTGCAGTGATCCACATGGCTGTATGTGCCTGGGTGGGCAGGTTTTGTGGACATGATCACTCTGGGTGGTCGCACACCATCACAGAGGCATGTCCCATGGTCGTATACCATGCACAGTGGGTGGGCTGCAGGGGGCTGTGTATTCACACCTATTGACTCTGCTCCTTTGTCCTAGGTGGATGGCAGATGCAGCACATGGAGAGGGTGCTGCAGGAGCTTTTGAAGGTGGTCAGGGCCTCCCTGGAAATCTTACAGTGGATGGAGCAGATAGCAGTCTGCAGGAGGCATGGCCAGAGGTGCCATCAGATTGGGGAGCGGGGCTCCCGCTGAACATCATGAACCCAAGGATTGCACCTACCCCCCTGGACCCACCCTCACACCCCTCCTTCCCTCTACCATTTGTTCACCCCTGCCCCTTACCCACCCCCACCTGGTTTGTGGCCCTCACCCCCAACATTTTTGTAAATATTTGTAAATAGTTGTTTTATATCTTGTAATATACATTTCTTTTGTTATGCCTACTGTGGTGGTCTCTGATTTGCAGTGGGCTACAGGTGTTCAGCTGCAGTAGTGTGCATGGCGTCAGCGGTGGTGCAGTCATGGGCGTGTGTGTCTGTCCATAGGGGAAGCGACTATGGTGTGGGTGTAGCTATCAGTCACTGTCTGTGGTTTGTGTGTTGTTCCCTGTGCACTGGATTACTGTGTGCAGTGGTCCATGGTGCATGCACTGTATCCATGGTGCACCTGTCAGACCATCCATGGCCTGTGCAGCTGACACCCTTGCATGTCTGTGACCTGCATGGTCCGCTGGCATGTCAGTGGTGGCTGCCCATGCTGGACAGCCACTGTACCCAGCACAATGCCAGGTTGCCTCCTGTCACTGGTTTGGTGCATGACTGCCTCAGGTGGCACTGTGGCCTCTGCTGTTGTTGTCCCACCTCCATGCTGTCGCTTGTATCTGTTGCAGGGGATGTGCTCCACTGTCTGTCACTTGTGCTCTGGGTGCATGCTGGTGGTGTACAGCTTCATGGTGCCTGCACAGGGTGGCTGGCACTCCTGTGCCATGGAGGGGTGCTGGCTGTGTGTACATGGTTTCTGTGGCAACACACCAGGGGCTTGGTTGACCCGCAACTGTGTCTCTGTGTTGGTGTGCCCTTGGGTATGGATGGGTGTTTGTCCATGCACTGTGTTGCATCCTGTGTGGCACATGCTTCCATGCACCGCTATGGTTATCTGTGCTGGCTGTTGTGGCCAGTGCTGGGTCGGGGTGTGTCCTTGGGAGGGTGTGCAGGGTGCTGTGCCACTGGTGGTGGGGTCCGGGGCATGCTCTGTCATGTGTGGGGTACCTTGTGCGCCGACACGTGGTTAGTCTCTCAGCTGTACCTCAGGGGGGAAGTGCATGGCAGCACTGTGTATGCAGTTGTTGCATCACTGTCTGCTGCCACCCGCTGAAGGGTGTTCATGGTGGGGCTGCCTTGCATGGTTCTGTGGTGTACAGAGTTGTATTGTCATGGTGGGGGTGGTGGCATGCATGGGGTGTCCTGCACTGGTGGGCGCTGCTCCTGGGCAGGGTGTCTGGGGAGCGCGGTGCAGGATGTGCTCTGCATTGGTGGGCTGGTGTGGCACGGGGTGGCCTGACCTCCTTGTGTGCTGGTCACAGCTTGCCAGGGGGTGTGCTGGTACACCATGCCCCAGCTGTGGGTTTGTTGCTGGTATCCATGAGACGGTGGTTATTCCAGCTCTCCCCCAGTTGTGCAGTGCATGGGGTGTGGGGGGTGATGTCTGTTCTGCTGTGTGCTCCTCTGCCCATCTCTAGCATGGGTGGTCCACCCATGCATCCTGTTCCTGCACATCCCTGGTTGTGCTGTTGTGCTGCTGCCCTGCTCCACTGAGCATCCCTGGTTGTGCTATTGCACATCTAAACTGCACCACTGCACATCCCTGGTTGCGCTATGGCACAGTTGGCGCCATATTCAGTCATGTGCAGCAGGCGCATCTTGACCTGCGCAGTGTTTGAATATCATACTTATTGCATATGGACGCAGTGGACTTGCACTTGCTCCTGCTGTTGTGCACTTTTATGGCACAGTTTGAATATCTGGGCCTTAGAATACAGAGTAAGACATTTCAGGAATTGATTTTGCAGGTCCTGCAAAATATTCGCAGCAGTGTAGTTTTCTTCAAATATGGTGACACATAATACATCCTGCTTCCTACTGCTTATGGTAGAGTGGGAATTATTACTTTCTGACTGAAAACTTGCCCAATTAGCTGTAACAGTCACATAGTCAATTGTTCGGTTGTCAGTCTATATATCCATGGTTATGTGAACCGGCTTCACCCCAGAGAGTTTCAACTGTTTAGTTACTGCACTACACAAGTCATATAACTGTGGAACAGCCTTTTTTGAGAAATATGTTCAACAGGGAACATGTTCAATCTGGTTCGTGATCTTGAAGAAACCTTTCTGGGCAACAAAAGCAAAAGGGAGCTGACAATCAGCCAACAGCTCTGCAATGGCTATATTTAACATTGGCGTGTTGAATGCTTGCGGGTAAATGCTGATGTCATAACAACACTTTCAATTAATGTTAATTGATGAGAGTGGTAAGATTTTTTAATTTTGAGGGATTATTACTTTTCACACTTTTTTCAGGTGGAGTACCGGCATGGGATATTGCAATACTTGATGGTGTCAGAAGAAAACAATCTATGTTTGTCTGGGAAGACTGCAAGGACACAGCAAGTGATTCAATTTCATTTCCTGCTTCCAGTTCATTGTCACTGTGGTCACAGTCACCACCACCACCACTACTTCCCATATCAACCACACTGTCCCTTGTCCTGCCCAACTCACTTGGGTGTTTTGCCTTTGCATGTCGTATCTTTACTGAAGTTCCAAAATGTCCTGCTTTGCCACCATGACTGACACTGTTTTTGAACAGACTGCATACAGCTCAAGAATTGTCTGCATAGGCAATACAAAATAAATTCCACACTAAACATTTACTCTTTGTGCTTTGTGCTACAGTACTTGACACTATCTCTTGTACAGTCAATGAACCTGGAGGAAACCCTATATGCCATTTCCTTGTTCATATGAATTTTTACCATTTATGGCCATCCATCTTACATTTAGCATATGATTTTTTTTCTGCACTTGCCTCTCATGCCCTACAGTGGCATTCTCTCTAACCCCATCATTGAAACTAGTAATGACCTCATTGCCACAAGATTCAGAAGAACTGGAAGTGCTGTCATCATCAGGTGGGACATAGCCTGGGCTATCCTCTTCCTGGTTCCCACTGTCACCACCATTTTTCTCAGCATTCTCTACCTCAGCATCTGAGGTTATATTTTAAGAGGATGCCTCCCCCTCCTTGCATGTTGCTTCAGCAGCTGGAGGTCTCCTGGCACATGTTGCAAAATGTTCAGCACCTCTATGAGTAACTCCTGTCAATTCCTTCTGAAACTCTACTATTATTTTAGTGGTAATATGCTTTTTTGGCTGAGGAGGACATTTAATGTCAATCCTGCTGTTGTTACTGTTATTATTGTTGCTATTTTCTTCATTAGTGCTAGTATTCGTATAGTCTAAGAAGAAGTAGGCTGTTGGTTAAATAGGATCTGCAGCTTATCCAGTAGGTAGGGAATGAGCAGACTAGGTGGGCCAAGCGGTCCTTATCTGCCATCAAAGTCTATGTTTCTATGTTTCTATGACCACATCATTTTCAGTTGCATGTGCACCAGTTCTGTGCTTCCTTTTAATAGACTCAGTCTATGAAATACATAGATACATAGACAGTGTCAGCAGATAAGGGCCTATGGCCCACCCAGTCTGCCCATTTGAGCTTGTAAGTTCAGTTTGTTTTCCTAAAAGTCTGTTGCCCCTTACCCCTGACCTCCAGAATTCCTTTATGTCTATCCCATGCATTCTTAAATCCCGTGATTGTTTCAGCCCCCACCACTTCCTCTGGCAGGGTGTTCCACTTGTCCACCACCGTTCTGTGAAGAAATTCTTTCTCATGTTTCCTCTGAATTGTCCTCCTTCCAACTTCATCCCATGCCCTCTAGTCCTGGAACATCTTTTTTCGCTTAAAAATAGTGTTTTCCTGCACCCTGTTCCTCCCTGTTAGATACTTGTATGTCTCTATCATATCCCTCTCTCCCTCCTCTCCTCCAGGGAGTACATGTTCAGTTCCTTCAACCTGTCTTCATAGGACTTGTGATGCAATCCATGCACCATCTTTGTTGCCCTCCTCTGAACCTTCTCTGCCCTGTCTATGTCCCTACATAGGTATGGTCTCCAGAACTGTACACTGTACCCAGGTGGGGCCTCACTAGTGTCTTGTATAGCGGAATTATGACCTCCCTTTTCCTGCTGGTGATGCCCCTGCCTATACATCCCAGCATCCTATTTGCTTTACCTGCTGCCTTGTCACACTGTTTCCCTACCTTGAGGTCATCATCAGAGATGATAACCCCAAGATCCCTTTCCTGCTTGGTGCATGCTATATCCTCACCCCCCAACTGATATATTGTGCCAGGGTTTTTGTGCCCCATATGCATTATCTTGCACTTCTTTGCATTGAATTTCAACTGCCAAACCCTGACCATTCTTCAAGTTTCTGCAGGTCCCTTCTCATTCTGTCTACACCCTCTGGTGTGTCTACTCTGTTACAGAGCTTTGTGTCATCAGCGAACAGTGAAATTCTGCCTTCTAGGTCCTGCGCAATGTCACTGATGAAGATGTTGAATAGGACCGGCTAGCAACTGATCCCTGTGGTACCCCACTGGTCACTCTTCCTCTGTGGAGTGACAGCCATTTACCACCACCTCTGTGTCCTGCCACCCAGCCAGTTACCTACCCACCACACTACTGTCCTGCCCACACCCATATTCCCCAGTTTGTGTAATAGTGTTCTATGTGGCACAGTGTCAAAGGCCTTGCTGAAGTCCAGATAGGCCATGTCCACCGCCCTCCCCTGATCCACCTCCCTAGTCACCCAGTCAAACAATTCAACGAGGTTGGTCTGACATGACCTCCCCCTGGTGAAACCATGCTGCCTTGGGTCCTGTAGTCCATTGACAACCAGATGTTCCACCAATCTCTCCTTCAGTAGTGCTTCCATGATCTTCCCCACTACCGAGGTGAGGCTGGACTGGTCTGTAGTTCCCTGTTTCCTCTTTGTTCCACTTTTGTATAAGGGGACTACATCTGCTGTCCTCCAGTCTTTGGGTACCTCCCTGTTTCCAGTGATCGGCTAAACAGGATAGCCAGAGGTTCAGCCACCACCTCTCTTAGTTCTTTAAGGACCCTGGGGTGCACCCCATCTGGCCCCATTGCTTTATCAACTCTTATTACTTCCAGTTCCTTCAGGACCCTTTCTCGTAAAGGGACTTGTGTCCATTTCTGCACCATTCTCACCCCTTGTACTCCCTTCAGACCCATTACCCTCCTCTTCCTCAGTAAAGACTGAGCAGAAATACCTGTTCAATATGTCAGCTTTACTGTTGTCATCCTCCACGTGGCCCCCATCCTCCCCCTTCAGTCTCACTATCCCTCCCTTTGTCTTTCTTTTTTCACTTTTGTACCTGTAAAAGGTTTTGTCCCCTCTACCCACTGGTTTTGCAATGTGCTCTTCTGTCTGAGCTTTGGCTTCCTTACTGACCTCCTGCCTCCTTTGCTTCTCCTGGTACTTCTCCCTATCCCCTTCTGCCTGTGTCTTTTGTATTGCCTGAATGCAATCTTTTGGCTTTACTTTCTTTGCTACCTCTTTGGAAAACCATAATGGTCCCTCTTCCTTTTCCTCTTGCTAACCTGCTTAATGCATAATTCTGTTGTTCTTGTAATCCCCATTTTAAATACTGCCCACTGTTTCTCAACCCCTGATTCCTGTCCCATTCCCTTAATGCCTCTTTCAAGTATCTCCCCATTTTCCCAAAGTCTGCCCCCTAAAATCCAGGATCGTGTTTTTGTGTGGTTTGATTCTGCTCTTTCTGTGATTTCAAACCACAATGACTGGTGGTCACTCTTTCCCAGGTGCTCCCCCACTGTTACCCCCATCACACTGTCCCTGTTTGTGAGCACAAGGTCCAGTATTGCTTTCTGCCGAGTTGGTTCCATGACCAGTTGCTTGAGGAAGGCACCTATAGTTGGAGATGCAGCAAATTTAAATTTCGCAGGTGAAGTGACCACTTAGCGTTAGTTTTCTGCTATGCGGAGTGCCCATTTTAAACCCTCACTTCACCAATTCACATTGTAATTATGACTTTGCGTTGTGCACTCCACCGTATTCCCCTTTAAGGCAGCATGAGAATTCACAGGCAGCCCACACACATCATATGGCTTACACAGTGTAGGTCACATGCTTCAGGCAGGCAGGCAGGAGCTCACTGGCAAAAACACTCTCCAACGTATGCTGACTGACACATTTTGCATGGGTTGTGACAATGACAAATGGATCAGCTCTGCAAATGGCTGGGGGTGCAATGTGGACATGTGATGAAGAGGGGTGCATAGGTGACAAGTCCACAAATGAAGTTATTTTCCTCATTTTACATACAGGGGTTGATGTAGCACTTGCACTAGACATACTACATTGACCACCACCACCACCACTGCTACTCTGACCACCACTTGACAAGATTTCTAAATCTTAATCCTGCCCCACATCATGCCTGTAGTAATCCTCTGGTGTTATTTCATCACTACTGCAGACATTTCTACTTGGTCTTACAATCATGGAAGGGGATAGCATTCTCAGTAAGGTTGATGACTAGAGTGAATGCCCCACTATGGCATTACCTGCCATCTGGTGTTGGGTGCACAGTGCCATGTGCCTGTTCTTAAGATGTGTATGCTGGCACCCCCATGCCCAGATGACTCCCCTTTTTACCTCAACACACCCATGCATGGCAAAGCCGGCAGATAGCAACTGACTCATCATTTGCATCTTGGATAAAAAAATTCCAAACAAGGGATTGTGATCCCATACTTTTAACATGTCCCTGATGCTGCTTATTGGACTCTGTTTTTTTAACCCCTGAAATGGGGAGTGTGCTACATGATTTTTCAGGCTGGACACACTTGGATTCCAATTGGCCACCATGACTAACTATGATTATTACTGGGTCATCATCACTACCATCAATAGGAAATGCTAAATCACAATTTTTTTGTGGGGTCAGTTTAACGTCAGCAGACCGAGACAAAGCCACCTTGATTTTCTTTTTCTCTGGTTCCCAACAGGGGTCACTGACATCATTATCATACTCTTCAACATCATCTGCATCCACATTTTCAGCTTGGATGCTGTCACATGGAGAACATGTTCCAGTCACAGCATTATCATCATCGTCTGATATTTTTGTGCCACAGTTTGAATCATTGGATGGCAGAGGCAAGACCTCAACAGCGCTGGAAGAAATGACATTGTGAGTTCTCATAGCCAGGATCATAATCATGTTCAACTACCATGGGGATGTTAATGGGGAGTATGACATCATCTACACTGCCAGTCACAGCTTTAGACTCAACTATATATTTTGAAATGGTTAACCAATCAGAAATGGAACTTGAGGCAGCAATACTCATGCCAACAGAAACTGCACTAACACCACTAGCTGGGACAACATTATCTCCTCCAACTATAAGAGAAGCTACAGATTACTCTGTAAAAAACATTGATAGAGAAATCCCTTTACTGACATCAGCGATGCAGTTCTGCATACTACCACACCCACAGACAATCTTGCCACTGGCAGTAGTGCCATGGGCAGAAGCAGCTTTGCTTGCATGTCTCTTTGCAGGCATTTTGGGGGATCACCAAGAAAATTCTAAACAAATTCAGATTTCTGAACTTTCAGTCTGGGCCAGTGGATGTAAAGCCAAAAAAATAACAACTGTGGCTTGCAGATGGAGACTGGGCACTAAACAGATACAAAAGCACAGACAGATTAAGATTGCACTGAGCAATCAAGAAAAGATGCAGGCACAAAGCCACAACAACACCTTAACCAGTACTCACAAGTCACAATCCAATCTGGTAAAGAATACCTTTTGCCAGTTGGGAGGGTGGAGCAGTGCACTGCAGTAACAGTCGAAAACCAAGATACCACAAAGCAGTACAAAATCATGCAGATGCGATCAATAGCAGGTTCACACAGATGCAATTACTCTGTGGCACAATAAAATGTGTCTGATTTGATGGCACGCATCACACACACACACTCACGCACACTACACTACAAGTAATGTGTAACAAATTGAAAAATTCAATAATAATATAATCATATTTTTCAAACAAACTGAAATTATGCACTGCTGCACCACAACAATCAATAAAAAAATATGAAGAATTACTGAAAATATTACTGTGTGTACATTAATACAGTTACACAAGAAAAATTTTACCAAAAGAGAAAGATTGTCTTTTTCCGTAGTTTTAACCTACCTCCACCACAGATATGCCCCTCCCCCAAAAGCATACTTCAAGTGCCTGTCAGTACACAGACTGAATGTTCTAAATTAACATCAAAATCCACACACAAATAATAAACACTCAATGATATGAGCACAGGTGGGTTTCTTACAATTGATGTACTAAATTTTGAGCAATAAAATGGCTCAAAAAGGCTTTTTTAACAGCTTTTAGAGGATTTGAATCGCAGAGTTCTGAGAGGAAACTGTCTCCAGCTACCACTACACACACACTACACAGAACTGAGGCTATGCAGAACAATCTAGAGCCCATGCAACCTGCAATCCCATGAATCACTGCAAAATTTGCCTTGGAGCTCAATAACAAAGTGAAGTGATGCGAAATACAGTGATTTCTATAAAATTGGTGCTGAAGTGGTTGGGAAAGGCGGAGTAACAAGAAGTCATTGTTATCAATGGACTTCATGTTCCTCATTATGATGCGAAGTACTCTGCTTTGCATTGCTGATTATTCCATGGGTTCTGCATTATTCCGGGAATTGCTTTGTGGACTGAATTTTTGCCACTTAGCCCGCCTCTAGACATAATACAGCCATGGATTTCACTATGCCACAGATAGATGTCACACACTGTGTAGCTTGACAGGGCTCAGGGCACCTAACAGGCTAACAGACAGTGTAATACAGCCTAAATGGCTTTCATAGTACTGCAGGCACACAGGGTAGCTTTGCCACAGACAGGGCTCAGAGCACTTAAGAGACACTGTGCAATACACCCAAAATGGCTTTCACTGTACTGCAGAAACACACAGAGTAGCTATGTCACAGACAGGGCTCAAGACACCTAACACACAATGTTTAATACAGCCTAAATGGATTTCATTATACTGCAGAGAGACCCAGACTGTTTGTCACAGGAAGGGCACCTAACAACAGACGGTGTGTATACAGCCTAAATGGCTTTCACTATACTGCAGAGATGCACAGAGTAGCTATATGTCACAGACAGGGTGCAGGGCACCTAGCAGACACTGTGTATGCAGCCTAAAAGGCTTTCACAATACTGCAGACACACAGAGTAGTTATATCACAGACAGGGCTCAGGGCATCTAAGAGACAGTGTATAACACAGCCTAAATGGCTTTCACTATACTGCAAAGACACACAGAGTAGCTATGTCACAGACAGGGCTCAGAACACCTAGCAGACACTGTGTAACACAGCCTAAATGGCTTGTCCTATATTGCAGAGAGACAGAGCAGCTATGTCATAGATAGGGTTCAGGGCACCTAACAGACAATGTTTAATACAGCCTAAATTGGCTTTCACTATACAGCAGAGACACACAGAGTAGCTATGTTCCAGATAGTGCTTGGGGCACCTAACAGATACTGTGTAATACAGCCTAAATGGTTTTCACTGTACTGCAGAGACACACAGAGTAGCTATGTCCAAGACAGGGCTCAGGGCACCTAAGAGGCACTGTATAATACTGCCTAAATGGCTTTCACTATACTGCAGAGACACACATACAGTAGTAGCTATGTTGCAGACAAGACTCGGGACACCTAACAGACAGTGTTTAATACAGACTAAATGGCTTTTACTATACTGCAGAGAGGCACAGAGTTGCTATGTCACATAGAGGGCTCAGGGCACCTGACAGACAGTGTGTAACACAGCCTAAATGGATTTCACTATACTGCAGAGAGACACAGAGTACTGTATATGTCACAGACAGGGCTCAGGGCACCTAACAACATCCAGTGTGTCTACAGCTTAAACTGCTTTCACTATACTGCAGAGACACACAGAGTAGCTATATGTCACAGATGGGGCACAGGGTACCTAACAGACGGTGTGTAAATATACAGCCTAAATGGCTTTCACTATACAGTGCACTCCAATTATAATGGACACTGTTATAATGGACAATCGGTTATAGTGGACAAAAACTTATTTCACAAACCAAATATATCAAATCCAATGCATTTTTCTCTGGTTATAATGGACAGAAACATTGCTTATAATGGACACCATGAAACTTTTATGGGATTTTGTAGTGTTTTTTTGGTGGGGGGCAGTGCAGACATGATGACGAGATTTGGCAAATGTAGAATTTAGATGAAGGAGCTACAGTGATTAAATTTCTAAATTTCTCCACAGGCTGTTTTAGTTAATTAATTACACTAAAAGGAAATGTTTCTATATTTGAATAAAATCCTTACAGTAAAATTGCCATTGTTCTTACTGTCCTAGAACCCCAACATCCAGCCACTAGAGTTACTATCTTCTTACCTTCTGCAATAAACTTCCTTAAAAAAAATAACACTCCGACAGATAAATAAATAAACACACAGAATGCAGAAATATATATGCTAGGCAGGATTCTAAATAATTTATGAAGTTTTATAATAGGTTCTCATTTACTCAGAGCCCGTGCTCACCCACACAGACACACATAACATGTATAGTAGTTTACACCTCCTCTGGATATAATGGACACTGGATATAACGGACAAAGATTGGGTGCACAGATGCATCAGTTCTAACAGGTTTGCACTGTAATGCAAACACTCACAGAGCAGCTATGTCATAGACAGGGTTCAGTGCACCTAACAGACATGGTGTAATGCAGTACAAATGGTTTTCACTATATTGCAGAGACACAGAAAGTAGCTATGTCCCAGACAGGGCTTGGGGCACCTAACAGATAGTGTGTAATACAGCCCAAATGGCTTTCAATGTACTGCAGAGACACACAGAGTAGATATGCCACAGACAGGCCTCAGGACACCTAATAGACAGTGTTTAATACAGCCAAAATGGCTTTCACTCTACGGCAGAGAGACATAGAGTTGCTATGTCATAGACATGGCTCACAGCACGTAACAGACACTGTGTAATATAACGTAAATGGCATTCACTATACTGCAAAGAGGCACAGAGTATATGTCACAGACAGGGCTCAGGGCACCTAAAAACAGACAGTGTGTATACAGCCTAAATGGCTTTCACTATACTGCAGAGACACATTAGTAGCTATATGTCAGACAGGGCACAGGGCACCTAACAGACAGTGTATAAATATACAGCCTAAATGGCTTTCTCTATACTGCAGAGACACAAAGAGTTGCTGTGTCACAGACAGGTCTTTGTGCACCTAACAGACAGTGTGTTATACAGCCCTAATGGCTTTCAGTGTACTGCAGTAACACACAGAGTCGCTATGTCACATACAGAGCTCAAGGCACCTAACAGACAGTGTTTAATACAACCCAAAAAGCTTTCACTATACTGCAGAGACACACAGAGTAGCTATGTCACAGACAGGGCTCAGTGGACCTAACAGACCATGTTTAATATAGCCTAAATGGCTTTCACTATACTAAGACACACAGAGTTTTTATGTCATAGAAAGGGCTTGGGGCACCTAACAGACAATGTGTAAGACAGCCAAAATGGCTTTCTCTATACTACAGAGACACACAGAGTGGCTATGTCACAGATAGGGCTTGGGACACCTAACAGGCAGTGTTTCTTACAGCCTAAATGACTTTCACAATACTGCAGAGACACACAGAGTAGCTATATGTCACAGACAGGGCACAGGGCACCTAACAGACAGTGTGTAACCAAATGGCTTTCATTATAATGCAGAGACACACATATTAGCTAAAGGGCTTTGGGCACCTAACAGGTAGTATGCAGTACAGCCTGAAATTGTTTTCATATGCTGCAGAGATGAGGCACAGATAGTAGCTATGTCACAGACAGGACACCTAACAGACAGTCTGTAAAATACAGCCTAAACAGCTGCTGCCAGCAAAGATTACTTTATCCCCTCTTTCTCCTTCTCTACTGAGCACCACACTGGATCCCCCGATTATTCCCGCTTCAGTCTCCAACCCTTTCTCCTCTGTGGACTAAACTTTGAGGTTTTTTTTTTCATTTTCTCCTCGGCTGCTGAGCAAACGCCGATTCCTCCCTCTCCCGAGAAAGTCTGCTTCTGTCTGAACAGTCACACAGCAGACACAAAGCACAGACACCAGCACTGACCAATCATATTGTCAGGCTTGTGTCATGTGCTCCTTTATGCTGTCAAGACCCCATAGGGTAGGCCGGTCCAGTGGCGCTGAGGGTTGAAGCCCTGGACAACACGCCTCGCACCACGCCAGGGACCCGGGTTTGGAAGCAACCTCGGATCACTTGAGTTGGCCAGGGAGGAGAGAATTGAGGATCCGAGGACTGCTTTCCCTCCGGGGGAGGCGGGAGTGCCTCCCAGTGCTACTGATGCCCAGTGGGGCTGGATGCACTGCAGCCTGGGATCACTTACAAGTTGGGCTGAGGTGTCAGCAGATGACCTGCATCTGGGTGCAGGAGCATGCACACCTATGCTGGATGTCATTTCACATCTGCGCCTCTGGGGTGAGAGCTCATGAGCAAGGAAAACCCTGTTTTGTCTTGTAGGCAATGGCACCTGGCCCCCATGCCCACCACTGGATCCCACCCACCCAGTTTCCTAATTCCTTCCTCCCAAGCCCTGCCTGCAGCAGATTCTAGACTTCAAAGAGCACCAAGAAGGAGTGGTGGCCCTACCTTGGGGGGTACAAGCCATGGGTGTCCAGCTGCAAAGTAGGTGGAGGGGTTGGAGTACCGCTGGGGAGACTTTGGCTGGTGGGGTCTCAGGTGGGCAGGAACAAGCCAGGATGCCTGAGAGAGTCCAGATGAGCAGTGATCAGAGGGAAAAATAACTGGAAAAAAAAGACCCCACAGGGTGCCCTTTCATGTCTGTTTCCAACCTCGGAAGAGTCTCAGGACCCCACAGGTTGCCTATAATGCCCATTTTTCTAAGGAATTACCCATTACCAGATCTGTTACCTGAGTCAACAGTACCCGACCAGCAAAGTACACTGATATGTTGGGTACTGTAGTAAATTACCTGAACTACCCTATCTGGCAGAAAAACACTGATACCCGACCTACTCACTCGTAGCCCATCTCTAGGTTTAAGTAAGCACTTTAATGGTAAACATCAGCTTTTTCACCATAATGATTTGGACCCCATTCATCCAATTTGCCTGAAATGTGGCAGGTGTGGAATCAGTGCCAGGATCCCTGGATCCTGAAAATCTTGTGACAATCACTTTAGAGGGGAAGTTAGAGAGGTGCAAAAACAGTAAAAAAGATGAGTAAATTGCCATTTTTTTTCTCCACTATAACTTAAAAGCAGTTGGTTTTGAAACCAGAAATTATAGGTTTGATAGTGTTTGGGCTGAAGTACATGATTTTGTATTTTTTTTTTGTTTGGCTGACAAATTTATAAAAAAACATTTTGTATGCTCAGTCTGAAAAAGAATGTTCTCCAGTTAACTGTATTTTTGCAAAAAACAAATGTGTTCCTTCAAAGTCCTTTTATCAGCCAAGTCACAGCTGTTGAAAGCAATGTGAAAGAAATCTCTTTCCAGCACACTGCTTTCATTCATCAATACAATTTTTTTGTAGAACAGTATTCCCCTCCCTTCTGCTTCCCCTGCTGTTTTAAACTGGAGGGGGCTGCTCAATGTTGCTTGCAAGTAACCCTTTCCCACCCTACCCAGATAATTGTTGGTATCATACTCCCACACAACCTATGAATTAAGTAAAGGATGGTGGGTGCCCAATCCCAATGCCATTGTTTACATTGTTTTTCCAGTACTGGGGTAACATCACCCCCCCCCCCACACACACACATATACACACACAATACTTTATGGCACTGGTGTGCCTGCCCCTGATACTAATGTAGTGAAATCATTCTCACTCCATAATTCTGTCAGCACCCCCCACACACTGAGTCCTTGAGACACTGTAGTGCCCACCCTCCAGTGACCCCAGACAGACAGCCTGACACTGGGGTGCCCAGCCCCTGGTATCACTAACAAAGAAGATTGTCCTTAATGGTTTTGTCCCTTTCTGTTTGTTTTGATTTTTATCTAAAAGAAAGAAAACAGTCCACTAATATATTTTTTACTGCTTCTGCACCCCCAAAAACCCATCCAGCTCTGATCTCCCACTCAGCTTCTACCACTTCACACTCCCCAACACTCCTCACTTACCTACAGCAGGTCCCTCACTGTAATCCATACTCAGCAAAAAAGATGTCCTTCTCCCTGAACTGCAACCATGAACTGAGGAAACAAAATAAGTGTGGTTAATGTATTTTCAATGTGTTTTGACATTTTACTCATTACTTGGTTATGTTTTAACATTTTTTGCAAAATGTTCAACATCATCTTTTTGGGACCCCACCTCATGAACAAGGTAGGTCAAATTTTCTCAGTCCAACCTGAACTTGATTTTGCAGTCATCCCACAAAATCCCCAATCAAAACCAATTTGATAAATTTCATCTACAAGGTTCGTGAGGTTGGGTCATAAGTTGACTATGTTGAAAATTTGTGGTCAATATATTAACAAAAAACACAAAGTTATGAAGGTGCATTTAAAATTTCTAATGTTTATTTATACCTTTGGTAATTTTCGATATTTTGACCCCAAATATTATACATAGCCATTTTTCACACCACTTAATGAATGTGACAGGTGACATTTTACAAATCCTGGCCAAAACATGTTTTCACAGTTGTGGTGTAAAATAACAATTCTGCCAATATTTTGTTATTAACACCTGTCATGTTTAGAAGGTGGGGTGGTAAAAAAAAACCCACTATGCTGAAAATTTGGGTTCAAAATGTAAAAAACAAATTATGAAGAAATGTGTACAGGTCTGGCCATTGACCCAGTGGGTAGCATGTTGTGTTCCCATGCTAGTCAGCTGATTTTGGGGACAGTCTCAGTGAGTCAGCTGGATGGCCAAGGCTAGTGGACAGTGCTGCTGTGTGGCACCACTCCCAGCCTTGAAAAGGACAATGTAGTGTTGGCCACATGGGCAACAGGTAACCGTATTCTGAAGAAAAATATTCTCTTGGTATACTGTACAGATTTTCCTGTGCCTTTGCATCCGTAGCTGCACAGAAGCACAGGACCCAAAGGACCCTATGCTTCTGTAGCCAGATGGACTCTTAGACTTGCACATCTACATCTGTAACAACATGGAAGTACAGGGACCAGAGAGCCCTACACTTCAGTAGCCAACCAGGCAGCCCTCTGGATTGTTTGGATCTATCACTTCACAAATGTACACAGCCTGGAGGTCCCTGTGCTTCCATAGCCAGATGGAATCTTTACTTGACAGAGGGCCCAGAGGGCCCTGCACATCTATCTCAAATATGATAAAATTCCACTATCAAAGAAAGAAAGAAAATGCATTGCATAATGCAGATATAAGGGTTGAAGAACAGAAAGAGGGCAAAATAAGGAGACAAAAAAAAATTAGAATTTGTAGTACAAGGATTCTTCACAAATCAGTGGTATGGTGTTCCTTGGGATTGTCAACCCTAATGTCTGCTCCCTCCCTTGAGCAAAGAACATTATCTCTTGCTTCATACCAGGCTCACTGGTCCCTGCTTGAAGAAAGTTACAACTGATTCTGCTGGCCATATGTGGTGAGTCCTAGTTCTCCACTTCCAAAGAGTACATGTATATAAGTAATTGGCTTGGGGAAATACCTTGTGATTTGGACAGGAGGCTACAGGCTGGTGGAAAGGGGTGGTCATTATGGTTGACAACTCTAAGGAACAGAACACCATCGATTTGTCAAGACTCCAGAGACTCCAAACCCTAATGTTTTTCATCCTGCTTTGTCTGCCTTGCCTTCTTTAACCCTAATGTCTGCATTAACATAGATTTTTTTGTGAGAAATTTCTAATCTAGAATGGAATGGGAGTGCAGGGCCCAGTGGGGCCTGCATTACCACAGAAAAATGAGGATACAATTATACTGTCTCAAAAAGTAATGAAATTCTTTGCAAAAAAACATTGTTAAGGCACTACTCAGGGTTAAAGTGACAGAAGTAGGGAAATGTGGCATTAATGTTTGCAACCCTAGCACACCACTTCCATGCTGCAGACAGAAACAGGAAAAAACCTTTGTTTCACCTCTCTTGCCTCTTCACAAATCAGGTGTGGGGTGTGCCTTGGGGTTGTCAACCCTAACGCTCACCCCATTCTCATATACTATACCCATCTCAGTTAATTTACTGATGGAATGGGGTAAGCATTAGGGTTGACAACCCCAAGACACACCCCATGCCCGAGTTACAAAGAGGCAAGAGAGATGAAACCGTAACAGTTTTTCCTATTGCAGCCAGCAGTGTGAAGGTGGGATGTTAGGGTTGGAAATCCTAATGCCACATTTCCCTACTTTTTTTGCTTTAACCCTAACTAGTGCCTTAACAAAGTTTTTGCCAATAATTATATAGGCACAGTGGCACCTGTATATTAGGGTCAAGTAAGCACTTCTATGTTAAACCCAAATTTATACACCTTAATAACTTTTTCCCTGTTTAGCTGATTTATATGAAATTTGGAATGCACAGTTTCTTTGCCAGGATCTCTTGATCCTGTAAATGTCATGAAGATTGGTTCAGTGTGCCCAGAATTAGAAAGGTGCAAATAAAATGCAAATGTCTTCATTTTTAAAAATGCTAAGACTTTTTTTACCATCTGATAACTCAAAAATAGGAGGCTTTGAAACCTGAAACTGTCAAATTTTATACAGGTTGGTCCAAAGTGTATGCTTTTGTTATTTATAGGTCTAAATGCTTAGTGGTTTTTAAATAGTTTAAGGAATATGTTCCATTTCTGAGCATGCGCAGTACAAAAAATTAACATTTTATTCATAACTGAATTTTTGCAACTACAGCTAGTTGCACTATACAACACAGCTGCCACTTACTAACAACGACAGCTGTGTCTTATAATGCAACCAGCTGTTGTTGTGACTTGTAGGTCAGGGACAGGGCTACTATCATTATAGCCCCACCATCCAGACTGTGCTGTGGTTGAACAAAATATTATCTGCACACTGGGGACCCAGTTCCTGTTGGCAGTGTATTTACTTATTTATTTCTTAATTTCTTATTTTTCTTACTATTTATTTATCACATTTTAATAAAATCTGACACTAGGATGCCCATCAACAATATCAGATGCCCCCCAGCCTGTTGCTTTGCTAACAGTGCCAACATTGAAGGGCCCTATACCCACATTGGAATTTGCAACCCACCCAGCAGTGTGGACACTGCAGAGCCCACCCCAGTGTCCCGAAATAGTTTTATTTGCTCCATTCCTGCAAAATAAAAAACGTCCCATGATGTCATTGATTTTTTTAAACCTGAAAACAAGAAAACCATCCCTGGTCATCTCCCTCACCCCTGACCCTCTCACTGTGCATCCGTGACCCCACATATCCTTCCCCTTACCCTATACTTACCTGCCTCAGTCATATACTGTCATCCTCTGTGGATCAAGACATGTCTGCACTCTTTGAAGCTGAGCCATGAGCTGAGGAATAAAAGTAAGTACTGTATAATGTGTGACAACAGCTGGTTGCATTAAAAGACACAGCTGTCATTTATTAACAACAACAGCTGTGTCATATAGTGCAACCGGCTTTGTCATGACTCGTATGTCAAGGACGGGGCTATTGTCATTATAGCTCTTCCAACCTGACTGTGCTGCACCTTAAACTGAATCTGCACACCAGGGGCCCCAGTCCCCAGTGGCTGTGAATTTATGTATTTTTTTAAATTTATTTATGAATAATAATCCAACGCTGGGATGCCCACCCCCGTATCGTATGCCCTCTCCCAACCTATTGTTTAACTAACACTGTTGACATCAGGGGGCCCAATCACTGTGTCAGCACTTACCAGACCCCCAGCAGTGTGAGCACTGGGTAGCCCACCCCCAGAGTCCTGAAATATAATTATTTATTCTGTCCCTGAAAATAAAATAAAATCCTGCTGAGTCTTTTTGGTTTTTAACTTGAAAAAAAGAAAACCATTCCTCATCATCCCCACCATCGCCTACCCTCCAAACCCGACCCTTACACTGAGCACCCACCCCCTTATCCTATACTTACCTGCTGGGGTCATATGCAGTCATCTTCTGTGGACTGAGACACATCTACACTCTTCAAAGCTGGACCGTGAACTGTGGAATAATGGTAAGTGCTGTATAATGTATTTCAATGGTGTTTTGAACTTACAGTCATAACTTTGCTATTCTTAGAAATTTTTTTCACCAAATTTTCAACAGAATCTTTTTGGGACCCCATCTCATGAACACTGGCAGTGTCATTTTGTTAATTGGGCCTGGAAGGTGATTTTGCATTTGCTGTGCCAAATCACCTTTGGGGACCAAATAATGAAATTTCACTGCAGATTTCATGAGGTGGGGTCCTAAAAAGGCCATATTGAAAATTAGGTAAAAATATTCCTAAAAATGACTGAGTTATGAGCATCCATTGACATTTTTCTACATACACACACAACTTTGGTAATTTTCAATATTTTGACTACTAATTTTCAACATAGCTATTTTTTCACACCACCTCATAAACAGCACAGCTGTAATTTTTCATATCCTGTCTGAAATGAGTTTTCGCATATGTGGTGCGGAATGCTGTTTTGGCATGAATTGAACATTTTCACTTATGGGGTTTATGAGGTGGGGTCATAAGAAGATTATGTTGACAGTTTGGGGCCAAAATATTCCAAAAACAAAGAATTTATTAAGTGACGTTGTTTGCAGGGAGGTCTGTTGCATCACTGGGGAACATGCTGCATTACTGTGCCAATGAGCTGAGTTCAAGTGTGAACTCAGTGAGCTGGTTTAATGGGACAAGGCTGATGGGAAGGTGCTGCAGCATGCAGCACCAGCCCCAGCCTGGGTAGGTACAGAGCAGTGTTTTGGCACAGACACCCCAGGAATGTCACCCACAAGGTATTGATATATGTGACAGGGCCTGCTGGGCCCATGCATTGGGTCAGGACTGTCTAAAATATTGTATTTATCTCATTTTGTGCAGGTCCCTAGGGAAATTATTTGCAAAAAACTACTTTATTGCAGATATTAGGGTTTTATAACGCAAAATGCACAAAGAAAGAAAATGAAAAACATTAGGGATTTGGGTCTCTGGAGTATTGGTGAATCAGTGGTGGGGTCTTACATGGGTTGTCAGCCTTAATGCCCACCCCTGCCCTGATCAGACGAGGTCAAATGTGATGTCTTCATGCAGGACCATATGGGGTCCTGCATGAAGAAAGCTCTGGCAGATTATGTTGACCATACTGTATCACTATGAGGCACTAGGTTGAAGCTGTATCTTGTGCCTCAGACAGGAGGGTATGGTCTTGGCGGAGGGGTAGGAATTAAGTTTGACAACCACAAGAAAGACCCCACCGCTGATTTTCCAATACTCCCAAGATCCAAATCCCTAATGTTTTTTTATTTCCCTTCTTTGTGTGCTTTGCATTCTATAACCCTAATATCCCCATTTACACAGTAACATAATTCAAATCCACAGAATGTCAAGACAAAGTAATATATTTTCACCAAACCAGCAAAAGGCACATCTGTGACCAATCCCTTTGTACCCTGAAAATTTCAGTCCAACATGCCAAACCCTTTCTTTTCTATGAGGTGACAAAGAAACAGCTATATAAAATGTCTTTTTTGACAAACTGCAATCAAGAAACCTGTTTTGTGATCAAGAATCCTGTTTCACAATCAAGAATTTCACGATCAAAGAATGTTGTTTCCAGCCTGACATCTAAATATTCTCTTAGGATATAATGGGAACTTTTGAAATTTAATAACTTTTGAACAGATTAATATTTTTTCACCAAACCTTCAAATGGCAGATCTTTAACCCAAGACCTATATACCCTGCAAATGTCAGACCAAAACCCTCAGCCATTTTTGCACAACGGCATGACAAATTATTTGACAAAAAGTGGTACTTTTCACATTTTCTGACACTGCATATCTCCGCACCTGCACATCCACCCAGAATAAAACTTGCTACATCAAGAGATCTTTGGTCCCAAAAACAGTATACAAAATTCAATGCAAATAATTTGAATGGTTGTGAAATTATTAAAGTTCAACATTTTGAGTTTAACATAGTAGTGACCGTTGAACCCTAACATATAGGCACAACTGTGCCTGTATTACAGAGGCATGGCTGTGCCCTTATAGTTAGGGTTGAGTAGCCTGTTTAATGTTAAACCTCAAATTTTGTACTTTGATAACTTTGCAACTGATTAATGGTTTTGCACAAAATTTGGTATGCACTGTCCTGTGGAGTACATCTCTTGATGTGGCAAGTTTCTTTCTTGTTGGATGTGTGAATTATGAGATCCAGATAGTGTAAAAAAGTAAAAAGTCACCACTTTTTGCAGATTTTTCCTCATCTCCTAATTCTCCTTGTGCCCAGATGTAGTGGAATTTTGGTGCGATTTTTTTATGGTAGAAAGAACTTGGGTACCTGAACTGCCAGTGTTTGTTTAGTGCAAAAATATTAACCTGTTGCAAAGTTATTCAGTTTTTCAGTTAACATTATCTTCTATGGGAAGTTAATTTTTCAGGAGAGAGGCAAGAAGTTCAACAAAGGAATTGATCTCATAAAATAGGCTTCATTCTCGCGAGATGTGTTCCTTTTGTGTGAGGGAAAAATCTCTTTTTGTGAGCCACCATCTTATTTTTTTCCAACACATAAAAAGCGTGGAAAATACATAAAAATTTTTTATCATTTTACAAAACAAACACCAGAACCTAACTAAATGGGACTAGAGATGGGCGAAGCAGCCCCAATTCACTCTGTGAAGTGAATCATGAAGAGAAAGTGAATTTGCAGAGTGCTCCGTAATGTGAAGCAGAGTACTTTTCGTTATAATGGGTAACATGAAGTCTATAGAAAACAATGTCTTCGCATTACTCTGCCTTTCTAAACCACTTCCCCACCAATTCTTAAGGCTAAGTACATTGAAAATAATATACTTCGCCTTGTTTTTAAGCTCCAAAGGCTAATTTTGCAGTGATTCATGGAATTTCAGGTGACATTGGCTCTATATTGTTCTGCACAGCCTCAGTTCGGGGTAGTGTGTGTAGGAAGCTGTAGGAGCTCTCTGTGATTCAAACCTTCTAAAAGCTTTTACAAAAGACTTTTTGAGTATTTTTTTTGTGCTCAAACTTTAGTTCATCTATTGTAGGAAACCCTCCTGTGCTCATAACATCGAGTGTTTATTGTTTGTGTGTGGATTTTAAATGTTAATGTACAACATTGAGTCTGTGTAGTAAGAGACAGTGAAAGTGTGCTTTGGGGAAGGGGCCTATCTGTTGTGTAGTTAGATTAACTTGGAGAAAAAGACAGTTCTTTCTGTTTTGGTGATATTTTTCTTGTATAACTGTGTTAATGTACACACAGTAATATTTTCAATAATTCTTGCCATTTTTTTGCTGATTGTGTGGTGCAGCAGTGCATAATTTTAGTTTGTTTAAAATACATGGTTATATTACTGAAGTTTTCAATTTGCTATGCATTACTTAGTGTGTGTGTGTGTGAGTATGTGTGTGATGTGAGTCATCAAATCAGACACCTTTTATTGTGCCACATAGTAATTTCAGCAATGTGAACCTTCTATCCACTGCAGCTGTGTGATTTTTGTACTTTTTTGTGGTATCTTTACTGGTACTAATACTAGTGACTGTTAGTGCAGCAGTGCAGTACACTGCCCCCCCCACCGTGGCCTGCCCCAACCAGCAAAGGTATTCTTTCCAGATTTGAATTTCTGATGCTGAGCACTGGTTAGGTGTTGTGCCTTTGTGTCTGTATCTCTTCAGCGTGCATTGCAATCTTAATCTGTCTGTGAATTTGCATCTCTTTAGGGCCCAATCTCCATCTGTAACTTAAGTCACAGTTGTTTCTTTGGCTTTCCTTCAGAGTATTGGACTGGTGTGGTGCATAATTCTGCATGAACACTGTACTCATCAATATGCATTTTTAAGTCAGGACACGTTCTTCATCATCAAGGTCACAAATGAAGGGGAAGTACAGCCATAGGCATTCGCATTCCCAATACAGTTCCATATTGGTTATCTCACACCGTTGACACCGAATCACATTCTTCATCATCACAATTAAAATGCAGTCACAAATCACAATTCACGATCATGTCATGAATCACAACATACATTTTTTTACTAGTTACTTGGATGTATTGTAAGCCTGCTTTGTAGTATCTCTCCAGGCTTCACCACCCCACCATTGCACTAATTAATAAGTGTTTTTAAGTCAGGGAGTTTTGTGCTACAGCTCATTGGGGAAGTACAGCCATAGGCATTCACATTCCCTCTTGTACAGCATGTGAGTTACAATACTGTAAGTAGTGGTGGGCGAAGTGGCCTCAATTTGCTCTGCAAAATGATTCATGGAGTAACGCGGAATCCGCGGAGTACTCCACAATGTGAAGCTGATTACTTTGCTTCATAATGAGGAATGTGAAATCCATTGAAACCAATGACTTTGTATTATTCCGCCTTCCCGAAACCACTTCTCCACCAATTTTAAGGCAAAGTACATTGAAATCAGTGTATTTCACCTCACTTCGCTTTGTACTTGAACTCCAAATGAAATTCTGCAGTGATTCATGGGATTGCAGGTCACATGGGCTTTAGATTGTTCTGCACAGCCTCAGTCCTGGCCTGGGTAGTGTGTGTGTCATAGTAGCTGGAGACAGTTTGCTCTCAGAGCTCTGCGATTCAAAACCTCCAAAAGCTGTTTAACATGCCTTTTTGAGTCTTTTTTTTTTTGCTCAAAATTTAGTACATCGATTGTAGGAAACCCTTCTGTGCTCATATCATCAAGTGTTTATTGTTGTGTGTGGATTTTGAATGTTAATTTAGAACAGTCAGTCAGTGTACTGTGAAGTGTGCCTTGGGGGAGGAGCATATTTGTGGTGTAGACCCATTAACTAGGAAAAAAGGCAGTGTTTCTGTTTTGGTTATATTGTTCTTGTATAACTGTGTTAATGTATACACAGTAATATTTTCAGTAATTCTTGAAATTTTTTGGCTGATTGTTGTGGTGCAGCAGTGTATAATTTGTCTGTTTAAAACATTTGGTTATATTACTAAAGGTTTTCAATTTGCTACAAATTACTTGTAGTGTGTGTGTGAGTGTGTGTGCGATGCCTGCCATTAAATCAGACATATTTTATTGTGCCACAGAGTAATTGCAGCAGTGTGAACGACATACACCGCACCTGCATGAATTTTTTTATACTGCTTTGTGGTATCTTTACTGGTAGTGGATTGTTACTGCCGTGCACTAATCCCCCAACTGGCAAAATGAATTCCTTTCCAGATTTGGATTTGTGACTTGTGAGCACTGGTTAGGTGTTGTTGTGCCTTTCCATATGCATCACTTGAGTGTGCAGTGCAATCTTAATCTGTCTGTGCATTTGCAGTGCACCATTAATTCTGGAAGACTGCATTTCTTGTTACACTCATTTCACTTCATCAGCACTGGAGAATTTTCTGGACACAAGACAGTAGCATTTTGGGGATGCACATTAATTCTGGTGACTCTGTGTGTGACCACTGCGTGCATGACTGAGTGAGCAATTAATTCTGGGACACTTTGCATTTAATGTTATGCTCTCATTTCACTTTGTCAGCACATGTGAAATTTCTGGACACACGACAGTTGCATTGTGGGGATGCACAATAATTCTGGGGACTGTGTGTGAGTACTATGAGCATGACTGCATGGGCCATTAATTCTGGGGGACTTTGCATTTCATGTAATGCTCTGATTTCACTTTGTTACCACTTGTCAATTTTCTGGACACAAGACAGATGCATTTTGGGGATGTAGAAAAAGTCTGGGGACTCTGTGTGACCACTGCATTCATTACTGAGTACGCCATTAATTCTGGAACACTTTGCATTTCATGTTATGCTGTCATTTCACTTCGTCATCACTGGGTAAATTTTCTGGACACAAGACAGTTGCATTTTGGGAGTGGGAATTCTGGTGAGTCTGGTAAATATTTTTGGAGCCTCAGTAATGTTTACTTTCTGTCATGCTATCGTGAAGTATTTGTCAAAAAGCAGGACTGAGCACTACAATTATACTGTGCTAAACTACATGTGTGCAGTCCATCTTCTTTCCTGTGTGTGCAGACACTGTCCAGTGTCAAGTTGCAAATATATATATATATATATATATATATATATATATATATATATATACTGTATATATATATATATATGTTGGTGCTGACTTGTTGCACTGTTCATGGTAATGGTATAAAAATAAAGAAAAGAATATATATTGTATATTTTACTTTTACCATCAACGGCAGAAGATAAAGTCATATGAAATGTTTTCAGAGGTCTTGGGCCAGTGTGCACCTCAATCACTTGTCACACAGACAGAGTGCACACATGACATTGTGGAGATAATAACACAAAAAATCATGCTTTTAAACAAACCATACCCAACAGACATAAAATATTGCTGAGGCACCCAAAATATTTTATGGTGTACAGACATGTTCAAGTCAGAATATATAACCGGTCCTGTAGTCCACTGCCATCACACTCTGCTACCACTGGCACCGTGTTGTCTTATGGTGTACATCAACTTGCTGCAAAACTGACACTGCCAGTGTAAGCTAGAAAGACATATTCCAGAACAAATAATAAAAAGAAGGAATGTGGTAGTACAGTGTGGTGGCAGTGAACTGGACCTTATATATTTTTGGACTTTATAGTGTCTGTACACTGTGAAATAAATAAGGTTTTCCAAACTGCTGTTTAAATAAAATAAAATAAAATATTTTGGGTGCATCAGCAATACTTCATGTCTGTTAGACACGGTTTGTTAAAAAGCAGGATTTTTGATTGCTATGCTCTCCTAACAAAATGTATGTTAAATATTCTTATTGTTATTCTTTATACCATAAACACAGCAACAAGTCAGGCAACAATCAGCATATATATGTTTGCAAGAAGATGGACAGTGTCTGCAGTTCATACACACACACAGGAAAAAAGACTGACTGCACACATGCAGTTTAGCACTGGATAACTTCATTGCTTAGACTGCTTCTCCACAAAAACTCCCCAACAGAAGGCAAACATTAATGAGGCACCAAAACAGTGCACACACACACACACACACACACACACACACACACACACACACACACACACACTTCACACATACTTAACAGAAGGAAGGGGGGCCAGAATACAAAGTGTCACACATACAGAAGACAACAAAAAAGGGCGTAATTACACACAAGGGTCGGGGATGGAGGAGGAATACATTTTATAACACAGCAAGGAAGATGTGGGGGGGCACATGGTGTGAGAAAAAAACTGATGTGGGATCCCATGGTGATCCAGCAGCAGTTCCAGCATGGACATAATTTGCAACTGATGTCCATCTATGTGATCCAGTCACTGCTCAACAGCACTCACCCTCTCATTGTT
This sequence comes from Neoceratodus forsteri, assembly GCA_016271365.2. Taxonomy (NCBI): domain Eukaryota; kingdom Metazoa; phylum Chordata; order Ceratodontiformes; family Ceratodontidae; genus Neoceratodus; species Neoceratodus forsteri. Next base: position 622,472,465 of record CM028137.1, on the reverse strand, counting down.
CTCCTCAAATGCACTCCAGAGAACTGCCAAGTCAGCCTGCATTACACTCAGTTCTCTGGGGGACAGACATTCTACAGGCTGACCTGCTGGTGGTGGTAGGGGTGCTTTTGGAGCAGCAGGTGCTGCTCTGGCCCTCCTCTTCTTTGGGCTGCTGCCATGCACAGCTGCACCCTCTGCCACAGAAGGGCCAGCAGGTGCAGGCATGGCCCATTCTGTGGCAACCTGCCACTCCAACTGGTGGTGATTGAGCATATGGGTGTGCTGGCCCGCAGTTCCCGGGTGAGTCCCCCGGGGACCACGACGCACCTCCACCTCACATAGGCAGCACCTGACCTCACTGCTGTCCTACCCGATATAGTCAAGAAACTGTCAAACAACGGAGGTGCAGGGAGGACCAGGCACAGGCAGGGGAGGACCAGATGAACTGGCAGCCGGCTGGTCATGGTGCTCAGCAGGGATAGGATCCACACCTGGGCCCCAGGGGCACAGGCACATCTTGCTCTAGAGGACCTGGTGCTGGAGCTGGTGCTGAATGTGGTGGTGGTGGTGGATCAACTGCCCCAGAGTCAGGAGACCGTGCTGGTCCTGCTTCCAGGGAGGTGGCACTCAGAATTTTCAATTGGTACAACAGGAACCGGTGGCCATGCCCCCCATGCATGCGCATGGTATGACACCTAGCAGTACCATTCTCTTCCACAGCTGCCCACACCCCAGACATTCCCTCACGCTGGTCCAAATCTCCTACTGCACTCCCTCAGTCCGAGAAATGACTACTCACACTGTCACACAACACACACACAGTCACACAGACACAGACAAACAACTAACTACTTATAAAGGTAAGAAAAATAAATTTACAGAAAGAACAAATTAAGTAAAAAAGAGTACAGAAAAGACAAAAAAATGTAGCTTTTAAAAAAGCTGTTGGGTCTAAATCAAAGTTTAAATCTCCTCCTTGCTCTGATTTCCAGGTATCAGCAGTGACAAAACAATAAACTCCTCTCTCTCCATCTCCATCTGCACAGGAGAAAGTGAAAGTGTCTGCTTGTATGACTCACTTCCTTCCTTTTCCTGCCTGGCTATGGTTAAAGAGCATGGTGAAGTCCATTGAAAACAACATCTTCGCCTTACTTTGCGTTGTCATTCCACCTTACCGCAAAGTGGTAATGACAAGGAGGAGTGAGCACTTTCGCAAAGTACCCACTTCGTGGTCACTTCATCTGCGGAATTTAAATTCGCTGCATCTCTAAAAGGGACCCGTTTAACTAGATTCTGTTTTTTTTTTCACAACTAGCCCCAGAAATACTTTTTCTGGGCACCCGAAATCCCAGGTGCCCAGCTTAGCAAGAGGAGTGCTTTCCCCACATTCTCTGTATGAGAACAGTGGGATTTTCCTGACTTCTGCCGCCACAGCTGGAACTCATGCTGCTGGCTGCAGTTTCAGCAGTGTGCCACCATTTCCCTGGTGTCTAGTGGCACCTCCCACCCTCTGATCCTCGTATTTTATTTAATACTGCATTTTTCTTTGGTGTTAGTGGAATTCCCCCACCCTACTTTATGTATTGCTGGTGACCAGTGACTCCCCCCATCCTCTGATCCCTGGTATCATGTCAAATCAGTACAAAACAAGCATTTGTCAATGCCGAACGTTCGCTTGCAGGTATTTGCAGTGGTGTTTGTCACGTATGGTGCTTTACCCTAATGCTCTGTGTGATTGCTGGTATTTGCACAATAAATTTTCAGCATGACCTTTTTGTTACCCCCAGTGTGGGCTACACAGGCGGAAACACGTTTTGGGCAGGATGTGAAAAATGACAGATGTACTGCTCATAAGGAAGTGTGGTAAAATGGCAATGTTGAAAATCTGGAGTGGAAAAATTGAAAATTCGCAAACCTACGAGCGTGCATGGGAACTGTGCAATGCACGCTTGTAAAACAGTCATTGTTAGGAAGTTTTTCAGGAAATTTTCCACATTGGCATTTTAAAACCTGTGCTAATGAACAGTGTCACTGTGATTTTCTTACTGTGTCCCATACATTGATTTCGCACACCGACTGCGCCATTGTGCACTACATGGGCGGAAACACGTTTTGGGCAGGATGTGAAAAATGACAGCTGTACTGCTCATAAGGAGGTGTGGTAAAATGGCAATGTTGAAAATCTGGAGTGAAAATATTGAAAATTCGAAAACTTACGAGCGTGCGTAGGAACTGCACAATGCACGCTCATAAAACAGTTATTTTTAGGAATTTGTTCACCAAATTTTCAACATAGCCATTTTAAGATCTCTGCTCATGAACAGTGACACTGTAATTTTCTTAATGTGTCCCATACACTGAGTTCGCACACCGACTGTGCCATTGTGCGCTACATGGGCGGAAACACATTTTGAGCAAGATGCGAAAAATGATAGCTGCACTGCTCATAAGGAGGTGTGGTAAAATGGCAATGTTGAAAATGTGGAGTGAAAATATTGAAAATTCGCAAACTTACGAGCGTGCATAGGAGCTGCGCAATGAACACTCGTAAAACAGTCATTTTTAGGAATTTTTTCACCAAATTTTCAACACAGCCATTTTAAGACCTCTGCTCATGATCAGTGTCATTGTGATTTTCTTAATATGTCCCATACATTGAGTTCGCACACCAACTGCGCCATTGTGCGCTACATGAGCGGAAACATGTTTTGGGCAGGATGTGAAAAATGACAGCTGTACTGCTCATGAGGAGGTGTGGTAAAATGGCAATGTTGAAAATCTGGAGTGCAAATATTGAAAATTCACAAACGTACGAGCGTGCGTAGGAACTGTGCAATGCACGCTCATAAAACAGTCATTTTTAGGAATTTTTTCACCAAATTTTCAACATAGCCATTTTAAGACCTCTGCTCATGAACAGTGTCACTCTGATTTTCTTAATGTGTCCCATACATTGATTTCGCACACCAACTGCGCCATTGTGCGCTACATGCGGAACACATTTTGGGTGAGATGTGAAAAATGACAGCTGTACTACTCATAAGAAGGTGTGGTAAAATGGCAATGTTGAAAATCTGGAGTGGAAATATTGAAAATTTGCAAACCTATGAGCGTGCGTAGGAACTGCGCAACGCACGCTCATAAAACAGTCATTTTTAGGAATTTTTTCACCAAATTTTCAACATAGCCATTTTAAGACCTCTGCTAATGAACAGTTTCACCATGATTTTCTTAATGTGTCCCATACATTGATTTCGCACACCGACTGCACCATTGTGCGCTACATGGGCGGAAACACGTTTTGGGCAGGATGTGAAAAATGACAGCTGTACTGCTCATAAAGAGGTGTGGTAAAATGGCAATGTTGAAACTCTGGAGTGAAAATATTGAAAATTCATGAACTTACGAGCCTGCGTAGGAACTGCACAATGCACACTCGTAAAACAGTAATTTTTTGCAATTTTTGCACCAAATTTTCAACATGGGGTTTTTGGGACCCCTTCTCATGAATGATGTCACTGTCATGGCATTATTCAGGCCTGAAGGGTGATATTTCATGCAGTGACTGCGCAGTGACTGCGAAATCACCCTTCGGGCCCCAATAACACCACGACAGTGACATCATTCATGAGAACGGGTCCCAAAAACCCCATTTTAAAAATTTGATGCAAAAATTCCAAAAAATGCCTGAGATATGCAATAAAGTTGAAACCCCCCCTATCTAGCCCATTATACAGCTTACCGGCATTTCCTCAGTTCGTGATCAGCTTTGAAGAGTGCAGATGTGTTCCCAGTCCACCGAAGATCGTCACGCCAAGCTCCGGAGGTAAGTATGGGGTGAGGGGAGGTGTGGGGAGGCTGGGTGCGCAGTGGGTGGGTGCGGGTTGTGGGAGGGGGGACTGGGAGAAGTGCTGTGGGACCATTTTTGGTTTACAGGTAAAAAAAAAAGACTATGTGGGACGTTTACCATGCTGGGATGGGCTCCCAGTGTGGCAGAAGGATGGCTGGGGGCCAAGAGGCCTACGGGGGGTTGGGCACCCCATTAGCAAACAATGTGGGACATTTGCCATGCTGGGATGGGCTCCCAGCATGGCAGAAGGATGGCTTGGGGGGCCGTGGAGCCGACGGGGGATTGGGCACCCCCGTTGGCAAACAACGCGGGACGTTTGCCATGCTGGGGTGGGCTCCCAGTGTGGCACCAAAGATTTGGAGGGGGTGGCATGACACAGTGCTCTGTATGACAGCGGTGGTTTTCTTTGAAGCGAAGACCACCGCTGTCATACACAGCTCCCGCACCCATTGGTGCAGGACCACCATGCCTGCTCAACAGAGCACTGGATTGAAAGGGAGAGGCACACCTCCAAAGTGTGCTACTCTCCCAAAATGTTCCTTGCGCATGCGCATAAGCGAACATAAAAATGGGCAGGCAGTTCAGTGTGTCAATAACAGTGCAACCAACAGAAGCTAATGATAAATAGCAGCTAAGAGCCAATATCACTAAATGCTAATGTGTCAGCTGACGGTAAAGATTTTACATAATTTGGTGTTTACAGCTCAGAGCCAACATCACTACAGAAGACATTACATTTAGTCACAGTTCAACATGTAGTGCTCTGGTTCTGACAGCCGAAACATGAAATGTCCAAATGCCAAACACCCACAGTGCTATGACTTAAAAACAGTTAAAGAGAACTCACCAATTACTGTCTATGTGGAAAACTGTTCTACTTGCTCCAACATGCGGCATCTGGGAATGTGGCTTCTAAAGGTGTTTAGAAGGGTTTTATGTCCTCTTTTACAGATTCTGCATGCCAGCATCATGCCTCCCTTCTGTTTCAATACTACTGCCATTGCATTTTAATCAATGTGATGGCCACATTATATCACAATTCAACACATCCCACTATGGTTCGGACAGCAGAAATATGAACAACAACTGAAATGCCAAAATGCCAAAAATGCCATCAGACACTAACTATTTTACTTGTATAATTATGTCACACTGTTGCAAAAAGGATCTCTCAGGCATCACCCCCCAAGCGAAGTCAGTCAGTGAGAGTGGTTGCGATGGATGCGATGGTGGGTGCTTTTCTTACAGGAGCAAGCATGCTTGGGGGAGTTTTGACATGGATGCAATAGTGGATGCTTTTCAAACAGTCTTGGGTTTTATTAATGGGAGTTCCATGTGGCAAACAATCCCCATATTAATTATTTTTATTTCTCCCTTCGTGTTATTGGTACCCCCACCCTCTTGTATCTTTGCATGGTGTCTAATGGCAACCCCACCCTCTGATCCCCATATTTTGCTATTTTGTTTCATCGGTGGTTAGTTCCTCCCCCCCCTTGAAAGTCTTTAGAGTTCTGCAAAAAAGAAAAAAGTCCCCTGATGTCTTTTTTTTTTGTAACCTGAAAAACAGAAAATGGTCCCTCATCGTCCCCACCATCCCTTTCCACCATGCCGACCCTCCCACTGAGAACACACAACCCCACACACCCCTTAACCTATACTTACCACCAGAGGTCATAGGCTGTCATCTTCTGTGGACTGGGACATGTCTGTACTCTTCGAAGCTGAACCTTGAACTGAGGAATAAAGTAATTGCCATATAATGTATTTCAATGGCATTTTGAATGTATGTTCATAACATTGCCATTTTTTGGAATTTTTTCACCAAATTTTTAACATGGCCTTTTTTGGGACCCCACCTCATGAACACTGTAACTGTTGTTTCATTAATGAGGCCTGGAATGTGGTTTCACAGTCGCTACATGAAATCACCTTTTGTTACCAAATAATGACATTTCACTGTCAGTGTTAATGAAGTGGGGTCCTAAAAAGGCCATATTGAAAATTTGGTGAAATAATTCCTAAAAATGGCTGAGTTACACCCATCCATTGAAAGTTTTCTATGCATGCGCATAATTTAGAAAATTTTCAATATTTTGACTCCAAAGTTTTAACATTGCCATTTTTTCACACCACTTCATAAACAGTACAGCTGTCATTTTTCTACGTCCTGTCCAAAATGAGTTTTCACACCTGTGGTGCAGAATGGTGTTTTGGCATGGATTTGAAAATGTTCACCTATGGGATGTATGAGGTGGGGTCATAAGAAAAGTATGTTGAAAATTTGGGGTCAAAACATGAAAAAATGCCAAGTTACAACCATTAATTGCAATTTTGCTCTGCCCGCTTGTAACTTTGAAAATGTTAAATATTTTGACCCCAGATTTTCAACATAACCTTCTTATTACCCCACCTCATGTATGTCACAGCTATCATTTTTCAAATGCTGGCCAAAATATGTTTTTGCACCTGTGGCATGGCATGGAATGGCATTGCAGTTGCACAGAATTACATTTTGGCAGGGATTCAAAACTTTTCTGTGCTGGGTACATAAGGTGGGGTAATAAAGATGCCTATGTTGGCAATTTGGTACTGTTGTCTTATAAATGGATGTGCAGGACATGGAGGGCCTGTGCTTCCACAGTTATATACATACTGTATATGCATCTATGAAGGGATGTAAAATATGGATATTATTATACTATCTCAAAAAGTAAGGAAATAAGTTGCAAAAAACTTTGTTAATGCTCCAGTTAGGGTCAAAGCAACAAAAGTTGGGAAATGAGGTGTTTGGGTTTCCCTAACACCCCACACTCCCAAACCAGGCAGGAGAGCAGGTGTGGGGTGTGCCTTGTGCTTCTCAAGCCTAACGCTCACCCCATTCTATCCGTAAGTAAGTTCAGAAGTGTGGACTTTATGAGAATGGGGTGAGCACTAAGCTCGAGAAGCCCTAGGCATGCCCCACACCTGCTCTTCTGTCTGGTTTTGGAGGGTGGGGTGTTAGGGAAACACAAACACCTCGTTTTCCAACTTTTGTATCTTTGACCCTAACTGGATCATTTACCAAGTTTTTTTTGCAACATATAATATATATATAGTGCAGTAGTTCCCCTATAGAAACATAGACAAATAGAAGCTGATGGCAGATAAAGGCCACATGGCCCATCCAATCTGCCCTTTTTTGATGCGTTTCTCACACTGTAGACTCATCCAGGTCTAATGCACCTTCTCTGCCACCCCTTTACCTATCCCTTATTTAGGTTAAGTAGGCTATTTAAAGTTAACTCCAAATTTTTGCACCTTAATAACTTTGGCAGTGTTCAACAAAATCACCCAAAATTTGACAAACATGGTCAGGCTGCAGAGTCTCAAAAACATGAAGCATTTCACAATGGCATCTTGTTCAGTTTGCAAGACAGGGAACTCCCAAAAAACAGGGTGTTTGTTTTTTCTATACTTAACAAGTTTTTCCTCTCAAGTACAACCTAGATGGTGCTTAATTTGTTCATGAAACCTCCAGAGTAGGAACAACCTGTAGTGAGGTAGTGCCTTTCAAAGATTTTGTGAAAATTTATTATATGATTCTAAAGTTAAAAGATATTTTTATAACATTCAAGCTCGACTGGTAAAGAAATATCAATCATGTGTGATATTTTCATGATTTACTCATAGTGAGGAAAAAAATAACAATTATGATGGCTGCCATCTTGTTTTTTTTTAACTCAAAAATATTGACAAATAGGCAAAAATTATGTATTTTCAAAACAATTGCCCTGAAAATAATGTTTCTCGGCACCCAAAAATCCTGGATGCCAAGCTTAACAACAGGAGCCATTTACCCACATTCACAATGGCAGCTATTCTCCATGCAGTAGGATGTATGTGGCACAGGCACGTATCCTGCCCACTGAGGTCCACACCCATGGACCACTGCATGGTGGTTGTATTCACAGCCACCAGCCACCATGTGACCCCCCTTTCCATGGCCCCACAGCACGTAGGTGCATGGGGGCACATCTGCAGATATGGGCAGGCATCCAATGGGATGCCTGGACCCAGTCCACCACTGGATCTCCTGCGCCCTGGGGTGCAACGAATGTTGGAGGCTGAGGTATGGCCATGACATTGGGGCAGGCAGGTGCCCAGTCAGCCACCCCCACCTCACCGTGTGCTACCTATGGGCTGGGGTGACAAGTTGTGGGCTGAACTGTGCTCTTACAGCCACACCGCTTCTTGCAGTGGCATCCTGGGGGGCATGTACCTGCTGCATCTGCCCTTTGGGATGTGTAGCCTGTGCTCCCCCTTGCCCTATGCTCTGCAATTTCCAGAATAATATGGAGCACAGGCACACCATCTGGACTGCCCCTTCACAGATCTCATTGTGTGGGTGGGGAATTGGGTACATGCCAGCCCCATGCCCCCTTGGAGGATTGGGTGCAGGGGCCACAGCGGCTGCAGAGTGTCTTCGAACCCCAGATATGTGGCGCATAGACACTTTGCACATTGGAGAATAGTCACCAATATGAGAACAGTGGGACTTTCTTGAATTGTGAAGTCAGAGCAGGATTCATGCTGTTGATTTCAGTTGAAGCAGTGAGCTCGTGATCCTCTTCTCTCTCCATCTCTATCTGTATTTCTCTTTGTCTTTTTATCTTTCTATTATCTATCTATCGATCTATCTATCTATCTATCTATCTATCTATCTATCTATCTATCTGTCTGTCTGTCTATCTCTCTGTAGTAAATTAGTAGTGGACTGGGGTGCCCAACCCCAGTACCACTTCTTTCTCCCTCAGTCACCCACGCACCCACCCACCTTTCCTATGTTTTATTGTTTAGTTACACTATAACTAAAATATAATTCAGTGACACTTAAAGTGCAACCATTTTATTTCATGTTGAATAAGCAGATTGGGGTGCCCACCCTGCCTCCCTTCACCCCTCACCTCCATATCACCCACCCACTTTCCCATTATATATTTCATAGCACCAGGGTTCTCATGCACAGTGCTGCTGAACAGTAGCCCAACACAGGGGAGCGCAATCCCCAGTGTTGGAAATTCCCCTGAAATAAAAACATCCCTTATTGATTTTTTACACCAGTTAAAAAGAAAATAGTCCCTCACTGATCTGATCCCCCCACACCCCAACCTCCCACTCAGCACCCACCAATCCACCCCACCCCACCCCTACACACCCTCATTCACCTCATCTGAACATGTTGCATGATATGCTCACCCGTGTACTCAATATGAGAACAGCGTGACTTTCTTGAAATGTAAAGCTGTAGCTGGAGTCATGTTGCCAGCTTCAGTTGAAGTGATCCCTGCTCTGTCTCTGTCTGTCTGTCTGTCTATCTATCTATCTATCTATCTATCTATCTATCTATCTATCTATCTGTCTATTAATCAGTGAGTCAGTGATCCCCTGCTCTCTTTGTTTGTCTCTCTCTCTCTCTCTATCTCTTTATGTTTCTGTCTATCTATCTATCTATCGCCCTACCTATCTATTAAAGTAATAGGCAGACTGGTGTGCCCACCTCCGGTATTACTTCTTTCCCCCTCCAAAAGGTCACCTGCCCACCTTTCCTATGGTTTATTTAATATAGAATAAGTAGATCAGGGTGCCCACCCCCAGTACTGCTTCTCTTCGCCCCTTCCCCTCTGGGTCCCCCACCCCCTTTTCCATTTATATACATTGCAGCATCAGGGTGCCCACCCCTGATGCTGTGGCACTGCAGCCCGGTACTGGTGTGCCCAATCCCACTCTCAGAAAGTCCCCTGAAATTAAGAAAACTGTCCCTTGAGTGTTTTAAAGTGGTAAAAAAGAAAACAGTACCTTGCTGATCTGACCCCTCCCAAATTCTCCCAGAAAACTCACCCCAACCTCCCACTCAGCAGCCAGCACCCCACAACCACAACACAACCTCAGTCACTTTAACACATTCCATGATACACATCCACTCTCTAGTTGAAAACATGTTTTGATGCTGGAACTAGCGACTGTGTTATAAGAAAGTAATGTAAGTCTGGTGTAATGTATTTCAGTGGAGTTTGAACTTTTATTCAAAACCTTGTTATTTTCTAACCAGATATTTAACATGGCCTTTTTGGGACCCCACCTCATGACCAATGGCAGTGGAATTATACAAATCTGGCCAAAAAGGCAATTTCACTATCACTTTGCAAAATCACCACCCTTGTTCCTGAAGTGGAACCACAAGAATGCTATGTTGAAAAATGTGGGGTCAAAATGATACAAAACAATAATTTTATGTATGTATATTGATTTTTACACTGTCTCAGAACTTTGATAATTTTCAATATTTGGTCCCCAAATTTTCGACACAGCCATTTTTTCACATCACCTCATAAATATGACAGCTGTTGTTTCTGAAATCCTGACCAAAATGAGTTTTTGCACCTGTGGTGCAGAATGATGTTTCTGCAGGGATTTGAAATTTTTCACCTAGTGGATTCATGAGGTGGAGTCATATTTTGATTCCAAACATTCCACATAGCTATTTTTTCTCACCACCTCATAAATGTGACAGGTGTAATTTTCTTAAATTCTGGACATGATGTGTTTTCTCACCCTAATACCCGTTCACTGAGAAAACAAGGTCAGATATGATTTTATTTCTTCATGCAGGGCCCAACAGCTTTGGGAACATGTGGCAGGACATACTTCTCTACATTTGAAGAGTGTATCACTATGAGGCACTTGCTTGGAGTTGTACCTTGTGCTTTGGACAGGAGGCTACAGGCTGTGGGGAAGGGTGGGCATTCGAGTTGACAACCCCAATGAAGACTTCACCACTGATTTGCCAAGGTACAGCTTCAAGCCAATGCCTCATAGTGATACACTCTTCAAAGGAACTCACATCTGACCTTGTTTTCTCAGTGAACAGTGGATATTTGGGTTGACAACTCCAAGGAAAACCCCAACACTGAATCGACAAGATCCTGGAGACCCAAAACCCTAATGTTTTTCCTTTTGCTGCTTGGAGGGTGGGGGTAGAAGTTATGGATGGAAACCCTAGCGGCACATTTTCCTACTTTCATAGCAATGACTTGAACCCTAACCAGTGCATTAATGCAGATGTTTGCAAAGACCATATGCAAATGTAATGCACTGGTTAGGGTTAAACCAACAAAGTAGGGTAATGTGGTGTTAGGGTTGCCAAAAGACATCTCTTTCTTTGAGTTTAATCTGAGTCATGTGATGCTGAGCATAGGGAAAGTTTTCCATTGTATACCCAGCACTTTAAGGAGATTGTACATATAATAGGAATATAATTACTTTTCATAATTTTGGAAATGATTAATTGGGTCAGCATCACTTGCCAGTGGTGGAATTTAGTGTCATGTAATGTATTTTGATAAAAATTTTATCTGTGTTTTTCTTTATTTATGATCACGTTTTGGTCTAGCAATTTTATTTGCACTCCCCCCCCCCCACATTGACTTACCGTATATGGCTGAGGGATGGATTTCAGTTGAATTTCTCTGTGATTGTTGGTGAAAGTAATTAGTTACTATTGCTAGTGATTGGAACACTGCAGTAGATCAAATAGGTTGCACATGTATGTATAAAAAAATCACCTACCAAGTTCATGAGGTGGGGTCATAAAAAGACCATGTTGAAATTTCGGAGTGCAAATATCACAAAACAACAAAGTTATGAGCAAGTATTGAAATGTTTCAAGGCTCACTCTTAACTTTGCTATTTTATAACATTTTTACCACAACTTTTGAACAAGACCATTTTTTTACATCACCTCATAAACATGATAGGAGTCAGTTTTCAAATCATGCCCAAAATGGTTTTTTGCCCTTATAATGTGAAATGATGTTTTGGCCAGTATTCTATAAATGCCACATGTTCAAAAGGAGAATCATAAAAACACAACGTTTAAAATGTGGGTCAAAATATAAACAAAAAAAAAAAAAAGAAGTTATGAAGAAACATTGTGTTCAGAGCTGGCCATTAGTCCAGTGTGCTGTGATCCCTTACTGGTTAGATTAGTATAGGAGCACATTCAGTCATCCAGCTGAGGGGCCCAAGGCAGGGGGGAAGCAGTGCCATGTGGGACCACTCCCAGCCTGGGGAAGGATGGTGCAGTGTTGGCCAAACAGGCACCAAGTAACCACATGGTGAAGAGAACGCTTCTCTTGCCATTGGGCACAGAAGGATATGCACCTCTGCATCCACACCTGTATGGAATTCCACATCCAGATGGATGCTTGGCCCTGTACTTCTGCATCTTTACCCACATGGAAACATAGAGCCCTTAGGGCCCTGTGCTTCTGCAGCCCCAGCGACAACTCAATGGATTGTTTGTATCTGTAGTCGCATAGTTGTGCAGGCCCCTGAGGGCTGTGTGCTTCCACAACCAAGAGGACTCTTCCTTTGGCACACCTGCACATCTGCATCTGTTCACATAGGTCCAAAAGGGTCATGTTACTATGGGTTCTCAACTCTAATGCCCATTCCCTCTCATGAACAAATAAGGTCATACATGATTTCTGGCTTTACGCAGGGCCCACAGGGCCCTGTATGAATAAAGTTATGTCTGATTTTGTTGATCACATGTGGTGAGACATACTTCTCTACCTCAAAAGAGTATGCACCTATGAGGCATGGTTTGGAGCTGTACCTTGTGCTTCAGACAGGAGGCTATGGACTAGACCGAGAGGTGGACATAAGAGTTGACATCCCCAAGTAACATCATGACACTGATTTGCCAAAACACCCAGGACTCCAAACCCTAATGTTTTCCATTTCCTTACTTTGCCTGGTTTGTGTTCTTCAACACTAATGTATTTTTTTGCAATGATAGATAGATAGATAGATAGATAGATAGATAGATACATACATACATACATACATACATACATACATACTGACAGACAGACATACTGACAGACAGACAGACAAATAGATGGATAGCTAGATAGAGAGACAGACAGACATACATAGGCTGCCAGACAGTCAGACGGAGCAAAAATCTATGTTAATACATGCATTAGTGTTCAAGTAAAGCATAAAAAGTAGGGAAATATAAAATTAGTCTCTGGAACTTTGTCAAGCCTGTGGTGTAGCGTTTTTCTAGATTTTATCATCATGCAATCCAGTAATGATGTTAGCATTATTTTGGTACTCTTTATGTAAGCATTACTGTTCCAGAATTGTACTTTCTCTGTCAAAACAGTGTTGCAATTAGGCAAATGCCAACACTGCACCACATAGATGTCCAACCACCAAGAAAATCACACCACAGATTTGCTATGGTTCCGAAGACATTTTAGTTTAATTTTTCAGTCCCCTAATTTTTATGCTTTCATTCAATCTTCAAGCATGCCTCAATGTAGTGTTTGCAATTTATTTCCTTACTTTAAAAAAAAGATAACTAACAGCTGACACATTTTTAGCTTTCTTTGTGTAGAGCTCCATGGGTCCCACAAAATGCAGTAGACCTCTTGTGCATGAGTTCAAACAAGTAACTTGCCTAATGCAGGACCCTGCAGGCCCTATGCAAAGCAAGTAACCCATAAAGCATTGCACCAGATCTGTGGGTTGCTTAGCTTGACCCTATATGAAGAAGCAGACCCACAGAGAACAGCACCGGATCAGTAGCACACTTTGCATAGAGCCCTGCTGGACTACTGTGATGTAAAAGACTCACTGAGCAGATTAAAAGTTACTACTTGTTTGGTTGTGAGAGGGTAGTACGTAAGCAGTCCCCACAATTTGGGCTTAAAATTTTCAAAACTGTTAGTAATGTGTAATGAAAAAAAGAAAACAATGAAAAAAACTATAATTCCATGCAGAGTTCATGTTTTTGAGTACTTAGTTTTTTCTTTTGGCGAGTCCCATCACCATAAATTTTATTTTTTTATTTTTTGTTATTATTTTTAAAATTTGATGATTAGGGGACTTACCACCATCCGCCTCATGACCATGCAAGTTTAAGGTATAATTTGGGGCCTAAAATAATTATTTGTGGACATCCAGTTCAACCCCTTTTTTGGCAAAAATACATAGGTCCAATTCCAAATCGCATGGTGCAACTCACGGGCGTATGCAAGTTGCGCCATGCAAGGCTATGTAGGGGACACTGCACCATATTCCAAGATGGGCAGAGTCCCCAGCACCTACGACCCGTGACTTGTGGAAGCCGCAGGCTAGTGCCACAGGACTGGTGCAATGGACCTGGGTGCCACAAGTCGTGGCCTGCACCTAACTTCCCTCCAGAGCCCCCACCCGAAAATGCTCTTGCAATCACCTGGGGGCCTTGTGGGGGCTGGCCAGGTGGCACTGGTGCATGGGGGGGCAGTGCAAAACAACAGACCCCAGGTGGTCCCCAACATTCGAGGGTGGGGGCATGACTGTGCTGGGGAGGTGCGTGGGGCAGGGAACTGTGCTTCCCATGGTTCTGTGGGGAGGAATCCATCATTCTGCAATGACAGATGCCCCTTAGACCACCTCAATGTTGGTCTAACTCCACAGCACCATAGCAGGTCTCAGAATCACTTATGTGGGTTACAGCAGCTGCCCTTCTGGAATAGGGTGCAGTTGCTGCAGTAACCCACCCTTGCACCATGCCATAGTAGGTTGTGGGCATAGTAGAAAGTGTAGCCCACCTTTGGTGCAACCTGCATACGGCATGGCACAAGCCACCTCCTGGAATCACGAGTGGCAAAATGCATGGTGCAAGTTATGATTTACATCATAGGGTCTGGCATAAATCACCTTGCACCATGCATAAGACATTCTGGAATCGAGCCCATGAAGTCTCCACTCATGTGAAGTAGGACATTTGCAGACTTTTTTGCATTTTTTTAGGTTATATTAATTTGTGTCATGGGACCAGAGCAGCAGACAGTGACCACCTGAGGTGGAAGGAGGGCTGTGCCAGTTATCCACTGAGGAACCCAACAAGTATCGAGAAAAGAGGTTGACATGGGTGCCAGAGGGAGGAGTAGGGTGGGAAGTTACTTTTTTCAGAGGAGGTCTGCTTGGGAGAAGAAGGCAGGGAGATGTTTTGCCCAGGGGGCTGGGGAAGTCATTTACTTGGTGAGGGGAAGAGAGTGGCATAGGTGACAGAGCACATGGCTTTACATGAACTTGTGGGGGGCAGCAATGTTAATTAGTTACCTGGGTTGAACACACAGTGATAACAAAAGTAAAAAAAAAAACGAAGTTTACCTGGCAGCGGGGTTGGGCACCTGGTTTCGAAAAAAGGAAGGAGGGAGGTAATATGACACCACAGGAGCAGTTGTTGTAGGAAAACTCAATGAGGGGATTGTCCAGGGACTCAAAAGCCACAAGACATTTTGTTTTCATTCATGATTGGCTAATTGTTTAGTTAATCATGAATGGAAAAAGGTCTTGAGTTTTTTCATGCTGTTTTTATCAGCATATTTTTTGTATCTGCATTCTCTGGCAATTTTAAAACACATAGGCCCAGATATTCAAAAGAGTTGAGTCATGCGCAATTGGGCTGCTCCTGCGCAAGTCCGAAAATGCACCATTCTGCGATATTCAGCAGGAGGCAGTTGCGCTCCTCCAAATCATGCTGAGCAACAGCGCAATGATAATGAATGTATGTGCAACTGAAGGGAGAGGAACCATGCATAAAAGGTGCAGTGCGATATTCAACAACATGCACCATGTGCAATAGGAGAGCAAGTGGAAGTTGCACCATAGTGGAAATGAGCCAAAATAAAAGGGAGCAAGGGTGAGGCGCAAGAACGCTACAGAGAAGCCACATGAGGGAAAGTCTAGCAGGAAGAACTGGGCAGCAGGGACACACAGGGTAGGCCAGGAAAGGGCACCTGGAAGCAACAGGCACAGGGGAAGGTGTGGGGAGCCACAATGCAGAAGGGGGAAGTACACCACACAGCAGTGAGGCCAGCACAGGCAGGTGTTCCAGGTGCAGGGGAAGTAGCAGCCAGGACAGTGGGGGAATACAGAAACAGCTACCGGGGGGGGTGAACACAAGCCAGGGACATGACCAGTGCCACCATCCAGATGGAGGCCATAATGAGGGGGGTGAGAAGGCGGGCAGCAGGGGGGCGTGTCCGTGGAAGGGCCTGTTAGCGGTATGTCCCCAACAAGCAATGCCAAGCCCACACCAGCTTCGAGCTGTACAGTGATACTGAGATTGTGGGCTGGTACCACCTGAATTGGGCAATTCTGAGGCGGCTCTGTGAGCTGTGCAGTGATGTGATGCAGGCACCCACATGACGGAGCCATGCCCTGTCAGTGGAGACGAAAGTGACAGCTTACATGTGCTTGCTCACCACAGTCACCTTCCAGAGACCAACTGGGGACACCACAGGCATAACCCAGTTGGCCACATCACGCCACCTCACCCAATTCCTCAGCACACTGCTGCCACATGCTGCGGAGTACATCCATTTCCCCAGCACACCGGCGGAGTGCACAGCAAACATACAGGAGTTCCACAGGGTAGCGCGTATGCCTGGCATGCTAGGGGCAATAGACTGCACCCATGTGGCCATCTGCACACCACCTGGCCCTGAGGGGACTGCATATATAAATTGCAAGGGCTATGCCAGCATCAACTGCAAGGTGGTGTGCGATGCCAGGGGGCACATAATCAATGTCTATGCCACGCACCCTGAGGGAGCACATGATGCCTTCATCTGGCACCAGTCAGCACTGTGCCACAGATTCGAGAGTGGGGATATCCCCACTGGCCACCTAGTGGGTGAGTAAGCAAACCACATGGACAATCATAGGGCTTGGGGGAACATGGTCAGAGGTGGCATGGGTAGTGGCCTACATGGCCCAGGGCAGGGCGATGCTGATCACCAACCTAACCTCCACCCTCTACACACAGGTGACAGTGAATACCCACTCTGTCCCTGGCTGCTCACACTCTACTTGTGGCCCGCAACCCCATCGCAGCAATGCTATAATGAGGCACACGCCACCACACATAATGTTATTGAATGGGTGTTTGGGATGCTGAAGGCATGTTTCCATTGCCTGGACACCTCCGGCAGTGCCCTACAGTACAGACCCTCAAAGGTCTGCAGGCTATTCCTGGCCTGTTGCATCCTGCACAACATGGCCAATGAATGTGGGATAGCCGTACAGGTCAAAGAGGGGGACAGCGATGGGGACGAAGAGGATGCCGGTGACAATGGTGATTGTCAGCACCCCCTTGGGTGATGGGACCCCCGACTGCGCTGGCTGGCACAGCTGCACCGGGTCACCATCACGGAGGAGCACTTCAGCCAACCCAGGTAAGTCATGGGGCCATGTGCAACCACCAGTGGCTAAGACACAACCCTCAAACACGCATGGACACACACCAGGGGTGCATTTCATCAAGGGAAGTGGCCGGGCATGGAACCACACACACAACCAGGGATGGGTGAGGTCTAACATGCCACGTGGATGGACACACACACACACACACACAGAATGCACCAGGCATGCACAAAGGGTAGGAGGCACATCGACCCAGAATGCCACCCCTAGCCACACACATGTCCACAGACCACCACGCCCATTGCCTGTTCTTGTGCTTGTGTCAGATGCTGAGCACCATTGCACATTGGTGTACAGCACAATGCAGGCATCATCATGCACACACAACTGCGGACGGTAGCCGGAAGGGTGTACAGATGACTGTGTGTCCACGTGCAGGACCGGGTACCCACCCGTGCAATGCCCGCTGAATGACACAATGTACACAGGGCAGTACCAGACAGTTGCTGCTTTGGGAGACAGGTCAGTCACGTGCCACAGTGCACCGGCTGCCATGGATGTGTGGGCGGCCCAGCAGAGACCCGTCAGCACTGACAGGTGACCACTGGCCTCATGGGGTGGCACCGATGGTCCCCCAGGGGTTCCACTGCATGAACGCGACCGTGCTTGTGCAGGGGTCTGCAGCACACCAAACACACCTGCGCCAGGCATGCTCGGGATGCCCACAGCTGAACCTGGTGTCAACAAGGAGGGTGTTGCATGATGCCGGGAATGGGGGGTGGACAGTGCACTGTGTGGTGTCTACAATGCATGGGCACATGACTGTGTGCCCATTGTGGACATGACAGCAATGAATGCCTGTGTCTGCCTGTCAATGGCAGCAGTCACATCCTCACGCAACCGGTCCATCCCTGCCAGTATCAGAGCGGTGTCTCTGCTGCGACGCTCCTCTGCCCAGTCCAGAGCCGCACACAGTGCATCCACTGATGTCACAAGCTGCATCTGCTGGTTGACTGATGCTTGCAGTATGCGGTGTGCTCGTCCAAGAGGTCATCTGCCTCCTTGGCATCCTGTCCCTCAGGGTGTGCACGGCCCTGATGCCCAGCACCTCTTGAGGGTGGGCGCTGCACACCTGGACCAGGTCTGGGCATGTCCACAGGTGGTGCACTGATGCCACCCCCTGACCCTGTACCCCTAAGCCCATTGGCCGACTGCTGATGCTGCTTCTCTGGCTGCCGCTCACAAGGGCTCACTGGTGCCACCGCAGTGGCCGCAACAGTCCCACTGTCCTGTACACACACTAGTGATGCCCCACTGTTGCTGACAGGTACAGGCTGGGACTGTGATGACACGCAGGCCTCGACAGCAGCACCACCCACAGCCATGGCCGCGATGTTACCTGCTGTGTGGCCATCCCATGGCACACAAGTGTCACTGCCCATGCTGTTAGCAACATCATCATCGGTGACGGACCCAGCACCAGCCCGAGTCACAGCATGTTGGCATCTGTGGATGCTGGCATGCTGGGACACGGGCAGAGCCTCCTCCACACCTGTTCCAACAACATCAGTCTGGACAGCCAGGTGGGCCCACTGTCGCATTGAGCCATGTATACGTGTGGAAGTGGATGGGCCCTCCTCCATCTCCATCTGACTGTCCTCAGTGGACAGGCCCACCACCACTGACCCATGCAGAAGCTCAGGATCTGTAAGGGAAAACAAAGTTGCATTACTGCATGTGACCTTCCCTGCCCCCCCAATAGACAGGCCATGACCTACCATGTAGTGACGGGCTACCACCTGTCTGGAAGCCATCATCCAGAACACCCTCAATGGCACAATGCTGCATGCTTCCAGCAACCCTCTCCTCCTGTGGGGTCAGGTTTACCACCTCTGGCTGTTCCCCACCTGTCGCAGCTCATGCTGCCCTGATGGCAGCCTCCTTCTCCTTTATCCTCCTCCTGTCTGTGCCCATCTTCTTCTTGCACCCCTGCATGAAGCACTGGTGGCTGCCATGCAGGTTCACTGCACATGCCACCTCCTCCCATGCAGCAGCATGGGCCTGTCATGTTCTCTGCCATCCGCTGAGAAGTGGCTCCTGATCCAGGTAGGCCTCAAACAGGGCATCAGTCTCGGCCTTAGTGAAATTAGACCTCCTCCTCCTCCCACCATTGTGTTCCTCCTCTCCCACAACTCGCTCGGTCATTATTTAGCCTGTAAGAATGAAAGTTGTTACCTGTGACTGTGCAGTCCCATGCATGTCCCAAAATCCACAGTCCACACTCCCAAACAGCATGCAACTCACCAATAGACTGCAGTAACCGACTATGGCCAGTGCAGCCCAATGTCGCACTTTTATAGCACAACCCATGCAAACGAGGTGAGGTGCAACTTTAAGTGGATGCAAATTGCAGTGCTGCGCCATTGAATGGCTGATTAGCTGATTTGCATATGACAACTGAATATCGTGCTGTTGGGATTTGCGCAATTGGTTTGAACGTGCTCAGCCAAGGCGCAGTTCCGTGACATGTGCAGTACACACCTCACTGCACATGCCCAGGTTGCTGACACAGGCATCTGCCACGCTGCTGATGTGCTGTGCATGGGAGGCAATGCAGGGCATGGCCACCATTGTGCCAATGGTGCTATAGCGATGTTCACCTATATGGCGCTGTGGCACTGGGCCATCATAGGTGCACTGGGGCAACAGCGTGGTAGGCCACTACTGGAGGTAGCACACAGGCACCCAATCACGCTACATGCTTTAGGTTCCAATGACACTGTGCCTGTCCATACGCCACAGACCCTTGACCATGTGCCCGACCTTTGCCCCCTAGGTGCCATGCATCAGGCATGGGTGTACCACTATCGCGCTGTTCGGTGACAGCACGATAGGGAATGGCAGTGCTGTACCATGCAGCATCTGCACGTGGTGGAGCTGCACTGCAGAGTGCCATTTTGAACCAACTGAGCAAGTGAGATGGCGCAGAGGAGGGCTGCCCAGTGGACCTAAATTGAACTGGCCAACCAGGTGGCCATTGTTCAGCCACTTTATGGCCCACTGTTTGGGGAGGCACCCCTGGACAGGTCCAGGAGCCAGGTGTAGGAGGAGGTGGCCAACACCCTGGAGGAGGCCACAGGAAGGGGGCGGACATTGGAGCAGTGCTGCCACAGGTATGACGACCTGTGGAGGAGGGAACCGGACCTGCTTGCCCACCTGTGGGGACGTGCCAGGAGGGGCACAGTGACACGGCCAGGTAGGTGTTACGTCCACACACTTTCATCTTCCATATGGGTATCACGGTTGTATGCGTCCAGAACATGGGGGAGGGACCATCTGGTGTTGGCTGTGGTGGTGTTATCAGGGTGTGGGGTGGGTGGGTCTGGCTGGCTGGGTGGGAGTGCACATGCATGGGGGTAGGGGGACGTTCCTCTCTCCATGTTTGCACCACAGGGCCAGAAGAGAGGCGTCTGGCAAGGGAGATGCGGCGCCAGCAGGACGACAGGGCCGGTAGAAGGGGCGACGGTCCACAGCACCCGAGGGACCGGCCTGATGATGGTGAGTGCCATACCTCCATGATTACTATTGCATGCTGTGTAACAGGGTGGGCAGCAGGGCATGGCCACCATCCATTGACACCACTGCCATGCACACAACTTGTTACAGTCAGCACTGTCCAGTGGCACTGCATGTCTGGGAGTGCATTGATGGTGGTCCATGTGTGCGCCAGGTACATGGCTGTGCCACTGCCTTCGCACCACATAGCCATGTCACTAAACGGCCACGGTGGTGCTGTGCATGACTTGGCCGGTGGGTGTGTGCAGCCGTCCGCATGGCTGTATGTGCCTGGGTGGGCAGGTCTTGTGGATGTGATCACTGTGGGTGGTCACACACCATCACAGAGGCATGTCCCATGGCCGTATGCCTTGCACAGTGGGTGGGCTGTCTGGGGCTGTGCATTCACACCTATTGACTGTGCTCCCTTGTCCTAGGTGTCCGCCAGCTGCAGGAGATAAGGGATGCATTGTTGGAGATCCTCAATGTGGCCTGGGCATCATTGGAGATCCTGCAACAGACCAGCTTGGGGTCCGGAGAAGGCACAGGAGGCAGAGCAGCCAGAGCGGGGAGCGGGGCTCCCATTGATCATCCCTCTGCCCCCGATATCCCCTACCCCCCTGGACCCACCCTCACACCCCTCCTTTCCTGTCCCATTTGTTGACCCCTGCCCTTACCCACCCCACCTTGTTTGTCGCCTCCCCCACATTTGTACATAGTTTTGTATATAGTTCTTTTGACATGTTTGAATACAAATCTTTTGATATGAATACTGTGGTGGTCTCTGATTTGCAGCAGGCTATAGGTGTTCAGCTGCAGTGGTGTGCATGGTGTCAGGGGTGGTGCAGTCATGGGTTTGTGTGTGTGTCCATGGGGAGGTGACTATGGTGTTGGAGTAACTATCAGTCAGTGTCTGTGGTGTGTGTGTTGTGCCATGTGCACTGGATGACTGTGTGCATTGTTCCATGGTGCATGCTCTATGTCCATGGTGCCCATGTCAGCCCGTCCATGGCCTGTGCAGCTGACACCCTTGCATGTCTGTGATCTGCATGGTCTGCTGGCATGTCAGTGGTGGCTGTCCATGCAGGGCAGCCACTGTAGCTGTCACAATGCTGGATTGCCTCCTGTCACTGGTGTGGTGCATGTCTGCCTCGGGTGACACTGTGGCCTCGGCAGTTGTTGTCCCACCTCCATGCTGTGGCTTGTGTGTGTTGCAGGGGATGTGCACCACTGTCTGAGACTTGTGCTCCAGGAAAATGATGGTGGCGTACAGGTCCACAGTGACACTGCAGGATGGCTGGCACCCCTGTGCCATGGAAGACTGCAGGCTGTGTGTACACAGTTTCCATGGGCCCACGCTGGGGGCTTGGTTGCCCCGTTACTGCATCCCTGTGTTGTTGTGCCTTTGGGTATTGGTGGGTGTTTGTCCATGCACTGTGTTGCATCTGGTGTGGTGCATGCTTCCATGCACCACTGTGGGTGTCTGCGCTGGCTGTTATGGCCAGTGCTGGGTTGGGGTGTGTCCTTGGGAGGGTGCTCAGGGTGCTGTACCACTGGTGGTGGTGTCCAGGGCATGCCCTGTCACATGTGGGGTACCTCATGTTCCAACGCATGATCAGTCTCTCAGCTGTACCTCGGGGGGGGGCTGTACATGGTGGAACTGTGTATGCCATTGTTGCATCGCTGCATACTGCCACCCGCTGATGGGTGCTCGTGGTGGGGCTGCCTTGCATGGTACTGTGCTGCGCAGGGTTGCATTGTCACAGTGGGGCTAGAGGCATGCATGGGGTTTCCTGCTGTGGTGGACACTGCTCCTGGGCAGTGTGTCTTGGGGTCACAGTGCAGGGTGTGCTCTGCATTGGGGGGATGGTGTGGCATGGGGTGGTCGGCCCTCCTTGTGTGCTGGTCACAGCTTGCCAGGGGGTATGATGGGGCACCATGGCACAGCTGTCGGTTGGTTGCTTGTCTCCATGGGCCAGTGGTTATTCCAGCCCTCCCCCAGTTGTGCAGTACATGGGGTGTAGGGGACGATGTCTGTTCTGCTGTGTGTTCTTCTGCCCATCTGTGGCATGGGTGGTGGGCCCCTACATCCCTGGTTGTGCAATTGCATTGCTGCATTGCTGCTGGGGAGTGTCCCTGGTTGCACTATGGCACCTTTGGACTGCTCAGCTGAACATCCCTTGTTGCACTATGGGGCATCAGATCTGCTCAGCTTCCCCTCCCTAGTTGCGCTATGGTGCAGGTGGTGCGATATTCAGTCGTCGGCTGTAGGCGCATCTTGGCCAGCTCAGTTTTTGAATATCACGCCTCTTGCGCTTGGGTGCAATGGACTTGCGCTTGCTCCTGCTATTGCACACTTTTTGGGTGCAGTTTGAATATCTGGGCCATACTGTACAGCTTTTTAATTTATCCTTTTCTCAACACTAAACCAACAAAAGACTCTATTCTGGGCTAATATCTAATGAATCTGAAAGTTTTGGATTTTAAATAAGGGTAGACCACACCAAAGCCAAGCCTTTGGGATCGATATTTGATTTTATATATTTAATTTTTGTTGACCAGGTAAGTGCACCAGAAAATAAAATCCCTATTTTTAGGCATGCCCGAGGAGATTACAAAGACAACAGAAAATACAAGAGGCAGTAGTATCACAAAATAACATATGAATAGGAAGACAGAAAAATGTTTGGTATGCCATATAACAGAGACAAAAACTCAACAAGTTTTAACAATGAAGAGAATAGTGTGAGAAAACAGTGCCTGTATATCCAACAAATCAATGTCATGTAGGGTACAAAGATCTAAGATATATAATACATTTAGATTCTACAAGGCAGCCGGCACCAGTACAGAATTTAGGTACAAGCGCATATATCTGCAGAACCTAGAAAGCTGTGAAGTTCTTTCTTGAATATAGGGTGGGACTGGCAAACCGAAAGGTAGGTTCCACCCTCAGAACATGCTGGCTATTGTGCACCCTGTCATTAAGGCGCTAAACCCTCACATTGTCGATTGTGTTTCATGCGGGTGGCTGCACCCCCGCACCCCATACACCCCCATTACTTAGGATTCCAACTTCGGGGGGGGTGGACCTCGGGGAGGGGGTGATGACTTGAAGGTTTGGTGCCCTAATGATGGGGTGCACAACAGCTGGTGCTCCAATGGTGTGCAGTGCCAAAAGTGGGGGGGGAGGGACTTCCAAGACCTAAGAGCAAATAAGGCAAATGCCTGTTTGCCCATCTTGGAGGAGCACTTGGGAAGAACCAGGAGAGACAGATCATTTGAGTGGAGGGCATAAATGTGGTATGGGAGGGTTAACATGGCAGCCAGGTTGGTAGGTGTGGATGACCTGATGATTTTGTTAATGATACAGCAGTGGGTATAGAGCTGCCTGGGTGGGCTGCCAACCAAGGCTGGAATACAGCTTGCAGTAGTGGTTCAGTTGCGGGGCTACTAAGGCAAATGTACATATATTATTATAGGCAATGTTCCATTAAATTAGATTGTTCACATTTGCCTTATAGAAAGAGGTGAGCCCATAGGAGAAGCTAGGGAGTAGGACTCCCTGAGGGATTGTGGCCCTCACTGCAGGGGTCAGGGCATAACTAAGTCTGTATGTGAATCCAAGCTTGGCATTAGTAGACTTGTATAAATTGGGGATATGCAGTGAGAAATCCAGGGCTGGGTCAGGGGTAATGCCTAAGTACTTGAAGGAGTCAGCCACAGAAACCTGGGAGCCATCAAGGCAGCATATGTCTAGACTAGTGGTGCAAACACTTAATTTGTCAGTGCAGCCAAAGTGCATGGCCTGTGGCTTACTAGAATTCAGAACAAGGCTATTTTGGATGAGACAATTTTGAACTTTGTCGCAATCAGCAGTTAGTCTAGAACTGATGCCACTTTGACACTTGGAACTTTGGTAGTATATCATATAATCTGCACATAACAGGGTGTTGCAGTGTGAAGGGGAGTTGGGGATGTCATTAATGAAGATAGAAAATTGTAATGGGTCCAAAATTGAACCCTGGGGGACACCCGTATAATAGTGTTTAGGGAGGAGCTAACCTTATTAAACTTGAAAAATTGTTCCCAGTTGCTGAGGTAACTTGAGAGCTGTCTAAGGCAGTGGGGGAGTCTCCAAGAGGTGATAGTTTGTGTTTTCGCATAGTGTGATTTACCAGGTCAAAAGCTTCTGTAAATTCTATGAAAATGGACCCAGCTAACTTACCCTTGTCCACAGCAGTTTTTGCATCACTAGTGAACTAGATAAGTGCAGTGGAAGTATTGTGAGCCTGCTTGAATCCACATTGAGCAGAGGATAGCAAGTTATGTTTAAGGATGTGGTCCATGACCTGGGAAGCAATGCGTTTTTCCAACAATTTGCTAAAGATGGGCAGGATTGCAATTGGTTGGTAGTTCTCAATGTTTTAGAATTCCCTCTTTTTAAATATTGGGATTATCTTGGCCACTTTTCAGTTGTTTGGGACAGTGGGGGTGGCAGGAGACTGATTGACAATTCTGGTGATGGGGAAACAAGAAAGGAGGCAGTCAGCCTAAATATTTTTGGCTCAAGCCCATCTGGGCCAATGCTGCTACAAGTCAGAAATGTTTCTAGGAATTACAGAACCTCACAGCGAGAGACTGTAGTAAGGTACAATGGTGGGATGGAAGGATAAGTATGTACAGGAAAGGACTTGGTAGGGCATGCCATGAGGGATTCAAATCTGGAGATGTTGCAGAAATGGGAGTTAAAAGCATTTACAACAGTGTCAGGGTTATTACAGTCTGAGTTTTTGATGGCCATGTTTGATGGGGCTGGATTTATATTATGCCCCATATGCCCCTTAATGTGGGTACAGAAACTCTTGGAGTCTCTGGCAGATGCTTGCAGGAGTTCTCTGCAGTACTGTATTTGCTTTTGGCCAACCAGGTTTCTTTTTTGCAGGCATTCCTCAGAGCCCAGTAAGCCAACCAATTTGATTGAAGTGCAGAGGATTTAAATTTAAACCATTTGTCCTGGGCTTTCAATAAAGGTGGCAGGGAACTATGTAGCGACTATGTGGATTTGCCTCTCACCCTATGTCTTATTAGAGGAATATGCATATCTTGGAGAAATAGTAGGGTGGAGGTAAACTAAGCAAGGGCTTCATCCACATCCCTGGAATGATGAAGTGGGGCCCAGTCTATGAGGCTAAGATCATCAAAAAAGTCCTTGGGATCAAATGCAGAGCAGTAACAAAGGATTATCTCCTTAGGAGGACAGGGGAGGGAGTGGGCATTCCAAATGCAGAAAATTAGGGAGTGATCACTAATGGCATCAGCAAGTGTACCCGCAACTATGATCCTATCCTCCCTATTTGACAAGACTCAGTCAATGAGGGAAAGATGGCCTTCTTTGGATGAAAGCCTGGTTGGGTCAACAATCAGTTGGCAGGAGTGGACTTTGCTCAGAAGCAATATGAAGGATTTGGAATTATCACTAAGCCATTCCAGATTAAAATCACCCATAACAATAGTCTAATTTTTCCCTACAGCAGAGGGCAGGTAGTCAATTAATTCTGTTAGGCCAAACTTACCACCCCTAGGAGGATTATATGCACAGACTATGTGAATTTATTTGGTATCTCCCAGTACTAGAAGGAAGTGAAGGACTTTGTAAGAGGGTAGGGTGATACCAGGCAGAGCTGTTAGGTTCAGGTGTGCCTTGTAATAGAGGACAATGCCTCTGTCCCTTTTAGTAGCTGGATGGTCAACTTTCAGCAGCTTATATCATGGTAGAGAACACATAGAATTGGGGACTGAAAGTTTCAGCCAGGATTTGCAAACACCTAAGATATCAAGACCATAGTGAGTGACCCAGGCTCCAAGGCTCCTAATATTTATGTGAGCTACCTTAATACCTTTAGTGTTAGTGTTATACCAAGGGGATAAGCTATTGAAGCCAGGATTACACTGAGGTCCAGGGTTGGTTTTAATATCTCCAGCCAGAGATAAAGAAAGAGTTAAGAGCAACTGTTGATATACGTAAGCAGCCAGGGTTTCACATAGGTAGGAGAATATATATATATATATATATATATATATATATATATATATATATATATATATATATATATATTTTAATATCACATTTATTCCTGCCATGACAAGCGGGGGCTCAGTGATGGTGACAATTTGCTGACAATTCAGGGTTTTTTCCCCTTCTGGGGATCATGCTACACAGCCACAGGGGCTAGATTTTTTCTTTTTAGTTCCCATTGCAGTCCCCTGAAACTCCAACCCTGAGGACTCCATCATAAAGACCAAAGTCCAGACTGTGGATGTGCAGATGCACATCCCAGCCAAGCAGCTAATGGCATCCTCCCCTTCCCACAACAGGTCAGAAGTCTGGCTGAGTCTGGCCAGTGCAGGGCCTAAGTGTTTTCATTAATGGGAGTGAGGAGGTCCCAATTGCAGGACAAAGCTTCCTCTCTTCCCAGAAGGACTGCAGTAGATAGATAGATAGATAGATAGATAGATAGATAGATAGATAGACAGACAGACAGACAGACAGACAGACAGACAGATAGATTGAGAGAGGCTGGCAGCAGAAACAAAGGCAACATGAGCTGAAGCAGGAAGAAACATAGAAACATAAAATCTACTGACAGATAAGGACCTCCTGGTCCACCTAGTCTGCCGTATTTTCCCTGCCTATAGTGACACTGCAGAATCTACTCAGTCTCCAGGCTCCCCTTACATCTAAGATCCCTCTCTGTCTGTCCCATGCCTTCTTCAATCCTGCAACCATTTCAGCCCCCACCACCTGAGCTGAGAGGTTGTTCCATGCATCCACCACCCTCTCTATGAAGAAGTACTTACTCCCATTTCCTCTGAGCCTCCCCCCTTCTGTCATCATAGTGTGATCCCTTATCCTCGAGCATCTGTTTCTTTGGAATATGCTTTCTTCTTTTACCTTGTTTTTACCTGTGAGGTATTTGAATGTTTCTATCATATCCTCCCTTTCCCTCCTTTCCTCCAGGGAGTACATATTTAACTCCTTGAGCCTTTCCCCATAGGACTTTTGTTACAGGCCATGCACCCTTTTGGTTTCCCTCCTTTATACTGCCTCCACCCTTTCTATGTCCTTGCGGAGACTGGGCCTCCAGTACTATACACAGTACTCAAGGTGTGGTCTCACTAGTGATGAATACAGGGATATTATTACCTCCCACTTCCTGCTGGTGATTCTCCTGTCTATGCCTCCCAGCATCCCGCCAGCCTTTCCCACTGCCTTGTCACACTGCATCCTTACCTTCAAGTCATCAGAAATGATCACCCCCCAGGTCCCTTTCCTGCTTTGTGTATGTTAATACCTCTCTTCCCAGTTGCATGTTGTCTCCAGGTTCCTGTGCCCCATGTGCATTACTTTGCACTTATTTACATTAAAACACAGCTACCAAACCCTTGACTATTCTATTTTTTTAGACTGTTTCTCATTCTTTCCACCCCTCCTGGTATGTCCACTCTGTTGTAGAGTTTTGTGTCACCTGCAAACAAGCATACTTTCCCTTTCAGCCTATCTGTAATGTCACTAATAAAGACATTGAAGATGTCCAGCCCTAGTACTGACCCTTGTGGCACCTCACTGGTCATGTTTCCCACTCCAGAGTGGATGCCATTTACCACCACCCTCTGACTCCCATTTCCCAGCCAATTTTCCACCCATTTTACTGCTTTAGGACCTTCTTCTAGGCTCTCCAGCTTGTTTAATAGCCTTCTATGTGGAATGGTGTTGAAGGCCTTGCCAAAATCAATATAAGCCACATCCAACACTACTCCCTGATCCACTTCCCTGGTTACCCAATCAAATAACTCGATCGGGTTTGTCTGGCAGGACCTCCTCCCATGAAACCATGCTGCCTCTGATCCTGCAGACTATTGGTAACAAGGTATTCCCCAATCCTTTCCTTCAATAGAGAGAAATTCAGAATCAATGAAACATTTACATGAATGTGCCTATATTTTTTAAATGACTCTAGTTTTATTGTTTCTTTATATAAACTGTATGTAGAAATTGAGTAATTTCACTGAGCCCTGTGACCACCAGAAGCAGGAAGAGAGTTGTAGTTCGTGGGTTGTAGAAACGAACTACAAACTAATATTTAGGCATTATAAGTTAATTTTGAAATTATTGGG
This sequence comes from Neoceratodus forsteri, assembly GCA_016271365.2. Classification (NCBI taxonomy): domain Eukaryota; kingdom Metazoa; phylum Chordata; order Ceratodontiformes; family Ceratodontidae; genus Neoceratodus; species Neoceratodus forsteri. The sequence continues at coordinate 622,443,658 of CM028137.1, read as the reverse complement.
TGACTTCTAGACCTTAGTTAGGTCCTTGACCCCTATTCTAAGGACAAATCACTTAAATTTAACTCTTTTAAAAAATGAGTGAGATTAGCTGCACTTCCAGGTTCTGCACATAAATACTGTCACTCCGGCGAGCGGAGCAAGAGAAATTCAGAATCAATGAAACATTTACATGAATGTGCCTATATTTTTTAAATGACTCTAGTTTTATTGTTTCTTTATATAAACTGTATGTAGAAATTGAGTAATTTCACTGAGCCCTGTGACCACCGGAACAGGAAGAGAGTTGTATTTTGTGGGTTGTAGAAACAAATTACAAACTAATATTTAGGCATTAGAAGTTAATTTTGAAATTATTGGGTGACTTCTAGACCTTAGTTAGGTCCTTGACTCCTATTCTAAGGACAAATCACTTAAATTTTAACTCTTTTAAAAAACGAGTGAGATTAGCTGCACTTCCGGGTACTGGACATAAATACTGTCACTCCGGCGAGCGGAGCGAGTGAAATTCAGAATCAATGAAACATTTACATGAATGTGCCTATATTTTTTAAATGACTCTAGTTTTATTGTTTCTTTATATAAACTGTATGTAGAAATTGAGTAATTTCACTGAGCCCTGTGACCACCAGAAGCAGGAAGAGAGTTGTAGTTCGTGGGTTGTAGAAACTAACTACAAACTAATATTTAGGCATTAGAAGTTAATTTTGAAATTATTGGGTAACTTCTAGACCTTAGTTAGGTCCTTGACTCCCTATTCTAAGGACAAATCACTTAAATTTAACTCTTTTAAAAAACGAGTGAGATTAGCTGCACTTCCGGGTTCTGCACATAAATACTGTCACTCCGGCAAGCGGAGCGAGCCGAGAGGAGTGTGTATCTCGCACGGAGACGCGTGCAGAGACACGCATATCGCGTGTCTGCTGTGTCCGCTGGGAACACTGGGAATACTAGGGAACAAATATTGGAGCACGAAGAAAGCTAATTTTGGGGGGTGGTAAGTAAGAGTACCAACAACATTGAAATGGCCCAAACAAGGCATAAGAAACTAAAAGGGAAAAAAAACATGTAGGGAATGTTGTATGTATGTAGAGGAGGTGACTAACCCAGAGTTTACTTGTGATAAATGTATCAAAAACTCTGCATTAATTAAAGAGATATCTGAACTTGAAACAAGACTTCAAACATACAGGGACATATCTAAATTGGAGGACGACATAAATGAAGCTGTATGTGATGTTAGTAGTAGGCAATCTATGGTTTTAAATAAAACTGGGCACCAAGAGTACTCGTCTGATAAAATTGAGGTTGGGGGATCATCCATTAATGAAGTAAATGAAGATTATCAGCTCAATACCAATATAGAAATTGAGAATAGATTTGAGTGCCTTTCCAATGATGCACCTGACAAATTGGTTAGGAACAGCACTAAAAAAAGGGGACTAAATAGTACTATAAATAAAACAAAGGAAATAAGTGAGTCCATGAATCAGGACGACATAAAGATGAATAACGCTAGTTGCTCAGGTAGTGCTAAGTCATCTGACAAAATTAAACCAACTGTAAGGGATATCCTTATAATAGGGGACTCAATTATAAAGGGTATTGATACATACGTATGTTTAAATAGAAATGAACACACCACAGTCAGCTCATTACCAGGAGCAAAAGTAAATGATATAGCTGGAATGATGGATGGTCTGTTTGAAAACACAGTTACTCCTCTTGTTCTTTTACATGTGGGGGTGAATGATGTGGGTATAACCAACTGGAGTTGTATGGAAAGGGATTTTAAGCGTATTGTGGATGCAGTTAGAAGGAAAGGTGGTGAAATAATTATTTCAGGGATTATTCCCATGCAGGGAAATAAAGTGTATAAAAATAATCAGATAAAATAATTAATATTAAGATCAGAAGCTTCTGTGAGCAAGAAGAAATTGGTTTTATGGATAATGAAAGGACATTTAATAGAACAACTATTTTCAGAAAGGATGGCATCCACCTAAACTATGCGGGAATAAGGATATTGGGGAAAAAAGTTCTTGAAATTATTAACTTTCATTTAAACTGGTTCGGGGGGGTATAGAAAATAAAAAAGAACCAAATGGGTGTTTATCCTCCCCTTTAAATCTCTCAGGCTGGAATGCTATTCTCATAAATGCTCGAAGTCTGCTGAATAAATACGATGAGCTTAACATAATTTTATACAGGAATAATGTGCATATTGCCCTTATTATTGAAACATGGTGGGATGTAATGGATGCATGGGAAAAAGAAATTGAGGGGTATAAATTATATTCCTATTGTAGGAAATATAGAAAGGGTGGAGGATTGGCAATTTATATCCATAAAGATATTGTTTCGGAGGAAATCAAATGGGATATGGGGCAGTTGGAACTATTATGGGTTCAGTTATTACCTATAAATAGGCCAACAATTATGTTGGGCCTGCTTTATAGACCCCCGTCCATGTCATATGAAGATGACAAGGTTATACTGAGTATTCTTAGAAATCTGGACCCCACTAAGAGGATATTACTAACTGGCGATTTTAATTTACCCAATATTGACTGGATTAAAAGTACAGGCACGTGCCCTCTTGAGAGACAGTACATAGATGCTATGGATCAAGGGGGACTTGAGCAGCTGGTTATGGAGAGTACAAGAGGTAATAATATTCTCGATTTAATCTTTACTAATATGAGTGATCTAGTAAATATAGTGGAAATAGGCACCCCTCTGGGAAACAGCGATCACAATACTGTCTTATTCAAAATTAAGGAAATCCAACTTAGTAAATCTATGGGAACCACCACTAAGTTGAACTTCGGGAAAGCTGATTTCCAAAATATGAAAATGGATATGGGTAACTGGGACTGGAGATTAGAATTTGCTAATAAACCTTTACAATCAATGTGGGATTCTCTCAAAATTAAAATACAAAATTTAACAACTAAATATGTACCTACTATCATTAAATACCATAAGGTTAGAACTGTTAAACCTGCCTGGTTAACTATACCAATAAAAAAACTAATTAATAAAAAAAATAGGTTATATAAGAAGATGAAAGCCTTTTACTCAGTTAAATTAAATGCTGAATACAAGGAATGCCTTAAAAAAGTTAAAATAAATATCAGAAAAGCAAAAGCTCAGCATGAGATTAATCTAGCAAATAGAGTTCAAGATAACAAAAAGCCTTTTTACTTATATTAATAACCAAGAAAGACCCCTAACAGTATAGGTCCGCTCCTCACTGAAGAAGGACACCTAGCAACAACTAATCAACAAATGGCTAACATACAGAACAAATATTTTTGTTCAGTATATATACCAAATGAAACTAATATGGATAATATTACTATGGCTTCGGAACCGGGAACTATAATATTGAACCCAGAGAACATTTACAAACAAATAGTGGGTTTAAATATAAATAAATCCCCTGGTCCTGATGGTATGCATCCTGGAATTTTGAGGGAATTGGCAGACACGTTGGTCCAACCATTAACATGTATATTTCAAACATCAATAAACTTGGGATTAGTACCTCATGATTGGAAAGTAGCAAACATAGTACCCATTTTAAAGAAAGGACCCAGTACCCTACCAGAAAACTTTAGGCCCATTAGTTTGACTTCAATACTGGGAAAACTTATGGAAGGAATAATTAAGGATATACTTATGGTACATATGGAGGGACATGATATTCAGGATCCCTCTCAGCATGGTTTTGTAAGGAATAGATCCTGTCAGACCAACTTATTATCCTTCTATGAAAAAGTGAACAGGGAATTGGATGCTGGGAATTCTGTGGATATGGTTTTTCTAGACTTTGCCAAGGCTTTCGATAAATTGCCCCATAAAGAATTATTGCTAGTTTTGGAAAAATTAAAATTGCCCAGTAACATCTGTAGATGGGTTTCAAGTTGGTTACAGGATAGGAGGCAGAGGGTGGTTATTAATGGGAAATATTCAGATTGGGCCCCGGTTTGAGTGGAGTACCCCAGGGTTCGGTTTTGGGTCCTAGCTTATTCAACTTATATATTGCCTCGTTGAAATCAATAATAAGAATATCTGGCTATATAAATTTGCTGATGATTGTAGACTGGGTGTAGTTTCTAACAGTGAGGAACAGAGAGAAACTTTTCAACAAACTCTAGATTTAATTAATAAATGGACAAATCTTAATAAATTGGAATTAAATAAATCTAAATGTAAGGTCATGTACCTGGGTAAGAATAATGAGGAAGCAGTTTACATACTGGACAAAATAAATTTAGGGGTAGTTATTGAGGAAAAGGACCTGGGCATTACAATTACAAATGACCTAAAATTTAGAATACATTGTAGAAATCAACTTAAGAAAGCAATCCGGATCTTAAACTGCATTTTGAAACATATAGCTAGCAGAGAAGCAAAAGTCTTGATTCCTTTGTATGTAGCATTGGTTAGACCCCATTTGGAGTACTGTGCGAGGGTATGGTCCCCCCAAAATAGGGAAGATACACATTCTATTGAGGGAGTACAGAGAAGAATAACTAAACAAATAAGAGGATTAAAAATTAAAAATTATCATGATAGATTGGTTAGTTTGAACCTTTATTCATTGTACTATCGTAGGTTGAGGGGAGACCTATGTTTTCTGTACAAAAATATCAAGGACATTGAACTGATTCAGGATTTGGGATTTAGATTTAATCAGGGTAGCACCAGCACAAGGAAACATACGACACAATTACATCACCAAACTTGGGCGCATAACTTTAGAAAAAATTGGTTTAGTCTAAGAATAGTTGGAGTATGGAATAATTTATCGACCAAAATTGTTAACAGTCCCACAATGAATGAGTTTAAAAACAGGGTTGATTTGTATTTTGGAGATAGTAAATTCCTTTTTTAAACTAGTAAAGGATGGCGAGCCTAATAGGGTAGGTTTATCTACCCTCGGCCCGTATAAACCTATGAAACCTATGAAACCTATGAATTGTGAACTGTACTAAGGGCTGATATAATGACCAGGATAGCTCATTATCTTCTCTGGACTAAACAGACTGGGTATCCAGGCATCCTGTGATGGAAAATGAACATGAATAAGGATAATTATTTCCAGTTATAGTATCATTTTTTTGGACTATTTTTACTGGAGCAGTCTACTACAGATAATTATGGTTTCAAGATAGCAGAGATTTTAGACAGAGCATAAATGTCGTGGTTATTTTACACTAATTATCTCTACTTTGTTTCACCCTAAAAATAAAAGCGTCTTACCTAGAGGGGGAACAGAAGGAAGGACATACGTATTGGTATGCAGATGAAGTCTTGTGAGAGGTATTGGAAGTTTGATGGTGTGGAAAGCAGGTGAAATTTTGGATTGTTTGGAATGGGAAGGTGAGAAAAAAAGGTAATGAAAAAATATTTTTTATGAACCTTTCCCAGGGTAATCTCGGTGTTAATTGCATGCTTATCATTTGATTTTAAATTTCACCCAGCCTACTTATTGTATTAGTGTATTCCAATTACTCACTATATTGCTCTCACCATTACTGTTTTTCATCTGAGAGTCTTTAAGCTATCCAGATCCACCCTATCAGGTAGATACTGCAAAATGTCTGAAAATGTAATATTTTACTCAAGAGAATATGATTATGGACCATGAAATACAAAATAATTAATCTGCAAATTAAAATCCACTTTTGGAAAACTTCCATGAGACTCGATTTTCAGAGCCCTGAGAATGCCACAAGTTCCTGTTGCACCGATCGTTTGACACAGGGCTTGCAGCATTCTCCCAGCTGGCAATTGGGATTTTCAGTCCCAAGCTCCAAATGCCACAAGTTAGGCTAGCTTTTCCCTGGTCTAACTTGAGCCATTTTGGGGACCATTTTTATGGGGCTTGTGTCAAAGTTTTGGTACAAGCTACTGTAAATTGAAGAAACTGTCATGGCTGTGCTGTTGTACTAAAATCAGTTGCAGTTGCATCAAAGGAGTTTGGTGCAGATGCACCAAAAAATGGGTGTGATGCAGGGTTTGATGCAATCCTTGCATCCCCATTGAAAATCAAGCCCCTGGTCTCCAGTTGCTTCATGCACCGGCAATTCCAGCCGAAAGCTGTTGAGAAGTTTTACTAATATGTCACCATGCTACATAGCATAAGGCTACATGAGAAATGTTTAGTTCAGAACAGCTGATTAAGCACAATCCTCACATTTCTCTGAGTTGAGATGTAACACAACTTTAGATTTTGCTCCTACTGTTGCAGATGGAGCACAACACACTATCATTCATGATGCACCTTATCATATAAGAGTGACTGGCTTAATACTTTGCTCTCATCTGAGTCAGAATACCATACAGTATGCTTAAGTAGGAATAGATGCATTTAAAAGTGTGACACTTATCTAGAGCAAGTGGCTAAAGCAAACCTAATTGTCTCATAAGCTGTTACCAGTAACAGGTGTTGAAGTAAATTTCCACTGGGCTTGTTGGAAAAGTAAAAGGATTAGTTTGCTTCATAAAAATGGTTGTCTGGTTGTCAGGCTAGTGCATTTGCTAGTCCCTGGGTGTAGATCCTAAACCAAGGAGGACCAGAATTAAATGGGTTCACAGCCTGTGCTGGTACTACAGTGCAGTACTATATGGCAACTGCCTTGCTGGCAGTGCCATGAACTATTAAACCATCTACAATTCAACAACAGCAAGGGATGTGTACATTAAATGAGCCAACATGCACTGTCAAAAAAACAGGTTGCAGAATGTTTGAAGACTGCCATCTTAGCCAGCAGAAAATGTAAGATTCAGATAGGTAGAAATTTGAGATGGTCTTCTTTGGATACCCATGGTGATTTCTAGATACCTCCAGATTCGAAAGTTTTGAGAGGGAGCTGATAATATAAATAATGGGAGCTCAGCACCAGGACTGGCATAGATACATTTTACAGAGCAGATTTTCCCTGTACAGAAAATATATCCATCCTATCCAGTACTGATGACGTGTGTAATGGACCAATTTGGCTATATAGTCATGGACAATTCAAATAGTGTATCATGCTAATGTCCAAGATACCTCATTATCTTCACTGATCAAACCATTTGGGCCAAAATGTGCTTTTTTCCAGGATGTCTGAGTATTGTTATCATGAGAAATTAACCCTGGATATGGATAATTAACCCACATTAAGAAACAAAAAAAAAAAAAAAACTGAAAAATTGGCCTGCAGTGAAGGTACCCACAGTAAAGTTAATTGTTGGATAACCAAGGTATTCAGCATGCATACAATGGTTAAGCACTATCTGAGCAATCCTAGTAAAGAGTCTACTTTTAGAGTGGAAAGGAAGAGTTTAGTTTACCCTGTGAACAATTTTTTGTTTTCCAACGCCAATTGGCTTACAATACAAAGTAAAAAAAATGGATAATAAAATCACTTTGTGAATCAGGTGCAATTTGCACAATTATACTTTGCATTTAAAAACTACAAACAGCAAATTGCAGAACTGTAAAACTATAGTAGCAAAATAATAGTATGTACTAGCATTAGCAGAATATGAAATGTCTCTACACAGCGAACTGCATTTGACCCACATGATAAGTGTAAAGCACTTTTTGTGTTTGTTTTGCTTTTCATTATGATGACTAACACTCAGAAATTGTGGGATAGTACTAGATGTCATACATCATAAGCCTTTAGTACATATTTGGCAAATTCAACAGAGTGCAGTATAATGCAGGCAGGACTGTTTTGAAATATGAGGCATAACTTTAATCCTCAATAAGTATGTACTCAGCCCTGATGTTGATCTAAATGAGCAAAGCTCTAATGATGAAAAAATGCCTGTGATGGAGTAATTACAAGTTCAGAGAACAGGGAAAGCCCTGTGCATCTTGATGTAGCTTAAAATAAACACTACCATTCACTTTATTGCACATCTGAGAGACATGTGAGACACAAGATGAAAAGAGGAGGAGGGGAAGGAGGATAAAGAATGATACATAGTGATTTGGAACATGATAGTCTGATTGAATCATTGCCCTTTAGTAGCTTTGGTTTGAACAAATGTTACAAAAATCATAGGATGGTAAATCTGTACTCTGCCATTCTTATAAAGGAAAAAAAAAACAGATTATACCTTCATTATAATTCCTTAAATTGAACCTTGGTTTATGAATTCAATAATTTACTGTGTTTGTAAAGTTCCCTTTCTTTTTGATATACATTTATTGTATTAACTGCCCATTTATGATGAATCGGTTTCTGCTTTAAATGCATTTATGGGGCCAAACAGATGCATGTTACAGCTTTCCAGTTACTTGTAATGCAGACATGTTTTTTTAGGGCTAGTCTGCATGGCAGAGCAGTTCGTATTGTGAGCAAAGTCAGGAAATATTTTTTAGCTTTCATAGGAATACATTGGACGGTGGTGCTTGATCATGTTTATGGTTGTGTGGGCTTAGCTCCACAAACGTTATGTTATCATTAGAGTTTTAGTAGAGTACTGTGGAAGCATGTGACCGGACTGCTGTCCAGTGTGCTTCCACAGTGCTCAGGTGAATGTTCAGTGGTGCTGTTTTTGTGGCTATTCCCCTCCGCAGACCACATAAATACACCCTCTTCACCGGGCACTACTTTTTCTTCTGCAACTGTGGAAGTGACGGCCATTGTGCCCAAGATGGCTGCATTGACTCAAACTGCAGATGCGCGAGTATCACACATATGCATTTCTGTTGCCATTGCCATCTTCGGTATGGCACATTCCTGCACGACAACATTTTTTTTTCTTCTGGCTAAAAGTAAATATATTTTGCATGCATAATAGAAAATTCCTCGTAAAGAACTTCTGGTGATCCTCCCGACTGTGTGGTTCCGAGTCTCTGGCCATCTATATGCCTGGCTCCCTTCTCCAAGGTCTTCCTCACATTAGCAGTAACTTTTCCTTTTCTTTTACTTTCTGGAGGTTTCAGAGCAGCTCTTTTGAAATGTGATGCAGGATCACAGAGAGTGAGGGAAGCCCTCAGCTCCCTTAAGATGAAGAAAGCACCGGGGCCGGATAAATTACATCCCAGAGTGCTGAAGGAACTTGCGGATATCCTGGCGAAACCCCTGGCGGAGCTTTTCACCATCTCTCTGAGGACAGGATGGGAGCCCCAGGACTGGAAGGTGGCACATATATTGCCTATCCACAAGGGGGGATCAAGGGAGGTGGCAGAAAACTACAGGCCTGTCAGCCTGACATCGGTGGTGGGCAAGGTGATGGAGGGCATTGTCAAGGAGAGGCTAGGGAGGGACCTGGAAAAGTCAGGGTGCCTGGACGATAGACTGCATGGATTCATCTCAGGGAAATCGTGTCAGACAAACCTTGTGGTGTTCTATGACTGGGTGACAAGTGCCTTGGACCTTGGTAGACCAGTGGACGTCCTCTTTCTAGACTTCAGCAAGGCATTTGACTCTGTTCCTCACATGGGCCTGTTGGATAAGCTGGGAGAAATGGGGGTGGGGAATCAGATGATCAGATGGATAGGCAATTGGCTCCAGGACCGGATCCAGAGGGTCATAGTTGGTGGGATAGTCTCATCCCCAAGGAGGGTCATTAGTGGGGTCCCACAGGGATCAGTCCTTGGGCCCCTCCTGTTCAACATCTACGTCTCTGATATAAGGACAGGAATCAGGAGTGAGATGAGTCTCTTTGCGGATGACTCAAAACTGGGGGTGGTGGTGGATGGGGAGATGGGGAGGGTGGCCCTACAGGGGGACCTGGAGGCTCTGGAAAGATGGTCTATAAAGTGGAAGCTGAGGTTCAATGCAGGGAAATGCAAGGTACTCCACCTGGGGGCCAGAAACCCTGGCCAAGTGTACACCCTGGGGGAATGCTACAAGTCTCGATGGCTGAGAGGGACCTGGGGGTGGTGGTGGATGTCAAAATGAACAACTTGGAGACTTGTAGGAGGGCAGCAGCCAAGGCCAACAGGATGCTGGGATGCATCACTAGGGGATCACTCCAGAAGGAGGGAAGTGATGCTCCTCTGTATAACTGCTTGGTGAGGCCACACCTTGAGTACTGTGTGCAGTTTTGGAGGCCACTTTAAAGAGGGACATTAAACTCCTGGAGAGGGTCCAGAGGAGGGCAACCAAAATGATTTGGGGCTTGGGGGACAGGACCTATGAGGAGAGGCTCGAAGAGCTAAATATGTACACATTGGAAGAGAGAAGGTACCGGGGGGACATGATAGAGGTCTTCAAGTACATGAAGAGGGTAAATAGGGGAGGAACAGTCGGGGTGCTTCGAAGGAAGGAGGAGGGGACCACTAGAGGGTATGGGTGTAAGCTAGAGGGGGGAAGATTCAGGAGAGAAAGGAGGAGGTGCTACTTCACTGAGAGGTTGGTGGAGGCATGGAATGCACTGCCTAGGGGGCTGGTGGAGGCAGAGACAGTGGAGGGGCTCAAGAGAGGCTGGGACAGGTACAGGGGAAGGGTTCTGGAAGCAAAATCCAATGCAGCAAGAATATACGGAACTGGGAAGGGAGAAGCCAGAGAAGGCGAGGGGGGCAGCAAGGTCAGCACCCAGGGTGGGGGCTGACCAATCAAGCAGACTCGAAAGACCGTTAGGCCTATTCTGCTGGTATTTTAGTATGTTAGTATGTTAGGTCACACTCCAATGCCATGAATCTTCATCAAAGCTCTGAGCAGCCGTATCATCTCTGACCAGTATTTGTTATGATGATCAAGGAGTGTGTGATGTTACATGTTATTGGTTGTTGGTACTGTCACCTTACATTTCTGATAATTTTATTGGACATAAAGAAAAAGTGGCACTATAGCCAGATAATTGAGTGGTGAGGTTCTCTGGAATGAGCATCTTATACTGTGTTTATGTGACAAATTCTCAGGAATTTGGATCTGAGAGCCGATGTGACTCACTTCTAAACTGAAAGCAGCTGCACTGCTGGAGATCCTCATACAACCAGAAATGGTGGTCAACATGAAATTGGCCATACAGCTGCCAATCCTGTTGCTATAGTGATTAGTAATGCCTAACAGAATGAGTATAATGCAGCTGTTAGTTTCTTGTAAAGGATGAAATCATTTGTTTCCATCTTGATCTAAAGCATAAAAAATATGTTGCTATCCTACAGTACAAACAAATATAAAAGAGAAAAAGAGACAGAGAGAAACTTTCCAAGCATCAGAAACACAAACCGACAGTGCCACTATTTCGGGGGGGGGCAAAGTTCAGCACTGAGCATGGTCCAGATAAAGAGGAACAATTTATTTCAACCTTTATAAGAAAGCAATGCCTTAATTACAGTATATTCAGTATTTTAGGCAACACTTATCACAGCAGCAGGCTAGAACAATGAGTGTATATCCAGAAACTGATTAGTATAAAAAGAGACTGCTTGCCTGAAACTGAACAGACTCCAGGACATCAACACAAAGAAACAGAGAAAAACTTTTAAGTGATCTAAATTTATTTTCCCTGCATTATGGTTGGGGAATGGCAGGAAAAGTAATGTAACCTGGAAGCCCTAGCAGACCTTTAACCAGTGGAAGTTGTGTGTGCACATGGGGAGACAGTTTAAGTTGTTCCCATAATGTCACTGGATGTTAAAGCAGCAAAGCAATGAAACTGGACAAAAATTTTACCCTACCTATTTCACTATAAAAGATTTCAGGCATTGTCCAGGATCTTTTGGTGGCAAAGTATTTTAGTTCCACCAAAATGTGAGTATTTTATAAATGTTTAAATTAATTTTTTTTTCTCAAAAAATAATGGCTGTCACATTTGGCTTAAAACTACCATTGTATAACCCATAAGGACTATGACTGAGGCAATTAAGAAAACTCATGGTGCACAGAATAGGAGGTACCTAGAAAAGTAGAGCTCACAGATACACTACTACAGTATTAAGTGTAGGTGAAATTATTTTTTTTTAGAAAAACATGTTTCATTGCACTACCCCTTTAACTCAGGTGCTCAGAAACATGAAGATTTGGATTCTCTCAGAGTGAGTCAGGTTAGATAGGTATATAGTCAAGCTGAAATGTTTGTCCAGCCTTGAGAAATGCACGTGATGCTCTTCCAGTGTGGACACCTAATGTTCAGCCCTCTATTATGCTACATAGGTACATATGTCATAAAAAATAATATTGAGGAAATCATAAGAGATGTACCCACTCTGTCCCCTTTGCATTACTAGAACCCTATATGTTTTTTTTTGTTGTTTTTTTTTTGCAGTTAGTCATTCTATGCAACAAATCGTTAACTTCCAGGTGTCTCTCCAAACCCCTGTCAGTCATCTGGACAGAGGTTACAAGTGGGATGGTCCTTGCAGCAGCATAAGCCACAATGTAATGTGGCAGCTGGTGTTAGTTGCTCATTCACAGCTTTGAGTCAGTCATACTGAGAACCTCAGGAGAGGTGACAACCCTCTTCTGTTATATTTCAGTCCCTAATCTGGTCATGCAGTAGCTGAGCACTGAGTCATATCGGTAGTTTCCTCCTGTAGTCTGCCCATATTGGGTGAAACTCCTAAATGGTATCTGGTTATGGACTCCTAAGTAATCTGTGAGTGCCAACCCAGAGTTTGGAGAGACTTTTCTTTTGAGATGCTGCCCAGTACTACAATAATTTCACCAGGATTGCCCCGGTGGGATTGCCTGTGTGATTTGGAGCAGTTGAACTCTGGGATGTGAGGGCAAGTTTGAAAGACAACAGTCCATATGCTGCCTCCATGGTAAAAAAGTTTCTGTAGAAGATGGGGTGGATCACGCTGACTAGAATATGGGGTCCTACACTTTGAAAAGAAGACGGGGACAGGCTCCTGACTACAACAGTTACATGTCACAAAAAAGAATATTTAAAAATAGGGACATGATCTGTCCTGAAATGCCATGTCTTTCAGGAGAAAAACGTGCTTTTGGTGAATCTTTGAAATGATCAATTTCTATGAGGATGTTCTATATCCTGGCTCTGATCACAGAAGAGGGGTGGACAAAATAGAATATTTTTCCTGATCCCTTGATCAGGGCTCCTATGAACTTTGAGTACAGTACCAATAACTTTGTGCCTTTGTAACTTCTACACTTGTAGCCACCAATGGGGCATTTGTCTGTGTAAAACCATCTTGTGACAGAATAAAACCTATTATATGACACTAATAAATGATAGGACATTCTTAATTGCTTGCTGTGTATTTCCAGTGCCCCTATCAGTTTGCATAGGTCCCAAGTGATGTGGGCCTCTGCAGTTCACAGGTTAAAAAAATGTTTTGTACAGCCCTCTCCTAAAAGCTAAAGAGTATCAACCCACTAACAAGGGGAACACTAGTTACACAGAGAAGTATTAAAGATCTAAACTCCTATACAAATACTGTATAAGTCCGCTGTCATTTGTACGTATTATATTTTCATATGAAACAAAGTCAAAATGTTCCTAGCTTTGATAGTAATGACTGCTTTTATAAAGTGACATTCTTTCACTGTGGTAAAGGGCCTCTGCAGTATAGTATATCCCCCCCTCCTAAGAAATTGACAGTTCAGTAAATAGCTGTGGTCTCTGTGCTGCTGAGTGTTGAATACTTACAATATTTTCCTAATGCTGTTTCACTGCTTCCTTCCAAATAAAGGATTAAACTTGTAGACAGGAATGAACATAGCATGAAAAAGAGATACAAAGAGAGTTTCCTCATCTAAAAAATAAACAAACTTTTTTTTTTGTTACCGGCAACCTGCTTCAGTATGTTAGGAGACTGGTGAACCATGACTATCCTTCATAATAATTTTATAAAAACAAGTTTGCAATATAGTAGAAATAACTTAAACAGATATTGAGCCTCAAATGCATTTTTATGGCTACACAGCAGAGCTATGCTGACTTATTGTTTATTTATTTTATTTTATTTTTAATTTTATTTATTTATTGAATAATTGGAATTACAGCCTTTGAGCTAAAAGCTCTTTTACAAAGGATCCTCATCAGATAAGGGAGGGTAAACAAATACATGAGTAGGGGAGACAGTAGCAACCAATAGGCATTGTCAATAATCAACAAATAAGAACATAGAGTAATCAATATACATGGGTAAGTGAGACAGTAGCAGCTAATAGGCATTGTCAGTAATCATCAGATAAGAACATAGAGTAATCAATATAGTATAAACTAAGGCAAAAACATAACCTATTACATTGCATGAGTACAGAGTACATGAGGATGCTGTCCCTGCAGCAGCCTAGATAATAAAGTGTACTAGTCCATATTTGTGCAAGCTTGGTAGAGATGCTGTGAAATTTTATTTTGCTGGCAAAATGGCCTTGAAATTGGCAATTTCGCCTGGCAAAATATTTCACGAAATTGCTGCAAAATTGCAAAATTTCACCTGCATATGCCCCATCATTTATATTTCATTTTTCCCCCTCCCTGGTGTCTAGTGGTCCCCCCCCTGGCTGATCACTGGCCAAATTCAAGAACCCTCCCCCAGTCACCCTGAGTTATCCCTGGGCCCCAGACCCCATTCTTTGAAAAAACCCTTCCCTGTCCCTGGTGTCTAGGGACCCCCGGCTGATCACGACTGAATTGAAGTAAAGAACCTCTACCAAGTCAACCCCAGTTATTTTCCACTTCCCCAGCCATGACCCTGGCCCCCAATCTTCAAAATAAAAATAAAGATCCTCCCCCCTTCCCTGGTGTCCAGTGGACCCTCCACTATATGTATAGTAGTAGCTATACAGCCTTGTCAATAACCTAAAGGGTACAAATGTAACATCAGCCAGGAGAGTCAGTACAGTCATTGGAGGAAGTAGTCTACAAGCGAAGGGGGTGAGGGGGAAGAATCAGAGTAACAGAACTAGAGTCAGGAGAGATAAGCCAGTAGGGAGCATCAGGGGAGATAGGGTGAGAAGGGGGAGGGGTATATGGGTAGGCAGGTGAGGTGAGGTGATTATGTCAGTACAGAAAGGGGGCTGTAGAATATCTGGATTGTTTGTGAACACAGCACAGTATGCCTCCTTGCATGGAGTGGCCTTGAATCACACCTCTTGGTGTCTTCTACATTTGGTACACTGAGGCTGCTTGATTCCCTACCACTCCCCTCTCCACCATACTATTTTCTTGCTGACAGAGGGCTAGGGTACAGAAAAGCTACACATCCGTGTAACCTTGATTGGCAGTGGTAGTCAGCAGTGAAATTGCAACTAACACTGACTCCAAGATGAGTCTTGAACACGTGAACTGCTGTAGTTGAAATCAATTACACTACTGAATGCTGATCCACTGTTGCTGACCTACTGTTTATTATGTTGACAGAAACAGCATCAATGACTGTTCAGACAGTTTGAAAATAAAGAAAAAAACAGCCATTTCTCTCAATCCAGCATTCAAGACTCACCTCACAGTCAGCGTTCTTAGTTGCCATTTCGCTGTTACTGAATCTTTTTGTTATGTTATCACAAGAGCCAGTTAGACTTTGTGAGTCTCTAATAAACTTAATATTTTGAGAAAGAACCCTTTAGTGAGAATAACTATCTTCAACTAGCATCATAGAGAACTTACATTCTTCTAGATATTTGCTTCACTTAGAGAGTCTTTCCTCTAAGCTCTCTCACAGTAATGTATAAAGGCTACAGGAAAACAGTTGTGGTTTAAACACGAATGATTTTGTGTTCCCATGTTTAATAAACGTCATTAACATAATATTATGTGTGTCCTACCAGCATATATTTTTTTCAATGCCTGTTATGTATACCCAGTGTGAAGCATCCTAAAAATTCCTTTACTGTAAGACAGGATGTGCCTTCTTCTGACTATGTCTCTGTTTGTGTATTCTATATGATTGCAGGTCAATATAAGCACAGTGAACAGGTTTTCACATCCTAGTTATGTTTAACTGACACTAACCCTGAATGATTATAGAATGGCAGTGGCACTCTGGTCAGCACCCCCCCCCAATGTTTTTTTTTTTTCCTTCAGGCTTTAAGTGGCTCTGGTTGGACTCTAGTTCATTGTCCCATAATGCAGATTGTAGTTTTGGTAGGTTTTCAGTTTTAAGGCATTGTACTGTTGGAATAATGGATTTGCCCACTACCCTCTCTTAAAAGCTTCTTCTAACACCTTAACAGCTTCTTTTAACACCTCAGGAACAGACAGGACTTACTGACAGCAATCCTCAACATAAGAATGATCTCTTAGTATACAGTCCATTTGATATCAAGTAGCTCTGGTGGGACTCTAGTTTTAAATATCACTTTACAACGTAAACTGCTCTGTATGTTACATAAAAAAAATTCAGAAGATCAGTTGGTAAGCTCAAGAAAATATGATATGGTATTCAGGGGTTTGCAGAACTATTGCTTGAAATTATTTTTTTTATGTTTGCTTGCATGCATGTGCAAGAAACACAGTGCCACCATATGAACTTTCATAGGTGTGCCACCTCGTTTCCAATGCCCTGCTCCTTCTTACAGGCACGGCCGAGCTATTTATGACAGCAGTTCAGATACAGTGGTGTACAGTTCAAAGCAAAAGACCGCTACAATGAGTGGTGGTAATGTGTAGGTAATTTGCATACTGCCTTAGGCAGGCAATTTGCATACTGCCTTCAGCAGTGTGCAAAGTGCCTACACATCAGCACTGCATCTGAACAGCTGTCATAGACAGCTCCATTTTTTCTTGGATCCCTCCCCCAACAAACACCCAAGTAGCACACTGGGTGCCCACCCCAGTGTGCTCATGCGCTCCCCCCACCCCTGCAGACTGTATGGCAGATGGGGGTGCCCTATCCCCCGTCAGCTCCACTGTAACCTCCCCAAAACAGACTTCCAGATGCCACACTGGGAGCCCACCCCAGTGAGGCAAAAGTCCATATGGTCAACAGAGGTACCCAATCTCCCATCAGCTCCAGTGCCCCCCCAAACAAACTTCCAGCTCCCATGCTGGGAACCCTCCCCAACATGGAAAAAGTCCAGTGTCATTTCAAAAAAAGAAAAAAAACACCTATAAGAAAAAATGGTCCCCCATTGACTCTCTTGCCCCTTCCCCCCAATCTGCGCCTATCCTCTGCATACACCACCTCCCCACACCCCCACCTCACCCCATACTTATCTCTGAAGGCCGGCGCGACGATCTCCGGTGGATCAGGAACACATCTGCACTCTTCAAAGCCAACTGTGAATTGAAGAAATGCTGGTAAGCTGTATAATGGTATAAAAGTTTTTTTTCAACGTTGGTGCATGTCTTGGCTATTGTTGTGAATTCTTTCACCAAATTTTCAACACGGGGTTCTTGGGACCCCACCTCATGAACTTAGCATTGTCATTTTGTTATTCTGTCCCAAAATTGATTTTGCGGTCACTGTGTGGAACCACCTTTTGGGACTGATTAACAAAATGACAGTGTCACAGTTCATGAGGTAGGCCTCCAAAAACCCTATGTTGAAAATTTAGTGAAAAAATACCCCAAAATGATAGTTTTTACGAGTGTGTGTTGCACAGTTCCTATGCGCACTCCGAATATTTAATATTTTCACTCCTGATTTTCAACATTGCCATTTTACCACACCTGCTTATGAACAGTACAGCTTTGATTTTTCACATCTCACCCAAAATGTGTTTTTGCACATGTAGCACACATTGGTGCAGTCGGTGTGCAAAATCAATGTTCAGGACACATTAAGAAAATCACAGTGACACTGTTCATGAGCAGAGGTGTTAAAATGGCAATGTTGAAAATTTGGTGACTAAAGTCCATAAAATGACTGTATTATGAGCATGCATTGTGCAATTTCCATGCACCCTCGTAAGTTCACGAATTTGTAATATTTTCAGTCCAGATTTTCAACATTGACATTTTTCTACACCTCCTTATGAACAGTACAGCTCTCATTTTTCACACCCTGGCAGAAATGTGTTTTCACACTTCTGGTGCAGAAAAGCACGGTCGCGGTGGGAAATTAGTGTTTAGGATAGATTAAGAAAATCACAGTGACACTGTTCATGAGCAGAAGTCCCAAAATGCCTATTTTGAAAATCTGCTGTAAAATATCCCCAAACTAATTACATTGCGGGTGTACATTGCGCAGTTTCTATGCACGCTCTTGACTTCACCAGTTTTTATGTTTGCTTGCACGCATGTGCAAGAAACATAGTGCCATCATCCGAGATTTCGGAGGTGTGTCACCCCGTCTTCCAATTCAGTCAGTGTGTTGGTAGGCATGGCCCCTGTAAGGCAATGCATGCTGGAGCTGTCTATGACAAGCTCCAAAATGCAGTGGCATACAGTTGAAAGGGGGACTCGCTTCCAGTGAGCAGCAATCAGATATACGCCTGCTCATGCGCGGCTCCCCTACACCACACACACACACTCGGCAGCGCACATTCGGCAGGCCGCGCCCCAGCCTTGCGCACACTGTAGCCGGCCCGGGGTGCCCAATCCTGTCGGCTGTGCTGCCGCTCCCCCACCCAAAGTTTTCCAAATGCCACGCTGGGTGCCCACCCCAGCATGGCAATTCATGATATAGCCGACGGAGGGTGCCCAGTCCCCTGTCAGCTCCACAGTTCTCACCCCCACTGAGTACTGGGTGCCACGCTGGGAGCCCACCCCAGCGTGGCAATAGATGCTTTGGCCGACGGGGTTGCCCAATCCCCCCATCGGCTGAACACCCCCCCAACCATCCTTGTGCCACACTGGGGGCCCACCCCAGCATGGCAAACGTCCGTGTTGTCATATAAAAAGAAAACCTGTAAAGAAAAAGCGGTCCCACGTGGTCTCCTGGCCCCCTCCACAACTCGCACCCACCCACTGCGCACCCTGCCTCCCCCACCCCTCACCCCATACTTACCTCGGACCTCGGGGCGATGTTCTTCGGTGGACCAGGAACACGTCTGCACTCTTCAAAGCCGACCGTGAACTGAGGAAATGCCGGTAAGCTGTATAATGGAATAGATAGGGTTTTTTCAACTTTGTTGCATATCTCAGGCATTTTTTGGAATTTTGCACCAAATTTTCAACATGGGGTTTGGGACCCCTTCTCATGAATGATGTCACTGTCATGGCGTTATTCGGGCCTCAAAGGGTGATTTCACAGTCACTGCCACCGGCCATGCAAAATCACCTTTGGGACTGATTAATGAAATGACACTGCCAGTTGTTCATAGGTGGGCTCTCAGAAGCCTATTTGGTGGTGCAATTCCAAAAACGGCTGTTTCTCACGATGTGCGCTTGTGCAGTTGCTATGCGCATCGTCAGAAGTTCGTAAATTTTCAATATTTTCACTCCAGATTTTCAACATTGCCATTTTACCACACTTTCTAATGAGTAGTACTGCTGTCATTTTTTATATCTCACCCAAAATGTGTTTCCGTCCATGTAGCGCACAATGGAGCAGTTGGTGTGCGAAACCAATGTAAGGGACAATTAAGAAAACCACAGTGACACTGTTCATGAGCAGAGGTCCTAAAATGGCTATGTTGAAAATGTGGTGAAAAAATTACTAACAATGACTGTTTTACGAGCGTGTGCAGCGAGTTCCTACACACATTAGTAAGTTCGTGAATTTTCAATATTTTCACTCCAGATTTTCAACATTGCCATTTTACCACACCTTCTTATGAGTAGTATAGCTGTCATTTTTCACATCTCACCCAAAATGTGTTTCTGCCAATGTAGCGCACAATGGCACAGTTGGTGTGCGAAATCAATGTACGGGACAAATTAAGAAAATCACAGTGACACCATTCATGAGTAGAGGTCTTAAAATGGCTATGTTGAAAATTTGGTGAAAAAATTCCAAAAAATGACTGTTTTATGAGCGTGCGTTGTACAGTTGCTACGCATGCTCGTAAGTTCGCGAATTTCAATATTTTCACTCCAGATTTTCAACATTGCCATTTTACCACACCTTCTTATGAGTAGTATAGCTGTCATTTTTTACATCTCACCCAAAATGCGTTTCCGCCCATGTAGCGCACAATGGCGCAGTCGGTGTGCGGAATCAATGTACGGGACAATTAAGAAAATCACAGTGACACTGTTCATGAGCAGAGGTCTTAAAATGGCTATGTTGAAAATTTGGTGAAAAAATTCCTAAAAATGACTGTTTTACGAGCGTGTGTTGCGCAGTTCCTATGCATGCTCATAAGTTTGCGAATTTAATATTTTCACTCCAGATTTTCAAGATTGCCATTTTATTACACTTCCTTATGAACAGTACAGCTGCCATTTTTCATATGCCACCCAAAATGTGTTTTCGCACATGTAGTGCACAATGGTGCTGTTGGTGTGCGAAAGCAATGTTTGGGACAGATTAAGAAAGTCACAGTTACACTGTTCATGAGCAGAGGTCTTAAAATGGCTATGTTGAAAATTTGGTGACAAAAGTCCATAAAATGACTGTGTTATGAGTGAGTATTGTGCAGTTTCCACGGACCCTCGTAAGTTCATGACTTTGTAATATTTTAAGTCCAGATTTTCACCAGTGGCATTTTTCCACACTGCCTTATTTACAGTACAGCTGTCATTTTTCACAACATGGCCAAAGTGTGTTTTCACACTTCCAGCGCAGAGATGTGTGGTCGCTGTGGGAAATCATTGTTCGGGACAGATAAAGAAAATCACAGTGACACTGTTCATGATTGGAGGCACCAAAATGCCTGAGTTGACAATCTGGTGTAAAAAAATCCCCAACCTAATTATATTACGGGTGTGCGTTGCACAGTTTCTATGTACGTTCATCACTTCACCATTTTTTTCAATATTTCTACTGCAGATTTGCAACATTGCCATTTTTTACACCTCCCCATGAACAGTACAGCTGTCATTTTTTACATCCTGTTTGGAATGTTTTTGCACCTGTGGTGCTAAATGGCGTAGTCGCTGTGCATAAGCAGCTTTCAGCTAAGAAACTGATATTCCCCCTGTTCATGAGGTGGGGTCACAAAAAAACCATGTTGAACATTTGGAGTGAAAATACCAATGAATGACTGAGGTATTAGGGTTTCCAACCATAACGCCCAACCCTGTAGAGAATGGCAGGCATCAGGGGTGTGACTTGGGATTCTTGCCTGTAATGCTCATACTATTCCACACCCTGCAGCCAGTGAGAGGCATCGAGGTATGTCTTGGACTCTTCATCCGCAACGTTCACCCCATTCTCCTATATCACACCCATCTCACTGTATTTCCTAGTGGAATGGGGTGCGCATAAGGGCCGAAGACCCCAAGGGACACCGTGACACTTGCCAGTGTCTGCAGGGTGGGGTGTACTGAAATGGCATGGCCGTTATGCCTGACGACCCAGAGGCACACCCCAATGCCTGTCATTCTCTGCAGGGTGGTGGTGGGGTTGGCTTCAGTTCAATACTTCACTGCCATTCCTATTACGCAGCTCTGTAACTTCTACACTACCACTGCCACTGCCAGCAAGCAAACATTCGGCATTGACAAATGCTTGTTTTTATATTTTCACTCCAGATTTTCAGCAATGCCATTTTTTACACCTCCTCATGAACAGTACACCTGTCACTTTTCACATCCTGTATGAAATGTGTTTTCACACCTGTGGTTCCAAATGGCGCAGTCACTGTGCAAAATCACCTTTTGCCTAATGAACTTATAGTATCACTGTTCATGTGGTGGGTTCACAAAAAGCCCATTTAGAAAATGGGACTATAGAAAGCTACATTTTGATTGGATAAAACAGCCAATCAGCCAGTCCAGTATGAGACAACAGAGACCAGGACATATCTAGTCCCAGTCTCTGCTGCCTCATATAGTTCTAATAATATTGGGCCAGTAGAACGTTGAAAACGGCAAGTGCAGCCATGTTGCTTCTCACCTACAAACAAAGCAGTTAGCTGATCTCCTCCTGTCGCGCCTGACATTTAACTGAACTTCCCTCAGTCACAACCGGTAAATGACTGCAACATCTATTTTTTTGTCATCCTGTACCCCATTACCAAATACAGTGCACAAAGACAACAGTTAAAAAAAGAAAACAGCCCTGTCACGCCACTTCCCAACCACTAACTGCCATCCCATGATCTAAATGCTCACAGTCGCACTCTCCGACTCTATTTATTAGAAAATCTAAGTGTCACAACTCACAGTTATAAAAGACTGTCTCTCGCAAACCTTAAATTGACATTAAATTTTCCCACTGCTCTCTCTCTCTCTCTCTCTCTCTCCGTCGACTTGATAGTTGTATCAGTTCTCTGCTCGGTTTTCGGCTGCCTGCCCACGCCATACCAGCAACGTTAAACTTAAAAAAAAAAAAGCCTCTGTCCCTAGTGCCAGTGTGCCACTACGTTCCCTATATCACCTTACTGTCCCCGACTGTGCTCCAGTACCCCACAGCTCCTGCTCTGAGCTTCAAATAAAAGCTAAACCATAGTGCCACTGTCTGGGGGAGGGGGAGAGACATGACACAGACTAAATAAGCAAAGTGCCTGCATAAGGAGCAGCAATGGGTCGGCAGACAAAGTTAGTAACCTCCCCCCATCCCCATTTTGACAATTTATTTTGTGTCAGTAAAAGGACAAAAAAGGATTAAAAACATACTTGTATGCGGTTGAGCAGAGGAAACAGCATTTGTCCCAATCGCAGTTGTTACACGTTGACAGCTATCTTGTGCCACTGTCCACTGCCTGCTTAGCTCGGTCTATCGGCTGCATTCCCCAACGTAAACCACAAAAAAACACACAAATATACCTGTTTAAACACAGGTACATACACGTTTTAAGTGTAGCTTAGTAAAACTCCGTAGCCCTGTGTGTGTGTGGGGGGGGGGGAGAGTTACCAAGACAATGTGCTCCAAAGCAACAATTACAGAAGCTCAACTAGGACAAAGTCCATACCTCAAAACGTGGAGGAACTATTTTATTACCAAAAAAAAAAATACCACAGAGTTTTATCATTCAGACATACACAATATTTTTTTAACAACTATAACACAATGGCCCATTTTCTTAGCGCAATAATACCCTCCAGGGTGGGCGGTATGGGCAATACCGGACCTTCCAGGGGCTATAAGGCCCTCTGCCTGTGGCGTCAGGCCTCATTACGCCCCTGGCGGTCCGGTATAGCACAATACCGCCCACCCTGTCAGGTATTATTGCTTACATAGAAAACTTGGAGTAAAAATACCAAGAAACGCCCAGGGCATTAGGGTTTTTAGACCATAACGTCCTACCCTGTAGGGATTGACAGGCGTCAGTGGTATGACTTGGCATTGTAAACAGTAATGCTTATGCCAATCCACCCCACCCCCATCCTGCAGCCAGTGACAGGCATCGAGGCGCACATTTTACCCTTTGCCACCAGAGTTCACCCCATTCTGTTATACTGCACCCACTCCCACTGCCTCTCCAACCATACCACCCTTCCATCTCAAAATAGTTAAAGCACATGAAGTCCATAAATACATAAAGAGGGCTGTATCTAAGTCCCGGGCAAGCAGTGACTCTATTGACCTTAAACTACTGTCCCTCACTCTGGATGAAGTACTACTCCCCCTCACCAGAATATTCAATCTCTCCCTCTGCTCCAGCAAATTCCCTAGTAAATAGAAGGCTGCAATTGTCACTCCTGTGCACAAAAGTGGTGACAAGTCACTGCCTGGTAACTATAAACCTATTTCAATACTACCTCCCCCTCTCAAAGGCTCTTGAACATATAGTGGCGGACCAACTTACAGACTACCTGCAGAAATATAACATCCTCTGTGCCCAGCAACATGGATTCAGGAAAGGGCACAGCACATCGACAGCCCTACTCGAATTCTCAGGAGCAATCCACAAGGCTATGGACAAAGGACTCCTAACTGGAGCTGTGTACATTGATCTAACGAAGGCGTTTGACACAGTACATCATGGTCTACTCATCAGTCAACTACAGTCTCTTGGGCTCTCCCAGGGTTCTGGTGACTGGATAAAAAGTTACCTCACCCAGCGCTCTCGAGTTGTAAAAATAGCTGGAATTCTTTCAGACCCAAAGCCTGTTCTCTCAGGAGTTCTGCAGGGATCCATCTTAGGCCATCTCCTCTTCAGCCTTTTTCTAAACTCCCTTCCTAAATCCTGCCCGGAGCAAATTATCCTCTATGCCGATGATGCCATGATTCTATCCTCTCATAAAGATCTAAACCTCTTACGCCTCAGCCTCCAGCACGCATTTGCCAGAGTCGAGACGTGGTTCGTTGAACATAAGCTGGTCCTAAACCACAAAAAAACAAAATCCATGCTCTTCTCTAGCCCGCAAAACAAGAAAAGGCAAGTACCACTCACAATCAACACGTCCCTGGGAATCACCCTTGAACAGGTGGCTACTTTCAAATATCTTGGGATCATCTTTGATCAAGGCCTAACCTTTGCAACCCATATTGATAGTACAGCAAAAACTATTAATCAGCAGCTTGGGATACTATACCGGAACAGACAGCTCCTTACCCTACCAGCACTGAAGCTAGCTATTCAATTCTCAATCATCTCAATCATTGACTATGGCTTAATTGTCTATGGGTCTGCCTCTACTAGTGCACTTAAACACATTACAACCTCCCTTAACAAGGCCTATCTGCTGCTCACTGGTGCTCATCGACGTACTCACACTTGCGAGCTCTACACTGAAACTGGGTGGTTACAACTCTCAAACTGCTTAAAGTACCTCACCTGCATTATGGCTAAAAAATCCATCATGGGCCCTCACTCCACCACGCATTCAAGACCCGCTATGCCAGAACACAAGTGTCCAACTCACCAGAAGATCAGAAAATCAGCTCTTCAGGTCCCTCCGCTGTCGGACTACCCAGGGTCAAAGATCATTTGCCTATCGTGCCCCCTACTGGCTTAATGCCCTTAGCACCCCTATTACCTCCTCTACCTCTCTGGGTGCATTTAAATCTAGCCTATTCTCTCACCTTGCCACCTCCAACTCCTGTGACTGCCTTGATTAAATCCTTACCTATTTCATTTCTCCACCCAGTCCATTTATTTGACAAAGGCTTGTTAGAGGATCCTTTTCTCTTGCTATGGTCTGCTCCTCCCACCTTTTCTCTCACCTGCTCTATCTATTACACTTCCCTAACTTGACTTTTCCCCCTCCTCACTTGATTTCTTATTGATGAAAAGTGTTCATTTGGTATTTATCTGTCCTTGCACAAATGTCTTTGATACTTGACTGTCTATGTTTTCTTTTTTATTACCACAACGTACTTTGTTGTGCCACTCAATGTAACCTTTTTTGTTTGTACTTAATTTGACGTGGAACCTTTGTAAAAGAGCCTTGGCTCAAAGGTAATAATTCCTAGAACAATAAACTAAACTAAACCCATTTCACCATAGCTCCTTATGGAATTAGGTGAATGTAAAGCCCAAACACCCCAAGGCACACCTCGACACTTGTCAGTGTCTGAAGGGTACGGTGAGGTGAAATGTCGTAACCGTCATGGGCAATGACCCAAAGGCACACCCAATGCCTGTCCATCTCTGCAGGGTGAGGGTGGAGTTGTCATCGGCTCAATACTTCAATGCCATTCCTATACTGCATCTGTCTAACTCCTGCAATTCCCCTGCTAATGCCAGCAAGCAAACATTCGGCATTGACAAATGCTTGTTATTTTATTTATTTGTTGAATTTTTGGGAGACAACCTTTGAGCAGATGCTCATTACATGAGTTCCACATCAACAGGGTTACAGAAAGGAAGAGATTATGTGGCCAGCAGAAGGCTAGTAACATTTACAATGAGTTAAATTGCATAGGTAATCAATTCTTTACAACAAGCAGCAATGCAGCAGGCAAACATAAAAATCAAATGCATTAAGTATTGGGTGCATGGAGGAAAAAACAACTAGGCAATCCAAAGGCAAAGAGTACTTAAGAAGAGGAGAATTAGCCCAAGGGGCCTTGTCAGAAACAAAGGAGAGAAGACATAGGCATTTGAAAGGTGGAAGGGGGACTGGGTGAGTGGCTTACTACAGAGGGGGGAGGGAATTAATACAGGAGGCCTTACCAACATAAATTATTATGGGGAATGGGGCATAGAGGAAGAGAGGGAGGAGGAATGGGAGGGGAGAATAAACATGAGGATGCTCTAGTGACTGGGGACAGTCCTACTAAAAAAGAAGGAGGGGGTTGACTTTGGTGGATAGAAAGAAGGGGGAAGTGCTACAGGTCAGGTATGTTGTGAGGAGGGTGGAGCAGATAAGTTTAAGTGCTGGGTACCAGATGGAGTCAGGCTAGTGGAAGTAGTCACATCTGGCATTTGTTACTAGTTGGCACTGCAACTTCCTCTTAAATGAGCCCAGGGTGGCAGTTGAGGCTACATCATAACTGAGTGAACTGGCTGGCCCAGTGACACTGAGGGCTGGGGCGCTGGTGCCTTACCTTGTGCTACACCAGCAACCTGTGTTTGGGAATGAGCATGGGC
This sequence comes from Neoceratodus forsteri, assembly GCA_016271365.2. NCBI lineage: Eukaryota > Metazoa > Chordata > Ceratodontiformes > Ceratodontidae > Neoceratodus > Neoceratodus forsteri. Next base: position 622,417,256 of record CM028137.1, on the reverse strand, counting down.
CACCAGGCGTGGCAGGGTTGGAGATGGATTGAGCATCTGATGGACTGCTTTCCATCTCCAGGGAGGGGGGCAGAGTTTGGTGGCCAGTGCATGCTTGACCCCTGGTGGAGGCTGGGACTTGCTGCCACAGAGCTGCTACTACATGGGAGGTGGTGAGCGGCAGATGCTTGACAGAGCTGTGTGCAGGAGTGTGCGTGACCACAAGAGGTAAGAGAAAAACAGGAAACAGCTCTGGGAGGATGATGGGGGAACTTGCAGGCCCCACACTTGGCTAGCCATAGCGCAACACACAGATCTGGTCTCGGTGGGGGAGGGGCCCCTCCGCTGACCCTGCTGGAGGGGTAATCCCTGAGAACTAGAGCTGGATGATGGATGCCAGAGGGATGGGGCTGGGGCTCCCCCAGATTGAGAGGGTCATGGAGCAGAGTAATATAAAGACCATCTCCAAAAAATAACTGAGTGAATTAATCCATAGAGGGGCACGGTATGCAAAAGACCTCTAGCACAGGGAGATGTGACAGTGAGGAATATTAAAGATCTGTGCATCTGCACTTTTTGTGTGATGCTGATTGTTAGAGAGGGCGAGGAGCTTCAGTACCCCTCGTGGCATGAAATGTAGACTAACATTTTTTGCCAGAAGACAAGTTTGATACATGAGCCAACTCTTGAGCTGGAGGTAGTTAACACAGAAACATAGAATTTGACGGCAGATAAGGACCTCTTGGCCCACCTAGTCTGCCCATTTCCCTACCTGATGGATAAGCTGCAGATTCTAGTAAATCAACAGCTTTCTTCCTCCTACCCCCCCACTAGAATTGCCTTATTCCTGTCCCATGCATTCTTGAATTCTCCCACTGTTCCTGACTCCACAACCTCCTCAGGAAGGCTGTTCCATGCATCCATAACCCTCTCTGTGAAAAAATACTTTCTAACATTGCCTCTGAGACATCCTCCCTCTATCTTCAAATTGTGCCCCCTTGTTCCTGCACTTCTCTTCTTCTGAAAGATACTACCCTCTTGTACTTTGTTAATTCCCTTGAGATACTTGAAAGATTTTATCATGTCCCCCCTCTCCCTCCTTTCCTCAAGGGTATACATATTAAGCTGCTTTAGTCTCTCCTCGTATGTCTTCTGGTGCAGACCCTGTACCATTTTGGTTGCGCTTCTCTGAACAGCCTCCACTCTGTCTATATCTTTGCGGAGATGGGGTCTCCAGAATTGCATGCAATACTCCAGATGGGGTCTCACTAACTGTCTGTACAGAGGGATAACAGTTAGCTTGTGAATTCAGGTTGCAGGTGTGGGTCAAGGCAAAGACCCTGATAGGAGGTGGCAGGCTTTGTTTAGAGCTACTTTAATGCATTGGAGGGCTGTGTCCATAGCTGCCCCATAAATGGCCAGACCGTAATCAGTAAGTGAGACAATTGAGCTGTGGATGGCAAGATTAAGTGTCTCAGGGGATAGACAAAGCTTATGCCTATAGACCAGCCCAATACACATGTTAACCACTTCAGCTCTACTGTCTATGTGGGGAACAAATGACAAGGTGCTGTCAATGGTGATGCCCAGGTACAGTACTTAAACTGAGGAACTAGTTCCAGTGGGGAATCCACAGCATTATCAATGGTAAAAGGATAGGTCATGTGCCTCTTTTGGGGGTTGGAGAAGAGCATAGTTATTGTCTTCTTATAGTTCATTATGAGTATGTGGTTACTGAAACAATTTTCAACTTCAGCAAAGTGTAGTTGAAGTTGGGTCTCGAAGGCCTTGGGGTCAGGATCACTGACAAAGATGACGATGTCATCAGTGTATAACAAGATGTGACCTTGTCAGGCATAGAAGAGTGAGTTGTGGAAGATACTAAATAATAGTGGCCCCAATATGGACCCTTGAGGAACTCCTGAGCGGACTGGTCTACTGTCAGATAAGACATTACCTGTGTTTACTTTCTGCATGCGATTGTGAAGATAGCTTCTGAACCAAGCCACAGTTTCCTGGGAGGGGCCAGTGGCTGCAAACTGCTTAATCAGGAGGTCATGGTGCACTGTGTCAAAGGCTTTGATTAAATCAATGAAAACCACACCAGCGAGATGACCTTGGTCAAAGAAGTTATGTAAGATGCCCGTAAACTCAAGTAATGCTGTTGTGGTACTATGCCCATGTCTAAACTCATGTTGTTGTGGGCATTGAAGTTGAAATTTATCCAGATAGTCAACCAGCTGGTCAGCCACTATCTGTTCCAGGGCTTTAGACAGTGAAGGGAGAATGGAAATAGGTCTGTAGTTACCATGGGTGGCACGGTCCCTGCTCTTATGTACTGGAGTCACTATCGCTGACTTCCATACTTGTGAAAATTGTGAATACCTGAGGGATAGGTTAACTATATGGGTAAGTGGGGCCAGGTTTTCATTCAGGGTAAGGGTGACAAATTTGAGATTGAATCTATCACCGGTGTGTCTAGCTTTTCCTAGGACCTTAAGAAAATATTTTTTGGCTTCATTTTGCGTAATGACATTGAAGAGGAATGGTGAGTACATGAGTCTGGTGGTATCAAGGTTCCCAAGGTTGACATTTGTCACTCTAGGGCTAAAGAAATCTGGGGGAAGGACATCACTGAGATCAGTAAATGCACTGATGAACATGCTGGCAATAATACTTGGGTCTAGATAAGGGGCCCCATGAATACTGAGCATTGTAGAAGCTAACTTTGGGTCCTTCCCAGTGATTTCTTTCAGGTTGCTCCAGAACATTTTCCCATCATTCCAGTATCATGAGAGGGCTTCCTTGTAGTGCTGACGTTGTGCTTTATGGATAGCTGCTGTGCAGTCTTTTCTTAATTTTTTATAAGTTTGCATGTCAGATTGTTTGCCTGTAACACGGGCCCTAAACCAAAGATGGTCCCTAAGTTGAAGGTGCTCAAGAAGGTCAAGGGTGAACCAAGGGTTGCACTGGCCTTTGATTTTGTGCATTTTCAATGGGGCATGCTTATCACACATTGCGTTAAATTTGGATATGAACTGCTCCAGAGCAATATCAACATCGCAGGTGGAGAAGACTCTGGTCCAGTCTACGAGGCTAAGATCTGATTTCAGAAGCACATGATGATCTTTAATGAAGACCCTGTTAGTAATAGTTCTAGTAGGGGGTTTATCAAACTTATTTGACCAGCAGAACAAGACAGGAGAGTGGTCACTGATGGTATCAGGGAGAACTGTGATATTGGAGATGTGCACCGGTCATATTGGAGAGCACCCAATCTAATAAGGTACCAGTATCTGTCCTGTAGTTCACTCTTGTTGGGGTCTCAACAAGTTGAGTAAAGTTGATTGCAGAGATTGCGTCCTTGAAGGAGTTTGCTTCAGAGGAGATCCAATTGACACTGAAGTCTCTCAGCATGGATTGGATGTCTCCAATCATTTAATAGATGGAGACTCCTGTGTACTGTTGTCTGCAGAATTATATGCATGATCAGCTATTCAATATGACTCTTTTCTTCTCTTTGTGTTACCCATAAGTTGCTGTGGCAGGACCATATTTGAATGCACAATAGAAGCAATAGGAGATGGCCCACTAGTGCAGGGTTTGGATTTCCATTTGTGACACCAGTGACAACTGGCTGTAAATTTCTGGTAGAGTTCCTCTTTGGTAGCTTCACCTGCTGGGATGCAGAGCATGGCTACTTGTATGAGCACAAGTTTGCCTTCTTTCCACCTTTCCCCTACAACTGCATGTTGTATGATTGTATAGACATTGCTCTGGCCTGTGTAAGGGCTGGTGTCACTGCTGAGCTGCCTGTTTGTCTCTGCAGTGCTGTTAAACTTGTTCCTCCATGTGCTAACTGCTGTCATCTTGTACAGGCAAGGTTGTTGACCTAGGCAGAACTACACTTAAAATATTACACATAAATAAATAAATCATCAGAATAACATTTATTTTAGTAGTATCTTCTTCCTTTTCAGGTGCCCATGACACTATATGTATATATATATATATATATATATATATATATATATATATATTTATATTTATACAACATGTGTTTTGGGATAAATGTGGGAATAAAAAGTGATATCTCATATAGGCAGTGAAGATATCAATGATATCTCCACGTTCCTATATGTCATAGTGATATCTCTATGTTCCTATACGTCACTGCAAAGAAAGTGAAAGTATGTTTCACTCTCTTTTACAGAGAAGTCTCTCTCTAGTTCCTGCTTCATCCCCCCCCAAAAAAAGACACACACACCTCTCAAACCTATCTGGTTAATCCTGCCGTCATTTGTAATTAAATAAAATAATGAGGTACCTGGTTGATTGTCCCCCTGTGCTACCGACAAAATCCTGTAATACTTTCACTTCCCCCCCGAACTGTAGTGTGACCGAGCGGCATGTAAATGAGCAGATTACTGGTACCAGAGCTTTAAAATAAGTGTCTGCACTTTAAAGAAAATCCTGGCTTTTATCTCCCGATAACATGCTTTACTTAATAGAAGGGACCGTCTCTACCAACGAAAGCACAGCGAGCGAGTAGTCCACTTTAAAACAGGAGAAGAAAAAATTTGCAACACTTTCATGAGCACGAAAGTACTTTGCAAAAGTACTTTTTCCAGAAATTTGAAAAACATATTTCTGGGGTGTTTTACCCCAAAATAAAGACATGGCTAGCATCCTCAGGGTCCGACTAGGTGAATACAAAAAGAATTAGGTTGCTAGAGGGTCCCAAATTTAAATGTCAAGCATTTTTCTGATCACCAACTGAAACAAAATGGTGGATTTGGTAAAAGTAACAGGCCCATTTCAAAAGTAAAATGCATTTGCAACACTGTCGAACTTTTTGTTAACTTTTCCCATTGACTTATAATGGGAAATTGTTTTTGAATAACTTTTGAACCGTTTAATATTTTTCACAATCTTCAAAAGGCACATCAGGGACCCTGGACACATGTTCCCTGAAGATTTTGGGCATGTCGCACAAACCGTACATATGTAGGCGACCGTGAGAATTTCCAGAAAAAGCGTAAACGTATGCAAATCATGCTTAATAACTCCGCAGCTGTATATCTGATTGGTAATGTAAAACTTGGCAGATCCCAAGGCTTATGTGTCTTGATCAGGTATTCCAAATTTCAGGTAAATCTGTCAAACGGTTGGAAAGTTATTAAGGTGCAAAGTTTTGGTTTAACATAGAAATGGCTCTCAACTCCTAACTATGGTAGCACTACTGTGTACCATAATATATATATATATATATATATATATATATATATATATATATATATATATATAACTTCAAAGCACTAAACCTATTCAAATGCACACCACACAAGACTTTATTCTCTTCACACATTACTGCTAAACTTCAGGTCCCAGAGAGATAGAAATGTAGAGCTTCCCCTAGCTATTTGGGGGAACACTTCAGCTGTGTGTGTGTATTTGAGGGGGAAGGGTATAAAAAGCTTTTAAGAAACAGACACTCTAGTATCCAATATGGGATAGTCTTCTTTGGGTGACATATTTTACTCCTTTGTGTGCGTATACCTTAACTGTCATTCTTGTGTTGCAAGTGCTTGCTTTTCTCAAGTGCTGTAATTTCAGGATGCAGTTTCACAAGTGCTGTATAAGGATGCAGTTTCAGGCATTCTTTAACTACTTTTTATTTTTTTCTGAACCTTAAGCTCTGATGCCCCAGACAGCTCTGATAGTCAGTTGTTCCAAGATGATAGATCCACCTCATGCCCCTCCCACATGAACCAAAAAAAGAGGTGGGGGTGGATCTTTAGGAGCCTTTCAGGTGTCGATGGGGGGTGGATCTTACCCCCCCCCAGAAAAACTAATGTTGCTGTCCACTACTCAGGTTCCAGTTCTTGTATCTCCCATTTAAGAAAGAAAATAATGCCCTGCAACCATTGACTAACATGAAAGCATATTTATTTGAGGGCAGAAAGCATTTCTTGGAGGAGGGTAAGGTGCAGAAAACTATTTACACCTTCAGCCATTGCCACGGACAGAAAACATGACATCAGCCCTTTTGTACATGCAAAACATCTGCAGGCTTCGCCCACTACAGCCATAATAATCATAGGGGGCCCTCCTCACAAAACCTTGTTTAGAGGCGAAGCACTGGGGTTGTAACCTTTGATTGACTGGCAGCAGACCTTCATGTTTAGAACCCTTGAGCTCAATAAAACTTGAATTTATTTTCAACAACTACATGAGTCTGCTGTAATTCTTTCCTTGGAGTGCAACTATTTTTTGGAATGCATTGCTGAAATTAACTATGTCCAAGGGTTACCCTTTAATGGATGTGAATGAAGAAGTTGCCCAAGTTGGTGTAATGTCACTCCACTGCTTACTTCTACATTTATGTTGTCTATTAGAAGGTGGGGTTTCTGAGATATTCAGCTTAAACAGGTGCCCAGCTTCCTGCTTGCTCTCCCTGTGACTGTGCTGTGCTTGTGAAGAGAAGTGGTGGGAGACAAGACCAAATATTGGTTGCACAGCCCTGATGTTTTTGTTTACCTGGTATGTTCCTCCGTGTTGCTGGTGTTTGGAGTTTTACACATGTATATTCAGGTTCTTGCTAGGTTTCTGGGCTCCTCATTTCCTATTCTCTACTGGATCATGCTCACCTGCTGTAAAATAGGATACCTTTGCTCACTGAAGGTGGCCTCAGTTCTGCAGCCTCTGCCACAGTACTGCAAGTTGGTGGTGCCTCAGTCACTCAAGCCTCTCTGCCTGAGAAGTTCAGGATAGGACCCCTGATAAATTACAACACATAAATGCTGTTGAACTGGAGGAGGAACAGCACTTCCACCAGATGTATTTTGGGATACTTCCTATTCTGCTGACTGCTAGAACTCCTTTTACATTTCAACTTCCTCCCCTGGACATGACTGTGACTTGCATTAATAGCAGCTGGCTTATGCATTGACGGGATACTTTGCACTGTTGTTTAAGGATCTTGTGCTTGATGGTGGGCTTGGGCTCTTGCCATTGACTTGCTTAGTGTCCGAGGGAAAGGGCAGCATGTAAACTGAAGCACAACTCCCTCAGGGCAACACTTTATCACCACCTCTGAGGGTTTTTCATTTGTCTGATCTCCCAGCTGGAAGGCTAGTGTCTACTACATAGGATAGTAAGATGCTCAGAAAAAAAAATCATTCTCTGGCATTCCTTCTTTTCTGTTTTACTGGTATATAATCTTCAGGGGACTAAAAGGAAGCATCTACATAAAGTCAACATACAATTACAATTGCTGTTTCTAACAGCTTTCTCTCAAGAGAAAACCCTGTATGGACAATAGGTCCCAGAGCAGACAATAGATGGACCTTTGGTAATTTATTGCCATCATTTTCTATGTTTCTATGTTGGGTATACTGTATTAAAAAAAAATCTGTAAAACAGTAGATGTTTATACAGGGATGTAACTTATTTCAAATGAAAATCACTAATAGGTTTTGATGAGGCTTTTTATTAAATTTGCAATGTCTGACACTGGACATGGATTTACAGGAAATCCAAACTTTGCCAAAAAAGCAATATAAAAAGATTGACCCTGCACTAGCATCTCAGTGGGGAATCCATTCCATAACCTGCCTCCACTAACTTTGCAGGCAACCTCAACAGCAGTGTATAGACTTCATTCCCAACTGTAGCACTATGATCCATAGAAATATAGCAAAAAATGCAACAACTATTTTTATGTCTACATAGTGAGAGCTATGCTGGCATATTGCTATGATGTAGTATTAAAGGGGGCCTCTGGAATGTTTGGAATGTTTTCTAACACAGCACAGGTTGTCATTTCACTGAGTGGAGTTAAATCACATCTCTCCATTTCCTCTCCATGCAGTACAGTGTGATTACTTGCTCCCTCTCCCTGGCACTATTTTCTTGCTCCCAACCTCCTTCCTGCTTTGATCTGATATCATTAAGCAGGGAGTTCTTTTTAGGTGCAGCAAGATCTGGTAAGCGTTCCAACCTCTCAACCAAAACATGTGCTAAAAGTCAAGTACTTTCACTTTTTATTTTTTAAAGCTCAGGTCTGTGATTCCTGGATAGGCATGATTCCCTGCTCTAAGTATCCCAGCTAGCCTTGGTGGATGGCAGTGCTTCCTGAACAGCCTCCCAAAACCCCTGCCAGTGACAAAGTAGCCCTGGAAGAAAGAAAAAAAAACAAACTACACAGGGAGTTCTTGTTTGTACAGCAAGTTCCAATGAGCATTCCACCTCTGAGCCGAAAGCCATGCTGAAAGTCAGGTGCCAGGGCTTTCACGTTTTATAGCTGAAGTCTGGACTTCCTGGATAGCCCTGGTTGGCCTTCTCTGTCATGCATCTGGTGTCCTCCTCCTCCCACTGCTTCCCAACCATCCTCACAAAACCTCTGCCAGCAATACAGTAGCCCTAGAAAAAAAGAAAAAGATACGCAGGAAGTTCTTTTACATGCAGTAAACTCCGGTGAGCATTCCACCTCTGAGTAGAAAACCATGCCGAAATGCAGGTGTTGGCACTTTCACTTTTTATAGATCATGAGCAAACATTCAATGCCTCTGATCATGTTTGGTGCAAATGTAGCATGAGTTAACCATGGCTTGGGTTTTCAGACATTGTCATGCTCCATCTGTAAACAGTGTGTCTTTAAAATCAGATTGTGACCACGTCATTGGTGGTGCTTATTTGCATACAATGTTGCCTTAACTACACCACAGGAGATTGGCACAAATGCTATTTGCCATCAGTGATCTTATAACGCTATCAATAGCACTTGCAATAGGCATTTGTAATGCATTTTAATCTCTTTGTTGGTGAAATGTTGATAACAAGGGTTCTGAAAACATATTGGTTCAAAGCAAAATAGTTTCATATCCTTTTGAACTGTTATTTCAGCTCCATTCATCACATTGTTCAGACTCTTGTTAAGTGAAGACAATGAACCAAATTATAATCCTTTTCCAGAAGCAGTCAATTGATATTTCTTTGTGATAACTGTTTTTCAGCATTTACTTATGTTGAATTTCAATATTTGTCCATGATTTGAACACACCAGCCATTATTTTTCAGACAGTTTTTTTATCTGCAAAAATTTATTTTGGCAGTCTGATGATATTTTTTCCATTTATGATCATTTCCCATTGTTTGTAATTTTTCCATCTTGTAATACATTTACAGTGTGTACACTACTAACTTTATTTTTAAAAATCTGGTCAGTGGCATAAGTTGGCCTTCAACCATGGTATGAGTAAAAAAACAGAAATACAATGATGCCTACTTGTATTTATTTTGTTTATCATTTCATTTAATTGTTTATGTTCAAAGAGTTGATGTCCTGTGCATGATATTCAATGAGGCCGGTGTAACTTAGTTTGCTTGCGATGAGACTGAGTTTTGGAGTATAAGTATGTGTGTCACAGGGGTAGGGGACTAGTATGGCTGCATCTGACCCAAAAACAGTGTTTCAGTGTAAGAATCTTTATTTGAGCATTACTTACACTAAATAATATGCACTCATGAAATAGGAGCCAGCTGCAATTTTCCACTCAGTTATTTATTGACCCTCCTTGTAGTCAAAATAAGTGTCAGATTTATTTAATCATATTAGCTATGCATGTATAATTGGTTTGTAATAACTAGGGGACTTTTTTCCCATAGGAGAAGATGGTTATAATTTGCTGTTATCACCTGCAGGTTATAATAGCAAACATGCACCAGCTTCCCTCCACCCCCCTCACACTGACTCACTCAGTGCACCCTCACAACAGCTGTCAAACAGCAATGGAGAAACAGTCTGCTGAAACACCCGTGACTTAAAAATATTGACAGACCAGGTCACAGAACTAAAAGCAACAAAATAAAAATCCCTAACCTTCAATTTCAGCAGCAGTATTGGGCGGTTTACAGTCTCACTCTTACAGATCCAGCTTCTGCTCTGCCCCACTCAAACTCGGTCACTCGGGCTGCTCTCACAAAAGCAGCAATTAATTGCTGGTATTTCCTGGACATAGAGGGAGAGGCTAAACCATACCCCTACCCCCCCCAAAAAAAACACAGCTCCAAATGCTCTTTAATCAAGATTTTTTTCAGGTCTGGTTCTTCTTTGTCATGGAGATATGCAAATGAGCTACAGGGTTCCTTGACCTCATTTACATATCTCCATGACAATGATCACCCAGACCTAAACAAAATTGAAATATGAAGTGAAAACACTTGACAGGGACATTTTAAAACTAGTTTTCACAAATAGTTCAAACCCCCAAGATAACAGCTAAGTATTGTCTGCTGCTGTGAAACAGTGTAATGCAGAAAAAGCAGATACAAGATGTTACTAAAAAAAACATTTATTTCAAGAAATCTGATATAGGAAAAAACATCCCCCTGAAATTACATAAAACAATATATGGGGGGAGTGCATAATGAGAAATTAATGCTTGCCCTTGGCCTCGGGTTTGCATTAAATTCTCATCAGGCACTCCTCCCCATGTACTGTTGTATATGTTATATTTGATTTTCTCTAACATCATGTTTGAGATTACAATACTAATTATAGATATGTATTATCTACAACATGAGGCAGACAAACATGATTAGAAGTATAGTACATTGACTGTACATTATTCGTCACACATACAACCATGAACAGCCCATTTCAACATGCCATACATACATTTATAAACATCAAGACTTCAGTATATAAAATATGCCCACAGAAAAACATTTGAGTACACATCAAGATGCATGAAAGGGAGAAAACTGAAATACTGTATATGGTACAGAAAAATAGTCTGTGCTATGTTAGTATTTGACATGCTGTGAGAGAGAATCAGCCATTTAAATGAGTTTCCTGTGGGTAACAGAATATCCAGCCTCTCTACTCATTCCTGCTAATATTCAAATGTATGGCATATACAGTCATACACTCAGAATACGTTTCTACTCCACAGACTGACCCATGAAGAGAAAATCACAAACACAAACCACAGGTTTCAGGTTTCCCCCTTCATCCATAAGCAATTAGACACAAGCTTTGCTCCACCATTGACACAAATGAGAAGTGCATGGCTAGATGCATTACTGTGAAGCAGGCACAATATCATAACTGCCCACTAGATGGTGATAATTCATGATCTTTGTTCTCATCGATAGAACTGCAAATAACATGTTCAGCATTCATTTAGCATTGAACAGACCATGGAGAAATGGACAGAATAATAAAATTGATGAGCTACGTGCAATTATTAGTACTAACCCATGTGATACTATTTCCATATCTGAAACATGATGGACAGACAAGTCAGATTGTTGGGGTGCACAGTTGGATGGTTGCACCCTATATAGTCAAAGTAGAAAAAATAAAAAAGGTGGTGTTATAGCAATTTATGTCAAGGATTGCATCAACTAGATTGACATCTCCAATAAAGTTAAATCTTATCAATCCACATCAGAAACCACGTGATTAGAATTTGCAGGGGATATTCCCGATCTATAATTATTGGAACTATCTATCATCCCCCAGAATCTATGATAGATGTAACTCAAAATATAATTATAGAAATTGATGCTGCAGGAGAAATTGCCAATTTAGTAATTTTAGGAGATATAAATTTGCCAGAAATAAACTGGGCAGATAATTCGGCAACTGGTGCTGCAGGTAAGAAATTCTTGGATTGCTGCAACAGAACAGATCTGATACAATATATTACTGAACCCACAAGAGGTCAAAATATTTTGGACATAGTTTTATGCATAGCAAATTTAAATGTAATTAGGTGTGTTACAGGACATGACCACCAATAGTTAACAGTGATCACAACACTATTACCGTCCAAATGAAATATGTTTATATTGCACTTGAAGGCTGTAGTGCAATTTTTCTTTATAATAAGGCAGATATTAGCAACATTAATCTAACTTTAAGCAACATTAACTGAGACCTATTATTAAACAGGAAAGCTGTGGATGAAGTGTGGGATATTATAAGAAATGCCATATTGAGAACAAGTAAAACATTCATATACAAAATAAAAAAAAATAAAAAACTTAAGATGTCCAATGTGGCTTAATACAAGAATAAGAAAACTTATTAACAAAAAGAATAGACTTTACAAAGAAACCTGAAGCTGCGTACCAGGGCAACTCTTAATGCCAGTATAAAGCACAGAAATTGTGTAAAGGTGCAAGCTGACTAGCAAAAAATGAGGCTGAACTAAGGTTGGCACAGAATGGAAAAAGGGACAACTATAAAGCATTCTAGGCATACTGTATATAAATTCATTTAACAAGCTCCAAAATAAAGTAGGCCAACTTTCACATGAAAGCACTATTATATCTGACAACACCAACATGGCATCACTATTCAATAGATATTTTTGTCAGGTTTGTGAGGAAAAAGACCAAACCAATTAATTAATTACCCTGAGATAGCACCAGTTGTCTTGAAATCAAAGAAGAAATAAAATTAAGAATTAGTAAATTGAAACCTAATGATTCTCCTGGTCCAGATATGGTATCAGTACGTATATTACAAATAATGTCATATTTCCTAACACAACCACTAAAAATTCTTTTTGAAGAATGTATAAGTACAGGTACAATTCTTTCTCACTGGAAGATGGCATACATGGTCCTAATTTACAAAAAGGGAGAAAAAACAAAATTTAGTAACTATAGCTCTATCAGCTTAACCAGTGTTGTGGGCAAAGTACTTAACGGCTTTGTTAAGGATATACTGTACTAACTTCCTATATAGAAAACAATGATATCAATTAACATGATTTCAGGAGGGGTAGGAGCTGCACTACCAATCTGCTGTGATTTTAAAATAACATTAGGGATTCTCTTGACAAAGGGATTCCTTGTTACATTGTTTATTTAGATTTTGGCAAAGCTTTAAATGTCACACCACTTTGTGCTATTGTTCAAAATCTTAACACTCTCATCATATACCCATTTCTTGCAAATTGGATTAGTGAATGGCTGTCCAACAAATGTCAGAGGGTACTTGTCAATAGGCAAACATCGAGTATGGGAGAGGTCACCAGTGGAGTTCCCCAAGGATTGGTGCTGGGTCCCATTTATTTCAAATGTTCATCACTGATCTAACCTTGAATTTGAACTGCTGGGTGGCCAAATAGGCTGATGACACTAAAATAGGTGGACCATGCAGAAATTCCATACAATCTGATTACCTCCAATAGGATTTAGACTCTATCTCCGAATCAATGGGAAATGAAGTTCAACATCGAAACGTGCTGTGTGGTGCACTTTAGTAGAAATAACCACATGAGAAATGATACTTTGTGTGGGCTACCTTTGAGTAAGGCCACCTCTGAAAGAGACCTGGGGATTCTTGTATCTAATACCATGGGCACAGACGAACAAACAAACGCTTGTAAAACAAAGTGTAACAACATAATCTGGTCTACTAAAAGACACATTGCCAGTAGGGACAAAACTGTTTTAACACAATTATATCCAGATTATGTTTGACCACAACTAGAATATGCTTCACAGATATAGTCCCCTTTTTGAAAGAATGAAAGAGATAAAATAGAAAAGGTTCAGAGAAAGTTTACAACATTTTTTGCTGGAATGAGGGATATGGACTATCAGGACAGGTTATTACACCTTAACCTATAGCCCTTAGAAACCATGAGGATGAGTGCAGATTTACTATTTTTGTATGATGTAATGCAAGACCCCATTCTTTTATACAAATTGGCCATTACATTTAAGTAGGGAATAAAATAAACCAGTGGATACTTGTTACAGCTTAAAGGGGACAGATTCAAGAACAACAATCAGAAACATTTTTATACATCTAGGGTGGTAAATTCCTGGAATTCATTACATGAGAACATTATTTTAAGCAAAACCAAGATAGAATTTAAAAAAATGGACAATCACATCTTGTCAGGTGCAGCCCTTAGTTATTTTAGGGAGTAAAAGGACAGGAGCTCTCCTGGGTTATGCCCTCAAACTCCTTACAAACCTCAGTATGAACCTCAGCATGAACAGTACTGCTTGCAAACTGGTGCTGGTTATACTTTTAAAAACATATGGCAGTTGGTTACCTCATTTATTAATGTGCCTTGAAGATAGACAAGTCAGTGCACTCATTAACTACAGGGATTGTTAAGGAAAATACCATTTGCTTATGATCTTTAAAGCTCAAGGCTGGGCTTCTTGCATAGCCATGATTAGCCACTCTTGGTCAAGTGGCTAGAGTCCCCCTCAATGCTGAGAAGCTGGTAGACAGGGCTTGAAAATCACACAGCCCCCTTTCTCAGGCACTGAGACCTGCACCGAGTGGCTACATAATATTGCAGCTGTATTGGCCTTGACCAGAGTTTGTTAACAGTGATTTTCATTTTCATAGTTTGCTAAAGTTTACAAAGCAAGAGACAAGTACAACAATTAAGTTTTTGCTATAAAGGTGAACTTCTTTTCTGTGGCAAGCAGAGCACCCACATTTTTGCCATTTAGTTTTTGGGTTTGTTCAAGGGAAGGTACTGAGTTTGTAACCCAAGGACAATTCTGGGGGGGGGGGGTAACTCATGAGTCAAACTAGACCCACTTGTGTAAAAGGATGTGAGTCACAATTAGACATGATTAGGTCAAAAACTAACTGAAAGTACAAATGTTACCATTACAGTTAGTACCTCCATCCTCCCCAACCTCAGGATTAGAAACAGGTTCAGGAGTGAAGAAGCAGCTTCAGCCAGTGCTGTAGTGCCATTACTACATTGCATGCATGTGCAAAATGGAGCAAGAGCTCTGTAGTAAATTAGGTTGTGCAACCACAACAGAAACATAGTCCCTTATTGGCATGTCTATGGATGGAAAGCAATCAAGCAGCCTGCCAGTTCAGACAGGAGTAGTGCCTATTCACACTACTACTGCTGTAGGTCAGAGCATTATTGTCCTGGTGAAGGATGAGACAGAGAAGGAAGTGATTGTTAGAAAAGGAAGGACCCTGGTACATACTGAATACACGCAAAGGATAATGTACTGACTGTGGCCCCAGACGCTGCCACCACTTTGAAGTTTAATTTGACCCAGCTTGAAGTTTGAGTTGACTTCAGCTTGTTCAGCTTTGGAGACCCCCCAATACATGAACAATATAAATAATGACTCTGGCAAAAGCTAGCCAAAAGAACCCATAGAAGCAGGTGTAAGTGGAGTCTGATCAACCATGGACCAACATCATGGGTAGTTCACAGACACTTCTAGTTGTCATTTTTCTCCACATATGATTACAATCTGGAGTATCAGTACGGTGTTATCCACAAAAAGGATGATACTTTGTCTCACAGTTCTAACGCTGTGAAAGAGAACACATAGACTTGAATGCCCACTGTTACTATGAAATCCCTAAGTGCCAAATTTGTGCCTGAAGAGAGAGTGACACCTGTTAACCATACCAGATTCATTGGTATCATGGGAGCCTCTCGAGATGTCATCCCTTCAGTTTACTACAACTTTAAGGGTTTGCATACCACCTCTTTGCCTCATGTAAGCAGGCAGGAGAAAAAGTGGATTCAGATGCAGGATCTTGAACTGAGAGGAGTAACTGAAGCATTGGAGCAATATGGCCTACAGTAAGTGACCCATAAACATCCTGATATTCCCATTCTGCTTTGCATTTGCAGCAAAGTTTTACTTCACCTGAGAATTGTCCTTGAAGTTGCAAAATCTGCCTCCATGGATCAATTCTCAAAGTTGTCACCTTGAATGCCAATTCACTATTTGTAACTTTGCCTTGTGTTTGTTTTTTAAGTGCAAATTGCACTTATAAAAAACAAAGCAAGGAGAAGTTAAAAGACGCAACTCCTCAAAGTCCCTGGTGTTTAGTGCCCCCCCCAACCAATCACTGGCCCCATGTAAAACATTTTCATTAAATATCTGGTGTCTAGTGCCCCCCAATCTCTGGCATCAATGTAAAATAATATTTATTGAATTCCTGGTGTCTAGTGGCCCCCTCCCTTCTGACGACAATGCCAGCCCCAATGTCAAAACATTTATATAAAATCCCTGGCGTCAATTGGTCCAACCCCCACTGATTGTCAGCCTCTAATGTAATTAAAAAAAATTATATGAAATCCCTGGTGTCTAGTGGACTCTCAACCCCATCAGCTAGTACCCCCCACTCCCTCCCACCCAGATCCCGAAGGGCTTGTACAAGCACATGCTCATTCATTTTTTGTCAGTTAGGTGACCAGCCATGGTGGAGAGTGGAGGCTGTGCTGGTCACCCCTTAGGGGTCCAGGTTTTTAGGGAAGCGGGGGGCTGGGGCACTACCTGATGGGGGATGATAGGGGGGTCCACTAGACACTAGGGATTTCATTGATTTTTTTTAAATTACATTGGGGCTGGTGATCAGCAGGAGAGGTTGCCACTAGACAACAGGGATTTTATAAACATTTTTGACATTGGGGTTGGTGATCGGCAGGAGGGGAGACCACTAGACACCAGGGACTTAATAAATATTATTTTACATTGGGGTTGGCATGATTGGTGGGAGATGGCGACCACTAGACTCAAGGAATTTAATTTATATACAGTATTTGTTTTACACTGGGGGTTGGTGATCAACTGGGGGAGGCACTAAGTAGACAGTACAGTAGTTGTTGCACGAAATGTGGAATGTCACCACCGAAATTTGCTTCATTAATTGTGCACAATTCGCAAAATATTTTGTGGAGTGAATTTAATGGACTTCTCACACCACTGTTTGGCAGTGAAGTGAGTTATTTATTTATATATTTATTACACTCAAGATCCTTTAGGCAAGGGCTGTTTTCAAAGGATCTAGGGTCAGAAAGTATGTTTACAGGTAGATCAGTTAATGGCACATTAGTTGAAATAGGTTACACATGAGATTGTACAGATTCAATGTTACATATTTACATGGAAACATACAAAAAGGTACAATATTGCAGTTGGCAAATGTCACAACTGGAGTTCAATTCATACTCAGAGAGGTGAAGAGGTTTAAATAGGGGATTGTAGGAGGGCAAGAGAGGGTAGGATTAAGTTATATTTAATGGATGGCCTCCTCATTTAAACTGTCCAAGAACCAAAAATGCAGTTTCCATGCAGGCATTTGGTTCTACTGTGGAAGTATAGTAGCGTTGTCCTCAGATCTCTGCACACTGACATGGGACATGTCTGGTTCAAGCACACCCTGAACCAAGTGTTAGCCAAATTCTTCTATCCATGCATGTCAGTCAGTGTGGAAAAGCACTGCAAGAATTGTGCAAGGTGCAAACAAAGAAAGACTTTGCCTTGGAGGATGGGTCATCTTGTGAACATCAAGATCGGTCAGCCCTTACAGTTGTTATGTATGGACTTTCTATGACTTAAACTGGACTGCAAATGTTTCAGCAACATCTTGTTCATCACGGACCTCATCACCAGGTATGCCTAGGCCTACCCAACCAAGGACCTTAAAGTGTGCACTGTAATACAAACAAGCATTTGTCAATGCTGAATGTTGTCACACTGGCATTGGCAGTGGCGGAGGTGGACAGGCATAGCGCTGTGAGTTTATTAATGTGTCCCAAAAGGTGATTTTGCACAGCGAGTACGCCACTGTGTGGCAGAGCTGTGGAAACACGTTTTGGGCAGGCTGTGGAGAATGGCAGCTGGACTGTTGATAATGAGGTGTGCACAAATGCCAGTGGTGAAAATGTGGCATGAAAATATTGCAGATTGACAAAGTTACAAGGGTGTTTGGAAATTGCGCAATGCACACTTGCAACACAGTCATTGTTAGGACTTTTGCCACCAAATTTTCAACATAGGCATTTTAGGACCTCTGCTGATGAATAGTCTCACCGTCATTTCCTGAAAGTGTCCCGAAACGTGATTTCACACAGTAACCAGTCATTGTTAGGACTTTTGCCACCAAATTTTCAACATAGGCATTTTAGGACCTCTGCTGATGAATAGTCTCACCGTCATTTCCTGAAAGTGTCCTGAAACGTGATTTCACACAGTAACCATGCAATTCTGCACCGGACATGCGAAAACACATTTCAGCCAGCTGTACTGTTCATAAGGAGGTATGGAAAAATGGCAATAATGAACAGCTGGAGTGAAAGTATTACAAATTCAAAAAGTCAGGAGAGTGCATGCAAACTGTGCAATGCGTGTTCATAAAACACTCACTGTATTGACTTTCATCCCTAAATTTTCAACATAGGCATTTTAGGACATCTGCTAATGAACAGTGTCACTGCCATTTTCATAATGTGTCTCGAACACGGGCTTTCCACAGCAACCACGCTATTGTGCACCGGATCTGTGAAAACAGATTTTGGTCAGGATGTGAAAAATGACAGCTGTACTGTTCATTAGGAGGTGTAGAACAATGGCACTGTTGAAAATGTGGAGTGAAAATATAAGTTTGCGAACTTACTAGCTTGCGTGCAAACTGCGCAATGCATGCTTGTAACATAGTCATTTTATGGAATATTATCACCAAATTTTCAACACTGGCATTTTAAGATCTCTGCTCATGAACAGTATCACTGTCATTTTTGTAATGTGTCCTGAATAGTGATTTCGCAGAGTGACCGCGCTATTCTGCACCAGAAGTATGAAAACACATTTTGGCAAGGATGTGAAAAATGACAGCTGTATGGTTCACAAGCAGGTGTGGTAAAATGTCAATGTTGAGAATGTGGCATGAAAATATTGTAAATGCACTAATGTACGAGCGTGTGTTGCGCAGTTGCTACACATGCTCGTAAAACAGTCATTTTATGGAGTATTGTCACCAAATTTTCAACACAGGCATGTTAGCACCTTTGCTCATGAACAGTGTCACTGTCATTTTTGTAATGTGTCTGAAACACTGATTTTGCACAGTGACCGCGCTATTCTGTGCCAGAAGTGCGACAACACATTTTGGGCAGGATGTGAAAAATGACAGCTGTACAGTTCACAAGAAGGTGTGGTAAAATGCCAATGTTGAGAATCTGGCATGAAAATAGTGTGAATGCGCTAACTTACGAGCGTGCATTGCGCAGTTGCTTTGCACACTTGTAAAACAGTCATTTTATTGGATTTTCCCCACCAAACTTGCAATATAGGCTTTTTGAGAGCCCCTCTCATGAACAGTGGCACTGCCATTTCATTACACAGTCCCGAAAAGTGATTCCATGCAGTGACTGTGAACTCACCTTTTGGGACCGAATAATGCTATGACAGTGCAAGAATTCATGAGAAGGGGTCTCAAAAACCCTGTGTTGAAAATCTGGTGCCAAAATTCACAAAAATGCCCGAGATATGCATTAAAGTTGAAAAACCCCTATTCATTCCGTTATACAGCCTACCGGCATTTCTTCAGATAGCGGTCTGCTTTGAAGAGTGCAGACGTTTTCCCGGTCCACAGAAGATCGTCGTGCCAGACCTCGCAGGATAAGTATGGTGTTGGGGGCTGAGGGGATGCAGGGTATGCAGTGGGTGGGTGCAGGTGGGGGAAGGGGGCATTGAGACTACGAGGGACCGTTTTCATTTTACAGGGGAAAAAAAAGGAAAAACCCATCGGGGGACAGTTTTTTTTTTTGCAGGGGATTTGGCACACTGGTGTGGGCTCCCAGCATCCCACCTAACTGTTTGGAAGGGTGTCTGTAGCTGACAGGGGATTGGGCACCCTCATCGGCACACAACACGGGGGAGGAAGTAACACCGATGGGGATTGGGCACCCCCATCGGCAGACAAAGAAAGATGGGCGCATGAGCAGAGGGGGATTGGGCACCCCCCTCAGCATTCAACAATTTGGGGGGTTATGCCAATGGGGAGTGGGCTCCCCCATCAGCACACAAAGGGGGGGTTAACCGACAGGGGGATTGGGCACCCCCCAAGTCGGCATTAGTTAGGCGGCCACCCACTCGTCGACCATGCACATAATGGTGGCGAGCAGAGCAAGAAAAGGAGCACTGCATATGACGAGCTTTGCTCGGATTGCAGCAGACCTTTTCTTAGATGTGCTCACCACATTATGTATGTATGGTGTGGCGCCAGCATGCAGGCTGATTGTGGAATGCGGGATGCACCTACTGGTGCATGCCCTGCATTCGCCCAAATGTGGCCCTGCCTCCAAAGCTGCACTGTCCCATGATGTTGGCTGCGCAAGCATGCCAACATAAAAATCAAGGGGTTTGTGAACCACTATGGTGTACCGCAACGTATCTACTCTGACCAAAGATCAGACATTCAGGGCAGCCTGGTAAAATAATTTCTTGCCTTATATAAAATCCATAAATCTTTCACCACCCCATACCATCCCCAAGTGGGCCCACAATCAGAGAGGTTGGATATGCTAGGTACCCAGGATGCAGCTACAAAATGCAAT
Source organism: Neoceratodus forsteri (assembly GCA_016271365.2). Taxonomy (NCBI): domain Eukaryota; kingdom Metazoa; phylum Chordata; order Ceratodontiformes; family Ceratodontidae; genus Neoceratodus; species Neoceratodus forsteri. The sequence goes on along the minus strand of CM028137.1, from coordinate 622,396,899 downwards.
TTGAGGCATTAAGTCCCCAAGTTGGTCCATGTATATTTTCAGTAAGGTACCCATTCATTTCAGTACCACTGAAGACTGACCAGCCTATCATTGTTAGCCCCTTTCATGTGCCTACTTTTATGTAAATAAACCACATCAGCTCTTCTTTAGTCATCTGGAACCATGCCTGCTTCCAGTAATCTGTAAGGCTGTCAGTGGTGCAGCTGTCATCTTCCTGAGTTCTTTCAGTATCCTTGGGTGTATCCAGTCCCATAGCCTTGTCCACCTTCAGAGTTGCCAGTTACTACTGGACTCTTTCCTCTGAAAATGGACTTGTGTCCACCTCCCCCATATCTGTTCCTGCTACTCCCTGGTGGTCTATCCCCCTACCTTAACCACAGTACACTTTGGTTAAAGGATCATCAAGGAGGAGGGTGTTTTCATGGAAACACCAAAAGGAGAAATGCAATTTATCTTGAAGTAGGTGACTTCTCCATAGAGCATTTCCCAGTTGGGATCCAGCCCAACTATCAGGCATTACTCTCAACATGCCCCACACCATCTCAAAATTCCAGAGGAACTCAGAAGAAGAAAACACAGAGGGAGAACATTTGCCTGAGTGTAAACCCCTGCAGAGCAGAGAACCATAATAAGTTGTAGCCACCCTTCTTCCCCTACACAAGTGAAGATGTCCGATCCCTTGCAAGGAGATGTCTGGGGCACAGCTTCTGTGGAGCAGCAGCAGCCACCCACTGAGGAGTGTGACAAAAAGCCCTGGGGCAAAGCCAATGGAAGATTGTAGGGTTGTAGGTTACTGCAGAAGCCAACAAAAGGCTTTTCAAGTGTGAAAGTCCATCTGCCAGTAATACAATGAAAGCTAAGGTATCAGCAATTCAAGTTCTACAGAGGCACACTGTAAAGGAGAACCACCTGTGTGAACCTTCAGCACCGTGAGTACCTCAGAGCCAAAGATCTGAGGATTTCTTTAGGATTAGTAAGTTAGATAAGAAAGAGAGTGGTAATGTTCTGGGAAGGACTTTATAATCTACTGGTTAGAATCAGGCAAAAGACCTGCACAGCCATCTGGTCCTTCTCTGTTTGGATTACAAATAGAAGCCCTTTCTGAATTTCTCAAATTTGGTAAAAAGGGTTTGTTTGTTTGTTTGTTTGTTTTAAAACCTGTCTTCAAGCACACCACATAGTCATCATCCTGGTTAGCTACCAGTAACCCAGTGAGATATCCACCACAATAAAAGGGGATACAGGGGCCTTTTGTCTGTGAGGCTAAGGACTATATAAAATTAATTGCCAAGCAGCATAGAAAACCTAGAAATTAAGGAAATATTAAAGAAAAAAATAGGAATTATTTATGAGAGTCAAAGCAATAGTAGAGAGATACTAACACTAAGAAGTTGGGGCACTCTTGATAGGCAGCAAACCTTCCATCCTACCATTCATATGTTTAGATAGATAGACAGACAGACAGACAGTAGAGGTGTGTGAAAATTGTGAATTCCGCTTTCATTGGTCTGTGAAATTTCAAAACTTTAGCAGACTTTTTCACCCTTTCTCCATTTGCGAAATTCTGAACTTCTGAAGATATACTGAGCATTTTCACCTCATACTGTGTTATTTATTTAGTAACTGTGGAACTTTAGTCACAAAATGTGGAATTAAAGTTTCTTGCCTGTTATGTCACCGAATTATGTATTTATCCACAGTTTACAATATAATTCTGCAGATTTTTTTTCCTGCCAGCAATGTATGGCCGTACCTGTAGAGCACCTTAACTGTAGTGTCAGCAATCAACCTTTTCTTTGTTTTTCAATTGGTTCATGTTTTCCTCCTTTCCTGGTTTTATTTCACATTGCTTTCTTTTGAATTCTGCAGAACCTAGGGGTTGTGTTATTTTTTATTCAGCAGTAGATGGTAAATTCTGCAGTTCAGCACAGTAATTCTGTGGAAAGCTCAAATTACTCTTACTGTTTAGCTCTAGTCACATGGTTTGCAGCTTTGCAGTCACATGGGGTGGAGAGGGAGGTATCAGGTGACAGCATACATTTCATACTGCATAGCTACTCACTTCTGAAGTGATTTCTGAAGAGGGAAGAGCTCTTTTCTGCTCCACAGAAAAGGCTTTTTGAATGATAATCTGCAATTTACTAGTTCAGTAATAGAAATAAAGTGCTATTAGCTGTACTTCTAGTGCTGAGGCAAAGACATTGCAGCAGTTTTTGGTTTTTTTGTGACTATTTCATAATACTGTGGTAGTCTTAGTACTGCAGCTTGCAGTAGTACTATGCTGATTTTGAATAATTAGTAATTAAGTACTGAGAAAAACACAAACTTTACACCATGTCTGGCAACGAAAAGTGCAGAGGACGTAAAGAAAGTGCCATTGGTAGGGGATCTGTGAGAAGTGTTTCAGAAGGAGGTACAGAGGGTGCTTGTGAAGGTGCTAGTAAGAGCAGCAAAGTCAGTGGCATTGCTACTTTTAGTGTCAGTGCAGTGCCAGCAGTCCCATGTGCTGTGACAGTGTCAGCTTCATTTGGTATGAAAGCTTCCAGTTTCTTTGGATTGTAGAATGGTAGTGCCACTCCCACACCAGCTTTTGCTCAGCATGCAAAAGTGACTAGAAAGACTGCTGTGGATGTCACTGCACTACTGTGTGAGTCACGTGGGTCTCAGGCGGAGAAACAGTAACAGGAGTCTGAGGAGTTGACTCAGGAGCTGCTAGGGACTAGGAGCATTGCGGGTGTGCATCCAGTGGCAAGCAGTATCACAGAGGATGACATTAAGGGGGGTTCAGGACCATTAACTGTCCAGGCAGAGAAAGAGCTGGAGCAGAGTGTATTTGAGATGGAGGCTGTGGAGAAGGAACATTCTCAGTCTGAACATCCTGCTACTATTACTGTTGAGGTGGAACAGAAGGTTACTGAGGAAGAGTAGGTGGTGGATTTTCAGCCCTTACTGTCAGAACCAGAAATGTCAAACATCAGTGAGGATGGTAGTGACAAGGAAGGTGATGATGACCCAGCACTATACCCTATTTAGTAGCCACCCCTTCTCCAAGCAGCACCCAAAAATGTCATGGGTAAAGGGAAAGCAATTCCTCTAACACCGCTCCCCAAGCAACAGTCAGATGTCAAGGGAAAGGGATCCCAGGTTGAAACAAAGTCTGGCCAGAGCCAATAGGGCTGCAGCTGAGGAATCTGGGGTAAAATAGTGAAAGTTTATTTTATAATATTTTTATACCAAATTGTCAACATAGTCTTTTTATGACGCTGCCTCATGAAGAATGGCAATGATAATGTTCAACTCCTGGCCTAAAGGTGATTTTGCACAGAGACTGCAGAATCAACTTTCGGGATGTAGAAACACACTTTGGGCTGGACTTGAAAATGACAGCTGTCACATTCATGAGGTGCTGTAAAGATATGGCTATGTTGTAAATTTGAGTTAAAAATGTTGAAAATTACCAAAGTTACAAGCCTGCATTTGCAAAAATTTAATGTAGGCTCATAACTGTATTGTTTTATAATATTTTTACACCAAACTATCAACATAGCTTTCTTATGACCAAGGACAGAGAAAATGTCCAACTCCTGCTGGAAAGGTAATTTCTCACAGGGAGCACAAAAGCACCTGTCAGAGTGAAAAAACATTTAGGCCAGGATTTGAAAAATGACAACTGTCACATTCATGAGGTGCTATAAAGATATGGCTATGTTGTGAATCTAGGGGAAAATATTTAAAATTAACAAAGTTATGAGCCTGCATTCGCAAAATTCAACCTAGGCTCATAACTGTATTGTTTATTAATATTTTTAAACCAGCTTTTCAACATAGCCTTCTTATGAACCCACCTCATATATAAGTATTATGTTTCATATTTTACATCTACTATTTATGATACTAAAAATGGACAACATGGCAATTGACATATGTAATGGATTAATTACAATTACTGTAAGTCTGAAACTCAGGCAAATTCTTTGACTACCTTGTTTTTGTAAATGTATAATATATGGGGCTATTGCACACACAATAGGATTACTGTACTGTTCTTTAGTCCTGATTCTGGTTGCTATGTACACATTGTCATTTGGAGAAAACACAAATTGCACATACCCCAATGATGCAATGCATCATAGGAAACATATGCAAATGCCCATTAATTAATTTGGACTGGCTCAACTTTAAGCAGAATTGCATAGTGCCAGAAGGCCTCACAATACAAAGGCTGAGAACAGCATACACAGACATGTGTTTCATCCTCATTTGGACTCATCAGTGTGCCATATCTGTACCTCAGCCCAGGGAGAGATAGCCAGCCACCCTATAAGGGATCTTATTGGTTTCGGTCATGGGCAGCCCAAAGTACAGAGAGAGAGAGAGAGAGAAGAGAACAACAAAACAACCCAAGAGAAAATGCACTGGGACAAGGGTTATCTCAGAGGATATTGATCATGCAGCCAAATTTTAAAGAAAACACAAATTACACATACCCTAATAATGCAATGCATAATGCAAAGCATATACAATGCCCATGAATTAATTTTTGACTGGCTGAACTGTATTGTATGGTGAGGTCTTCTGGCACCATGCCATTCTGCTTAAAGTTGAGCCAGTCTAAGTTATTTCATGGGCATTTGCATATGCTTCCCGTTATGCATTGCACTATTGGGGGTATGTGTAATCACAAAATCTGCAGCAATTTCAGTCACTCTGCACTGGCAAGCTCAGAGTTCAGGATTCTACAGAAGGGCTAATAAAGTACCACAACACCACCTAAAGCTTGATGTAGCAACATGCTGGAACTCAACACTCGATTTCAGCAGTACAAACCAATAAATGACTATGTCATGCAAATGCATGCTCATGACACATAGTCAGCCAAGTCACTAAGCCCATCCCAGTAGATGTTGATCGATAGTGTCATCTAAATCCTCCATCCACTTGAACAGGATAAACAGGTTGTTAGCTTGGAAAATACACACTTGAGCCAAATTATACCACTGCTGAGTGTACTCCACCAGGCACTGATTAATGTCAGAGACCAATTTCAAGTTGCAGCAGACTCTGTTGGAGTAGATCTGGCTGACCACATCATGCAGCTATGTGATGATGATCTCTGTGTGATTCATATTAATACCTCTGAGGCTTACGCCCTGGCAACCCTGCTAGATCCATGGTATAAGCATGATGTGACATCACTTCCTGCAGGTGGGAAGGCTGATATGGATCACTATGTTGTGATCCTGTGTGGCAAGGTTGAAAATTGGATAAGTCACTCAGAACAAAAGGTCAAAAATCAGTACCTATAGACAAGCCTGATGGAGCAACAGCAACAGCCCCAGCTCAGACAGTATCCACCTCTTCATCCTCCTCCTGTATGGTGTCTGCTCCTGTATCCTCATCATCATGTAGCAGTGGTAGCACAAACGCTTGGTGGGCCTTGCTGAAGGACATTGGTATTTCCATACAACAGTCACCTGAGGGCAACAGACAAGTGCAGCTGTCTGCACACCATATGGTGCAGTCATACCTGGATGACCCACAGCAGCTGAGCATAGATGATGAACCCTTGCAGTATTGGCAAAGCAAACTTGAAATCTGGCCTGCACTTTCAGCTATCACCATTGAGTACCTAACCTGCCCCAGTGCCAGAGTAAGCTCAGAAAGGGTATTCAGTGCTGCAGGTGCTATTATGACTGACCGGCAAAGCCACCTGTCTGACAGGAATGTTGAGTACCTCACTTTCATTGAAATGAATTCACATTTCCTACCCAAGCACTACAGTTTGTCATCAACAGCAAGATACCATGATTCTGTGGAAGAAGGTGATGTGCATCAGGAATCATCAGAAGAACAGAACAGAACAGTGTGCCATTGCTATTTGATGATGAAGACACAGCTGAGGGGTTTGAGTTCTCCTGAGTAGGAGACAGAACATGTGTTACACTACTGTCATTGTCAGGTGTGCACACAAATTGTTTTGAGAGGTACCATGATACCTGTTTGTGTCTGAAGTTACATTATTATAAGAGAGATGCAAGGGACTAGGAGATCAGTGTACAATACATAGGTCATCAACTTCTATCTACGAAGATAAGTTGTTGACAGGTGACAGACAACAGCCAGATTAATTCTGAATATTCAGACTGACATAACTAACTATGGCAGAGTGTGGCTATACCCCCTGAGTCTGGACTGTTGGACACTTTTCTATCTCCTTTTTCTTCTCCTCATTTATCATACAATGCAAAAAATGTTGTTGCATAATAGTACCCTAATTCTATACTTTTTATTCTGTTTCACTACCCTAGGAAGGCCACCTAGTGCAGTACTTTTCTATCTGCTGCATTTCCCTGATATTCCTTTGAACTTTGCTTATTCACTTTTCTGTCTATGGAGTCCTTCTAAATAGAAATATGTGAAAACACCTTGAAAGGTGTATAAAGAACAGATTCAGTTGCAACTGATAAAAAGTAAATAATGCCTATGGGGCATTAACTAAATAAAAAGAATGTTAAGGAAGTCCCCTAAGAAAGGTGGGGCTAACAAACAGCATAGTCATAGAAAGCCAGCAGTTATGTGAGAATCCTTAAGGGTATCTTCCTTTATGGGCTACATAGGACTACACAGGGATAATGTGCCCTGTATTATGCAGTTCATTAGCATAAACATTATTTGAATTTGTTATCATTATACTTGCATATGGTTAGATCTTGGCTATATATATATGTAACACAAGTCCTGTAGCAGTATACCTATAACCCCCCTTTCCTAGCCGATGAGTGGCTGATATTGTTCTAAGCAATGTACTCCCTGTGTTAAATTCTCTCAAAGTGTGAAGAAAAGAAAGAAAGAAATGCTTCTTGGAATCAAGCGTACTGTTGGAGTAAAAAGGGAAAATATGTGTCCTGATAGTTCCTGATCTATGGAGGCAAGCAGTGGTCTGACGCTAGAAAAATCCTTCTATTACCAGGCATAATAAGGAATGTCTCGGGGCGAAGTGACGCTCGTCAAGTACAGCCACCTGCCCTAGAGAAATAAAAAGGAAAGTGGTTTTCTTTTAGATACTCACTCGATGCACACAGCTAGGGAGAGGACCTGTGAGTACCTGTGCCAGACATTGGTCTGATAGGAAACATAGTGAGAGGTGGTACTAGAAGGCTCTTGGGATCCAGTCTGTGTGCAGTACTATGGATGTAAAAGTACTGTTATTCTGTAAACCTTATTCCTTTGTTATTTTAGTTTATAATTTTGATCCGGGAAATAAAATGATAAATGCTTCCAGCGTTTTTTATGCACTTCAGTGAATGATCTGCCTGTTTATTGTATCCTGTCTACCCAGACCCTACAACACTAACGTGTGTAGTTATAACACTGCAGCATTTCTATCTGTAAGATTCCCAGTTGGATACTATTTAGGGCCCCTTCCCCAAAAGAAAACTTACAAAGATATAGCTATATATAGCTGCCTGTCTTGCACAGTTAACTTTCACAGTTGGCCACAGTTTATGCCCCCCCCCCAAAAAAAAACTGGAATGCCATCAGTCCAGTGTCCTGTTCCAGATTCATGTGGTTTGAGTGCTGCATAATAGTACCCCAAAAAGTTTAAACCACATTGTAATGAAAGCAGTTGTTAAGCAGGGGCATGGCAGCTCTGTTAAACTTAATGTTACCTGAATATAAAGTGTTTTTGTTGTGTTACAGTTCTACAGAGTGCTAGAGTCTCATAATATTTGATAGTTGGTAAACAGAGTTAAGCAGTATGGTTCTTTTGCATGCACCATTCATGCGGCAGTATACATCTGCATAGTTGCTGTAAGAATAACCTTTTAGACCAAAGTTTAAGTTTCCTAAATGGGTATAAGAATAAGTACTCATTTCTTGGTGTCAGAACCAGATGCAAACCACACTGCAAGCGAGGACATAGGCAGGGTGCAGGAGAGATGGAAGGCTATTAAGGGAGTTATCCTTGTGGCATGTGAAAAAATAGTAACAAAGAAAAATAGGTTTAAGAGACCACTATGGTTCTCAGCTATGGTTACAGATGCAGTAAGGGGCACAAAGACAGCCTTCTATAAATATAAGGGAAAACAGGGGAAAGCAGAATGGGAGGAATATGTTCAGAAAACTAGGAAGGCAAAAAAGGGCATCAGGAGGGCAAAAGCAGACACAGAGCTGTGCATCATGGAGGGGGACAAAAATGGAGAAAACAGTTTTTTAGATATATTATTGAAAAAAGGAAAAAAGGGAAGAATGGCATAGCTAGTTGAGGGGGGTAGGGTGACAGTGGATGATGGGTAACAGGCTGCAATCCCGAATGGCTACTTTTTCTCACTAAGAAAAGTAGCATCAAAGTGGCCACAAGGGGAGCCTGGAAATAAGTCTGCCATTGTTTATTATTGAAAGGGTATTAAAAGGTCTAGCAGCCCTTAAGATAGATAAGGCTCCAGAACCACATGGTTTGCATCCAAGGATACTTAGGGGATTAGCAGAGGAGCTGGCTGAACCACTGACTGGGGCTATTCAACAGCTCACTTAGGTCTGGGGAAGTTCCAGGGGATTGGAAGATGGCAGACATTGCACCACTACACAAGTGGGGGATAAGGAGCAACCAAGGAACTGTAGGCCTGTCAGAGTCTGACCTCTATTGTGATTAAGCTTATGGAAACTCTAATCAAAGAGGACCTAGTAGACTACTTGGAGAGCAAAAGACTACAGGATAGTAAACAACATGGTTCTGTGGCAGGAAAGTCTTGTCAGACCAACCTGACAGTTTTCTTTGATTGGTTGACAAAGGAGATTGACAATGCCCATATGGTGGATCTACTGTACTTTGACTTCAGCAAGGCCTTTGACTCAGTATCGTACAATAGATTGCTTATGAAGATGGAAGACTTGGGTGTGGCTAAAACTAGTAAACCGAGTGGGTAATTGGCTAGCAAGGAGGCAACAGAGGTCTTTAAGAAGACACTGTGAGCAGCAGCTCTCAGTCAGTGCTGCACCTTCAGAGGTGTCTCGCCTCCACAAAAACACGGATCCCAAAAGATGGTGCACACACTAAGGCTCCATATGCAGTGCATGAAATAAGAGAACATTCACAGTCAGAAGTAAGTTGGTGTAGATACTCTACTCAGTTTCTTTTCATGCTGCATGCACTTCGTACAGAGTCAGAAACGATCAAACATGCCCCTAGTGTTTCAACTCTCATGAGTCTTTAGAGGGGGAACTGCTTAAAGGAAAAAACAGAGCATTTAAACAGAGCTTCATGAATATTAATTAAATTCAGTGATGTCACAAATAATTAGTATTCAGACTATTTTTTTCATTTCTGGCAGTGATGCCACTGAATAAATACCTCTTTCTTAATTAATCCCCAAAGGGTCTTACAATACAAATCCATAATAACAAAATAAATCATTTCAAAGGTATCTAATGCACAAAAAAAATCCCAAAAGAAAAAGCAATGAAGTCATCCAGTCCTGGAGTGACTGATAACAGTGCAGCCAATCAGAGCTCCAAAAATTGTTCATTCCAGGTAGGCTGGAGTTCCAGGACCGAAACTGACAACATGACGTGGGATCCTAAAATTAATAATGCAGCCATTTGTACATATGAAAAAACTGTTACAAAACAAATTACTGCTTTGCTGAACAACAATGTTGCCACTCACAGATATAAGCTTACAAAACAAGAAAGGGAAGCCTTGAAAACACTGTCACTAGATGAATCGGTGGTAAAAAAAAAAGGCTGAGAAGGGTGGCAACTTTGTTGTTTCAGACAAAGAAAAATATAGAGGAATAGTGTTGGGATTGTTGAACAATGTGGAAAATTATAAAAAATTATCTTGTAACCCTACAACACATTATAGGAAGGAACTGAACTGTTTATTAATGGATGCTGTTAGAAGGGAGACATCACAGAAGGGGAATATGGATACTTGTGGAAAGAATATCTGATAGTATCAGGATTTTACATACTCCCTGAAGTCCATAAGAACAGGGACTCCCCACCAGGAAGACCAATAGTCTGGGACGTGGACTCCATAACCCAGAATTTAGGAAAATTTTTCCATTTTTTCCTACAGCCATTAGTCAACAACTTGGAATCACACATTAGCGATACTACTGATTTCTTGGAGAAAATACAGAATGTTACATGGGAAAAGGATTTTAGTTGGTTGGGTATAGATGTAGAATCTCTTTATATGTCTATACGCCATGTAGATTGGTTACATGCAACAAAAAAGTTCTTGGACCAATACCAAGAAGCAGATAAAGTGCCTGCAAAATTTTTTTCGGATTCTTTGGAATTTATTTTAAAGCACAATTTTTTCAAGTTTGAAGGCACATTTTATGAACAAAAATGTGGCGCAGACATGGATGGCTCAATGGTGCCCAGCTATGCAAATCTGTTCAGTGGTAATTGGGAAAATACTATAGTTCTAAATGAGAATGTTAACTCATACTTAGGGGTGTGCAAAAAATACTTTCACAGGCAGAAGTCAAGAGAAAGTTGGACTTTTGCTTCCACAAAAGTTCGGAAATCCATTTCTGCCTGCGATCACCACCCAATGGCCAACCCAATTTCCCTTAAAAATAAGCCCTGGTGGCTAGTGGTCCCTCTCCCTATGAGCCCCACACGTACACAAAATATTCCTTGTGGCTAGCGGTCCCTCCCCCCACTGGATTGCCTGACTTGAAAAAGAAATACCCTCGGGTGATCGCGATCCCTACCCCTACCCCATTACCTTCCCAACAAATCTGTCCTGGTGGCTAGTGGTCCCTCCCTCACCTCCACCATGAACAAAGTGTCCAGTACCCCCTCATCCCTATCTTGTTCTGCCAGTCCTGTTTTGAAAAAAATATCCCTGATTATTTAGCGATTTCAAACCGTCTCCCCATCCCTGATCCCAGTCTCTGAATACATTTCCTGATGGTCTAGTGACCCACACCTCCACCCACCCTAGCAGTTGTACCACCACCACCCTGCTCCCACCCCATCCTGAACTTCAGCAGGTGGACCAGCACAGCCCTCCCTCCCTCTCCACCATGGCTGGCCAACCCACTGAGCTGTCAATGAATGAGCACATTAGAATGTGCTCATTCATTGACAGATTGGTGAGCAGGCTGGCTGTGGCAGAGAGAGGAGGGTTGTGCTGGTCTGACCACTGGGGTTTGGGATGGGATGCTGGGACATCTGCTGTGGTGGGGGGCACTACCCCACCAGGTAATTTATTCAGGGACTGGGGAGGGATCAGGGATGGGGAGGGGTTTTGAACCCACTAAACCACCAGGGTATTTTTTTTTATAACAGTATGGATGGTCAGGATGGAGATAGGGTTGGGGGGTTAATGGACACTTTGGTCACGGTGGAGGGGAGGGAGGGACCACTAGCCACCGGGGCAGATTTGTTGGGAAGGTGATGGGGTAGTGGGAAGGGATTGTGACCACTGGGGGTATTTCTTTTCAGGTCAGAAAAGTGATCCGAAGGGGGGAGGGACCGTTAGCTACCAGGAATATTTTCTGTACTTGTGGGGCGGGTGCGGGGAGGGACCAATAGCCACCAGGACTTATTTTTTAGTAGAAGTGGGTGAAATTTCATCCCTTGACATTCATGGAAGTGTTCTGCTCCTTCACAGGTGGAAGCTCGGAAACTTCCATGAAAGTTCTGGGAGTTCCGCAGAAGTTCCATGAAGGCGGAAAAACACCACTTTCGCCCACCCCTTCCCATACTTATTTAGATTTTATTTAGATTTTAATTCAGAATTAAAACCTTTGAGCCTCACAGGCTCTTTTACAAAGGTTCCACATCAAAATTAGAACACAAACAGTACAATACAGAGAACAAACTACAAGGCAATTTTATCATGGTATGTAGCCATGGTGTTACAGATTGGAGGTATTTGTATCAGCCAAAGGCTGAGGCAACTTGCAATAGAGATAATACTGTGTAAAAAAAGTCAGGCACTCAAGGTAAAAGTGAAGTGGTACTTTATCAGGAAGTGGCTACTGTAAAATAATCCTCATTACTAAGTGTAGAAGTGAGGGGAGTGACAGCCAAGCAGACTTAGTCAGAGGGAAATAGAAAGGTAGGTGGGAATTTTTAGGTGTCGGGCGGCAGATAGCAGCCAGCATGGCTTTGTCAGAAGAGGTGGAATAGAGGAGAGACAAGGGGGGAGAAGGCAGGAGTAGAGCATGATAGTAGTCAGGGGACAAGGTGGGATGGGTATAAGCAGGGAGACAGGGCATTGAGGGTTTAGAAGACAGGGGTAAGAAGGGAAAAATATAGGGAGCAAGAGGGGAGGAAAGAGAATTAGGAATGTGGTGAAAGCAGTGGGTTAGAGAGGGAAAAGCAAGTATCAAGTATAGCAATCGCATTGGTAGGAATTGGCCAAATGGGTGTGGATGTCTTTTCTAAAGAGGCCTATTTTTCCACAATGTAAGAGATTAGGGGGCAGTTCATTTATCCAGACAGGACAATGGTACAAGAGAGACCACTGGACAAGAGTGGTTCTCTTAAAAGGAACACATAACAGGCCCTTTGCCAAACTTCCAGTGGTTTTGGAGGTATGATGGCATTGGAATAGGGCCGTAGTACTTTCTGGAGCAACCCCTATAAGTGATTTCTTGCTAGTTAAACATGCTTGATACTGGACCCTGAGGTGAAGGGGGAGCCATTCAGTGGAGGAATAAAGATTGCATGTACAGTATGTACAAGGTGGTCTGCACCTAGCACAAGCTGACAAGCCTTGTTGAGGAATAGTTTTATCTGATTTAGCATGGTTTTAGTGGCAGCTCCATAAATAATTAGGCCATAGTCAACAACTGACAGTATAGAAATCCAAATGGCCACGTTCAATGCTTCCAGTGTCATGGCTCTCCTGTGACGGTATAGGGTTCCCAGTCTGAAATACTGGCAGCTTTTATGATGTGGTCAATATGTGGGGTGAAAGAGAGGACATCATCAAGGTGGATGCCAAGATATTTGAAAGTAGAAACTTGTCCAGTGGTGTCACCTTTAAGGCTATGGAGGATCAATATTTTTTTTAGAGTGCAGAGAAGTAAAGTGCATAGATTTGGTTTTCTTGCAGTATAGAAGGAGCCTGTTTCGCAAGAACCAAGACTCAAGTTTTGAAAAACTGTCTTGAAGAGCAGTAGTTATTTCAGGGAGATGGTTACCCAAAACAGAGATCACTGCATCATCTGCATGAAGCAGCATTTTTGCAGGACAAGCGCTAGGGAGTGAGTTAATAAACAGGCTGAAAAGTCGGGGCCCTAAAATTGATCCTTGGGGAACTCTCAGAGTTCTGTTTCGTGGTTCAGAGGATTCTCCCTTTATCCTAACACATTGATTACTGTATGAGAGGTAGCTAGAGAACCAGGAGACTGAATCAAGGGATAGGCCTAGACACAGCCATTTTTCAAGCAGGATCTGGTGATTGACAGTGTTGAAAGCTTTGGTTAAATCTATAAAAATAAACCCCACTGTCTTTGCTGCATCAATGGCAACGTAAATGTGAGTGGTGAAGTCAGTGAGAGCAGTGACAGTGCTTTGGGTCTTTTGGAACCCATGCTGCTGGCCACATAGTAGATTATATTTGCTCAGAAAATATGAGAGTTGGTTGGACACGATTCTCTTAAGGGTTTTAGCAAGAGGTGATAAGATGGAGATTGGGTGGTAGTTACCCAGATTGGTTCTGTTGCCACCTTTGAATACTGGAGTGACCAGAACAGATTTCCACCTTTCACGAAATATACCGGTCCTAAGGGATATATTGAACAACTTAGTGAGTGGTTTGGCAAGTTCGTCCAATGCAAGCGCAAGTAGATTCATGTATACTGTGTTACTGCCCACTCTGGTTTGCCTAGGACCCTTTTGATATGCTTAATAGTCTGGGACCGGGTGATCTGCTTGAAGTAGATGAGTGGTTGGTTGACGTTAGTGGTGAGTGAGGGATTGGGGCTAAGAGGTTTTCTGTTAGAGTCAAGATACTCAAAGGGAAGGACTGAGCTTAGGTCAGTGAATGATTGATTAAAGCCATTAGCTAGGTCTTTGGGATGTTGAAGTGGACCAGAGGGGGTAACAATTAGATCTGGCAGTGCCCTAGATTCCTTCCCAGTCAGGGTTTTTATATTTTTCCAGAAGTCCCTCCCATTCCCCCAGCTTTTTGCTATTTGCTCTTGGTAGTATGTGGTCTTAGCGTTCCTGATTAATCAGGTGCATTTATTCCTGGAAGTCTTGTCAGCCACATAGTCCACCTGATTACCTGTCACTCTCGCCTTGTGCCAGAGGTTGTCCCTAAGTTCCATAAGCTTTATGAGATGACCATTGAGCCAAGGGTTAATTATCCCTTTAATACTACGACCACACTGTTAAATGGTACTGCTTTATAGATGATGTGGCATGTATCTGGTAAGGGGAACAGCCAGAAGTGCAAAACGTTATGGAATGGTTAAATGAAAATGAATTGAATTTGAAATTTACTTTTAAAAATGATCAAACTGCACTCAGATTTTTGGACTTACATTTGACTATGCATCAGGAGCCTGATGATGAGTATGTTATTAGAACAAAAACATATAGGAAGGATACTGCCACTAATTCGGTACTACACTCAAAGAGTGCCCACCCCCAACCTAAGAAATCATTTCCCTATAGCCAACTCATATGCATTAGGAGAAATTGTAGCACTTTAGACTTTGAAACACAAGCTGAAGAACTCTTGCAGAGGTTCCATAAAAGAGGCTATGACTGGGTTTTTACAAAATTCCGGGGAAAGGGTAAGAAAAATGGACAGGAAAAACCTACTTATTAAACAATGTGACAACTCAGATATTAACATCCCCTGTACATTCATCACAGAATATAATGAACTTGCAGGGCGAATGGGCAATATTATTTATAGAAACTGGCCAGTTCTATTAGGGGATGAGGAGGTGGGACAAGTTGTCGGAAATAAGCTTAGGGTCACTTTTAACAGGGTCTGTAACTTAAAGGATAAATTGGTCCATAGTCATTTAAAGAAAAGTGTGACTACAAGTGATAAGATGTGGCTACCAAAAAGGATCAGTGGCTTTTTTAATTGCAAAAGATGCAGTGTTTGTAACTTTTCCCACCCGGATAAAAAGTTCCAACACCCCAAGATAGAGGGTCTCAAAACTGACATTAAACAACTAATAACATGTGACACCTCTCATGTCATTTATGCCCTTTGGTAGAGATGTTGCAAAATAAAATTTCACCTGTGAAATTGCTGCAAAATCGGCAACTTTGCCACACAAAATGTTTCATGAAATTGTGGTGAAATGGCAACATTTTGCAGCAGTTTCACACACCACAATGGGCATTTCCCAGCAGTGTGAGGATGTCTAACTCTATAGTGGTCACCACCCTCCCCCAGCTGCTCACTGGCCCAAATATTTAAAAGAAAATCTTCTTCCTGGTGTCTGGTGGTCACCCCCAGCCTGGCCAAGGCTGAAATTGAACAAAGCCCTCTCCCCCCACCCTCCCTGAGTTACACTGAGTAATTTCCCTCCCCCAGCTGAGTCCCCTCCCAAATCCAACCTTGTGTTTTAAAAAAAAATCAATCATTAATTAAATCCCCAACTCCCTGGTATCTAGTGGACCCCCACCCTGGCATCAGATTGCACCCACCCCACTCCTCCATACCTCGATCAGGGTACAAGCACATGCTCATTCATTGAAGCACTAGGGGTACTGGGGGGAGCAGAGTGGGTGCAATTGGATGCCAGGGTAGGGGGTCCACTAGACACCAGGGAGTTGGGGATTTAAAGGAAAGCAGCCTAAATGCTGCTTTACCACCACTGGTGATGCTGCAAGTCACATTATGCAAGATAGCTAAAGTGATTTTTATATTTGCACTGACCTTTTTTTTGGGGGGGGGTAGGTCTTTATGTGGATTGCAGAGTTATTCCAGTTACAGTGGAGTGCCATTTCATAGTTGCATCCACACTGAAAGAGAAGGTTGTGCTTGTCTCCCTTCTCATCCCATGCACACGCTTAGTCTGTAGGTGGCACGTTTTCTTGGATGACTTCCTGTTCTGTGTCTCTCCTGTTCATTCAGTGTTGTGCGTGTGTCCCATGCTCCTTGTTGTGCTCCACATGCTGTACTAATAGTGGCTGCTAATGTTGTACTTTTCTTACATTAAAAAGAGAACTGTCAGCTGTTTTTTTTTCCTCTTTTTGCTGTGTTGTTGATTTGTGATCAGCACATCCTTACTCGACCTATCCCCCTCCTCATTCCATGACACTGTCACAAAGATAACCTAATCACCCCAGTAAGGATTGGCATTCATACCCAGTGCCATAACACTGAAACCCTACCACTGCACTATGTGGCACAAGCATGAAATACTACAGTTTTGAAGTCCTTGCTCCTCTGTCAGCACCATTGAAAATCAATCACAACAACTTCCTCCCCCACAGCATGCATACAAGTACTGTGCACCACCTGACACAACAAACTGCAGAACAGAAGCCACAACACAAGGGAAATGGATCCCACATTTCATCCATCAACAAACCACCTCTGTTCTGCACACAGGACAAACATAGCAGGGCACAACACCCCATCGGAACACAGGTGTATCAACCTTCTTGCCTGACAAGGAAGTACCATGTGAATTCTGATGCCCCACAAGCACAGGACAGAAGTCTGAATAGGAATTTGACAGTTTGGCACACTTTCTGAGCTGGAAAAGGGCAGAACATAAAGTAACAAATTCCTTGTAGATATACACAGTGTTGGAATAGGACTTTGTTGATGTAGTTCAAATCGGTACCATTACATTTGTTTGTTTAGTGAGTCTGATGTTATTCTGGAACTAGAATTGGTGCTGCATAGCATGAATACTGATTTTTTTTTTACAGCCATAACTTCATCGTACAGTGCATTTTGCAAAGAAAACACCTCAGCAGTTTATTAGCTACTGCAATGGAAGAGTACTGGTACTGCTATCTGTACTGAAACAGGGCATGTTGTCACTATGGCTGTAGAAAAAAAAAGATCATTATTCAGGCTATGCAGCACCAATTCCAGTTTCAAAATAACATCCGTATCAGTAAACAAAAAAAAGTGACGATCCAGATTGGGACTACAGCAACAAAGCCCTATTCTAACTCTTTTTATATCTAATGCACCGTGACCCCCGGAAGTGCCGCAGAAGAAGCACTATACTGGAACGCACTTGCATATCCTCCACATGCTATCAATGCAAGGCTACAGTCCCAGTGAACACCCGACTCTGAAAGTGAGAACCAATAGTAATGCTGCCAACTGCAGCGAAATCGAGCACATAGTGCTCATTTACATGGTGTTGTGGCGACCGCCACTCCAATCAGCAACATGGCGCCACAGTACCCAGGATTTAAATTTAAAAATTAAAAGTGTCAACTGAAACAACAACAAGGAGGACACTCACCAAATTGGTAATTTCAAGGTAATACATTACATGATGTGGTAATCTGGCTTTGGGCTGCTTTCCTTTAATTAATGATTTTTTTTTTAAACATAAGGTTGCATTCAGCAGGAGATTCAGTCAGGAGGGAGGGAAGTTACTCAGTGTAACTCGGGGGGAAGGGAAAGGGGAAACTGCTTAACTAGGAAAGGCACACTAAACTGAAGCTTGTTTCCAGGTGCGACCTGGGAGCACTGTGAAGTTAAGTGACTTGCTCAGGGTCAATCAGTATGCAAGTGGGGGAAGGGCTTTATTTAGTTTTGGCTGCAATTGGGCTGGGGGGACCACTAGACACCAGGGAGAAGATTTTTTTTTTATTTGGGCTGGCGAGCGGCCGGGGGTGGACTACTAGACACCACCAGGGAAGAAAGCTGATGTGGAAAAATTAGAGAATTTCACCCATGGGTGGCATCATTTTTCCCATGACCAGTGAATTTCACCAGTTGTCGGGTAAAATTTCGCTTGCTCCATTTTGGTGAAATTTTGCATTTCTCCGAGAAAAATATTTCACGAAATATGCGAATGCAACGAAATATCTCGCTAGGTGAAATTTTTCATTTTTCGCACAACACTACCCATTGGTGTACTTGCAATCTCCTATACATTGGAAAAACAATTTGACCTCTCAAGCAATGTATCCGGGAGCATGTCATGTCGATTATAAACAACCATCAAGACATTCCAGTGGGAACACATTTCACCCAATATCATAACTCTTCCCCTGCAGATTTGCAATTTATGGGCATTAAATGGGTGCCACCACCCCTTTTGGGTGGGGATTGATCTAACATATTACTACAACAGGAGAGCATGTGGATATTTAAACTTAAAAGTGTTAAACTGACAGGTTTTAATGACAAATCGGACATAAAATATTTTTGGAAAAAGAAATAATAAAAGAATAATATAATACATAATATTCAGACATAGGCAGTATTTACACTTATGAATGTAATTTTTGAATATGGTTGAAATTGGATTTTCTGTATTGGAATTTATAAACAGGCATTCTAGAATTAAGGACATTCCTGATTAGTCTAAAGAGGCTCTCATTAATAGACACTGAATGAATAAAAAGAAGAAAATAATGAATTTATGCCCATCATAGACTTCAGTTCTATAATCGTAGTATGAATTTCTTCTGTCATGGTCTCCTCCTAATTTATTCTCTTTCATTAATTTTAGAATCTCATGTCATGTTGTCCGTTTTGGTCCTGGAACTCCATTCTACTGAGAATTAACTAGTTTTGGAGCTCTGATTGACTGCACTGTTATCAATTGCTTCAGGACTGGATGACTTCATTGCTCTTTTTTGGGGAATTTGTTTTCCATAGATACCTTTGAAATGATATATTTTGTTATTATGGATTTGTGTTGTATGATCCTGTGGTGTTTAATTAAGAAGGAGGTATTAATTCAGTGACAACACTGCCAGAAATGAAAACAAATGTGACTGAAACTAATTATTTGTGACATCACTGAATTTAATTAATATTCATAAAGCACTGTTTAAATGCTCTAGTGTTTCCTTTAAGCAGCACCCCCTCTGAAGACTTGTGATAGTCGAGGCACTAGGAGCACGTTTGATCATTTTTGATTCTTTAAAAAGTGTATGCAGCTTGAAAAGGAACTGAGTAAAGTATCTACCCAAACTTGCTTCTGACTGTAGCAATAAAAGAATAGGGCAGATCAGTACTTTAACAAAAACAGACCATGAACGCTCGGTGTAGTTAAATCTGTTTAATAAAACTAGACAAACAGTACATAGCAGCACCCCCTCTCATGCATACACAGCCAACATTTCATGTTGCTCTGATGCTTTTTCCAGGTGTGGCTTGTGTGCTTGTAACATCATCATTTAAAGGAAGCCCTTAAATAGCCAGACATCCATTTTACATATAGCATAAGCAAGCACAGAAGAATAATTTAAAGTGACAGCAAGAATATAATAGTTACACACCATACTACAAAAAAGCAAAATACACATAACAATATTAAAAATGTATCCCAAATACATTATCATATATGCAGAGTGCATATTAAATATAATTCAAAACGTCACTACATTGAAACTGGCATTTGAATCCACATACCTGTAATTACACACCATACTACAAAGGCAATTAGAATTACTATAAATTTGTTATGTTCATATATACAGATAGCCTATTATTTATATTTCAAACATGGCAAAATACTGAAACTGGCATCGAAGACCTTATATTTATGGGTGTATAGCTCATATTGCCATCTGCTTTCCATTCTCAAAAGTAGATTAGCTAAATAGTTTGTAGACATTTTTATTAAACCTGTGGTCCCCCTTTGGCAAGCTCACATTAAAGATACAACTCATATTTTGAATCTTTTGCAAAATTTACAAGTTATGGATGAAGACATTTTTGTTACATTAGATGTTAGTTCATTATATATGAACATCCCACATGTAGTTGATCTGGAAGCACTACATAATACTTTATACACCCAGACAGGTTATACAAATGCCTTTATTGAGTGTTTAAGTGGATTAACTGAAAATTATTGTGCTGCAATAGCTTTATTTTTAACAGTGTTCACGACTTACAAATCAAAGTCACAGCAATGGGGGCCTCCTTTGCATCAAATTATGCAAACATTTATATGGCATGGTGGGAATGTCAGTTTGTATTATCAGATAAAAATCCATATGTGAAGCACCTACATTTTTATGGGTGCTTCATTGATGACATATTTTTGGTGTGTGGGGCCCCTTAAGGTTTATTGAACCTGGTTCTTTTTTTAGAATCAACAAATTGTAATTTAAGATTTTCTCAGAATATGGATTTCTCCAAAATTCAATTTTTGAATTTGGAGATTTTGAAAAATGGTACAGGAGGGATATGTAGTCAGTGGCTCAGTAGGTAGCACACCTGCCTCTGAGCCCGGGAGATCAGAGGGCTGTAGGTTCAGTTCCTACATCTGGCACTTGAGTTAATATCCCAGCACTGACACTATAGTGCAGCATGAGAGGGGTGCTGCACTTCTGAGGTGTAATATTTTGGATGAGACATTAAACCAAGATTCCATCTGCCTGGATTGGTGGTTGTTCAGGTAGATGTTAAAGATCCCTTGGCACTTATCGAAAACAGTAGGGAAATTTTTTATTGAAATCATAAAAAACAGTTGACACAAAATAGTATTACAGCATACAAATTCAAAGAAATTAAAAATATCAAAGAAAAAAGAAAAAAAAGAATATTCCAGCATAACAGGCATTGTAAACAGAAAACAACCCCCTCATAGGAAATATCAGAAAAATTCTATGTAGAAAAATAAAACAAACTCAAATCAACTAATATCATCCCATATAAAACATAAAAAAGTTCCAGTGAACAGAATATCATAATAAATCTAAAGAAAAAGGAAAAAGAAAAAATTGTACCCAACCCCCCCTTTTTTTGTTGTAGCATAGATAATATATAAATAAGCCCACAGGAAACATCAAAAACAGTATTATATCATACTGACTGGAAAGAATAAAGAAAATAACTCTTATTCAAACTACCCAAACCTGAAGCCGATTAGCCACCTCCCCCTTTATCGTAGGTATAAAAAATCAAATCCCCCACAAGGGGCCTATCAAAAAACCTAAATAATACTAAACCTGAGAAACACAATGTTCAAAATGCATCAATTTGTGCCCAGTTTTGGGTCCAAATCTGTGGGCAATAGCACAATTATTCAGTTTGTTTAAATTTCTGTAAGTCCGCTAGTACCAGATAGAAAAGCTCCAACACTGAAATATCCATTTGCTGAAGCACCAGTCTACATTGACCAATCCATATCCTATATAAAAAATTACCATTATTATACAGAATGTGCTATGAGCAATATTCTGAACCATATGAGGAGTTATAGCATACAACAAGGATAACAGATCCAGAGGTATCTGTATCGGTAAGGAATCTGTATCCTGAAACAACTTCCAAAATGGAATAATATACAGGCATTGAAAATATAAATAAGTCATAGTTTTGAATGTTGACCCACAAGTTACTATTGGACAATAATGATGCTGTAGTTGCTTATGTTTATGATTATCTTTCACATTGACCTTCCGATGAATTGCTAACCATGCAGTATCCCACATCTTGACTGGAATTCTCTCATCAAAAATATAACTAGAAATTAATTTTTGATCCAATATCGAAAAACCAGCAAAAGGATATTCTGAAAAACAATCCAACAAAACCTTCTCGTATAAAGCTTCCTATGAATAGACAAAACCATATCATATCATATTTAATCTTCCATTTCTTTATATTATCAAAAACCCCAGTCCAAACACATTCAAGATGGGGCTGTCATTTGTTTTTGAGTAAAAAGGAGTAATTTCACCACTACATTAATATTCATTGCAAATAAACCATACCCCACTTTGTTCACAAACTCGGACTCAGTTTCATCAATGGAAGTAAGTTATTATAAATAAATAATATGGAAAAAAACAAAATTGGGTTTACCATATAACTTAAATACAATACAGTCTGCTTAATAGGGTTTAAATGACTTCCCCAAAAGCACAAGAATAAACATGCCAATACATTTGTTTCTAAATTTTTAGGAACTGGAAAAAATATACTTACATATAAAAAAAGAGGAATCAAAAATTAATTAATCATATAAATTCTCTTTCTTTTTGTCATTTTCCAAACATTCCATCTGCTACTTTATCCATACCTAACTGTAAAACAATATTTCAATTATAACTCACCATGTCCTCCCCCCAAAAAATAAATACATAATATCTGGCATGGCTTAGTGGCTACTGGAAATCCTGCCACTTCAGGCAAGAATGGGGAAAATCCTTGTACAGCTAAGCATCTTGATTTCTCAGTATTTAAACTAGCTCCAATGGAGTTCCCTAACACATTCAATAATTCGTATGCCAGCTGCAAGGAGACATCATCATGAGTTAATAAACAAATATCATCAGCATATGCAATACATTCTACATTTTCCGAAAGCTCAAACCCCAACCCCTTAAGCCGGGGAGACCGTTGTAATAATCATAAAATAGGATCAATATAAAATATATACAAAATGGGACTCAAAGGACACCCCTGTCATGCCCCTCTCCGAATCCCACATTTCCGCTCCATCTTTCCATTTTCAAAGGGTCTAAAATAAGCTAATAAATAACATAGCTGTAACCATTGAATAAAAGGTTCAGGAATGCCATAAGCTGCCAAGAATTTCCACAAAAAAGAATAGGAAACCCCTTCAAAGGCTTTTGCCTGATCCAAACTCAAGATAAACTCCCCATCCAGTAAGGTACATTCCTGTTGTTCCCCTGCAGCCAAAAGGTCCCTAATTAAAAACAATGCATCACTTATACATCTACCAGGGACTCCACAAAACTGATTTGAACTAATTAAATAATTCATTACCTAAAGCAGTCTATTTCCCAACAATTTGGCAAGGATTTTAAAAACAATGTTCAGCAAAAATATCAGGTGCCAGTTTTCAATTTCTGAGGGTTCTCCTGATTTAAATAAAAAGATTAATAATCCCTCATACATAGCCATGGGCAAACAGTAATCTCTTAACATATAGTTGTATAATTCCAAAAACTCCTCTGACATGATGTCCCACAAAAATTTAAAGAGCTTACCCAGAAGGCCATCAGAGCAAGGGGAAATACTAAGTTTTAAACCCAAAAACACTTTGCAAAGCTCAGTAATTGTAAATGGGGCAATTAAAGCTTCAGTTTGAATTTTAGAAACCTGTGGAAAATCTGCTGCTGACAATAAATAAGGAATGCATTCAGATTCCACCACTGCTTCCCCAAAAGTGCATTCCAAATGGTGTTCCAAAACCCATATTATCCCCAAATTTTCTGTCACAGACATCCCCTTATCGGTTTTTAGAGCCACAAATGTTTTCTTCGCCCTTCTAAATTGACAATCCAAAAAGGGATTTGTTTATTCTTCCTCCCCCGGGTCTCAAAAGATTGTTCTTTTTGTAAAGAACACAGTTTATCATATTGATTGGATGACATTTCTAGTTTCAAATCATTTATTAACTGGCTATGATCAATACCATCAGTATGCTGTATCAAAAGTAATACCTGGAGCTGATCTCTAAGGGCCAAATAGATGACCTGTGAATGCGTTGCCTTTGCACCTGCCTGAAAATGAAAGAAACTAATAATTCCTACTTTTAAATCTTCCCACCATTTAACATCACCTTCATATAAGAACAATGTAGACCGTTTATCAGAGATAAAGGAAATAAATTCTTGTTTTGTCACTAAATCAGTCAAAAGGGATGAGTTCAGCCTCCAGTATCATGGTCCTGCAGCTCTCAAAGGAGGAGTGCTATCTGAATGCCAATCAACATATGATCCGAAGATTCAATTGGTTCCATAACCACATTAGCTACCTCTAGTGTTTGTTTCAAATATATAAAATCAATACGAGAAGATAGTTTTCCCCTATGATAGGTAGAAACTACTCTCCTACTCCCAATTACGTGTGTATCCCTTAAACCCGCCTGTTTTATCATTGTAATTAGAAAGGATTTATCACAATATTGTTTTTTGTCAGGAGTTGAATGCTGAAAGTTAACATTACGGTCCCCACCAAAACATATCTGCCTACTAGTATGTAGAAATGGCTGAATCTTAGTTAACAATTCTACCCTAAGAGCTTTCGTCTGTGGAACATAAATATTAACCACTCGAAAACTAAAAGAATCCATTTCTATATCTAACATTAATGCTCTGCAAGGATCTATGTCAACCAACCTCTTAACCTTCATGCCTGGGCTAAATACATAATCCCAACCCCAAAACATGTTTCCGACCCCAAGGACCAAAAGGAAGGTCCCCACACCCATTCTTTTGAAGCCAGTTGAATGTCTGTCACCGTATGAAGCCTGGTATCCTGTAACAAACAAACATCATACTTCAATTGATGTAACACAGCAAATGTTGTGGTACATTTTATAAAAAGACTTAATGCTGTTAACATTTAAACTTGCGAGCCGTAACCTAAACGGCTCGGGGGGAGGGTTAATCAGTTTAATACATGATCTAGTTCATCTCTTCAAGGGCTGTTGAACAGGAGGGCAATTCCACTGCGCCTGGTGTCATCTCCAACCCCCGAAGATAAGGCAGAAGCTTCCTCAATCAGGTGGTCCTCCTCCACCCTGTCACCCCAGGAAGTAAATACCACAAACCAATTAGACAGGGGCAAGGGTGATAAGTTCGAAGTGGGAATAGGAGCCTCCACCTGTGCAGAAGACAGACAGGGAGAAGTGGGTGCATCTAAGAGTTGTTGATCACCCCGATTCAAAACTTCACCTCCTGTGAAATTATCAGTTGGATCATCATTTATCTGAATGGGGGGAGTTCAAGAACTACACTGTCTTGAAGTTGTGAGGGTTCAACTGGTTCCTGGGATGGTGTCTGAATAGGAGATCTAGCTTCCAGAACTACCTCGGAAACCCTTGTAGGAGGGTGCAGCACAGGAGCCTGATCAGAATAGGTACTTGGAATCACAAAAGAATGTCCCAAAGTGTTGCTGTATGTAGAAACTACTCCCAAACCCCTTCCCTGACCCCTGTCTCTCCGGTGAGGGAAAGTAGCCTCATGGTACTCCAGATCCTGTGGTTGAAAGGATCGCCGGGCCTGGGAAAGAATATCATCCTGATCTGAAAGTTCTTCAGAATTGTCAGCAGCCCATGGGCACTCCTGAAACATATGGTCTTCATCATCACAGAGGCTACAAACAGGAGAAGCCATACAGTGGGCCGCAGGATGACCTAACAGGCCACACTGAAAACAACGCACTGTATCACAGTCAGTATTAAGATGGGATAAAGACCCACACCGATAACAGCTTTTCGGTTGGCCTGCATAGAACAGGATGCCTCTATCTCAGCCAAAATAGAAAGAGCTGGGAAAGGGCTGTATGCCATGATCTGTCTGGCATAATTGTATTCCAAAAGTCCATCCACCTGTCCAAAAACCATTGTGTTCCATGATGGGACTAGGGTGACCAATGATTGTGCAGCGTTTCTCAAGCCAAAAATTAATATCTTTGATATCTACCCCTTTATTTTGAAACAATACTGTTACTGTTTTGACTGTGGATTTAGTGATAGGTATGGCTATAAAATCATTCCATACAGCTGAATCCTTGACCACATAGTAAAGCCTCCGGAATTTATCCGGAAATGTCATAGTGCAAAAGCTAATGTCATAAACATGTTCCCCAGGTGACTGAATAAAAGCGTATACTTCCGTTGGACTAAACTCCATAGAATCTTTCAGTAACACTTTACCAACCCAAAGTCTATTGGGTGTAATAGGAGCCAGTCCTTTATACTGTAGATGGACTAAAAACTACCTCTTAGCAGCTGTAGAGGGCTTATGAAAAAGACCAGCAAAGGTTTTAGCATTCTGGGTGCCTGAAACAGAGTCAGGGGTGTCCTGTCCCTGAGACACTCCTTCCACCTCCGCTTGTCCCATACCTGTGGTGCCATGCTGTGGCTCTATACCTGTATCCATGGAGGTAGTGACAGGAAGCAAATTAGATGCCAAACTTAGCACAGGATCGGCCACCTCTACCATGTCTGCTCCTCGGGAAACCATACCTGGTGCAGCAACTCCAGTGACAGCCACTATCTCAGATAGCGCAGCTGCAGATAAGTGGGAATGGGACTTAGCAGATAGAGAGGACTTACTCCCTATACTGGGGGAAGCTTGTAGAGTGTTCATTTTCAGATTTGCAGCTTGTGGAGACCCTGGCAACAATATCACAGGGTTAGGTATCCAACGACCAGACTCAAAAATCCAACCTGCCCGTTGCAATACGTCTCCAGGAATCCAATCTGATGGAGTACCACTGAACTCCAGTTCTTCATCCGAGGACATCTGAATTGCAGAACCATCTCCTAAATCAGGCAAAGAGGTATGAAAACAGTCCAGTCCTGCACCTCCTGGCAACCATTTACTCGTTGCCTGCAAAGGGCTAGTCAAGGACCTCTTGCGTTTCTTTTTCTCCTCATCAAGCTTTGTTTTCTCCTGAAGAAATTCTTGCTCAGCTGCTGACAACATGTCCAGCAATTGCTGCCATTTACTATCCAACTGTAATTGCAGCAAAGCCTCGTCAGCTACAAAAGCTTCCTCTGGAACTTAATCCGAAATGCGTACTTTATCAGTCTGGGCTACCAAGGGCCCCATAACATCCTCAGGAGCTGCCAAATCTTCAGGAACCTAGCTCAACACCTCAGAGTCTCCAGCAGCAGGATCTTCTCCATCCACCACCTCCTTCAGAGTGAGGTCTGCCATCCCTGCAGACAAATGGACAGCGCCACCTGTCTACAGAGTAGGGGAATTTTCTCCAGTGTCCTGGCCAAATGTCCCTCATTCACTAAAAATACCACCAACAGCTTAATCTGGTTCAATTTCAGTTGCTTACCATCTGTATCCCCCTTCCCCCCAGTTGCCCCTGAGAAAGGGACTTCTAGGTCCAGTGGGCTTACCAGGTCAACAAAATTCAACAAACAAACAAACATGTATGAAACTATGCAGTAAATCAACATCTAGAAATGCTCTTTTAGCATATGCAAGTTGCCACCCGAGACACATCTTAAAGAATATCTCAAAAGGACAGATGATGAGATTAACAAGAAATACATCCAGTCGAGAACAGTTTGAGATAGATGCAGGAATGTTGGTTACAAAGTTTAAAGATAGAGGTTATGATGAAAATGAAGTTACATTGGCAAGATACTCTGTACAAAATATGGATAGAAATTACCTCTTAAAATCGAAAGATAAGAAAGATACTAACAATGTTCTAAATTGTGTTATAGAGTATAATCCTCAGAGTTACATCATTAGGGATATTCTTAAAAAGAACTGGGACATTTTGAATCTGAAACCTAATTTGAAAGATGTGTCAAAAAAATTTCCGACACTGGCATACAAATGGGGCAGGAACATTTCTGACCTAGTGACTAGGAGCTTGTATGTGGCACCAACTGAAAGTAGAGAGACAACAATTCAAAACATCCAGGCAAAACTTCTGAATGGAACCTTCCGTTGCGGAAATTGTTCTTATTGTGGACATTTAAATACAGGTAGCATCTTTAAGCATCCCACTAAAGGTAGGATCTATCGTAATAAGCATTGTGTTACATGCTCTTCAGAATTGGTTGTTTATGTAGCTATTTGCAGCTGTTTACATTTTTATGTAGGAAAAACTAAGAGACATTTTAAACTTATGATTGCAGAGCATTTATGATGTATTAACAATAAGGATACAAAGAATGCTTTATCTTTACATTGCAAGATGGCAGGGCTTGGACATACCTACAAATTTCAAGCAAATGCCCAAGGGGGGAATTTAGCTAAGCTACTTTTGAGAATGGAAAGCATATGGCAATATGGGCTACACACCCATAAATATAAGGTCTTCAATGCCAGTTTCAGTATTTTGCCATGTTTGAAATATAAATAATAAGCTATCTGTATATATGAATATAATGAATTTATAGTAATTCTAATTGCCTTTGTAGTATGGTGTGTAATTACAGGGATGTGGATTCAAATGCCAGTTTCAATGTAGTGTCTTTTTGAATTATATTTAATATGCACACTGCATATATGATAATAATGTATTTGGGATATATTTTTAATATCTTTATCTGTATTTTGCTTTTTTTGTAGTACGGTGAGTAACTATTATATTCTTGCTGTCACTTTAAATTATTCTTCAGTGCTTTCTTATGCTATATATAAAATGGACGTCTGGCTCTTTAAGGGCTTATTTTAAGTGATGATGTTACAAGCACACAAGCCACACCTGGAAAAAGCATCAGAGTGATGTGAAACGTTGGCTGTGTACACAGGAGAGGGGATGCTGCTATGTACTGTTTGCCTAGTTTTATTAAACAGTTTTAACTAGATCGAGCATTCATGGTCTGTTTTCATTGCAGTGCTGAGCTGCCCTATTCTTTTGTTGCTACTCTGTTCCGTTTTTTGAATAGTTGGCACTGGCTTCACGTTTGTTAGCCACCTGTTCCTTGGAAAATTACTTCTGACTGTGAATGTTCTTTTATTTCATGTACTGCATACGGAGCCTTGGTGTGCCCACCACCTTTTGGGATTTAGGCAACAGAGGGTGCTGGTCAAGGGGGTTAAGTCAGAGGAGAGGGAGGTAATGAATGGGGGTTCCACAGGGGTCTGTCCAGGGTCTGGTCCTCTTCAACATGTTCATTAGTGAAATTGGTGAAGGAATCCAGGGCGGACTGTGTCTCTTCACAGAAGACACAAAACTATGTGGGAGGGTGGATAGTGAAGAGTGAATAAGGGATATGCAGAAGGACCTACAAAATCTTGAGGGCTGGGCAAAGGTCTGGAAGTTAAAATTCAATGCTAGAAAGTGCAATGTAATGCACCTAGGGGAAAAAGAACCCCAAGATGGAGTAATGGATGGGAGGGGAGAGACTTAGCAGTACAGATGAGGAAACGGGTCTAGGAGTTAACATCATTAACTCCCTTAAACAAATGAGTCAGTGCAACAAGATCTATAGAAAGGCTAAATGGACACTGAGATATATTGGGAGTGGATTGATAGTAGAAGAAAAGAGGTAATACTTCCCCTCTACAGATTCCTGGTGAGGTCTCACCAGGAGTCTGCACCCAGTTCTGGAGTCCTCACCTCAGAAAACACAAGGATAGGTTGGAGACAGTGTGGTGCAGAGTGACCAGAATGATTCAGGGACAGCAGGGTAAATCCAACCAGGAGTGCCTCAAGGTACTAAATACGTACTCATTGGAAGCCAGAAGGGAGAAGAGAAATATGATTTAGAGCTTCAAATTCCTCAAGGAATTAATAAAGTGAACTGTGGGGAATTATTTAGCATGAATACCTCCTTGCAGTCATGTGGACAAGAGTGGAGATTTGGAGGTGGGAGGTTCAAGAGGGATGTGAGGAAGTTATTCTTTATGGAAAGGGTGGTGGAACCTTGGAACAGTCTGTCAGCCGATGTGGTGGGAGTGAACACAGTCAGGGGATTCAAGCAGGCCTGGGATAGAATGAAGAGAATAGTTGTTGTCCAGGGCAAAAGGTCCAGGGAAGAGAATGGGGAGAGGACCAGGAGGGTTAGTACCCTGGAGGAACATTAGGTCCCAAGGAAGGTTCCAAGGATTATGGAGCTTGGGCAGACTGGATGGATCTTAAGTCTTTTACTGTCATCACTGTCTATGTTTCTGTGGCAAAAAAAATGGCAGAATCATTATATGTAATGGCATTACAAGAGATTATAAAAGAAAAGGCACCTTGGCAAAGTAGTCATGAAACCAAGTAGTACAGCAGGGTTTCAAAATGGGATGGGTATGTGACTATGGGTCAAAAAGATCTAGGGGTCACTTTAGAGTGGGGAGGAAGGGAGGGGAGCAGGTAAGGGGAGGGAGGTGGGGGGAGTTGTTAGCTGCTAAAAAGAACAAATTCTAGCCAGAGCTGATAGGGCTGTAAAGAGTTACTAAGTGACCAAAGTTACACATGTGTGTAGGAATTATTCAACACCTATGTGTAACGTGGCCATTTTTATGAGGTGTTGCACTAAATTTTCAACATTTACATTTTGTGACCCCATCCTCATGAAAATGCCACGTCATTTTGTTCACTTGTCCCAAAAGGTGATTTTGCAAAGTGAACATGCTATTTTGTGCCACAGGTGTGAAAACACATATTGAGCAGGTTGTGGAAAATGACAACTGTCCTTTTTTGAAGAAGGTGTGCAAAAATGGCAATGTTGAAAATGTAAAGTGGAAATATTACAAATTGACAAAGTTAGGAGCGTGTGTATAAACTGTGCAACACCTACTAGTAACGCATTCATTTTTTGGGCTTTTTGGGACCCCACCTCATGAAAAGTGGCACTGTCATTTTGTGAATCGATCCCGAAAGGTGATTCTGCGCAGTGACCGCAAAATCACCTTTTGTGACTGAGTAACAAAATGATAGTGACAGTTGTCTCAAGGTAGGGTCCCAAGAACCCCATATTAAAAATTTGGGGCAAAAATTTCCCAAAATGGTTGATTTATCAGCACAAGTTGAAAACTCCATTGAATGGCATTATAGCACGCTTATCTTAGATTCTTCAGTTTGCGGTTCGGCTTTGAAGAGTGCAGTTGTGTCTTGGTCCAGAGAAGAAGATGGTGACAACCTCCAGAGGTAAGCATGGAGTAAGGGGAGGTGGGTGCTCAGTGGGCGGATGGGGAAGGGGAACTGAAGCGACAAGGGGGGACCATTTTCTTTGTTACAGGAAAAAAAAACTAGTGGAGCTTTGATGAGGGACCGTTTTCTTATTTACAGGAAACAGAAAACATTTGGGCACACTGGGTGGGCACCCAGTGTGCCACATGACTGGGGTGGTTATGCAGGATGCTGAAATGGGGATTGGGCACCTTGATGTCAGTGAGGGATGGGAGGGAAGAAAAAAAGTTAGGCACATTGCAGTGGGCTCCCAGTGTGCCACATGAATTGGGGGGCACATACAAATCTTTCAGCACACTGGGGTGGGCACCCAGTGTGCCACATGACTGGGGCAGTTATGCAGGATGCTAAAATGGGGATTGGGCACCTTGATGTCGGTGGGGAGTGGGAGGGAAGAAAAAAAGTTTAGGCACATTGGGGTGGGTTCCCAGTGTGTCACATGAGTTGGGGGGCACAGATAAATCTTTAGGAACACTGGGGTGGGCTCCCAGTGTGCCACTTGAGTTGATGGGGGGGCACAGAATACTGCAAAGCTGATGGAGGTGCCGCAACTACACATGTGCAGCACTCCCACATGCACAGTTGCAGTGAATGGCATTTTGCTTTTCACATGACAGCACTAGCTGAAATGCTCATGCACGTGAGTCACGCATGCACAGTTCATGCACTGGAATGTGGAAGTAGCAGTTGAAATAGTGCGGCTTTTATTCCGTAGTGGCCGATCATGGGGAAGGGATTCAAGCTCCATTGGGCTTTTGAAAGGATACTTCCAAAAGTCCAATGGAAGGTTTCACAATCAGCCACTTTTAGAGCTATGGTCTGATCCAAATAGGGCTGTAGGCTCTGCCCACAGCCCTAAAAAATAGCAGCATAATATCAACATGGCATTATACCACAGATTACCTAGTAGTGCAATTAAGGTGAAGGACAGAACAGCAGCCAGGGTACAAATGTGTGTTTCCTTTCTTCTCTTTGCAGTTTGAGATCCAACATAGAGGATGCAAGGCCTGGAATGAGTGACCAGTTTGAGCAACAACTCATATCCTGGGCAAGAGAGAGAAAAAAGGGAAGTTGGAAGGCAGTTTTTAGCAAACCTGGTGGGTCAGTGCAGTGGGAACAGCAAGGCACCCATTGATGGCATCATCCAAATCAGCCCAACAATGGTCCAGACAAGGGCCAGTTGAGTACGGATGAGTAGGGCCACAGCAGTACAGTTTCCAAAGGAGGTATACTACAAATCAACAAGATGGGGGAGGGGGGATGCATGAAAAAAGGTGAGCCAAACCTGATGCAAATAGTCCAAAAAAGATCAGCATTCCATTGATTTAGAGGCTCACTCACTGGCAGGATTTTTTTATAATTTATTGAAATAACAACATACTAACATGCCAGGTAGTGAAAATGCTCACTGGCCACAAAAAATATCTTCACTAACCCTTCATCATGCTGCTCTAGCATAGCCTCAAGTAGGTAGGGGGGGATTTTGATTAGATGACTAATAATGAACTGCAGGAATTGTTATAGCAGACATTCTGGGTGCCCATGCCAGGGTCAGGGGTGCCTCTGTCCAAAAAGCTATGCAAGCCAGGGAAAGGGACATTGCAACCCATAGGGCTAGAAGGTACATTGCATCTATGGCTGCCAGTACTGATGTCAACTGCTCCTGGGTTCCTACCTGTACCAAAGCCACTCCTCTCCCTGCATATCCCCCAGATGAGGCTACAACTTCCAGCCCCTGGTCCAAGGGTCATACTGACACAGATTCCAGTTCCCTTGTCTCTGCACCTGGCCCCTCAACTACATAAAATTCCATTGGGACAGTTTCCTCAATGAGCACTGGTGTCTTATGCAGCTGGTCCTCACCTGACCCCACTGCTGCCACTATGGGTGATGCCAGTGCTGGCACCATGGCCAGGCCTGTGAATACACTGCCAGCACCACTGGTGTCGGGCCCAACCTCACTGGCCCCATTGCCTGTGTTCTAGCTGGCTTTACCCATAACCCTGCTACCACCTCCACCTGCCCTGCAACCTGGCAATCCTCCACAGCCAAGTTCCCTGGATCCACAGCCCCAGCCAGTTGGCTTTCCCATTACACCACTGATGCTACAGGAGAAGATGGGCAAGCTGTTGGCTCTGATGGTGAAGAAGGAGAAAACACAGCCAGAGGCACCAGAGAGGGATGAGGGACAAGTGACTGGGTCATCAAGGATGGGGCATTTGAGGCAGCAGAAAGCTACAATGATGGCCCAGGTGTCATACATATCTATCACTGAGCCAATAGGATTGCAATCAGACATAGACACATAGAATTTGCCTGCAGATACTTTCCCCTAGGTTCATCAAATCTGCCTGTTTCCCTACTTGTATCAGCAGCTGCAGACCCTACTTGATCCTAGGCTTAGCTTCTCCTTCCCCTCTATAGGGTACCCTTATGCTGATCCCATGCATTCTTGAATTCACCCACTGTGTAGGCACTTGCTTGAGAAGGCACACCAGTAGACTGCTGGGGTGGTATTTGTAAATGTTTTCACATTACTCAATAGGCCCAAGGAGTCAGAGTTTGAAAAGGATTCAGAAAAGGAAAAAGAAAAAGGGATAGGGTAGAAAGAAAACATAAGGTGGCTATTATGTGCAACTGGGTGAAATGATAGGTGAGCTTCACAATTTATACCAGTCTGTTAATGGAATTATAGCCACAAAGGGTCCAAGACCTGTGAACCTATTACAGTCACATCATGGCAATGAAAGTGTCAAAAGGGTGCTAGGGATGGTTGGAGTGATGATGAGTTTCAGAGATGGATGCAAGATGACACCAGCAGGGGGCCTTGGATCTTCCTCTTCTGTAGGCTCTAGAAGCTGGGGGGGGGGCAATACAGCATTCAGATATTGGCGTCCCAGTCTAACATTACCAGCCTTCAAGATAGGACTTTACATCAGGAAGTAGTGGTTATTAGTGGGGAGTTCAGGAAAGGGGAGGAAGGTGGACAGTATTACTACTACTACAACCACTGGACATACAAGGTGGAGGCCTGTAAATACAGGCATGAATGCTTTGCCTATGGTAAGAACCATCCCTTCATACAATGCACAAAAGGGATGAACCCAGAGCCATTTTTTTAAAGGTTATGGCAAGCTATTCAACCCCAATAAAGGTGTAACATATTGAGTATTAGGACAGACAACACATGGGTAGTTTATAGCATCAGTGGGAAACTGGGGGCTAGGTCCCATAGAAAACCTCATGAAAATGTTGATTTTGAATGTACAGTTTAGGACAATGCATGTACCAGGTATTGACAATGAAGTTGCTGATGCTCTATCTCATTCACTTGGGAACAGAAGAGGGAAGTGTGTCCAGGGAAGTGGCTCTGTTTTATTTTCTTCTGTTTTAATTGTGATATTTGAATAGTTTGTACTTTAAATTAGCGCTGTGAGTTGCAACTGTTACTTGGGCTGTGATATTGTAACTGCTGGTGGCTTGTGTACTGGTTGTGGGAACAGTTGTTGGCTGTGATATTTAAAGTAAAATTTTAAATATGTACTGTTTGCCTGGTTGAGGGGGGGGCAATTACAGGAACCATCTTATCATTCATTTTTCACTTGGGAACAGAAGAGGGAGGTGTGTCCAGGGAAGTGGCTCTGTTTTATTTTCTTCTGTTTTAACTGTGACATTTGAATAGTTTGTACTTTAAATTAGTGCTGTGAGTTACAACTGTTACTTGGGCTGTGATATTGTAACTGTTGATGGCTTGTGTGCTGGTTGTGGGAACAGTTTTTGGCTGTGATATTTAAAGTATTTTTTTCTGTTTTAATTGTGATATTTTAATACTTTGTACTTTAAATTAGTGATGTGAGTTACAACTGTTTAAATTAATACTGTGAGTTACAACTGTTACTTGGGCTGTGATATTATAACTGTTGGTGGCTTGTGTGCTGGTTGAGGGAACAGTTGTTGGCTGTGTTAAAGCCCCTCCACCCACCCAGTGTTGCAGGCTTTCTTAAATACTGAAAAGCCACTGGTGGTTTGCCTTGAAAGCTGTGAGGGAGAAGCATGTGGAGATACAAACTGCCTGTATGAACTAACTCTTAAAGCTACTTGTCAGGTGGTAAAAGTTCAGACACAGGGTGTGTAGGTGGGTGGAGACAGAAAGGTTTACCAAGCCCACAGGGTCTCTTGCAATGATTGTTATGATATGAAAGCTAGCCTTGTTATGTATTGTCATATTTGGATTTGATATATATTAATGTGGTAATGTATAACTAAGCTACAGATCTAGCATACTCGGGGCTGGGATAAGTATTTAGATTCATAAGAGTTGCAATACACTGAGGGGATTGCACTAATGTGTTACTCTATTAATGTAGTACACTGAGGGGATTGTATTAATGTGCTACTAAATAAAGGCCATCAAATGAGGACCAGGGGGTTAAAGAAGGACTGATATCAGACTAGTAATAAAGCATATAAATATGAGAATAAGAACTGGGTGACAGGAGTGGGGATACACTTAAGCCAATCACGGGGGACAGGTGTGGGGATACACTTAAGCCAAACACAAATAATGGGGAGTAGGTGTGAAGGGCTGCAAGGGGGGAACATGAGGGGCAGTGGAAGTGGACAGATATGGATATGGGTGGGTGGAGGCTGCAGAATAGATGGTGGAATGATGGGTGCCATGGAGGGAGGGCAGCAGGCACAGGGAGGATAGTGAGTTGCAATGCATGTGGGGTGGCTGCTTGGATGAATTTATTATGGAAACTGGGAGGCTGTTCAATTTGCTGCAGGCTAAGGAAATTGGAGGATGAAGTAATGGGGTTATGGAGGGAACTAAGGAGAGAGAGGAAGGGGGAGCTGAAGCAGGAGTGATGCCACTAAGATGGAGCAGGGAGATGCAGAGAGGGAACTGCAGAGTTAAAGATGGGAATATAAGGAGGATGAGGGAGGTAAGCAGAGGTGCAGTAGGAGGAGGGAGGGATCAGGGAAGGAGAAAGGAGTCAATGGGCACCATTGTGGGGTTATCAAGCAATATGTTTGCAGTGTTGGCAGAGGAAGAGGAGGTATTGGAGTTGTGAGAGAGTGGGAGTGAGTTAGGGAAGGTCCAAGATGCAGGAATTACAATGGGAAATAGAGATGGGAAAGGAAGGGTAGGGTAGAGGAGAAGGGAAAGGCGGTAACAGGAGGGGAGGAAGCAGGGGGGGAATGATGCAAGGAGCACAAAAGATGATGATGAGGGATGTAAGGAGGGAGGCAGCAGGGTTCCGATGGAGTGGGCAAGGATCACAGTGGAAGGGGGTCAGGATCAGAATGATGGTGGGGTGTTGGTGCTTGGGGACTTCATACTGATGGGGATAAGATGGGGAGGAAGGGGGGAATGCACACTCATATCTGGGTCAAGGCAATTCAGAGGTTGACCGTAGACAGGATAGGCAGGCACTTCTCAAGTGTGAAAGCAGGTGGAGGATGAAACCACATGTGGTGGTTCATATGGGAACAAATGACTTGGCTGGGGAAACAGTGGAGGTGGTAAAGGGGAGGTTTGAGGAATTGGGTAGGCAGTGTTAGGAGGTGGAGGTATCGGTGGCATTCTCTGAGGTGCTACCAATATCATGTGCAAGTACAGAGAGAAAAAAAAAGGATAGAGGAGTTCAATGGATGGCTGAGGGACTGGTGACAAACCAGGAAATATGGACTGGTGTCAGACTGGGGCAGGACCTGGGACAACAATGATCTATATGCAGGGGACAGGTTACATTTGAGCAAGGAGAGGAAGGCCATACTCAAAGAAGGCATACAGGGGTATCTTTCAACAAGGGTAGACTTAAACTAGGAAGGAGGGGTGGGGAGGGGACTGTTGTTCAAAACAACGTCCAGAAAGGGGAGCATATGCTCACCCCCCTAGTTAGAGGTGAAGCCAGTGAGGAGAGGGCACAGACAGGACCAAAGGGGGGAAGAGGAATGGTAAGGTTGGGGAGACAACAGGTTGGAAGGTGGTCTCACTGAACGCAAGAGGCCTAAGGTACAGAACTGTTGCATTACAGGCTCTCTTGGCAGTGGAACTGGTGGACATAATGGCCATCACGGAAACATGGGCCACCCAGTACCAGTACTGGGACATGATGATCCCAGGGTACAGACTATTCAGAAAGGATAGGGCTAAGGAAAATAGTGGGGTGGGATGGCGATCTATGTGAGGGAGGGGATTAAGTGCATAAGGAGGAAGGAGAGGAGGGGAGAACAGAAGCTCTGTGGATGCAGTTCCAGGATGCGAGGAATAGGTCACTGAGGATGGGGATAGTGTACAGACCACCATCACAGGGTTGTGACCTGGACCAGGAACTGGCAGATCAAATTTGAAGGGTAAGCAGGAAGGGAAGGGAAGCATGGTGGTGGTGGGAGATTTCAACATACTCGAGGTGGATTAGAGCACACCTGCCACTGAGTGCAAGAGAGGGGGTCCTGTTGGAAGCTTTTCAGGACACCTTCTTGACACAGCTGGTACAGGGGCTGACACAGCTGGAAAGGACTTTGGACCTTGTACTGCATAATGAGGAAGTTGTATGGAATCTAGAAGTGGGGGAACTGCTTGCTGAGAGTGACCATTATTCGGTGTGGTTCACGCTAAGCATGGGGCACGGGTACAAGGGTGGTTGAGTTTAGGGGCCAAGACTTTAAGATGATGGGGGAAATTCTGAGCAAGCACCTGGCAGACATCCAACAACACATGGATGCAGATCTGAAATGGAATTTAAAAAGGGGAGGGCTGGTGGAGGCAACAGAGACCTGTACTAGGGAAAACAAAACAAGAAGGGCAGGACAAAAAAAAAAAAAACAGCTGGCTGTCACCAGAGGTCAGGGAAGTGGTGAGAGCCAAGTGGGTGACATTTCAGATGTATAGGAAAATGGGGAGGGGAGAAGATAAAGATGTATACAGGGAAAAGTCTTGGGAGGTCACCAGACAGTCGGGGGGGGGGGGGGCAAAGCTTCTATAGAGCTGAGACTGGTGCAGGAGATCAAAAGAGGAGAAAAAGACTTCTTCTGTTACATAGGTGAGAAAAGGAGAAGCAAAGACCAGCTTGTGAGGATCAAGAAAGATGGATGGTGGGTGGAGAAGGGGGCAGAGCAGGCAGAGGCACTGAATGAGAACTTCTTGTCTGTGTTCACACAGGAGAAGGGGGCAAATATCTCAGGCAAGTGGGAGGGTGAATAAGGGTGGGAGAGGATGACAGCTGTAGGGATTACAGAGGATAGGGTGCTGGAGGGGTTGAGAGAATTAAGAGTGGACAAAGTGCCTGGGCTGGATGGCATTCACCCTAGAATACAGAGGGAACTGGCAGTGGTCTTTGTGGGGTTGCTGGCCGACCTGTTCAATACCTCCCTGGACACAAGATGTGTGCCACAGGACTGGAGGATGGCCCATGTGGCGCCCATCCATAAAAATGGGCCAAAGGATGAACCAGGGAACTACAGGCTAGTGAACCTCATCTCGATCGTGGGAAAACTCATGGAGACCATCCTAAAGGAGAGGCTTGTGAGCTTCTTGGAGGCAAACGGTATCCAGGATGACCAGCAACATGGGTGTGTCACGGCCAGATTATGTCAGCCAAACCTGGCTGATTTCTATGACTGGGTGACACGGGAACTGGACAAGGGCCATGCTGTGGACGTCCTGTACTTGGACTTCAATAAGGCTTTTGATTCTGTGCCACATTGGAGATTGGGGGGGAAGCTGAAGTATGTGGGGACAGGACCAAAAATGGTGACCTGGATCATGAACTGGCTGAAGGGGAGACAGCAAAGGGTGGTGGTAGGGTTGGAACTCTCATCACCGAGAGCGGTGACGAGCAGGGTACCACAGGGTTCTGTGCTGGGACCAGTACTGTTTGGGATTTTCATTGCAGATATCTAGAAATGGGATCCAGAGCAAAATCAGTCTTTTCATAGACAATATCAAGATGGGAGCTCTGGTAGATGACACGGAGGGGGGAAGGGATTGTAGGAGGACATGAATAAGCAGCAGCAGTGGTTAGATAAATGGCAGCTGGGGTTCAATGCCAAGAAAGGCAAGATTCTGCACCTTGGAGCCTGGAACCAGGGGAGAGATTATCACTTAAATGGAGTTCAGTTGGGTTGCTCCACAGAAGAGAAGTACCTGGGATGATCATAGTGGAGCATGGACAACTCTGTTCAGTACAGTAGAGTGGCGGCAAAAGCCAACAAAATGCTGGGGTGTATAACTAGAGGGACTTCCACCAGAATTAGGGAGGTTTTCCTGCCTCTGTATAGGTCACTGGTCGGGCCCCACCCAAAGTACTGCGTGCAATACTGGCACCTGTTCCTGAAGAAGGACATTAAATTGTTGGAGGGAGTACAGTGTAGAGCTACAAAGATGATCTGAGAACTGGAGGGCGAGCCATACGAGGAAAGGCTGGGGGAGTTGAATATGTACTCTCTAGAAGAGAGGAGGGACAGGGGAGATATGATTGAGACCTTTAAGTACCTGAAGGGAATAAACAAGACTAATACAGAAAGGATTTTCCAGAAGAGAAAGGGAAGGGAGATGAGAGGACACCAACTGAGACTGGAGGGGGGGTAGATTCAGGAGAGAGATGAGGAGACATTTTTTCACAGAAAGAGTGGTGGGCAAGTGGAACTCCTTGTTGGGTGAGGAAGTGGCCTGCAAGATGGTAGACAGCTTCAAGAGGGGTTGGGATAGGAGAAGGGGTAATAGGATGGGGGAAGGGAGGGGCAGCAGCATTATAAGGTGCTAGCTGCACACTAGAGCAGACTCGATAGACCATGAGGCCTGCTTCTGTTGGCATTTTTGTATATTCATATTTACAGAGGGAGAGGTTTTGAGAGCTGGCACCAGAAGCAGAGTCAAAACCCAGGGAAGTCCTGCCCTATCTGTGAGATTTGGTGATTCAGAAGAGTGGAAGTTGCTCAAGAACTTGCTAGTGCCTATCAGGAGGGCAGCATACCAAAGGGATGTGGACACCTTTCTCAGGGTAAGGGAGCAGCTAGGGTGGAAAGCTGCTTGGCCACTGCAGAAGTACCAGTTGTGTGCATACCCCCTCCACATGACGTGCCAGGGCTCTACATTGGCAAGGATGGGGTGGCATTTAGCAGCAATTGCATGGTTTGGAAAGGTTATGGTGGTGAGTGACATAACACAGTCTTTTAAGGTATGCAAGATGCTCAAAGAGTGGGCATGAGGAAACCCCCAAAAAGAAGATATGCAGCACCCAATCAGCCCAGCATTACTGGTGAACAGTCTTGCCCAACGTTTGTTCATCAGCTCGGAGGCGCATATGTTTCAGATAGCCGTTTTAGTGAGTTTTTGTGGTGCTTTTCGGGTATCTGAGATCATCCAGCCAAGCAAACCTGGGGCCTTGCTAGTGGCATTGGGCAATGACAACATTGCAGTGACTGCCAAAGGAGTATCTGTTTTCCTAAAGTAGAGTAAGACAGACAAGGGAGCCAAGGGTTCCTGGTGCAGACAGGTCTCCTCCTGGGGTGCACTGGGACATAAAGGAGTGGGTATCTGCCTATAGCCAACAGCTGAAACCTGTGGGATAGACTTTTTTCCACCACAAGGATCGATCCCCCTCACTGCATTTCAGTTCTGTCATCTGCTGGACAAGGCCCTACGAGAGTTAGAAATGGTGGACCTTGCCATGTTTTGTTCAGATCATTGCAATTATGTACAGTGCCTTCAGAAAGTATTCACCCCTCTTGGATTTTGTAACATTTTGTTGTGTTACTACCAGCATTTTTAATGCATTGAAATTATTTTTTTTTTCCCCCTTGATTCACACAGCATACTCAACAATTTAAAGGGGCAAAAATATTTTTGTTGTGTAACAAACATTTATGAAACATTAAAAACTGAAATATCTTGTTTACTTAAGTATTCACCCCCTGAGTCAATACTTTGTAGAAGCGCCTTTGGCAATTACAGCTTTGAGTCTTCTTGGGTATGTCTGTATCAGCTTTGCACATCTGGATATGGGGATTTTCGCCCATTCTTCCTTGCAGATTTGCTCAAGCTCTGTCAAGTTGGATGGGGAGCGTCGGTGAACCGCAATCTTTAAGTCTTTCCACAGATTCTCAATGGGATTCAAGTCTGGGCTTTGGCTGGACCACTCAAGGACATTCACCTTCTTGTTCTGAAGTCACTCCAGTGTTGCTCTGGCTGTATGCTTGGGGTTGTTGTCCTGTTGGAATGTAAATCTTCGCCCCCAGTCCAAGGTCTATTGCAGACTGATACAGGTTCTCCTCAAGGTTGCGCCTGTATTTGGCTCCATTCATTGTTCCCTCTATCCTGACAAGTGCCCCAGTCCCTGCCACTGAAAAACATCCCCATAACATGATGCTGCCACCAACATGCTTCATGGTAGGGATGGTGTTACACGGGTGATGAGCTGTGTTCGGTTTGCGTCAGGCATAGCGCTTTGCATTCAGGCCAAAGAGTTCAATTTTTGTTTCTTCAGACCAGAGAATCTTTTGCCACATGGTCTCAGAGTCTGCTATGTGCCTTCTTGTAAACTCCAGGCATGCTATTATGTGGCCTTTTCTCAGGAGTAGCTTCCGTCTAGCCACTCTTCCATAGAGGCTACATCTGTGAAGTGCTGCAGAGATTGTTGTCCTCTGGACAGGTTCTCCCATCTCAGTCATGGAACACTGTAGTTCTGTCAGGGTGGTCATTGGGTTCTTGGTCACTTCCTGACCAAGG
The DNA here is from genome assembly GCA_016271365.2 of Neoceratodus forsteri. Taxonomy (NCBI): domain Eukaryota; kingdom Metazoa; phylum Chordata; order Ceratodontiformes; family Ceratodontidae; genus Neoceratodus; species Neoceratodus forsteri. The sequence continues at coordinate 622,355,419 of CM028137.1, read as the reverse complement.
TCCTGCCTCGAGTTGCTCAGTTTGGGAGGACGGCCTGCTCTAGGAAGAGTCTGGGTGGTTCGTATTCTTTCCATTTCTAATGATGGACTTGACTGTGCTCCTGGGAACTTTTAACACCCTAGAAATGTTTTTATACCCCTCCCCAGATCTATGACTCCTCACAATTCTATCACGGAGTTCTACAGACAGCTCCTTGGTCTTCATGGTAGAGTTTCTGCTCTGACATGCACTGTCAACAGTGAGACCTTATATAGACATGTGTATTTCCTCTGAAATCATGTCAACCATTTGAACTACCACAGGTGGACTCCACTCAAGTTTTAGAGTGATCTCACAAGGAAATTGGATGCACCTGAGCTCAATTTGGAGTGTCATAGCAAAGGAAGTGAATACTTATCAAATCAAGACATTTCAGGTTTTTATTTTAAATTACATGTACAAAAAATTCCAGATGTTTCATTCCACTTTGACATTATAGAGTAATTTGTGTAGATACGTGACAAAAAAATCCCATATAAATGTATTTTAATTTGAGTTTGCAACATCACAAAATGTGACAAAATCCAAGGGGGGGTGAATACTTTCTGAAGGCACTGTACTGTGTTTGTTTCTTCTCTTGAATTTGTACTTTGAAAAAATGTTCAATAAAAAGGTTGATGTTAAAAACAAAGGGATGATGGACCAGGAATATAACACTCACTCCTTTAGGACAGGGGTGGCATCACCTGACAGGATCGAAGGGTGGACAGACCCACAAATAAAGTCATTGGGTAGTTGGAATACCTAAGCATTTGAAAAATATGTGCACCCAAAATTATTTTAATCTTTTCTGTTCTGTTTTATTCACAGGTCAGGACTTCCGAACAAGGCAGGTGTGGATGTGAGGCCATTCCTTCATCCATTTGCTGGCAGTTACAGTGCAGAAGTTCTAGTGGGGAAGACTTTCCTTTCTCACTCCCAGAGTGTATGGATATGATGGTTGGGTTGAAGGAGGATGAGATGGGGAGCTACTCCCCTGAAACATTGCTAAAGCTTGATGCAAGACCCACCTGATGTGCTTATCATCCACTCTGGCAGAAAAGACTTGAGTCTCGTATGTCACGAACCCACTCCTGTGGGCCAGGCCCACTGAGCTCATAGCACCCACCCCTATCATACAATACAGTCCAATGCAGGGGGAACAGGAAAAACCCCCTCATGTCCTCCTAAAGTGCTCACTGAATTCACAACTGAACACTCACCACAAGGTCCCAGGGCTTCCTCTCTAATCTTGGTAAGGGTAAAATACAGTCTCAGTTCTGTAGCCAGGTGAGAACCCTACTCAGTTGCAGTACGAGGGGGGGGGGAGAGACCCAGGCATTATTATCTCTTCAGGATTTGCCCTCATAATCCCTGGATGGTGTCTTCTCACATGGGTGGTGCAGCGACCTATTCCCCCTTACAGACTCCTCCCAAGACTTATGTATTTCCCCTACTTTAGGCACCTAGTTTCCCTTTCAGGATCCTAGTCTTTGGTAGTGATGGTGGCACCTTCCATTTACAAGCTGGTCTCAGAATTTAATAAACCTTCCCACCTACACACACACAGATCACTCATAGGCAGTTTTTAAAAGCAAGTGCTTTTACTAAGATTTAAATAATTATCATACAAGACTTACAAATAAAAGATTTAGAAATTTAGTAACAGAATAACAAAAATAAAAGTGGAAATATACATGCAAAATGCACTGTAAAATGTAACTGTCTAGTTTCTATCTTGTTTGTGGGAAATCAGAAGTCCAGAAAATAAATGAAGTTTCTGCAAGAATTTTCCAAATCTCAGTTCTTATCACAGTCTGGCTCTTATGTTGTGTCAGAAGAGTGTCTCATGAAAGAGTGTCCCGTGCAATGCCCCAAGTTTCTGTTCTGAGGGCCCTTTTATAGGCCTGGTTCTCCAGTCTGTGGTTAGCTGGTGGCTTTATCATTTTAAGCAAGCTGAGGTCTCTCTTGCTCTTTTCCAAGTTTTGAAGGAATCAATATTATTAATTAGTTAGATTTCTTACAGTTCCGATATCCTAGCTGGCATTTTGTTATCTCTGTCCTTCCTGCCACCTAATAAAATGTATTCATTTATTTAGTTTTTGTTGACTGGGTAAGTGCACTAGACAAATCCTGCCTATTTTCAGGCACGACCTGGGGAAGGGGGATACAGATGAATGCCAACTGACCTTTAACCAGATTAAGCTGTTGGTGGTATTTTTAGTAAATGCGGGAAATTTGGCCAGGACCCCAGGGAAATTCCCCTACTCTTTTCGAGCAGTGCCATGGGATCTTTAACATCCACCTGAACTACCACCAATCCAGGCAAATGGGACCTCAGTTTAATGTCTCATCCGAAAGACGGCACCTCAGAAGTGCAGTACCCCTCTCACGCTGCACTACAGTGTCAGTACTGGGATACAAAGCCAAGTGCCAGATGTGGGAACTGAACCCACAGCCCTCTGATCTCCCGGCCTCAGAGGTGAGTGTGCTACCTACTGAGCCACTGACACTGTCAGAATACCATAAAAGTTCCTGGAACTTAAAGTATTTTTCACTTTGATTTTAAAGTTTTATGACAGGGGATAGTTTCTCCCATATCTTTGACAGTTTACAACCCCTGTTTCCCTTTGATTAGCATACCAGGAAATCCCAATCTTCTCTGAAATGTAACTTTAAGTTTCCTGTCAAATAAGCCTTCCTAGACTGTGGAATACACATCCTCTGTATGTAACCCTTTTAAAAAAAGAAACAAGGGCATCTTCCTGTCAAACCTTATCCTCGCCTGCTTTGGAATTTTAAACATAACCAAAATCACAGAAGAACATAAAACATATGTCTGTAATCTTACAGCAGAGGCCAACTCGCCACATCATGAAGTCCACTGAGCTGCAGAACAGGATGCGGGAAGACTTGGGACAAGTGCACTGTGAGTGGCCAATGGTGAAGGTGGTATGGTCCCACATGATACAAAGGCAGCAGTGGCACCATGCTCAGAATCACATCCCCACAGAGAGGGCATGTAGTTTGAATAACATGGCCATGTGGCACATCATGGAATCCATTGGGAGACGGTTGTTGCGGCATGACAGGATCTTGTTTTTTTCCATATACATTTTATCCTCCTGCATCATCAGCCCAGTCCCCAGCCCCCCAGCACTGGCTACCATGCCTACCCCAGCCACATGCCTGGTCAAGTGGATTGCCCACAAGTTTCCCACTTGTGGCAGGGATGAAAGGGGAGAGCTATTCCTCTCCCTCAATCAACATATTTAAGGCAGACCAAACTGTGGTGGTGGAGCAGCAGTATGGGTGTGGCAGCTGCTGTGCTTGGCTTCGTTATTCTGCTTTGGTGCTTTTTCCTCCAGTTTCTTCCCCATCCAACTACAGAGCACCAGGCTCAAGCATGGAGGCACACCTGCCTGATGTATCTCTGCAGTTCCCTCCCTATGCATGCCTCCCTGACATTACTTTATCTCCAGGCCTCCACTTGGGGGCAGCCTAGGCTGGACTGGCATACTGTACCTCCCTGGAAGAGGACAGCAGTCCATTGGACACTCAGTTCTCCCCTTCCCTGGCCAACATCCAGTAACCTGAATCCGTTCTCTAATTCAGGTCACTGGTATGGCAGGAAGAAAGGAGCTTTATACAGCGCCTCAGTTCTCCATGCCACTGGGCCACCTGGCATGATGAGATCTTGGCAAAAGTCCAGCAGTTATATGGCAAAAATAGGCTGCACCTATCAGGTTTGGGGAATGATAGATTTTTAGCTGACCTACGGCTGGCTTGAAAGATGTCCTGGTGTGATATGCTTGGGGAGGGGGGGGAGAGTGCCTAAGACACTGGACAATCATCATTTGGCAGCATATTAGTCCTGCAGTATCAAATGGGGGAATTAACAGGGTCCTTGTTCCTTTTCAGGTAGGCAGTGAGGCTAGAGAGAGGTGAGACCTTGGTGGCTAGTACCAGAAGCGAAGAAATATAGAATATAGAAACATAGAATCTGATGACAGATAAGGACTGCTTGGCCCACCCAGTCTGCCCATTTCCCTTCCTAATGGATAAGCTGCAGATCTTAGTTAACCAACAGCCTACTTCCTCCTACCCCCCACAATAATTACCTTATGTCTGTCCTATGCATTCTTGAATTCCCCACTGTTTTTGACTCCATGACCTTCTCAGGAAGGCCATTCCATGCATCCACAACCCTCTCTGTGAAAAAAACACTTTCTCACATTATCACTGAGCCGTCCCCCCTCTATCTTCAAATTGTGCCACCTTGTTCCTGCACATCACTTTTTTTGAAAGATGCTACCCTGTTGGACTTTGTTGATTCTCTTGAGGTACTTGAAAGTTTCTATCATGTCCCCCCTCTCCCTCCTTTCCTTGAGGGTATGCATATCAAGCTCCTTTAGTCTCTCTTCATATGGCTTCTGGTGCAGACCCTGCACCATTTTAGTTGCCCTCTTCAGGACAGCCTCCATCCTGTTTATGTCCTTGTGGAGATGGGGTCTTGAGAACTGCATGTGTTATTCCAGATGGGGTCTCGCCAACTGTCTGCACAGAGGGATAACAACTTCCTGTTTTCTATTGGTGATACCTCTCCATACACATCCCAGTATCCCCCCAGCCCTCTTTACTGCCTTCTCACATTGCTTTCCCACCTTTAGGTCATCTGATATGACTGCCCCAGGTCCCTTTCCATTGTTGTTGTTGTTAGCGTCTCACCCCCCACTGTGTACACTTCCCCTGGGTTTTTGTTACCCAGGTGCATTACTTTGCACTTCTTTGCACTGAATCTAAGCTGCCATACATTTGACCATTCTTCCAACCTTGCCAAGTCCCTTCTCATCCTTTCCACCCCACCTCATGTATCATCCCTGTTGCAGATCTTTGTGTCTCCTGCAAAGAGACATATTTTCCTTCCAGTCCCTCCACAATGTCACTTATAAAGACATTAAAGAGGACCAGTTACAGTACTGAACCCTGTGGTACCTTGCTAGTAATTCCTCTTTCTTCAGAGTGGACTCCGTTTACTAGTATCCTCTGTGTCCTATTGTTCAGCCAATTTTTTACCAAGGCTACCACTTTGGGATCCACTCCAAGGCTGTCTAACTTGTTTAGTAATCTTTTGTGTGGGATGGTGTCAAATGCCATACTAAAGTCTAGGTAGACCATGTCTACAGCCCCTCCCTGGTCTACTACTTTGCTCACCCAGTCAAAGAAGTCTGTTAGATTCATCTGACATGACCTTCCCACTGTGAATCCATGCTGCCTTGGGTACTGTGCCCCACAGGCCTACAGGTACTCAATAATTCTTTCCTTCAGAAGTGATTCCATCATTTTCCCTACCCTGAGGTCAAACTAACAGTTCTGTAGTTTCCTGCATCTGCCTTGCTCCCACTTTTGTGAAGTAGAATCACATCCACCCTCCTCCAGTCCTCAGGTACCGCCCCATCCTCCCATGATTTGTTAAAGAGGGTAGTCAGTGGTGTCACTTGTTCTCCCCTTAGTCATTTTAGAATTCTGGGGTGAATCCCATAAGGCCCCATTGCCTTGTCCACCTTCAGTTTTAAGAGTTCTTTCACAAAGCTTTCTTCTATGAATGGACTGGTATTGACCCACCTATCCAGAGTGTTTCTATTGTTTGGTTTAGGTACCTCACCCTCTTCCTCTTCTGTGAATACTGAGCACAAGTATTCATTCAGTATCCCTGCTTTTTCACTGTCACCCTCTGCCCACATTCCTTCCCCTTTAATAAGCCTCAGAATCTCTTTCTTGGTCTTTCTTCACTTCCTAATGTACCTGTAAAAGGATTTATCCCCCTTATTAACAGAGTTGGCTATCTTTTCCTCAGTTTGGGCCATTGCAAGTCTGACTGTCTTCCCTGTCTCCTTCTGTTTTAACTGATATAGTTCTCTCTCCTGCTCTTTCTGTGTTTCCTTATAGTTCCTGAATGCTATCCTTTTCTCCTTAACCTTCCCTGCCTCCTCTTTTGAGAACCATAGTGGCTTTTCCTTATTTTTTGTTTTGTTGATTTTCTTTACACAAAGGCTTGTTGCCTCTGTGATGGTAGTTTTGATTTTTCCCATTGTTTTTCCACCCCTCCTTCTTGCCTGTTTGCTAGTGTTTTTCTGAGGCATCCTCCCATTTTGCCAAAGTCAGCCTTCCTAAAGTCCAACACCCTTGATTTTGCATGGCTTGACTCTACAGCTGTGTTTATTGTGAACCACACTGTTTGGTGGTTACTTGTTCCCAGATGGCTATTCACTTCTAAATTTGAGATCCTCTATCCAACCCTGTTTGACAGTGCCAGGCCTAAGATTGCTCCCTCCTGAGTGGGTTACAACACTACCTGTCTGAGGCATGCCCCCTGTAGGGCATCAAGAATGACCCTGCTCTTGGATGTGGCTGCAATAAAGGCACTTCAGTTAACATCTGGCATATTCAGGTCCCCATCAACAATATCTCTCCTTTTTCTGCCATTCTAAGGATTCCTTCTATCATTTCCTTCTCCATTGCCTCCCTCAGAAATGGGGGTCTGTAAACAACCCCTGTGTGGATTGTGGTGGCATTTCTTGTCTCCAGGGTGACCCACAGTGCCTTCTCCCTTCCCTGTTTACCCTTTAGTTCTGTTGCTTTGATTCCTTCCCTTATCTAGAGAGCTACTCCTCCTCCTCTTTTACCCTTCCTGTCCCTCCTGTAGATTGTGTGCCTTGGCGTGCCAGCCATAGGTAATGAATAAATGTCTAATGCAGGTCACCAGTTGATGGCACCCTTGATTGGGGAGGCTCTTTGGAGACTGGATCATTCTGAGCTAGCCCTCATGCCTTGATGGCCTAGGGGCTTCACAAGGTGGTTAATCAGTGTGTCGATCCCCTCCAAAGGAAAGGGAGGGTCTATACACTTTAGATGAATAAATTGTAATTTGTAGCTGTGACTACCCTGCTGCTCATGTCACGCCAATATGGTTTACATTATATCTATTGTAATGATGCCAACAATTTGTGTACCAGTTCAGTTCTAATTGGCTCATATTAATAAATGCATGGCTGTGACAATTTTCTCCAAGCACACTGTGTGTCTCATTTGACCAGGTGAAGGCATGGTTGTGACCTAGCAGACCAACTGCATATCCTCATTATAACCCCATTATTTTTCACAGTGATGCCCTCTCTTGAAAAAAGAGCCACCTACTCATTTTTCTGTCAGACATATCCCATTGGAATAACTCAAATTCCTCATTCTTGGTGCCAGTTTCATTTTCTTCCCACACAGTGTCCCCTCTACATTCCTATACATCCTTCACTTCCAAGTATATCAGGCTGTCTGACTACTCAATTTTGCTGGTTGGGATTCTTATATGGCCTGATTTCATATCAGAATTAATGTCCCTATTTGCTTCCTTGTCCAGCTGGTGCCTGCACTATTCTTGTGCTACTCAGCTCAGCTGTCCTTCCTACCTTTGATGAACCCATACATCTAACTCCTGCAATGCAAAATACAAAAGTGGCACACAAAAGAGCTTCAGGCAGCAGAAACGTATCCTTCAGTAATTTTATTTTAATTAGGTACAAAATAGCCAGAAAGCAGGGAGCAATGCTATACCCAGTGCTTCATCTCCACACACTGAAGGCTTTGTCAGGGGGCATGGAGATAGAATGTATGCTCACTTAAAAACCAACTTGTAACTTAGGGGTATGTGTCAAGAAATGAAGTAATAAAATGCATTCCTCCTGTGGTTCATTAAAAGATACAGTGCTAAGAAACCAAATAGGAAACAGATCAACATTTTAGAATGTACATATACAAATGGATGTCTGTCTGTCCGTCTTATTCTGTCCTGTCCTCGCTCCCGGCTGAGCACTCCACTAGAAGTGTTACAAGACATGCCTTAGCAGTACCTTTCAGAAGAACTGCCTTGGGGAGGTGAGCCTTTGCAGTACCTGGCTAAATGAGCTCCCTCAGGCCACTTCTTGCCTTACTTGCCTTGGCCAGTTCAAATCTGAATTTCAGAAGTGCATTTCCTCTCCAGTACAATGTTGTTGTAAAGAACACCCCAGCCATTGCTAGCCCTCCCGGTGACCTCTGACATTATATGGCTTGGCTGCAGTGACCTGTGGCTCCTAGGAATTTCCCACTAATACCAACCTACCCAGCCCTTGGTCCCCCATTCCCCCAACCCCCTCACCCACTTAGCCCTCCTGAACCTCCATACCCCCACCTCCACACCTGCTTAGCCCCCCTGACCCTTAAGCTATCACCCACCATTGTGCTCTCTCCCTCACCTGTCTAGCCTGTAGCCTACTCTCTCTTAATGGCTGTACTTGTCGGTGGTCACATTAATTGTTCCCTCTGGGAGCCTATCTAAGCTCTATGGCTGCATTCTGGGAATGCTCATACTTTGTACATAGCTGGAATCTGCACTTTATTCACCTAATCTGTTATGGGACTGTTTTCATTTGTATTATATAATTAAGTTATAGCTTTGCAATGTATTCTGCCTCTCCCCATCCTTCTATTTGTAATGCTGTCTAGCCTTTTTAATGATGTGTAACTGACAATGCCTTCTAGCTGCTTCTGTTTTTCTTCACTGTCCATGTACTTGATATCCCCCCACCCACTGTTCGACGAGGATCCTTTGCAAATGAGCTTTTAGCTCAAAGGTTGTAATTCCAATTTTACAATAAATAAAAAAAATAAATATCTGTCTGCCTAAGCATCTAGACCATCTTTATAAACATCAAATACAGTGTACCATAGATTGAACCTTTTTATATAGATATTCACAGTTATGTTCAAAAACTACACGCAAAAACCCACAGCTGTAATAATGCTATAATAATTTGGGGATGTCTAATTTGCTTCAGCTTAAATACTTGTTCTCTTCCTTACAAATTCCTTCTCAATCAAAAAGATATACAGCACATGCTTTACAGTTGATATATTTTTATGATAAAAAAATAGGTACAAGGAGAAAGATAGTATAAGGGAACTAAATAAGGGACAGAGACACAAAAAGGAGAAAAACATGTAGGTGTTGGAGAATGGAAAGGTTTGGGGGAAGGACGTAGTGGGGGTGTTTTGGAGGATAGAAGGGAAAATGGGTGATGGTGAGCAGGAAAATATGAGAAGTGAAGAAAAACAGGAAAGGGGTGATATTGGGGGTAAAGGAAGAAAAAGAACAGTAAAAGAAGATAGACAGGGATAGGAAAGAGAATTAATGTGCTCAGCCTATGTTCAAGGACCAGCGTCCATTTGTTTATCCACATTCTTCTGTTAAAAATAAAAAAAATAAGTATATTAAGTGTAGTGTCCACATCTCAAATTTTATAACGCTATTACAGAACCAGAATTAAGTCTATATGGTAATTTAGTCCTATGGGTCACAGAGATTTTAGAGAAAATAGCCACTTAGACTCCTTCTGTTAGAGCATGCTGATCCATTCACCTCACCTTGTGCATGGAGCCACATGCTTCCAGCCCATAAAGGTCATGTACTTAGGATCACTTTGATGGCAAAACTTGAAGTGTGTACCGAGGGGGGGGGGGTTCCTCGATGCCCCTGAAGGATGTACAAATTGACTGCCCTTGATTCAGAAATGAGAAGAATTACACGTGCCACAAATATGGCAACCATGGGTGCTTTTCCTAACCATATAGTTCTAGTGGTTGTAAGTGGTTCAACATACAATCTGTGGGTGACTATCAGGTTTCTTCCCCTTCTGTACACCACTTTGGTTTTCTTTTCTTTCATGATCCGAATCTGGATCCCGCTTTAAAACTCCCCAATGTTTAAAAATGACCACAACAACTTTTGGTGCAACATGACTGTATTCTATGATAAGACAGACTTTTGCTTTATCCAGGGCACTACGTTTAGGTTGAGGTGTCAACAATTAGACTCTATGGGTATTTTCTGCATTACAGTAGGCCTCTTCTAAGAGGTCAGCTGAATATGCCCTTGACAAAAAGCTTTCTGTGGGTTCTTTTGCTTATATATCATAATCCATAACACTTGAACAATTTCTCTGAATTCTAGTAAAATGACAAAATGGGGGGGGGGGAGCAGTACACCGACGGAGGGGCAGGGCACCTGAGTGTGATGCCAATGACCCGGGTTTGGGAACGGACCTGGGAACATCGGAGGGTCAGCTGGAGGAGAAGGACTGAGCATCCAAGGACTGCTCTCCTTCTCTGGGAGGGAGGCTAGAGTGTCCGGCTTGATGTGGACACCTAGCAGAAGCTGAGGTATCCCTGTGTTGGCACCAGTACTTGTGAGGGTGGGGCGGACATGGGATGTTATTGGATGTCCCCACCTCCAGAGGTAAAATCATCAAAAAATCACAGCTGCCTTCAATGAAGCCTGCTCGCCCCAGTCCGCTCACACTCCATGGCACTTCTGGGATCTGACCTATCCCATTGTCCATTATGGCCGGTAAGGGCTCTGCACCACTCCTTGGGGGTAAGCCAAGGAGGCAATTCGGCCGGCACCCTTGTCCTGTTGCTGTGGAAGTCCTACTGGTGAAGTGGGCCTGCCCTGAGGGGGCAATCCAGGGGGTATCTGGGACTCAGGAATAAGGTAAGTCCATGGAGTGTGAAGTGGTAGCCAAGGGTGGGCAGGGGCTGAGCGACTAGGCAGGCTGCAACAACAAAAAAAAATTGACAAAACTGGATTGCTTTTATCTGACTTGGGTGGGATTTGCTAACTAAGAGCAGAGTGTTACCATTATTGGGTTTAAGATATGTAGTAGAAATAATAGTTGAGGTGTATACATTACATATAATATACTTATGCTGTATGTCTCTTTGATTAAGAAGTAATTTCTGAGGAAGAGAACATATATTTATGCTGACACAAACTATGCATCCCTATACACTATATATTTGATGTATGTTTGTGTACATAGAAATGTGATATCTTCATAATAGGGTATAAACTGTGGTATATTTTATGTTTATAAAGATAAAATGAAGACAAGAGCCAGCTACCAGATTAAATGCCAAGTTCCAGATGTGAAGCTTCAACAAGAAATTGTGGAGACCATGTTAAGGCACATACAGAGACTAATAATCCCCATTTGGTTATCTAATTAGGACATATTTATTTAAAAATGCATGTTAAAAAGAGTAGCACTCCCACACATACCACGCCAAATGTTTTTGAGCCCCCACTCTTTAAATCTAAAAATAAAAAGTGAAACCGTGGAATAATTTTCCATGGATCATGTAAACTGTGGAATATTTTCTGCAGATTGTGGATACTGAATCTGCAGTTGATATAAATTGTTAGTTTGTAATGAGCAAAAAAACATTACATAAGCTGAATGTCAGAATTTTGCTATGCTGGAATTCTGCAGACTTTTCTGAAGTTCCACAGAATTCTGTTTCATCAGAATCTGAACATTCTTCACAGCCCTGTCTGTAATAGTAACAAACAACTGGAAGGAGAATGAACCAAGACTAGGGACCACTCTGTATGCAACACTAGGTTCTGGTCAAAAACTGTCTGCTCACCATATTTTCATAGCTTCAAATATCGTATTACACAGCCTGAAGAAGCAGTCGGCACATATATCAATGTTTCATAGCGCTTAATGCAGCTGCTTCCTCAGAAAATACTGGGCCCGATTACAAGATGCATGGCGCAACTCACGGGTGTATGCAAGTTGCGCCATGTGGTGTGATGCCAGGGGCCCTGCACCTTATTTCAGGACAAGCAGGGTCCCCGGCACCTATGCCCACAACTGGCACAGCCACAGGCTAGTGCCAAAGGAATGGTACACTGGACCTGGGTGCCGCAAGTCACAGCATGCAATCAACTGCCCCCCAGAGCCCCCCTCCCTGAAATGCACCAGCAAGCACCTGGGGGCATTGAAGGGTACTAGCCAGTTGGCACAGGTGATTGGGGGGGCATGAAAGGAAACAGTCCCAGGGTCCCTGACTTTCAGTGGGTGGGGGGCATGACAGTGCAGGAGGGGCACGGGGGCACAGCCATGTGGTTTCCATGGCGCTGTGGGGGGGCATCCATTGCTGTGTGTAGAAGGTGTGGGACAAATGACAGACACCAGACAGTAATATTTAGTGCATAAAAACAAAATAAATGTGTTTATCAATTTATTTGCAAACTTTGTAAAAATATAAAATTAAAAAAAAAGATATTTACATAAAGAAATATTGGGTGTTAGTCCATCACACCATTCAAAACATCAGGAAATATTTATCCTCGAGACTCCTGTCTTTCTTTAGTAGAATAAATATCCAACACAGTGTGTAAGTACTCACACTAGCTCCTTCTCCCTCGGTGGTCCGAAGATACTGACCCACAAATACAAGCTGTCATAAAGTGTGGAAACTGTCTCAACTGCGCCCGATGTACTAAAATTGAGCACAGTTGCATCAAAGGAGTTTGGCACAGCTGGAACAATCAACAGAGTTAACATAGTGCTTGGCATAGGCCCAGTGTCAGCCCATGGTGTCCACTGTTCTTTTAAAGTTATTACTCTTTAAAATAAAATGTGTTATGCATTCTTCTCATTTCCTCTTCATTTTCAGTTCCCGTGATAAATAGTGTATTGCTGAGAAGTTGAGAGGTACGCTTACAGTGTTGAACTGATAAAGTTCTTTCTGGCTTGTTTTCTCCCTTGGGAGTTGCTTTACTTATTTTCAGGTCTTCAATTCATATAAACCAGAATCCTAGAGACAGTAAGTAACTTGTTATGGCTCCCAGTATTCCTCTTCCACATATTACTTTTTAATTTCATGTTCTAAGAGATTTAATTCACTTTCTTCACTCGACCAGAAAACAGCATTCTTAGTGCGTGGTGTCCACTGACTTGTTAATTTTCTTCAACACTATTTATCTCATCTTCCTGAAGTTGAACTGAGCTGGCTGGGGTTGCATTACCAAATGCAATGATCTCACTGTGTTTAGATGTACTAACATGAAAAACATGCTCTCCCTACCTGCCTGGCTTGTAATGGATATACTCAGTAATAGTGTCAATACACTGTTGACAGTCTCAACCGTACATCATTATTGCAGGGTCTCCATAAATGAACCAATGCTCCAGAAACTCAAAGCATATATTTACCACAGAAAATATTAATATCTCCACTTCTGTCTTCTAAGCACAAGAGCATCTTTAATCCACTACTCTAAATGTATTGTTTTATCTTTCCTCATTTCAAGACTTATTGCCTTCTCTCTAGTAATTTCTATCCCATAAGAGAGTTTAACAAGCATTTGTCAATGCCGAATGTTGATTGCATTGGTCTGTTGAGCTCGCTCATTGACCCTCTGTCACTCACTCAGTCTGTTTCTCCTGGTGCTGCAGATTGCTCTTTTGTATTGGGCTACTGCCTGTGTTGGCAGCTTTTTCTGCCCACAAAGAAATCTGCAGTAGTCCCGACACAGGTCTATTGAGCCTGCTCACTCCCTCTGTCTCACTCACTCATTCCGTTTCTGTTGGCACTGCAAGCTGGCCATTTGTACTGGACTCCTGCCTGTGTTATCACATTTTTCTGCCAACAAAGAAATCCACAGCAGTCATGATAGAGCTCCGTTGAGCTCGCTCACTCCCCCTGTCTCACTCGCTCATTGTGTTTCTCCTAGCGCTGCAGGCTGCCTTTTTGTACTGGGCTCCTGCCTGCATTGACACCTTTTTCTGCCCACAAAGAAATCTGCAGCTGTCCCGACAGAGCTCCATTGAGGTCGCTCACTCCCCCTGTCTCTCTCACTCATTCTGTTTCTCATGGCACTTCAGGCTGCCCTTTTGTACTGGGCTCCTGCCTCTGTTGGCGCCTTTTTCTGCCCACAAAGAAATCTGCAGCAGTCCCGACAAAGGTCCATTGAGCTCGCTCACTCCCCTTCTCTCACTTACTCATTCCATTTCTGCCTCGCGGTGCAGGTGCCCTTTTGTACTAGGCTCCTGCCTGCATTGCCACCTTCTTCTGCCCACAAAGAAATTTGCAGAAGTTACAATAGAGCTCCGTTGAGCTCGCTTACTCCCCCTCTCTCACTTATTCATGCTGGTTTTCCAGCCACTGCAGGCTGCCCTTTTGTACTGAAGCCCTGCATGCATTGCTGCCCTTTTCCTCCCACAAACAAATCTGCAGCAGTCCCAAGAGAGCTCCGTTAAGCTCACTCCCTCCCCCTCCCTCACTCGCTCGTTCTGTGTCTCCCGCCGCTGCAGGCTGCCCTTTTGTACTGGGCTCCTGCCTGCGTTGGCAGCTTTTTTCTGGCCACAAAGAAATCTGAAGCAGTCCCGACACAGCTCCATTGAGCTCGCTCACTCCCCCTCTCTCACTCACTCATTCCATTTCTGCCGGCGCTGCAAGGTGGCCTTTTGTATTGGGCTCCTGCCCGCGTTGCCACCTTTTTCTGCCCACAAAGAAATCCACAGCAGTCACAATAGAGCTCCATTGAGCTCGCTCACTACCGCTCTGTCACTCACTCATTCTGTTTCTCTAAGAGCTGCAGGCTACACTTTTGTACAGGGCTCCTGGCTGCATTGGCACGTTTGTCTGTCCACAAAGAATTCCGCAGCTGTCCCGACAGATCTCCGCTGAAGTCACTCAGTCTCTCTCTGTCACTCACTCATTCTGTTTGTCCTGGCGCTGCAAGCTGCCCTTTTGTACGGGGCTCCTGCCTGCAGTGGCGCCTTTTTCTGCTCACAAAGAAATACGCAGCAGTTCTGATAGAGCTCCATTGAGCTCACTCAGTCCCCCTGTCTTACTCACTTGTACTGTTTTTCCCACCGCTGCAGGCTGGCCTTTTGTACTGGGCCCCTGCCTGCTTTATCTCCTTTTTCTGCCCACAAAGAAATCAGCAGCAGACCTGACAGTGCTCTGGTGAGTTCGCTCGCTCTCCCTCCCTCACTCGCTCTCTCATTCTGTTTCTCCCAGTGCTGCAGGCTGCCCTTTTGTACTGGGCTCTTGTATTGGGGCCTTTTTCTGCCCACAAACAAATCCGCAGCAGTCCCGACAGAGCTCAGTTGAGCTCGGTCACTCCCCCCTCTCACTCGTTCGATCTTAATCTGTCCCGAACACTGGTTTCCCACAGCTACTGCGTTATTCTACGCCGGAACTGTGAAAACACATTTCGGTCAGGGTGTGAAAAATGACAGCTGTACTGCTCATAAGGAGGTGTGAAAAAATGCCTCTGTTGAAAATCTGGCGTGACAATATTACAAATCTGCAAAGTTACAAGGGTGCATGGAAAGTGCGCAACACACACTTGTAACACAGTCATCTGATGGGCTAGCATCACCAGATTTTCAACATAGACATTTTAGGACCTCTGCTCATGAACACTGTCATTTTCTTAATCCGTCCCGAACAGTGATTTTCACAGCGACCACCCTATTCTGCGCCAGAAGTGCAAAAACACATTTCGGCCAGGATGGGAAAAATGACAGCTGTACTGTTCATAAATAGGTGTGGTAAAATGGCAATGTTGAAAATCAGGAGTGCAAATATTACAAATTTGCGAAGTTCTGAGCAAGCATGCAAACTGCACAATGCACGCTCGTAACGCAGTCATTTTATGGAGTATCATCACCAAATTTTCAAAAGAGGCATTTTAGGACCTTTACTCATGAACAGTGTCACTGCCATTTTCTTAATCTGTCCCGAACACTAATTTCCCACAGCGAACACGCTATTCTGTGCCGGAACCGAGAAAACACATTTCGGCCAGGATGTGAAAAATGACAGCTGTACTGTTCTCAAGGAGGTGTGAAAAAATGCCAATGTTGAAAATCTGGCGTGAAAATATTGCAAATTCATGAAGTTACGAGAGTGCGTAGCAACTGCGCAACGCAAGCTCAAAACAGTCATTTTTGGATTTTTCCACCAAATTTGCAACATAGGCTTTTTGAGACACCATTAGAACACTGGCACTGTCATTTCACATCAGCCCCAAAGGTGATTCCATGCAGGACCGCGAAATCACCTTCGGGGCCAATTAATGCCATGACAGTTCAGAATTCATGAGGAGGGTCCCAAAACCCCATGTTGAGAATTTGCCAAAATTCAAAAATGACTGAGTTATGCATTAAAGTTAGAAAAACCCCATTTATTCCATTATACAGCTTACGGCATTTCCTCAGTTCGCGGTCGGCTTTGAAGAGTGCAGATGTGTTCCCGGTCCACCAAAGATCATCGCGCCGAGCTCCGGAGGTAAGTATGGGGTGAAGGGGGTGTGGGAGGCAGGGTGTGCAGTGGGTGGGTGTGGGTTGCGGGAGAGGGGCAGGGAGACCGCCGATGGACAGTTTCCTATTTTGCAGTTAAAAAAAAACAAAAGACATTGAGGGACCATTTTTATTTACAGAGGCATGTGGCACGCTGGGGTGGGCTCCCAACATGCCACCAGAGTCTTTCTTTTGGGGGCAAGCTGTAACTGAAGGATTGGGCACCCCATCCGCACACTACAAGGGGGTGACATTATGCTGATGGGGAATGGGCACCCGTTGGCAGACAGTATAAGTGGGTTTTTACATAATGCCGACGGGGAGTGGGCTACCCCATCGGCACCAGAAACATTGGGGCACTGAAGCCGATGGGGATTGGGGCACCTGTCGGCAAATAAACACAGTGGGGGGGTTAATATTGTTTGTGAACACGGCAGCAAACCACCGCCATGTTCACAAACAATATCAATGTGTCAAGATCCCACCCTGCAATGATGGGTCGCTCCCTTATTGCAGCGAATGGCTTACACTGCAATGACGAGGCAGCCCCTGATTGCAGCGGCTACATTTTCACAAGTTGGTGGCACGCTGGCTGAACTAGTGTCAGCCACAGTGTGCCACGGCATTGGGGGATGCTGGGCAAGCCTTTAAAGGCTGTGGGGGTATAGGTCACAACAGTGCCACACCTCCACAACCTGCTTGTGGAGAAAGCTGCCGCAGTATGTTTCTTGCGCATGCATGCAATCAAGATGAAAAGTACAGTATTTCCAACCCAACAACCTAATTCCAGTGTGCCCAAATGCTTCTCCTCAGCACTAGAGATGCAGAGAAATTAAATTTCGCCGGTGAAATTCCATCGAAATCCCCAATTTTGCCATGTGAAATGTTTCACGTTATTGTGCCAGTATGGCAAAATTTTGCCTGTAAATTTCAGCTAAAGTTCACTGTCAATTTTACCTTTCGACTGCACATTTTGCTGCATGTAAAGTGTCAGGCGAAATTGAGGTTAAAAAAGGTTATCACATGACTTTCTCTCTAGCAGACTGCTGGTCACATGGGTGACTGCACTTAGGTAGGTAGCCAGACTAAATCTACTTCCTTTAGAGCTGTTTCAGCTAGGAAGTAGGAGAGGAGAGAGACTAGGAGAGCTAACCAGTGAAAATTTTCTGGATTGTTTGTGTGTGTGTGTGTGTGTGTTTGCATTTGCAGCTTTTTTGATTTCTGATCTCTGTTCCCCATTAGTTTAACAAGTTAATATTTTCAGTTAGTGGTTTTTCTTCATTTTTATAGTTATCCATTTTTTTGTGGTGCGTGTGTGTGTGTGTGTGCGTGTAAAACTCTCCTTTCTTTTTTTCCTTTTTTTTTTGGGAGGAGAGGAGATAGACATAAAAATTATGGAGACTAGTGGGAATGGGAAGGAGGCAGCTGGACCACCCCAACCAAGTATCCATATTAATAGGTGGGCCTTTAAGTCTGTGCCCCCTGAACAACAGCAGGAGCATTTCCCCACCCCCACCCCCAGCAGGAGAATGTAGCCCTCACTCTCCAGGAGCAGCATGAGCCCCTTGCCCCATCCCAGCAGCAGCAGCAGCAGCAGGATCCTCCTGTGGGCCCCAACCCCAGGCAGCTGCAGCAGCAGGCATCTCCAGATGCCACCCCCCCAGCTGCAGCATAGGCCCCTGCCTCCTCTGAGCAGGAGCATGATGTGCCCACCAGCCCTGGGACATCAGCTGTTGCCCCCGACAGGGTCATCTGCTGTGTGTTTTTTTTTGTTTTTTAGGGAAAAACCCAAATGACAGCTCCATCGTGATCTGCACCTTGTGTGGCAGATCAGTGAGAAGGGGCAAGACTGGGGGTCATTTTGGGACTGGTGGGCAAAGGAGCCATCTGCAGCACCACTGCACTGCAGACTGGCTTGAAAAACAAAAAGAGGTTGCAACACATAGAAGGGCCCGGGGTGCTGCTGAGCTGGTAATAGAAGGTGAAGGGGGCCAGCAGGGGCAGGGGCCAGTGGTGGGCATAGGCACCGCAGCAGAAGGCAGCATCATCAGGAGGCAGCTGCAGGGCCCCCATCACCCTCACCCCAGAGACAGAGGCATCACCGGGTTCATGGTGGTGACCCAGCACAGCCTGCAGCTGCCCCAGCGCCAGCAACAGCAGCAGTGAGTGATGACCTGAGAGCACTCCACAGAGAGGTAGGAGCTTTGTGCAGTGAGTTCAATGATTTCTGAGAGGAGGTCAAGGGGGACCTCAGGAAAATCCTTCAGGAGCAAGACAAAATGTTTGAGCTTCTGAAGGACCTGAGTGAAGGTGGTACATCAGAAAATGTACCTGGTACCGGTGCAGTGCAATGGTCAGCCTCTGGTACAGACCAAACAGCGCTGCACTGGCAACAACCTTTTTTTTTCTTTTCTTTCTCTTGTCCTTGCCTTGTTACTGTCATTTTCCCTCATCTGCACCCTCTAAAAATAAAAAAAATAAAAAATATATATATATTCTGTCCTCTTCTTCTATATCCTTTCATTTCTTTCTGTCCTCTTTGTCTTCTGATCTATATCCTATTGTTTATTTTATCTTTTCCAGTAGGTTTATGCTCCCTGTGTTTCCCATCCCCTTTCATATATGAATATGAGTAAGTTTGTCCTCCTCCTGACCATGCAGGTCCCCACTCCCAGCCAGGTCCCACCTCCCCGTCCCCCTGTTGTACTTGTAGTACCATGCCCATAAATCATGTGCCTTCCTACTTTTACCTTACTCTATTTTCCTTTATATGATTCCTCCTTGATCCTTCTATCCTATCCACAAATGTCAAGTATAAGCACTTTACTATGAACAAACTATTTTCCAAAGCTATGTGAGAGTGAATTTTGGCTCTGCTCATTTAAAACAGTGCTCTCAGGTAATGAAATGCTTCCCAAAAAAATGTGACATCAAATTGAGACTGAAACGCACTGTCAGTTCCTATGTTTTATGGTGCCCCACCAGCAACCAGACATTAAAATGCTGTTTTGGCCGCTGTTCACAATTGTCTTTAGGCCCTAATCTTGTTTCTGCCACTGTAGCACAGGCAGTAAATGTCCAGAAATGTTGTAGAAAAAATGGTACATTAAATTGGAAGTGGAATCTGGTCTCAGCCATTATGTTTTAGGGTGCATCCCCCACCACCCAGACATCAAGTAGCTGTTTTAGGGCCAGTTTACACAATATTTCTGCCTGAAACTCACTGCTACCAGCTCAAAACACGTCCAGAATGTTTCCCATAAAATTGCACAGTACACAGAGAGTGAAATCAGGTGTGGGACGCGCAGTTACAGCCTCTAACCCACCCTGCGGACCCAAGTGTGCTGTTTTCTGCGCGTTTTAAATGCTTTTTGGGCCTAAGTGTGTGGCTGCATGTTCAAATCATGTCTCACATGTCCAGAAATGTTGCCAAAAAAATTGCACAGTACATAGAGAGTGAAATCAGGTGTGAGACACGCAGTACAGCCTCACACCCACCCTGCAGACCCAAATGTGCTGTTTTCTGCATGCTTGAAATGCTTTTTGGGCCTAAGTGTGTCGCTGCACATTCAAACCATGTCCCACATGTCCAGAAATGTTGCTAAAAAAAATTTCACAGTACATAGAGAGTGAAATCAGGTCTCAGTCATGATGTTTTATGGTGCCCCATCACCACCCAGACCAAATGATGGTCTTTGGTCCACATTTACAAGTGTCTTTAGGCCCGATCTTGTTTCTGCCAATGCAGCACAGGCCGTAAACGTACAGAAATGTTGCAGAAAAAATGGTGCATTAAATTGGAAGTGGAATCTGGTTTCAGCCATTATGTTTTAGGGAGCCTCCCCCCACCACCCGGACATCAAGTAGCTGTTTTAGGGCCTGTTTACACAATATTTCTTCCTGAAACGCACTGCTACCAGCTCAAAACATGTCCAGAATGTTTCCCAAAAAATTGCACAGTACATAGAGAGTGAAATCAGGTGTGGGACATGCAGTTACAGCATCACACCCACCCTGCGGACCCAAATGTGCTATTTTCTGCAAGTTTTAAATGCTTTTGGGGCCTAAGTGTGTGGCTGCACATTCAAATCATGAGCCACATCTCCAGAAATGTTGCCAAAAAAATTGCACAGTACATAGAGAGTGAAATCAGGTGTGAGACGCGCAGTTACAGCCTCAAACCCACCCTGCGGACCCAAATGTGCTATTTTCTGCAAATTTTAAATGCTTTTGGGGCCTAAGTGTGTGGCTGCACATTCAAATCATGAGCCACATGTCCAGAAATGTTGCCAAAAAAATTGCACAGTACATAGGGAGTGAAATCAGGTCTCAGCCATGATGTTTTATGGTGCCCCACCACCACCCAGACCAAATGATAGTCTTTGGTCCACTTTTACAAGTGTCTCTAGGTCCGATCTTGTTTCTGCCACTGCAGCACAGGCAGTAAATGTCCAGAAATGTTGCGGAAAAAATGGTACATTAAATTGGAAGTGAAATCTGGTCTCAGCCATTATGTTTTAGGGTGCCCCCCCCCCACCACCACCACCCAGACATTGAGTAGCTGTTAAGGGCCTGTTTACACAATATTTCTGCCTGACACTCACTGCTGTCAGTGCCAAACAGGGCCTACAAGTCCAGAAATATTTACCCAAAAATGTGACATCAAAATGAGACTAAAACGTGCTTTCGGTCCTGATGTTTTATGGTGCCCCACCACCCTCAGGGATCTGAAAAGTGGTGCTAACATGCAAAGAACATGAATTCCTCCTGCAAAATGCTACTGTTACTTTCAGTTATTTCCTGCTGCTGCTGCTGCTGTGTTTCAGTTGATTAACAGAACTGCAGAAGTATCATTTCCCTATCCCTGTGCTGCTGTACTGATTGTCTAGTTATGTTGACTGACTGTCTCTGGTAGTACCTTGCCTGGTGGTGGGGTAGTGAATGAAATTCTGGTGCACAGTAGCTTGCTGCCTGCTGCTGTCTATGACTACTACTTTCCAAGGTGCCACAAGAAGAACTACTGTTCTGGATTGCTTATGCCTGGTGGATTATCCTCACACAGTCCATACTGCTGCTGCTGAACACATAAGTATCTGTCTTCATTGTTTTTCCTGTGCAAGGTTAGGGTGTTGGTGGGTTGATATTATGGCATCTTGAGTTTGAATATGCTTGTACTGCTCTTCTATTATTTTTCAGTGTGCTGAGGATAACATCATCATGCCAGGCCGTGAGGGAGAGAGATGTCAGATCATGTATGGATCTTCCCAATTTCCCAACACAGATGGTAAGTGTTGGAATTTTCATACAAGTGTGGTATGTCTGTTACTGCCATATGGTTGTCTGAGCTTGATAGTAATTGGGATATTTTTTGCTTTTTTCAACATCAGGAATTCAAGCGAAGTTAATTTTTGTTTCCATCTTGCTGCTGCTGGTTGACGAACCAGGTTTGGAGGATTTATTTAATTGTGCCCTTGCGTGATGATTCCACTTTCACAGTCCTTGAGGTAAGTATGTCTTCATTTTTTATGGTTCTCTGTGATGGGGGAGGGGGTTGATGGTCAGACTTACTGGTGGTGGTGGGGAATTTCCAGCAATCACCAAAATTTGTTCTTAATTTTTTTCTTATGTCAAGGTACGCAGTGCTGATTGGGGAAGGGGAATGTCTGATAGTGCTAATGTGGTTCATCGGACCTTGTCTGGATTGGAATCATGTGCACCATACAGGATGCTCCTGTGGGGAATGTTCTCAGTTGAATGATATCACATCATGGGGTATGGTAAGTATACATTTTTTTCTCTGCTTCTTCTTCCAACTTGTTAGGAAAAAGCAGGTAAGCAGATTGATTAGTATCCAATATTTTTTCTTATCTTTGCTCTTGCTTAGGTCATTTTCCTCTGTTGTCAGACAAACCTTGTGGAGTTCTATGACTGGGTGATGAGTGTCTTGAACCTGGGTAGACCAGTGGACGTCCTCTTTCTAGACTTCAGTAAGGCATTTGACTCTGTTCCTAACGTGGGCCTGTTGGATAAGCTGGGAGAAATGGGGGTGGGCAACCAGATGATCAGATGGATAGGCAATTGGCTCCAGGACCGGACCCAGAGGGTCGTAGTTGGTGGGATAGTCTCATCCCCAAGGAGGGTCATTAGTGGGGTCCCACAGGGATCAGTCCTTGGGCCCCTCCTGTTCAACGCCTACATCTCTGACATAAGGACAGGTATCAGGAGTGAGATGAGTCTCTTTGCAGATGACTCAAAACTGGGAGCGGTGGTGGATAGGGAGGAGGAGAGGGTGGTCCTACAGGGGAACCTGGAGGCTCTGGAAAGATGGTCTAGAAAGTGGAAGCTGAGGTTCAATGCAGGGAAATGCAAGGTACTGCACCTAGGGGCCAGAAACCCGGGCCAAGTGTACACCTGGGGGAGGGAAATGCTACAAGTCTCGATGGCTGTGAGGGACCTGGGGGTGGTGGTGGATGTCAAGATGAACAACTCGGAGACTTGTAGGAGGGCAGCAGCCAAGGCCAACAGGATGCTGGGATGCATTGCTAGGGGGATCACCTCCAGAAGGAGGGAAGTGATACTCCCGCTGTATAACTACTAGGTGAGGCCGCACCTCGAATACTGCATGCAGTTTTGGAGGCCACACTTAAAGAGGGACATTAAACTCCTGGAGAGGGTCCATAGGAGGGCAACCAAAATGATTTGGGGCTTGGGGGACAGGACCTATGAGGAGAGGCTCGAAGAGCTAAATATGTACACATTGGAAGAGAGAAGGGACCCGGGGGCCATGATAGAGGTCTTCAGGTACATGAAGGGGATAAATAGGGAGGAACAGTCAGGGTGCTTCGAAGGAAGGAGGAGGGGGCCACTAGAGAGCATGGGTGGAAGCTGGAGGGGGGAAGATTCAGGAGAGAAAGGAGAAGGTGCTACTTCACTGAGAGGGTGGTGGAGCCATGGAATGCGCTGCCTATGGGGCTGGTGGAGGGGTTCAAGAGGGGCTGGGACAGGTACAGGGGAAGGGTTCTGGAAGCAGAATCCAATGCAGTGAGAATATCCGGAACTGGGAAGGGAGAAACCAGAGAAGGCGAGGGGGCCAGCAAGGTCAGCTCCCAGAGTGGGAGCTGACCAAACGAGCAGACGCGAAAGACCGTTAGACCTATTCTGCTAGCATTTTAGTATGTTAGTATGTTGAGATTCCAGTATGTCGTATCTTGATGGCACATGGTGAATCCAGGCCATGCAGGAGCAGGAACTGTGTTGTTGGAAGACAGAGGTGTTGCTTGAACTGCAATGCTGGCCACTGGACTAGTGTCCATACCATTACCATTAAGGAGTAATCACCACTGCCACCCACATACAGGGAGGAACTATATGCAATAATGTGAATACAGATGGTTGATTTGGTGTTTAGTAAATAATTAGGTGGAGGGGGTTAATGTCTTGTCTACTCAGTGGGGAAACCATTCAAAAGTTAGGACAGCAGGACATTCACCCTGCCCCGAGTTGACCCCCCCCCCCCCGGAATCATTGCCATTTTGGTGTACCTTAACCTGGTACTGTAAAAGTAACCTTTTGGGGGGATTTCATGCAAGTTGTTAAGCCTCTTCATGATTACTTTTGTAATTAATGACTCACATATTAAAGATGGCCACTATTCACCATTTTTCAAAATGTGTTCAACTTGGTATTAACTGTTGAATTAGCATGTTACATTCATATGCTACTTGTACACTTGTCTAGAAGCCAGGGTTCTTGTACATGTCATCAATACTGAGTGGCAGAAACATTTTTTTCAGTCGTATGGAGTGCATGGGTGTGTCTGGTCAGATCAGTTGACAAGTAGGGGCTGTGGAGCAGTGTACAATTTGCCATCCTGGGCACTATTTTAAGGACATCAAGACAACATATCTTGCTGTAAGATGATGATGTGTTGATATAGTCAACTTGAAAAGTAATGCATTTTTTTGAAGAAAAACATTAATCATGCAATTGCAAAATATTTATGGCTATGGTAATTACATTGCTGCTGCTTTAAATAGACTTGTGGCCTTGGGGGATTGGTGGAAGTGGTGAGGAGACCAATCAACAGGTTATGGCAAAGGGTGATGACGTGAAACTTATACACACTGCAGTCTGCAGCACATAACAACATATTTCCATAACCAATCCAGTGGTACATAGCTAGAAATAAGGTGTAACATACACACCCCAGCAACCATACTGAGTTGAATGTTCTTGTTGGGGGGGCCTGGAGTAAACTCAGCCTTTTTAACTTCCAATTCCACATCATCCAAGAAGCAACCCTCACAGTCTTCAAGACTGGAGTTCTCATCAGATAGGAATTCACTCAATATTGCTGCCTCATCCACCTCGCTGCTGGTTGCTGACTTACTCAAGGGATTGTCATTATCCTCATCACCGAGGCACAGTTCCTGTGGCAACACCACTAACATCACTGTGTTGTGTGGAATGTGCCTTTCATTCATTTTGATGAATGTTAGCATGGACACATTCTTGGGTGACAAATTGGTCCTACGGTCACTCACAATTTCCCCAGCTGCACTAAACACTTGTTCCACAGTGACACTGGATGGTGGGCAACGCAGGTATTTCACAGCAACTGATGTTAGTGATGGCCATTCAGTCATTTTACTGCTCCAGTAAAGCAGTGGCTCGTTATTAATGGCAAGGTGCTTTGGGTCCTCCATGTAGGCCTTCACCATTCATTCTGCTGCCCGGAGTCCAGCTGCCTCATCTATCTCCTCCTCCTTTTCCTCCATATCTTCCACTCCCACCTGAAAGAGGACATCCCAAATGGGATTGCTTGCTGTTTTCTGCTCTGCCTTGTCCATTTTCTCTGTGTTCCCTCTGAGCCACTGGTGGTGGTAGCAACACCAATTTTTGATGCATGGTGTGCATTTTTCATTTGTGCAGCATGTACCACTCTAATGAGGTTCTCTATCAACTGCTGTACTCACTGACAACCTTCTTGAATTATAGAGGGCAGGCCATGTTTGTACCATGGATCCAGCATGGTGGCTATTGCAAACTTAGCTGACTGCAAAATGCCAGATACTTGGGTGTTTGTGTCCAGCACATGGAGCATGTGATCCTTTAGATCACAACTGCCATGATCCCCACTTGCCTCTGTCTGGTGTTGCACATTCATTAGTGTCTGCCTCAGCACACATATCAGAGGTATGGACTGACTTATACAAGCAGTGTCCCCACTCACTGCCTGTGTAGCATGCTTGAATGGATGGAGAATGTGTATTAGCCCATCAGTTTGGCACCATTGCTCTGTTGTTAGAGTGATGGACACTTCAGCACTGTCATGGGTAGTGTGCAGCAGCAGGTATTCTGACAGAGCCTTATGCTGTTCATACAGCCGGTCAAGCATGTACAGTATGGAGTTCCACCTGGTGATAACATCAAGCTTCATCCAGTGCTGAGGCACACTGTTATTGTGCTGTAGGTCACGTAGATGGTCACACACCTTTGCAGGATGGGCAAAGTGGATACAGATGTGACGGGCAACAGTAACCGGTTCCTTAATGTCCACATGGTTGAGAAACTGCTGAAAAACAAGATTAAGGCAGTGTGCCAGGCAGGGCACTCTGAAAAACCACCATAGCTAATGCACTTCACTACATTGGAGCCATTATCACTTGCGATGAATCCTGCTATGAGTGACTGTGTGTGTAGCCATCCATCAATCTTGTCCAGCAGAACATTAAGCATTTTTGCAGCCGTGTGCATACCTGTTACACTTGTCATAGTCAGGGTTGCATGCTGCTGAATATCAAGTGTGTTGCTACCACCACAATTTTGCTTAACACATGTTTTGCCAGGCCCAAAATCAAGTACCGCACTAGGCAACTGTGCCCAGTGTGCTGTTATGAACAGATATGAGCTTTCTGCTGTTTGTTCACTGGTCCACATATCCATGCTAAGATGGATATAGTGTGATACACTATGCTTCAATGCATGTCTAATGTAATCAGCAACTCTACTGTTCAGCTCCGGCATGGCATGCTTACTAAAATAGGTTTGTGATGGAATTTGCCATTTGGGATAGGCACAGGCCATTAACCTGTAGAAACCAGCATTCTCTATGAATGAGAATGGCAACAGATCAATGGCCAGCATTTCAGCAATGGCAGCATTTAATTCTTGTGCAGCAGCATGATTGGGTGGGCACTTTGTCTGTCACTCAAGGATGGTCTTCAGAGTGGGCTGCATCTTTGGGGCTGTCTGACCAGAATGCTGTACTTGTGTCGGCAATTATTTTCTTTTAGGAGTAACAATAACAATAGACTCTTGGCTGGGCGGTGGAGGCTGCATGAAACATGTTATTTTGGTTGCTTGTGGGTGTGGGGGTGGTGTACTTTTAAGACTCATGGGACTGGGACTACTATGCCCACTACTACAGAACGCAAGGGATTGCTCACTCTCCTCCTCCACCACTGACCCACTCTGCCCTCCCTCCTCATGTTCTTGCTCTACTACATGCACCTTGCTACCAACAGCTCTGGCATCCTTCTGGTGTTGATGCCATCTCAGCGGGTGCTCATTTTTCAGGTGGGCATGTTGACCACCAGTGCCTAAGTGGCTTCCCTTTTTCCCCTGACTAACATGGGCTTGACAAAGCTGACATATTGCTGTGGTGTCATCAGCAGGATCTCGCACATAAAAGTCCCAAACTAGGGACTTTTGACCTCTGGACTTCAGATGCCTGTGGGACTGGGATGATTGAGAAACAGATGTGGAAGTGTGTTTTTTTTGAGCTGCTAACATGAGTTCCATAACACTACTTTTGGGAGGGGTGGTTACTTGACTGCTTGGGGGTGTGTTTATAGGCTTGGTGACAGACTGACCCACTACGGGCTGTACATGTAAATGGCCTACATCACCCTTGACCTTTTTTAACTGAGGCTCCCATGTGGGATCATCCCAATCATCATCATCCCACCAATAGCGATAATGTCCTTGTCTTCCTCCTCCTCCCACATCACTGTCTTCTTGGAGGATGGCACCTTTTTCTTTCTCTACAACTATCTCAGTGGGCTGACTGTCCTTATCTCGAGGACAATCAGACTCTTGTTGAACACTATCATCACCAACTCCTGCAGGAACATGGACAGTCACACTGACAGACTTATTATCACCGTCCTCCAAGTCCTGGACCAATGTTCCTGTGCTGGTGTCAGTGCTTCCCTTCTTTTTACTGTCAGCATCCCCCACTTGCAAGGCTGCAACAGTTTGAGCTTTAAAAAAGTAAGACACAGGTATGCTGGACGGAGTTGGGCCACCAACTCCTTTGCTGGTTCCTGCCGCACCACCAGGGCCCACATCAGAACTTGAAGACAGTGATGCAGACATACCTGTGCTTTCACTGCTGTGGGGAACTGGAACTGAAATTGCACTTTTTTCAGCAAACTTCTTAGCTCCCTCATACCTCCTGCTACATTTCCCCCCTGTACTTGGATACTTCTTACCAGGCATTTTTGCTGACTGCTGCTTAAAAGCTGTGCCTTTGTCTGGGAGTATTTGAAGAAAGGATGTATTACTACTGTGTGAATAATACCTCACAAGTGAATGATGACGTCACACTGTCACACACCTATAGTACTGGCTTCCTTAAAAGTCCAAAAACAATTAGAACAGGTACCAGCACTTACAGTAGAACTAATACCATATATGGTAGGCAGCCTAGTGTAGTAAAACACAAAAAAGTAACTTTTTTCCACCAAACAGGTAGGAATTAAAGAAACACACACAGGGAAAAAGGCACAAGTGGCATACTTTAAATACAGATCACTTGTGTCTCTCAGTCTCTGGACAAATAAAGTACTGTAATGTGTTATTTTACTCAGCACCACAATTTGTGATTTTATATGCAGGTAGAAACAACCATAAAACAGCAACAAAGGAAATTAGCACCACACAATATGTTAGTGATCTGGATGGGAGGGATCAACAAGAAATGTCTTGAAAATGTTTATGTTAATATATACTGTTTTATAACGTGCCCATCAAGTGAGACATAAACAATGCTATAACAGAGAAAGGATAATGTATATAAGTTAACTAAAACAGGAACACCGTGCAGTGTACAGAGTCAAGCTCCAGCAACAACATATAGGGAAACAATTTAGCAATGCAGTGCGACTGTAATAGACAAGTTCAAGTGATCGAGTAGAAGTACTTTACAACTGTTGATTTACAATTTTAGTAACACATGAATTAACACTCCAGCTAACAGAACTAACCAAAAAAAATAAATAAAAGAAAGGATCAGCTCTGTGTGTTTAAAACTTTAGAATTCAAAATCAATTCGCAACTAAAAGCAGAAGAATGGTATATAACACAGATAACAGTGGCAGGAACTCTCTCAAACAGGACAGAGAAACTTTTCAGAGAAAATAAATTGCAAGATACAACAAAATTAAAAAGAAATAACAGTAAATAGATAACTCACAATTGTGAGTAAATATACCATCTGCTTGGCTAGAAATAACCTGCATTGCTTTACACTCCTACCCTACCCCAAACAGCTCTTTCAAAGACAGCTGAGAAAAGTAAACCTCATTCAAACTACGTATTATACAAAAATTCACAAAATAAGAAAATGTTCCCTGGTACCAGGCACTACCAGCACAGCAGCACTAGGAAAAAACGTTATATTTTGCAGCAATTAGCTCTCAAAAACAAGTTTTTGCTATATTTTCAAAGGCTTTATTGGTTCTGATATACCACAACACACTGCTCTCCGACTCAACATGCAGCAGAATGAGCTGTAAACAAGCTACACATGACATTTGACCAAATTACCCACAATGCACTGCAAATGTTGCCTTTGTACCAAAATTTCACAGGTGAAATCAAAAGTTACTCTTGTGAAATTCAGCCACAAGGCAAACTTTGGATCATCAATGGGCAAAATTGTCATGGTAAATGAAATTTCGCCATTATGAGAAATCAAGAAAACAGGCAAAATTTCATTTCGCATAGGCAAAAAATTTCACGTAATTGCAGAATTACGAGAAAAATTTCACCAGGTGAAATATTTCAATTTTGCACAACACTACTCAGCACTTCCTCTTTCAATGAAATAATAACTCCTAACTCTGTATGGCTAGACATGACAGAACCTTTAAACAGATCAAAGGGACAGGGGTTGGTAAGCAGTACATAAAATTCTTAATCACTATTTCCTATATGGTTGAGAGTGTTTAACATGGAAATCACACGTGAAGAAAAGTAGCACAGCTACTCGTCACTATATGTTATCCAAAAGAATGATTCAAGACAGATTATAAGCAAAATATTTAAAATAATTTTGCACCTAAAAATACTCCAGCACACACATACATAGTGTCCCTCCACAAACAGCCAAACATTTTTGCGCTCACTCTCATGCTTTCTTAAGGCTCTCAAGGAGCTGTGTTGCTTTTCTTCACATGTGAGTACTTTTTGCATTTGGGACCATCTTTTGCTCTTAGCTGCCTGCTTATATTATATGGAAATCAATACACTGCCAGATACTGTTGTACCACAATAGTAATGTCAAAATACTATTTTACCACAGTCACAGTGTCACTACTGTTGTACAACAGCATATAATCCTGTGTCTATTAAAACACCTCATGCTTGCCTTCTCTGCAGAGGTATCCCATTTTTACGGTAACTGATTGTTGGTGCAGTTGGTCTGTGTTTTGTGTGTGAGGGCTTTTATAGTGCAGTGTTCTAGGGTTTTGCAAAAGGCACAGCATATGTGCCTCCTGTAGTTCTTCCCCTTTGATGTTCTGTGCCCTCTCCCTAACATGCCATGACCTGGAGTTTTTTAAAGTTAGTAGTGGAAGGTGCAGGGGGCAAAGCTTCCCTTGTCGGGGGATTGCAGGGAACGATCCTTCCTCAATATTGCATTCTTAGGAGGCTATGTCCTTTTCTGCATATGTAGTTGGTCTTCAATTAATTCTTTGCTGTTTTCTCTGTTTTCTATAGCAATTTGTCCAAATAGATAGTGCTGCAACTGTCAGCAGAATGTCAGGGTACTATAGGTGCTATCGGTGCATTGCTAGCATTCTCTTTTACATCACAAACTTGATTGTCGCTGTGGCATGGGTGAACCCTCTGCAGATTCCTCATAATGATGATGTCAGCAAGACTGAAAACAGCCCAAGTGAATTGTTTCATTAAAAGATGAAGTACCAGAAATGTTGCCAGGTCATGCAGCTATTACTTAAATCACAGAGGATAAACAAGACCACTACTCAGTAAGCATAGTGCAGACTGTGAAAACTTAGCAAGCACAAAAGAAAAGAAAACTGTCACCACTCACAAACACCACAAGGACTACTAAAGCCATAAATGTGTGTACAAGTCCTTTATTTCATGGTAAAGCACAGCATACAATAAGTTCAGGAAGGTTTGCAGGATGGCAGCAGGCATCCCAATGTTTTGTGAGCATGTGCTTTGTCAACATATGTCTGAAACTGTAATCAATAGGCATTTAAATCCTGTTCTTAAAGCTATAGTGCATACACATAAAAAACAGTGAATAAATATGGCACGAGAGTAGTGACTATACAATAAAGTACTAAGAAAGTTAAAAAGCAAGGACAAAAATTAATTACTGACAATCTTATCACCATGTGGCCTAATTTGTGTACTGTGGCTACCAAATCACAAAAATATATAAATAAACTATGGAAAATTATGAATGTGCAACCATATATACCAAGGCTGATGTTTCCATCTTGGGATGAGATAAAAGCATACAGACTTCTCATGTCTTGCTCTCAAGGCCTATAATGTCATCTCACCCCATGATGGAAACAAAGCCTTGTATGTGTATGGTTGCACATACATTATTATCTATATCACACATCATATTTTGAGAGCAGATCTATAGAGCAACTCCCCAGATGCCATTTTTGCATACAATTTAAAATCACTACCACATTCACAACACTACTTCAGAATAAAACCACCACATTTAGCTCTATACTAATAGCACATTTTGGATTTACCATTTCAAGCTGATCTATTCACTTTGCCTTCCTGGCAAGCATTTTCCCTGTCTCCCCCTCTTGCAGGCACCTGTACTACAGTATATCAATTCCAAGAAAACTTAACTGAAGATAAGAATAATAAGACTTATTTCTATAAAATAGCATGCCACTGATGAATCTAAATATTTCATCCTCATGCAGCTCTTTAATACTTAAATATTTTAAAAGTCAAATTTCTGGTTTTCATACCCACATATGTGAGATCACATGGGCATTTTAACAAATAACATGCAATGTCTGACATATAATGAAATCTGTGCTTTCAATTGCTCCATTGTTCAAGTTTTTTTAACTCTTTAGTTCTCTTAGTATGGGAGCATTATTGAAAGTTTCTACACATAAAACTGTAATTGACATCTAGTACTGTGCAATAAAATCTTCCACCAGCGGAATTCGCACCAAAGTTTGACTTTTGTATCCACAAAAGTTCTGAAATCATTTTGGCAACTTTCATGGAAATTCTAACATAGAATGGCAGGATAAATGTATTAGTTGTGGATTATTTTATTAAATCGCTGAAGAAAATTTTGCAGAACTGGTCATTGTCAGAGGTCAGTTCTGCTCAAATTCAATAGGCAGTTTTGCCAGTTTAAAACATGAATCCACAAATCATATTGTACATTCATTCTGCAGTTCAGTGAGTCAATGAACTGTGGAATGAATGTATGAATCTCCCCCGGTGTCTAGCGGACCCCCTCAACCCTGAGTGCTCCATAATATAATATTAATATAGCTTTTCCCTGGTGTTTAGCAGACCCCCTCCCTATCCCTGAGTGCCTGTATAGTAATAAAATCAAATAACTATTCCATGGTGTCTAGCAGACCCCCTCCCAATCTCTGAGCACCAATATATTCATTTCCCTTGTGTCTAGTGGACCCCCTATTCCTGAGCACCCATATAGTAATAAAATCAAACAACTTTCCCCAGGTGTCTAGTGGCTCCCCCATTCCCGAGCACCTATATATATATATTTCCCTTGTGTCCAGCACCCTCTACCATCCCTGATCACCCTTATAGTACTAACATCAAATAGCTTTTTGCTGGTGTCTAGTGGACCTCCTCCCCACCCCCAAGTGCCTGAATAGTAGTAAAATCAAATAGCTTTTCCCTGGTGTGTAGCGGACCACCCCCCAACTCTGGTAGGTAGCACCCCATCACCCCAAGACCCTTCCCCATCCCTGAACTGGTGACTGGCACAGCCCTCCACTCTCCACTGCAGCTGGCCACCATCTGAGCTGCCAATGAGTGCATACTGTAATAGCTGATTGTACAGTACATGCTTATTGACAGCTCAGTTGGTGACTGGCCATGGTGGAGAGCAGAGAGCTTTGCCAGTTGCTGGCATGGTGATGAGGAGGGAGGTAGGGTGGTGGAGTGGAGAGATGCAGCGAAGTTTAAATTTGTCCATGAAGTTGGGGTGAAGTCATCCACTCCACATCGAGAAACGCTATGCGAAGTCCCCATAGAATAACACTACTTTGCTTTATGGTGACTTCGCCCCATTATGACTTCACATTATAGTACCTGGGTTGGGTTGTGGTGAGCCCAATAAAACCAAAAAATCACAACCCAACCCAGATAGACCAACTTTGGGTAGCTGGTTCATTCCACTATGGTGCCATATAGATGAGGGACACTGATGAGTCCTGGTAGAATGAAACATGTGTCTGTGTCTTCTGTTAGCATCCTTTGCAGACTGTGTGAGAGGCCTTTCAGCACCATGCATTTCTGCTTAAAGTTGAACCAACATTATATTTTGTGCTGATTTGCATATACAGCCCATGATGTTTTGCATTATGGGGGTATGTGTGATTTTGTATTTCTTTGAAACTTTGCTTCCCAGCCAATGCCCTTTGAGATAATCCTTGCCTCAGTGCTTGCACACTGAGGCTCTTTGTCTTTTAGCTTGTGTTTGTTTTTATTGGGCTCACCACAACCTAACCCAGATAGACCAGCTTAGGGTAGCTAGTTCATTCCACTAGGGTGTCATATAGGTGAGGCAGACTGATGGGTCCTGCTAGAATGAAACACTTGTCTGTGTCTTCTGTTGGTACCCATTGCAGACTGCACCATGCATTTCTGCTTAAAGTTGAACCAGCATAATATTTTGTGGCTATTTGCATATATGGCCCATGATGTTTTGCATTATGAGGGTATGTGTCATTTTGTATTTATTTGTTCAAGATATCAAATAACATGTCTCAATCTGTCTCCTGTCTCTATCCAAATAAATAGTATATCATCAATAAATCTTTTCCAGAGTTATTTTTCCAAAGTTAGGAAACATTTAATTATCAGATCACATTATTCCTCGCTGCTGTGGTCAGTTGCGGAAAAGGTTAAAAGAACATGCTGCAGTTGCCTCTTTCTTAGTGTGAAAGAAAATGTAGCACTAACAAAGCTACTGTATTACCCCTGATCTTAAATATTTACCACAGTCTGTTTCTGATTAACATTTTAGCTCTTTCTTCCTTTTCCTCAATGGCTAAGTACTTTCTAAGCTTCTGATTAAATTGTAAGCCAAGTGCCATGTCTGATTGAAGCCTGGGGGTCCAAGTTATTACCTAAAATGTGGTAAATGAGACATCTAAATAAACTTTTATCTTCTAAACATGTGAAACTAGAATTCCTTAATGTTTAATGTCTAACATGAAGGCACTTGATTGGTGACTTTGTTTTAGTTTGTTATGGGGGAACAAAAAGCTACTCTCAGAAAGCTCATAGCTGTCACGTTTCAGAGCTCCATTTCAGAAAATTAGTATTTCAGGGCTGCTGTAGAAAAGATAGGCTTACGCAATTTATCTTAAGGATGTGTGAGTACTTTTCTTTTTCCAAATACTTGACAAACACTCATACTAGGACCCTTAGCTACTCAGGGCTGAATTTTCAAAGGTGGTCAATGCAGATACAGTTCTCAATTTTGGCCAGCACCTGCATCATCCATAATGTGCCAAAATATTTGAATACTACTTTCAAACATTTTGAGTCAGTTCTGATGGTTTACCTGATTTATAGCACAAAAGTGACATATGAGTTATTTATTTCATGCATGTGTCATTTTATGTGTGCAATTTTCCACAATTGCGTCAAACAGAGCAAATTTTGTGTGGTCTGCTTTGTTGCAAGTTGTGAAATTGCAGTTAAAAGATGTCACAAGTCTGGAACTCCATCTTAGAAATCCTACCCTCAGTATTCAGTGTTTGGCCCAAACATTAAAAAAAGCCAAAACAAGTTGGCGAATCTACCTTGGGTTATCAATGATGTAGACTACTCCTTCCTCCCTCCCTCCCATGCACATGTACTGTTACTGAAGTCACAAGACAGTATATCTGATTTTGAAACAGTGAGCCATGGGTTCGGAAGGAAGGACCATCTGGTTAGTTAGATCTTTTAACTTCCTTTTTCCCTTACAGCTTATCAAGCAGCCCCCCTTTGAATTGGTCCTTCCAGTCCAGTCATTGGCTATCACCAGGTACATACATCAACCTCTTATGCACATCTGTGGCTCATACCCTATGGTGAGGTCCTCTAAGGAGCACCTCTTCCCCAAGGGATGCAGGATCTGGTGCAGGAGGTGGGTGCCTTGTCATCAGTGCAGGGCCTGCAAGGGGCCAGTTGCCATCTTGACACTTTGGTGGTTCTTCCATCATTTTACCCTGGGCAGCTGTAATGCAATGAAAAATGTGTGCATGTGCAGTTTTGCATAAGCATGCATCAGTGTCTGTGGCAGTCATTGACCCGGAGGCAGCCTCCACTTGCTCTGCTGCCTAGCCTCTGCTGGTCACCAGTCATACAGCAGAGGATGAGAATCCCTATCCCAAAGGAAGAGTGCTATAACATTTAACACTCCTTTCTAAGGCTGGTCACATGTGATCTGAGTCCATTGGCAAGCCTTGAGTAGCATGAAGACACCCTAGCACTGTTGTAGCTAGCTGGTGGCTAATTAGATATTGACAATTTATTGGCTCTTGAGTCACAGATTAGGTGACTGAACTGAGGGCCTACTTGTAGTGATTGGTATTTTGGAACAAATGGAAGGGGCAAAGGGTGGGCAACTTTTCCTAATCAAACAACCTGTGTTGGAAGAGGGGTGGTGGTGGAGGGCTAGAAATAGAAACATAGACTTTGATGGCAGATAAGGACCGCTTGGCCCACCTAGTCTGCCCATCTCCCTACCTATTGGATAAGCTGCAGATCCTAGTTAAACAACAGCCTACTTATTCCTACCCCCACAAGAATTTTCTTATGTCTGTCCCATGCATTCTTGAATTCCTCCACTGTTTTTGAACCCATGACATCCTCAGGAAGGTTGTTCCATTCGTCTACCACCATCTCTGTGAAAATATACTTCCTCACATTGCCCCTGAGCCGTCCCCCCTCTTTCTTCAAATTGTGTCCTCTTGTTCTTGCACATCTCTTTTTCTGAAAGATGCTACCCTCTTGGACTTTGTTGATTCCCTTGAGGTACTTGAACATTTCTATCATGTCCCCCCCCTTTCCTCAAGGGAATACATATTGAGCTCCTTTAGTCTCTCTTTGTATGGCTTCTGTTGCAGACTCTACACCATTTTAGTTGCCCTCCTCTGGACTGCCTCCATCCTGTCTATGTCCTTGTAGAGATGTGGTCTCCAGAACTGCACACAGTACTCCAGATGGGGTCTCACCAATTGTGTGTACAAAGGGATAACAACTTCCTGTTTTCTACTGGTGATGCTTCTCCCTATACATCCCAGTATCCCCACAGCCATCCCTATTGCCTTCTCACATTGCTTACTAACCTTCAGGTCATCTGGTATGACTACTTCCAGGTCCCTTTCCATTTTTGTTGTTGTTACTACCTCACCCCCATTGTGTACTCTTCCCCTGGGTTTTTGTTTCCCAGATGCCTAGGAGTGGGAAGGGGAAGCACACAGGAATAACTATGGTCACTTGAAAAAGGCTAAGGGTTTTTATTTTTGAACATTTTAAGTTTTTTTAATTTTTACTCCCAATGTTGAATATACTGAATAATTAAACTTATATGTGTTTGGTTCCAAGTATTACATTATTTAGCATATTTTGGAATTAATAATCACTATTCACATAGTCCATGTGTATTTATCCAGGGTGGTGAGACTGAAATTTATTTAGTTATTTCATTATTTATTTAGCTGTTTGTTTACTAGCAAAAGTACATTAAGCCATGTTAGCATATTTCAAGGTTTATCACTTGGGGTGAGTTACAGTTATTTATTTTTGTTGATCGGGAAAGCCACATTGTTCAAAATCATTTCTAGGTGTTACCCTGGGAGAGGAAAAATGAAGATTAGACAGATATAACAACAGCACTGAGTAAAAAACTACCTCTGGAAACCATGAATGCCTCAACCCCGACCACTAAATGGGAATGTTTTATTGACATGGGGAGGATTGGTCAGGACAATAGGAAATGTCCCTTACTCAATAAACGCCATGAGATCTTTAACTTCCAGGTGGACAACCACCAGAACAACAGAAATGGGCAGCAGGTACCTCAGTTTAATGTCTCATCTGAAGGATGTCACTATAACAGTGCAGCACCCCTTCTCATCTCTGCACTACACTGTCAGTATTGGGTATTAGCCCTCGTTCCTGGCGTGGGAGTAGAATTCACAACCTTCTCATCTTCCAGCCCCAGAAGTGAATGTGCTACCTACTGAGTCACTGGCACTAAGATATCTCAGTTTATCAGCTGGGTTGGCTGAAGCACTGAAAGATCAATTGATATTCAAATGGTCACACACTGAGTAAGAGTATGTGATGGGATTTGAACCTGGGTCTCCAAGTTCCAAAACTGGTGTTCTAGACACTAGACCATGCTTTCACCTTCATTTATCTTAGCATGTATTTTTTTTTGTTAATTGTAGCTTACATTTTTCATGCCTGGATAGATATATTCTTAATAAGGTATGTTAAAGGCAGTTTAGTACTAGACAGGAAACAGAAAAACTTCTGGATGACCTAAGGATGCTGTAAAGGAGATTGCTATATAGCAACAATG
The DNA here is from genome assembly GCA_016271365.2 of Neoceratodus forsteri. NCBI lineage: Eukaryota > Metazoa > Chordata > Ceratodontiformes > Ceratodontidae > Neoceratodus > Neoceratodus forsteri. The sequence goes on along the minus strand of CM028137.1, from coordinate 622,318,114 downwards.
ACAAAAAAAAAATAGATTAAAATAATGAACCCCAACTATTCTTTCTGATCAAACATCAGTCACAAAATGTCAGTTTCTCTTTTATTATTAATTGGCTGTTTCATACATATCGACCTTGGAACATCTTGAAGATGTGAGATGGCTGAAAGCAGACCAGCTGTGTTTCTGTTGCACTCCCACAGTAAAGTGTAAACGTTCCTTATTTTTCAATTATTTAAAAATTTTCTTAAATTACAGTCTTGTTGATTGAGAAAAATGATATTATTGCCGACAGGAAGGTATAAGATTTACATACTAAATATTGGTTGCAAGTCTGGATGGTCACTACATTGATTATGTAATGAATTACTTATAATTTAGTTTGCTTTTATTCAAAGTTTTTTTATATTTAAATAGTTTGTATGTGTGCCTTTTTGTGGGTGAGAGGCATTCCTGAGGTTTAGGGCTGTTGTGTGATTTTTTCCTGGCAATAAATTGTATCTGATAAGAAATGTCAAATGTAAGGATTGTGTTTATATTAAACTGGACTAAAGCAAACCTCATTTAACCCTTCTCTGACTTTTACTGTTACCCCTTTTACCTGGATTTGTAGATCTGCTGCTGTGGCTACCTGTGGATATTGTGGTGCTGTGATTTTGTTTATCATTCTATGAGGAGCTTTCTTGTCTTCTGTTTTTTACTTGTTATATTAAAAAAAGCTTTTAAAAAAATCATTTTTTGGCAAACTTTTTTTCAGTTGCTAAAAACAGAAGTTCTTTTATAGTGTTTTACTGTAGTTCTACAGTATTATAGCCGATCGGAATGTAGCAGACCACCACAGATTGCTGAGAAGTGCCCTTGTCAACCTGGATATAGAGATGTTGCTAGAAATTTGCTTTTAGCATTGGTAAAAATAATGATCCTATAAATTATACTTGTATTTACTACACAATTTTTCTGATAGCTATTACCCTTCTCATTAATCTCTCTTTCTGCTCTGTCTCTGTCCTGAACATCTAGAAAAAGGCTGCTGTTATCCCCCTCCCAAAAGGTGGTGACCCTTCCTCTCCTAGAAGCTATTGTCCTGTCTCTTTCCTCCCCACACTGGCCAAGTTTCAAGAATGTCTTGTCTTCTCACAACACTCCCTTTCCTTTGAACTCTACTCCTTTTTAACTCCTTTCTAGTCTGGATTCAGGAAATCACACTCCATATCCATGTCCCTCCCCTGGCTCATTGACTCTGTCCTGTCTGGTATGGACCAGGAGAAGATCACCTTGGCCATTTTTGTTGACTTGGCCAGGACTTTTAACAGTGTGTCTCTCCCCAATCTCCTGGATAAGCTTAAGGAGGTGGGTCTCTCTGCCTCCTCAATCAGCTGGTTCATCTTCTACCTTAAGGGCTCATCACAAGCAGTCTCTATTAAAGACATCCTCCCTCCCATCTGCTCAGGCTTCCCCCAAGGATCTGACCTGGGCCCCATACTCTTCTCCATATTTCTAAATGACCTTCCTACAGGCTGTTCCTCTGCGCCCATCCAAGCGTATGCAAATGTCCATGTGATGTTCACTTCTGGCATCTCTGCTGCCGACCTTGCTGTCGAACACCAACAGAATTTTGACAATGTCAAGTGCTGATTACATTCCAACTAACTAGCTCTCAATACCAAGAAAATGATGTCCATGACATCTAGCTTCTGGCAGAGGCTTACCAGGTTCTCACTCGTTCCCTCCTTCAACATCCATGATGGTAATGCAACTGAGGATGTCTGCTCCTTCTAGTACCTTGGGGTCTAACTGGACCATTACCTCAAGTTCTCATCACAAATTGTCACAATCCATGACAAACTCCACCCCAAACTGAGTGAACTCTACAAGGAACAAAGCCAGCAGCTCATTCTCTACCTGTTGAGAGATAGTCACAATGATAACACTCCAAATCTTTGACTATGGTGACAGTGTCTCCAGCGTAACTCTCAAGTCTATACAAGTCCCTCTTGCCAGACTCACTTATTCTGCCATTTTGCCATGGACTGCCTGCCCTGTACCCACCATTGCTTTCTCTACTCCTCCCACTCCTTCTCTTTCCTTGATGACAGGTGCCTTGACTAGTGTACTTCCTTCACCTTCAAATTCTGGCTTGACTCTCTCCCCCTCCCTATCTTTCAGCCCTCCTACCCCCCCCTTTCTCCTACCCTTTCTGAAACATTGCATCCCGCTCACTCTCCCTCCTACCCAGAAAATCTACTATGGGCCAAGCTTCTTTCTTATATCATTTTCCTAAGCTCTGATCCCTCCTTCCTCTGTCTAGCCACTCATCCTCCTCTTTCTCTTCCCTCAGGACCCCGCCTTGTGATTTCACATTCCTCCCACAACTGTATCTGTCCCCAACCCTTGAGCTCTCCTTCCCCCTTGCTGTTGCTGTTGGTCCACCCCAACCCCCATCCCAAAGCATTTCCTACTCACCCTATGCCCTCAGGTGTATGTGGCATTAATTTAGTTCTTATCAGTGTTCACATCTGATAATGTGTTGCCCTTGTACCTACTTTACTGTCTGGATACGTAAACTCTTGCATCTTTGAGCTGTCTGGTGTTACAAATGTGCTCATTATCTGCTATACATTCCCAGCATTGTACCCCATTTTTACCATTTATTTGCACTGCATGGCATATTTATTTTTGTTTTGCTGATCTTCCTGTTTGAACATTATGATTGCCCAACTAATGTATTTTATTGTTATTACTAGTGTACCTTACTGTATTTGCATCCTCTCTCACATGTCTTGTACTGTTTACTCTCTCACCAAAGCCCCCAGGGCACATCTGATAATGAGCTGTTACCAGTTCGCTATATGTTTCCTAGTAAAACTTTTGAAATAAATAATAAACAAATTATCTTATACCTATGTATAAACAGCATGTGCACACATCCAGGAGGCTGGGATGAGCAGTTAATCTGCTGTAGGGGATGTGGCTTGACTATCTTCCAAAGGGCACTATGGGAAATTGGTGGTGCCCAGTGAGCAGGAAGTGCATGATCCTAGGTACAGAGATAATGTTCTTCAGTGCTGAAGCACAGTACCTGAAACGCATTTCAGTAATGGTCCATTGGAAGAAGCAATCCAGCTACCTCAATAGGTACCATGTGTCCACTCTGAGGATGGACTGCAGTGGGAAAAGCAGGAGGGGACATTAGGAGTGGGATTGGCATGGGAGGTATCCACATGTGGCAGTTCAGATCAAATTTGTCATATTGGTGGAATCAGTTCCAAATGACTGCACTAGCAAGAAAATACCCCAGTGAGGATGGCTTCATCTAACATGGACACACCAGGGGGGAAGGGTTCATGTGAATCCAGAAAGAATAGGATGGACTTCCTAGTTATAGGGGATTCTATAGTTAGAGGAATGGAAAGGATAGGAGGAGAAATCCATTTTGTGTCTCCCATGGGCAGCCACAGAACAGGTAATCACACAGTTGGAGAGGTTGACCAGAGCAGGGCTTGGAAAGCTAGGCCCTGTGGTACACATATGTACCAATAACCTACAGCAGTGAGTAGCATTGTAAAAAAAGGTGAAAGTTAAATTCAATGAATTAGGTAGAACGCTGAGGGCAACTGCAGATGCAATAATCTTCCTAGAAGTGCTGCCAGTGCTACATGTAGGAAAGAGAGTTCAACAACTGGCTGAAGGGCTGGTATGATGAGGATGTTGACCGTGGAACCTGGGATGACTGTTGGCTATTGTTAAGGATGGCATACATGTGAGCAGATGGGAAACCATTGCTTTAGAGCACATAGATGTTGCAGTTAACACATTTTAAAACTAGGTAAGGGGGCAGTGTTACAGCAGAGGAGAGTGCACAGATACAGAAAGGCAGCCAGGATGGATTTCCCCATAGAAACAAGGAACAGGAGAAAAGTGGGAAGGCAAGGGTTAATATAACTGAAAGAAGCATTTAACAGCAACCAAGAATAAGAATACAAGCGGGTATAGGATGTACAAGTGAGGAGTTGTATATACAAACACAAGGAGCTTAGGAAATAAGTTGAAGGAGCTACATATGCCTGATTTAAAAAGGACAGGGAAAATGCCAAGGGTGAGGAGTGGCAGTCTATGTTAAGGACTCCATAAGAGTCTTAGAGGATAAATCTCTCTCAGGAGAGGAAATGGAGATGTTACAGTTTCAGGCAGCTGAGAATGGGGAAAAAGCACAGGATAAGAGTAGTCTTTAGGCCATCTAATCAGATGGCTGTTAGAGTCAATGCAATAAAATGAAACTACAATAGCAGTGGGCTAGGGAAGGAAATCATGGGATAGTTCAACCTCCCAAAAAATCTAAGCAGGACACACAGGAAGCAGGGAGTCAAAAAGACCAGGAGTTAATGTAAATTTTGCACAATTACATTTTCACATTGTTGATGAGGGAGTCAACCAGGCAGGAGCAATCTTAGATACTGTAATATCCAACTAGGACATTATTAGGGATACCACAATAGAGGACTCAATAGGGCAGGGTGACAATACTGTAAAGTTCAACATTGTGCTGGATGCCCAGAGATTGAATTCCAACACTGTGGTCTTTAAATTTTAGGTAAATAAATGTTTAAACTACACCACTAATCATGGGTCAGCTAGAGGACATACGTGAGCCTGCAGATACAGAAAATAAGTGAGGGGAACAGGAATAAAATGGTCAGGAGAAGAACCAGCCAATAAGTGCAAAACTCTGTCAGTAAGATAAAAAAAATAGGAAACCAATATAATTGAACTGATAAGTGAAGAACAGAATTCAGGACAAAAAAAAACAGCTTTCAGGGTCTTCAAAGGGGCCAAAAGGAGGGCAATAAGGAGGTGTATAAGGAAAACCTAGAGAAAAGAGAGCAGTTCATTTGGGAGATGAGGGCAAACAGAGCTAAGGATAGCAGAAGGGGTAAAGGAAAAGGATAAGACCCTGTTCAGGCCCAGTGGGGTCTAGCATGACTGGACAGATCACCTATGCACCATGTATCTGCAGCACACTGACAACCCTGCATTGCAATGCTGCACACTGAGGGTCCACTGAACCCCCAGTGGCATTCATGGAAGGACCATGTGCCACTTCTGCAATGGATGCCCTGGTCATTTGAGCAGCTACACGTGTGGATGGTCCAGGGGCATGTATGGGGGTGTGCCCTCAATCAATGCCATTCATAAAGGCATGGAGTGCCAGATGAAGGGGCAAAGGAAATGGAAGCAGGAACCTGCTGTATCAATTGTGTACCCCCACAGATTTCATCCGCCAGCTGTGGAGGGTCCAACCTCCCCCATAATATGCTGCCCTAGTTGTCTGGGCAGAAAGGAAGGATGGGGGGATGGCATTTTGGCACTTGCCCATACACTTTAAATTTTGTGATCCCGTGCCATCGCACAGTCCCCTGCTCTGTGCAGAGCAAGGCATCCACTAAGGGGTTAGGACAGGCATCCGATTGGATGCCTGCCTCTGTCCTCTGATCCACACTGCACAACTGAGAGGCAGGACTACAAATAGGTGCATGGAGGTGGCCAGCATTTGTGCATGCTGACAACTGCTTGCCTGCCGGGGTGGGAGGTGGGCAGCTACACTAGCTGGGCACACACCTATCTTGCGTACCCAGCCATCATTAGTGCATAGCTCCCCTTAGGAAGAAAAGACAGGCTGGCATAGCTCAGACAGAGTCAGGGCAGACTTAATGGACTTCTGGGGCTAGTTGCAAAAAGGTGGACCATTGCCTACGTGTAAGTCCAGTTATAAGTGTCCAAATTGGACTAGCTTAAGTCACCATGTTTAGCCTGTTGCATGAAGTACAAGTATGGAAATCTTGTGCTAAAGGGGTCTGAAATCTTTGTTGCAAGGCAATGAAGAGAAGCCCAGTCTTAAATCAGCCATCCTGCCAAGAATAATTCATGAATGGTTGAAGTCAGGAAAAAATTGCTATCAGACTCAAAGAAATATTTAAAAAAAGGAAACGAAAACAGGTGGTGGATCATTTGAATCACTGATATCTTTGACCTCACTAATACTAGATATTTTTGTGGATACTTCTGAGATTTTTTACAGTACTGATAGCGGATCAGAGACTACACTTGAAACAACAGACTGTTTTTACTGTCGAGACATGATGTGAAACTTATAGTTCAGTACAGCAATCAACCCATGAAGGTGAGATTTTACATAAACATTGAGCATTATGTTTATTTCACTGTGTTTGTCAATCCTCTTCAATATCCCTTCTTTCATGTAGTGCCATTTCAGAGGAAATTGGTGCCATCTCACTTTCTGCAGTGCTCCCTGTCCTGCATTTTGGGGCAATGCCCTTAGAGGTAACACACAGTGGTATATGTATATGTTTTCCAGCCATTCCTCATTTAATTCTGGCATTGTTTCCCAGTGTGTCCTTTGAGGCAGAGTGAGGAAGCTACAGTGAGAACAATGAACAGTAGACTTGCATGGGGGGGGGGGGGGGGTGGTTGCACTGTGATGGTAGAGGTGGGAGTTATGCTGTGACTGCCTCTACTGCAAGATCGACAGAGAGCTGGGTGAGTTTAGGGATCTGGATGCTGCTTCTCTTGTTGCTTCACTTAAGAACTACCTGCCCTGTTCTTGCCTCTGCCTCCTGCACACATTTATGTAAATGAAGTCCAGTTAGGCACATTAAAACCTATCCTCTATGCAGTTTTAATTGGTGGCACCCACCACTGCACCTGCATCAAAGACCCTTGTGGTTGGCATCACACCCCTGTATGTGTATCAAAAGCCCCCACATGGCTATTTAACCAGAAGCTGCAGTGCAACTCAGTTGCCTAGCACACCTTCCAATCCCTACTGGCAGCTTTTAATAGCTGTGAGTGCAGCTCATTATATGGCAGTCTCTCAATTTCTCTCCTGCTCTCAAGCCCCTCAGGGCATTTACATTTGCTGCTGGAGGGAGGGCTTAGATAGTCAGAGGGAGGCACTCCTACACTGGCCCACTCCACCTCCTGATGAGCTCTTGTCCCCCATCTCCCACCCATATGCAGCAGACCTCACCCTGAGCTCTGTAAGGGCTGGGAGTAGAAAGTACCAACTGGCACTTTCACTTTTAGTGTGGTTACACTACTTGCAGCAGCAACCCCAGCTCATTCTCGTCCTCACACTCCACCTCCTTACTGCCTGCCAAAATAGTATTAGGGACCAGTGACTCTTTCACCACCACTAGACCCCAGAGAAGAGATTCTTAATTTGTTTATATACATTGGCCACTGGCCAACAGGGAAACTAACCCACCAAAAATCCCTAACCTCCCTGGGACAACTCTTGCCCTCTGGACCACTAATGCTAAATTATTTTCCTAATACTGGGCCACCAATGCAAAAGAGGCCTCACTAGCCCAACTGGGCTACCCAATTTTTTCCACAAGATATTTCTTCCCAGCTAGTAGCTCACTGGTGCTGGGATATACACTGGTCAAGTCAAATCTGATAGTCATTCGGATGGCTACCATTTTTCACTGCCTTTCATTTCCTCCCTTCACTGGTGGTGGGAAGGAGTGCCTGTAATAGCTGCTCACAGCTGTGGTTTCCCCCATGTGGCAGGAGTAAGCTCCCTGGCCTAGTCACAGATCTTGCTGTGGTAGCAGAGTAAGTCGCCAACCCTCACCAATTGAGACGCACAGTCAAGCAGCAGCTGTCTTGGCCATGGCCTTCCTATGCAACTTCCTGGTCTTGCTTCCAAAGCCAGGTCATCAGCATGGCAGCAAAACACCCTGCTGCTGGGCCACTAGGGTGGCCCATGGGCTACTACTTTACATGGACCATTCAGGGAGGTGATAACTGTCTTTGCTGCACCCCTACCAACACATTCTCTTCTCTTTTCCTGTCTATTAATTTTATTTCTTTCTCTATATCTCTGCCTCATTCTCTATATCTATGCCTTTCTATTTTGCTCTAATTATAATGTTTTATTTAAAGGTCACATTTGTTGTACTCCTATGCTGGCCTATACTCCTTTTCCGCTGTCTGTCTCTTCTCTTGCTACTGTATTTTCTCCATATTAACCTATTTTTCTTTTTAACAGGTCTGACAGGGTGCTAACTCTTTCCACATCTGATAACTATTACTCTATGTCTAATTTGTCCAATTCTTCCTATTTACTCCCTAAGAACCACAGATCCTTTGTGACCCTTTTTCCTATATTTTATTATAAAGGTCCAACAGATGTCATCCCATCAAGACTCCTTCCACTGGACCCCCTGTGCCCAAGAAATAGACCATCTAAGTATTACCTACTGTAGATTTGTGTTTACTGTAATGGTAAAGCTGCACATTTCAGTGTGCATGTGTGTGTGAGTGTATCTTAAGGTGACACATACCACAGCACTTTTTTTTTGCTGTTGTTGTTTATAAAGCTTTTTGCCTTGGAGATGCAGATGGGTTCTCAGCCCTGTTCCCGCCTCCCTGTCTAACACTCACCTCCACTGGACCCACTGAACCCAAAGCCCCCTGTGGATTGCCCCGCCCCCAAGTCAGAATCAGGAAGGGGTCAGAATTGGCCCAGTAGTCCAAGTGGTGTTGTGGGACAGATGTTGGTTAGCAGGGCTTCATGAAGTCTGTGTCAACCATTTTTCCATTTTTCTCTGCTTATATCCATTGCCATGGTGGCACATTCCCATGCATACCTGGTGGTGTACAAATGCTATGGAACCATGGCCTCTCCCTTCGATGTTGCTCAGACTTCCAGTGCTACCCCCAGGCCTCCACTTGAGAGCAGCCAATGGCCAAATCAGCATGCCTTCTCAGAGTGCCTCAGCCATCTGCACAACATTTGTATTATACTTGAACAGCTGCTGTCTTGGGAGGGGTGGCAGTGTTATGGGCAGTAGCGGATTCTGTTCAGGGGTGTGTGTATGTCTGTGATGAAGTTCTCAGAATTTCAAGTTTGTGGCTGGATGGGGGGCAGAGAGTGGAGCATGTGATAATGTCAATGATAATGTGTGTGTGTGCATGCGTGCGCGCATGAGTGTGCGTGTGTGGTGATGTTTTGTTGCTTTGATATCCAACTATTTGATGGCTGATACTTTGGGGGAGGGGAGCAGAATGTACAGTGCTACAGTCACTATATGGATATGTGTGTGTGTGTGTGTCACAATATTTTAGTGCTTCCTCATGTATCATGACATGAATTCTGTTAGCAGGATTTTCAAACTGGATCTGTCCACCCAATATTTTAAAAACAGACTTTGGTCAGCACTGTTGGACCATCTATTTGGCCAGTCATGGACAGAAGTGTAATGGCTGGCCCACTTTGGGTGACAGAGTAAATACTGGGAATCTGTGTCAGAGATGATACTGCTTCACTACTATTATGCTTTGGAGAGTGCCAAGGAAGAGGGTCAGCTTTACTGTTAGCTTCTGGGAGGGGGGGCTTGCTAGTCAGGAACACATTTCCTCCAGCAGTGACTCTATACAACTCTGTTGACACTCTGGTGAAACAGGACTGCTAAAAGTTGAAACCCATGGTAGTGGTCTGAGAGGATTTGACAATCCTCCATAGGGAGGCCCCAAGGTGGGTGGCAGTGGACCCCAGCAGAGGATCAGTGGTGGGGAAATTAAATGAGAAGACCAAGGTGAATTGTAAATCATCAGTCATGATTTTTGAAGGTCAGTCATGACTGATTATTGTTAATCATCAAATGTTGCCATAAGATCATTAAAGGAGATCATGATCTAAGATCATCATCTAGATCATGATTTAATCATCAAACATGAACTTTCAAATCACCAACTGATGATTATTGATTGTTTTAGTAAGCTTAAATCAGTATGATGGATGTTGATGATCTGTGGATGATCAAGTTATGATCATTGATGATTATATTAGTTCAGTATTATAAGATTGCAAGTTACAGAAGTAATACTTTTAAAGTTTTATTCATTAATTATGAAAATATGAATGTCACATTTCAGCAAAGACAGATTCATTATGAATTATAATATAAATCATGTGAAGTCAAGGTTTAATACCATTATTAAGAGTACTATATATGCATTGTCTGATATAGGATACATATTTGCATACCTAATTTGCCTATTTCAGCAGCACAGTTTATGGAACAAAACAATGGTAATTTTAGTTTTTAAATTAATATTGCATTGACAGAATTAGTCCGCAGAGTATTAGTAAAGGTTTTGAGCACAAGCCATGCACTTTTAGGAACTCACCACAACCATTAAAGGAACCTCTTAATGGGGATATATAAACCAATATGAACCTTTTTAATTTCAGCTAGATGTGACATATTGGAATAAGTATAACTGAAAGCAGTGGGCTTCTAAAGCAAAGATATGACAACTAATCATTCAAATAAAGATGTCTAAACATAAAATAAATTCCACAAGTATAGAGAAAAGATAAATTGATTGTTAAAATGTATTTCTGTAATCCTGAGTATGAAAAATCATGATGATATGAGATCATAATTACCATCTCCATAAATTCATGGTTTTTGATTGGTGGCCTTTTAATATTGATGATTAATTATTGTTAATAATCATCACAATGATCTCTGAACATAACAGGATAATGATCATTCATGATACATCATTAAAGAAGCATTTGTCAGTGCCAAATGTTGGCTTGCTGCCATTGGCAGTGCAGGAGTTAGAGAGATGCATCATAGGAATGGCAGTCAAGTATTGAACTGATGCCAACCCACCCCCACCCTGCAAACAGTGACAGGCATTAGGGTGTCCCTTTGGGTGTTTGGTAGTGCAGTGCGGGAAAACATGTTGGGCAGGATGTGAAACATGACAGCTGCACAGCTCATAAGGAGGTGTAAAAAAATGCCAGTCTTGAAAATGTGGCATGGAAATATACCAAATTTGTGAACTTACAAGGGTGCGTGGGAAATATGCAATGCACGCTTGCAACACTGCCATTTTATGGGTGTTCAGCACCAAATTTTTAACATAGGCATTTTAGCACCTCTGCTCATGTACAGTGTCACTGTTATTTCCTCAAAGTGTCCCAAGAAGTGATTTCGCATAGCTACCAAGCTATTCTGTGCCGGAAGTGCGAAAACACATTTTGAGCAGGATATGTGAAATGACAGCTGTACTGTTCATCAAGAGGTGTGGAAAAATGGCAGTGGTGAAAATCCAGAGTGAAAATATCACAAATGCACGGCAGTACGAGCGTGCATGCAATCTGCCAACGCATGCTTGTAGCAGTCACTTTATGGAGTATCATCACCAAATTTTCAACATAGGCATTTTAGGACCTCTGCTCATGAACTGTGTCACTGTCATTTTCATAATCTGACCGAAACACTGATTCCCCACAGCAACTGTGCTATTGTGCGCCAGACGTGCGGAAACACATTTCAGGCGGGATGTGGAAAATGACAGCTGTACTGTTCACAAGGAGGAGTACAAAAATGACAATGCTGAAAATCTGGCATTAAAATATTGTGAATGCGCGAAGTTAAGAACCTGCGTAGCAACTGCACAATGCATGCTCATAAAACAGGCATTTGTTGGATTTTTCCCACCAAATTTAGAACATAGGCTTTTTTGAGAGGCCACCTCATGAACACTATCACTGTCATTTCATTAATGGTCCCGAAAGGTGATTTCACGCCGTGACTGCGAAATCACCTTTTGAGGCCGATTAATGCCATGACAGTGATAGAATTCATGAGGAGGGGCCCCAAAAAAACCCATGTTGAAAATTTGGTGCCAAAATTCCAAGAAATGCCCAAGATATGCATCAAAGTTGAAAAAGCCCTATTCATTCCATTATACAGCTTACCAGCATTTCCTCAGTTCACGGTCAGCTTTGAAGAGTACAGACGTGTTCCCGGTTCACCGAAGATCAGCACGCTGGACTCTGGAGGTAAGTATGGGATGAAGGGGGGTGAGGGGAGGCAGGTTGCGCAGTGGGTGGGTGTGGATGGAAGGAGGGGGCATCGAGATTACGAGGGATGGTTTTCATTTTACAGGGTGGAAAAAAAAAAGGGAAAACCATCGTGGGACAGTTTTCATTTTCCAGGGCATTTGGCACACTGGGGTGGGCTCCCCAGCATGCCACCTAACTGGTTTGGGGGTGTCAGTAGCGACGAGGATTGGGCACCCTGTCAGCACACAACACGGAGGCCAACGGGATTGGGCAGCCCTGCTGGCAAACAAAGAAGCGGGGGCGCGAGCTGAGGGGCATTGAGCACCCCCAGCATTCAACAATTGATGGTTGATGCCAACAGGAATGGGCTTCTGCTGGCAGAAAAAGACAGTGGGGGGCCGCGAGCCGAGGGAGATTGGGCACCCCCCTCAGCATTCAACATATGGGGGTATGCTGACAGGGAGTGGGATCCCCCGTCAGCACACAAAGACAGCAGGGGGGTTGCCAACAGGAGGATTGGGCACCCCTGATGTCAGCAGACGTGAGACGGCCACCCGCCCGCTGACCATGCTCATAATGGCAGCGAGCATGGCAAGCAAAGGACCACTGCATATGATGAGCTTTGCTCAGATTGCAGTGGACCTTTATGAATGTCTCACCCCGTATGTATGCATGGTGTGGCAACGGCATGCAGGCTGATTGGGGAATGAGGGACGCACCTACTGATGCGTGCCCTGCATTCACCCAACAGTGGCCGCACCCCCAAACCTGCACTACCGCAAGATGTTGCTTGCGCAAGCATGCAAGCCAACATAAAAATCATCATCTTTTCAGCTGGGGAGTTCAGGACTAAATATTCTGTTTTCACTAAATGTGAACAGAGTTTATTTTTCTATAGCCAACAACTTAAGTTTCTATAAATTCAAACATTCCAAGATCAATTCCTGATCTCTTCTTCAGGGATAGGTTGTAAATAATACATAGTGACAAAAAATAATATTGTTTTAATCATTTCAAATACCTAGATAGACCACTATGTATTTAAAATGATTAAAACAGCATTGATATTTGTTACTATGTAGTATCCAGAATTTTGGGTCTGAACTCTTTTTATTTTGCTTTTAACATTCGGGTTTTACAACAAGGACCTTTTTGAGAGGAATTATTAAAAGGAATAAGAATTTCCTGGAGTCTGTGACTTTTCAAAATTAACTGAGAGCCTGCTGAAAGAGAGGCTGATGAGCACCCGGAGGCAAATGGGTTGCATGACCACAGGCAGCATGGCTTCACAGGGGGTGGTCATGTCAGACTGAATCTCATAGATAGATTTGAATAGGTAATTAGGGTGCTGGATCAGGAGAAGACAGTGGATGTGATCTATCTTGACTTCAATAATATATCTGACACTGTACTACATAGGAGACTAATTAAGAAAATTAGCAACCTGGGGGTTGGGGAAAAAGTTATAAGCTGGGTATCAAATTTATTAAGGGATAGGAGACAGGTGGTGGTGCATGCAAGTCACTTGGGGGACAGGATAGTGACTAGTGGTGTGACACCAGGATTGGTACTGAGTCCTGTCCTCATCAATGTCTTCATAAGTGACATTGCTGAGGAACTGGAGGGGAAGGTGGACCTCTTTGTGGAAGAAACTAAAATCTGCAACAGGGTGGACACCCACAAAGGGATGGAGAGAGTGCAGTGGAAGCTGGGGAAACCAGAGGAGTCATCAAGGGGTGTCAGCTGGGTTTCAATGCCAAAAAGTACTAAGTCATGCTCCTGGGGTGGGGAAACCCGTGTGCTATGTATAAGATGGGGGGAGGTACTTGTAATCACCAAGGAAGAGAGGGACATTGGATAATCATATCTGATGATCTCAAGGTGGCAGGGCAGTGCAACAAGGCAGTAAGCAAGGTTAGCCAGATGCTGGGTTCCATAGAGAGTGGGGATTTTATTTATTTATTTTGAAATGTTTCACCAGGAAAGGCAGATTGAGCTATATACTGTACCTTGTTTCCAGGTGTGTCTTGGAGGGAAAGGGGAAAAGGGAATACAAACAGAGTAAAGAATACAGATGCAAAATAAAAATATTAACAGAGTATGTCTGTGCATAAATCAAAAACATTTAAGCTGAATCAGGTATTTTGTGGGCTAGACAAGTGGCAATTGTCATCAGAAGTAGTCTAAATACAAATATCTATAGACATAAACATTCATTTATTTTAAACTGATTAATATATATACCCACTTATCTGAAATACTCAGAAACAAAAGCATGTACACACACATTAAATAATTGGGAATTTACAATTGGGGAAGTTAGTAAGCACTTTATAGGAATAGATGAATGGGGAGAAGGAGTGGGTACAGAATAGGAGTGGGCCTTCACCCCACTGGGAAGCACCCCCCAAGGGGATTAGCCAAGAACAGGGGGAGTAAGGAGGGACAGAGTAGGAGACAGAGTACCAAGTGAGAACTTTGTAGGAATAGGAGGAGTGGAGAGTAGGAGTGGTTTAAGAGAAAGTACGGTCCTTCACCACTCTGGGATGCACATCCCACAATGGGGATTAACCAGGAAAAGAGGGGACCAAAGAGGGATAGAGTAATGAACTGAATAGGAACATGGGAGGTGAGAAGATAGAATTGAAGAAAGTGGAGAAAGGGATTGAAATTGAGAAAAGGCACATGGGAAGAGAGAAGATTAAAGTGAAAGAAAGTGAGGGGGTATGGGATGAAAGGGGAAGGGGAGGAATGAAATTGTGAAAAAGAAGGATTAAAGAGGAGTTGAGGGGGAGACAAGCCTTACCCACAGAAGCAGAACACCAAGGGTATGAGCACTACTCAATGTAATCCAAGCTAGTGCTATAGGCTGATGGCATGCCTAAGGAGGGACAGAAGAGGGAAAAGCAGAGGAAATAGAACAGAAGAAGGGGCACTGAGGGAAAGAAATGGAGGGGAGGAGACTCAGATGCAATTGCAGGAAGGGGAGATGTAGTACCATAGAAAATTAGACGAGCGAGTAGATAGAGAAGAATGGATATCTAAAGGAAAAGAGTTCCAGATGTTAGGGAAGTGATAGAAGAAGGCTTCTCTTCCTGAGGAAGAAGTATGGGAAGGGAGAGAGATGGTCCTATAGGGGAATTTGTGGAGGGAGTAGATGGGGTAGGGGTAGGGGTGGGCAAAATTGGGGTTTTCAGCCTTTGCGGAACTTCTGTGAAAATCTGGGAACTTTTGCAGAAGTTTCTGAATTCGCCTGTGGTGGATCGGGCTCTTCTGTGAAAGTTTGTGCAGAAATCACTAAAAATAAGCCCTGGTGGCTAGTGGCCCTCCCCACCCACCCTACATTGAAAAATATATCCCTGGTGGCTGCGGTCCCTCCCCACTGGATCACCTGCCCGACTAGTAAAACAAATATCCCCGGTGATGCCGGTTCCAATAGTGATCCCTCCCCCAACCCATTACTTGCCCAACAGTGCCCACTGCCCAGTCCCACAAATTCCCTGG
The DNA here is from genome assembly GCA_016271365.2 of Neoceratodus forsteri. NCBI lineage: Eukaryota > Metazoa > Chordata > Ceratodontiformes > Ceratodontidae > Neoceratodus > Neoceratodus forsteri. The sequence goes on along the minus strand of CM028137.1, from coordinate 622,302,741 downwards.
TGGCTAGTGGTCCTTTCTGCCCACCCAGTCACCCGCCTAGCCCTGAAGTGTACAGTAACCTCCAATCCCTATCTCAATCCATAACTCTGTACTGTTTAAAAAAAATCACTTGTGGTCTACTGGTTATATGTTTAAGGTCTCCCCATCCCCAATCCCCAGACCCAAATCCCTGGTGGTTTAGTGCCCCCATCCCCTTCCCCAGCAGGTGTCCCACCACCCTGCTCCCAATGGAGAGAGGGTTAAACTTAAAACCACTAGACTACCAGGAATTTTTTTTTAAACAGTATGGAGTTACGGACAGAGATAGGGATGGTGGGGTTACTGTACACTTTGGGGCCGGGGAGGTGACCAGGTGGAGGGAGGGACCACTAGCCACCAGGGCATTTGTGGGGCTGGGCAGTGGGTGCTGTTGGGCATATGATGGGATAGGGGGAGGGATCACTATTGGAACCTGGCACCAGGGGTCTTTTTTTTTTACCAGTCGGGCTGGTGATCCAGTGCAGGGAGAGACCACTAGCCACCAGGGATATTTTTTTTACATGTGAGGTGGGTGGTAGGATGAACCACTAGACACCAGGGCTTTTTTCTTCTGGGCCAGCCCAGCAGCGATCGCAGGTGGAATTTCCACAAAAGTTCAAAAATGGATTTCTGAACTTGCGCTTGAATTCTACCTGTGAGAGTTTTTTCTGCACATGCCTACTAGGGGGGATGAAAAGGAGGTCATTGAGGTAGAGTGGCAGGGAGCTAAGCCATACTTTCCAATGGGCAAGGCATCTGGCCTCAAGAGGGGGGAAGGAGAGAGCAGTGCAGAGGTCACAGTGGTGTGTACATGGAGGACAGGCCAGAGCAAAGTGACAGAAGGAGTTGAATAGAGTGTCCAGTCTGGTAAGGGTGGTTTTGGGTGCAATGCTATAGACAACGTCCCCAAAGTCAAAGACTGGGAGGATCATTTCTGGATGATCTCTCAATGGGCTGGTGGAAGAAGGCAGCTAAGGTGCCTATAAAGGGCACCTAGTGTAGGAAGGAGCTTTTTGTGGATGGCGTTCACATGGCCAGCGAAGTCAAGATTCCTGTTGAGCCAGATCCCAAGGTATTTAAAGGAAGAATCATCCTCTAGTAAGGAACCCTCAAGGGTATGAAAGGAAGGGGAGGTAGTAAGCTAGACGATTTTTTGCCTGGTGCCAAAGGTAATAGAGACCGTCTTTTTGACATTGAGGGACAGCTGATTTGTGTGAAACCAGCATTGAAATCCAGTGGAAGGCTGCTCACCACATCAGAGGGGGAGACACCAGAGGTATACAAAACAGATCATCCACGTACATGTGGAAGTCTGCAGTTAAGCAGGCAGTAAGAAGGTAATTTAGAAATACTGAGAAGAGTATCAGACCAAGTACCGAACCTTGACTGACACCAATGTTTATGATGTTATGGATTTCTAGCAGGAGAAGGGAGGTAGTGTTGTCACTATATTGATCTCTAGTGAGACCTCACCTAGAGTGTTGTGTCCAATTCTGGAGTGCACCTCCATAAGGACATTGACAGGGTTGAAGTGGTCCAGAGGAGGGCTACCAAAATGGTACAGGGATTGCACAAGAACCCTACAAGGATAGGCTGCAGGAGCTCAACATGTACTCCATGGAGGAGAGGAGAGCAAGAGGGGACATGATTTAGAACTATACATACCTCACAGGGGTGAACAAGGTGCAAGAGGATAGTCTCTTTCAAAGGAGGAGGAATACCAAAGCATGGGGCATACAATGAAGTTTTTTTGGTGGGGAGGGAGTTAAGAGTGATGTGAGGAAATACTTCTGCACAGAAAGGGTGGAGTATCCCTGAAACAACCTGCCACAAGTGGAAAGGATGAAGACAGTGGTGAGTTTCAAGCATGCACGGGGTAGGCACGTGGACATTATAAGTAGAGGAAAGGGATTAGGGAGGGGCACGTTGTCACAAGCGGACTCAGCAGGTCAGGCCCTCTGCTCCCACAGTGTCAACCTCAGAGCACAATAGTGTGAACAGAAAACAGACAGGGTAACCCTCCTCTCTGCTTTTGGGTCCAAATCACCTTTAGTCTCAAGTTCTGGGGGGAATTCAAACTGTGAACCTTATACTAGTGTACCCAATGTACAGACTCAGATACATACCCTCTTCAGGGATTGTATTTCTCACCAGGATCACCAAGCCAGGCTTCCAAAATTAACCCTTAAAACTCTATAAGAGACCTTAGGTATATTCTTACCTTCTCCCAGTTTGGTAACACCATCAAGCCCTTCAGAACAGCTGTCAAACTTAACCACGTATACATCACATGCAAAAAGAACTTGGAAGACACACCCAGGCAATATTTTGAAAAAAAGATTTTACTAAAAGAAGATAAAAATATGAAAAATGTAAACACAGGACAATATATCAAAGAGCATCATAATCACATAAAAGAAAAAGAAGGAAAACTGCAGAAGAATTTCCTATCAACATACAGTTAAATAATTTCTATCTAATGTATTACCTCTGCAAGTGCCTTTAAAGTTAATTTCTCTCAGAGTCCCAAAATAATATGACAAATTTGCCAGTTACAAGGATACATTTCAACCCCATCTCCTCACCCCCTTGGTGAGTCATCTAGCTCCTCCTTTTTAGAATTAAAAATTCCAAACAGGATTTTGTACCAGGAGGTATATTAAATAAGGTGACATCAGCAAAAACTCATTTCCCAAATATGACTCCTTAATTAAACATTTTCTCTTTGAGCTTGTATGGTTCCTATTCCCTAGGCATATCAAAAGGGTTTTACAACTTTTAACACCGTATTGGTATCAAACGTTCTTCCTATAGGAATCATAAAACTTTACAAGCCCTATATCCTGGCAGCTGGGTCAGTTCTAATTAAGACAAAAAAACAGGAGACCTTTAATTAGGTCTCTGGTCTCTTAATTACCTCCTGGTTTCAGGTCACTTGTCACTGCTGACACCCTGATGTAGGCCAATTCTCACATCCTCTGGTCAGTTACATATCCTGTAGCTTCACTGAAACCTGGGGCACCCCTGGAAGCACAAATTTTTATATTATAAATATCATACAACAATCATAACCAGCTGGTCAAGCATCACACTCATGAGACCAAATAGGGCCCAGGTTGTAGAAAAAGGCATGGAAAATGAGGCAGACTAGGTGGACCTACCAATCCTTTTCTGCCAACAAATTCTATGTTTCATTCCTCTCCCTAATGAAGTGTTCCATCAAATACCCCTAGACTGGGGAGGGAGTGTTACATAAAGATATGCTAACATTCCTGCAGCAGGGCTATGTTTTTTAATGTACAATAATCAGAATGGTATCCTACAATAAAGTACATTTTTCTATAATTAACTACGGCAACAGAAGCTTACTAACAACATATATAAGCGGGTGCATAGGAGGCTTAAATGAAAGTCTCTAAATAGGATCAAGAAAGTGTAAGACAACTTTTGTTCAACAGACTTAAATTTTTAAGCCTGCCTTGCTTTTTTAAAATCCAAACCATGTCTTAAACTAGGACTTAACTCATTTGTGCAACCGATTGCTTGCCTTTTGCTGACTGCATATGTCTATGTTTCTGTGTCAAACAAGAGATAACATGGAAGGATGAAGATGGAAAGACAGAGTGTGAAGGAGGATAAAGGGAAGGTGATCATATTAAATGAGTACTTTAGTACTGTGTTTATAGTGGAAGCTACAGAGACACTACAGAACAGCATGATAAAATTTGGGGGAGCAGCTAGTCACAAGTTAGAGATGAGATGTATATTTGAGGAGAGGTTACTAATAGGTCTGAGGGACCTAAAGTTAATCAAGTCCTCAGCTTGAGATGGGATGCATCCAAGGGTACTGTAGGAGATAAAGCAGGCTCTGGCAGTTTTAATTTTTTTTTCATCATTTATTTATCCAGCTCAGTGACACCTGGGTAGCTGCTTCCATTCCTGCCCTGCCCCTGCACCACCGGGGCCTGGTGCCCCCCAGTTCTTACCTGGGCATGATCCCCATGAATTTCCCCTCCATGGCAGCATGGAGGGCTACCCTCCCCCCCAGGCATGAATTCAACTGTAGCCCAGGATCCAATTTTTTCCCCCTACTTTTCCCCCTTGGTCCATTTCACCACCCAAGATGGCCAGCACTGTCTCTTTTGACCTCAACAGCAGTAGTGTGCTCTGGGCATGCACCACTCTCATAAAGGAGAAAGCTTTCCAGCTCATGAGAGGCCACTGCTGCACCAAAGCCAGGCCATCTCCCTTCTCAGCTGGCTTGCACTCCCTCTAGGGAACACTCCTGACGCCTGAGTTCCCCAACAAATGCAGACCAGTGCTCAATTCTGAACACAGGTCACCAGTATGAGAGCACAAAGCACTTCAATTGAGCCATCAGGCAGCCTTCTTGACAGACTTATTTAATGAATCACCAGCAATGGACATTGTGAAAAGGGGCTGGAGGATAGCAAATCTGGTCCCCCCACTGAAGAGTGAAGAGGGAGAGAGAGAGAGAGAGAGAGAATCCAGGAAATTACAAGCCAGAGAGCAAGTTACTAGAGACAATCACACAGGTGTGATTAGTTGAATTTCTAGATGTAATTGGATTGACAGGTGACCATGCAACAACGAGAGGGAATTACACACCAGAGACATGTATCCCACCCGCGGTGCTCCGCACCTGCGGACAGGTGCACACTGGCCACATTCACGACTGCTGACCATCTGTCCATGGTCCCACCCTCCGGCATGCAGGACACCGCAGGGTGGCTGGGAGTGGATTCACTGACCTGGTCGGGTGGCAAGTCGGATGCCTGGACTAGGTCACCAAGTGGACCCCTATGCGGTGAGGTGCACATTGGCAGTGCACCCCACAGATGACCATCGGCTGGCGGCTGCGGAGGTGAGAGGAGGGTGAAGCCACTGGCCCTATGCAGCACTGCAGATGGGAGCAGGGATGAGATAGGGGGTCTGTTGGTGGTGCTGGGGGGCACAGTGCCTCTCCATATGCCTGGCAGAACTGGTAGTGGGTGTGGGCCAGTGGTGGAGGTTGGGAGGCAGCATCCTTGGGCCTGTGTCCCTGTGTTGCGAGTGTCGGGTGAGGGGGCCCCCCAGTAGGGGCCTTGCAACAATGTGTGCTGGGGTGGGAGGTACCAGCTGGCCATAGGGGTGTCCGGATGCAGTGTTCCTGGGGGTACTGTGGACTAACTTCCCCATCTGGGTGGAGTCAGGATGTGTGTATGGGGTGCATAGGGGGCTTATGGCAGGGTTTTCCCTGGCGTACTCTATGCCCTCCTCTGAGGCCCCATGGCCAGTGCTATGCACCTTACTGCATGGGTCATAGTGCTGGCATGCCCCTGCCTACCCCCAGCACATTGCAGTCTGTGGGGCCAAGAGATCAGGTGCATTGGGTCTACATGTCCCCCGTTTGTGCATCCCATGTGAGAAGGTGCATTGGGTGTGAAGTGGCTATACGCCCAAGTTACGCAGCGTGTAGTCACTCTGTGGGATCGTGTATAGGGCCCAACATTAGGAATAAACACAGGTTTATTATGGGCAAGTTATGTCAAAGGAACTTGATTTTTTAATTTTTTTATTTGGTGACACAAATGGTTGCAAGTGGCCAGGTAATAATCAACCTGCACTTGGAATTTTACAAGGCATTTGATTCAGTGCCACAAAAGAGGCTAATAATGAAGGTGGGAGACACAGAACTGGAGAAAGGGTTAACAAGATTAATACAACATTGGCTGTAAGGACTTGGAGAGTGGTTCTGAGTAGAAAATTCTCAACTGTCAGGGAGGTAACTAGTGGGGTGCCCCAGGGGTCTGTCCTAGGGCTGTTATGCTTTAACAATGTACATAAGTGATATAGGGGTTTGGTTGCAGAGAAAAGAGAGTCCGTTTGCAGATGGTCCAAAACTCTCTGTGGAAGAGTGGACAGTGAGTTGTGAATAAGTAGCATGAAGAGAGATGTAAGGAGGCTGAAGAAGTGGTCTAGTTCTGGTGGTTGAAAATCAATGTCAAGAAATGCAAAGTAATGCACATTGGCAGCAGAAATCCACATATGGATTATTGCATCAATAGTGTAAGAGTGGAGGCCTTAAAGGAAAAAAGGAACTTGACGGTGATAATTAACAGCAATGGCTTATAAACCTATTCTCAATGCAGCAAAACTTATAGGAAGGTAAACAGGATGTTATGATGCAGAAGGAGGGGCTTGTCTAATTATAGGAAGGTGAAAATACTGCCAATGTCCAAGTCATTGGTTCAACCACATCTAGAGTAACATATGCCTTTCTGCAGCCCACATCTGTGGAAAGGCAGGGAATGGTTGGAAACCATACAGTGAAGGGTAAACAGCACAATACTGAGGCAGCAGGGTAGGTCCCATGAAAAGAGATTGGGGAAACATAGAAACAGACTTTGACGGCAGATAAGGACCACTTGGCCCATCTAGTCTGCCCATTTCCCTACCTACAGGATAGGACGCAGATCCTAGTTAACCAACAGCCTATTTATTCCTACCCCCCACAAGAATTCCCTTATGTCTGTCCCATGCATTCTTGAATTCTCCCACAGTTTTAGACCCCACAACCTCCTCAGGAAGGCTGTTCCATGCATCCACTACCCTCTCTGTGAAATAATACTTCCTCACATTGCCCCTAGACCGCCCCCTTCTATCTTTAAATTGTGTCCCCTTGTTCTTGCACATTTCTTTTTCTGAAAGATGCTACCCTCTTGGACTTTGATGATTCCACTGAGGTACTTAAAACTTTCTATCATGTCCCCCCTCTCCCTTCTTTCCTTAAGGGTATACATATTAAGCTCCTTTAGTCTCTCCTCATATGGCTTCTCTTGCAGACCCTGCACCATTTGAGTTGCCCTCCTCTGGACTGCCTCTATCCTGTCTATGTCCTTGCGGAGATGGGGTCTCCAGAACTGGATGCAGTACTCCAGATGGGGTCTCACCAACTGTCAATACAGAGGGATAACAACTTCCTGTTTTCTGCTGCTGATGCCTCTCCCTATACATCCCAGTATACCCCCAGCCCTCCCTACTGCCTTCTCACATTGCTTGCTAACCTTAAGGTCATCTGATATGATTACCCCAGGTCCCTTTCCTTTTTTGTTGTTGTTACTACCTCCCACCCATTGTGTATTTTTCCCTGGGTTCTTGTTTCCCAGGTGCATTATTTTGCACTTCTTTGCATTGAATCCTAGCTGCCATACTTCTGACCATTCCTCCAACCTTGCCAAGTCCCTTTTCATCCTTTCCACGCCTCCTTGTGGAGCAACCCTGTTGCAGATCTTTGTGTCATCTGCAAAAAGGCATACTTTTCCTTCCAGTCCCGCTGCAGTGTCACTGATGAAGACATTAAAAAGGACTGGACCCAATACTGAACCCTGCAGTACCCCACTAGTAACCCCTCTTTCTTCAGAGTGGACTCCATTTACAATTACCTTCTGTGTCCTGTTGTGCAGCCAATGTTTTACCCAGGCTACCACCTTGGGACCCACTCCCAGGCTGGTTAATTTGACTATTAATCTTTTCTGTGGGACTGTGTCAAATGCCTTGCTAAAGTCTAGGTAGGCCATGTCCACAGCCCCTCCCTGGTCTACTACTTTGGTCACCCAGTCAAAGAAATCTATTAGATTAGTCTGACATGACCTTCCCACTGTAAACCCATGCTGCCTTGGGTCCTATGCCCCACTGGCCTCTAGGTACTCAACTATTCTTTCCTTCAGAAGTGACTCCATCACTTTCCCAACCACAGAGGTCAGACTGACAGGTCTGTAGTTTCCTGTCTCTGTCTTGGTCCCACTTTTGTGAAGGGGAATCACATCCACCTTCCTCCAGTCCTCTGGTACCACACCATCCTCCCGTAATTTATTAAAAAGAGTAGCCAGTGGCTTCACTAGTTCCTCCCTTAATTCTTTTAGAATTCTGGGGTGAATTCCATCAGGACCCATTGCTTTGTCCACCTTCAGTTTTAGGAGTTCTTGCAGAACCCTTTCTTCTGTGAAAGGACTGGGATCGACCCCCCTATCAAGAGTGCTTCTGTTAATTGGATTAGGCACTTCCCTTCCTCTTTTGTGAATACTGAGCAGAAATATTCGTTCAGTATCCCTGCTTTTTCACTGTCCCCCTCTGCCCACCCACCGTTCATTCTATTCAGCCTCACTATCCCTCCCTTTGTCTTTCTACGCTCGCTGATGTACCTATAAAAGGTTTTATCCCCCTTCTTAACTGAGTTGGCTATCTTTTCCTCAGTTTGGGCCATTGCTATTCTGACTTCCCTCCCTGCTTCCTTCTGCCTTAACTGGTACAGCTCTCTGTCCTGCTCCTTCTGTGTTTCCTTATACTTCAGAATGCTATCTTTTTCTTCCTGACTTTCACAGCCACCTCTTTTGAGAACCATAGTGGCCTTTTCTTTCGTTTTGATTTGTTTATTTGCTTCACACAAAGGCTTGTTGCCTCTGTGATGGCAGTTTTGATGATTCTCCATTGTTGCTCCACCTCCTTCTAGCCTGTTTGCTAGTACTTTCTGAGGCACTCTCCCATCTTGCCAAAGTCAGCCCTCCTAAAGTCCAGTACCCTCACTTTTGTATGGCTTGACTCTGTAGCTGAGTTTAACGTGAACCACACTGTTTGATGGTCACTTGTCCCCAGATGGCTACTCACTTCTAGATCTGAGATCCTCTCACTGCCCCCGTTTGACAGTACGAGGTCTAAGATTGCTCCCTCATGAGTGGGTTCCGAAACTAGCTGTCTGAGGCCTGCCACCTGTAGGGCATCAGGAATGGCCCTGCTCTTGGATGTGGCTGCAGCAAATGTGCTCCAGTTAACATCTGGCATATTTAGGTCTCCCATCAACAGTATCTCCCCCTTTCTCTGCCATTCTAAGAATTCCTTCTATCATATCCTTGTCCATTCCTTCCCCCTAACATGGGGGTCTGTACACAACCCCTGTGTGGATTGTGGTGCCCTTTCCAGTCTCCAAGGTGACCCACAGTGCCTCCTCTCCTCCCTGTTTACTCTTTTGTTCAGTTGCATTTATCCCTTCCTTTACATAGAGAGCTACTCCTCCCCCTTTTCTCCCCTTCCGGTCTCTCCTGTAGGTTATGTACCCTGGTATGTTAACATCCCAGTCATGGTTCTCTGTGTACCATGTTTCTGTGACTGCTACGATAGCCAGGCATCCCTCTTCCATCAAGGCCACCAGCTCAGGGAGCTTGTTGCCCAGACTATGGGCATTGATACTCATTACCCTCCATTTCCTGATGGCCTTACTCCCTTTTGCCCCATCCCTGTCCTTCTTGCCTTTGTCACTTTCTCCATTTACCCCTGCCCTTCTCCCTATCGACACCTCTATGTTGGTGTTTGCCGCACTTACTACCGTGATTTTTTTTGGGGGGGCTAGGATTTACCTTCTCCTTTCCAGTGCCTCCCCCTTGGCTAGTTTAAATGCTTGCAAATGAAGCATTTAAACCTATCACCTAGGATCCTGGTTCCCCTCCCGGACAGATGCAGCCCATCATGCCAGTAGAGGCTTGCATCACTCCAGGTGGACCCCCAGTCCCCAGTGAAGCCAAATCCCTGAGCTCCACACCAGTTTTTCAACCACTGATTGAATTCTATGGTGCGGAACACCCTAGCCTCTCCTGTGCCATAGATGGGCAGCACCTCCGAGAAGGTTACCCTGCATGCCACTTGACTAAGGCCCTTCCCCAATTCCACAAACTCTTCCTGCACTTCTCTAATCCCTTTCTTAGCCAGGTCATTTGTCCCTAGGTGGACAATGACATCCAGCTCCCTCCCTGTGCAGCTGCTCTGGCAATCCTGAGGATTCGCTCCCTGTCCCTCCAAGCCATGGTGCCAGGCAGGCACCTTACCTCCCTCTCCCCTTCCTCTCCTAGTTCTACCTTCCTAACAATGGAGTCCCCCACCAGGAGTTGTTTCCTTCCCTTGCAGGGTCCCCTGCCACCCTCCTGTGGGTCTCCTTTCTGGAGGTTCCCAGCATCCTCCTTGGTCTCCACTGTGGGTGCCTCCATAGGTGAACCACACTTTGCCAGAATGGCATAGGAATTGCGGAGAGGTACAGCTGGAGGGATGCACCTCTGTTCCACCACCCTCACCCTCTCTGAGCCCACTGTGGTCCAACCACTCCTCTTTCTTGGCAACCTCTGAGGCAACGGCAGTGGCACTGGTGGTCCCTGGATGGAAGAGGAGGTCCCACAAATCCTGGCCAACTCAGCCTGGAGATGAGCAACCTCCTCCCTCAGCCCAGAGAGGTGCCTACAGATGGGACAACACCACATCCTCCAGAATGTCTCCCGGAAGACTGCTGCTCCACAGCCATTGCACTGCACCACTCCAATCATGTCTTATTTCTGGCCCCTTAACTGTTTGCAATCCTTACTCTTTCCTCTGTTTTTTTTTTCTCTCTCTCTCTCTCCTTACTTTCTGCCTGTGTGCCTTGTAAGCTCCTGATTGTCCTGTTCTGAGACAAGAATATCCTATATTTCTCAGTAGACCCCTTACTTGCTCAGAGGCAGACCTCCAGCAGCTAGAGGGGGCCGGAGAGCTACTCTCAATATAATCCCTGAGGAATAGAAGGAAGAAGGAGGATTAGATTGATTCATTCAAGTACACAGAGGGTTACAAATGGATGAACTTCACAGATTTGTTCAGGTTAAGGAACTGTACATTCACCAGTAGGCTTGAGGACCAGCTGGGGAGAGGGAGTGAACATGTTCCAGGGTAGGTTACTGACTGTGCTGCTGCATTAGTCCTTCCTGTGAGAACACAGCAGGCACTGTTTTATATGGCCAGCAGAGATGTAAAGTGGATTAGGTTAGCCTACGTATGCGCACGCCCATTGTATGCAGGCAAGTGCCCATTCACGCTGTTGACTTCGGGAGAGGCACTAGAACAGGAAAATCCCAGCCTGGACACAATACTGAAATCTCGCAGGCCCTATAAATGCAAATCAATTCAATTCAGTTCAATTCAATTTTATTTGTTTACCGGGTAAGTACACTAGACCAAAAGACCTGTTTACTGGCACGACTTGAGTGTTTACAATAATACCCAACTTATATAATAATATCTAAACTCGCACGTTATCTACAAACGTACAAATAATCATGAAAATTAATTTTAACATGAAAAATATAAAAGGCAGATGCATTTAGTGTATGCAGTAAACAGCACTGCTCAAACAACATTTGCATAAATGTCTTAAGTAACATGTTACAAATGAATATATCTAAAACCAAAAAATATAAATAAAATCAGGCTCTGTTTCACATGGATTCGGTCACTGCCAGGTCCTAGTCCCATCCTGAAGGCCTCTTCATGGTGGGGTATGCTATGAGGATGGTGTGGCGACAGGGCTGGGGATGCCAGTGGATGGGTGTGTGCAACATTAGGGCACAAATAGTAATACAAAAATGATGTTAGCAAATAATTTTTCAAAGAGCATGTGGTGGATTTAAGGACCTGTCTTCAAGCAATGTTGTTAATGCTTTGTCTATAACTGGGTTCAAAACACAAGTGGACACCTTTATGGGTGTTATTTAAGCAATAATGCACTCCAGAGGTGTGTTATATAGAGAATGATGGATAGACAACTGTGTGTTATGGATTTTTTTACATACCTAAGGTTTATGAGGTCATTACACACTCAGGGTGTGTAAAAAATCCATAAAACACAATTGTCTGTCCTTATTTTTATGTTGGCTTGTGCTTGCATGGCCAACATATTGCACTATTAGCAGATTTGAAAGTGCAGTCACTGTGGGCGAATGCAGGGCAAGCATCAGTAGGTGTGTCCCTCATTCCCCAATAAGGCAGCATGCAGGCGCCACACCAGGAATACATAATGTGGCGAGCACATCTAAGGAATGGTCCGCTGCAATGAGAGCCAAGCTCATCATGCAGCGGCACCTCCTGACGTGCATTTCCTGGTGAAGCATGCTAGTAAACATGGTGGCAGTACTGCCTGCCACAATGCCAACTTCAGAGGTGCCCAATCCCCCTGTCGGCATGCCCTGAATTAGTTCATGTGCCGACGGGGGAGTCCACTCCCCGTTGGCATAATGCCCCCCCCATTTGCTGTGTACCGAGGGGGGTGCCCAATCCGCCTTGGCTCTAGCCCCCCTCCCTTCGGTATGTGCCGATGGGGGTGCCTAATTCCCCATCTGCTAGCCCCCCCAAACACTTAGGTGGCACGATGGGAGCCCACCTAAGCATGCCAAATGCCCCTGTAAAAAAAAAAAAAAAATCCTGCAATATTTTTTTTTACCCTGTAAAGGAAGGAAATGGTCCTCGCTTTCTGTCCTGCTCCCTCCCCAACCCATGCCCACCCTTTGTGCACCCTGCCTCCCACACCCCCAACCCATACTTACCTCCGAGCCTGGCGCGATGATCTTGATGGACAGGGAACACGTCTGCACTCTTCAAAGCCGACCGTGAACTGAAGAAATGCCGGTAAGCTGTATAATGGGATAAATAGGGTTTTTTCAACTTTGGTGCATATCTCGGGCAGTTTTTGGAATTTTTGCACCAGATTTTTAACATGGGATTATTGGGGCACCTCTTCATGAATTCAGTCACTGTTGTGGTGTTATTCAGTCCCAAAAGGTGATTTCGAGTTCACTGCACGGAATCACCTTTCAGGACCTATTAACGAAATGACAGTGCCACTGTTCATGAGGTGGGCTCTCAAAAAGCATATGTTGCAAATCTGGTGAAAAAAATCCAAAAAAATGACTGTTTTATGAGCATGTGTTGCGCAGTTTCCACGCACACTCATAACTTCGTGAATTTGTAATATTCTCACTCCAGATTTTCAACAATCATTTTTCCACACCTCTTTATGAACAGTACAGCTGCCATTTTACATATCCTGGCCGAAATGTGTTTTCGCACTTTCAGCGCAGAATAGCGCAGTCACTGTGTGAAATCAGTTTTCAGGACAGTTTGAGAAAATGACAGTGACACTGTTCCTGAGCAGAGGTCCTACAATGCATATGTTGAAAATTTGGTGATGAAAGTCCATAAAATGACTGTGTTATAAGCATGCATTGTGCAGTTTCCACACACCCTTGTAACTTCGCAAATTTGCAATATTTTCATGCCAGATTTTCAACACTGGCATTTTTTCACCCCTCCTTATGAACAGTACAGCTGTCATTTTTCACATCCTGCCCAAAATTTGTTTTCGCATCTGTTGCGCACAATGGCATGGTCGCTGTGGGAAATCAACTTTTGGGACAGATTAACAAAATTACAGCGTCACTGTTCATGAGGGGAGGTCCCAAAATGCCTATGTTGAAAATGTGTCTCTTCAGGGCGGGGGTTTAGGTTGCCATCTGTTCAATAATTCACTGCCATTCCTATTATGCATCTCTAACTCTTGCACTACCAATGCCAATGCCAGTGAGACAACATTCGGCGTTGACAAATGCTTTTTTATAATTACTGGTGTAGGGACTGCAATTTCTTTAATTGCTACTGCCTCTTACAGAGTGTCTGTCTCAGTCATACACACACACACACACACACTCCCCTCCAATGTGAAACAATCTTTTTTTTTTTACTTACACTGCAGAATTGGGATTGTGCATAATTAGTGCTATAGACTATCAGCTACGGTGCGCTCCTGCTCGAAGCCCTGAAGCTTGCAAACTGCAGGATCATCAAGATAAAACTTTGAAATATTTAATAGCAGGATCAACCACATAAATATTTTAATAAATAATAATAGAGAGACTTGAGATCCTTGTACTAGTGGCTCATCACTAAGTGAAGACAGAGCAACCATATTTACAGAAGTGTGGGTAGAACGAGGAGTGGAACCGAAAGGCAGTTAAGAGGAAAATACCATAATAACCGGATTTTGGGTTATTATGGCATCTGAGTCTAAAAACCCAAAATCCATTTTTTATGGCATTTGACAGTTGTCATAATCTAGTTGATAAATAGGGTTACCAGTAATTATAGTGAGATAATGGCCCCCTTGGGTGCATTGAGGCACAAGGTGAAGCTGAATGCTTCTACCACCCAACAAGAACTATTAGCCCACCATAACACACTTCCTGGTGTGCATTATTGCTATTATGAAGTGGATCTGTTTTAGTAAATTAGTATTTTTTTATATTTTTAGCATTATTACTATCAAAACAAACGTTTGTGGTATTTGAATTGAGGTTTAAAATAAAAAAAAATAGTCCAATTTGGACAAAGGAGTCAATTTAAAGTGACACTTTCAACCCCCTTGGAACTAAAACTGTCCTTAGTTTAAAAAACACATGTTATGATTGTTCACATTCTATAGAGACTGTTGATGCAGCTGGTAGTCTGATTCAGATCCCTTTTTTCTTTTAAAAAGTGAAAAACTGGAAGGGGGGGTCTAGAGAGCCATGCTACAGATAGGAATAGTTTCACATGAGCTCTGCCTACCTTACAGCTTTCACTATATAATTTTATTATAAACTTTTGGCTAATTTTGAATTTAATCAAATACCTCAATAGAGCTCCTTTCCAGACAACTTTGGATCGAGCTTGGGCAGCATGGGTTGCACAAAAGGATCAGGAGGAACAAGTCAAAAATTGGGGGCTCCACTGCAACAGACCCCAACAGAACCACCAGGCACATCTCAGACCACCAATCCTCAACAGGCAGGTGACTTCCTTCATGCAAGCAACATATTGGGATAGCTTGGAATAGCAGGTTTTGGAGGCGTGGTCATGTTGTGGCCAATGGCACCACTGCTTTTTTGGGCTGGGCTCCGTGGCACGAATTAGATAGCACTCTATGACAGCAGTGCAAAAGCGTGCCACCAACTTGAAATGATTTAGCCACTGCAATGAGGGGGCTCCCCCTCGTAGCAGTGCGTGCCTTGCCTGGAGTAACATTTCAATAAAAGATGGCGGCAGCTGTCGCCATCCGCCTCACAGTCCCAATCAAACCAATGTCGGGGGTGCCCAATCCTCCTGTCGGCACGCTCCCTTCCCAGTTCAGTTTGTCAATGG
Organism: Neoceratodus forsteri; assembly: GCA_016271365.2. NCBI lineage: Eukaryota > Metazoa > Chordata > Ceratodontiformes > Ceratodontidae > Neoceratodus > Neoceratodus forsteri. The sequence continues at coordinate 622,287,699 of CM028137.1, read as the reverse complement.
GGGAGCCCAATCCCTATCAGCATAATGGCCCCCTTATTATTTAATTTGTTTGCCAAGGGGGTGCCCAATCCCCCTCGGCACCATGCACCCCCCACAGACACGTTTCTGTGCCGAAGAGGGGCCCAATCCTCATCAGCTTTGGTCCCCTTCCACCAAAATACAGGTGGCACACTGGAAGCCCACCCCAGTGTGCCAAAACACACCTGTAAATTAAGAAAACTGACCTGCTTTGTCTTTATGGAGTTTTTTTTGTTTGTTTTTACCTGAAAAATGAGAAAACGGTCCCTGGACGTGTCCGGTGCCCCTCCCCCAACCCGTGCCCATCCTCTGCGTAACCCACCTCCCCACACCCGCCTCACCCCATACTTACCTCCGGAGCCTGGCGTGATGATCGTCGGTGGACCAGGAACACGTCTGCACTCTTCAAAGTCGATCGCAAACTGAAGAAATGTTGGTAAGCTGCATAATGGTATAAATAGTTTTTTTCCAACTTTGGTGCATATCTCAGCCATTTTTGTGAATTTTGTCACCAGGTTTTTAATATGGGGTTCTTGGGACCCCACCTCATGAATTCAGTCACTGTCATCTCGTTATTCGGTCCCGAATGGTGATTTTATGGTCACTGCGTGGAATCACCTTTCGGGGCCGATTAATGAAATGACAGTGTCACTGTTCATGAGGTGGGCTCCCAAAAAGCCTATGTTGCAAATTTAGTGAAAAAATTTAAAGATGACTGTGTTATGAGCATGCTTGCACAGTTTCAAAGCATGCTTGTAACTTTAAGAATTTTTAATATTTTTACTCCAGATTTTCAACATTGCCATTTTTTCACTCCTCCTTATAAACAGTACAGCTGACATTTTCCACATCTTGCTCAAAATGTGTTTTTGTACATCCGGCGTACAATGGCGCAGTCACTGTAGGAAAATAATGTTTGGGACAGAGTAAGAAAATCACAGTAAGACTGTTCATGAGCAGAGGTCCCAAGGTGCATATGTTGAAAATTTGGTGACACAATTTCACAAAATGACTATGTTACCAGTGTGTGTTGCGCAATTTCCATGCGCAGTCATAACTTTGAGAATTTTTAATATTTTTATTTCAGATTTGCCACATTGCCATTTGTGTACACCTCCTCATGAACAGTACAGCTGTCATTTTTCACATCCTGCCCAAAATGTGTTTTTGCACATCTGGCACACAATGGTACAGTCGCAGTGGGAAATCAAGGTTCGGGATAGCTTCAGAAAATCATAGTTCTGCTGTTCATAAACAGAGGTCTCAAAATGCCTGTGTTAAAAATTTGGTGAAAGAATTAAAAAAAATTACTGTGTTACGAGTTTGCATTGAACAGTTTCAAACAACATGAAGTCTTGCTATATTATGACAATTGCAGTATGACCGCAGGTTAGAACTGCTCCGGAGGTGAAATAGTTAACTTTCCATGCAGGCATGGAACTTAGAGCTCGAGCTCGGTTGAAAACTCTGTCTGTTGTGCTTCAAACGCAAACTGTCAGATTCTTTACTCCGCCTCACTGAACAGTCGCTCTGGAGATTACTCTTTCTGCTTGGTTCATTTTGTCGGTTTAAAAGTATAATTTTTCGGTTTTTAGCCGAAATTAAACCACAACCGGTCGGTTCAAGCTCTGTCTGTGGTAATGTAAGTAATAGATAGGTTTTACATTTATTTTTTCTGTGTGGAACTTGTAATTCTTTATCGGTTCGGTTTGAACCGATCAGGTTGTATTTAAAATCTACTAGTCCTTTTTTAGAGTGCAGTTCCCGGTTCTTATCGGTTCTAAAAAAAACGGATTTCATTATGGTTTTCCATGACCGTGACACGGTTGGGAACCGATAAGGTGTCTTGCTTGGTGGATTGCCATAAGCGGGCAAGTTAGTTAGCTGGCATTATGTCTGAGAAACCCAAAAGAAAAACTGGACCCACTGGGTTTCAACACTGTAGTGTTTGTGGGGAAGCTTTTGCTAAGGCTGACCCACACACCACATGTGTCTATTGTATGGGGTTTGACCACCTCAATTCAGACTGCCAGATTTGTCACAATTTCCCTGCTGCCACCATAGATAAGAGAGTTGGTAGGCTCAGGGAAAGGGAGGCCAAAACGTCCACTGACCCGGATGGCCAGCCCGGTTCGGTGCCAACCGAACCGGAGGGAGTGCCCTCTGACCAGGGCCATACTTCCTCGGGCAAACGAAGAGCCGGTTCTGAGGAGCTGGTTCCAGCAAAAAGGACTAGAAAGTCAGCTAGTGTAGAGCCAAAAGTTCTCTCCCCAACTGCTGAGGAACTGATTTCCTCACTCAACAATGCAGCCATGTGGGGGTAGTGCAGGTTGCAGCCTGTGACAAGGTTAATATTCCCCTAGCTTCACACCCCCCTGAGAAGGACTCCAGGAAGATTGATGCTATGGCAAAGAAACAGTACATGGCAGCATCTTTGGGATTCAGACAAGCAAATTATATGGCTTATGCTGCTAGGTACCAGAAATCCAGATGGGATACTGTGCTGGCCTAGCGAAACAAGTCCCTGACCAGCTTGCCAGGGAGCTGGAACAGGTGGCTATGGATGGTATTGAGGCATCCAAGGTGCAATTTCATGCTGCAGTGGACTCTAATGATGTTTCATCAAGAGTCATGGCTACATCTGTGGCACTTCGCAGGATGGCTTGGCTCAGATGTACTACCCTGTCTCAGGATACCCAGTCTAAGGCCATGGATTTTCTTGTTATGGGAAATTCTCTATTTGGGGAGCAAACAGAGAATTACATGATAAAAATGGGTGAATACAGGGCCACCTATAGGAGTGCACAGGCCAAGGAAAGGCAGGCCACTCCTCAAAAGCAGCTTCCTAGAGGCAGAGGCAGGCCTTTTCATAGGCCTTTTTATCAAGCCCAAGCTTCCTCCTCCGCCTATGCTCAGAGGGGGTTCTTTAGAGGGAGAGGCAGACGGGGTACAAGCAGGTCTGCTTCCACCCCTCAGCCCAAAGCCCCTGCCAAGCAGGCACCCTGATGGGATTGCCAGGGCCGAGTCTCCTCTACCTGTAGGGGCCAGACTGGCTTACTTTGTCCAGGACTGGAAGTCTTTAACATCAGACCAGTGGATCCTGGAAGTAGTAAGCCAGGGACTGGTTCTCAGCTTCAAAAAATTTCCAAAACTGAGAACCAGATCTTTTCCACCTGCAACTCCATCAGAGGCACTCGCCCTAGAGGCAGAGGTCTCTACCCGCCTGGCTCTCAGAGCTGTGGAAATGGTTCCTCCCCTACACCAGGGCAAAGGTTTGTACTCCAGGTACTTTCTTACCCCCAAAAAACAGGAGAATGGCGGCCCATCCTGGATCTCAGATATTTAAACAAGCACCTTTTAAAGCCAAAGTTCAAAATGGTGACTCTGGGAATTATCCTACCCTCTTTAAGGCCAGGGGACTGGCTAGCTTCCCTGGACCTCAAGGATGCCTACTTCCATATTCCATCAGAAGCTCCCATCAAAAGTACCTCAGGTTCGAGCTGCCCTCAGGCCACTACCAGTTCAGAGCAATGCCCTTCAGCCTCACTTCTGCCCCAAGGGTATTCACCAAATGCCTGGCTGTAGCAGTTGCCTACCTAAGAAGGAAAAGTTGCCATCTTTCCTTACCTGGACGATTGGCTCTTAGTAGGCCAGTCCCCAGACCAGGTCAATTTACACCTTCAGATAACGCAGCAACTGCTTACCTCTCTAGGTTTCCTTCTGAATCTCTCAAAGTCAGTTCTAGAGCCGGTCCAGCTTCTTACCTTCATAGGCGCAGAACTGAACACACAGGAAGCCAGGGCCTTCCTCCCCCTGGACAGGGCAAAGACCCTAGTCTCCCTGGCCTCCTCATTTACCCTGCAGGTCTCCCAGCCAGCAAGGCATTTTCTGCAGCTCGACACATGGCTGCTTCCACAGCAGTTGTGCAAGGAGCAAGATTTCAGATGAGGGACATCCAGTTCCATTTGAGAGCTTTTTGGTCTCAAAGAAAGGATCCTCTTACCAAGCTGATCCAGTAACTCGAACCCTGATCCAAGCCCTACAGTGGTGGCAGGATCAGAGCAACCTGAGGCAAGGGGTTCCTTTGTCACTCAGTCTCATTCTCTAATCCTTACTACAGATGCGCCTCTTGGGCTGGGAGTTTCATGGGCGACCTCACCACCCAGGGTCTGTGGTCTCCCCAGGAATCTCTGTCTACATCAACCTGTTGGAGCTCAGAGCAGTTTTTCTAGCACTTCAGCTTTTTCCAAATCTGTTCAGAACAAGAGTATTCAGGTCAGAACAGACAACACCACTACAATGTGGTACATCAACAAGCAAGGGGGCACTCGGTCTACGGCCTTGTGCACCAAAGCGATGAAGTTGTGGTCTCTGGCTTACTCCCTGAACACCTCCCTAACGGCAGTTCACATCCCAGGCAAGGACAATGTCCTGACAGATGCTCTCAGCAGGATTTCCCAGGGCCACCATGAATGGTCACTGGATCCCCTGGTCTTGGGAGTAGTATTTGCCAGATGGGGCACCTGCAGATAGATCTTTTGCAGCCCCAGACAATCACCAACTTTCTTTTTGCTGAAGGCCCCCAGTGTTGGGCTCACTCCCACTGGATGCCTTAGCTTCTCAGTTGGGAGGGGAAGTTTCTCTATGCCTTCCCTCCCTTTCCTCTCCTGTTCAAAGTGCTAGTCAAAATCAGATCCCAATCATGCAAAGTCATTCTGATAGCTCCGGATTGGGCCAGACAGCCCTGGTATCCACTCCTGCTGTCCTTAGCAGTCCATCCTCCCCTGTCCCTTCCCAGGAATCACAATCTGTTAACCTGTGCCCAGGGAAGGGTCTGGTACCCGAATCTCAAATCTCTCAATCTCAAGGCTTGGTTCTTGAAGAGTTAGAGTTTGCTGATTTACACCTTTCCCAAGGTGTAATGGATATATTGAAGGCCACAAGGAAGCCTTCCACCAGGGCTACTTACAATTCCAAATGGAAAAGGTTTTCCATATGGTGCTCGGAAAAGCATATTTCCCCAGTCTCTGCTGATCTACCCACAGTCCTGGATTATATGGTCCACCTGAATTTTTGGGCTGAGACCAGCTACCCTGAAGGTGCACTTGGCAGCTGTGTCTGCTTTATTTCAGCAGGTAAATCCTCTTCCTTTCAGCTCATCCTGTATTTTCCAAGTTTTTAAGGGTTGTTTCACACCAACCCTCCATTCAGGGATCCTGCCCCTGCCTGGGATCTTAATGTTTGCATTGCTCAGCTTATGCAACCCCCCCTTTGAGCCCTTGTCTTCAGCTGAGCTCAAGTACTTGACTTGAAAAATTGTGTTTTTGGTAGCCATCACCTCTGCTAGACGCATAAGTGAATTACAAGCGTTGTCAGTGGAGCAGGAGTTTATCTCTTTTCACAGAGATATGGTGGTCCTTCGGACTAACAGAAAGTTCCTGCCTAAGGTGGTTTCAGATTTCCACCTTAATCAATCTATTTCACTTCCAGTGTACTTCACTGACCACTCCTCCTCTGGGGAGAGGATGCTGCACAGCCTAGGTGTGAAGAGAGCCCTTAGTTACTACATAGAGCATACCAAGGGTCATAGGTTTGACTCCCTTCAACTGTTCTTCACCTATGGCGAAGTTGGTAAAGGGAAGCCAGTCACTAAAAGATCCATTGCCAGGTGGATTGTCTCTTGTATCCAATTCTGCTTTGAGAAGTTGGGTAAAGTTCCCCTCAGGCCAGAGGGCTCACTCTACCAGAGGTACAGCTGCTTCTCTGGCTGCTGCCAGAGACATTCCTATTCTAGAAATATATCAAGCAGCTACCTGGAAAACAGTTCACACTTTTACCAAGCATTACTCCCTGGACATCCAGACTAGGAGTGATGCTCGGTTTGGCACAGCCGTGCTTCAGAGCCTATTTCCTAGGTAGGTTCTGTCCCTCCTCCATGGAGGTACTGCTGTGTAGTCTGCAATTGTCATAATATAGCAAGACTTCATGTTGTTTGAAGAAAAAATTACTCACCTTAGTAATGTTGTTTCTTCTAATGGAGTCTTGCTATATTATGACCTCCTTCCCTCCCTGCCTGCCCCTCTCAGAACCTCTGTTTTGGGGATGTGGGTGGGCAGTACAGGGTTGGCATTTTTGTTTTGATGCCCACCTTGTTGTTTTTCACCTACCTTTTTGGGTGAATTGGTGTTGTGTTTTTGCATTTTTGGGTCTCCTGACTTGAGTCTTTGTTTTAGGCCAAAAATGAGTGTTTATGTTAGTAGCCAGTTGGCTAGTGTAGGTTTACAACTTCCACACAGAACCTTAGTGAGTTTTAGCTCGTAAAGATCTGACAGTTTGTGTTTGAAGCACAACAAACAGAGTTTTCAACCGAGCTCGTGCTCTAAGTTCCATGCCTGCATGGAAAGTTAACTATTTCATCTCCGGAGCAGTTCTAACCTGCGGTCATACTGCAATTGTCATAATATAGCAAGACTCCATTAGAAGAAACAACATTACTAAGGTGAGTAATTTTTTCTTTCACTCACGCTCGTAACTTCAAGACTTTTTAATATTTACACTACAGATTTTCAAAATAGTCTGCAGAGTAGGGTGAGGTGAAATGGCATTAGCATTATGGCCGACGACCCAAAGGCACACCTCAATGCCTGTCACTCTCTGCAGGATGGGGTGGGGTTGACGTTGGTTCCATACTTCACTGCCATTCCTATTATGCACCTCTCTAACTCCTGCACTACCAATTCCAATGCCAGCAAGACAACATTTGGCATTGACAAATGCTTGTTCTTCTATGTTTTTATACATACAGTAGATACGTTAGATAGACACAACAACACATACACACACACACACACCTTTCTGAAACAGTCCCTGACATTTCAGGGGAAACTTTGGAAACACTTTTTATTAAGTACATTTGAACTAATATCACACATATGCTTATTATTTAGCATCATTTTTCTTAACTATGCACACTAACATAAAAACAGGATCACTAGTCAAAGTCATTTACACTAGCTTCGTGTCCACAACTGATATTATAATGCTTGGTTTATGACATCATAACTGTTTCCACAGCAACAGTTTGTGATGCCACAAGCAGGAGGTCTTTATGTCTGATTCAGACAAGTAGACAGAGCAGATGAAGTCTAGGAAGCAGTGATCCTTTTATCATGTCAATGTATTGAAAAATGGACAGTGCAATATAAAATATATGAGTAGTGCTGTGCATAATTTTCAAATTCCAGTGGAACGAAATTCCACAGACTAGTCAAAATTCTGCCAAAATTACTTCTAATTCTGCTGAAAATAGAATGGCATACTATAGTTGAGGGATGATTTTTCGCAGAAAAATCACTGTTCCATGGAATACTATTCCATGGATCTCAATATATGGCATGGAATTTGTTCCGGAATAATTTTCCGTGGAAAAAATACTGTTCCGAATATTATTCCTCAGATCACAGTAGGTGGAATTCCACAGGTGAAAAAGTGAAATTCCGGCAGAAATTCCACCTGCGGAATTGTCATTCCTTGCTAATTCCGCCAGCGGAATTCTGCAATCTGCACAGCACTATATATGAGAAATATGAGCTATATGGTCGATAAAAATGAAAATCTTTCCAAGTCACTTCAGTGTTGTCTGGGGCTTTTTAGATGACAATAAAATCATGATGGAGCTAAGCACCCCACTGTACAAAGCAGTCATGCTTTGAAAAGAAACCCATATGTACATCTGCCAAGATATGACTGATTGATTAATTGATTGATTGATTGATTGATTTATATGTTTTGGCCAGGATGACAACCTGAGCTGAAGCTTGTTTCCAGGTGGGATCTGTGTGGAGTGGTTTACAAGTATAAAGGGAAATAAGATCATACAATATAGCAAGCTAGAGCGAAACAGTTAGGTATATTACAAGCAGGTTCAGCAAAATGGAGACACAATATTATGTTATTAAGTAGGGTTTAACGATATCAGAACTAACAGGAGAGCCAGCTGCAGAGAGAATTTGAAGGCAAGGAATAATAGGGGCAGTAAGATGGGGCAAAGAGAGGGATACTTGCAAGAGAAAGAGTGAGAAGAGAAATAATGGAGCAAGGACTTGAAAGAAAAGGGGGATGGTTAGGAGCAGAATGTGGGAGGAAGGTTTTTCCTGAGGAAAAGGAGATGTACTGTAGGTGAGTACGAATAGGCAAAGTACAAAAACCTTTGCATTCTCCGAGTTTTACCATTGTGTGCTACTTCATGGAGAAAAGTATGCAATGTATACAGTAGGCCTCATCTATTTTTACAGTCGTCCAACATCACAGTTTTTTTTGGTATGAAGAAAGGACTTTGTTCGGGAGATCAAGGTTTGTTTGCAAGCCCCATAATCCCAAGCTGAGGCTGCCTGGGAGCCTGGTGCATTGGATGGGTGAGATGCCCACTTCCCAGGAAGGGAGAATGTAACCCACCTGGCATCTAAGCACACCAAAAATACAAACAAATCCACACAAACCTCTGCAAAGATGCTATCTTTAATATCAGGAGATGCTGCAAAACAACTAGGGTGCACACAACACCACAGAACACTGAGGGTCAACCAGTGCAAAATTGCATATTTGTATTGCATGTTTACATACAGATGCCCAACATCTCTAAATAGAACCAGGCAGACCAAGAACCAGAACAAGGAGGCAGTATAGCAAAGTGGTTTAAGGCTCTGAACTGAAATTTGGAGACCTGGGTTTGAATCCCCCAGCCCCCACTTGCATGCTGTGTTACTCTAAGCAAGTTACTTAACTTCCCTGTGCTCGCAGGTTGCACCTGTAAATAAGCTTTCAGCTTAGTGTGTCTTACCTGGTTAAATAATTGGAAAAAAAAAACTAGGAAGATGAATTTTGCATTGACTGATCCTGAGCGTTCTGTGGTGTTGTGTTCACCTTTTTACTGTTTTTCGGCACCCATGCTACTCCCCTCCCATTAGATATCCTAGGAATGGAACGAGGACTGGCTGTGAAGTCAGTCACTCAGCACTTACCCCCCCCCCCCACACACAGGAGGTAGAGATCAGCCATCTCACCTATATCACTAGCAAGGGAAGCAAGGTGCAAAAACATTCTATGTGTTTTCTGACTTAGCTATTTGGGGACAAAAACTTTGGGACCACAGAAAAAATTCACTGCAAGAATTGTGAATCTCTTGTTTTCTTAGGTGTATCTTATCATTTTAGCCACTGGCGTCTGTCTGCTTACAAGTTACCCTGTACATGTTTTAGAGCCTATTCTTCTTGTGAGTGAGTAGAAATGTCAGCTTTGTTCTGTAATTTATGGTACAAATGAGCTTATGGAGAAACAATGATTTGGACCAATGATGTGGCTCAGCTGCCAGTATTTTGACCATAAATTCATGGCAGTTTCTACATTGTGACCTATTATTAGGATAAGCAGGTATGCTCTAAAAATGCCAAACAATACAACAATGTCACTGTTGCCATGACTCTGCACACTAATGACTGATACTGAAGTGCCAGTTTTCGGCATTCATAACTGCAGTTCTATTCCCAGCAATGATGGTAGTGTTTTGAATTGGAGAGGTGTTCTCATGTAACCAGTTTCTAGGTACTGATTTTCCTGGACATGGAAAGGTGTGGCTTAAAACAGAGTTGGCTAGGGAACTTTCATTAATGCATACCGCTCACCCCTCCTCTGATCTGAGTCTTAAAAAAGGAAGGTTCATGCTTCCTGGTGCTTGTATAACTTTATATAGTTCATGGTGACCCTGTCTGCAGAACAGAGACACCGGGACAAAGTTTGGCATAAGGCTTACACTGTGATGCCAGCTTGTATACTGTGGCAGGAGTTTCCATGTACAAAAACTGTTGCATGAGGGATAAAACAAGGAAACAATGAAGCATGCAAGGAAATGGAGCCACAACTAATATTTCATATTAAACTATCGCCTTCACAAATTCTGACACTTTGCCAGATCTTGGAAAAATGGAGCTTTTGGGATGCAGCACAACTTAGGGCACCTAGCAGTGAACCTGGAGACTAAAGCCTGAATAAGACCATTCACATATTCTTTATGTTTGATGTTCTGCAAGTTGCCTATCCTTCAGTCCCATTCGGGGGAGTCACAGTCTCAAGACAGTCCTGATGAACTAAAAGGGCCAGATTTTCAAAGGGCCCCTCAAAGCGGTGCAAGCTGCATCCACGGCCTGCTTGCAGAAAGCCTTAGTGCACTAGGGACTCTGCAACAGATTTTGGAAGATGACAGGTCCCAGTGCCAAAGTCTCCAAGACAGCCACAAGAGGATAGCTGCATCAAGTATGTTGGCACATGGGGATGGATTTGATAGAAACCGTCATCATCCCATGGCCAGTGAGATGCCAGCCCATTATGTAGCAAGGTAGCCAATCATTGTACTGTCTATGGAAGCAAAACAACAATGTGATACAGGAATGGTACCTACCCCATTGAAAAAATAACGGTATCACTATGTGCTGCACACCAAAGAATTGGCAGACTGGATAGTAGCCCATGACATTACGCAACTGTGATTGAGTGAACTGCAAAATGGCGACTCAATAGTGGCACATGTCATGAGGGCTACAAAGCATGGGGTGGGATTCGCATGCTTAGCAACAGGATGTCACTTCTGCATTGTGCGCATGCAGGGGTATGCTCAGTGAGGGTGGAGGATTTTGAGGAGTGGTGCCATGGTGGGTTTGCCAAGCTGGCCCTTGGTGTGGTGGGTGGGTTTGCGGCTTGGGAGGACAGGTACTGAGTTCAGGTTCGGGTGCAAGTACAATTTTGTTGTGCCCTGCCCTAATTTGTTTTATGTTTTGCACCCCCCCGACATGCACCCCCTGGAGTTGAGAATCCTTAAGTAGGGGTGTGTGTGGGGCACAACTCCCCACATAAAACATGAAAAATGTAAGTCCCCAGCTCTGTTTTGATGTGTGCTGGGGAGTCACAGTGCTTAAATTTTTTTTTCAGAGCTCTGACTTCACTGTAACGGTGATCACCTTTCAGCAGTCACCGTTATGACATAGAACCGACAGTATAATGTTGACTTCATGGCAGACATTAGTACCATTTGGTATCCTGTGACTTTGGCATCCACGATTGGGCACCTACCGGAAGGGTGACTCAATCACGGTGCCTGCCATTGGGGCAACTGGGGAAGGTGGGCGACCGGATGGGGGATGCACAAAATAGCGACATAATGTCGCTATATGCCTACACTCGTGGGGGACGAGCGAGCATGTGGAGCATGGGTTGGGAGGGGATGGAGGAGTTGTAGGGGGTGGCATTGCAGTGAGCTGCCAAGCTGCTGCTGTAGTGTGGTGGGTGGGTGCAGGGCTGCAGCGGGAATGGTGCTGGGTTCAGGTCTGGGCGCAGGTACTTTTTGTTGTGCCCGGACAGAAATTTTATTTATGCAGCGTTTGCAGCCAACATGCACCCCCTGGAGTTGAGAATCATTAAGTAGGGGGGTGGGTGGTGAAGCCCCCTACGGGGGGTGCAGGGGGGGCACAGCTCCCCACATAAAATAACACATCCCAACTCCCCGGTGCCATTTTACTGTGAGCCGGGGAGTACATCACCAAATTATTTTTTCAGCATTTTACAATCAGCAAACCAATGCATAAAAACAGTGTCAGTGACTCAGCAGGTTGCACACTCACCTCTGATGCCAGAAGATCAGAAGGCTGTGGGTTCTATCCCCAGTCCAGGAACTTGGGTTAAATCCTAATACTGACACTGTAGTGCAGCATGAGGGGGGTGTTGCACTGCTGAGGTGTCATCTTTTGGATGAGACGTTAAACCGAGGTCTCATCTGCCTGTTCAGCTGGATGTTAGAGATCCCATGGCACTTCTTAAAAAGAGTAGGGGAATTTTTTATTATAACTTCAAAAGCTCAATCAAATAATGTCACAATACATGTGTAAAATTCACATTAAAAGAAACATACAAATCATAATCAAATGAAAAGGAGTAATTCAGCATATTCCCTACATCTCCCTTTAATTTTTTTATTATAACTTTAAAAGCTCAATCAAATAATGTCACAATACATGTGTAAAATTTGTATTAAAAGAAACATACAAATCATAATCAAATGAAAAGGAGTAATTCAGCATATTCCCTACCTCCCCCTTTGAGATTGTGGGAATTTTTTTTTCAACTTATTCTTTTTGTGCCACACCTCTCTGCCGGCCATCCACCTGGTCAGGCCCCTTTGCTGCAGCATCCCCACATGAGCCATACTCCTGGGACCCCCTGGATAACCCCCCAGGGCAGAGACATGGCACCCAGCCCATAAGGTGCCACAAACAACAGGTTAGGGTGGGAGTCAATCACAGCCAAAGGGAGGGCATCACTTAGGCAGAGAGTTTTTCTCCCACTGGGGGGCAGGAATGTGCAATGACACCTGCATCCATCCCGCCCCCTTGTAACCTTGCTGGCACCATCATACCTCTCAACTGTCCTGATTTTTCTGTGAAATCACAGATTTATGCCATTCTTCCCGCTGTCCTGAACCACCTTGCCAAAGTCCCGTTTTCACAGAGCCACGCGGTCCATGCCATGATTGAATGCTTCTTCCTGGAGTTCCCCTGTTGTTGCTGCACAGACTGAGCTTGTTTACATCACAGGTGATGACGTATGAGCCCTTCCGACCAATCATTGAGCTCTGCTCGGTTTGTGGCTGAAATCACACCTCCAGCCCCTGCAGACCTTAACTTTTAGTTCAGCCCCCCTTCAAGTCCGCCACTGGCTCGTAAAAGCAGGCTGTCTGGCGCTCTTGGAACTCACAGCCGAGTGAGAATTCCAGAGCATCGGAGAGAAAATCATCCTAGAAGCTGCTGTTCATTCAAGAGAGAACAGCGCACTGCTGACTGCTGCAACCAATGATTTTAGCCAGACTATGGACCCCCGATAGACCTGCCGTCTCCTGCAGTTCACCAGCCAGCTGCTGCTGCTGCTAGCAAAAGCTGTTGTTCTGTGGCAATACAGAACTAAAAAAGCAGCTCAGCAGCAAGTTAGTAGCAGCTCAGTCGGAGACTCAGAGTCACAACACAGTGGCAGCACTGGCCCGTTGTCAGTGAGAGCGAGGACTGAGACATTTTGAACAGCCAACCTTTGGGAGGTATGTTGCAGTTCAATTATTGTTCGGCAGCTAATAGCCATCAAGAGGGATGCCAGCATGGGGGATCAGACTCTTGAGGGGAGTGGGCTTAAAATAGTGGAGTTTGAAAGTCCTTCGGCTCCAATATGGAACCCAGCTTAACTTAACAGTAATAATTCATTTCTAATAAAGAAGAACTCAGATGGCAGCAGCAACACATTTAGTTGAGCATGCAGACAGTCACAGATGAGACAGCAGCTGGGGGTGGTCTAGCATCTAGGTGCATGGGTCCTGGTGGTGATGTGAACTAAATTCTGTACTTAAAATTAATAACAAAGACAAGTAAATGATCCACAGACCCCCCCCCCACCCTGCAAGTTTCTGTCTGATCTGTGACTGTCTGCAGAACTAAAGTGTTGCTGCCTTCTGAGCTCTTCTGTATTAGAAAATAATTATTACTGTTAGCTGTGTTCCATGTTGGAGAGCTACCAAACCCAAAATTGTTAAGCCCTCTCAGAGTCCAACCCCCATGCTGGCATCTCTTGGTGGCTATTAGCTCACTTAAACTGTAGCCAGAACCCTAAGCTGCCAGTTCAAGCCTCTGGACTGGTACAGCAGAGCTCCTCACTGTAATAAAAATTAATTTTAAATGTGCATTACACACTCTGGTGCTGACTGAGCTCTTCTACTTTTAAATTAGTATTGAAGTTCACCTGGTTAAAAGCTGTTTCAGGGGGAGGGCTAGCAAAAAACAAACACCACAAGTGTTTTTTCTTCTTTTTTTTATTGATAAAATACATGGCACAACATCACAAACATTGCAGGCACTGGAGATAGCCAGTGATGGCAGTCACTTCTTATTATAGTATAGTCCAACTTTAAGCTCCCTGATGCCCTGGCAACCAACCACCCACTTCTCTTGCACTTACTGCATCCCTCACTTCTCACTGTGCTTTCCTTCTAACTCATGTGACGCAGCACTTTACATGGCATGAAAAATTGTGTCCCTGATTCTGAGCATTTGTCCCTGATTTCAAAGGGCATTGTCCCTGATTTGCGGCCTTGGAGGTTGAGAGGTATGGGCACCATATGCTGAGGCACTCCTGGCCTCCAGCAGGAGTCCCCCTTGCACCGGCAACATCCCATACCCTCCCCCCAGAGAAGGAGAGCAGTCATGGGAAACTCAATCCTTCTCCCCCAGCCAGCCCTCTGACAACCCGAGTTTGTTCCCAATCCCGGATCGCAAGTGTCGCAAGCGGAAATCCAACTACTGCACCAGCAGGCCAGCTCAAGATTATGGGAATTTTAAGTTTTTAACTTCTAAAGCAAATAAATATTAAATAGTGTTAAAGCACACAATTAAAATAACACACACACACACAAAAAATGTACATACATAAATGTACCAAAATATTACTGTCATACTTGGAGTAAAATATGTAAGTACTATTTTAAGAAAAATAACATCAAAAGAATTGAGAAAAAACATAAAATAAAATAATTGAAGACAACCCCATCACTAAAAAAGGAGTGGTAGGTCTCCTTATGACTGCCAACAGAAATCATAACCATCGTTCCAGCATACTGCTTTTCCTATCCTTGAAGTCAAGGCAATCATAAGGTCATCTGGCGAGAGCCATCATGGCAACCAAGGATCTTCTACATCCATTTGACAGAATCCCACCAGGTATGAAAGATCTGTGAAGAAACAAAACATTTTTCTTGAGATCTGATCTTTAACATAGCATTTTCAACAATACTAAATAATGTCTCAACAGAAATCTGCTGCTGCTGTAAAGAAAGACTGCATCTAATATTCCATATATAAAATTTAAAACATATCAAAAATAGACACAGAGTCCCTTTGTCAATTTTTAATGACTGAAAAGGTAAAATCCCTAACAGAAGAATTTCTGGTGTCATCGTAAAAAAGGTTGATCTTGGCCACTTTGGCCCTGGACACACTACAGAACTGTTTTTGAAAACAGTTTTTAAGACCTGTTTAGCCAAACCATTTCAGTGCATTCACACTACTCAGTAACCATTTTTGATAACGGTTTAGTGTGTCCAGACTGCTAGTGTTAAACCTGTTCTCCTTTTAACTATTTTGTGTTAAGTCAAACACACAGAACTGTGCTTGCCTGTACACACTACAGCTAGAACTGTTTTAGTTCACTGGCCTATGCAGCAAGTATAGTGTTATGCTTGTGCAACTGTGTTAGTTTGGTTTTGGCTGTTCACGTTCTATTCCAGAGGAATTACCACCCTGTAGGGGTACGAAGGCAAGGAACTCTAGGAGTGGGTTCCACCCCTAGAGGTGCAATGGGATGGTTCCCGTGGCTAAAGGTACCTTAGGAATCCCCCTAAGAAGAGAGTGCTGCTGCTGCTGGAGGAGGAGAGGATGGTGAGGCAAAGAAAAAATGCTTCACAATGAGGCTTAGAGGAACTGCTTATATAGCTTAGGAAGTGGGAGTGGCTGGCTGCTTGGATACTGAACTACAGGCAAGTCTATCAATTCACTGACCTATGTAGCCAGCATATTGTTATGCTTGTGCAACTGTGTTAGTTTGGTTTTGGCTGTTCACACTCTCTGTTCCAGAGGAATTACTACTCTGTAGGGGTGCTAAGGCATAGAACCCTCGGAGAGAGGTACCTTAAGAATCCCCAAAAGAAATGTAGTATAATCCCCTAAAAGGAGGCAACATGAAGCATATGAGCAAGCAGTAACTGTGACATAGGAGCAGTAACTGTAATGTAGTAGTAGAGAAGCATAGGCAGTTTGATAATGCAATGAGATGTTCAGTTGGATAATGTAATGACTGCCCAGGTTTGCGTAGCATGATACTGTCTTTTTGCTTTGAGATTAGGGGATCCCCTAAAGAGAGAGGGAATGACAGAACATTCTCCACCTCCATCCAAAGCAGAACCTACCTAAGAAACTAGGGGAAACAACTATGCTAAGTGTTATGACCTGAGGCAATGAAGAAGAGAAAAAAACCCTATGAGGAAATCTTTGGGGATCCAAGGCCTAGGTCGCCTTCCCTCCAGGCTTGGGATAGTTTAATTAATGATTGCTCTGCAGCTGCAATTTGGAAAACCCAATTAAAGGGAGGTGGGAAATATTCCATTTTGGAGGAAGGCTCTCACTCAAACCCTCTTGTGGGAACGTCGTGGAAGGTTGCGAGAAAACTCTGCAACAATACATGCATCCAAGGTGCAGGAGGAGAGCAACAACTGCTGAAGTACTCACTTGGCCTACCCACCCTAAATCAAACCAGG
Source organism: Neoceratodus forsteri (assembly GCA_016271365.2). Lineage (NCBI taxonomy): Eukaryota > Metazoa > Chordata > Ceratodontiformes > Ceratodontidae > Neoceratodus > Neoceratodus forsteri. The sequence continues at coordinate 622,271,291 of CM028137.1, read as the reverse complement.
TGATCCAGAGGCAGTCGTAGGGAGAATGTGGTGAAGGTGCCTTGCAAGGGAAACCATTAAAGTCAATGGCTAACCGTTATAGTGGAACACTAGCACCAAAGGAGATTTCTCGTATCCACCCTTCACCACTAGTCTTAAATTCTACACCAGGAGCTGCTATCATGTAGCAGGCAGCTAAAGTCAAGCCCGGTGTGAGGACATTCCCAGCTATGGGCCAGGTGAGAAGGATCCTGCTCTAAGTTGGACATGCTCGAGATGCAGACTAAATGCAGAGTGACAGTCGGCTGCAGGAACCCTGCACCAGAATAGAATGGCTGGCATCCCCCAGAAATTGATTGAGAGCTGAAAGCTGGTGAGCAGAATGAGCACGGTGTGTTGTGATCATAATGAGCATTGAGTGCTGAGACCTGCAAGGTCGAATGCAGATTGAGTGCAGCAGAATCTCAGAGGCTGAAGCCGAGGGGATGGCAGTAGGCATGAAGCAATGGGTTGTGTAAGCAAGGAGCAAAGGTTGCTGAAGCAAGTGTGGACCTGCACAGAGGTCAGTAAGCAGTAGTAGTGATAGGTGGACCTGCATAAATACTGTGTAGCAATTAAACAGCACTGAACTGGGGGCAAGTCAGCCAGACATGAATAGCCAAATCAAGGTGACAAACTCTGAGGATTTTCGGCCGCGAAGACAGGATTTAGAACAGAATTAATTAGCCACATAGGCCATGACCCCCCCAAACACCTCCCAGTCCCCACCATAGGACAAACAAGGAGGCAATGGAAAGGCCTAGAACCACATGCAGATATAAAAGCTAATTTAATAGCCTCAGCAGGAGCTTCAGCTAACCTCAGAGTAAAACAAGGTACAATAGTAATGAGAGTAAACAAAGCAGCAGCAGGAAGCAAGTAGGCCTGTACAGCAGTAGTAAAAACAAATAAGTACACTGAGTTGTAACTGCAAAATAAAAGGAGGCATAATGCTCTTAAGCACTGTCAATGGGCCGTGCAATGAGACTGCAGCAATGAGGTAATTAGAACAAGCAGAAGTAAGCTGTATAGCTGGGTTCAAGTAAATCTGAGTCAGGTGAAAGTAATAGAATATGCCACATGGACCAGCTAGCTGAGCTGAAACACGCAGATCAGGTTTGCAGTTGCAGTGCAAGTAATGTGAGAGTTGTGAGTAACAAAGCAAACAGTATGAGCTCTGAAGTAGCAGTATGCTAGGAGATAGAACCCCCCCCCAAAAGGAAGGAAGCACACACAGCTGAAGGCAAAATACAAACCAGAAGCAGTAAAATAAACATAGAAGCCCAGCAGAGACATGCAGGAGCAGCAAGGGGGGGGCAGGCCCCAGCCAGCCAGGGAGGCCCAACCAACTCAAAGGACAAATCGACAGAGCCTTTGGCTGCAAAGAAAAAATGCTTCACAGTGAGGCTTAGACTAGAGGAACTGCTTATATAGCTTAGGAAGTGGGAGTGGCTGGCTGCTTGGCCACTGAACTACAGGCAAGCCTTTCAATTAAATCATTACAGCTTAAAACGTTTTTACTCCTGTCCAGAACTGTGAATAAAACCATGCTTGCTCTAAAATGTTTTTAAAAATGTTTTTAAGACTAGGTATCTAGCAGGGTTTAAAAATACTTTTGGTAAAATGTTTTAAGGGGCTTGTAGTCTGTCTGCAAACCTTGTTAGGGGGATTTAAAAAGTATTAAAGCACATAGACCATTTTAAGTTCCCCAGTGTGTCCAGGGCCTTATGGTGCACTGTGTTCCAAAATTCTATCACACAGGGGCATTCAAAGAAAACATGTTGTACTGTTTCAATCTGCATTATACATAAAGTTCTATGGCAATAACGGTCTTCTATCCCCTTATGTTTCAGGTTACCCTTTACATTAAGTTTATTATGCAAAGCCATCCAGGTAACATCCCACATCTGTGTTGGTATTCTTCTTAAAGTCATCATGCCTGAAATACTAGCAGGTTCATGAGAAGGGTGGGTCTCAAAATGAGTAATCTCTAAAAAACATTCTCCATTATGAATTTATACAGCTTCTTTCTAAGTAATATTTGTATTTGATGTTTCGTCAGTAACCACAATTTAATCTTACTAAAGCAACTAAGAAAAGAGCTTGGTATACCACTCAAAGATTTGTGTTTGTATATCTGTGTGTCAAAGGACCCTTCTGTTAAAAAAATTCTCCAGTTTATCCCAGATCCATGGAGTCCAGATCAACTCTTTATGTTTTAATAATGGACCCAAATTACTATTAATAAACATGGAGAACAAAAAGGGGATTGGGTTGACCATGTTTAACCCCCCACATTTTATAGGGTGGTACAGTATACCTCTTTTTATGGGGTTCAATCTACTGCTCCATATGCAAGTAAAAAAAGGCAACTACACACCTGTGTTTCTAAGTTCACTGGTAAGGCAAACACTACACTTACATGACGAAATAAAGATAAAAGAAATGTTTTAACCATGTATAGCCTTTCTTTTCACCATTTTCCATTTGTTCCAGATTGTTATTTTTGCTTGGAATTTTTCCAACTGTTTGTTCCAATTAAGATAAGCTAAATCCCCACTGCCAAAATATAGTCCTAAAATAGAGACTGGTTCCTGAACTATTGGAATACCAATTAGTTTGGTCTGATCTTGTCTCATAGCTTCTATGACCAAACATTTACTTTTACTGTAATTGATAGCAGATTGTGCCATCACTGAATATTCCTGTAATAACTGTGCAGCTTGTAAGCACGCTTCAGCATCTGCCAGAATTAGACACAAATCATCAGCATAGGCCACAGTCCTTATTTCCACTGTTGTACTGGAAAAAGACAGGCCTGTAAGTGACTGATAATTGTCAGTCTTGTGTAACAATGGGTTAACAGACAGGACATATAGGAGAGCGCTCACTGGGCACTCCTGGTGTATTCCCCTATCTATTCTTCCTTCCTTCCCTAACCACCCATTACAGTAAGGGATAGTAAGTAACATGCCTGAATTATAAAAATATATTTTTGAGGAATCCCATATGCCTCTAAACAATCCCATAAATAATTATGTGGGACTCTGTCAAAGGCTTTAGCTTGGTCAATACTTATAAGAAATCCTGTCAGTTCTCCATCTTTCCCCCTTTCCATTAATTCTTGTATCATAATTACATTTTCTGACATAGCTCTCCCAGTACCCCACACATCTGGGTAGGGTGTATTACATCTAAAACCACTGCAGCCAATCTGCTGCTCAGTATTTTTGTAAAAATTTTAAAATCGGCATTAAGCAAAGTTATTGGTCTCCAGTTTGAGAGACGTTCTTTCTCCCCTTTTTTGAATAATAATAAAACCAATCCTTAAGACATACTGTCAGTTACAGAGTGATGTTCCATCATGTCATTAAATACTAAGACTAGTTCTTCCAAAAGGAAATTTGTCAGGTGATGATAAAGTTCATATGGCAGTCCGTCTATGCCTGGAGCTGATCCGGATTTCAAATTTCTCAGAACCCCTAAAACTTCCTGTACTGTAATAGGTAATAATAAAATCTATGTTATGTGGTGTGCAACCTCTGGAACCCTGAAGCCACCCCTTTATTGTCTCTCTCTGATCGGGGGTTGAAATATGCTCTCAACATAGCCTGTTTCCTTAAGAATATCATTTTTGTTCATCACAATTGTACCATTATCTAACATTATCTGTGAAATGTGTATTATATTCTGTTGTGTTTGACAGAATTCATAAGGATTCACAAGGGCCTGTCTGCCCTGTGTCCTAAACTGTTGTTCTAATTTTAATGATTTTACTCTATCATATTGTAATTTTTCCATTGTATCTCTTAATTCCTGAGTCTGGGCAGACTAATACCCACGATTATCTTCTTGTAAGGACAATAGATATTGAACTTCAGCGTGATCTATATTATATTGGTCCGTTTTCATCTGACCATTAATTCTCCCCATTTTTATGTTTGCTTGCACTCATGTGCAAGAAACATAGTGCCACCATATGAGTTTTCGTAGGTGTGCCACCCCCACTTCCAATGCCCTGCTCCTTTTTGCAGGCACAGCCACACTGCACCAATGAATGTCTGAGCTGTCTATGACAGCCATTCAGATGCAGTGCCATACAGTTCTGAGAAAACCACCACTATAATCAGTGGTGGTAACGTGTAGGCAATTTGCATACTGCCATCGGCAGGCAAATTGCATACTGCTGTTGGCAGTATACAAATTGCCTACATGTCAGCACTGCATCTAAACTGTCATAGACAGTTTGTTTCTGATCCCTGTCAGATCCAGTCCCCCCCCCAAGAACACCTAGGTAGCACACTGGGAGCCTGCACCAGCATGCTCATGTGCTCCTCTCCACCTCCGCACACTGTATGACCAATGGGGGTGCCCAATCCCCCTGTAGGCTCCACTGCCCCCCTCAAAAGCAAACTTCCAGGTGCCATGCTGGGAGCCCACCCCAGTGTGGCAAAAGTCCCATGTCACCTTTATAAAAAAAAAACACCTAGAACAAAAGAAAATGGTCCCTTGTTGACTCTCTTTCCCCTCCCCAACCCACACCCACCCTCTCATGTACTTTATCTCCCCACATACCCCCCCCTCACCCCATACTTACCTCTAGAGGCTGGTGCAACAATCTTTGGTGGACCAGGAATACATCTGCACTCTTCAAAGCTGACCATGAACTGAAGAAATGCTGGTAAGGTTTATAGTTACATACATTTTTTTTTCAACTTTGGTGCATATCACGGCTATTTTTGGGATTTTTTTCCACCACATTTTCGACAGGGGGTTCTTGGGACCCCACCTCATAAATTCAGCCACTGTCATTTTGTTATTCGGTCCCAAAAGGCTATTTTGCGATCACTGCGTGGAACCACCTTTTGGGACTAAGTAAGGAAACAACAGTGTCACAGTTCATGAGGTAGGCCCCCCAAAACCCTATGTTGAAAATTGGGTGAAAAAATTCCCAGAAATGACTGCTTTTTATGAGCGTCCAATGCGCAGTTCCTATATACACTCGTAACTTCAGGAATTGTTACTATTTTCACTCCAGATTTTCAACATTGCCATTTTACCACACCTCCTTATTAGCAGTACAGCTGTCATTTTTCACATCTTGCCCAAAATGTGTTTTTGCTCATGTAGCGCACAATGGCGTGGTTGGTGAGCGAAATCAATGTTTGGGACAGATTAAGAAAATCACAGTGACACTGTTCATGAGCAGAGGTCTTAAAATGGCTATGTTGAAAATTTGGTGCCAAAATCCATAAAATGTCTGTGTTACGAGCGTGCATTGCGCAGTTTTCAATCACCTTTGTAAATTCATGAATTTGTAATATTTTCAATCCAGATTTTCAACACTGGCATTTTTACACACCTCCTTATAAACAGTGTAGCTGTCATGTTTCATATCTTGGCCAAAATGTGTTTTTGCACTTCCAGCGCAGAAATGCGCGGTCTCTGTGGGAAATCAGTGTTTGGGATAGAGTAAGAAAATTACAGTGACACTGTTCATGAGTGGAGGTCCCAAAATGCCAGTGCTGACAATCTGCTGTAAAAAAATCCCCAAACTAATTACATTATGGGTGTGCGTTGTGCAGTTTCTACGTACACTCGTGACTTCACAAAGTTTTTTATATTTTCACTCCAGATTTTCAACATTGCTATTTTTTACACCTCCCCATGAACAGTACAGCTGTCATTTTTCACATCCTGTCTGAAATGTGTTTTCACACCTGTGGTGCCAAATGGCGAAAGTCGTAGCAAAATCAGCTTGCTAACAAACTGATATTGCCACTGTTCATGAGGTAGTCACAAAAACACTTAAAATTTGAAGGAAAATACCAATGAACGCCTGGGTGTTACGGTTTCCCACCAAAATGCCCCACCCTGTAGAGATTGACAGGCATCAGGGGTGTGACTTGGGATTGTCGCCTATAATGCTGGGGGAGGCAGTAATTTGGGGAAGCAGTATAGTGCAGTGGTTTAAGGCTCTGAGCTGCAAATCTGGTGACATCTAACAGACCAGATCTGGGTTTGAATCCCACAGCTTCCACTTACATACTGTGTGACACTGAGCAAGTCACTTAACTTCCCTATGCTCCCAGGTTGCACCTGTAAAAAAACCTTTCAGCTTAGTGTGCTGCTCCTGGTTAAACAACTAAAAAAAAAAAAAAATGCTCATGCCATTCCACCCCCACCCACACCCTGCAGCCAATGACAGGCATCAAGGTGTGCCTTGGATTCTTCCGCCCCAAAGTTCACCCCTATTCTCAACCAAGATGGCTGCAGCTGTGAGCCAGCCTGATCATTAGCTCTGAGTTGTTCTCTTTTTATTTATTTTAATGTATTATTGTTGTGCTGTTTTGTCATTTTTGTGAATTTAGTACTGTAGTTAGGGTCGAGGAAGTGAGGAAGATTAGGGTTTAAAAGGTTCTTTTCAGGCTGCTTTTCTCTGGCATTTTTGATTCTCCGATAGCTGGGATCTCAGGAGTTAAAGGCCGTCTTGCAGTGTTGCAGGCTGTATTTTTTCGGTCTGTCTGAGACCTAGTATTTTTGGCCCATTGAACCTTTAACATTGCTTTGTTTTAGAAGTGCTCAAACGTTATAGTGAGCACCTCTATTTGGTGCCTGCGGTGGATTTTCTAGCCGCAGGCAGCTTTTCTGGGGCCATTGGTGGAGCAGATGGGCTCTTTTGTAGTCCATTGTGTTTTATTTTTTGCAGGCAGTCACCATCACTAATGGGAGCCTGTCTGTAACAGACATTGGAGGAAGTCGTGGAGCCTGCCATTTAGAAGGGAATCTACATCTGGGAGAGTGAACCTACATGATCTGGGACTGAGGACTGTCGGAGGTCGTGATTGCTGACAGTTTGCTATTGCTTTCCTATTATAAGAACTGGTTAGAAACCTCCATTTCTTTGCATCAGTGGAGGTTTTGTACTTTGGTGCTTGAGCTGCTGGTGTGTGTGGGGGGGCTGTTTGCAGCCTCGGGTGCTTGGGGCTTTTACTGCTGGAGCCTTTGCTGGAGGGCATGGGCTTCAGCGGTGAAGGGGGTTCAGTTGTGCAGTTTTGGAGCACTATCCTCTGAGTTATCAGAGTGCCACTTAAGCTCTGCCCCTTACTAGTGGGCTTTAGTTGGGCCATTATACTATAACTGTCTGCCTGATTGTTTGTGGTGGTCATGGAAGTGGTTGTTCCCAGGGAGCTAGCCGGGTGACTGGGCGTGGGTCGGGTCGCCTCTCTGGTAGGGTACCGGAGTACTGTGGCTGGAGAGTAGCTGGGCCTTGGTTCCATAGGGTGTTCCCCAATTGGAGCTGGTGGGTTCCTTTTGTGGGCCCAATTATCCTGATGGGGCTGCCCTGACCTGCCATGGTCACTTGGTAAGGCTTTATTCTGGGTGATCTCTTTGTGGACTAAGCTTCTATTCATTTCAGACTGTGCATGAAGAACTGCTCCTGAGTGTTGGTGGTTTGCTTGCTTTATCTCAGCTTTTGGATTTTGATTGGAGGTTGTGAGAGAGCCTCCTTTAAGCATTGTTGCACAAAATCCTGTTGATCGGAGGACTGCTGCAGTGAGAGTCCGGTGCTTTCCATTGGACATTCAATTATCCGCTTGCTGGTGGTGAGAGCCCAAGTATAGCAGATCAGCACCTGAATAAGTGACTGAATTTATCTCTTCATTTACATTTGTTGTCTTTTTCTTGATCTGAGGGGGATTTTATTGTATTTATTTGAGGGGTTATTTTTATGTTGGAGTTGGGATACATGGGAGTTTTGTTTATTCCTTAGTTTATTTAAATGGGAGGTCTGGGAATTCATTAAGTAATTTTAGTGGTACAGGGTTATTTTGTTTTATTTATTTGTTTTGGTAATTAAGTTAGAGTCGTTCGATAAAGTGACTGCCAGGATGGGTTGGAGGCCTTCCCTATGGTGGTGCGCTATTTGCCCTCTGCCCTCCACACTCCCCATCCCTTTTTTCCTCCCCAAGTGCAGGCTGGCAACATACCAGCGATGTAGGGTGCTGGGTATTGCTCGTAAGGGGGAGGAGGGGGACTGGGGAGCACGGACAGTGGAGGGCGAACGAGCAGGGCCATCACATCGGGGTCTCGAGATCCAGGAGATGCCTTGGGGTGAAAAGAAACCAAGAACTTGGTTCGCCATGTTTGGTTTCCATACCCAAGGGCACTATCAATATTGCTGGGCAGGTGGTTCGGGCAGCTCTGGAGGTTCATCCAACTCGGGCAGTGTTATGCAATGCCAGGTCCATTAAAAACAAGACTGCAAGAAGATCTTGTAGGAATGGTGGATCTGGCTTGCATCACCAAGACCTGGCTGGATGAGAACTCAGGCCCCATTTTGGAGGCTCTAACTCCAGCCGGGTACTCGGTAATCCACCGCCCAAGATTGGATCATGGGGGTGTGGGGGTGGGATGGGGTGTGGCAGTCTGTTTCAAGACTGAACTTAACCTTGCAAGTGTAACCGCAGAGGAGACTGAGTCATTCAAGTGTACTGTGGTAGCAGGTGTAGGTTGTAGGATCGTTCTCATCTACCGTCCCCCTGGAGATGAGAAGCGCTTCCTTCAGGAAGTGGCGGACTTTGTCATTGACATGTCGTTAGAGTCACTCAGACTGATGGTTCTGGGCGACTTCAATGCCTGGGTCGATGACAAACTCTCGATGTTTGGACAACACTTCCTCCAGTTAATGTCATCTCTGGGTCTTACACAGATAGTTACCACTGCTACCCATAAACATGGTCACTCCCTTGACTTAGTCTTCCTCCTGGGGATCGAGGCCACTGACTTGAGGGTGGAACCAGTTGAATGGTCCGACCACTACACCATGGGGTTTAGTTTTAGCACCCCCCCCCTTTGTAGGCCTACCTCTGTGGAGATGGTCAGGTACCGCCCTTTATGAGACATTAGCTCTGAAGGCCTGGCAGTGGTACTTGACCTAGCGTCCCTTCCAGTAGCAAACAGCAACCCAGGGGCCCGCGTGGCAGCCTATAAAATAGCTATATTGGCAGCCCTGGAAGTCGTTGCTCCAGTTCCTGTTCATCCTCTCTCCCATCACCCTCAGTCCCCATGGTTTGATGGGACCTTGAGGCAGATGCAACGACTAGGACGAAGGTTAGAACATTGCTGGCGGAGATTCTCCCTTGATGCCGACCACCTTAAATTGATGGATCATTATCAAGCCTATCAATCTGCAATCTCCTGTAAGAAGGCAGAATTCCTGTCCAGGAAAATTGCTGTTGCTCAGAATCGACCAGCTCAGCTCTTTTGCACTGTGGACAGACTGTGCAACCCAGCCTGCCTACAAGTGTGAAAAGCTTTTTTGCAAGCAGAGTGCGATGATCGTGCTTGATTCTTTGCAAATAAGGTGGCCAACATCAGGGCGGCACTTCATCCAGCACACTCTATGGGTGTTGCTCTGGACCAGCGTGTAGCTGCTGCTCCTCCTCAGCTGTCCTGGAGTACCTTCAACCGACCGGAATTCATGGATGTCATGCGGATTGTCCAGAGTATGTGCCCTATGTGCTGTAGTTTGTATCCTGGACTGACTTCCCTGATTTTGGGATGTATTGATTCCATCAGTTCAGTCCTTGCACGGATAGTCGGGTGCTCCTTGGAAACAGGTGAGTTCCCCAGCTCCCTGAAGGAGGCAATGGTAACACCTCTCTTGAAGAAAGCTTCTTTGGACCCCAACTGCCATGCCAACTACAGACCAATCTCAAACCTTCCCTTTGTGGGAAGATATTTGAGAAGGTAGTGGCCATACTGCTGGAGAACCATTTGGCCATCCATGACATCTATGAACCCCTCCAGTCCAGTTTTCAAGAGAGGCATAGTACTGAGACAGAGCTAGTTCGGGTGATCAATGATCTCCTGATGGCTAGAGATCGGAAGAGCCTTTCCGTCTTGGTTCTCCTAGATCTCTCATCAGCATTTGACACTGTGGACCATGGGGTATTGCTTAACCGTCTGAGGTTCATCTGAGGATAATCTGGTGTAGTCCTCAGGTGGTTTACATCTTACCTCACCCGGAGAACATGGAGAGTGGTGTCTGGGGTTCATTCCTCAGACCCAGTTTCCCTGTCTTGTGGGGTTCCTTGGGGTTCAGTATTGTCTCCCATGTTGTTCACAGTGTACATGTTGCTCCTCAGAAACATTATAAGAAGGTACGGGCTCAGGTTTCACTGCTACACATCAGTGTCAGTGGCTCAGTAGGTAGCACACTTGCCTCTGAGGCCAGGAGATCAGAGGGCTGTGGGTTGAGTTCTCACATCTGGCACTTGGGTTAATATCCCAGTACTGACACTGTAGTGCGGCATGAGAGGGGTGCTGCACTTCTAAGGTGCCCTCTTTCGGCCGAGACATTAAACCGAGGTCCCTTCTGCCTGGATTGGTGGTAGTTCAGGTGTATGTTAAAGATCCCATGGCACTTATTGAAAAGAGTAGGGGAATTTCCCCAGTGTCCAGGCCAAATTTCCCTCATTCACAAAAATACCACCTACAGCTTAATCTGGTTCAAGGTCAGTTGGCATTCATCTGTATCCCTCCCCGGTCATGCCTGAAAATAGGCAGGATTTGTCTATTGCACTTACCCGGTCAACAAAAACAAATAAATAAATAAATACGCAGCTCTACCTTTCTTTTACACCTGACCAGGATGGAGCTCTCTAGGTCTTTAACAACTGCCTCACAGAAATCCAGAAGTGGATGGGTTTGAGTTGGCTGAAGTTGAACTCGGATAAGACTGAGGTGCTGGTTGTGGATCCGGCACACCGGATGGGGGTTTGAGGTTTGGTTTGCCCTTGGTGTTATATCTTGGGGGCTTATCACTCCTGACCTCTAAACAAGTGTGGAACCTGGGTGTAATTTTTCATGAAGGCCTTACTCTGCATTTGCAGGAGTCTACCATCATCAAATTCTCTTTTTTATCATCTGAGGAATATCTGCAGGATCAAGCACCTTGTTCCATCCGGCGATCTTCCTACGCTGGTCCATGCCTTTGTGTCCTCGCGCTTGGACTATTGCATTTCCCTTTACCTTGGGCTACCTGGGATGGAAATTTACTGCCTGCAGCTGGTGCAGAATGCAGTGGCCCAGTTTTTGATGGGAACTTCTCGGTCCATTCATATTTTCCTGGTGCTGCGTGGACTGCACTGGCTTCCAGTACAGTGGTGGATCACCTTTAAAGTCGGTCTTCTGACTTTCAAAGCCCTACATGGTCTGGGCCTGGACTACTTGAAAGAGCTCCTGGTTCCTTACTGCCCTGGGCAATCATTCTGCTCAGCCGACGAGGGGTTGCTAGAGATCCCGAGGGTGTGTTTAAAATCTTCAGGGGCCCAGGCATTTATGTTTGTGGCCCCTACCTTCTGGAAATCTCTACCCTGTCAGTTATGGGAGTGCGCGACTGTGGAGGGATTTAAACAGGCCTTGAAAACTTATCTATGGATGCAAGCTTTTGGTAGTTAATTTCCTTTCGACTATATTAGTTGTTTCATTGTTGTTTTAAATTTTTAGGACACTGAGCTGTATGACATATTTTAAATTTTGTTCAGTGCCTTGCTATTTGAAAGGTGACATAAAAATAAAGTTTATTATTATTATTACTGCACCCATCTCACCATATTTCCTTATGGAATGGGGTGAGCGTAAGACCCAAAGACCCCAAGGCACACCGTGACACTTGACGGTGACTGCAGGGTAGGGTGTGGTGAAACGGCGTGGGCATTATGGCCAATGACCCCAAGGCACACCCCAGTGCCTGTCAGTCTTTGCAGGTGGTGGTGGTGGTGGGGTTGGCTTCAGTTCAATACTTCATTGCCATTCCTATTATGCATCTCTCTAACTCCTACACTACCAATGCCAATGCCAGCAAGCAAACATTCGGCATTGGCAAATGCTTGTTTTTTTTTTTTAATATTTTTTATACCCCCACCGACATTCCGGATCCCACCTCTCCTTCAGGCCTCCTAGCACCCCACTAACCCCGGCAATCCTCTTCAGGAGCTCCTCCATCCACAGATAGTAGCCGACCCCCGAGTTGGTCCCAGCATATCCCATTGCCCGGTGGGTCCCCCTCCTTCAAGGGAGAAGGCACCAGGGAGAGGGAAAACCCAGCACACTATTGCTCACATGGCCCCGGAGGCAATGCTGTGGAGGAGGATATTCCTGGAGGTCCCAATGGTGTGGAGGGCGGAAGCCATCATCCGGTTTGCTCCGGAGCTGTTTTATGGTTTTCTTGAGTCCCTCCTGCACCGCTGATTGTAGTTCCCCTGGTCTCCACCAGGGACTGCTACAGAGTGGGGCTATCCCCTAACCCACCCCAGGAGAGGAGAGCAGTCCTCTGGATGCTCAATCCTCTCCTTTCCCTGCCAGACCTCGGCGCCCCGAGTCCATTTCCAAACCCGGGTCACCAGTGTGGTTCGAGGTGTAGCATCCAGCGCCTCAACCCTCTGTGCCTCCGGGCCACAAATGTGTGTTTTAAAATAATCTTGTAACTCTAGTTTTGTATCATCCCACCACCTGTGGGTGGTCATCCATATAGGCCACAGATTTATGAGCAGCCAAGACATACTGCAACCCCTCCTGTATTTCTGGAATGTCTAATAAGCTCAGATTTAATCTCCAATATCCAGGTCCTCTCCCTATTTTTCGGTAGTTTGCCACCATTAGGCTAAGCATAACATGGTCTGAGGAAATCACTGGTATAGCCAAAGCCTTAGTAATCCCCACAGATTCAGATGTAAAAACATAATCTATTCTAGTTGCGAGTTTTCTCTTATGATATATTTTAGGTGGCATAGTTCCTCCTATCATAAATGCATCTACCAAGTTTGCTTGTGTGATTAAATTATTCAGAGATGTGGAGTCACAAAATATTTTGGTAGTTTTCAAACCTCTATCAGAAGCAAACCGACTAGAATTAAAGTCCCTGGCCAGCAAAACAAGCCGAGCAGTGTATAGATAGGGCTTAATTTAAGAAAATGATACAATTTGTAGGGCTTTCGTCTGGGGGCATAGACTTTTATAAGTCTTAGATTCAAACCCTGCACTGTAATGTCCACCAATAACACTCTTCCTGGAACTATGTCAACCATGTCTACCATTTTAAACCATGAAACATTACTACAAATGCCAACTCCTGAACATGTCTCAGTTCCCATAGACCAGTAGGTTTGTCCCCATAACCATGCTTTACTAGCCTCTTCCAACTCCTTCAGAGAGTGTAGTCTAGTATCTTGTAGGAAGACAGTCATACATTTTCCCAGAAAAATTTGCATATGTAAGGGTACATTTCCACTCAGATTTTAAACTATTAGCATTCAACGTAGCTAAAGTGAAATCATACAAAGGGTGTGTCATAAGCAATTTCTATGCCTCACAGAATATTAGCTTTCTTCAGAGATGCTCTTGTCCCCATCAGTTTTTTTTTTTATTTTAACCTTAATTTCTGGTCTGTCCTGTACTTGGTCTACATCAGAGTGTTAAGATATGGAGTCTGACTCCGACTCCCCTCCAGGGTCTTGAAATGCAGAATACTTATTCTGTAAAGTAACCGCAGGCCCAGGCAAACCCTGTGCACATGAGGCTTTTTTTGTGAGACTAGCTCTTTTCTTTAGGGATTTGAAATGGCACCTCAATTGGGGGTCAGGAAGCCCAGTTTCTCCTACTTCTAGTTGCAGCTCCTGGGGTTGTAGTTCCCTCCTTACAGACTAGGGAGCTATCCCTGTTGTCACCTCCCTCTCACTAGGATGGGGAAGGGGGCCAGATCTGTAGCCTGTGTAAACCTGTGTAGTATCCCTGCTTGAACGTTAGCTTGCCTCCCATCTTTACCAGCCGAATGTAAATAAAAATCCTGAATCCCAAAATCTGCATCATCTGTATTGTGAGCAGCCCAAGGACAATTTAAAAAGGAATGTCCTTCATCACACAAAGTGCATTTTGGCTGTCCATAGCAATGTAAGGCTGAATGGCCCACTTCCCCACACTGTACACATTTTATCTCACACGTTCTACTAAGGTGCCTTGGTGGACCACATTTGTAACAGTTCCTGGGCTGGCCAGGTTAAAAAACAAAACCTTTATCTCTACCTAAATAAAAAACAGGCAAATGTTGCAAGCCTGTATCATTCTGCATTAGGTTCACCTTAAACCTCCCTTTCCAAAACCCTTCATCATCAATTATTGGCTCAGGGTTCCCCTGACTTTTACACCTTTTTTCCAACCAATAGATTTTGTTGGTAACATTTACCCCCTCATTACAAAATAAAATCATAACTATTTTAAATGTTTGTTTTGTTAATGGAATCGCTTGAAAATGTTTCCATAAAAGGTTAGTTTTGAGCTGCAAATACTTAATCCAAAATCGATCCAGTATATCTTGTGTCCCGAAGTTAAAATCAAACAAATGCTCTCCTGGTGTATGTATAAGAGCATATGCTTCTGCTGGAAAAAACCCAAAGACTGTTTCAGAAGAATTTTACCCACATAAAATCCATCAGGTAATTCTTCGGTGCTCCCCAAAAATCGGAGCCTGACCGCGTTACGACGTTTTGCCAGTTCAAGTGGTTTTTTAAACAAACTAGTGTAAGTAGGTGCTGTTTTTGGTTGTTCTGTCCCTTGCAAACCCTCTCTTAACCCTTCTAGTAAAGCTGGCACTTGGTCCAAAATCAGTTCATCTGCCTGAATGTTAAGCAAATCATCTGCTACAGTATCTACAGGTGAGAAAGATATAATACCTGTTTGAATGTCAGGTGTGATCACAGCTCTTTCTGGAGGTAGTTCCGCCCTGTGTTCTATCTCTTGTATATGTTGGGAGTGCGTTTCCATAGGATTGTTGTTCTCCACCGATGTCCCAGGTAAGGATATGTCAGGGTCTGGAATCCAAATTCCATTATCTGTCGGAATCCACCGGCTCCCTGCAGAGCTCTATTGGGGGACCACGCCACCTGTTCTGCCTGTAAGGGCTCCACTCATTGTGTCTCCAATCCTCCCTTTGTTACATCTGGGTCTGATTTCTTTCCAGCTACTGCAAAAACATTAGATGGATTTGCTCCTGTGCTCTCTGGAGAATTATTCTGCAGCTGTTTTTATTTTTCCTCCTCCACAACAGCATGCACTGTGTGATACTGCTGTTCTACTACTCTGAGTTGCTCCTGTAAATCACGCTGGTTCTCCAAAAGTGTGTACTACAAATCCTCTGAATTTTCTTCTGTTGTGCCATTCCCTCTCAGTTCAGTCTCTGACACCCTTGCTGCCAAACTGGAGCCAGAACTCTGCTGAACTACTGCCTCAGAGATGCTATGCTAGTCATCCAAAGGATGCTTTCCAGCTGCTTCCATCACAGTTGCTGCTGCCAATATTTGCCTATACCCTTCATCCTCCACTCTCTCACTGGTAATCTCCATGCTGCCACGAACAGTGCCTTCTACCACCAGAAAAGAGTAAGGAAATTCCCCAGTGTCCTGGCCAAAATTTCCTCATTCAGCTCATTAACAAAATACTACCAACAGCTTAAAAATCTGGTTCAATTTCAGTTGGCATCCCTCTGCATCGCCCACCTCCCTCTCGAAAATAGGCAAAAATTGTCTCGCCCTCCTTCCCGGTAAATAAATAGAATAAATAAATAAAAACGGTGAGTAAAGTAAAGAAGAAGAAAAAAGCCACTCTGGTATTCGAAGGAGGTAGCAAACAATCTAAGAGAAAAAGGAGCGCTTACAGGAAATATAAAAAGACACAATCTAACAAGGACAAGGAGGACTACGTAGAAAAACAGAGGCTAGCAAACAAAGAGATCAGAGCTGCAAAGGCAACTACAGAAGAGGGGATCACCAAGGAAGTCAAGTATGGAGACAAAACATTCTACAGGTATATCGGAGAAAAGAGAAAAAAATACAAGTGGCATTGTCAAAATCACAAAGGATGGGGAAGGGGATGCCAAGGATGACAAGGAAAAGGCAGAAATCCTAGACAGCTATTTCTGCTCTGTATTCACAAAGGAACAGGAGGCTACAGACCTACCAGTAAAGGAAGGGAGAGTCCAACAGGAACTGGGAAAAATCAATACAAACAAAGCCATGGGACTGAATGGAATACATCCCAGATTGCTGAATGAACTAAAAGAAGAACTGGCAGCTCCACTGGCTAATCTTTTCAACTTAACTCTTGAGCTGAGTGAGGTCCCACAAGACTGGAAACAGACAACAGTCACCCCACTACATAAAAGTGTGAACAAGGATAGTGCCTGCAACTGCAGACTGGTAAGCCTCACCTCTTTTGTGAGGAAAACAATGGAAACCATCCTTCAGGAGAGAAGTATATCCCTCCTCGAGTTAATCAACAAATTAGACACAAAACACCATGGCTTTACAAAGGGAAAGTCATGCCAAACAAATCTTATTGACTTTTTTAACTGTGTGACAAAAATAGTGGACCAGGGAGGCGTGGTAGACATGATATACCTGGATTCCAGTACGGCCTTCAACTCGGTCCCACTTAGAAGATGACTAAACAAGTTAGACAGCATGGGGTTAGGGAAACAGGTAGTAAACTGGGTAACTAACTGGCTCGTGGGAAGGACCCAGCGGGTTCTGGTAAACGGCACACTCTCAGAGGAAAGAAACATAACTAGTGGAGTACCACAGGGATCAGTGCTGAGACCATTATTGTTCAATATCTTTATTAGCAACATATTGAAAGGACTTGAGGGGAAGGTGAGTCTGTTTGCAGATGACACTAAGATAGGAAATAGGGTGAATACTCCAGGGGGAGTGGAGAAAATGAAGGCTGACATTGTGGCCCTTGACTAGTGGTCAAAAATATGGTAACCTAATTTCAATGCTTAGTGCAAAGTCATGCACATTGGAAAGACAAACCCAGGAAGGGAATACTACCCTGGAGGAGAAAAACTGGAATCCTCCACACAGGAAAAAGATCTGGGGATCATAATAACAAACAATCTAAAAATGTCAAAACAGTGTGAGGAGGCAGTACAAAGAGCAAATGGGATATTAGGGTGCATAAGCAGGGGGATTACCAGCCAAAAAAGAGAGGTCATCGTGCCACGCTACAGAACACTGGTAAGGCCACACCTGGAGTACAACATCCAGTTCTGGAGGCCACACCTTAAAAAATATATAAACAGGCTGGAAACTGATACAAGGCCTGCACAACAAATCCTATGAAGAGTGCATGTGGAACTTAAACATGTATTCCCTGGAACAGCAGTGGGAGAGAGGGGACATGATAGAGACCTTCAGGATCCAGAAGGGTATAAACAAAGTACAGGTACAGGACCTGTAACAAACAAAGAAAAACTCAAGAACAAAGGGGTACAGCATGAAGTTGGGGGGGGATTCAGAGGTAACACTTGTAGATTCTTCTTTACTGAGAGGGTGGTGGATTCTTGGAACTCACTTCCACAGGAAGTGGTGGAGTCAAAGACAGTGGGATCATTTAAAAATGCATGGGATCAGTTTAGGGGTCTTATAACACTGAATAGCAGCTAAGGGAAGGGGGGATTTTCATGGGCAGACTAGATAGGCCAGATGGGCCCCTTCTGCCGTCACTTTCTAGGTTTCTATTTCTATGTATGTTTGCCTTTATAAGCAGCTGGTTATAATGGCAAATTATATCCAGGTTACACTTGGGGGGAAGAAATGCTAACCAATAATTATAGTTATATAACAGACGTACCAAAGGGGATGTTTCAACTTTGTGAATTCCAGTTTACTACGGATGATGGTACTCTACCCACATGCAATGGTGGAAATGCAGGGAACACAGGGGGACTCAGTTCCAGGAGAAAAATTAAGAACTTGACTCATTTCCAGGAGTGAAATGACATAGGACTGCTCCTGTGTAACTTCTACCCAGCAAAAGACATTCAACTGAATAAATAACATCTTAAAATGCAACATAATGAGAAAATGTGTCCCCAAACCCTTGTCAGGTATGTTTGATCCTATATAAAAAGGTTGTGGGTTCTACCAGTGATTTTTCCTCCATTTCCAGCACTTCCCCCATGACCTGCAGATCACCACAGTATGATCTTAATATAGGCTTTTCTGCCACTTCCAAACAAGTAGTAAAAGTTACAGGATTTGTCAAACCTGTGATTCCAGTTCATGCCTTTTTAATGCTCTTCTGATGCGTGTTGACATGTAAACAGGTGACAGCCCAGGGTCCCTGTGTCCCAGGGCAAGCAGACTAGACTGTCTTCTCTGACCTTCATTAATTTTCCTAGAGGAGCCCCCATTCCCACACCCACAGTAGGTGTCATCCTAAATGTAAATGCAACATGACAAAAAGGGAATCGTGCCATATTTTCAAGTGAGAACTCTCCAGAGGCTGGGAGACTGGATAACAGATAGGACTTTGACTGCCACCATGGTTTGCATTGCTGGGATGGCATTTCGTTATTAACAGTGTTTGACCTCTGTTAGCCAGAGATGAAAATTTAAGGATCAAGGTGTAAACCCAAATCTCCAATATGAAATCTCAAAGTAATACTTGTGTACCATCAGACCAACCACACCAGGGAACAATATATATTACAGAAAAGCTCTGTATGGCAGTCTTCAGCCTTCTGTGAATTCTCATCTGAAAAGTGGACACATACTCTTGCTTATATTGACTGATGTGCAGTGGTCAGCTACAGTATAGGTAGGGATCACAGGAAAGTGCTGGTCGAAAATAGGATGATTCCTCCTAAAACAAGAATTTAGGGAAGTCCAGTTCAGATTTCTTAAGAGGGAGCCACAAAAACATTTTTGTCAGAATTAACAATTTTAACAACAAGAGCAGTGAACATTAACAACCACACAGATGTATCCGCTCATCAGTATGTGTCTTGAAATACCAGTATCACAATGTGGCATTAGCAGAAAAACAAATGGCAAAACTAGGAAAACTACACAGATTATCGTTCCTATAAATATCTGATCTAAAACAAATTTTAGGCTTTGCAAAAGGCTGGTCGAGCTATGAAATAGAAGAATACATTGCAGCCATCTGCCTTCCCAGATCAAGACTTGACCCTCCATATTACTCACCCAAAATACATAAACTAAGCAGCATTGGAAATAACCGATCAAGCAAGGCTTTTGGGGTCGCAACACCCTTCTGAAGAAGAATAATGTGCTATTTACAGAAACAGAATTGCAGAAACAAAACCACAGGGCCAGGTATTTTGCTTGGAACCTGAGAAGAGGAGTGTGCCTGACCCTGCACAGGACGTTCCTTCCAGCAATGTCAGACACACGCCAAATTGGAGAGATGCCAGCCCCAAAGAAACATCCACATTCTTTCTCTCATGCTTCAGGGAGCTGAGGAACACAAAGGCTATGTCCCTGAGCAGACAAATAACATTTTTATGAGGGGGAATATCAGAATATAGACAGGAAAAGGCCTATAGTGTTTAATGTACTAAACCAGATTAGATACATGTCTGTGTATGTCTATCTATCTATCTATCTATCTATCTATCTATCTATCTATCTATCTATCTATCTATCTGGTGTAGCCTACTGATGCTGCAGAGAACTGTGAACTGAGAGATTCAGGTTCAAATTCCAGCAGATAAACTTACTCACTGTGGGGCCTTTTGCATGTCATTTTACCCCTAAGTGCTTAAAGAGCTAGTGGAGCCAACACAGGTAGACAGGAACATAATACAAATTTTAAGTAGTAGTCAGTTGTAACTTTTTATTTCTGAAGTATTTTTCTTTTTCCTTTTGCTTATCAGAAAGCATTCTATGTGATAAGATTGTGCTGGAAGTGTGGAACAGCTCTTAGCCTGGCAGCTGACATATCTAGCTCTGCTGTCCCACACTACATCATCAACATTATGATCTCACTGACAGTGACATCACAGGTGAATGACCTGGCAGTCACTCACTTGCTTTTCAGAAGTAGCAGTGATGTCACAGTCAGTGACGTCACAATGCTGATGATGTAGTGTGGGGCAGTAGAGCAAGATATGTCAGCTGCTAGGCTAAGAGCTGTTCTACACATCTCACCTACTAACATCAGGTAAACAATCTTCTAATTGAACAAAAGGAAAAGAAAAAGAACCACAAATATAAAACGTAAAGGTTGGCTGCTTTTAAAATCTAATATTAGTTTTAGGCAGTACACTAACTCTTTAAGTCAACAAAATGGACAGAAGCAGAACCAACAAGAATGTTGAATCTCAGTTGGGCTATCCAGGATAAATAAACGGTAAAATCAAAAATACTGTGGATAGGATTTACAAAAGGGTCAGACAAGGAAGAAAATGCATGTTGCGCGGTGCCTGCTTCTGTAGCTGTCCGAATGTGTCTGAGCAGCACTGATTGGAACTTTTAAGCATAAAATATGTGAAAGTGCACTATTTTCTCCAAAGTGCATATTTTTTAAATCCCTGTTTAAAAACAAAAACACACAGTTTTGAGCATTTGTGTGTCAAATATGTAAAAGTGCTCATTTGTATTCAAATTGTACTTTTTTAAAACCATTTTTACATTTGCTGCTATTGCGCACCAAACATTTTGCTACAATGGGCATTTTCAGAGGTGTGCCACTGACGTACCAACTGCAGCTGAAACTTTAAGGGGCTCGGCAGTGCAGACCAATGAGCAGACACTCCTGTTGTGACACTGCTCTCTGCTTGGAGGTGGAAACTGCCTGTATTTAAAAAGAATCAGCTGCTCCTATCCAACAGCTGCTGGCTCCTTATTTTTACATGACTCCACCCAGCAACCAGCTGAGTGAAGTACTGTATCACCTATTAAAAATAACTTGTATGTCTATGAGATGTGCTGTGCTACTGCAAGCCTCGTCTCCCAATGAAAGCCTCCAGTCTGTGTGAGTTATCACAACCGTCCTCCTCCTCCTTGGCAGCACAGGAATTGTGCCAGGCTACTGCATGCCCCTTCCCCCCCTTGCAGGAGTCCTGAGCTCTCTCTGGATCAAAGCTATTTGCCTATGTGAGTTAAAGAATGTAGTTCACAGCTTTACACACACATCGCTGGTAACTGCCTGCAGCCCATATTGTGGTCAGGGAGAAGAAACAAAACAGTCTGTAAGCAACTTTTTACTTCCTGCCTATACCCATTCTCCACTCTTGCTTACCCATTATTATCACCATCAGTTAGTCAACACCAGTCCTCAAGAAGCCCACCTGCCGATCCCGCCCACCTGATTATACAATCTCTGCCATAGTGTGTTATTGGACCCACTCCTGGTGTTAAATTGGGTCAAGTCATTACAGTGCAGTAGGCCCTTTTTATGGTGGAGCAGCTGTAGAACTGCATATGTTGGTGGGAGACAAATTTACAGAGTTGTTTTGTTATTTCTGATTTCCCAATGGCTTCTGAACTATAGGGAATCCCCCCTGATGTTGTCTGCCGCCCCCTCTCCATCTCTCTAAACCCTTCCCTAGTTATTTTTAAAGCTCAGGTGCCTCCTTACACATTTCCACTAGGAGCCGCAGCTGATGACGCCCCATCTGTGTCGGAACGGGCACTGTCAACCTGTATGTAGCTAAATGGGTTTGGCAAAGTGGTCATGCCCTGCCACAGGACACACACACACCCAGTTGTGGATGTCCTGATAAATGACTTTGGCTCATCATGCCTGTCATGCCTGTCATGCCACAGCAACTAGTGCAGGGAGTAGGCACCTGGCTCCAGCCCTAAGCCCCATCTCCCACTGACTCAGACACTGATTCTTCTCTGTCTGTGGGTTGGATTTCCAAGAATTTCCCAGGAACTGGCTGAGGATTAGCTCATCACTGGCTGATTTCTGTCTGTCTGTCCAACTCTGACCGGATTCCTGGACTCAGCTTGTTTTTCTGACTGGGGTGGGGGGCTAAATCTCTGCCCCCCATGTGAAATCTTCCAACACGCACGTAATTGTCTCGTAACTTCTTATGCTGTACTTCAGTGTACTTACATATAGCAATTTTTCAGTTATGTTATCCATCCCTCAACTATTTTCAGTCACAGTGTGAGTGAGACTGACACTTACCCATATAGCTAAAAGCTTAGAACACTATTGGAATGAGTTCCATTTACATGTGCAAAAAAGTTTGTTTGATTAGCATCCCAAATTGTTTTGTAGGTCAGCTTTAAAGACTGTGAGGCAGAAGCTTTGGAGCACTTTCAAAGGGTAAAATGAGGGGAATCACTGCATTCACCTAAGAGGCATGTCCCTCGTGTTACTACTGTGAGGCTTTCTGCTCTCTCCCACATATGACCTAAGCTACTGTCCTGTCAGATAACAGCAGACAGGGTCATACCTCTTAGCCACTAGATACCTGAATGTGGGACACTGGCCCTAAAAATGTGGCAATAAAGCACAGAATATAGTCATGGAGATTTCAGCCTTAGGAACACTGTGGAAATTAATGCCTTGGCGCTGATGAAGTTTATTGTTAATTATCATTACTAAATATGTATTTCTGCTTCAAATTCTTGGTGTACAGCATGGGACAGTACCTTCTCTATGTTGGGCAGAAACATAAAAACAGACACTCTGACAGCAGATAAGAGCTACTTGGCCCACCCCTCTACCCATGTTTCCTACCTACATTCTCACTGCAGACCCAACTTGATCTACAGCTCCTTCTCCCTGACCCCTTCCTTTCCACTATAGTTCCCTTGTGCCTGTCCCATGCATTCTTGAACTCCACCATTTTCACTCCACCACCTCTACTGGAAGCCTGTTCCAGGCATCTACCACTCTTTCTGTGAAGAAGCAGTTCCTCATGTCTCTCCTGAATCTACTCACTCCCACTCCAGCTTCATAGCATGTCCTCTTGTTCTTGAGCACCTTTTTTTCTGAAATATGCAGAACTGGAAACAGTACTCAAGATGGTGCAGGAAGAGTTTGAGAGGTTTCATGAGAGATGGTTGAGAGATACACTGTACATAGAACTTTTATGAGAGATAATAATGAGAAACTGTTTAGAGTTACAGTTATGGCCCAGAAGGTGCAGGTAGTGCATGTTTTTTAATGGGTCACTCGGGAGATTCAGTGCTCTTCAGAGGCGGCTCAGTCTCTTTTTAAAGTTTTATGGCATGTATTACTGAGAAACGTCAAAGAAACGGGCAACTTACAGTTGGGGTACTAAGCAGGGCACTTACGGCTGGCATATGAAGTAGCAGCTTGTGTTGTCTGTATAGACGTTTCCCTAGTAATTAATTGTTATCCCTGCAGGGTAACCTTGGAGCATGTATTTGTTGCACCCTTTTCAGGCAGCACAAGAACTTTGCCATTGGCTGAAAAAAAATATTTTCAGTGCATATGTTCAATTATTCTGGCAGTTTCAGGGTGTGCAGTATGCATCCATGCTCATTGTTACACTTTGAAACAAGTCATGTGCCTTTCACATCTTTTGCCACTTTTGCTGGCATAGCCCGGGAAGTACTGAAGATTGGAATTACTTGAGGGGAAGAGTGGAAAGCTAAAATAATGGCACAGATGATCATAGTATTGACTGCTCTGGAATTCATGAAATGTTTCAAAATATATACCTGGGGCTGGCAAGTTGCCACAGTGCTAGCACTAACATTCGCAACACCTGCTGAACGGATTCAGGCCCTGACTTAGACTGTTGGGACCAGCAGGGAGAAGGAGGAACAAGCATCTGCAGCCAGGCCAGAGGAAGCCAACAGCTGCTCTGTCACGGTTAACATGTGCCCACCCCCTGTAAAGTAGGGCCTGGGATATTAATACTGGTGCCAACATCTGACAAGGTGTGGCTTGGTATGCCACAGGATCTTCTAGGGAGGGTCCAAAGGCCTAGCACAGACACTTGGACTTCTTACCACATAAGGCAGCTTCCTCTGGCCACCCATCATTAATTGTGTGCTATTATTTTGGTAATTATCACTTCTTCAAAATCAGTACCACACACCTGTAGAGCAAATACAAGCCAGCAAACATTTGGAATTGACAAATGCTTGTTTAAAATTGCCCAACATGCAATTTTCATGTTCAAAGTATGAGTCAATTAATATATTTTTTTCCTAAATTGCACATTTAGAAAACACATTTTGTTGTTTTTATTTAAAGTTTGGATGTTCTTGCACAAAATAGATATTCTGCATAAAAAGATGTTATTTCAGAAATAACACTTTTTAAGAATGCAGCATTATTCTCTTTAAAAAGGACACAAGCATTCAAAAATGGAGTATCCTTCATATAAATTTCACAAAACTGAATTTTCCAATTTTACCCAGCATTAGTTTTCCTTGTTAAATATTGAACAATTTAATAGCCTTTACTGTACAATTGGAGAGTACTGTATCTCAGTGTTTTGAAAGATCCAATTGTAAGAGTGTTAGTAACGGGTGTAGAGAAGCCCTTAGCTGAGTTAAGAATATAAGGATGCAAAACAAAAAAAAAAAAAAGAGTGGACAATTCTGAGCAAGTCAAGCATTGCTGAGCTATGGTACTGTATGTTCATACTGCAGGAAACTGGTTGACATTAGCCAGGTACAGCTAGGTTGTAAGGAATGTAGTACCGTATTCATCCAATGACACAATAAGCTAAGAATAAATACAATCCAACTTTATTTATATAGTGCCTTTTGAATCCAAGGCGCTGTACAAAAACATACACAAAATAATAAAATTTCCATACACTAAAAATGTCAGCCATGACTAACTAGAATATGCTAAATTGAATAAATAGGTTTTTAAAGCAACCTTAAAACTATCGACGGTTGGGCATTCTCTCAACCAATGAGGTAGAGAATTCCACAGGGTTGGTGCTGAAAAAGCAAAAGCACGAGATCCTGATGTCTTTAATCGAACCCTGGGAATCTCCAGCAATCCCTCGTTGGTGGAACGAAGAGGATGGAGGGGCAGTAGGGAACCAGGAGATCTTGCAGGTAACCGGGTCCCTGATCATGTAGGGCTTTAAAGGATAGTAAACCAACCTTAAAGGTGATCCGCCACCAAACAGGCAGCCAGTGCAGCTCGCGGAGCACAGGCGTATTATGACTGGTTCTAGAAGTCCCAGTCAAAAGCCTGGCTGCCGTGTTCTGCACCAGCTGGAGGCGGCAGATATCAACCCCTAGTAGCCCTAGGTAGAGGGAATTGCAGTAGTCCAGATGGGTAGTGACAAAGGCGTGGACCAATGTTGGAAGATCCCCTGGAGGAAACAGATGTTTCACCTGGGCGATATTCCTCAGATGGTAAAAAGAAGATTTGACGACAGCTGACACCTGAGATTTTAGGGTCAGACCATCGTCAAAAATAACACCCAGATTTCGCACCTGATGAGAGGTAGAGAGCGGTATACCACCAAGTAACAAACCTGATGGTTGTCCAGCTCCCAAACCCACCCCCGGATGACCTGGATCCACAACCAATACCTCAGTCTTATCTGTATTGAGTCTCAGCCAGCTGGAACTCATCCAAAGTCTGATCTCCGCAAGGCAGTTATTTAGCACAGAGAGTATATCACCCTGACTGGGGAGAAAGGACAGGTACAGCTGAGTACCATCTGCATATCAGTGGAAACCCAGACTGTATTGCCTGATGATTTCTCCCAATGGCAGCATATACACTGCAAACAGCATGGGAGCTAAAATGGAGCCCTGTGGTACCCCACAAGGCAGGGAGTGAGTGCCAGAGGAATAAATTCCAGTGACAACTCTCTGAGACCTGTCCGTGAGGTAAGAACGAAACCATTTGAGGACTGTACCAGACAGCCCACAAAAGACCCGCAGGCACTCCAACAGCACTCCATGGTCTACAGTGTCAAATGCAGCAGAGAGATCGAGAAGGACCAGAATGGTACATGCCTTTCGATCTCTAGCCATTAGGAGGTCACTCAATACCCAGACAAGGGCAGTCTCTGTGTTATGCCTTTTCCTAAAGCCAGACTGGAGAGTATCATAGACAATGAACCATGAGGCAAGAAAGGTATGGGCTAAATGGCCAAAACCTGTGTTGGAACCCCTCTTCAGTTTTTGCTTGATTGTGCATGCAAAGTTGTACACTGGAAATAAATGAACCACCAAAAAGCCTTGTACACACACACACACACACACACACACACACACACACACACACACACTACCCAGCAAATACTCAGGACTCAGATATATGATTCTGTAAAAACATATATTTACTGGTTAGTGTCAATAAACCTCCACTGGCAGACCCTCACAAACTCCATAATTCACACGTGTGAATTAGAGTTCCATAAACCACAGTTCTAAAAATAGCCCTCAGTGCACCTGTGTAAAACACTTTGTCTAAATTAGCAGCGTTCACTCGCGCTCTTTATAGAAAACCGCCAGCAAGAGTGACAGTTTCCTCAATGTGAACTGTGCTTTCAGTTCCTTTTTTTTTTGTCTGTGGTATGGTGTGAATGGTCAAGGGATGTGTTTCCTAGCTGGTGTCCCTTGGCAGTTAGTCAGCTGCCGTGAATCTGCTTCTCTGTGTGTGTTTCTTTTTTTTAAAATAAAAAACCCACGCACTGCAATGGTGCACAATTGCTGGTTCAAACTTCACACCTCACAGACAGGACAGTCAAGAGGAATGTGGCTGGGGTGAGAAAAAATACTTTTTCATGTGAAAAAACAGTAAATATAAAAAATAAAACATAGGGAAGTGTGTTTAAATGAGGATTTTATGCACACCCTCAGTGTGTAATGCACTAATAAACCCCTTGGGCTTCGTCCTCGGGGTTTATGGGGCATCACACACCTTGGATGTGCATAAAATCCTCGTTAACCACACTTCCCCATACATTATTCTGTATTTACTACTTATATACACACAGAGTTTTGGGCATATCGCTCTAGGTGCTATCTCCACAGCCTGCACAGAACTTTCTAAATGCCATTTTGTGTCCAACCGGGCACTTTATCCATGATAACGATTCTGAAAATAAGGTGCTTCCTTTATACCAAAAATGTGCCAATGTAATAATGTCATTCATGGTTGTTAAAGTGCATAATTAAAGTGGAAATAAGTAGTGGACAGCAATGGACATGGATGGTAATCATGAGACACTGGAGCCCACATGAAATGTTCACTGGAAATGACAGCAATTGGTGGGAGAGGACAGTGGTAATGAGATTCTGGGGATCTTGCCCCCACCCCTTAGCTTTGGGTATGACCCATTCATGTGCACTGGTAGGGCAGGAAATGGCTTGGTGCAGAGATGGATGGTGACTATGGGACAAAACTGAAAGCTTGAGTCTAAGCCAGCCAGGAGCCAGCCAGCTGAGCCTCTCAAAAGACTGAGCAGTGGAGTAATTGTCTGTTTGGGGAAGCAGTTCTTGTTACTCTCCAAAGTGGAGTAGTGTGAGTGAATAACATATAGCAGGTAATCAGAGAGAGAGAGAGAGAGAGAGAGAGAGAGAGAGAGAGAGAGAGAGGTAGTTTCAGACCATCAGCAAGCCCAGACCTGCATATGGATTAGCTGACTAATTTATGTTTTTGGGTGGAGGGTGATGTTTGCTAGGCATAGAGCCCTATCTAGCCTTAATCTAGGGCTGCCTTCAGCACCATTTATGTATCTGTTCCATTAAGAACAGAACAGGGAAGTAGGGTGAATATAATGTACACATGTATGGAATTGCTGCATAAAAACATTGTGTTTGTGTCACTGAGAAGTGGTGACATTGACATACAGTAGTAGCTACTAGAAAGTAAGGGGACCTTCTCAGAGATGGTATCAATCATAAACAAATAACTTGCATTAAACTATCCTGTACTTAACATCCACAACTTTTTAGATTGAGAAAGACTTTACAGTGGTGCTTACCCACCCAGATAGAAGTGGGAGACTCCAGCCCTCTACATTTTCTCATTTTTACTGCATGTATTTAACCCACTGAATCTGCAGCAATAATTTAAGATGGTTAGCTTAAAATAAAAAGTCCAATAGGCAGTACTTGCATATGGAGTTAATCTGCATATTAGAAAAGTTGAGGGATGTAAGGTTCTCACAGAAATACTGGATATTGTATTTTGTTGAAGAATGAAGCAGTTTATTGCATGGGAAAAGGTATTGCAGTCTTGCACCGTCCCTTCAATGAAATCTGACAGTTCAGGGGTTTATATGAAATAATGCCATTTATAGCACAAAGGACAGTCCCCATAGACAGGTTTGTCTAGTAAATGGAAAATAATTCACCGGGAGAACCCACAACCTTTGGAATAGGAATGATCCTGTTTCACAAGGATCTAGGTGAATGTTTATCCATAAACTGTTATATTTTCAAACTTGATTATTTCTATTCTAAAATGGGCTGCATTAAACAGCAGCAGCCTCTCCATACCTTTCTCCTGCAACTGAGTTGGACTATTCATTTCATTCCAGAACCGAGTTCATGCAGGTACGTTCCCATTTCCACCACTGACCATAGTTACAAGAAAAACATCAGGGAGTTCTCTTCTGCACCAAGTGTTACAATATATGCCTAAAATAATAATTGTCTTAGTTTTCTGAAGATTACCTGGTGCTGCTATACTGGTTGTATCCCCTTTCCTAAACGCATTCATCCATGGTGTAACAGAGAGCAGTGCAATTAGACACACAAGTGAATAAGTTATCAAAATATGTTTACTATTATATGGCCAAATGTATCGAGATGTGTGTAATATCCAAATGACTAACTCATGTAAATGTATGAGCAAGTGTTTTGACAGAAACCTGTCTTCTTTGGCTGATTTATGTTACTCAGTTCTGGGAATAATACCTGGTGCCCAGCAAATGTTCAGAAACTGATAATATCTGTGATTTTTGCATTTACATGAGTCATGTGCAGCTATTAAAACCACTGATGAGGGCCATGTAGCAGAGTTCAGGTTTTCAAAGCAGGACTACAAAGATTTATGAGGAAGAATGGCACTGAGGGTTGCACAGGACGAGTTGAGTAACATTCCACCCTTTAAGCTTGGATGCATGCCCATACTCAAATTGGGTATTGTCACTGCAGTACAGCAAGAGGTGTAGACAAGATGCATCCTAAATCCCATCTGTCATCAAAATACCATGTTACTATGTATAAATTATTTTAAGAAATTTGGCTACAGTGTTATGTACCAAACCATTTAAATAGGAATGAATAGTAGCCTAAATAAGGAAAAAGCAGCACTATAATTTAATTAGAAATTGACTTACTTTTTTTTCCAGGAGAAGCCCCCAACCCCCTACCCACCAGTCCAGAATATTATGCAATGGACATGAATGGGCTTATTCTGTCTAAGCAAGCCCCTGTCCCTGTTTAGAGTAACAAGGGGGTTACTTCTACAAAAGAAATGTTTCATGTGGAAACTGATTCTGGTGAGCCTGTCAAGCATTTGCAGATGGAGGACATCACCCCTATGTCCTTGGACAAAGCAATGTTAGGAAGGAAAATGGAGGAGGAGGAGTAGAGAGCCTGCTTGCTTGTTGTCATGGCTGAAAAGTAGAATAAATATACAGAAAAGAGAACTGAGATGTTGCAGCATAGAACTGCACAGCTGACTGTGACAGTAACTATGAAAGCTGTCAGTAAGGATTCTTGACAAGCTGCTTCCTGCCATAAGCACTATGTACCCAAAGCTGCAGATCTTACCTACTGGTGAGATGGGAGCTGGAATTAGCCATAATAACCCTGTTCAAAATGGCTTCAGTAAATGAAGCATCAGGAGGTGGACTAGTACTGCCTGCAGAGAAATCCTCAGAAGTAATGATGCTTCCAATAATGGCGGAAGCTGTGAAATTCAGCATCTCTCTGTCTGCAGACTCAGTTTTGAATGCATCACTGGGGAAGAAAACTTTCATGCAAACAGCAGTTAATGAGCGGTCCAAGTCAGATAATTCAATTCTGACCAACACTCGTGTGGAACTGTCTGCATGTTGCCTTTCTGCTTCCCTGTGAGCCTACAATGGATCAGTCTCTTTTGATGTCTCCCAATAATGCAACAGCTGTGTGCTCCTCTACCATGTCTGATACACTGCAAATGACTGAATGCATCACTCCAGAAACTGCAGGTGAATCTGGGATGGTAGGGACAGCTCTACTGAACAAACAGGGAGCAGTGAGCAGCGAGACATGGCCTTCCAATCCCCACTGGAGCAACATAAGGCTTCAAGTGACAGGGAAAGTATGCACAGCATCACAGAAATGGTGCCCTTATTGGAGAATAGTCTGTCTGACAATGAATTCCTGGAAGCTATAAATGCTGTGCAACACCCTTTTACAGAGACTGTACAAGTAATGTAGCATGCTGCAGGTGCGTCTGAACTGTCTCCCCCAGAGTCTCCACAAGCTGAACCATCTGGTCTGATGCTCCACAGGAGAGGACTTAGTCCACTGTGGTTGGGCCCTGTGCTCTGAAGCCCAGGAGCTTGAAGGACTCCCACATCCTGCTGAATATGACACCGTTAGACCAACTTTAAAACTCAAAGACTTATTCTCAAACAAGGATGAGTTGGCTACTTGAAGAAATGCAGTGAGGTTGGCGTACAAGGGGGGGGGATTGGACAGTCTACCAGGCAGGGTATATGTTGTAAGAACCTTGTTCAAAGATTCATTAACATTTTTTGTAACCAAAGTTGATTCCCTTACTCACACAGGAGACTCTAATTATGATGTTAGTTAAAAATGTGACAGGGCTGGATGGATTTTGGGCCCAATGCACCAAACAACAATACTCCATTGTTGACACACTTTGTGGCTACACCCTTGACCAGTTCAACAATTTGAACTTGACAGTACTCTTCAAAAATGAAGATGTTAACATCTTGGTCATTTTATTTTGGTTAAAGAAAAAACATGAGGTGTTTGGTAAGCCAACTCAGATACTGACTAAGAGCAAATTTGGACAGGAGGTTGGACGATAAGAGTGAAATTAAATCTCACTAATGAGGCCATTCCACTTGCCTAGTAGATTTTTAGGTAGTGGTAGAGGGTCTTTGTTTTATATGGGTGGCCTAAATCCTGTCACAAGTGTGGGGCTCATACTCACCTTTGTAATGTGTGTGACAGTGCATGGTGTGGTAACTGTCTGGATCATAAGCATATCTCCCAATCATGTACTAGTATTTTCTGAAGCAATTTATGTGAAAAAAGGGGTTATTCTTTTGTGAAGTGTTCCTGGGCATCTCATAATAGAGGGGATGTATTGCTGCAGGAAGAACTGGTAACACAGGCCCAACATAAGGGAGTGTCACAGGCCTCTGAAGGGAGATTTGCTTCACAGAAACAAGGAGATGTGCAGACATATCTGGCAGGTCTGCCCCTCCCCCCAACGCCTTCTGATTCTGTGTCTCTGTACAAGGGAATGTTTTTGACATGGGATCTGACACTATGACTGCTCCTTCTGGGCCTCTCACCTCTGGTGTGGTGGAACAAACCATCGACTTCCCCTTCCCCCTTCCCCTTCTTCAAGCCTCCATGGAGCTAGCGGATGCTCTGCTACTGAAGCTAGTACATGGCCCTCACCAGTTAAGATGCCACCCCCACCTCCAATGGAGGTGTTTGAAATACTGTATCTAAACCAGGAAGAAAAACAGGAACAAAAAAAGAAACCAGTATGTCAGGCCTCCAAAGGGTGAAGAACTGAAAGCATTGAGAGGGGAAAAAAGGTTCACCCCCAGCCACTGTACCTATGAGAAACAAATATGGTGTGTTGGCCACAAGAAAACAGTAGAAGACACAGAAGGAGATAATGAGGATTCAGAGACATCCTCTATTGCACCTTCTTGAATTGAGTTCTCCTAGGATCAGGAAGAATCACTCACTGAGTCCTCCACTTCCAAATGGATGAAATAGAAACTGAGATCTCATGAGACATACGTTTTTGATGGGGAAGAGTGCTTTTTTTGTTTGTTTGTGTTATTTATGTTTTCTGGTTTTGATGTCACTACTGTTACTGTGACTAGCATGAAGAGTTTTAAAATGAGGCTGTCCACCTACATTGTATTGCAGGCCTGTACAAGTCAGATCATTTTGCTTCAAAACACTTCGCTAAAACCCACCTCGAAATCTCACAGACCACTAATCTGTGGAATAATGGTGTGTCTTTTTGGGCATCTGACACTGACCTATGTGACACAGTGGGCATATTGTTTACAGATCATAGTTTAAAAGTATCTTGGCTGGTGAATATACACCCAGGAAGGATGTATTGTATTTTATTACTTTATTAAGAATTATATCTATCTATACCCCCCAAAGGAAGGCTTTATGGGTTGTCTTATACATAAGACCAAGGTCATAATGCCACTGCCAAAACCACACAAACCAACAATGCCACACACAAAACAGTGTGCAGCAAGACGAGGTCTGGAACAAAAGCCAACCATATAAGAGACCATGAATAAGATAGAGTCCAACACACTATCTTCTCAGCCACACCCTTCCCCCTAAATGTATTTAACTCCAAGGGGGTGTGAACTTTAGGGATGGGGTGAAACACCAGAAGTGAATTTTGTTTTTTGCAAAAAAAAGCCACAGCAGAAATGCGACTGATGGGAACTGAACCACAGTCGCAGGTTCCCCACGCTGCTGCGTGCCAGTGCCCTAGCCACTCCACTATGAGAGTGGCTTGACTGGACACCACACTGGCAACCTCATAGAGACTTTTCCAGGTGAGAATACAGTGACAGGGTAGAGGTTCTTACCTTACACTGACCTACCCCTGTCGCTGAAGAATCTTTCACTTTTCAGGCAGCGTGGTTATTCATGTGCTGTTTAGTCAGTGCTGTATTCACCCAGTACCCAACCTTATCTGCACATGTCCCATCTTGCTATATAGGCTGGAGATTTCAATTGTGCTATGGCTGTGTAGTGATAGGGGTCTGCAAACTAATAAGATGTTCTGTAACTCTAACATCTTAAAACAAGTCACTACAACTGTACTGCTAGGCTAATAGACACATACATAAATTAGGTGGGATACTTATTTTAGAGGCCCACATTCCGCATAAATTGATTTTATTTCTGTGTTTCAAAATGTTGCTGTTACTGCTGCTTGCACCCACAGTATGGAATTCTTGGACCACGCTGCAGTACAATGCAGACTCTCATGGGCACATGCATCTGTGCACAGGAAAGGTATATGGTACTTTAACTGGGCCTCCCTTTCAAACCAGACCTTACAGAAACAAGCATTTGTCAATGCCGAATGTTGATTGCGTTGGTCTGCTGAGCTCGCTCAGTGGCCCTGCCACTTGCTTAGTCTGTTTATCCCATTGCTGCAGGCTGCTGTTTTGTACTGGGCTGCTGCCTGCGTTGGCACCTTGTTCTGCTGAGGAAGAAATCTGCAGCTGCCCCGACAGAACTCCAATGAGGTGGCTCACTCCCCCCTCTCATTCACTCATTTTGTTTCTCCTGGCGCTGCAGGCTGCCCTTTTGTACTGGACTCCTGCCTGTGTTGGTGTTTTTTTCTGCCCACAAAGAAATCCACAGCTGTCCCGACAAAGCTCCATTGAGGTCGCTTACTCCTCCGTCTCACTCAGTCAGTCTGGTTCTCCCGGCGCTGCAGGCTGTCCTTTTGTACTGGGCTCCTGCCTCTGTTGGCACCTTTTTCTGCCCACAGAGAAATCTGCAGCAGTCCCGACAAAGCTGTGTTGTGCTCACTCACTCCCCTTCTCTCACTCGCTCATTCTGTTCTGCCGGTGCTGCAGGCTGCCCTTTTTTTCTGGGCTCCTGCCTGCATTGCTGCCTTCTTATGCCCATAAAGAAATTTGCAGCAGATACAATACAGCTCTGTTGAGCTCACTCACTCACTCATTCTGGTTTTCCTGCCACTGCAGGCTGCCCTTTTGTACTGGGCCCCTGCATGCATTGCTGCCTTTTTCTGCCCACAAACAAATCTGCAGCAGTCCCAGCAAAGCCCCGTTGAGCTCACTGACTTCCCCTCCCTCACTCGCTTGGTCTGTGTCTCCTGGTGCTGCAGGCTGACCTTTTGTACTGGGCTTCTGCCTGCATTGGCGGCTTTTTCTGGCCAGAAATAAATCTGAAGCAGTCCTGACGCTGCTCCACTGAGCTCGTTCACTCCCCTTCTGTCACTCTCGCATTCTGTTTCTGCCGGTGCTGCAAGCTGGCCTTTTGTACTGGGCTCCTGCCTGCATTGCCGCATTTTCTGCCCACAAAGAAATCTGCAGTAGTCACACTAGAGTTCCATTGAGCTCGCTCAGTACCTCTCTGTCACTCACTCATTCTGTTTCTCTTGGTGCCGCAGACTGCGCTTTTGTATGGGGCTCCTGGCTGCATTGGCACATTTGTCTGTCCACAAAGAAATCTGCAGCTGTCCCGACAGAGCTCTGTTGAGGTCACTCAGTCTCCCTCTCTCATCGCTCATTCTGTTTGTCCAGGCGCTGCAAGCTGCCCTTTTGTACGGGGCTCCTGCCTGCATTGGCACCTTTTTCTGCCCACAAAGAAATCCCAGCAGTCTTGATAGAGCTCCGTTGAGCTCACTAAGTCCCCTTGTCTCACTTGCTCATACTGTTTCTCCCACAGCTGCAGGCTGGCCTTTTGTACTGGACCCCTGCCTGTATTGATGCCTTTTTCTGCCCACAAAGAAATCCGCAGCAGTCCTGACAGTGCTTCGGTGAGTTTGCTCACTCCCCTCCCTCACTCATTCTCTCATTCTGTTTCTCCCAGTGCTGCAGGCTGCCCTTTTGTAGTGGGCTCTTGTGTTGGGGCCTTTGTCTGCCCACAAACAAATCCGCAGCAGTCCCGACAGAGCTCAGTTGAGCTCAGTCACTCCCCCCTCACTTGGTCGATCTTAATCTGTCCCAAACGCTGATTTCCCAGAGTGACCATGCTATTGTCCGGCAGGACTGCAAAAACATATTTTAGCTAGGCAGGGTTTTAAATAATTGATTAGCAGTTTTTTCTTGGGACTATACTAACTGTACAGAAAGTATTTATATAGATTTTCTAGAAGTGCTTTGTTTGTTAAACACAGTGAGGCAACAGCTATGCATTTTCACAAAGATTTAGCACTTTTATAAGCAAAACGCTAATCAATTTTTAGAGTTAAATAAATCCCTGCTAGGATGTGAAAAATGACAGCTGTAGTGTTCATAAGGAGTTGTGAAAAAATGCCACTGTTGAAAATGTGGCGTGACAGTATTACAAATTTGAGAAGTTACAAGGGTGCATGGAAACAGTTCAACGCATGCTTGTAACAGTCATGTTATGGAGTTTCATCACCAAATTTTCAACATGGGGATTTTAGGACCTCTGCTCATGAACAGTGCCACTGTCATTTTTTTAATCTGTCCCAAACACTGACTTCCCACAGTGACCATGTTATTCTGCACCAGAACTGTGAAAACACATTTCAGTCAGGATGTGAAAAATGACAGCTGTACTGCTTATAAGGAGGTGTGAAAAAATGGCACTGTTGAAAATCTGGTGTGACAATATTACAAATCTGCGAAGTTACAAGGGTGCATGGAAAGTGTGCAATGCACACTTGTAACACAGTCAATTGATGGGCTATAATCACCAAATTTTCAACATAGGCATTTTAGGACCTCTGCTTATGAACAGTATCATTGTCATTTTCTTAATTTGTCCCAGACAGCGATTTCCCACAGCGACCGTTCTATTCTGTGCCGGAAGTGCGAAAACACATTTTGGGCAGGATGGGAAAAATGACAGCTACACTGTTCATAAGTAGGTCTGGAAAAATGGCAATGTTGAAAACCTGGAGTGAAAATATTACAAATTTACGAAGTCACGAGCGTGCATGCCGACTGCACAAAACACACTCGTAACACAGTCAGTTTATGGAGTATCATTACCAAATTTTCAACATAGGCATTTTAGGACCTCTACTCATCAACAGTGTCACTGTCATTTTCTTAATCTGTCCTGAACACTGATTTCCCACAGCGACCGCGCTATTCTGCACTGGAACTGCAAAAACACATTTCGGCCAGGATATGAACAATGACAGCTCTACTGCTCACAAGGAGGTGTGAGAAAATGGCAATGCTGAAAATCTGGGTTCAAAATATTGTAAATTCGAGAAGTTACGAGCTTACTTAGCAATTGTGCAATGCACGCTCATAAAACAGTCATTTTTTTGATTTTTCCCACCAAATTTGCAACATAGGCTTTTTGAGAGTCCACCTCATGAACACTGGCACTGTCATTTTGTTAACCGGTCCCAAAGGGTGATTCCACACAGTGACCACGAAACCACCTTTTGGGGCCAATTAACGCCATGACAGTTCAAGAATTCATGAGGAGGGGTCCCAAAAACCCCATGTTGAAAATTTGGGGAAAAAAGTTCCAAAAATGCCTGAGATATGCACTAAAGTTGAAAAAAAACTATTTATTACATTATACAGCTTACCGGCATTTCCTCAGTTCACGGTCGGCTTTGAAGAGTGCAGACGTATTCCCAGTCCACCGAAGATCGTCGCGCCAAACTCCGGAGGTAAGTATGGGGTGAGGGGGTGTGTGGGCGGGCAGGGTGCGCAATGGGTGGGTGTGGGCTTTGGGAGGGGGGCCTGACAGAGCTCCGAGGACCGTTTTTCTTCACAGGATGAAAAAAAAAATAAGACATCGAGGACCGTTTTCCTCTTTAACAGGTGCTTTGGCATGCTGGGTGGGCTCCCAGCATGCCACCTGGGATGAGTGGGTGGGGCGTTAGCCGACAAGGGATTGAGGCACCCCATTGGCAAACAAGGAAAGGGGGATAGGAGCTGCAGGAGCTGAGGGGATTGGGCACCCCCGGCTATAGAAACGGAAGGGGGTGTTCATTATGCAGATGGGGATTGGGCACCCCATCGGCAGGAACAATGGGGGGGTATTATTATGCCAATGGGGATTGGGCACCCGTCGGCAGCAACAAAATGGGGGTATCATTATGCCAGTGGGGATTGGGCACCCATCAGCATGGTTTCTTGAAGGTGTATCATTATGCTGGCGGGGATTGGGCACCCCATTGGCAGGAACAACTACGGGGGGGTTACAGAATGCCGGCGGGGAGTGGGCTCCTCATCGGCAAGTAAACACGGTGGGGGAAGGGGGTTATATTGTTTGTGAACACGGTGGCAACCCGCCGCCATGTTCACAAACAATATCAGCGGTTTCACATCCCGCCCTGCAATGATGGGTCACTCCCTCATTGCAGCAGATGGCTGATGCTGCAATGACAAGGTGGCCCCTGATTGCAGTGGCTGATTTTTTAGAAAGTTGTGGCACGCTGTCTGAACTACTGTCAGCAGCAGCGTGCCACGGCATTGGGGACAGGGGACAATCCTTTGCAGGCTGTGGGGGCATTGGGCACAACAGTGCCACGCCTCCACAACCTGCTTGTGGAGAAAGCTGATGCAACATGTTTCTTGCGCATGCATGCAATCAACATAAAAATGGCACTCCCTCAAATAAGCTAGATTTTCAGTCACGTGCTTCTATGACAGCAAAAAGTGTAATGGTATGAAGATACCCAACAATATTTTTTTCACTTTAGTTTTCTGGCACCCAGGCAATCCACGAGCATATAAAATACCTGGATTTGTGTAGATAGTTGCTGTAATTAATATCTTTAATGGAGGGGAAAAAAGCAGGATTTTAGTGGTGTATGCACAGTGGTGCAGGTCACTGACGTGCTGCAAATCTGAGGTACGTAGGCAACCCTACATCCCTGAGTCACACATCATGGGTCCCACTTATACCCACAGCATGCATGAAAGTGTTGTATGTTCCTTCTGCACCCAAACCCCTGTCCAATCCTGCAGCTATGTGTGCAGCTGATCCATGGGTATATCTGGGGGTGTGCCCACACTCCGTGCCATTCCCAAAGGCATAGCATGCCAGGAGAGGAGGACACAAGATATGCCAGCAGGGACCCTCCTATATCTCAACTGCCTCCTGTGCAGCTTATTGCTGGGGGTAAGGGGCAATGGACAGGCACCCTTACTATGCACCCTGTTCCTGTCCCCAGGTGTATAGCTACACAGCCGTGTATGCACAATTTGCATGTACCCGGCCGCACCTTCTCACATAGGCCCCATTGTGCACAAATACCAGAAATAAAGACATGGTGAAAGTACAGTATAATAGGGCTCAATCTCTCCATCAAGAGATGCGGTTTTGTACCATACATTTGACCCTTACGGAGACTGTCAGCAGGGGGTAGCACACAGAAGTTTTCAGGTCCTATATAAATTTACGGGACAGATTGACACTTCTCTGGTGACTTGGTTAAAACAGTAACCCACTTTATAACTGACACAATTGGCTCCCCTTCAGCAGTGCATTCAGACTGTTTTTTAAGCCTTACATACACCCCCTCCTACAGCAGCAGATCAATGTTGCTTGACTAAGCCAGTAACACTGAAGAAACTCACAAAAGGGCTAGTTTTTTTGCAAAATAATATGGCTCCAGGACATGATGGTCTGATCCAGGAATTTTTATAAAACCTTCAGTGAACAGTTGGCACCCTTGCTTGTTGAGCTGTATAACTATTTTTTTAAAGGAAATATTCATACCCAATTTTATGACGAAAGCTTTATTAGCATACATCTGTAAGAAAGGCAACAAAAGTGTTCTAAATAATTGGAGGCCTTTATGTCTCCTGAATGTAGATTTTAAAATTATAACCAAAATATTAGTAAACCATCTGCTCAGAGTCACAGAACAGGCATAGTCTATCACAGAATGTAGCATCTAGAATAATTTGTTAATACTACAGTACAAAAGACTTTTGAAAGAGGAGACTCAGGGCTAATACATGGCTATGTTATCAGCCTTGACCTGGAAAAGGCATTTGATAAAGGAAACCATGAATACCTATTTTCTGTATTATGCACTAATGATTCCAGATGGCTCCTCCTTCAGATGGAAAGATGGCCGCCGAGCTGGGCATGCTGCTGGCCGTTGTAGCAACCTGATAGTTGTTTTTAGTTATTCAGTAGCACTTTTAATCTGTTCGGTGGGTCCATTTTATTTTATTTCATTTATTCGTGTTCCGGGAGTTTCGGGCTGCTGTTCGTATCGTACTCGGCGTTGTGATCCGTGCAACTCTCCTGTTTGGGATTCTCGGGAAGTATTGCCGATGACTATAGAGGCCAATAGATCGCCGATAGATCGTCGGTTGGAGTATGACTTTCGGGGATGCTGAATTTGTGATTGTCACTTTGCTTTAAGCCTCCGTATGTAGATAAGCTTAGACTTTGACACGGAGTATCGGAGGGACTGCATGAGGATCTATTTTGGGTTTTAAACTCGCTGGATTTTCTCTGGACTAGGAGTGTTTTTTCCGAGGAACCTGCACCTTCAAATTGTTTTTGGGATTGTGCTGGCGTTGGCGGACAGCTGCTTGTAGCCTGGGACTGCCTGTTAATCCAGATTTGTGGAGTTCTGTATTTTTTGGCGTCCCGTCATGTTATGGGATTTGTGAGACCTGGGCCTGCAAGTTGGAAAGGGGGATGATTCAGAATTCTCTCTTTTCCGGGGACTTGTTGAGAGATAGTGATTTTTAAAGTGTTAATTTCCTCGCTTGGAGGTGTCTCAGTGAGGAATTTGTTTTGGAGTAAATTTGATTTTGTTATTTCTATCCCACTGGACTTGCTTATGCTTCTGTGTGCCTGAAACTGGAGACTGGACTTTTTCCTTTGGAATAAGAAAAATCTGGCTTTTGTGATTCATGGATTGTTGACAAGTGGGTGAGTCTGTCAGTCTTTTTTGATCCTAACCCAGGGTAGTCCGCTGGGGTGGTTGGGCAGACTCGGGGGTGCTGTCGGAGGACGGCCTCAGAGTATTTGTGTTTTCCGTTTCATAGCCGGCAAACTGGAGAGCCTGCTTGTGTGAATTTCAGACACTAATCAATCTCTCCAGCAGCGCCTTGGGGGACGATCAAGAGGACTCTCTCTATTTATTAAAGCATTGGTTTGAACCCGAGCTGTTTTCCAGGGTGAACAGCTATCGTAAGAGCCTGTGGAGCACTATTGGAGGATGGGCCTAGGGCACTTGTGGTGTATGGATTACTGTAGGAGTGGATTGGTGAACCTGCTCATATAGGTCCAATTTTAGGCTGTTCTCCATGGAGGATATATTTGGGGGACAACCATAGGGAGAGTTTTCTTTTTATTTGACTGATAGATTATTCCCCCCCGAAATAGCCGGACCTAAATTTTCTGCAGACTGACTTCTACTTTAGGAGCATATGGCAGAACTTTAACTATCTCTGCTTGGCCTATGTGAGAGATAGGCCATTGGGACAGTTTCCCCAGGGGTGAGAGCTCTGTGGGACTTTTTACTGTTCAAATAAAAGCATGGACTAGAAGCATTGTGATTTCGCTTTGAACTGCCATAAGACTTCTTTTAGTGGAATCTGTGAAAATTTGTCCAGAATTGTTTTATTTGTGAAACTGGTTAATGAAAAAGTGTATTATTACTTTTATTATCTTGGATCTTTTGCTGGCAGTGATAACGTTTACATTAAAGTAGTTTTACATAATTATGTGTTGGGATTGAATATCCATGGACAGGTACTACTCTCCCTCTAGGCTGAGGGACCTGTGCCCTTTTGATTACCCCCGTTACAGCCTGAAGTTTATAGGCATTGCCGTGCCTTGGGGATTGTGCGGAGGAGGCGAAGAGGGAGGGGGGGCCCCTCGGCTGTGGGGTGTGAGCTGAGTGGGCGGAGTGAGGCGGTCACGATCAAGGAGATGCCCTGGGGCGAAATGGGTCCAGGATAGGGGAGTGTATTGCCTGGTTCCCATACCCAAGGGTTCCACGAATAGTGGGCACGTAGCCTGCTCCTCCAGGGCCTCTCATCCAACCCGAGCACTATTATGTAATGCCAGGTCAATTAAAAACAAAACGGCAATTATTGCTGATTTTGTGGAATCATCTGACCTGACGTGCATTATCAAGACCTGGCTGGACGAAAATGCTGGCTCCATTTTGGAGTCAGCTGTTCCAGCTGAGTACTCGATAATACATCACCCGAGGTTGGATCGTAGGGGTGGGGGGGTCGCTATTTGTTTTAAATCAGAATTGGGCCTTGTAGAGGTTCCAATGGTGTCCCCTAAATCCTTTGAATGTATTATGGGAGCAGGTGTGGGCTGCAGAATTCTGCTCGTTTACCATCTACCCGGTGGTGAGAAAGTTTTTCTGCAAGAAGTCGCGGACTTCATTGTTGATCTGGTATTGGAGCTCGCCAGGTAGTTGGTTCTGGGGTGCTTTAATGCCTGGGTCGACGATGAACTCTCGCAGTTCGGTCAAGACTTTCTCCAACTCATGAGTTCGTTGGGCTTCACACAGGTAGTTACCACTGCTACCCATATCCATGGTCATTCTTTGGATTTGGTGTTCACCTTGGGTATGGAGATCACTGGACTGGTGGTGGAACCAGTTGGGTGGTCTGACCATTACTCTGTAGGGTTCAATTTCGCGACCCCCCTATGAGACCCACCCTGTGATGGTCCAATACCCGCCCTTTGAGGGAGTTACCCCAGAGGTCTGATGCGGTGCTGGACCTATCGAGTTGGCCGATGGAGTGCAAGGAACCAGATGCCTTAGTAGTGCACTATAATAATATGGTGTTGAGAGCACTGGATTCCATTGCACCTGTCCGTGTTCGCCCCCTCTCCCTCCGCCCTCAATCCCTTTGGTTTGATGGGACTTTGAGGGAGTTGAGGAGGAAGGGGCGAAGATTGGAACGCTGTTGGCGGAAATCGGGCCTGGAAGGCGATAAGCTTAGATTGATGGCCCATTATGTGGACTATCAATCAGTGATCTCCCATAAGAAGGCAGAATTCCTGTCCAGGGAGATAACTGCATCAAGAAACCGACCTGCTCAGCTCTTCCGGACCGTCGACAGACTGTGCAATCCAGCCTGTCTGCGAGATCGGAGAGCTTTTTCTCAAATACAGTGTGATGAGTTTGCTCGGTTCTTTGATGATAAGGTGTAGTCAGTCAGACAGGAGATCCACGATATGCATTCAAACGAGCATTGCAGTGACCAACATGGGGTTACATGTCTGTGGCCTGTCTGGGTGGACTTCGACCAGCCAGCAATCATGGATATTATGAAGATTGTCCAAGGTCTGCGACCGACTTGCTGTAGTTTGGATCCTGGTCCTACGCGCCTCCTTGTGGGTTGCTTGTATACGATCGGACCAATCCTTGCGAGGATAGTTTGGGGTTCTTTGGACAAGGGGTATTTCGGAGTCTCTGAAAGAGGCTGTGGTGACACCTTACTGAAGAAATCTTCCCTTGACCCGACTGCCTTGCTAACTTCAGACCGATCTCTAACCTGCCTTTTTGGCTAAGGTTTTGAGAAAGTAGTCACGTTACAGCTTGATGACTTTCTTACCACCCATGAAGTCTATGACTCTCTCAGTCAGTTTCAGAAAAGACATAGTACCCGAGACTGCATTAATTCGGTGCCAATGATCTCTAATGGCGAGAGATCAGAAGAGCCGTTCGATCTTGGTTCTTCTTGATCTCTCTGCAGCATTCGACACCGTGGATCATGGGAGGTTGTTGGATCACCTGAGGCTATGTTGTGGATTATCTGGGACAGTTCTTAGATGGTTCCGATCTTTCCTCACAGGCAGAAGTCAAAGGGTAGTTTCAGGGATTTTTTCCTCTGCCCCCTTTGCTCTGTCTTGTGGGGTGCCGTAGGGCTCTGTGCTTTCTCCCATGTTGTTCACGGTGTACATGCTACCATTGGGAGACATTATAAGGCGTTATGGGCTGAGTTTTCACTGCTATGCAGATGACACTCAGCTCTATATGTCCTTTGCACCCGAACAAAATGATGCTGTCTCGATTCTTAACAACTGTCTTGCTGAAATTCAGGATTGGATGAGTGCGAACTGGTTGAAGTTAAACCTGGACAAGACTGAGGTTTTAGTCATTGACCCGGGTCATTATGTAAAGAAGTTGACTCCTGGGGTCCCCTCTGATCTTTTATTAGGGGATACCCAGTTGAGACCTTCTGAACAGGTGCGAAATCTGGGCGTTATTTTTGACAGTGCACTGACACTAAAAATGCAGGTGTCGGCCACTGTCAGATCTTCTTTTTACCATCTGAGGACTATCGCCCCAGATAAAACACCTTATTCCACACGATGACCTGCCTGTGTTGGTTCACGCTTTTGTTTCTTCCCATCTTGACTACTGCAATGCTTTATATCTAGGGTTGCCGGGGGTAGATCTCCGTTGCCTGCAGCTGGTGAAGAACGCGGCAGCTAGGTTGTTGACAGGACTACCAAGAACTTGTCATGTCACACCTGTGCTGTGTGAACTGCACTGGCTGCCAGTGCGATGGAGAATCACCTTCAAGGTCACATTGTTGACCTATAAGACCCTACATGGTCAGGGACCAGGCTACCTGCAAGATCTCCTATGTTCTCATCGTCCTCTCCGCCCACTACGCTCCACTGGTGAGGGATTGCTAGAGATTCCCAGGGTCTGCTATAAATCATCTGGGGCCAGGGCTTTTTCTTTTATGGCCCCGACCCTGTGGAATTCTCTACCTCGTCAGGTTAGAGAGTGCCTGTCCGTGGAAGCATTTAAGAGATCGTTGAAAAGTTATCTATTTATGCTGGCATTTAATTAGTCTATTTAATGAATATATTATAGTTTTATGCTTTTACTTATTAGTGTTGATGTTTTATCTCTGTTTTGTATTAGCGCTTTGATTTTCTGAAAAGAGCTTTATAAATAAATTTTGATTTGATTTGATTTGATTTTATACAATGGATTCTGATCTTTTATGAACAAGCAGTAGTTATTTCAAATATGAATGGGTGATTGAGGATGCAAGCACTCATAAGAAAAGGTGTACATCAAGACTTCCCTCTCAGCCCAGTCTTATATATTTTTATGTTTGCTTGCATGCATGTGCAAGAAACATAGTGCCATCATATGAGTTTTTGCTTGGGTGGCACCCTATCTTCCAATGCAGTCAGTGTGTTTGCAGGCATGGCCACAGTTCAGCAATAAATGCTGCAGTGGTCTATGATAGCAGTTGAAAATGCAGTGGCGTACAGTTGAAAGGGAGAGACCACTTCAATGAGCAGCGATAACGTGGTGTTGATTAGCATGTTGCTGGCAATCCTGCTTGTCTTTGAGGTAGATGAGAGCAGCAGAATTCATGACAGATCCAACTAGATAGAGGAGAGCAGCAGAGTTCGTTACTGTTCCATCCCCCTTTGCCAGTGTTCCATCCCCCGTCCTGAACAATTGTGGAGGAGTATCCTGTGATTCCTCTTATACCCCATCCTGCAGTATTGCAAAATCAGAGAGTGTTGCTCCTTGGTTATTTTTTTTTATTAAAAAAACTGACACAGACATGGGAGAAAAAGAAAGCAATACACCAGGAGGACGATCCTCCTATGCTATTTACATGCACTCCCCCCCCCCACACAACACACAGTATGGCTGACGGGGGTGCCCAATCCTCTGTCATCTCCGCTCCCCCCCACAAACTTCTAGGTGCCATGTTGGGAGCCCACCCAGTGTGGCAAAAGTCATAATGGTGACCAGGGTGCCCAATCCCCAGTCGACTCCACTCAACACCCCCAAAGAAAAACAGATTTCCAGTTGCCATGCTGGGCCCACCCCAGTGTGGCAAACAACTCTGTATGTAAGCAGAGTGCCCAATCCTATTGGCTCACTGACCCAAAAACTTTCCAGCTGCCACGTTGGGAGCCCACCCCAGCGTGGCACAAGTCCTCATGAGTCTTCCTAAAACAAAAACACACCTGAAAACAAAAACGGTCCCTCATTGATTGTCTTGCCCCCTCCCCAACCCGCACCACCTTCTTCAGATCACACTCCCCGCACACCCCTGTCCCAT
Source organism: Neoceratodus forsteri (assembly GCA_016271365.2). Taxonomy (NCBI): domain Eukaryota; kingdom Metazoa; phylum Chordata; order Ceratodontiformes; family Ceratodontidae; genus Neoceratodus; species Neoceratodus forsteri. The sequence goes on along the minus strand of CM028137.1, from coordinate 622,226,491 downwards.
ACTTTCCTCCAGAGTCTGGAGCAATGATCTTCGGTGGACCGGGAACACGTCTGCGTTCTTCGAAGCCGACCGCGAACTGAAGAAATGCTGGTAACCTGTATAAAGGCATAAATTTTGTTTTTCAACTTTGGTGCATATCTCGGCCATTTTGGGGAATTTTTTCACCAAATTTTCAACATGGGGTTTTTGGGGTCCCACCTCATGAACTCAGTCACTGTCATTTTGTTATTCAGTCCCAAAAGGTGATTTCCTGATGCTGCGAGGAACCACCTTTCAGGACAAGTAATGAAATGACAGTGTCTGGTCATGGTGGCCCCCAAAACTCTATGTTGAAAATTTGTGTAAAATTTCCTAATGATGTATGAGTGCGCGCAGTTCTACACACGCTCTTAACTTCACAAATTTTTATATTTTCACTCCAGATTTTCAACATTGCCATTTTACCACACCTCCTCATGAGCAGTACAGCTGTCATTTTTCATATCTTGCCCAAAATGTGTTTTCGTGCATGTAGTGCTCAATGGCGCTTTCAGTGTGCAAAATCAATGCTAGGGACAGATTAAGAAAATCACAGTGATGCTGTTCATGAGCGAAGGTCCCAAAATGCCTGCATTGACAATCTGCTGTAAAATATCCCCAAACTAATTACATTATAGGTGTGCATTGCACAGTTTCTACTCACGCTCGTGACTTCACTTTTTTATATTTTCACTCCAGGATTTTCAGCATTGCCATTTTTTACACCTCCCTATGAACAGTACAGCTGTCATTTTTCACATCCTGTTTGAAAAGTGTTTTTGCACCTCGGGTGCCAAATGGCATAGTCAATATGTAAAATCAGCTTTCAGCTAACAAACTGATATTGCCACTGTTCATGAGGTGGGGATCACAAAAAATCCCTGTTGAAAATTTGGAGTGAAAATACCAACGAACGCCTGGGGCATTAGGGTTTCCGACCATAACACCTTGTAGAGACTGACAGGCATCAGGGGTGTGACTAGAGATTGCCACCTGTAATGCTCATGCCATTCCACCCACACCCACACCCTGCAGTCAGTGACAGGCATCGAGATGTGCCTTGGACTCTTTGACCCGCAAAGTTCACTCCATTCTCCTATATTGCACCCATCTCAATGTATTTCCTTATGGAATGGGGTAGGCATAAGGCCCAAAGACCCCAAGGCACACCGTGACACTTGTCAGAGTCTGCAGGGTAGGGTGTGGTGAAATGGCGTGGCCGTTATGCTTGACGACCCAAAGGCACACCCCAATGCCTGTCAGTCTCTGCAGGGTGGTGGTGGGGTTGGCTTCAGTTCAGTACTTCACTGCCATTCCTATTATGCATCTCTCTAACTCCTACACTACCAGTGCCAATGCCAGCAAGCAAAATTTGGCATTGACAAATGCTTGTTAGTCTAGATACACTGCTTCAAATGGTATCTGCTAACACTAGGATAGAAGGAATAGCTATGTGCCCAGAGACTCATCCAATTAAAATCCTCGTGTATCCTAATTATATTGTTTTGTGTATCAAAGATAGGGCCTCAGGAACAGCAATAGAACACAGTTTGGAAAAAGAAACATGCTATTATTTCTGGATTCAGTGTGAATGATCATAAAAGTATGGGCACTGTTTACAGACCTATAGAAAGCAAGCCCCCAACTGGTATCACCTCAGTCCTAATTTCTGACTCTGACCTATGGGTGTTTAGCTGCCTTTTAGCAAAGGTGACTTGGCCACAAAAAACTGGAAACACTGCCTGAAGGAAGTTTAAATAAAAATTTATTTCTGAAAAATTAAATAAATTTCCAAGATGAAAAGTGTGCTTCTAATTAGGGCACTGATAATCCCAACTGATCTGTATCTAAGTTACATTATTCCACTCTGTTATGATTGGAATCTAAATTGTACAGTGTTTTTTTTTTTCAGGTACTGTGGGGTAATCCCTTTAACCTTGTAAAGAGGGAGCTCACATACTGGCTGGTGGTACTGGGGGATTTAAATATGGTTAACCCTTTGTTTTTATTACACTATATTTTTATGGACAAATGTTGGCCTAGCTTTGAAACCTAGAGAGAAAGTATGGTCGGTGGCAGGATCTAGCAATATACTGTATGTTTAAAAACATGTTTTACTGATGCTGTAACTGTCACAAGTTAGACCCGAAGTGTGGGGGATAGTAGCCGTGGGCTCCTCTGCATTTATGCACTAACTTTCGCCTGACTTGTTTATTCCTGCCACCAGTTGCTGCTTAGTTTTCTTGTGCTTTTTAACTTATAGACTAGTAGTCATTTTTGTCTTTGTACACTAATATAACTATTGATGTAAATATTGTACAAACTGATTTTTATATGTATATGTATTCCTTTTTACCTGTTTGTAATGGCTTTGTGCCAAACAATAAAATTTCATTCATTCACCCATCCTGGCAGGCTGGGAGGATTCATTGTTTAAAGCCAAAACTCTCATATCAAGTTACAGTACATACGTCTGTCTTTTCAAAAAATATGTCTCACACCCAACTGTTAACTTTATGTAGAAAACAGCTTTACCAATATGTCACTGAAACTTTGATCATATCACGGATGCCTTGGGCTAGTCACTGATCAGCTACCATAGAGTTCAGCTCTTTATTATCCTGCTCCAACATCTCTGAACTGGCCACTGACTTCTCCAGTTTGATCTGTATCTGCTCACTCTCTTCTGGCCCTGCATTAATACCCCAAGTACCTTTAATATTCCCCTCCTCCATATTTATGAGCTCCTGTCTCTGAACTTGACTCTGAAACTCCCCTTTACATTTTTTGGTGTTACTTTATTACAACATACCATTTCTCCTCCTCCCTAATAATATCCCTCCCCACACAATAATAATCCAATTGGTCCTCCAACTGAGTCCCCATCATAAGCACGCCCTGTTTGACAGTTTCAGCCCTATTAATCCTAATATTAACTGGCCTGCCTTCTGTAGCTGACTCTGGAATGCACTGCCACTCTACCCAGTCTACCCTTCTGGGTATAACCTTGTCCCCCCTGGAGCCAGCACCCTATCCACTGACAGCAGTGATTTGAATCCTCTCCCCTTCCCCTCTAACCTCCCAAGTAGATCCTGTCCCATACCACTACATCTCCTTCATCTGGCTGGGAACCCTGGGTGCTTGCATAAGTGCAAAATGGTTCACCACCCCCCAAAAAAATTATCTCTAAATACCACCTAATGGCATGGCAAGCCATACTCCTTCTCTTAATTCTTAGAGGTAATATCCATCCTTACCCCGCCACTCCACCCAAGCAGAGCCTTACAGATGATATTTTGAAGTGGCACATGTTAATACTGGAGGTCTTATGCCTAAGCTCAATGAGTTTAGGCTGTGGGTAACCAACTCCAAGTTAGATGCTGTGGCAGTTACTGAATCCTGGCTCACCCCAAAATTGCTGACAGTCAAGTCAACCTAGACTCCTATATCATGTTTAGGAGTGATAGGAACCACAAGAATGGTAGAGGGTTGCTTACTGCTGCAAACATAGCCAATACATTTAACAAAACCTTTAGCGACCTATCCGCCTACATTCCCCCACACACCACACATCCTGCTGAAGACAATAGCACATCAACCCATGCTGCACACCCAAAATTCTACTTTAAGAGGGTAACTTGGACTGACACCTACAAATTTCTAACCTGAACAAAAATATCAACACAAACTGGTCCTGATAACCTGGATATAAAACTCCTCAAATTGGTCTTAAAGGAGGTAACTCACTCTCTCCAACTCATTTTTAACCTTTCACTCTCCACTGGACAAGTGCCCAAGATCTGGGATATCACTCATGTCACTCCAGTCTTCAAAGGGGTGCCCAAGACCTCCCCACTAACTACCACTCTCTCTCAATCTTACACCCCCAAAAACATTGGAAAAAATCATAAATGAATGGCTAACTCAGTACCTGAGGCAGTATGACCCTCTGTCTAGTGAGCAGCATGGTTTCCTTAAGAACCACAGTACCCTAACCACCCTTCTGTAATACACTGACTACCTTCACTGTGCCATTGAGAGAGGGGAGCTAGCAGGCTCCATTTTCATTGACCTCACCAAGGCATTTGATTTTGTCAATCATGTTTTGCTCTGCCAAAAATTAAACATGTTAGGCTGCTGTACTGAGGCCGCTTAGTGGTGAACCTGGCAGACAGAACCCATGCAGTAAAATGTTTTGTATCACTCTCAGACTATTGGTCAGTAACAGTGGGTATCCCCCAGTGATCTATCCTTGGTCCCCATCTTTTCAGTCTTTTCATCAGTGACCTTCCAGTAGTTAGCAATTCAACTAAACTCCTGTATGTGGATGATGCTGTTATCACTTCAATGAATAGCAATCTAGCCAAACTCCAGCTTAACCTTCAAACTGATTTCTCAGCAATCCAAGACTAGGTTGCTGCCAATTTACTTGTCCTAAATACACAAAAAACTAAGAAATCTATGCTCTTATGTATTTGATTGGAGTCAAGCATGGTTGCACCCACCCCACTTTGGTCTTTGTTGGGACGGGCCCCCCCCCCCGCAGCTTCCAAACTCTCTCCCACTATTAGTGAATCCTGATATGCCTGGCACCACTGTATGATGATCTCACACACCCCTAAAGCAACCTGGAGTCCCCCTGTAAGATATGCAACTTTATGGCATAATAACCTTGTCATGATTGGAGGGGTACCCATAAGGTGGCCCACATGGGAAACCAATGGAATCTGATATGTGCAGGACCTTTTGATCCCTGACTCAGACACCATGTTGTCTTTTAATCAGATTCAAAAGAAATACAATCTCCCCACTACTGAGTTTTGGAGATATCTTCAAATGCACAGCACCATCACAACTCTCCTTTCGCAAAAAAAAATCTGATAAGAAATGGCAATGGCTGGCTTCAGTACATACCTCCACTTCCACCAAAGGCTGTATCAGCAAGTTCTATGCCACTCTCCAAGATGCCCAAAGTGACCCCACTGAATCTTGTAAAACAAAATGGGAATCCGACCTGGGTGTGGCCATCTCACCAACAGTGTGGCCCCGCTGTCTTAAAGATGCTCATCATCTGTATAAAGATGCTAAGAGTAGTTTCTTACAACTCAAAATACTACTATGCTGGTACAAAACCTCTGGCCCTTCTCCATGCAGCTGGAATTCTCTCCCACTCTAAATGCTGGAGATGTCAACAGCCTGAAGCACACCTGTTTCACGTTTCACGGGCCTGCCCTCTGATATCATCCTATTGGACAGTTATTGCCTGAGAGTGCATAATGATCTTGGGCAGTAAACTGCCCCCATGTCCCAAGCTGTTTCTGGGTGACAGAATCTGCTTAGCACATTTGTCCTGGGTACATAGAGAATGGACCATGTTAGCACTCCTTGAAGCAAAAAGGCTTTTGCTAATGCAGTGGTAGCAGACAAACATCACAAGTATGACCCAATGGTGCCAAGCTATGGCTTGTTTGGCCTTGATGGAAAGATTGACCTATTCCTGTTGAGGCCAACTTGAATATTTCCACAAGAAACCTACACTCTCCACTCTGTAAAATTCCCCTTCCCCCTAGAAATCCTCCCAGTTAATGGGCCTAGAGGAAAAGTTATATTTGTTACCTGTCTATTGTAATGTTAGATGTCTGTATATGCATGGATATGTTTGGTTTTCTCTGTTCCTATATGAATGTAGTTATGATACCTAATAGGGTTACATCTGAAGTGTACTTGTAGCTTGACCATTTTGGTCCCATGTAGTGCACTATGTATCTATACTTAACTGTTGTTACTTATGTGTGACCAATTTGCTGTTAAATCATGAACCTACAATAAAATCTTTTATGGTAAAAAAAACAAAAAACAAAATCTTTGCTCTTCTCCACCCAGAGTAAATACATTACTCCTCCTTCCCTAGAAATTACCTCTGCCTTAGGAGCCCCTATTGAGCAGGTGTGCTCCTTTAAATATCTGGGGTAACCTTAGATTTTGGATTAACCTATACAGAGCATGTGGATGCACTAACTAAGGCAGCCAACTCCAGACATGCCTGCTTTTCAGGCACAGGAATGGGTTCCTCCCTAAAGTAAAGCATCTACTAGTCAGATGCTACATCCTCAGTCTCATTGATTATGGCCTTGTGGCCTATGGTGCTACCTGTGACAGAGTGTTAGCTGGGGTAAGAGGCTTGCTGAATAGAGCCTGCTGCTATGTATTCAACTTGAGTCAGGATTCTCATACACATTATATAATAATTTAGAGTGGATAAATCAAAACTCACAATTACAAAATAGTACCCTAGTCACAGGCAAAAAAGCCCTGCTGGGTCTGTTATTCCTTGGGGTTCTGGCCTACTGTGCCCTGTTGACACCAGTTACCCCATGCAAGGTGCTGAAAACAACTCCTTGGTGCTCCCTCAGAGAAAAATCCCACTGGGAGCAGGCTTGTTTCTCCTTCAGATTCCCCAAATTATGAAACTCCTTTACCCCATCCCTCAAAGTTACTGACTCCTTAACCAAATTTAAATCCCATCTCCTATTATCACTCACTCCCCTTAGCCCATGTACCTGCTTTCGGTGATCACTTGAACCCTCCCTCCCATGTCCCCATAGGCCACTCTGGCCTTGAACCTTTCACCACTAGGGTTCTGTTTCTACCTATCATTATGTGCATTTATAATATATCTCACTATTTATTTACACCTGACCTGGTGATTACAGCTTATTTAAATTAAAAAATATTTTATTAATTTGTATTTACCTAATCCCCTTTTGTACTGTGAATGTTATACCTTGTATTTGCAAATATGTTGAATATGTTGAATCTCCTTTGCATTACTTTTTCTGTTCTTATGACCCTAGACCCTTTGAAAATAGGATCAGCCTAAAGGGTCTTGTTTGTAACAAACAAACAAATAAATAAATGTAGAACTGAGTTTATCTTCCTGTCAACAAATGGAACAAATGTTGTGGTTAACCAACTGACAAACCCCTGAATCCCTACCTTTGTGCAGGATGAACTCTGGCTGAGTAGCCATGAATGATTGAGTGTTGGGAACTCACACCAACTGGTGTGCAAAAGGGTCTGTCCTAAGCCAACTTGTTTAGCGATATTGGACTCACAGGAATACCTTTACTTGGAATGTCCCTACACAGTGAGTTTTTGGGTCATGTTAGCCAAAAAATGGCAAGAGCAACTCTTCCAGACTATTTTTTGATGACATATTGGTCTTAAAATTATTCTTGCTGTCTTGGCTGAGATATCATGCTGGTACTTTACAAGTCATTTGTGACATCCTAACATCCTAAAGTACTATATATGGTGGAACAGATGTGCCTGAACCCTACAACAGTAGAGTTACTCTTATACTGAATTAATGCTCAAAGTTTTAATCTCTCCCAGGAGGGTCTAGCAGTTAGATGAGACACTAAACACTGAAGGAAAACAATGAAGATATTATGGAAACGCTGTCAGTTTATTGTCTAAGAACTATGAGTATGCACTGATTTGGTGGTGAGTTTAGGCATGGAGGGTTGTGGATTTACTCCTTTCTATGTTTCCTGTGTTATACTAAGTAGGGCACTAGAGGAACAGAAAATCATGTATTTGTTTCTGTCTTTATATTGCTAATATAACAAATATATTTGTTTTTCTTTTTGGGGGCATTTTTTTCTTTTGTTTTCATTTGGTGTATTATTTGCTAATACTTAGCTTTCTTTTGCAATTTTCATTTATTGTCCTTGTTGTATGACACTGAAGTGGCATGAGACCTGGCACAACAGGCATGACTTGCCATCACCCGGGAGATGCTTCTCCCCCAGATTCTCTATGGCATCCCAGTGTACTTTGAAGCTTCTAATGCCACTCTCCTCAAATGGGATGTCATCTACAACAATATTTAACCTTTTGAGTCAATGTCTCACAGTCTCACTAACCACTGCTTCCTTATGATAAGTTGGGTTAGCTACCCCCATCTCTCCTGCATGAACATAGCTATGAAGGTGTGATCTGTAACATAATACTAAATGGTCAGCCTTGACCCCTTGCTTCCGCTCTCCAGACAGTGAGTAATAGCTACCCTTTAAAGAGCTAATGACACCTTAAAGAAAACTGTAAAAAAAATAATAATTAGATACAATTCTGCTTACATTCCATCTATATTTTACATATTTCCCCTTCCCATAATTTATTACTAGATAAATGTGTACAAATATATGATTTTTGTCCCTTACAGTTCTTTTTGAGTTCTTCTGCCTCTATAGCTAACTCCCTACTTCATGTCATAATCCTCTGTTGTGACATCACAATTGGTTGCCATGGGAGTATCTGTGGGGTCACAAGTAGTGCTCTATGACTTTGGGTAGGAAGAAAGCAGCAGGAATAGATGGACTGTTCAGGAGCAAATATACTTTTTTCATGCAAATGACCTCACTATTAAATAATGGGAAGGAGGAATACAGAACTAATGGGAAATACAAGCTGGACAGTGCCTAAATATTATGCTTTGTTAAAGTTCTCCTGAACATGTCACTATCTCTTTAAGATCAAATGAAAATGCCCTGCTTGCTGTCCATTGGGTCAGAACTTATGCTGGTGAAGTGTCCTTTGCTTTTTCAGCCCCATAGTTATGGAACTCCATTCCTCCAGACATTCAACGCTGCCCCTCTGTACATGCCTTCCATCTAAAGTATCGTGAACATCTCCTTGGCCTGGCACACTGCTCCTATCACGGTACCTAAACAATTTGTCTACTTGGCACTCTTTTTCATGTGATAATTGCTGATTTGTCTGCATTGTCCCACAACACCCTCTTGATGTAATCTTTATGTTTATAAATAAAACTTCAATTTTTTTTTCCCTTTCTATGATGTATCTTGTCTGAAATTACTTTCTCCTCCCCAGTGCTTCATAATACTACATCATACTGACTTCACTGCAAATTATGGATTTGAATTTTCATTAGAGATACACTGCTATGTTCAAGCTTTTATTTTCTTTCCACAGTATACTGAATGCACTGCAAATTATGAATTTCTTTTATAGATGCATTGCTTTGTTCAATGTTTTTTCTTTCTACTGTATTTTTATAACACAATGCATTTCTATTGTCTCTATTTTTCATTGTAACCTCCTGGGTCACACCTAAAAATAGTCACTCAGTCAAAAAGTTTTATTAATCAGCAAGATGCCAATACAGCTTAATACAAATTACATAAATAAAAAATGTGACCATGCATAACAAGAAATCCTGACAGAGTTTATAAAAGAGTAAAATACACACAGTACATCAGAGTCTTCCATATACTAAAATAATACATATACTGAATAAAAAGCAGTAATTCACCATATCATGAGAAGTTTAAATCCTAATCTAAATGTTGGAACAGGGAAATTACAAATGCCTATGGGATGTAAATCAGAGGAACTCTGGTAGTCACAAATCCTATTGAAAGAAGAGCCAGTTGGGACAAAAATGCATGTGACCCTGTGGGACCCCAGCATAATTCATGTTTGGAGCCCCATATGGGCAAAGCATTAAAAAATTCAGTGAACTACATGTACTCCAAACAGGAAAAGAGAAAAAACAACTTTAATTTTGAAGTCTCAAATATGAAAAGATTTCTCTTAGGGCTCAAACCTAACCCTGATCCAACAGAAATATAATTCAACCAGTCAAAGTGTTTCCCTGATAGCTAAATGGTTTACCCTTCCTAACCTTTTTAAAAATATAAAAATCATTTGCAAGTTTGTTAATAATATAAGTATCTTTCACTGTAAAAAAGAAGCTAAGAGGATCATCTGGAATATAGCTTAGATCTGACAGAATACTGTTTATCCACGTAGTATGTAACTTTTCATACCATGAGGACTTAAAAAGAACATGCTGCAGATTCTATATACCTCCTATAGTGCATAGACAGGGCATCTCAGAAGCACTGGGAATATGGGTAAATCTAGTGAAAAGTACATTACTAGCAAAAATCTCAAACTTATAGCATATATAAGCAATTCTCTTTCTAGGATGCAAGATATGGTCCAGATAGAATCTATAGCCATACCAAGCTTAATTTAGAGCATACCAAGGTGAGAACCTAGATCTTAAAATAGCATCCTAATACATTAATTGATTTATGGATTCTAACTTTATTCTTTATATATTTCTTATATTTAAAACTAACAGAAATTTCCTTTCTAAAATAATTATTAAGAGCTGAGTGCTCTGTACTGTTGCTGCACTATTAGGAGGCAGTATAGCGCAGTGGTTAAAGGCTCTGAACTGCAAATCTGGTGATATCCAGCAGACCAGACCTGGGTTTGAATCCCACAGCTTCCACTTGCATACTGTGTGACCCTGAGCAAGTCACTTAACTTTCTAGTGCTCCCAGGTCACTCCTGTAAAAAAGCTTTCAGCTTAGTGTGCAACTCCTGGTTAAACAACTAAATTAAATAAAAAAAAAATATTAGTGTCTCTGTCTCGAGGTAACAACATTGGTAGTAGAGGCAAAGACAGGAAGTAGTCTGGGACTCATAGTTCCAAACAGCCAAAGGGTACTACGAGCCTGGGGGGATGCCCTGCAATTGGTGCTTTTAACTGTAAAGGTCTGACTGTAAGAGGTATAAATGCAATTTGGGGACCACAGCAGCCTATTTTAGGCTTTTTACAAGTTGTGTGTGGTTATTGTCCCCTGTGTCTGCTCATGACCCTGAGTGCACTTCTGAGTCATGGCACACATAAGGAGGAATGGGAGTGAGCGTCGCAAGCTCAAGAGTGTGGCATTGTGCATGGAGACATGTGCTGAGACATGTGCATCTAAGCACGTGTTTCAGAGTGTTTAAGTGGGGAAAAACTGGACAAAAGACTTTACAAACATTACAACTTAAACAAAGTGCCAGCAAGTGGCGAGTGAGGGTTTGCCAAAATGACAGAGGGAAGGTAATACTATAATTACCAGCCAATTAGTACAATGAGGATGGGGGAGTTGGTTATCAAGTGCAAGGAGTGCAAACAAATTAGTTTGAAGGGGAATGCAGAGATGTTAGAATTTGTTTGCCAGCAATGCATACAAATAAAGTAATTAGAGGTGAAAATCCTCGGCCTAGAACATGTACTGAAATGTTTTAAACAGGCAGATTCAAATGGGGCAGTAGTTAATATTACACAGGAGATAGCAAATGATCAATCTAATAAAAGAGACAGGAGCCACATGGAACAGGGAAGTGAATGGGAAGTTTGTACAAATTCAAACAAACAAAAGAAAGGAAGAAGGGCTATGAGTTTTGATATTCCCGACAAACTCCTTTTCCCCACTAACTGAACTCAGGGGAAACAAATTAGGACAAATGTTAGGTAATGATAAGGTAGTAAAAGAAGAAAATGGAACAACTACCAGAAATACAGAAACTAGGCCAACATCGGCAAATATTGGGGAAGTACATCAACAAGACATGGAAGTTGAAACAAATGGACAAAAAGGTAATAGTAGAATACAAGTCATTGGAGAGTCCATGATAAAATACACAGATGCTTACACAACAAAAAACATGAAAGAAACAGTTCCTAGTTCTTATTTACCTGGAGCAAAAATAGCTGATGTAGTATCCCTGTTACCAAAATAGTGAAGTATAAGGGAGACACTCCCATGGTCATGGTACACATAGGGACGTATGACTTAAAATATACTAGTGAAGAACAAATGTATTTGGACTATGTGACTACTGGTAAACAACTAAAAGAAATGAAAGGAGCCTTAATCATGTCAGAAATACTACCAGATCCAAGGGCAAGTACCAGAATTAATATGGAGACACATAAGGTAAACATCTGGTTGAAAAGATGCACCTTGATGGAAGGAGTTAAATGTGTAAAAACATGGGAACTTTTTAATAATAATTTGGAGTTATTTAGTAAAGATGGACTACACCTTAACAGGAAAGGTAGTAAAGAACTAGGATGAATATTTAGAGAAGTGATTGATAAAAATTTAAACTAAAAATGGTGGGGAGAGGTAATCTGGCAGCAGATAGTATAGGTTCTGTGGCAATGAATTTTGAGCAAATCATTGTTAAGACCAAACCGGTAAAGAAAAGTGAAACAAAATTCCTGCTCATAAATGCTAGAAGTATTAGGTACAAACATGATAAACTTAACCATACACTACTAAAAGATAGTGTTGATGTGTGTGGTATAACAGAGACCTGGAGTAAAAAAATGACTTGGGGGGGGGGGGGACTTCTTTGAAAAACCAAGAATGAACAAACCTGGTGGGGGTGTGGGACTATATGCCTCTAATCATTTAAAAGCAGTACTTCATAAGAAAGACAATCCTGATACGATAACCCCTGAGCAATTTTAGGTTAAGATCCAATTAAAAAATTAAACATTCACATTGGGTGACCTTTATAGGTCACCCAGTCTGTCGGAAATGGAAAATAATTTTTTTCTGGAACAGATCGAAGACATGACCGTAAAGAAAATTGTATTATAACTGGTGATTTCAACTTACCAAATATTGATTGGAATAGTTATTGGGGAAAAGTAATATTGAAAAAGCATTTTTAGAGATATGTCAGATTAATGGGTTTCAACAATATGTACAACAACCAACAAGAGAAAATCATATCCTAGATCTGATTTTGAGTTGCTGGGAGGGTATCATCAAAAATGTTAGGACAATTCAGCCATTAGGGAACAATGATCACAATATGATCAGCTGTTCCCTGAGGGTAAAGCATGACAAAATAGTGGGGGAAACAAAAGTATACAATTATGCCAAGGCAGACTGTATAAAAATAAGGAAAATACTGCAGGACTGGGACTGGAGTGTACAGTTATTGGACCAGGATTCGAATGAAATCTGGGTAAAAATAGATAACAAACTACAGGAATGTATAAAGAACTTTGTTCAAGAAATACTAAAATATGATAGGAGGGGACGTGTCCTTATGTGGTTTAACAAATCAATTTGTAGGATGGTGAAGAAAAAAGAGAGAGTATACAAAAAGTATAGAACCAACCCCACCACAGAAAGGAAGTAAATATTTGCACAGATAACTAGGAAATGTAAGAAAATAATAAGAAAGGCCAGAGCCAAAGCAGAGTCATGACTAGCACAATGCAATAAGGTTAAATATAAAGGCCTTTTCAGTTATGTAGGTAGTCTAAAAAAAGGTAACAACCACATAAACAGCTTGAAAGATGAAGACAGGATAGTGGTTAAAGATGAGATGGCTACAGCTTTCAACAGACACTTTTTAAGTGTGTACAGGACATCTAACCAACAAGTAGACTTAAGTAGAGGGCATGATCAAAAACATGAAGGGCAACTTCAAATAACCATAACATAAATTAAGGAGAAACTTAGGAATCTAAAAACATCCAAATCTTGTGGACCTGATAGGTATCATCCTTTGTTTTTGAGAGAGCAGGCCGAGGAATTGGCTGAACCTTTGGTGATATTGTTTGACAAGTCATTGAGAGAAGAGAGGGTTCCAGATGTGTGGAGGGTAGCTTATATCACCCCAATTTTTAATGCGGGAGATAAATAACTGGTTCAAAATTATAGGCCAATAAGTGTGACATCTGTGATAGATAAAATAATGGATGGATGTATCAAGGATCTCTTGGAACAGAACTTGCACAATCTTCAAGTTACAGATGTCTTGCAGGATGGCTTCAAGGCCAGTAGATCATGTACTAGTAATTTGCTTCATTTTTTCAAAACAGTCAGTCAGGCACTGGATCAAGGCCTCCCTGTGGATGTGGTCAAACCAGACTACACCAATGCCTTTGATACAGTGTCTCACAGTATACTCATGGAGGCGTTAAAAGAACTTGGGGTACATACATAATTAAGAACATGGATAGGTGCGAGGCTCAAAGACAGACATCAGAGGGTACAAATAAGAGGGTTCCTGTCCAAACTTTGTGAGGTCACAAGCTGGGTTCCCCAGGGCTTGATTCTGGGACCAGTACTATTCAAATTATTTGTCACATCTATGCAAGTTTCTGACGGAGTGTGGTTATGTAAATTTGCAGACAACACCAAGGTGGGGGCAGTGGTTAATACATCAGCATCCATAGTCACCTTCCAGAATCAGTTGTATAAGTTTGAGTACTGGGCAGACAAGCACAAGCTGAGCTTCAGTATTGAGAAGTACAAGGTAATGCACCTTGATTGTAATAACAAGAAAGCCAACTACAAACTAAATAATAAATTACTTGCCAGTACAGACGTCGACAGGGATCTGGGAGTGATAATCGCAGATACCTTAACTTTTGACAAACATAGTTCTGATGTGGTAAAAAGAGCAAACAAACTCATGGGAAATATTTTAAGGAATATCTACAGTAGAAGTGAGATGGTCCTAGTCCCAATGTATAAATCTCTGATAATGCCACTTCTTGAATATGGGAGGCTTTTTAGTAGTCCACAAAGTATAGGTAGCTGGATGCCTGCATAAAAATGCAGCACCGATTTACTAAGAAAATAGACAAGGTTGAAAAGAGTGGTTGCTGGGATAGACTCTCATGACTAGGCCTGTACTCAATGACCTATCGAAGCTTAAGGGGAGATTTGTGCTATGCATACACTTGCTTCCAAAACAAGAACCTCTGGGAATGTGCGGGACTAAGAAAAAGAGAAAGGAAAGGGCCAGATAGGGCAACCAGGCTCCATGCATACCATTTACAAGGTGAAAACTATAGAACACAGAAGAGAGGAAGATGGTACAATCAGAGAGTGGTTAATGAGTGAAACTCATTGCCAAAGGAGGTGGAAGGAGCAAGTAGTTTGGCAGCATTTAAAAGGTTGCTTGACACACATATGCACACTAGGAAATGGGATTATGTCCACTGAAAGGTGACATGTTCATTTATGGCCCTGTGACTGACTGAACTTGTAAATAAGACTATGAAACTATAAGTAAGTCTTCCAATAAGGAATGCACATATAATAACCATGGTAAATTCTACAACTGAACAACCATCAGTTTCCTTCCTCTTCAAGACTAGCACGCAAAATACTTTAAAAGGGGCTTTTGTACATTTAACCCAATAGCCCAGACCTAAAGAATCAGCCAAAGTTTTGTAACTATCTAATCCACATTCATCTCTAATGTAGGACATGGAGTTACTGTAGGCGTGTTCAAGCCAAGAGAAGATTTAAAAAGCTAAATCAAAATTTTCTTCAGTTCTGAATCCATGTGTGGTACCCACATTTTCACAGTATAGAGACTGTGTATTTAATTTTGAAATACTGATTTGGATCAGTGGTCTAATACTATTGCCACTGTATTTGTAATTACATTTTTTCAGACTCAAAACATTTTTTTATTTGGTCCTGTCACTAGCAACATGAGAGCACCATAAACCATTGGAGTAAACAGATAACCCTAAATAAACGTATTTATTCAGTTTTAGAAAGAAATCCCCAAGTTTCCATTTCCATTTTGTGGATGAATTCCACTTACCAAAAATCATCACTTTGCTTTTGTTACTGTTAAAGGTCAAGGATAATTTTTGTAATTCCCTGGCCAAACAGTCTCATTTCTTTTGAAGACCTGATTGTGAAACAGAAAGAAGAAGTAAATCCTGAACATGCACCAATGCAGGTACAGCCAGTGATCCAATTTGGTATACCATCGCTACCACGACAATTCGAGAGCGACCAACACTACAGTGACAACAGCTCCAGGTCACTGTAGTGTCAGTGCGGGACCCTGCCACTGCTTTCCAGGGGTATTGCACCCCCTCCACAAAACAACTCTGACTCAGAGTTAATTATTTTAGTAGTAGGGGGTGCAGGGGGGGCAGAATCCCCCACATGGTGGGTTGCCCCCGAAGAAAATGATCTGTCCTGTGATTCTCTGCATGCTGACTGTAAATATGGTCGACATAACAGAGTCACTGTAACATCAGTCGACAAATAATTTGTAGACCAACTGTCATGAATCTGTCCAATTTTAGTTGAATCAAATGGAAAATGTTCAATAGCTTCAAGAAGATTATCCATATAGATATTGAAAAGAGTAGGAGCCAACAGACACCCCTGACAAGCCTCTTTATTCATTGGGAATTCATTGGAAGCACTGCCAGAAGGACCCAATCTCACCCTAGTCCAGATTTCACTATATAGTTTAGAAATAACAGACATAAGGCGTACTCCATTCCTTTATCCAACATTATCTGCCACAACTGACTTCTTATAATTGAGTGATATGCTGAAGAAAAATCAAGAAAAGCAATGTATAACTTCAGGCCTCAAATCCAACAAGACATTTTCCAGAGGTGGCGTAAAATAAAACAATTGTCTATAGTGGAATAATTTTCCCTGAAACCAAACTGTAAGGGTGAAAGTTCACCTAGAGCAGTAAGTTGCTCTTGTAATTGAATAAAAATGATTCTAGAAAAAATTTTCTCAGATACATCCAGCAAACTGATTGGCCAATATATCTTAGAATCTGACTTTTACCTTTTTGAAAATTTGAACAATTTCTGCACCCCACCAAGAATAAGGAAAAAAAATTATTTTAAACATTTATCAAAAAAAAAAAAAAAAAAAAAATGTTCTCAAATTAAAGGAGATAGCATGTAAACCGCTACTGAAATCAAGGCCGACACAGGAGCATTTTTACTCTCTCAAGAAGTGATTGCAAAAATGACTTCATGAATAGAAAAAGAATCAACTGGACAGTATATAAGAGGATAAGTGTCACATCATAATAACGAGTCATAGAACAATGGGGTAAAATATTCTACCTAGGAATCTGTTGAAATATACTGTATGTATCTTCCATATTCACAAGATTAGAAGTTCTCTTAGCAAACAAAAGCCAAAAGACTCTTGTATAATTTTTACTAGTGATATCAAACATAGGCTTCCATCATTTACAATAATACTCCTCACTTTTTTCCTTGAAGGACATTTTGTATAATTTTCTTTCTCTGTTTAAAATTCTACACTTAGATGTGGAAGGCTGTGACTTTGTATCCTTTACCAGTTCTATTAATGCATCTTTTTCATGCCTACAGGCCTGATCAACCCCCCCTTTGTTACCACTAATACTGCTCCTACCAACAATATAGAGATAGCATGTAAATTTGAAAACAAATGGGTCCAGGGATTTATATAGTTTTGTAGATGTAATATAATCCCAATGAAATTGTAAACATAAGTCTAAAAATACAAACGATATATGATAAATATCAGTTGAAATTTCACTGTCCATCTAATTCTCTGTTTCTAATTTCTATTTTTGGTGAAATATACCCTAAATGAACATAGAAGAAAAAGGTATAGTAGAAGTCAAAACTGATGCCCATCTAATATCCAGTAGTAAATGATCACTTTCAATTCTATTGATCAAGGTTAAAAGTAGCCCAATATTCAATGGGTCCATCCCAAATAACATAATCAATAACAGATACTCCCAACAGAGAAAAGTAAATTCACAGCCCTTCCTCATCACCAAGTACCATTACGTGGATGAACATTATATTTCTGCAAAAACCTAATTAATCCTAACCCTACATTGTTTACCTTAGTATCACTGGCTTTCATGCCTGGCAGAATCTGTACATTGCATATAAACTCTACAGCTGAATTATCCAAGAGACCATCAAATGCCCCTATCTTAGCATTGAAATCTTCCAAAATCAGAATGGAGGTGCTCACATGTCTCTGATATAATTCCTCTAAGAGGTTCCCTAGGGTGTCCCAAGGATAAACAATAGCAAACTTGGAGGATGGAGGTGGAATATATAAATTCAAAAGTACACTAACATACAGAGCTATTCAGAAATCTGAATAATTGACAAATTGAGTGGGGGAAGGGATGATTTGAAACAATTGGAAGAATGTGCAAGGGTTTAGCAGCTGGGGTTCAATGAAAAAAGTGCAAAATCATGTACTTGGGGCACAGAAACCTGGGAGATATGTACCAATTGAGAGGGGAAGTACTGGCAACCACCACACAGGAAAGGGACCTGGTTTATCTTTCCTGATTACATGAAGATTGCCAAGCAGTCTGAGAAGGCAGGGGAAAGGCTATCAGGATGCTTAGGTACTTAGGGAGTGGTATCACCAGTAGGAAGGAGGAGGTAATATTAGCCCTGAATAGATCTCTGGCAAGACCCCATCTCAAGTACTTTGTCCAGTTCTGGAGGCCCCATCTCCAGAAGGACATTGATAAGGTGAAGGTGGTACAAAAAAAGGCTACCAAAATGGTGCAGAGCCTACATCAAAAGCCCCATGAGAGACTCATATGCACTCTCTGGAGGAAAAGAGGGAAAGGGTGGATATAAATTCAATTTGTTTATTGGATAGCATAATTGAGAATATACATTGTCTTTTACACATGAGTCCAAACATATAAAACAGTATAAAATTAATAAACTACACAAACAAGGTTACAATCATATTAAACATTAAGTAATAATCAGATGTTTCAGTGTGAATATGATAGAAACATTCAATTACCCAACAGATACTAATAAGCTAAAGGAAGGTAGCATTTTCCATAAAAAAGAGCTCAAGGGCAAGAGGTCAGGCTATGAAGTTGGGGGGGGGGAGGCTCAGAGGGAATGTGAGGAATGAACACCTGGAACAGCCTTCCAGCTGAGGTGAAGGTTGCCAAAATAGTGACTAGATTCAAGCATGCATGGGGCAGATACAAAGGGACCTTGGAAGTAAGGCAAAGGGGAGGAGATGACCAGAGATTGAGTAGAGTCTATGGTGGCACTGCAGGCAAGGTAAACTGGGAAGACTCAGTGGGCCAAGATGTTCTTATCTGCTGACAACTTCTATGCTTCAATGTTTATATGTAAAATTTTTTCTCAATCTTAACATAACATGCAAGACCACCTGACGCCCTACCAAGCTTATGATCATTTTTTTGCAGGAACCAGAATAAGTTCAAAATTGTTGATATAAATCTCCTGTTCTCGTAAATGCTAAGTCTCCCGGAAGCATAGATTCCATAAGCTTGAGGAAAACTCCAGCCATTCCTGATCTGCTCATATAGAACCAAGAGCTGCAATATTCCAGGAAAATAAATGATTCAGAGCTTCATCAGTCATAGGGCTGCAATAAGCATTTGTAGAAAATCATGTTGAAGATTTAACCTTGAGTGATTGGTAGGCTACCAATGGTAGCTTGAAGTACCATCTATGGTAAGTGGTACCGCACAGAGAGCTGGATCCAGCCCTGATTTAAGTTCGGGTTGAGATACAACATGAGAAGCAAATATAGAGCTTATCACTACATAAATACCTACACTGTCTAGAATATCACATTTCTCCCAAAATCTCTCCGCAATTGACCTAGATTTATTTATTTTATTCTATTACATATTTATGTTTCTGGAAGCTGGCAAGCAGGCTCCAACCCACCCTTGGAGGGCTCACATTCATCCTGACCCATGACCTCATCACCAGGAACATGATCAGGGCTTCACAGAGTCTGCCAGCTCCATTTTCCCCGATTTTCTGCCACCCAAGTCACAGCTGTGAGTGTGCATGTGGAGGCACGCACTGGCCATGGTTTTGTGATGACCCTCTTATGTGCTACCCTCCTGCCTGCGCTACTCTCAGGCCTCCACCTGGAGCAGTGGGACTGTGGGGGGGGGTGAAAATATCCTTCCCCTGGAGAGGAAAGCTGTCAGGCAGCTGCTCAGTCCTGCTCCCTCCCTTCCCACCAGCTGATCCAGATGACCCAGGCTCATTCCCAAACCTGGGTCGCTGGTGCAGAATGAGGTGTGGCATCCAGTGCCTCAAAACTCAGTACCACCAGGCCATTGACCTAGATTTGTAAAGCACATCAACCTGGGTGACATCGTGATGCTCTCTTTTCTTGGATCTTACTACTCCCCAGAATCCCCCAAAAATGTGAGGATAATTTGAAAGAAGCAAACAAATTGATTTAGTTAATTTAGCACCGGTTTGCCCTCAAGGTTTCTTAAGACCAAAAATACTAAGAGAAAAAGGTCCTTTATCCTGAAGGGCTGGGATTGCACAGCTAGAGGACTCCTTTTCTATTTGCATATGTTACAATTTTGTTGAATGTTTCAAGCTGATGACCATTATTCCACAAATAATGTGTAACTCTGTGGTTCTTCAATTACATACTAACATACTAACATACTATTTGCCAGCAGATTAGGCCTTTTGGTCTATCGAGTCTGCTCGAACCTAGATCCTTAGTTGGGTGCCGAGACCCTCCCATCCCTTGTGCTCCAGAAACCCCTATCATCCATCCCCACCTCCCGGACAGGCCATCATCTGATACATCCACTTTCTGTGTCTGTCCCACCCTCTCTTGAAGCCCTCCACTGTGGATCTCTGAACCAGCTCACCAGACAGTGCATTCCAAGGGTCCACCACCCTCTCAGTGAAAAACCTCCTCCTCTTCCCCTCACCCTTCCACCTTCCAACTTCAAACCATGCCCTCAGGTGATACCTCCCTGCTTTAGTCTAAAGATCCCCTCCATGTTTACCCTATTTATTCCCTTGAGGTACTTGAAGACCTCAATCATGTCCCCTTGTCTCTCCTCTCCTCCAATGAAAACAGGCAGAGCTCCTCAAGTCTGTCCTCATAAGTCAAATCCCCTAGCCCTCGTATCATCTTTGTTGTCCTCCTCTGTACCCTCTCCAGGAGCTGTATGTCCCTCTTCAAGTGTGGTCTCCAGTACTGTACACAGTACTCAAGGTGAGGTCTAACCAGTCCATTGTAGAGTGGCAGAATCACTTCCTTGCTCCTAGAGGTCATCCCCCTTACGATGCATCCCAACATCCTGTTTGCCTTGCTAGCTGCTCTCCTGCACTGCTCAGAGTTATTCATACATGTATCCACCATGACCCCTAGATATTTTTCCCCTATTGAGGCCTCCAGCGCCTCCCCTCCCAGGGTGTACCTGTGTTTAGGGTTTCCCCGACCAAGATACAACACCTTTCACTTGGTGATATTGAAATTTAATTTCCATGTGTGAGCCCAGCTTTCAAGGGAGTCCAGGTCCCCTTGCAGGGCCAACCTCCTCTCTTCTCACTCAACTACTGCTCCCATCTTGGAGTCATCCACGAAGAGACTCATTTCACACCCTATACCCTGCCTGATGTCCGATATGTATGCATTAAACAGGATTGGACCCAGGACCGAGCCCTGTGGTACCCCACTACCAACCTCTCTAGGGCTTGAGAGCTCCCCACAGACCACTACTCTCTGAGTGTGTCCAGCTAGCCAGTTTTCAATCCATCTGACCATCAACGGTCCTACTCCTAACCCCATCAGTTTCTCCACCAGACCATTGTGGGGGACAGAGTCAAACGCCTTGCTGAAGTCCAAGAATAATACATCCACAGGCTTACCCCTGTCCAGTTCTGATGTTACCCATTCATAGAACTCCACAAGGTTGGTTTGACATGATCTACCTGGCACAAACCCATGTTGCTGACTATCCAGACTCCCACCTCCTCCAAGTACACCCCAATCGTTCCTTTAATATACTCGCCATTAATTTTCCCACCACGAGGTCAAACTGATGGGTCTATAGTTACCTGGTACTTCCCTTGACCCCTTATAGATGGTGGTACCATGTGCCTTTGCCAATCCCTAGGTACCCTCCCCTGTCTCAAGTGACCTGCTGAAAAGCTCCGCCAGGGTGCAGCCAGTATGTCCGCCAATTCCCATAGTACTCTAGGATGAATGCCATCCGCCCAGGAGATTTGTCTTTCTTTAGGGCCTTGAGGGCTAACCACACCCTTTGGCGGGATAGCATCATCTGTCCCTCCACCTTACCAGTCCTTTATCCTTATCCAGATGTGACACCCTGGGGTACCTTTCCTCCTTTGCTCCATTTCTGTTGCTCCTGATCCCACCCCTGCCGCTTCTATCCCCTTTGTGCCTTGCTTGTAGATATCCCATCCCTCCCTAGTGAACACAGAGGCAAAGTACTCATTAAATACCTCTGCCTAGTCCTCGCCTCTTCCGCCCACCCTCCTTCTGATCTCAATCTGCTGAGATGGCCCTTAGTTTTCTCTGCTCCCCAATGTACCGGAAGAACCCTTTCCATGTATCCCTGTGCCAGCCGCTGCTTTTACTGACTTTGCCCCTCACCATACGGTGACTTTTCTAGATGCAAGCTGGTACATTTCTTATCCTATCTCCTCTTGTTGTTTTATATTTTTGTAAGCCGCCTTCTTTTCTCTGACTGCTACCTGTACCTCACTGGACCACCAGCATGGTTTATGTGACCTTGCTCCCTTACATTTCAACTTAATGCAGATCCTGACTGCCTCATGAAGTCCCCGTTTTATGACCTCCCATCTCCTTTCCACACTTGTCGTTGAGGTAATCCCCTTCAAGTGATCCTTGAGAATATTTCCCATGCCCATAAAGTCTGCCCCCTGAAGTCCACTGCCAGTGTCCTAGATCTCACCCCCACTCCCCATGCTTATTTGAAACCAGACAGTATTGTGGTCACTCCCAGTCAGGGGTCCTGTACAACCATGTCCCTTACCAGATCCCCATCTGCCAGAACCACATCCAGGACATGCCCTCCCTTGTGGGCTCCATCACATGCTGTGTTAAGAACACATTCTGGAAGCCATCCAGCAGCCTGTGCTCCTTGGCCACCTTAGAGGACATGGTTCCCCAGTTTGTACCTGGCATATTAAGGTCCCCCATCAACACCACTCCTTCCCCTTTTGGACCACACTGGGCAATGATGTTGTCCAGAAAACCATCCTCTAGAACATCATTCATCCCAGGGGGCCTATATACTACTCCCAGCTTGACCTTATCTCCTGCTGGGGATTGCAAGGTGACCCATAAGGCCTCCATGTTTCCCTCTGCCTCTTCTACCATAGCAATTTCTATGTCATCTCTAATGAACATAGCCACTCCACCCCCTCTGCCCTCCTTTCTATCCTTCCTAAGCATAGTGTACCCCTGTACATTTAGGTCCCAGTCATGGTTTTTGTTGACGCACATCTCCGTGACCGCCGCCACATCCACCACCCCTTGAACAGCATGGCCTGGAACTCTGGCAACTTGTTTCCCAAGCTCCTGGCATTTACTAACACCAACCCCACCCTTATCCCTGATCCTCTTTGTCGAACCCCACCCAGATTCCTTATACTTCCATCCTCCCCCTGCTCCTCCTGAAACCTCCACCTCCAGTCTGTTTTCTCCCTCCCCCCTTGGGCTTGAAGGCTACTCCTCTCATCTGGAGGGAAGGGCTTCTGGTCAGCCCCTCCCTTATCCCTTCCCCCCCTTACAAGTTTAAACCCCACCTTTCTTGTATGTATGTATTAATCTGAATACAGTCCAAATCCGTATCATCCATAGAATGACAAACTTGAGCTATATCACCTACCTCAATCTGAACTTCCATCTTTGAGCAAAAAAGAGGAAACAACAAGATCTAACAAAGTTCTGTGTTCCTTTGGGTCCTTTGTTTTAAAACCAAGTAACCTCATGATACCAGGTTCCTGGGCCAAAGTGAAAGGATCAGGAAGGAGAGAATTTCCTGTTTGCACAGGGACCACACTTGACAAAACCCTGTCCATCACCTGCTTCCTAGTCCAATCTTTGTGAATATATCCTGACTCCTGTGTTGAAACCTTATTAGCAAAGAGATGCTCCATTACTTTTGAAAAAATGATCACTAGTGGGAGACTCCCTTAAATCTTTACCTAACATACACACACCACTGAACTTCCCCATCAAGGACTCATAATCTTCCTTGATTGCAATTATATCAGTGCACATGGCCTGAATCTTTGCAGCCAAGTAACAACTTTTCTTGGCCCTAGGTAAAGACAAATCTTTAGATAGTTCAGCCTGCACCAAGGCAGTAATTACTTTACCCCCTGGAACACTACCAAGATTAGAAGATCCAATACCACTCCCATGAAACAGCTCCTGAAGGGAAACAACTGAATTCTCCAGGGAACTTCCTTTTCCACTTTCTTAAATTTTTTTAGTTATTGTTTCTTTCTTGGCAGAGCCTTTGAAGAACTCAAGTCAGAAAAAAACAATGGAACTAAAATCTGGTCTTATATCAGGATCTGGCTCCGTATCCAAGTCCTCCACAATGGCCACAGAAGGTGGATCTCCTGGATGATAAATCTGATGGAGTAATCTTTTTATATCATCCATTCTAGCACCATTAATGACTATGTCCTCCTGAACTGTCTCAAGTTCACTATGGATAGTAACAAGTTGCTCCATCAGCATAGGATTTGCAGCATAAGAGTTACTCATTAGAGTAATAATATCTTCACTCAAATAAGAAGGAAAATAGTGAAGAGATTTAATTTTACAATCAGATAGCAAGGATGCCATAAAAGCTTCAGGAGCCACACTTGGGGTTTTGATATTAGCATTAGAACATAACCTAAACTGATGACCTTGAGCAATTCAGGGGTTGAGGGTGGACAAGGTGATGGGGCTGGATGAGGTATACCCCAGCGTACTAGGGGAGCTAAGGGAAGTGCTTGCAGAACCTATGACCAACCTCTTCAATAGATCCTTGGAGTTGAGGGAGATCCCTGATGACTAAAGAAGGGCATATGAGGTCTCCCTTCATAAAAGGGGACAAGGAGGAGCCAGGCAATTATAGGCTAGTGAACTTGACATCTGTGGTGGGCAAGCTCATGGACAAACTTCTCAAAAAGAGAATTACTAGCTACCTGGAGGCCAATGGCCTTCAAGATTGTCAGCAGCACAGGTTCACTGAGGGAAGATTGTGTCAAATGAACTTGATAGAGTTCTTTGGGTCACCAGGGTTCTGGACCAGAGGAGATCTATGGATGTTGCATATCTGGACTTCAAAAAGGTGTTTGATTCTGTGATGCACAGGAGACTACTACACAAAATGATTTGCCTTGTGCTGGGGCCGCTTGTGGTTATATGGGTGCAAAACTGGCTGGAGGGCAGAAAGCAGAGGGTAGTTGTCAATGAAGTACCTTCAGGGGTCATTGCTGGGGCCACTCCTTTTCAATATATTTATAGGGGACATAGTGAAGGGGCTAGAGGGAAAAGTGTGTCTATTCATAGACAAAACAAACGTCTGCAGTAGAGTGGATATGCCTAGGGGAAGGGGTTGAGAGCATGTGCAGAAATCTGGAGAAGCTGGAAGAATGGTCCACAGAATGACAACTGGCATTCAACACAAAAAATGTAAGATCATACACTTAGGCAAAAATAACCAGGGTGCTGAATACAGTATGGGGGGGGGCATACTGTAGAGGTTACCGAGATGTAAAAAGACCTTGGCATAATCATTTCATGGGACCTGAAAGTTGCAAAGCAATGTGAGAAGGTGGTGTTGAGGGTCAGTTGGATGCTGGATTGTATTAGCAGGGGTATAACTAGCAGGAGGAGGGATGTTATAATGCACTTGTATAGGCAGCTTGTCAGGCCCCACCTTGAGTATGGAGTCCAGTGCTGGAGGCCGTACTTCAGGAAGGATGTTTATAGGGTTGAGTGCATCCAGAAGTGGGTCACAAAAATGATAGAGGGTCTCAGGTATCTGTCATATGAGGAAAGGCTAAGGGACCTCAGCATGTACTCACTTGAACAAAGGAGGGAAAGGGGGGACATGATTGAGACTTTCAAGTACATTAGGGGTATAAACAGGGTGCCAGTAGGGGATATCTTCAAGCTAAGGGAACAATTAAAAACAAGGGGGTATGATTTGAAGATAGTAGGGGGAGGTTTGGGGGAACATAAGGGAGTTCTACTTTATGAAGAGGGTGGTGGCCAACTGGAACAGACTCCCAGTGGTGGTGGTGGAGGTAAGAACTGTGAGGGTTTTAAAAGAGCATGGGACAGACACAGACAGATGTTAAGTCCATGGAGGGGGGCAGGTAGAAGACAAAAGCAAAGTCCTAGCATCTTGCTAGGCATACTGGGCAAACTGGTTGGGCCTGGAGGTCCTTTTCTGCTGATGCATCTATGTTATATGTTAATTCCTGTACCAGTCTGCATCAGTTTAGATCTGTCCAATTTTTCCAGCCCTGTTATAGCATTATGAAGATCTAAAATAACTTTAGCCATAATATAATTAAAGCACTTCCTCTCAGGCACTTCCATTTTCCCTACATCAGCCTCTTGGATGATAGACGAACCTGGAAGCTGCAAAAAACTATTGGCTGAAACACTTGCTTTTCTTGAAGACTCTAAAGAGTCATCATTTGGCAATTGTCTGGCTTCTGGTACAGTCAACACCAGAGCCAAATCTGGATATTTAAGTAATGAATGAGACAAGTCATCTAAAATTAAATTCACATTCTGATTTAAGGGGCCAGTCACCAAAGGACTTTATCTTGGAGTCGTGGTTAATTGCTTAGAATCCATTTTACTTTTGCAAAGACAGGAAAAAGTTTGTGAGAGTGCAGAGCGTGGCATTTTCACACCTGTATTTCTTAAATAGCTGAATTATCAAGAATTAAAGGTGTACTGCTGTTAGTGCTGCTTGGGATCCCTACAGAAGTCCTGAGCTGCAGACTGCACTGGGACTCTCAGTGTTTAGTATCAGCTTTTTATTTTGCTTTTTAAAGGCAGGTTATGTGCATAGTCTTCTGATAGCAGGAGGTAACTAGGCATCCCCTTAGAAACAGGTGACTTCGGCAGAAGCGTCCACGTATTGCTCGGCTCTGTGAGCGATACTGAGCACAGAATGGAGGCGAGCGGGCAGAGGCCAGTGGTATCTGCAGGTGTCAGTGGGGAAAACAGGGGACAGGAGGCCAGTATTTGTAAGTAAAGAGCAGCCGATTACTTAGGTTAATAGAATTCTGCAACAGAGGGACTGTTTTGGACATTTAATGTAAGTTGGTAGTTTACAATTCACAAGGTAAATATAAGATTATAACTATTTTTTTTTCCAGCTGATTCAGTGTTCCTTGATTGTCTGCTGGAAATTCTGACCATACTGTTAAAGACCCTCAACGGTAGAGCTGTACTGCTGCGATCCCTTTTATAACTACTAGATAGAGGGACTGTAGTTCATACTGTTCCCTGAACTACAACCTATGTGTTTGTAATTACTTGTTCTTATACTTAGACCTACGTTGGGGAGGTCTTATTGAATTTTCTTTTAAATAAAGTTATATTGCTTAAATTCACTCTTAGTGCTCCGTGTTCCTGGATTCCTTTTTCCTGGTCGGACTCGCCGTTAAATTGTAAAACATTCTGTAAGAAGAGCGTGCGTGAAAATAAGGTGTGCACCCATTCTGTATGTTGTAGTTGGATAGTAGACACTAGTATAGATGTATTTGATTGAGCCTTACACTTGGTTACTGGATTATTATACAAAAACACTGCTTTCTCAATTTAGAATCATAAACCTAAATTTTTTTTTCTCTTGCTGTTTGTTATAATGAATGACATATTAGTTTCCCCTACCTTGTCCTGTACAATCTCTAGGCCCTCTCTGGCTACTACCATCATGACGCTAGATGGCGATGTAGGTATTAAATGTAATTTATACTCTACGTATCAATTGGTTAAATTGTTACCCTGTTCAAATTCAGATTATATCAGTGACAAATATACAATAAATAGGGGTTTAAATGTAGAGATCGCTACATTTACAGCCAGGCCAATACAGTTAGAGAACAGCCAAAAAGATATGTTATTTAGATTCTCACAATTAGATAACCCCCCCCCCCCCGCCCAGTACTTCATCTAGTGAAGGGTTATTTACTGAATGCCAACCAGGATTATCTATGCTGACTACAAATAACAATTGTTCTGTTACTGTGTCTAAATCCCTATTAAATAACAACACCACCTTTGATCAGGACAGTATTTCAAATTTAAATCAGCAAAGAAAATGGGGAAGTGATGAAGATGGGGACTCTGATGATAACACAGAATTAAATGATGAATGGTATCAAGTTTCAAATTCTAGAGCTAATAAAAAGGGCTTTAAGGCAGATCAATTTTTTCTACCAATTCAGAATTCCTTTTCGGTATTATTGGACCCAATAGTAATTTCGTACCAAATAAGGATCAGGAAATAAATCCCTAACATGATTCTGCTACAGCATCAAACACCCATTTTCCCCAACTAATGATGTTCACAAAGTCTCACTCCCCTATGCCACCCATCTTGGGAAAATATATTGTTCAACCAAGTAGTTCATTACTACAAAATACATCCAAGAAGGGTACTAACATTTCCCATGAATATTCACAATCCCATAGTCCTGTGAAAAACTGTAATTCATTTATGTCCAGTAATATGTCTCGTCAAGTTTTTGTGCTAGGTAACTCCATAATCAAACATCTAGACAGAGCAATTTGTAATCCGGATAAAGCCAATCGTATGTGCTCTAGCTTTTGTGGAGCTAAGATATCTCAAATTACAAAAATGGTCCCCGAAATTATCTCTACTGCAGGATCTAACCCGTTGGTAATTATACACATGGGAATTAATGATATATATAGCACACACTACCCTCCAAATAAAAAAAGACTATGTTGCCATCCAGGGACCACCAGTGCCACTGCTGTTGCCTCAGAAGTTGCCAAGAAAGAGGAGTGGTTGGACCACAGTGGGCACAGGGAGGGTGAGGGTGGTGGAACAGAGATGCATCCCTCCAGTTGTACCTCTCCACAATTCCTATGCCATTCTGGCAAAGTGTGGTTCTGCTATGGAGGCACCTGCAGTGGAGACCAAGGAGGATGCTGGGAACCTCCACAAAAGAGACCCACAGGAGGGTGGCAGGGGACCCTGCAGGGGAAGGAAACAACTCCTGGTGGGGGACTCCATTGTTAGGAAGGTAGAACTGGGGGAGGAAGGGGAGAGGGAGGTAAGGTGCCTGCCTGGGCGCCGTGGCTTGGAGGACAGGAGCAAATCCTCAGGATTGCTGGAGCAGCTGTACAGGGAAGGGAACTGGATGTCATTGTCCACCTAGGGACAAATTACCTGGCTAAGAAAGGGATTAGAGAAGTGCAGGAAGAGTTTGTGGAGTTGGGGAGGGCCTTAGTCAAGCAGCATGCGGTAACCTTCTCGGAGGTGCTGCCCATCTATGGCATAGGACAGGCTAGGTGTTCTGCACCATGGGATTCAATCAGTGGTTGAAAACTGGTGTGGAGCTCAGGGATTTGGCTTCATTGGGGACTGGGGGTCCACCTGGAGTGATGCAAGCCTATATTGGCATGATGGGCTGCATCTGTCCAGGAGGGGAACCAGAATCCTAGGTGATAGGTTTAAATACTTAATTGGCAAGCATTTAAACTAGCCAAGGGGGGAGGCACTGGAAAGGAGCAGGGAAATCCTAGCCCCCCCCAAATAATCACGGTAGTAAGTGCTGCAAACTCCAACATAGAGGTGTTGATAGGGAGAAGGGCTGGGGTAAATGAGAAAGTGACAAAGGCAAGAAGGACAGGGGATGGGGCAAAGGGAGTAAGGCCATCCAGGAAATGGAGGGTAATGAGTACCAATGCCTGTAGTCTGGGCAACAAGCTCCCTGAGCTGGTGACCTTGATGGAAGAGGGATGCCTGGATATTGTAGCAGTCACAGAAACATGGTACACTGAGAACCATGACTGGGATGTTAACATACCAGGGTACATAACCTACAGGAGAGACAGGCAGGGGAGAAGAGGGGGAGGAGTAGCTCTCTATGTTAAGGAGGGGATAAAAGCAACTGAACAAAAGAGTAAACAGGGAGGAGAGGAGGCACTGTGGGTCACCTTGGAGATGGGAAAGGGCACCATAATCCGCACAGGGGTTGTGTACAGATCCCCATGTCAGGGGGAGGGAATGGACAAGGATATGATAGAAGGCATTCTTAGAATGGCAGAGAAAGGGGAAATACTGTTGATGGGAGACCTGAATAAGCTGGATGTTAACTGGAGCAGATTTCCTGCAGCCACATCCAAGAGCAGGGCCATTCTTGATGCCTTACAGGTGGCAGGCCTCAGACAGCTAGTTTTGGAACCTACTAGTGAGGGAGCAATCTTAGACCTCGTACTCTCAAGTAGGGGCAGTGAGATGGATCTCAGATCTAGAAGGAGGTTGTCATCTGGGGACAAATGACCATCAAACAGTGTGGTTCATGTTTAACTCAGCTACAGAGTCAAGCCATACAAAAGTGAGGGTACTGGACTTTAGGAGGGCTGACTTTGGCAAGATGGGACAGTGCCTCAGAAAAGCACTAGCAAACAGGCTAGAAGGAGGTGTGGAGCAACAATGGGGAATCATAAAAACTGCCATCACAGAGGCAACAAGCCTTTGTGTGAAGCAAATAAACAAATCAGAATAAAAGAAAAAGCCACTATGGTTCTCAAAAGAGGTGGCTGTGAAAGTCAGGAAGAAAAAGATAGCATTCCGGAAGTATAAGGAAACACAGAAGGAGCAGGACAGAGAGCTGTATCAGTTAAGGCAGAAGGAAGCAGGGAGGGAAGTCAGAATAGCAAAGGCCCAAACTGAGGAAAAGATAGCCAATTCAGTTAAGAAGGGGGATAAAACCTTTTATAGGTACATCAGTGAGCGTAGAAAGACAAAGGGAAGGATAGTGAGGCTGAATAGAATGAACGGTGGGTGGGCAGAGGGGGACAGAAAAAGCAGGGATACTGAATGAATATTTCTGCTCAGTATTCACAAAAGAGGAGGAAATGCCTAATCCAATTAACAGAAGCACTCTTGATGGGGGTCGATCCAGTCCTTTCACAGAAGAAAGGGTTCTGCAAGAACTCCTAAAACTGAAGGGTAGCAAAGCAATGGGTCCTGATGGAATTCACCCCAGAATTCTAAAAGAATTAAGGGAGGAACTAGTGAAACCACTGGCTACTCTTTTTAATAAATCATGGTAGGATGGTGTGGTACCTGAGGACTGGAAGAAAGTGGATGTGATTCCCCTTCACAAAAGTGGGACCAAGACAGAGGCAGGAAACTACAGACCTGTCAGTCTGACCTCTGTGGTAGGGAAAGTGATGGAGTCACTTCTGAAGGAAAGAATAGTTGAGTACCTAGAGGCCAATGGAGCACAGGACTCAAGGCAGCATGGGTTCACAGTGGGAAGGTCATGTCAGATGAATCTAATAGATTTCTTTGACTGGGTCACCAAAGTGGTTGACCAGGGAGGGGCTGTGGACATGGCCTACCTAGACTTTAGCAAGGCATTTGACACAGTACCACACAAAAGATTAATAGTCAAATTAACCAGCCTGGGAGTGGGTCCCAGGGTGGTAGCCTGGTTAAAACATTGGCTGCACAACAAGACACAGAAGGTAAATGTAAATGGAGTCCACTCTGAAGAAAGAGGGGTTACTAGTGGGGTACCGCGGGGTTCAGTATTGGGTCCAGTCCTTTTAATGTCTTCATCAGTGACATTGCAGCGGACTGGAAGGAAAAGTATGCCTTTGCAGATGACACAAACATCTGCAACAGGGTCTGATACACAAGGAGGCATGGAAAGGATGAAAAGGGACTTGGCAATGTTGGAGGAATGGTCAGAAGTATGACAGCTAGGATTCAATGCAAGAAGTGCAACATAATGCACCTGGGAAACAAGAACCCAGGGAAGAATACACAATGGGTGGGAGGTAGTAACAAGAACAAAAAGGAAAGGGACCTGGGGTAATCATGTCATGATGACCTTAAAGTTAGCAAGCAATGTGAGAAGGCAGTAGGGAGGGCTGGGGGTATACTGGGATGTATAGGGAGAGGCATCAGCAGCAGAAAATAGGAAGTTGTTATCCCTCTGTACAGACAGTTGATGAGTCCCCATCTGGAGTACTGTGTCCAGTTCTGGAGACCCCATCTCCACAAGGACGTAGACAGGATAGAGGTAGTCCAGAGGAGGGCAACTAAAATGGTGCAGGGTCTGCAAGACAAGCCATATGAGGAGAGACTAAAGGAGCTTAATATGTATACCCTTGAGGAAAGAAGGAAGAGGGGGGACATGATAGAAACTTTTAAGTACCTCAGTTGGATCAACAAAGTCCAAGAGGGTAGCATCTTTCAGAAAAAGAGACGTGCAAGAACAAGGGGACACAATTTAAAGATAGAAGGAGGGCGGTTTAGGGGCAATGTGAGGAAGTATTATTTCACAGAGAGGGTAGTGGATTCATGGAACAGCCTTCCTGAGGAGGTTGTGGGGTCTAAAACTGTGGGAGAATTCAAGAATGCATGGGACAGACATAAGGCAATTCTTGTGGGGGGTAGGAAGAAATTGGCTGTTGGTTAACTAGGATCTGCGGCCTATCCTGTAGGTAGGGAAATGGGTAGACTAGATGGGCCAAGTGGTCCTTATCTGCCATCAAAGTCTATGTTTCTATGTTTCTATGTTGTCATATACAATTTATTAATTGAAAAGGGATGTACAGTCTGTTTCTCTGAAATTCTCTCAGTGCCAAGAGCAACTGACACCATCACTGCTAACATCAAAACAATGAACGAATGGTTAAAGAAAGTGGTGCCTCAAGCAAAACATTCCACACAGAGAATTTTTATGAAAGAAACTCACTGTTCTGCTGGGGTGGTCTTCATCTCAGTAGGTGTGGAAGTTCATTACTAGGTAAAACCATAGGCTCCATCATTAACAACCATTTAAACTAATGTGCAGGGGGGAGAATGGTTATTCTGCTAATTCTCAAATTGGGACTAATAAATATTTAAGAAATAGGAATTCTTCTCTTGTAATGCAAGATCCCTAAACCAGTCGAAGAAATCTAAATTAGAGCTAATATGTATCCAACAGGATCTTCATATTACACCACTGAATCTATATGGGTCACTATTTTACCTAAAGGTCACCCAAAGCTTACTTTGGGTGTTTGTTATAGACCTCCATCTATGGATATGCCATATACTTCTGATTTGATAAATGTAATATCTGATATAGTTGATAAGGGAGATACTTTGATCATGGGTGATTTTAATTTTCCAGGTATCAATTGGGCTACTTTATCAGGCAATACTGAACAAGAAAAATTATTTGTTTCTACATGTGTAGACTATGGACTCATACAATTGGTGGATTCTCCCACTAGGGGGTTAAATTTACTAAACTTAGTTCTTATTATTATTAAAAATAAGGTCTTTGATATAGCAATATCAGCACCAATAGGAAATGGTGATCACAATACAATCACCTTTAATATAAATATCATTAATCGTAAAACTTGTAATATTAGTACATATAAGGACTACAGCAATGCTAATTTTGATTTACATAATACTAAAATCACTGAAATCGATTGGGAGGTAAAATTTAGGAACTTCACAGTAAATAGTGTATTGATAGAATTAAAAGAGTTTATATACTATTTGGAAAGGATGTTTGTAACTACCAAAAAGAAGTATCATAATAAAGGTAAAATTTCTGTTTGGTTCAATAGAACTATTAAGAAATTAATTATAAGAAAGGAAATTTTGTTTAAAAAACTTACAAAAAAATCCAAATTCTTATACTAAATATGAATATAAAACTGGTTTCTTCACTTAAATCATCAATTAAACATGCAAAGTTAAAATCTGAATTTAAATTAGCTCACTCAAAGACTAGTCATACATCACGTTTTAG
Organism: Neoceratodus forsteri; assembly: GCA_016271365.2. Taxonomy (NCBI): domain Eukaryota; kingdom Metazoa; phylum Chordata; order Ceratodontiformes; family Ceratodontidae; genus Neoceratodus; species Neoceratodus forsteri. Next base: position 622,192,944 of record CM028137.1, on the reverse strand, counting down.
TTACACTAATAGTAAGAAAGGTAACAATAAAACTTTAGGCCCAATACTGAATAATGGTATTCCTATTAATACAGATGCTGAGACAGCTAATCACTTTAACACTTGTTTTTGTTCAGTTTTTAATCCACCTGAGGCACGTCCTGTAATAGATGATGATATGTCCGATATTCCGTCCTTTAATTATGATGATATTTTTCAGGCCTTATTACAAATAAATAAAAATTCAGGTTCAGGACATCACAATATTACCCCAAGATTTATATCTGGAACAGCTAAATCTTTGGCCTTACCACTAATGTTATTGTTTAACAAGTCCCTATTTGAGAAAAATATCCCTGATGATTGGCGTTCTGCCATTGTAGTTCCTTTTACAAGAAAGGTAATAAATCAAATCTACAAAACTATAGGCCTATTAGTCTCACTTCTATAATAGGGAAAGTAATGGAACATCTAGTAAAAGCCCTGTTTGAGAAAGAAATGGACATCTTAGGTATCCATGATGGGACTCAGCATGGCTTCACAAAAGGACATTCATGCTCTACGAATCTTATTTCCTTTTATAATCATATAAGTAAATATTTGGATGGTAAAATCCCATTGGATGTCATATTGCTTGACTTCAGCAGGGCTTTTGATAAGTTGTCACATTCTATCCTAATTAATAAATTATATAAATTTGGTTTTTCATTATATCTCGTTAAATGGACTGCTAGCTGGTTGCAAAACAGGTCTCAAACAGTAAAAATGTTACAGTTTTAGGTCAACTTACTAGTGGAGTCCCACAGGGTTCTGTGTTGGAACCACTACTATTTAATGTTTTCATAAGCAATATGCATGTTTCCCCATATAGTCATCTGTCTAAATTTGCTGATGACATGAAACTGGGTGTAGGATTGATACTGTATCTGCCATGAAGTCTCTTGAAAATTATCTCCTCTGTATTGACTCTTGGGCACAGGAAAATTTGATGCTTTTTAATACTGATAAGTGTTCAGTCCTTCATTTTGGTACTAAAAATCCAAAGATAAATTACTATCTTAATAACATTATACTAAAATTAACCACTAATGAAAGAGATTTAGGTATCATAATTGACCATAAGTTATCCCTGAATAATCATTACAACAAGGTGATTAGATCTGCTAATCTTGTAAAAAAACAAATTCAAAGAACATTTGTCAGTAAATTGGAGCATTGCCTATTACCTCTTTATTGGGCTCATATTAGACCTCAACTGGATTATGCCTCACCCTTTTGGAGTCCCTATCATCAAGGAGACACAAACCAATTGGAGTTAATTCAGAGAAGATTCACTAAAATGGTACCACACCTACATTTCCTTAGTTATGAATCTCGTCTAAGACAAACAGGTCTCCTTCTCTTAGATGTATGTAGATATTGGGGTTTGTTTTTTTTTGTGTATCAATTATTTAAATTTCCCATATTAAGAGAACAATGTGGACTTATCTTAACAGAGAAACGTATAGTGGGCAGACACCACAACAAACAATTATTTGTTGATTGGGCCAATACAAAAAAAGTGATAACTTTATTATTAATTTGAGTTGCCAAATCTTGGCATGCATTACCAAAAAATTTGATTGATATAGTTAACTTTGAATTGTTCAAATCCCAGTTAGATATATGGCTTAACATTCAATACTACCTGCATCAATGATCCACTTTTGTTGTGGGGGACAATCCCAATGGGCCTTGTGCTTTCTTTTGTCCCAAACCTATCCAGTATATCCAGTATCCAGTATAATTGATACTCATTCATGACTATCTTTACACTGTTATTTAAATGCTCAGTAATTTTTAGTTGAGAAATACTATCTATTAACAATAGATTATTTTATTCTTTTACTATGACTTTTAAAGTTTTTTTTTTGACTACACTGTATTTTGCTGAGTCTTTTTAGAGTTGTCCCTGTAATAACCACTGATGGACATTAATTGCTAAAAGTTTCCATAGCAAAAACTGTAATGGAAGCCAATTTCTAATTAATTTGTCCCCTCGTGCTAACCATACTGGTACCCCAAAATTTCAAAAAAACTATTTTCTTGATGTTTAAACTATAAATGGTAAATACCTCAGATGTATACAGATATTGCAGTAAAACAAACCATAAAATTACAGCATAAAATTAAAAAAAGATAAATAATGCCAGATATACTGTATAAGTATATTATTTTGGTGGGAAAATATCACATAATAGAATATTTGTAAATTTTCCCCCAAGTTCACATGAACAGTCCCAAGAGATGTCATCTTGGACTGTTGAAAAAGATCTTGATACAGATACACTGGTTGCACAGGAGGATATTTGCAATTAGGGCATAAAAAAACAAAACAAAACTAAGGCTCTTAGGTGCAAGAGAATGTATCAAAGGGAGGTATCCATGACTTCAGCCACTGAAAAAGAACAAAACATAAAAGCTAATAACAGATGCAAAAACCCATACCCAATAAATCAACTACATCAAACTAAATTAAACTGCAACCAAAACAGAAAAATGGGAGAACAACAGTTTAACTTGCACTTAGAAAAAAACTCTAAACTTAGTTATTACTGTCAAAGAAAAAAATAGATTTTGTAGGTGTACAGTAGAAGGGCACGGGGTCATAATGTCACAAGACATTATGCCGCATGGCAAAATCACGCTGCCAATATAGCGTGATTTCTGCCATTAGAGCATGTCTTTTTGTGGTGGGGCTCCACCCCACACCACCCCATTGGGGGGCTGCACCCCAAAGCCCCCCCAATAAAGATTCTCAACTCCAGGAGGGGGTTACCTCATGGAGCGCACAAAGTAAAAAAAAAAAGGTTCTAGGACTGGGAATCAAACCCAGTCTCAGACGCAGCACCTGGGTTCCTGCTGCTGTGGCTCAGTCCAGTGAGCCATGGCAGCTGCTTGGCAGAACCACTCCCAGCAGAAATCTTATCCTGTGCCTGGGAGAGTGACAGTGGTGCAATACCAGGTAGAGCAGTATACGCTGTATTGCACCATTCGCTCACAGATACAGTGCTGTACCAGTTTAGCCATAATGTTGTATGCTATTAAGTGTGTTCCATTATGACCCGGTAGGCAGTAGAAGCCATTAATTGGGACGTGGATACGGGGGGTGTCTGCTTTATTGGGATGTCCCTCTGGGAACTAATTATGTGGCTATTACTGTAGATGGAGTCCCCATCTGGTTAATGGTGACAGTGATGCTGGATAATTGGGATGATTCAGTCCAGGTCTTGCTCCCTCTCATACAGTGACTGGTCATTAATGGACTGCTCAGTACCTGTGAATATGTGTCAATCTCACATCTGCAACTTCCTGTCTCTGGTTCTCTGAATTTACAGTGCTTTCTCTACAAAATGTCAGCTCACCCCCAAGATTCCAGCATTTCAACCTGTTTGTCCAGCTAAGTTCAAGAAGCTGCTTATTCTTTTTTTTATTCCTCCCCCTGCATGCTTGTTCAATTAATACATACAAAAAAATGGAGATCTGGTTAAAAAGCAAATTAAGCAGCACTGCCAGAACCCATGCTCAGTTCATGTGCACACACATACACACACAGAGTATATAGGACCTCGTTCACCCTTAGAGGACACTTCAGCTAAGAAAAAATGAAGATTGACTTAAAATGATTCAGCCCCTCACTTGTTCATCATTTCTCTCCCCCACAGCACTCACTCTATGTAGAAAATCACAGCATGCAGTGAAAGCAGTTGAAGCAGCATCTCACTCACTCTTAAAAAAAAAGAGATCTGCTTAAACCTTTCAGCCATTCCCTTACATCCAGCCCACTTGATGTAGCCAACTACTGAAGAAAGTCATATGTTGCACTTTGTATGCTACGCCAACTCCCGTGTCAATTACAAGCCTTGTAAATAGGCTTCTGTTAAACGGGACAGCCACTTAATCGAGACAAAAGTCCTGCAACCGGGGTGTCTTGATTAAGCAGCTTCTACTGTATAATGCTCCAAGAGACTCCAAGGCAGTATCCGATTATTAGCAATAACAGCTTCCACAAGTTCTCACTTGCACAGCTTTGATCACCATGTTGCTGTGAATCTATGTTCCACACTACACCGAAAGCAGATATTCACCAGCAGTAGAGGAATAGCTCAGCCCACCAATTCTTGGGTCTGTAATACAACAAAAAATAACCACAAGAATACGCAGAAATACAATTCAATATCTTATTCTATTCTTCTGTTCTAATTTCTCCCCAAACAATTGAAATCACAATACTAACAGCTAAATGAGTGCTTACCAATAATTTGAACAGCACTTTTTTTTACTTTTCAAGTTCAAATCTTAAGAAATCTGTTACTAAACTGCTTGACCCTCAACTGCTACAACACCCTACCCCAAGGGGTTCTTAAATACTTGCTTATATAAGCTGGCACAGTGAGCACCAGGAGCATAAACAACTCTGTAAACACCAACCGCTGTAGTCAAGGCTTTGATCCCCCAACAAGAACTAACAGCTATATACATAGAGTGAGCAGATCTCAGCACACTGAACCCAACATGGAAAATCAATGACACCAATTAACATGAGTAAAGTTTATTAAGCAAAGCAATTCCTTAATTGGCTTCAAAGGTTAGCACCTTCATGAACTGATTTCAACCACTAATTATTTCTCTAAATTCCTACTGTATATCTTTAAGTAAATAAAAACAAAACAGAAAAAGGGCTGGCCCGGTGGCACTGAGGGTTGAAGCATTGGATGCCACACCTCACACCAGGCTGGCAACCCTGACTCGGGAATATGCTTGAGTTGCCGGGGGTCAGCCAGGGCGGAGAGGATTGAGTGTCTGGAAAACAGCTCTCCTCTTCTAGGGAGGGTGGGTTGATGACTCACTGGCAGCATTGACTCCCAGTGGAGACCATGGGTGCAACAGCCGATGGTTCCTACACAAGGGGAGGAGGTGTTGGTGGATGTCCGTGAGAGGGGTGCAGGAGCATGCTCAGCTCATGCTGGAATTCATTGCATGTCCACACCTCTAGGGATCATGTCAGTCACACAAGCAGGAACACCCTTGAGCCTGAGAAGAAGACATAGCCCCTGCCCCACACCTTCTGCCAGACCCTGCCTTGTCCCGATCCCAATATCCCTTGGCCTGCAGCCAACAGCTCACTGGATTAAATTGAAGGAGTGCTCAAGGTAGGTGGAGGGCAGCCCCACCCTGAGGGGTACAAGTCAGGGGGTCTACTGATGGGGACTGGGGATGTCAGGTGAGGATTTTGGTGGGATCTAGGACAAGTGAGGATCTCAGGCAGGGCGGGACAAGCAGGTGTCTTCTCAGGGATGCATCAGGAACCGGTAACCAGAGGGAAAAACAAGTGTAAAAAAAAAAAAGACTAGAAAAGGAAAACAAAATGAAGCATAAATACTATCATATAAAATTGTAATTGTGCCTACTGCTATAGATGGAAAACTACCATGAATCCCTTAGACTAAGCCATCTAATTTTGAATATAAAGCTAAAGGCACAATTATGAGTCACTACCTAAACAGGATTCCAGCTCAAGCTACAGACCCATTCTGAGAAAGTATTTTAAAAATGCAGATTCATACAGTAAAAGCTAAAATGCTGATTTCAGAGAGGTTAACAACAAAATTAGCAACATTAATCTTTGCATAACCAGAAAAGTCATACACATGCAGAGTTTGATAAATTCCACAACTCTATGGTGTGTCTGACCAAAATATCTTTTGCCACCATTCAAATCAGATACATCAAGCATTAACAGCTCAATCAAGGATCCCTGTCATATATTTTTATCATAAAATCATGAAATCATGGAAAGTCTAAATCCCAAAAGCCTCAACGATGTTACAAAGTTAAATTTTGTGACCAGTCCATAAAGTCGTCCGAAAGGACAACATTTTCCATGGTCCAAAACTGCTAGTCAGTTCAGTTTGACTCTGCATTTTAATCCTTTAAACTCCTTTACTTTTCAAGTCTTTCTAAGTTTATAGTTTACCACTTGTTGCTACTTGGTGTTCACAATTCTCCCTCTCCTCGTCTCCATTGTTTGCTACAACATCGCTGCCTTCATGGATTCCTTCATGATTTCCTTCACCCTTTCCTTCACATTCTTACCCTTCCTAAATCCATCTCCTCCACACCACTTTGTGTTATGGCATTCTGTTGATCAAGTAAGTCACCCCCCCTCCCCCGGGGTTCGGGCTTGGCTTCAGCTACAGCGTTTTGTTCAGACTTGATTACAGCTTTGGCTACAACAGCATATAGCTGACAGTCCATACCTGTGCACAAAGAGGAATAAAGAATAAACACTTTTGGGGCGGGGGGGGGCTAATATCCTATAGACAATAAAAATAAAATAAAATATCTTCATTTAGGCAAGGATGACATACCGATTAAAGATGGAATCATGCCAACTTCCATGTCACCTGAAAATAGGCATTCAATTGCCTAGCATGCTTACCTGATTAACAGAAGCTAAATGAATATATTTTTTTAAATAAACTAACCCTACTCTTCTGTTTCAGACCTGAATATAAAAATCAGAAGAATAGGGTGGACCATCTTGTTTTTTCAGTGTATGTGCATCTTAGGTCTTTGGGATCTGGTAGCAACTCAATGTGGGGTGAGACATTGTTTAAATCAGTTGATTATTGATTATTGGTATGTGGGAAATAATCGAGTTGGTTGAAATAGAACACAGACACTCTACCTTTTTGTCTTCTTTGAATGGCACTTATGGCTTAACATATGTTTGTTTCCTTTATAATGACAACAAAAACTGTATCTTGTTTGATTTATTTTGTAAGACTGACTGTGAGATTAATCAGACTTACATTGCTAATGTAACCCATACCCCAGCCAAGTGCAGGCCCGGACCCCCTAACTCGTACCACAGACAAGGAAACAGGCCACAAGTTGGCAAAACCAAAAGGCATCACCCCTAGTTCTGAGGTAAATAGCCAGCTTGGCAGTCACAAGGGATCAGTAGTTTGGGGCACAAAATACATTTATATTTACTCCAGGTTCTGGGAGAGAGGTGCCAGGACTACGCTAGGTCTAACTTCTGTGGGGGCTCCATAACAATTCAGTGAAAAATAGAAACATAGACTTTGTCGGCAGATAAGGACCATTTGGCCTACCCAGTCTGCTCATTTCCTTACCTATTGGATAAGCTGCAGATCCTAGTTAACCAACAGCCTACTTACTCCTACAGCCACAAGAATTGTTGTGTGTCTGTCCCATGCATTCTTAAATTCCCCCACTGTTTTTGACCCCACAACCTCCTCAAGAAGGCTATTGCATGTATCCACCGCCTTCTCTGTGAAAAAATACTTCCTTACATTGTCACTAAGACATCTCCTCTCTAGCTTCAAATTGTGCCCCCTTGTTCTTGCACATCTCTTTTTCTGAAAGATGATAGCCTCTTGGACTTTATTGATTCCCTTGAGGTACTTAAATGTTTCTATCATGTCCCCCCTCTCTCTCCTTTCCTTGAGGGTATACATATTAAGTTCTTTTAGTCTCTCTTCGTATGGCTTCTGGTGCAAACCCTGCACCATTTTAGCTGCCCACCACCAGACTGCCTCTGTCCCGTCTATGTCCTTGTGGAGATGGGGTCTCCAGAACTGCACGCAGTATTCCAGATGGGGTCTCACCAACTGTCTGTACAGAGGGATAACAACTTCTTGTTTTCTACTGGTGATACCTCTCCCTATGCATCCCAGTATCCCCCACAGCCCTCCTTACTGCCTTCTCACATTTCTTGCCTACCATTTGGTCATCTGATATGACTGCCCCAGGTCTCTTTCCATTTTTGTTTTTGTTGTCCCTCCCCCCACATTGTGTACTCTTCCCCTGGGTTTTTTGTTTCCCATGTGCATTATTTTGCACTTGTTTGCATTGAATCTAAGCTGCCATATTTTTGACCATTCCTCCAACCTTGACAAGTCCCTTCTCATCCTTTCCAACTCACCTTGTGTATCAACCCTAATCCAAAAATGTCTGCACTCACCAAAGCAGAAATGATACACACATCAGTAATGTAGTTTTTAGAGCTTTAAATGCTGAAATAGTCGTGCTGCATCCAGTGTGACCACAGCAACCAATAACCCCGATGCTTCGGGTCTTAGTCCTTCATCAGGGAATGCAGTACATCTATTTCAGCATTAAAAGCTTTAAAAACTGCATTACTGGTGTGTGTGTTGTTTCTGGTTTGGTGAATGCAGACATTTTTGGCTCACTGTTCATGTTTGGGCTATCTGCTCATTTGACTGCACCTGTCATGTGAGGAGGAGAATTGCACCTTTCTTTTTGTATCTGTGGTTGTCCATAACAGTTCACACTGGAAGCATTAAGGCAATGCCCATGACTAAAAATTGGGATTTTACAGTATGGTTTTATTCTGAGAACAAGTTGGAATGGGCAGAATCGGGTGGTCCACCAGGTTTGGTACTGTCTACACAGAAGCAAGGATTTTCTTTCCAGAATAACAAACTGTTTGGGCACAGATAGAGCAAACTTTTCCTCGCATATATTTTGAACTGTATAGCCCTCTGTACTAGGAATTTCTGGACTTTACTTTCCAAAACAAGTGTAAACTGTGGTAGTTGCCACACACTTTCAAAACATTTCCCCTGGAGCAATGACATCCATTAACATGCCCAGTTTAACCTGGTGACCATACATGAACTAGTTAGCCCTGACTGAGGAATATAACTGGGGTTATGCCCAACCTTACCCCATGCTCAGTCCCTGCCATTACTTCTGGGTTACACCAACACGGATCCTCCAGTTCCCCTTGAAATGCTAAATTACTCCCGAACTTTAAACTTTAAACCTGAAACATTCAGCACTTATTAGTGGTGAAACAGAACACTTAGAACATTTTTGTGCTGAATCAGGGGTCTGACAGGTGCACTCTAGCCTTATCTCTGGGCACATACACCTCAGACCAACCCCCTAAGAACGGTCCCATGAATCTGTACTGATGGCTTTGTGGCTTTAATAAAGACATGGAGTAGTTGAAGGAAAACATCCTCTTACATTCACAGGTAGCATTGTCATAGCTTCAGCACAGACACCCTTCCTTTTGGGCAGCTGAAACTCTTCAGGATCTTCAGGAGATCGCCCCTTGGATCATACTGAAACACAGTACAAACCACAATTTCTGTGGAATATTATCTATTTCATCTGGTTCTTGCAGGTCTCACACACACTACAGTGAGAAACTGCCAGTAGTCCTTCACCCAATCTTCCACCAGGAGACTGGCAGGCACCCCACACTCCGAGCCCTGCTGCTGGATCAGAGCTCCTCTTTGAACTATGCTGATTACAGACTACACACACACTCCCATCTGAACATTCTAAACCTCCCCAGAGCAGCTGATTCCAAAGTAGCTTATGCTACTGCAAGAATTATAAATGTCATAATCCATTCTCTGCCCAGCCTAGCTGAGTAAACGATGATGTCATATGTAAAGAGCTCCTAATAAGCTCCTTACACAGCTGCCATTACCTTCCTAGGGCTAACCTGATGGGATTCTAGTATCCCCAGGGGACTGGGTGGTTACAATAAAGCTAAGCAGTGCTTTCTTAGTGTACTGTTAAAAAGGTTGGCTAATATGCCTTCAATTGTGAATTCAGACAAGCCTGTGATGTATTGATGAAAATATATAGGATAGTGTATGGTAGCCTATACACAGCAATGCTATTCTTTCACCAAGTGGTTACTATGATGTCAAGGACCTTGAGAGTGAAGCTCAAGAGGTTCCTTTGACATCACAGTAACCACGAGGTGTGATCGATGTTATGTATTTGAACTATGATACACTATTCTATATAATGTATGGACCCCAAGAAACACAGTTGCTTACTTTTGCTTGTTCAGACAGTCAGTCTTTGCTGTCTGTAACCCCCACTTCTTGACCACCCACCAGTCAGCTCACGCACACCATGCTTCAACCACTACTAGCCCTGTTGACAGCACTGATGGGGTCGCTTGCATTGTGACATCCAAACTAATGCAGAATGAAAAGTCATTCTGTGTTAGTATGAACATCCCTACTGCAGCAGAATGACTTTTTACAGTGTATGGATCTCCATACACAATTACATTCCACTATACACTAAATGGTTATTACACAGTTTTCTTTGAAAGTGACCAATGTAGTTAGTTTGGTATGATCTCTAATGTGTTGTAGAATTGGTGTCTTATTTTTCCCTTTAATTTTCTTTATTTCATTTCATTTTTCTTTTTTTTAAATATGGCAACTTAGATTCAACGCAAAGAAGTGCAAAGTAATGCACCTGGGAAACAAAAACCCAGGAGAAGAGTACACAATAGCAGGGGAGATACTAACAACAACAAAAATGGAAAGGAACCTGGGGGTAGTCATATCAGATGATCTAAAGGTGGGCAAGCAATGTGAGAAGTCAGTAAGGAGAGCCAGGGGGATACTGGGGTGCATAGGAAGGGGCATCACAAGTAGAAAAAGGGAAGTGGTTATACCTCTGTACAGACAGTTGATGAGACCCCATCTGGAGTACTGTGTGCAGTTTTGGAGACCTCATCTATGCGAGGACATAGACAGGATGGAAGCAGTCCAGAGGGGGGCAACTAAAATGGTGCAGAGTCTGCATCAGAAACCATATGAAAAGAGACTGCGAGAGCTTAATATGTATACCCTTGATGAAAGGAGGGACAGGGGGACATGATAGAAACGTTCCAGTACCTCAAGGGAATCAACAAAGTCCAGGAGGATAGCATCTTTCAGAAAAAGAGATGTGTAAGAACAAGGGGGCACAATTTAAAGATAGAGGGGGGACGGTTCAGGGGTAATGTGAGGAAAATGTTTTCCCGGAGAGAGTGGTGAACACATGGAACCACCTTCCTGGAGAGGCTGTGGGATCTAAAACAGTGGAGGAATTCAAACATGCATGGGACAGACATAAGGCAATTATAGTGGGGGCTAGCAGGAAGTAGACTGTTGGTTAACTAAAATCTGCAACTTATCCAGTAGGTAGGGAAATGGACAGACTGGGTGGGCCAAGTGGTCCTTATCTGCCATCAAAGTCTATGTTTCTATGTTTAAGTGGAGTAAGCTGTATATCTTATTCTAATTTGTTCCTCAGTCTTGATTTTATTTTCTCTTGTACATAAATACTGTAAATTGTCTTTTGTTTTTATTGTTTTTTTGTTTAACCTTGATATTAGTACAGTAGTAACTGTATAGTCATGTGTTTTCAATAAATTCCCCTCCTCTTCAGGTAGTTAGTTTAAATTGCTATTTTTCTTTTTCAGAGATATTTTTGTGCTTTTCTTTTGTATCTTTGTATTTAAATTACACTACTCTTCTTCGATAAGTGTCAAAGGATCTTTTACTTCCACCCGGACAGTTACCAGAGATGGGCAGAAGGAACCTTGGTGTAACATCTCATTCAGAAGATGGCACCTCATCTAGTGCAGCACCCCCCCCCCTTCCATACTGCACTACAGTGTAAGTTATGGGTATTTCCCCAAGTGCCTGGTGTTGGGCTAGAACCCATAATCATCTGATATTCCTGCCCCAGAGTTCAGTCTGCTACCTACTGAGCCACTGACACTGATTATATAAAACAAAACATGGGGAGGCATGTAAACATAAATTTTATACACACTCTCCCAGTGTGGAATACTTTTATAAACCCCTCAAACTTAATTTTTGGCATTGATGTAGCATCCCCCAGCTTGGGTGTGTATAAAATTCAAGTTGTACACACCTCGCCATGCACTATTCTTAAGGTCACAAGCAGAGTATTATGACCTCAGGTGGTAATAAACAACTGGGGCAAAGAATGAATAAGGAGCAAAAATGGCATTTTGACGCATGTGACCTCAGTATAAGTAACCAGTGTGACAAATACAGATTAATGTACAATTTAAGTCAGACTGTGTCTAAATATTGTTTTCAAAAGTTTTCCTATGAAAATCAGATAATCTTAATATATTGCCATACATGTTCGGGTGGTTCAATGTGTTTCAGTAGGGATTTTTGCAATGCTGTTATCACATGGCATAAGACCACTGGTATGTGCCCTACAATTATGGTACCTTGTTCTTTTGGCATATGAAAATATTCTTACATGGGTGGGGGCTGCTGATTAGCTCACGATGGATGCACATTAGTCTGGAGCTCTGCCAACAGCATTGATTATCTGCTAAATCCCATGGCTCCCATTTTAAGCAGCTTTGAGCGATACAGAAGGTTTAGAAGGAAGCAGTGGACAATCAGTCTTCAAATATCAAAATGTTCTTTTCACATAAAATGTGTGGGAAGGCAGTTTTAACCCAGGAACATGGTCACAGATAAAGACCTTGTTTGGTCGAAGCACTGGGGCTCTTTTTGTGTTCTCCTTTTTGTACATCTCACCAACAAAGGGCTTGCATTGCTACACTGTAGCCTTTTATTTATTTATTTCTACTCCTTTCCTCAAGAGTGGTCATTTTTGTTGGTTCTCACCCTCTGATTCAGGGTCTTGAGCCTTCCTCAGAGTGATCAAAACTGGGATATCCCCAGGTACACAATGCTCTGATCTGGACATGAAAGCAAAAGGCTCAACAAAGCCAACTACTTTCTTTACAGGGACTGCTGGCAGATTTTCAAAATGAAGTTTGCACATCATTACTGAGGATGAAGAACATGTTTACAGATATTTGGACATGTTGTGCTGCCACTAAAAACCAGATGCAGACCTCAATGGATGTTGTCAGACTTAATGAAAAAGAGATAATAATGCAAGGTGCCAGAATACTAATAAATGTGGGAGTAGTTAAGGCAGCTCTTCATGATCAACTTGCACTTGCCCTAAGGCATGAAAGGATTAAAAAACAACTTTTTTAAGGAATGTAAGCAATCACAAACTGATTGGCATTCCTACCTCTGTGTTTAACTTGGAGTTTAAAGATGAGAAACAGAACGCGCTGCCAATTTTCTTTTCAGCTGATCTATCTTTGTAGTTGCATTCTGTTTTCGAGCCATCCCTTTTGACATCAATTGCTCCCTGATGCCACTGTATTGCATACAATGTTGTCTGATTCTTCAATAGGGGCTACATAAGTAATTCTTCATAATTTAAGGCTCTACTTGAAAAGTATAAGCTTCTGCAAATGCCATGTCAAAAGGAGAAACTATTGTATGAGGGCACCCATCTCCACATCTACCCAGATTTCAGCTTTCCAAGTCAGCACTGGAGGAATAGATTCTTGGCTATACTATCAGAATTTGAAAAGACCTGTGTACCATTTTCTTTGCTTCTACTTGCCAGACTCAAAACAGCTTTTTCAGGCAAATATCACTTTTTGAAAGAACTTGATGTCTCAGTTTTTCAAGGTTTATATTTTCTGAGTTGGAGGATGATAAGGCAGAGGTAACTGAGAACCATCCAGTTCTATTATAAACTTTTAAAATAAAAAGAAAGGAAAACAGAGGTTCATTCTTATAAATATTGTATATCTTTTTAATTACCTCAGAGAAGAAATTAATGGCAGAACAATATGAGGTGTCCTCAAGTGAAAAATCTCAACAAAATACCCGAATTATAATTTCTATTCTTTTGAAACTTTGGTTTAACGGCATACAGATGTTACAAAAGACTTTGATTAGGATAAATAACCTTAGAGTGTAGCTATACCCCACCCCCAAGGGAGCTGATTTCCCCCCTTTCACTATGCAGGAAACCCTGCTTGCCCTTTCCTTACTCAACCTGTCCAAATCTAGTTGAGATGGCTTGGACACCAAACTTCTCCATCTCTCAGCTCTGGCAATCACCTCAACCCTTACACATCTCCTAAACTTATCCTTTACCCTTTGTGCTGTCCCTCAATCTTGGAAGATTGCCAAAGTTTCTCCCTCCTTAGGTGGTGTTACCATACCACTCCTTGCAACTTCTACCCTATCTCCTTCTCCCTTTCCTTGCCAAGCTGCAAGAGAAACTTGTCTACTCACGGCTTACCGATTTCCTCCTCCCTTCCAGCTTCCTCTCCCCTTACCAGTCTATTTTTTGGAAGCAGCATTCCACCACCACCTTAGGATCACTGACTCCATTGTCTGTTGGATGGATCAGTGGTACATCATGGTGGCCATTTTCATCAATCTGGCCAAAGCCTTTAGCTACTTTTGCATTACACTGAGCTGGAGCATTGCAGACTTGAATCGGCTTGATCTGATCCACTTGCACCGCTGCCCTTTTTTTCATGCTGCAGCTGTGCAGCATTCCCAATGGCTTTCAGCTGTTTTGATAGCATTTCCAATGGAGGGTTTATGAATAGGAGTGCACCATGCAGGCGAAGTGGCATTTTTACCAAGTATTAAAAGACGTCTGCACCAGTGCACTCTGCTCTGCATACCCAACAAACCAGGGAATGTGTTTGGCCGCAACAGAGCAGTTTGCAGCAGTCCAGCATCTTTTTACACTGCTGGATCTGCACCGGTGCAGTGGTGCAGATCCAGTAATGTAAAAGCCACTTTTGTCCCAGTGATTCATTCACTCCTTCTGTACACGGTGAATGTATCTGACCTCTTAGCCCCCTGCTGTTTTTTTTAAGCTGCATTCTGCCAGCCTCTCAGCTCCCCTGTTTTTTTTTTTCAATTTGGTTGTATCTCCTGTTACCAGGTGGGGAACCTCACACCTGGCATTCCCAAGGTTGCCCAGACTGGAAGGCCTGTAACTTGTCTGCTGTGGTGGGGCTCTGTGATGGGAGAGATTGAGATTATCCTGAGGCTCCAGCTGAGGTTTACACCTGGGGTATCATTCAGGAAGAGGTTCAGGTGCTTCACTATGCATCCAGGCCAAGGGACTTTTCCCATAGGTTTCCCCCAGAGGTGTGGCTGTGCAATGACATCAGTCCAGGTTGGGCACCCTAATGCACCTGATCTACAGTTGTCTACCATTGCAGCTTCTACTGATGAGTGGCCCGTACTCCACCATGATGGCTGGCACTATAAAATAGTGCAGTGCTGTGTCAATACAGATAACATGAAAGGACTGCTTCATGGACTTGGAGGCAAGGGTTGTGCAAGTTTGGCATGCTGTTCATTCACAAGTAATGTGGTGTC
Source organism: Neoceratodus forsteri (assembly GCA_016271365.2). NCBI lineage: Eukaryota > Metazoa > Chordata > Ceratodontiformes > Ceratodontidae > Neoceratodus > Neoceratodus forsteri. The sequence goes on along the minus strand of CM028137.1, from coordinate 622,177,852 downwards.
CTTTTTCTCACAGCAAAGGTGTTCAGGGCTCTGACCACTGTAGCCCTGAGAAAGATAGCTCCCTTTCTTCCCTTTCCTACAACTTTGCAGGTTTCATGTCATATTGGCTACTTTTTAACAGCGCCGACCACTACAATGAGTGCAAGTCACCGAAAACCGCAATGACGACTTGTACAATAGTGAAGTAAACAACAGCAAGAATTGGCTCCATGTTGAAAAACAAACACTTACAACAAGTTTTTTTTATGTGGGGCTTTGCCCCGGCACCCTCGATTATTAATATAATCAACTTCTGACACAGGACAAAAGTATAAAATAAAAAATACGGCAAAATGTTTTGCACACTACAAGCTCTGAACCCAGAGCCTTCTGTAGTAGTGGCATACACCCTACCACTGTGCTAGATGGCCAGCTCAAATTTTTCCCTCCCAGACTGACTTCCATTTCCTGTTTCCATCCTCACCTATCCCAGTAGTAAATAATCATGAGTGGTGCAGCCCTTTTATGCACAGTTAGTTATGTGATTCAAGTTTGATTATGCATACAAATGAAACATGAAAGAAAACAGTGATATAATCAAATCTTTCTGTAAGAGTCCAACTGTCTGCCAAACAGCACAACTTAACATTTCCAATAAATTTGTGTGGCCCCCCACATCACCATGTCTGGGTTTATATCACTACCTGGTGACTGTACGGGGACCACCTGGATGATGGTGTAGGTTTCATTCTTTCTCTGTGGTAGGGGGTTAGCCCAGATTAAATAAGAAATGGTGAAGTGGCTCCTGCCAGAGAAAATAAGTGGGACAGATATTGTGTGCGTTAACACCTCTTTGGATGCAATATCTACCCACCTTCCTACACTGGACTAGACCACCTCCTAAGGTCCAATAAGACAGTTGATACCTTCACTGATAAACACTCCAATCAGGTTATGCAAATGTGGCACCCACACAAAAGTAAAAATTCAACAAATTAAGAGGAAGGGGGTACTGTTAACTGTTGTACCCGGACAAGGAAGGGGAGGCTGATGATGGTTGTACTTTGGCTGATGGGGGGGGTTGGTGACTGTTGAACCTGGTCTGGGGTGGAGGGCATGTGACTGCTGTAGCCAGGGAGGGAAGTCAGGTGAGTGCTGTACCCAGGCCAGAGAGGGAGAGCTGGTGACTGTGTAGTGCCCCAGAGTCCTGGTGCCCGCCAGATTGGGGCAGCCAGGTGCTTTGGGGCTGGGGTAACAGGAAGGTGCCCCAGGGTGTAGGGAGGGGCCTCTAGCCAGGTATTCCCACCCACAAAATGTGAAGCCCCAGCAGGGCTCCATTTTAAAAATAAATATTTTTCCCCTGCTCATTTTTCCTGCCTGCAGCCCCTTCCCCCAGTTACCTCGCACCGGGCAACTGCTCTCGTGGTCCTGGTTATGAGGGAGTGCAGGCAGGGATGGGCTCATGAAGATTCTAAGACAGAATCCTCAGCCCTTTTTGAATGGCAAGAGCTGTTCAGTGTTTGGCAGGTAGGGCAGGAGCAGAAGAGGCAGTAGCAAGTGTGAGAAGGAATGCTACTCCGACTGGGGCCAGTTAAAATGGAAGGGGACTTACCTGACTGTTGTGCCTGGTCTGAGGATGGAAGGCAGGTGACTTCTGTACTCAGGGCAGAGAGGAAGGGCTGGTGACTGTTGTACCTGGGCTGTGGGTGAGTTGCTGGTGACTGCTGTACTCAGGCCAGGAGGGGAAGGAGGGTAATAAACAGCTGTACTTAGGCCTAGAATGGAAGGGCTGGTGACGTTTGTAATTGAGCCGGGGGGGGAGGCTGATGACTGCTGTACTTGGGCTAGGAAGGGAGGGAGGACTGGTGATGGTTGCACCTGGGTGGGGGGGCTGGTGAATGTTTTACCAGATCCGGGGAGAGCAGGCAGGTGACTACTACTAAGGCCTGGGAGTGGGGAGACAGACATCTTTGGCACCTCGGTCAAGAGTGGACCATCTAGGGTGGTCAGAAAACGGCCTCTGACCATAGCAGTTTGCCCCATCTCAGACATCTTTGGTGCCAGGGTCAAAAGTGGACTGTCTAGTGTGATTAGAAGAGGGCTTTCCACAGTAGCAGCTTGCCCCATCACAGACATCATTGTTGTCAGAGTCTATAGGCCAGAATCCCATAGTAATTGTGATGAGCTAGCTTGTTTAACTTACTCTTCTGTGACTTTACAGATCTTACTTCAACGGGGAGCTCTTGCAGCAGGCTATAACCATTAGGACTAATGCAGCAGGCCTTAGGACCCAGTGGGAAAAACTTAGCTAGCAGTACCAAGCGGGGACCGCCCCCTGATGTCTGCTCTGCCCTGATGTTGGTCACACTATAAAAGGGGCAGACCCTGACTCCTTCTCGGTTCTTTTCCCACCACAGACACGCTCTCATTGGGAAAGCCTTAGTGCATGCTACTGCAGTTCCAGTAAATTTTGTCAGAGTTTTTCTGTTTTTTCTTCTCTTTTGAACTGTTTTACGCCTTTTCTCCTTTCTTCTGATCTCCTTTTTGGCATATTTCTTCACCTCCATCAGTCTCGCCCTTTGGTTCCAAGAAGATGAATTGTGCCTGTGGCTGCCGAATTCCATCCAAGGACGGCCACCAGAAGTGCATCTTCTGTCTGGGCTCTGACCATGACAGTGCTGCCTGCAAAATCTGCAGAGACTTCACCAGCAGGACTCAAATCAGATGCCTGAAAGCCCACCTATTGGAACAGAAGATAGACGTCCTGAGAACCTCTGGGTTTGGGGCCTATAAACAACCCTCAATCGGACTGTTGCCCCCTTTGGGGCATGCAGTTGTATCCAAATGACTTCTGACCTACCTTCTTCCCCCTCATCCCTGATGCATCCAATCCATTGCCTTATGTAAATGGCTACTCCCCCTTCCTTCTTACCTTTTTCTCTGTACCGCCTGAATAATTTAAATCTTGGGATGGCCAAGTCCCAGTCATGGTTTTCGGTTGCCCATGTCTCAGTGATGGCTCCTTCTGCCTGCAGTGCCTGCAGCTCTGCCATCTTATTCCCCAGAGTCCTAGCATTTAGTGATACCACCCTCCACCCTGACCCTCCCCCAGCTGCCCCATTACTCTCCCCTCCACCCATCCTAGACAATGTAGGCCCTATCATTTTTATTGGGGGAGGTCCTTTCCTGATTCACTCCACCTCCCCAGCCCCCCCCACAGCTAGTTTAAATTATGTTTTTGGGAGATAAATTCCCTCAGTCTCTGCTTTAAAACCCCAAACCCTCCTTACTTAGCTGTAGCCTGTCCCCTTTATATAGATCTGGATTTTCCCATGTGTTGCCCAACTCCCCCACCCAGCCATACCCCATGGATTCACACCATTCTCTTAGCCTCTTGTTGAAGTCCATGATTCTGATTTTTTCTTCCCGTACTTGCCCTTGTCACTGGCAGAACTTCTGAGAATACCACAGTGCTTCCCTCCTGTCTGTATAGCTTCCACATTTCCCTGAAGCTGTCCTGAATCTCCTTTATCTGCTTTCCTTCCAGATCATTTGTTCCCAGGAGAACAATAATGTGTGGTCCTCCCCCGCCTTCTGTCCACACCTACCGATGTGGTGCTTCACCCTACCTGCTGTCATGCCAGATGCTGCTCTTCCTGGCATCTGTATCTATAACAAACAGCTAAACATCACACCTGTTCAACATTTCACATGTATTTATCCATGTAAATAAGCAAAAGGTGTGTTTTGTTACTGTAAATTACTAGACAGTGGCCCCCCATCTTGTTTTAGGTCATGTGACCCATGGCATCATGTCATTTGCCTATTCTATGGCTTGTCGTACATTATAACAACCTGGATAAGTATTTCTGTCTCCTTCCTGCCATTACTTCATGGATTTAGTGAGATATAGCACATACTGCCATAAAATTAGTCACAGCTGTGGTAGCGAGGTATGGTAGCCAATTTGACATAAACTGGGGGTGCAGTGTAATGTTCCAGATAAGAAATCACATCCAGGCACCTATATCTATTACAAACATTGAAACATCACACCTTTTCACCATTTCACATGTATTTATCCATGTAAATAAGCAAACGGTGTGTTTTGTTACTGTAAGTGACTAAAAAGTGGCCGCCATCTTGTTTGGGTCACATGACTCAAGACATCAAGTAATTTGCCCATTCTATCACTTATTTTACTCCTAGACAACCCTGACAAGTATTTCTGCCTATTAACTGCTATTACTTCATTTAGTGACATATAGCATATAGTGCCATAGGTGGTACATCCCAGGCCTGAACTGGTCACAGCCCTGGTAGTGAGGTATGGTACCCTATTTGAGATAAACTTGGTATGCAGTGCAATATTCCAAACCAGAAATTATATCCAGGCACCTGTATCTATACAAAAGAGCTAAACATCACACCTATTCAACATTTCACTTATATTTATCCATGTAAATAAGCAAAAGGTGTGTTCTTTTTACTGTAAATGACTATAAAGTGGCCACCATCTTGTTCTGGGTCATGTGACCTGAGGCATCAAGTCATTCCCCCATTCTATGGCTTGTTTTGCTCCTCAACAACCCTGACAAGTATTTCTGCCTATTTACTGCCATTATTTCATGGATTGAGTTACTTACAGCACATAGTGCCATAGGTAGTACACCTCAGACCTGAATTGGTCACAGCCAAGGTAGTGAGGTATGGTACCCTAGTTGAGATAAAATGGGGTTGCAGTGTAATATTCCAGGTCAGTAATTATATCCAGGTACCTGTATCTATAACAAATAGCTGAACATCACAGCTATTCAATATTTCACATGTATTTATCTATGTAAATAGCAAAATGTGTGTTTTGTTACTGTAAATGACAAGAATGTGGCTGCCATCTTGTTTTGGGTCATGTGACCCTGGGAATAAAGTCATTGGCCCATTTTATGTCTTGTTGTGCTCCTCAACTACCCTGACAAGTATTTCTGCCTATTTCCTGTCATTACTTCATTGATTTAGTAACATATAGCACATAGTGCCATACGTGGTACACCCCAGGCCTTAATTGGTCACAACCCTGGTAGTACCCTAGATACCCTAGATAAGGGTGATTGATTTAGTGACATATAGACAGGGCCCCTGGTGTTCTGCGGCAGAATTTTCTGATTTCTGCGGCAGGGCTCCTTGACTTCTGCGGCAGCATCTTCTGATTTCTGCGGCATGATTTATTCATTTCTCTGGCAGAATGCAGTCCTGTCATATAGCATGTAGTGCCATAAGTGGTACACCCCAGGCCTGAATTGGTCACAGCCCTGGGAGTGAGGCATGGTACCCTAGTTGAGATATAATGTGGGTGCAGTGTAATATTCCTGGTCAGTAATTATATCCAGGCACCTGTATCTATAACAAATAGCTGAACATCACACTTATTCAATATTTCACATATATTTATCTGTGTAAATAAGCACAAATTGTGTTTTGTTACTGTAAATGACAAGAATGTGGCCACCATCTTGTTTTGGATCATGTTACCCTAGGCATCAAGTCATTGGCCCATTCTATGTCTAGTTCTACTCCTCAACTACCCCAACAAATATTTCTGCCTATTTCCTGACATTACTGCATTGATTTTGTGACATATAGCACTTAGTGAGATAGGAGGTGCACCCAAGGGATGAATTGGTCACAGCCCTGGTAGTGAGGTATGGTACGCAATTTGAGATAAACAGGAGGTGCAGTGTAACATTCCAGATCAGTAATTATATCCAGGCACCGGTATCTACAATAAACACTAAACTTTACACCTATTCAGCATTTCACTTGTATTTATCCATGTAAATAAACAAAAGGTGAGTTTTGTCACTGTAACTGATTATAAAGTGGCCAGCATCTTGTTTTGGGTCATGGGACCCAAGGCATCAAGTCATTTGCACATTCTATAGCTTATTTTTCTCCTCAACAACCCTAACAAGTATTTCTGCCTATTTACTGCCATTACTTCATTGATTTAGTGACATATAGCACATAGTCCCATAGGTGGTACACCCCAGGCCTGAACTGGTCACAGCCCTAGAAGTGAGGTATGGTATGCTATTTGAGATAAACTGGGGGTGCAGTGTATCATTCCAGATCAGCAATTATATCCAGGCAGCTGTATCTATAACAAACAGCTAAACATCACACCTATTGAACATTTCACTTGTATTTATCTATGTAAATAATCAAAAGTTGTGTTTTGTCACTGCAAATGATTATAAAGTGGCCACCATCATGTTTTATGTCACGTGATCCAAGGCATCAAGTCATTTGCACATTCTATGGCTTATTTTACTCCTCAACAACCCTGACAAGTATTTCTGCCTATTTACTGCCATTACTTCATTGATATAGTGACATATAGCATATGGTGCCATAGATGGTAAACCACAGGTATGAACTGGTCACAGCTCTGTTAGTGTGGCATGGTACCCTAGGTGAGACAAAGTGAGGGTACAGTGTAATATTCCAGATCAGAAATTATATCCAGGCACCTGTATATGTAACAAGTAGCTGAACATCACACCTATTCAATATTTCATATGTATTTATCCATGTAAATATGTAAAAAGTGTGTTTTATTTCTGTAAGTGACTAAAGTGGCCACCATCTTGTTTTTGGTCATGTGACCCAAGGTATCAAGTTATTTGACCATTCTGTGGCTTATTTAACTCCTCAACTACCCTGATAAGTATTTCTGCCTATTTCCTTCCATTACTTCATTGATTTAGTGGCATAGCACAGAGTGCCATAGGTGGCACACCCCAGTCCTGAATTGGTCACAACCCTGGTAGTGAGGTTTGGTACCCTGTTTGAGATAAACTGGGGGTGCAGTGTAACATTCCGCATCAGAAAGTATATCAGGGAACCTGTATCTGTTCAAATAGCTTAACATCACACCTGTTCAATATTTTCACATGTATTTATTCATGTAAATAAGCAAAAATCATGTTTTGTTGCAGTTAATAACAAGAATGTGGCTGCCATCTTGTTTTGGGTCATGTGACCCTAGACATCAAGTCATTGGCCTATTTTGTGGCTTGTTTTACTCCTCAAGCAACCTGGCAAGTATTTCTGTACATATTTCTTACCATTACATCATGGGTTTAGTGACATGCAGAACATAGTGATATAGGCTATTCTCCACATGCCTGAATTGGGCCCAACACACATATTGAACAAAAAGCAACAATCCATGAAAAGGCATAATTTATTGTCATACTTGCATATTTTTTTATAAAACACATATTTTGCCACTAAACCTGTATCTTGAAATTTAGATGTTATACCTGAGTATTCGCTGGGGGTCATGGTGAGTGAGCTAGTAGTATTAGAGGGTATCATGGTGGCCGTCTTGGATTTGATCATGTGACAATTACATTGTTTCCATACTATCAACGTATGGCTAAATTAAAAGAATAATATGTTAGTAATTCAAAAATATAAAGTTTGTTGAGGTTTTGACTCAAAACAATACATGGAATACTTTCTCAAATCTTAATAGACCCAATTACAGGAAAATGCCTGACATTTATCATTATCCCATTGCCATTAATAGGGTTAAAAAATAAATAAATAAAAATAGGCAAAGAAAAATAACACAGCAATTCACTTTTTCATACAAGTACAAAAGGAAAGAAAACAAAAAGCACAGCTTAACAAGACATAAAGGCTATCTGCTAACATAACTCTGTGCCTGACCTCCAACAGAGATCTTGATGGGAGAACCACACAGGTCATCTCCCAATAACTATCTGTTTTAGTATTACAAGAGTACTCTTTTTATTGGGCTCAGATACCTCCTTGAGGCTGAAACTCCTCCCATTAAGTACATCATTTTATTCTTTACTTGTACTAATTTCATGTTTATTTATATTGCTGAACACATTAGTTTATTGGCACATAACAATAATCAACATCAACATGTATAATATGTGACAAATCGCATCAATACACCCTACATTATCCCCTAATTAGAACAAAAGTGGTGACATTATGCTGTACTCTGCATCTGTGCAGAAGGAGTTTTCTGTACAGCATATAACTCAGCTGTAGGCTGCTGCTCACTTCCTAAAGGGAGCCCAGCATAGCACAGGAACACACTGCAGCACAGAGTTTTTTTATGTCCCACAAGAAGAACTACCAAACTACCAAACAGCAGGTCAGGTAAGCAGTCTGCATCTTACCTTGCTTCATAAATGAACAAAGAGTCTGCTTAACAGCTGACAAACAGCACAAAGCTGTTTGAGTGAAAGTAAAACCAATAGCGGTTCAAAAAAGGGATTTTCCATAACTATCGGCGGGTTTTTCTTGAAAGGTTTACAAATCCTTTCCACATCACTTTACTCACTGCTGCACTGCCATTACCATTATAGCTGAGAACGAGGCAGTTTAGGCAGAGAGAATTCTTTAAAGCCATCTTAATACATGACTTAAGCTTTCCTGTCATCGGACTCAAGAGATGAGACTGGCATTTGAAATATAGAAGAAGGTCCCCACTGTAGCGAGCGGCCAACATGATATAGCGGGAAATAAGAAAAAGAAAGAACTAGAGGGTTTAGTTTAATGCTGTTGCGCAACAGACTGTATAGAAAAAGTAGAGGGGAACAGGAAAAGCAACCAGATATCTTGAGTCACGATACAGGTGGCATTGTTCTATACCATGGATAAATGGGGGGGGGGGTTATAAGAAGGCTATGTTGAAAATGTGGTGCAAAAATATTAATAAAACAACCAAGTTATGAGCCTACATTGGATTCTGTGAATGCAGGCTCATAACTTTGGTATTTTTCAATATTTTTACCCCAACTTTACAACATAGCCATATCTTTACAGCACATCCTGATTATGACGGCTGTCATTTTTCAAATTCTGGCCAAAATGTTTTTTTTTACATCCTGAAAGGTGATTTTGCGGTGCCTGCAAGAAATCACCCTTCAGCCAGGAGATGAATATTTTCTCTGCTCTTCTTCATGAGGTGGAGTCATAAAAATACTATGTTGGAAATTTGGTGTAAAAATATTAGAAAACAACAAAGTTATGAGCCTATGTTGAATGTTGCACATGTAGGCTCTTACGTTCGGTAATATTCTCTTTAAAGCACCTCATGAATGTTACAGCTGTCATTTTCAACTCCTGCCCAAAATGTGTGTTTGCATCCCAAAAGTTGATTTCTCAGTCTCCGAGCAAAATCACCTTTAAGCCTGGCGTTGAACATTTGTCTACCTGTCTTCATGAGGCAGGGTCATGACAAGGCTATGTTGAAAATGTGGTGCAAAAATATTACAAACAACACATTTATGAGCTTACGTTACATTTTGAAAATGCAGTCATGTAACTAGTAATTTACAATATTTTAACCCCACATTCCTCAGCTGCAGCCCTATCAGCTCTGCCCAGAGTTTGTTTATTTGGACACTACACCTATATTATGCATTTCTTGACCTGATTTTTTTCTTGTTAAGGAAACTTTGTTTGGTGTTGTTATTTTTGCCTGCTCCAGGGGGAGCAGCATCCTATGGGCTGGATCCTAAACTGCTCCAGAGCTCTGCTCCTACCATAGCATCTCACCTGACTCACCTACTGAACCTCATTTTCCTGCAGTGCTGTCCCTCAGTCCTGGAAGTTGAACAAAAGTTCTTCCACTCCACAAAGCAGGGGACCTTTCCACTCTGGCTAACATTTGGCCAATCTCCCTCCTCTCTTCCCTTGATAAGCTGCAAGAGAAGCTTGTCTATACCGGACACTTACATTTCTTTACTCCTCTGACTTCCTCTCACTGTTCCAGTCTTGATTCCAGAAGCATCACTCCACCATCTCCTCCCTGCTGCATGCAACTGATTCTATCGTCTGAGGGAAGGATCAAAGGCACCTTACAGCTGCCATTTTAATTGATCTGGCCAAGGTTTTTGGTGGGTGTCCCACTCACTGCTCCAAGATTGACTGAGTTCTGCTGGCATCTCAGCCCCTGCTGTTGACTGGTTCCATTCATACCTCTCATGCTGTTTGCATTCAGCTGAGGTTGGTAGTGCCCTGTCACCTATACTTCCCATCCAGGTGGGGGCTCTACTGGGCTCCATCCTGGGGCCCATCCTGTTTATCATCTTCCTTAATGATCTCCCCTTGGCTTGTGCCAATGGTCATTTCAACATGTCCCTCTACATAAGCAGTGGAAGGTCAACTCCAGCATGACTTCCACAGTGTCATGTGCTGGTTCCAGTTAAACCAATTCTAGATCAACAAACACACACACACACACACACACACACACATACACACACGAACTGTGTCCATCATCTTTGGCACCATCCAGAAACTGGCCAGATTCCAAACTCTCCCTAACTTCTCCACCTAGGCTAGCACCCATCAAAAAGTGGTTTGATCATTCAAATACCTCAGTGTGTGTGGCAAGACTTCAAACTTTACATCTCTGCCCATATTGATGCCATCTATGCCAAGCTCCACCCTAAACTTGGTGTCTTGTACTGCAGTAAATACCTTCTATCTCCAGAATTCCACAGTGATCTTGTCACCAAAATTGTGCTCCAAGTCTTTGACTATGCAGATGTGGTCCATGGTACCACTCCCTCCACATCCCTGGCCAGACTGGGAACCTTCTGCAACTCCTTTTGACACTTTGACAGCTCCTCCCTGTTACCCATCATTGCTCACTTTTTTCCTCATTATGCATTCTCTCCCTACAGTCATGTCACCCGAAACACTGTGCCTCATTAATTTCCAGATATTGACTTGGGTCCCTTCCATTGTACCTCTCATCACTCCTCTCCCTCATTCCCTCTTTATCCTGTGCCTTCTGCTCCAGGGATTCTTGTACATTTTTTTATTCCTCATTCCCACACCTCTGCTGGGCAATCAGCCTTTTTCTGTCATCTTCCATCACTTTGGAACCAACTCCCATCTTTATTCCACTTCACTGCCTTTCCTGACTCTCTCAGGTATCAGATGATACTCTTTCCATTCCCCCACTCCTGTTTTCCCCACAGCAGACTCATTCCCATGCTGCTGCCTCTAACCACGCTGTTGATGCAGTTGCAATGCCTGATTTGTTGATCGCTCATTTTACATTTGCAGTTGTTTTAATTCATGGTCTCGGATTGCACTTTTATTGTACTGTAACTCTTTGTCTATGCTATGTACTTCATATTTCCTTTCTCCTGCCCTGCATCACAGCTGGAAATGAGCTTGGGCTCAGTGTGCCTTTCTGGGTCACCAATATAAAAAATCACTCAATCAATCAACCAACCAACCAATTAATCAGTCATATGCTCTCTATATAACTGTGCAGTTTGATATATTTCATAACCTTCTTATGCTTCAACATTCTAAGCTGTACTATGTGACAGAAGCAGCACCCCCTGTAATTTATGTAATTAATTAGTTATTGATTGATTGATATTTTGTTGAATTGGAAAGAGGGTCTAGAAAATACTTCCCTTTTCAGCATCATTCCAAGAAGAGGGGGATATAGATGGCAACCAATACTAAACCAGGTAAAGCTATCAGTGAATTTTAGTACATAGGTGAAATCTGGCAAGGACACTGGGGAAATTCCCCTACTCTTGCTGCAGGGGCAGCTGAAGCACTGCAGGACAAATTGACCAAGTTCAGTATGAACTGAGGCATGGAGGAGATAGGAGGTGGCATGGAGGAGATGGAGGAAGTCAAGAATCTACCGAGTGCTATGAGAATGGAAGGTCTAGTTCAGGGGGCCAATGTCCCTGTTGGGGAGCCCTCTGTTTCTTCACTGGTTTTGTCTAGCTCTGTTCTAGATTTGGATAAAGTAAACCTTCAGAGGGAACTTGCATTAAAGAAAAAGCAATTGTTAGATTTGTTATCTGTGGCAGAGAAGGAGTTCATGGCAAGTAAGTTTCAGTTAGAAGAGGAACAAAAAAAAGAAAGAGATCGGCTGTTAGTCCATTACCTGGGGGTAGTAAACATTTACCATTGGAAGTGGCCTCTGAGCCATCTCTTCCCCTTTTGGATGTAACTCTTTCTGGTGTACAGGATCAGGTGGCTGATGTCATCTCAAAGATGCCAAATACAGATATCGAGTGAACCCCTGGGTCAGCCTTGCAAAGATCCAGGTAGGTCCCTTCTGGAGACCATTGGATCCCTGATCCTGTGATTCCTCTACTGGGTTCTCTGGAGAGTATGGCTGCATTCTCCCAAGAAGCTCCTAGTGTACCTATGCCATTGAGCACCATTTTTGTGGTTGCAAACCAGCCAGATAGTGACACAGTCATGATTACTGCTCCCCCCGGACTCAGAGTGGTATCATTCATTTTCAGTTTCTTCTAGGCCTATTGCTGTGGAGGCCCGAGAGTCTGGGTCAGCCAATTCCGAGGAAGTTCAAGCTGGCAGGCTTTTGGATAATTCTTCAGCCTCACAAGGTAGGATTTCTTCTGGAGATCCTGTACTGACTGAGATAGAGGGGCAGGAGGGGGATCATTCAGATAAGATGCCTCCTCGGACATATGCAGGTCTTTTTCATAAGCCTGCAGAAGCAGCAAGGAGACATTTTCTGGTACAACTCAGATAGAAGGGGAATGCACCTATAGTCCCAGATAGGATATGGGTGGGCAAGACTTTAATTAAGGATTCCATGGGTTTTTCACCTGCTGAAGTTTACACATGTATTCATGCCACTGGAGATCAAACTTATGATTTGAGTTGTTGCACTATGCAATCATTGGACAGATTTTGGAAATTGTATTATACATTTAAAGACTATGAAAATTGGATTGATTTTTTGGCCATTCCTATCACTAAACCTACTATTAAGACTGTTACAATCTTATTTCAAAATGAGGGAGTATGTATTAATGATATTATGTTTTGGCTGGAAAAAAAATGTACCATTATGGAACATCCAAAACCCATTATGGATGAAAATGGGTTTTGAAATGGTGGTTGGCTGTTTTGGGTTCAGCTCCTTTTTGGGGGGCCGTGATTGGGGGCTCTTGTTTTATGCAGGATAGCCTAATAGCTGCTATAGATGTGGAGCATTGGACCATTTAGACATAGATTGTGAGCAAATCAGATGCTTTCACTGTGGTTTATTGGGGCATACTGCTCCCCAGTGTAGTGCCTGCCCTTTTTGTAATGTATGTGGGGAAGAAGAACACTTCTTCCAGGACTGTCCTTGGGTGGCCCATAACACAGAGGGGGAGTCTGACCATGACTCATTTCTGAATAAAGCTAAACAGCATTTTGGTCACTATACTGGGCATTTTACAGAAGGTCCTTTCCCTACTTGAGGTCGAGGCCAAGGTCAAGGGTCAGGGTCAGGGGATAGGGCTAGACCCCAACGTACTAAAAGCAGGCCCACTGTGTCAGACACTGCAGCTGTACTTTCATCAGAGCCTTTTTTAGGTCGACCTCAGCCACAGCCACAATCTAGACAGGAGGAAATTGTGACCCATTATGTTACCCTACAGGGTTCTCCTTTGAGAATGGTGACTTTATCATCCTTTTTACTGAGCCAATAAATTAGCACATCTGTTTCCCCTGTTTCAGAAACCACTGCAACAGCTAGTTCTGGTCCTGCAGGTTTTTCCTCCTTTTCCTTGGTGGATGAGTTGAAGATGCCAGCGATAGAGGAAGGTTTCATACTCCCTTCAAAACCCATCTTAGAAGCAGAAAGAGGTATTGCCTATGAAGGGAATTTATCCGAAGCCTTCCCCCCCCCCCTTTGGAACCTGTATCTTCAGGTGTGCAACCCCCCAATCAAAAATTCCCAAGAAGCAGGTGAATATATCCAGTGGAAAACTGGTTTCTCTTCCTCCCTGATCCATTCTGCTTGAGGATTGCAAGTTTGAATGCGAATAGTGTTTTATCAACGAAAAAACCTTATGTTACTTTTGGGATTTTACAACAGCTGTCATGTGACTTGTTTTTTTTTTTTTGCAAGACACTAGGTTACACTCACTTGGAGATATAAACCAGATTTCTAAAGATTGGAAATGGGGTCCGTCCTTTTGGTCAGTGGGGGTAGATACTTGTAGTGGCAGAGGGAGAGCAAGGTTCAACTGCCTCAGCTATGGAGGCATGAACAGGGTGCAGCAAATGTCCTGAATCTTGTGGCAAAAGGCAGCATGGTGCAGCAGCCCTAACTGCAGAGGTATGGGGCTCTAGGGTACAGCAGGCCACAGCAGCCTCAACTGTGTAGAAAGGAGCAGGGTACAGCAGCCCTGTCTGTGTTGATGGGGGAGAGAGAACAGCACTATGCAGAAGTCTCAACTGTGGGGAAGGACACAAGGGGCATCAGGGTACAGCAGCCCTGACTGTGAGATGAGGTATATGTGCTACAGCAGCCCTACCCATTTGGGGCAATGCATGCAGGCAGCATGGTGCAGCAAAAGTCCCACCCCTGGTGGCTAGGGAAGCATGGTGCAGCAGCCCCAGCTGTGGAGGCAGGAGACCCTGGCACTCTAGGGCTCAGCACAGCAAAACAGCCCTGACTGTGGAGACAGGAACAGGGGGCAACAAGTAAAGCATCCCTGACTGTGAGGGTGGAGGACAGAGAGCGACAAGATGCAACAGCCCTGATTCTTTAGGCAGGGCAAGGAGGCAGCAGGGTGCACAATCCCTGAGTGTGTAGGAGAAGACAGTGGGCAGCAGGGTGCAGCAGTCTCGAATGTGAAGAAGAAGGAAGGGGGCTTTTGGGGCAGGGGACAGGTGGCAGTAGACTGCAGCTGCCTCAGCTGTGGGGCAGAGACATGGTGCATCTGGATGCCATATATTATTGCTAGTTATACATATACTGTACATTATGTGTTTTCACACAGAAACCACCAAAGGAATAAAATGTTTGGGTTCAGACAGTACATGTGCTTGAAATACTATAACAGAATGAGACAGGCACCAGTTTGTCAATCTGATACAAAAAATGTTTTTACATGAATGCATTTATGAAGGCTACATCAAAGACAAACTTTTTGTGAAGGAACAAAATTTGGATTTATTTCATATTCATTAAACATCCCTGTGTTATATAGTTAGAAATTAATCAGAGTTTTGATTAGACAGAACTGAGAGCTGTGATACAGACAAGATGATTTCTCCCAGAGAAAGACTTCCACTACTTCAGTTCAGCGCTGAAACTCAAACAATCAGCTTTTAAATGAAGAGAATGATACATTTTAAGCAGATCTATCTAAGCACAAACCAGAGACTGAGTTTTAAGAAACCTGGAGAGCTCAGCAGACCATTAACTCAACAGAGTGCTACTCTGATTGGGAATCTGAAACAGCAAGCTACTCCAAAATAATGTGATTGCTCTCTAAGCTTGGCTGAGAGGACAGAAATAACTCCACTGTTTTCATCCACTGTAGACCAAGTTAACAAATGCTGATTTAACCACAAAACCAAACAGCATGAAATTTTCGGGAAACACTAATCATGACAAAGGGACTTGAATTTCAGCTTTTGAAGCTTTTATTAAAAATACGTAAAAAACATTGTACATGAACTTTAAGTTTTCGCACTGCAGTGTACATGGCCAGATTTTTAGTCCAATACAAGTCTCTTGTGGCAACCTTTCCAGGCTATCCCTTTGACAAAGTCCACAGTCAGGACAGTTGCAATTTTGTTGAGGAACGAGGGCATTACTGTACAGGATGTTAAATACTGGCTATCACAGAAATGTGAAGTAACAGGGGATCCAGAACCATTTATTAACCAAGAAATGTTTTAGACTGAAAACTGGTGATTTAGAGTGAACCTTCACTATATGGCCTGCAACATCTACCGAGTGTGTTTTTTGGGGGGAGGGACAGAGCCCAGTGCTCTTACCCTAGGCAGCCAAAGACATGTTTTAGTTCTGGATTTGACAATCATCTAAGAAATGGCTGTGATAAGGTCCATTACAATTCTTGTTTGTTCTTGAGGCATGCTGATGCTCATTGCTCAAATGCTCTTTGTTGTAATCTGTGTGAAGAGGCAGGGCACTCCTATCTCATATGTCCATGGGCCACGCACGATACTCAGGAGGTGGATCAGCAGAATGCCTTTATTTGGAAAGCACAACAGGCTCAACAGCAGAAGCTGCATAAGGAGTTGGCAGCATCCTTGGCCCATGCCTCAGACATGGAGGACCCCCCCGAAAGCCTATTGCCTGATATCTTGCATCGCGTGGTTTCCCAAAGTCCTGACTGGCCTGTTTCCCCTGTATTACCACCAGCACTGCTTATTCTGGGGCCTCCTGCACCACAACCACTGAAGATGCCCAGCCTACAGACACATTTGGACTGTCAGGAACTTATGGAAACTCGGGACCTGCCACCCAATGAGTTGGTGGTGGTGATTCGCAAATGATCACTTTGACTGAATAAACAGCCCATACCTTTCTTAAAGTTACCACCCAAAGGTCTCCCGATTTCTTTACACAACAGGTTTGATCAACTGGAAAAAGAGTAACTGGACTGATGCCAGCCAGACATCTGTGGCATCCTCGCACCAATCTTCCAAGTCGATTGTTTCAACAGACACTGAGGAGGAGATGGTCCAGAAGTCGGTTAAGTCCAAAATTTGCATGAAATGTACGATGACTACAAGAAGTGCCAAGGCTCAATGTCAGAAAGATAATCCTTGAGAATTTTGTCTTGTGCCCCCCTTGGATTTTTCTCATGGCTCCCAACCTACAAATTGCCATTAGTGTTCGCATTTGTGCTTGTATTTTGTGGCACCGTTACCATTTTAGTTTGCGTTTCCGCCAATGTTAGCATTACAGTTAGCTTTACCATTTGGATTTGTGTTAGCATTTGCGTTATGGTCTCCACTTGCAGCACTGCTAGCATTACCATTACCATTTGCATTTGCACTTGCGTTTGCTTTACCATTTCCATTTGCATTTATGTTTGTGTCACTGTTATGCTTACCATTAGCGTTTTGCATTTACATTACCAGTTTCATTACTGTTTGCAGTTGCATTTGTGTTACCATAACCATTAGCATTTGCATTTGCATTCACGTTTGCATTGGCGTTACTGTTACCATTAGCGTTTGAGTTTGCATCACTGTCAGCGTTACTGTTAGCATTTGCATTTGTGTTTGGGTCACTGTTGGCATTATCATTAGCATTTGCATTTCCAGTACTATTACCATTTGTGATAGCTTTACCATTAACATTAGCATATGCATTTGCACTTGTGTTACCGTTACTGTTATTCTTACCATTAGCGTTACCGATAGTGTTACCTTTGGCATTACCATTACCATTAGCATTACCATTGGTGTTAGCATTAACATTACTGTTAGGGTGCTTACACACACATGGGCAGCATGGTGGGAGGATGAGGCCCCTCCCACCACATACCATTCACTATTTATAGTGCACATTCTCAAAAAGAAGGGAAATTCATGGCAAAAAAACTCCACCCCCACCAACAGGCATTGGGGTGTGCGTTGAGGTCATCATGCCTATCTCTCACCCCATTCTCCTATACTGCACCACCTCAGCTTCTTTACAGATGGAATGTGGTGAGAGTTAGACACGATGACCCCAACGCACACCCCAATGCCTGTTGGTGGGGATGAGATGATAGGGATCGTAACCCTAACATCAAATTTCCTTGTCTTTGTCTCTGTGGAACAACCCTAATTGATGCATTAATGGAGTTTTTTTTGCCATGAATATATGTGTGTGTATATATATTCATTGCAAAAAATCTTAGTTTTACAAAACCAGTTAGGGTTTCCATTACACCTTTAAAAGTATGGAAATTCAATGTTAGGGTTAATATGTGTATCAGCACAACAACACCAATCTCTGCAAATATTAGAAACAAACAGTTATTTGATATATTCCTTGGTGTCCTTCCACCTAACTCATACACCATTTGAGCTGTTAATCATGTGGTATAGAGCAACATATCTGTATGGTGTATGAGTTAGGTGGAAGGACACCAAGGAATATATCAAATAACTATTTTGTTCTAATGTTTGCAGAGATTGGTGTTGTTGTGCTGATACATGTATTAACCCTAACATTGAATTTCCATACTTTTAAAGGTGTAATGGAATGGAAACCCTAACTGGTTTTGTAAAACGGAGTTGTTTGCAATGAATTTCCTTACTTTTTGAGATTGGTGTGTTACAAAATCACAACAAATATTCATAAGTTTGTCTTTTTTTACGCATTGTGACCCCAAATTTTTGACATAGCCTTATTATCACCCCACCGCCTAACCATCATACAGTAGGTGTAAATTTCTTAATCCATAGCAAAATGCCATTCTGTGCCACAGCTGTGGAAACACATTTTGGACAGGATGTGAGAAACAACAGCTGTAGTATTCATGAGGTGCTGTGAAGAAATGGCTATGTTTAAACTTTGGAGTGAAAATATAAATGATTGGCAGTTACATGCATGCATAGGAAAATGTCATTGATTACGTGTAGCTTAGGCATTCTTTGTTACTTTTGCTCCAAAATTTCAGCATTGCCTTTTTGGGACCATATGATATGAACACTGTCACTGTCATTTCGTTGCTCAATTCCGAAAGGTGATTTTGCACATCAACTGCACCATTCCACACCATAGGTGCCAAAGCATATTTTGGGCAGGATGTGAGAAATGCAGCTGTACTGTTCATGAGGTGGTGTGAAAAGTGGCTATGTTGAAAACTTGGAGTGAAAATATAAATTGGCAAAGTTATATGTGTGTGAAGGAAAATTTCAATGATGATGCATAACTAAGGCATTCTGGGGTATTTTTATAACTGATTTTCCACGTGGGCTTTTTAGGACCCCACTTCATGCACAATGGCATTTCCATTTTATTGCTCCATCCCAAAAGGTGATTTCTTTCAGCCACAGTGAAATCATCTTTCAAGACAAAGTAACAAAATGACAGTGCCAGTGTTCATGAGGAGGGGTCCCAAAAAGTCAATGTTGAAAATTTGATTCATGTCAGAGGGTGTAGACAGAATGAGAAGAGACCTGCAAAAGCCTGCAGAAGCTTGACAAATGATCAAGGGTTTGGCAGTTGCAATTCAATGCAAAGAAATCCATGATAATGCATATGGGGCACAAAAACCCTGGAACAACATATAATTTGGGGGGGGTGAGGATATAGTATGCACCAAGCAGGAAAGGGACCTTGGGGTTACCATCTCTGATGACCTCAAGGCAGGGAAACAGTGTGACACAGCATCAGGTAAAGTAAAAAGGATGCTGGGATGCATAGGAAGGGGCATCACCAGCAGGAAAAGGGAGGTGATAATTTCAATACACAAGACACTAGTGAGGCCCCACCTGGAGTACAATATGCAGTTCTGGAGAACTTAACTATGCAAAGACATAGACAGGGTAGAGAAGGTTCAGAGGAGAGCAACAAAGATGGTACAGTAATTGCATAACAAGTCCTATGAGGACAGGCTGAAGGATCTGAATATGTACTCACTGGAGGAGAGGAGAGAGAGAGAGTGGATGTGATAGAGACATACAAGTACCTTACAAGGAGGAACAGGCTGCAGGAATGCACTATTTTCCAGTGAAAAAGATGTTCCAGAACTGTAGGGCATGGGATGAAGTTGAAGGGAGGGCAATTCAGATGAAACATGAAGAAGAATTTCTTCACAGGAAGGGTGGTGGACAAGTGGAACACCCTGCCAGAGGATGTGGTGGGGGCTGAAACAATCACGGGATTTGAGAATGCATGGGATAAACATAAAGACATTCTGGAGGTCAGAGGTAAGGGGCAACAGACTTCTAAGAAAATATGAAGTGAACTTACAGGCTCAACTGGTCAGACTGGGTGGGCCATAGACCCTTATCTGCCAACAGTGTCTATGTATCTATGTAAAATACCTACAAATGGCTGATATATTAACATACAGAATGTACAAAATGCCATTGACTGCCTCTATATGGCATTTACCTTAATTCTTCAGTTCACTGTTTGACTTTGAAGAGTGCAGACGTGTCCCTGTCCACAGAAGATGACAGCTGCCAACCTCAGTTGGTAAGTATAGGGCAAGTGGGTGCGGGGTGGTTGGTTGCTCAGTGGGAGGGTCAGGATGAGAGAGGGGGATGTGGAAACAATAAGAGACCTGTTTTTACAGGAGTTTAAAAAATGATGCTGTGGACTGTTTTCTTTTTTCATAGGAACAGTAGAACCATTTCTCATAGCACTGGGGATGGGTTACCCAGTATCCCACACTGCTCTGGAGGGGTACAACATAACTGGGTACATTATACACATTTGGAGTGGGCTCCCTAGAATCACACATTGTTGGTAGGGGTGAGTGTAGTGCTGACATGTGGACTGGGCACCCAGCTGGTGGCAAAACCATTACATACATATTTCAAGACACTGGAAGTGGGTTCCACGTTGTCCCATTTTGGGGAGAGTGGTGCTTTATCTGGGACACTGGGAGTGAGCTCCACCATGTCCTACTGTGCTGGTGGGGGTGGGGGTGAGGGGAATAAGATATTGAAATAGCAAAAAGCACAAAAGACATTAGCTCAATGGCATAAAACGTTTAGCCTTCAAGCATGAGGTGCACTTACCAGGGTGTTAAACTCATTTGAAAAGCACTGAGCTGGAAAATCAGTAAAAAGGTCAGCAGTTCATTCAGTCCTATAGTAAGTTTAAATCTCAGTTCACAGTGCTGCAGAAAACAAAGCCTGGTAGATCACCCCAGAGTGGAGATTATGTATTAAAAAGAAAACTCTAGGGGGTTTATGCAGCTTGGGGTGGGTTTCTGGGAGCTGTAGACTAGGTATGGTTGGCTGACTGTTGGTTCCTGTTCCCCGCTGTCTTAGTTCTGTCTACCAAAAGGGATTTAGTACTGCAAAACAGCATCCTTGTTCAGTGCAGAATCACTTTCCATAGGGCTCATACAAAGCAGAATCTTAGTTCAAAGCAGAATCCTAGTTCGTAGCAGAAACCTAGGTTGAAGCACAATCCTGGTTTGAATCAGAATCCTACTTCAAAGCAGAATCCTAGTTTGAAGCAGAATCCTAGTTCGAAGCAGAATCCAGTGTTGTGTGAGACATTTATTTTTCTTCATAGGAAATAATGGGAAATTCAACATGTCAAAATTTATATTTTCCCACCAAATCATTAAAAGGCACATCTGTGAGGCCATGGCTTTCTACTCCGAAAATGTAAGCCCAGAAGCTAAAGCTGTGTCTGAGATACAGGTGGACAAAAAAAGTGCCAAACCCTCAAACCTTTATTTTTAACACTCTGTATCTCGGAAATGGCTAAAGCTATTAAGATAAAATGTGTCACTTATAAACACCTCTCCAGGTTAATTATACATGCCAAATTTAGTAGAAATCACTTTAACCATTACAAAGGTATTGAGATCCAAATCTTGCCCTTTAACATTAATAAACAAAAATAGCAAAACACTCAAATTCTTTTTTTTTAACACTATGTATCTCAGAAATAGAACAAGGGATTCAAACCAAACTTGTCAAGTCAAGAGACCTGTGCACTAGGCTGAATCTTCTCAAATTTCCTGCAAATCTGTTGGAGTGTTGCAAAGTTATTCAGGTGCAAAGTATACAAAACTGGATGACAGGGTGTGAAAATCACTTTCACTTTTACATCTATTTACTTCCATAGGAAATAATAGGAAATTCAACATGTCATAACTTTGAAACAAATTTATATTTTCCTACCAAATCTTCATAAGGCACATCTGTGAGGCCAATTCTTTCTAAACTGAAAATTTCAGCCCAGCACCCAAAGCTGTTTTAGAGATACAGGTGACCACAAAAACAGCAAAAACCAGGGAAATCTCTGCATTTTCAACACTTTATATCTCAACAATCTCAAAAGAGATTCAAACCAAATTTGGTCCATCAAAAGACCTACTATAGCTGATGATGCATGCCAAATTTCAGGAAAATCTGAGAAACCAATTTAAAGTTATTAACCAGGAAAAATTGTCCTTTAACATTAAACACTCCTACAAACCCTAATTATACTGACCCTACCGGGCCAGTATAATATATCTAGATACAGATATATATATATATTCTATGCAAAAAAACTGTGTTAATGCATCATTTAGGGTTGAAATGCAAAAAGTCAGGAAATGAGACCTTTAGGGTTGGCCTCTACCCCCTCATACCATGTACCCCCATCCTCCACAGACTGATAGATGCCGGGGTGAGTCATTAAGGTTGTGAGGCCCAAATCTCACCCCATTCCATGTGTAAGCATGTTGACATGCCACAGTAAAGAAGAATGGGATGAGATTTAGGCTTCACAACCCTAATGACACACCCTGGCATCTGTCAGCCTGTGGAGGTTGGGGGGGTACATGGTATGGGAGGGTAGGGGCCAACCTTAAGGGTCTTGTTTCCTGACTTTTTGTGCTTCAACCCTAAGTGATGCATTAGCACAGTTTTTTTTGCATATAATTTCCTTACTTTTTGAAAATGTATAATATAAGTACTAAGGAACACATATTGGTGGGAGCACAGGCCGCAAGGGCACCACACTCCCAGCAAGCCACCCATCAGTGCATGACAGCAAAATCAGTACAGTTCCAGAAATGTATGTCCCAGTTACACAAAAATGATCACAGTCAAAGATCTAAGAAGAATCTTTCTACATCCCAAAATGCAGGAAAATCACACAAATGTTTGAAAAAGTATTAAAGCAAAATGAATGAAATTTTCAAATTTCACAGTGGCATAATACTGCACACCTGTAAGTGTAGGACAGAAAAGCAGCAAAACACACCTCCTTGACACTAGGACCACCTACCATACAAACAGCAAGTCAACAGCACCATGCATAATGCTATAGGAAAAAACGTTAACTACATCACTGAATATTTCCGCAACAAATTATTTTTTCAGCACTAAAACAACATAATTCATATCTGTAGGATGTCATCTCAACACCCTCAAAATTTCAAGTTAAAAGACCAAACTGTTCAAGAGAGATTTAATTTTAAAGTTTTTACACCTTTAAAAATTCTTCAATCGCGAGGCTGCAAAATAATCAGTTGTGATCAAAGATGATTTTTGACCATGAGGGGACATCTGGTCTTCCCAAATTTAGGCTATCCGGTCTTCCCCAAGGACATCTGGTCATGAAAATCTGGCTATCTGGTCGTCCTATGGTGAAATAAGCTTGCGATCAAAAACAATGTTGCGACCAAAGAATTTACAGGCTCGCAATCAAAGATCGTTAGCAAGCTGCAATCAAAGAATTTCAAACAGTAAATCTAAATTTTTTGAGACAAGTTCAGGAAACCAGAGGCATGGGTCGATAGAGAGAAGCCCCCTGAGCAAAACTCATCATAGTTTTACTTCAGAAATCACCCCTGAGCTGAGATATTTGTTTTTTTTAGCAACCTCAAACTGAAAACAAGCAGGCATCTGTAGCCAATGATAAATTTCTCATGATCAAAGATTCTTTGATCACGAGCCTGAAAATTCTTTGTTCGTGAGTATTGACTAGATGGCGAAAACCCCATTCTCCTTTTGCAAAATAACCATATAAATCTTCCCATAGACCTATAATGGGAGCTGAAAAGTTTAATAAGTTTTGAATGTATTAATATTTTTTCACTAAACAAAAAGTGGCATGTTCCTTCACCCAAGCTCTTTCTACTTGCCAAGTTTTGGACCAGCAGACCACACAATGGCTGTGCAGCACCATGGACAAAATCCAAAAAACTGCCCACAAAACTGGCAAAAAGTGCATTTTTGAGCATCTCACTGCATAAAAACCATATGTCTGACCAAAATGCAACTTGGCAATTCAAGAGATCTACCATGCCCCACTGTGCATACCAACGTTCGTGCAAATCCATTGAACGGATCTAAAGTTACTAACAAGCACAACTTCAGATTTAACGTAGAAGTGCCTACTCAACCCTAAATATAAGGGTGCGACTGTGCGCTATAAGATATATATATATATATATATATGTGTGTGTGTGTGTGTGTATCTATCTATCGATATATATATATATATATATATATATATATATATATATATATATCTGTGTGTGTGTGTGTGTGTGTGTGTGTATATATATATATATTTATATATATATACTGTATATATACCCTTTAGCTTAGGATTGCAAGTCCACATCTATGTTAAACCCCAAATTTTGCACTTTAATAACTTTGCAACCATTCATCAGATGTGCTTGAAGTTTTGCATGTGCAGTCTGGTACCATAGATCTCTGGATCTGGCAAGTTGCATTGTGGTCAGATGTGCAGTTGCGGAGCTGCAGAATGCCAAGAAATGTGAAAAATCCTCACATTTTGGCAAATTCTTTGCTTTGGGCTATAGTGCAAATGATTTGGAGGATGGGTTCAAAATTTTAATGGCATCTGGGGTCTGGGTCACTGATGTGCATTTCGAAGGTTTGGTGAAAAAATGTTAATCCATTCAAAAGTTATTAAAGTTTTAAGTTTACCTTTGTAGCTGATGGGGGAAAATATATGCCCAGCTAAAGCACTTTTTGCTTTTGTGAAAGGACTTTCTATTTTCGCAAATGGCTTTTGTAATGTCACAAATACGTCCTACTGTTTTTAGTTAGTGATGACTAAAAATCACTGTAATTCAAAACAATACTGCCCGTTGGTAAGCACCAACAGTTAAGTTTACCTAATTGGGTAGTGAGGAACAGGATCCTTACATTAGTTTTTAAAAATACTGGCTTGAAATATGTTTTTCTCAATTTTTCCATTGCAAGTGCTGCAAATTTGCGAAAGTACATTTGTGAAACTTTAGCAAATTTATAAGGTTTTACAATCGTACTTTCACAAATTTGTGAAAGCTTTTGAGAAACTTTCACAAAATTTGCTAAACGTTCACAAATTTGTGAACATACTCCCCCCAAAAAACAGTTTCTTTGCCACTTAATAGCAAACGAACAGTAAGGACTTCTGGGCTGAAATTTACAGGGTATGAAGGCCTTGCACCACAGATGCGCCTTTTGCTGGTTTGGTGAAAACATTTGCTGTACATTGTTTCTATAATTATAGCATTCTGAAGTTTCAAAATCTTCCACAGGATAACATTGTGGCTGGCACACTACCTTTTGGCACCTATATTTTGAAAACGGTTCAAAATATGGATTTTTCGCTAAGTGCAGCTTAGTACACCTTTAGGTGTACTAAGCACGTATGCAGGCTGCCAGTTCAAGATTACATCTGCAGTGGAATTTTTCCAAAGTCCCTATGGTTACCGAGATATTGCCACATTTGCAGCACAAAGAGTTCTTGGAGTGTCTCTAGGCTTATGTAATGTCTCTATATTTATGGGGAGATGGGAGTGCATGGCCCTCACTGGGCCCTGTACTCCCATACAGTATATGGAAACCATTATGCAACAAAGGGACTGTAGAGCCCTCCATTATACAATACTGAGGAAGCTGAGAGTTCATTACAATGTCTCTACAGTTATGTACAGTCCAGACCCTGTGCTCCCTCATGAAAATCAGAGACAATTATATATGCATGCACAATGTTAGCTGATGGCCCAGAGTGCCCTGCACTTCCATAACCACATATGGGTAACATTACACTTTCTCAAAAAGAAGGGAAATTCATTGCCCAAAACTCTGTTAATGTATCAGTTAGGGTTTCTATTACAGCGACAAACAAAGAAACATAGAAACATAGACTTTGATTGCAGATAAGGACCACTTGACCCATTGACTCCTACCTAGTCTGCCCATTTCCCTACCTATTGCATAAGATGCAGATCCTGGTTAACCAACAGCCTACTTTCTCCTACTCCCCCAGTAGAATTGCCTGATGCCTGTCACATGCATTCTTGAATTCCCCCACAGTTTGGGACCCGAGGACCTCCTCAGGAAGGCTGGTCAATGAGTCCACCACCCTCTCCATGAAAAAATACTTCCTCATGTTGCTCCTGAGCCATCCGTCCTCCCGTCTTCAAATTGTTCACACTTGTTCTTACACATTTCTTTTTCTGACAGATGCTACCCTCTTGGACTTTGTTGATTCCCTTGAGGTCCTTGAAAGTTTCTATTGTTCTCCCCCCTCACTCCTTTCCTCAAGGGAATACATATTAAGCTCTTTTAGTCTGTCTTTGTATGGCTTCTGGTGCAGACTCTGCACCATTTTAGTAGCCCTCCTCTGGATTGCCTCCATCCTGTCTATATCCTTGTGGAGATTGGATCTCCAGAACTGCATGCAGTACTGCAGATGGGGTCTCACCAATTGTGTGTTCAGAGGGATGACAATATCCTGTTTTATACTGGTGATGCCTCTCCCTATGCATCCCAGTATCCCCCTAGCCCTCCTTACTGCCTTCTCACATTGCTTGCTTACCTGTCGGTTCCCTTTCCATTTTTGTTGTTGTCAGTACCCTTCCCAATTTTTTACTCTTCCCCTGATTTTTGTTTCCCAGGTGCATTACTTTGTACTTCTTTGCATTGAATGTAAGCTGCCATACTTTTGACCATTCCTCCAACCTTGTCAAGTCCCTTCTTATCCTTTCCACCCCCCTTGTGTATCAACCCTGTTGCAGATCTTTGTGTCATCTGCAATGAGGTATACTTTTCTTTCCAGTCCTTCTGCAATGTCACCTATAATGACATTAAAGAGGACCAGTCCTAGTACTGAACCCTGCAGTACACTGCTAGTAACCCCCCTTTCTTTGAAGTGGAATCCGTTTACTATTCCCCTCTGTGTAACGTTGCCCAACCAATTCTTTACCCCTGCTACCACCCTGGGACCCACTCCCAGGCTGGCTAACTTGTTTATTAATCTATTATGTGGGACTGTGTCAAATGCCTTGCTAAAGTCTAGGTAGGCCATGTCCACAGCCCCACCCTGGTCTGCTACTTTGGTCACCGAGTCAAAGAAAGCTGTTACATTAGTATGACATGACCTTCTTGCTGTGAATTCATACTGCCTTGGGTCCTGTGCCCTGCTGACCTTGAGATACTCAACAATTCTTTCTTTCGGAAGTGATGCCATCATTTTCCCTACCACTGAGGTCAAACATAACAGGTCTGTAGTTTCCTGTCTCTGCCTTGCTCCCACTTTTCTGAAGGGGAATCACATCCGCCATCCTCCAGTTCTCAGATACCATACCATCCTCCCATGATTTGTTAAAAAGAATGGTCAATGGTATCACTAGTACTCCCCTTATTTCTTTTAGAATTCTGTGGTGTATCCAAGTCATGCCCTATGGCTTTGTCCACCTTCAGTTTTAGGAGTTCTTTCAGTACCCTTTCTTCTGTGAATGGACTGGTATCAACCCACCTCTCCAGAGTGCTTCAATTGTTTTGTTTATGTACCTCCCCTTCATATTCTTTTGTGAATACTGAGAAGTATTCATTCAGTATCTCTGCTTTGTCACTGTCCCCCTTTGACCACCCCTTCCTTTTATTAAGCCTCACTTTCCCTCCCCTGGTCTTTCTTCGCTCCCTAATGTACCTATAAAAGGCTTTGTCTCCGTTCTTAACTAAGCTGGCTATCTTTTCCTCAGTTTGTGCCTTTGCTATTTTGACTGCCTTCCCCACTTATTTCTGCTTTAACTAGTACAGTTTACTGTCCTGCTCCTTCTTTATTTCCTTATACTTCCTGAATGCTATCTTTTTTCCCTAACCTTCCCCACCACCTCTTCTGAAAAACCACTATGGTTCTCAAATCTACGATGCCGGTTCGACAACAGTTTCGTCACCCAGCATCCCAGCAATGGGATTTATGTTGACTGCAAGTTGCAGTCAACATAAATCTGTCTCCCAGTACTGTTTTTTTTTTTTTTTTATCAGGGGGCTTCGCCCAAGTTATAGTTGATTCGGGAAGGGGGTGCAGAACCAGGAGGTAGTGTGCCACTGTCTCAGGCACACCAACACAGTGACTTGTCAGCAAACTGTCGGTTTTGTCAACAGCAACGTAGGTCACTATGTTGGTGTCACTGCTGAGGGGGGCTTACCATTTCTTTCCTTCGTTTTGTTTTATTTGCTTCACACAAAGGCTTGTTGCCTCTGTGATGGCAGTTTTGATTTTTCCCCATTGTTCCTCCACTCCTCCTTCTTGCACATTTGCTAGTACTTTTCTGAGGCACTGTCCCATTTTGCCAAAGTCAGACCTTCTAAAGTCCAATACCCTTGCTTTTGTATAGCTTGACTCTACAGCTGTGTTTTTCATGAGCCACACTGTCTGTTGGTCGCTTATTCCCAGATGGCTACCCGCTTCTAAATCTGAGATCCTCTCTCATTCCCCATTTGAGAGTACCAAGTCTAAGACTGGTCTCTCCCAAATGGATTATAACACTAGCTGCCTGAGGCATGCCCCCTGTGGGGCATCAAGAATGACCCTGCTCTTGGATGTTGTTGCAGCAAAGGTGCTCCAGTTAACATCTGGCATATTCAGGTCCCCCATCAACAATATCCCTCTTTTTTCTGCCATTTTAGGGATGCCTTCTATCATTTCCTTGTCCATTTCCTCCCCCTGAGATTGGGGTCTGTATACAAGCCCCATGCGGACTGTGGTGCCATTTTCTGTCTCCGTGGTGACCTACAGTCCCTCCTCTCCTCCCTGTTTATCCTTTAGTTCTTTTGCTTTGATCTCTTCCCTTATGTAGAGCTACTCCTCCTCCTCTTTTACCCTCCCTGTCCCTCCCGTGGATTGTGTACCCTGGTATGTTGACATCCCAGTCATGGTTCTCTGTGTACCATGTTTCTGTGACTGCCACAACATCCATGTGTCCCTCTTCCCTCAAGGCCACTAGTTCAGGGAGCTTGTTACCCAGACTATGGGCATTGGTACTCTTTGCCTTCCATTTTGTGATGGCCTTACCCCTTTTAGCCCCATACCTGTCCTTACTGCCTTTGCCTTTTCTCCATTTACCCCTGTCCTGCTCCCTGTTAACTTTTCTACCTTGGTGTTTACCTCACTAATTACCCTGTTTTGTGGGGAGGCTGGGATTTCCCTGCTTATTTTCAATGCCTCCCCCCTTGGTTAGTTTAAATGCTTGTCAATGAAGCATTTAAACCTATCACCTCAGATCCTGGTTCCCCTCCATGAGAAATGCAGACCATCATGCCAGTATAGGCCTGCATCCCACCAAGTGGACCCCCAGTCCCCAATAAAGCCAAATCCCTGAGCTCTGCACCAGATTTTTAATCATTCTTTGACTCCCAAGATGCAGAATACCCTAACCTCACCCATGCCATAGACAGGCAGCACCTCTGAAAAGGTTATCTTGCATGCTACATGTCTAAGATACCTCCCCAACTTCACAAACTTCTCCTGCACTGCTCTGATCCCATTTCCAGCCAGATCATTTGTTCTTATGTAGACAAAGACATCCAGCTCTGCCTACCATGCACCTGCTCCCATGATCAAGAAGATTCACTTCCTGTCCCTCCAAGCCTTGATGCCAGGCAGGCACCTTTCCTCCCTCTCTCCTCCCTCCTAAAAGTTCTACCCCCCTAACAATTGAGTCCCCTACCAGGAGTTGCTTCTTTTCCCTGTGGGGCCTCATGTAACCCTCCTGTGGGTCTCCTAATGTGGAGTTTCCCAGCATCCTTCTTGGTCTTCACTGCAGGTGCCTCCATAGAGGAACCATGCTCCACCAGAATGCCATATGAATTGTAGAGAAGTACAACTGGAGGGATGTGCCTCTGGTCCACCACCCTCACCCTCCCTGAACCCACTGTGGTATGA
The DNA here is from genome assembly GCA_016271365.2 of Neoceratodus forsteri. NCBI lineage: Eukaryota > Metazoa > Chordata > Ceratodontiformes > Ceratodontidae > Neoceratodus > Neoceratodus forsteri. The sequence goes on along the minus strand of CM028137.1, from coordinate 622,148,178 downwards.
CCGCTCCTCTTTCTTGGCAACCTCTGAGGCAGAGGTGGTGGCCCTGTTGGTTCCTGGGTGGGGAAAGAGATTTCTTAAATCCTCATCAGGTCAACCTGGAGACAGACAGCCACCTGCCTCAGACCAGAGACGTGCCTGCAAATAAGGCAGCATTTCAGCCACCAGAATGTATCCCGGAAGACTGCTGCCCAACAGCCATTGCATTGCACCACTCCCCACATGTCTTTCTCCCTTCCTGTTTAAAGATTGGAAATTTGATATTAGGGTTATCAACCCTACCCCCACCCCACCCCCACTCTCCACACACCAACAGGCATCAGGGTATGCCTTGGGGTCATCAGGCCTAACTCTCACCCCATTCTCCTATACTGTACCCTCTCAGCTTCCTACAAATGGAACTGGGTGAGAGTTAGGCCCGATGACCCCAAGCCACATCCCAATGCCTGTTGATGTGTGGAGAGTGGGGGGGGGGTATCGTTGGTAACCCTAACATCAAATTTCCAATTTGTTCTCATTGTAACAGAAACCCTAACTGATGCATTAATAGAGATTTTTTACAATGAATATGTATAAAGTGTGTATATGTTTATATACTACTGTGTATATATATATATATATATATATATATATATATAGAGGCAAAAACTCTGTTTAATGCATTAGTTAGGGTTGTTCCACAACAACAAAGTGAGGAAATTGATTGTTAGGGGTTGAAAGCCCGCTTGGACCCCGCCCACACCCCTAACGGCATCAGGGTGCGCATTGGGGTTGCGGCCCTAACTCTCACCCCATCAGATGTGTGAAGAAGCAGAGGTATAGGAGAATGGGGTGAGAGTTAGGACCGACAACCCCAATGCGCACACCGGTGCCAGTTGGGGGTGTGGGTGGGGTGTCCAAGGTGGGCTTTCAACCCTAACACTGAATTTTCTCACTTTTGTCGCTGTGGAACAACCCTAACTAATGCATTAAACAGAGTTTTTTGCCTCTAATTTCCTTCTTTTTGAGGACGATAATGAGGCAGAGCTGAATCAGGGTTATGGTGTTGGCTGCTTTGTCATCTCAGAAGGAACTGGAAGGGGACAGGATCAGTTGTGTTCCAGGACAGTAGCTGCTTCTTGTTGTTTTCACAGGGTTCTTGTGGATTTTACTTGGTAGAAGGTTATTTCTTTTCTTTCTTACTTCTAAGGGGCTAGCAGGGTATTGTTTTGGGGGATGTCGGAAGTTTGAAAACTGGTTTGGTGGCTGTAAGTGGGCTCATTTGTTGGATGTTTCACTGTGTAACAGGCTGCGTTGATGGAGGCCTATTTCTTCTGATTTAAAACCTATTTGGTGGGAGTTGCTTGGGCCTGGTTCTTTGGCTGCTGGGCTTGGAGGGGAGACACAGGGCTGATACACTCTCTCTCAAGTCGGGTGTCTGCCAAAACCCACCTCCCCAACCCCTCCCTCCCCAGAGTTCTGCTAATTTATAGGGAACATCTGCCCTGCAATTGGAGGAAAAGGCTGCAGGTGCAGCTCATGTAGTTCTAGCCACTGGGGTTGGATTTAAAGGCTGGGAGAGAGGAGCTTAGGGAAGTTGTTCATTTGCCTTATAAGTTTACTGTGTTGTACTGCACCCTGTAACAGAGTTACCGGTGTACTGTGGGACTGTATCTAAGATTAGTGGGAGACCTGATTAGGCAGCAGGGGTGTATCTTGGACTGGGGGGAACCTGGTGGCTCACCCAAGGAAACCTACTTGGAAGGGGATGGAACCACACGTCATTAGGGCCGGCATCTTTGGGAGGGTGGTGGGGTGCACAGGGTGTGGAGCAGCCATGATACTGGACTTGGCTTGGAAGTTCGGTGGTTGCCCAGTGTGCTACCAGCTGGCACAGTTTAGGGAGGAGGTTGCGGGAATTAGGAGACAGCTGGGGGAAGGGGGGTATGGTTTGGGAAGGGGGCAGGGGATCTCCCATGGGGTTGCACCAAGAACTGGAGGTGGGGGCATAGGGAAAAGAGTGCAGGAGAATACTCAGGGGTCACATAGGGACTCTGGCAGAGGGGGTCCAAAAGGACACTACCAAGGAAGCAGGCAGGTAACTGGGGACCCTCACAAAGGAGGGACAGAGGGACAACATTCTCAGGGGAAGTAGGCAGATGGCCAGGGCTGGACAGAAGGAAGCAAGGCGGGAAGGTGGATCAGACCTTACACTCCATAACCACTTCAATTCTCTTCTTCTACTCGAGGATGAGGGGGGTGATGTAGCCATGATGGGGTGGTTAGAGAGGGAAAGGGAGTGGGAGGCAGGGGCCGGATAGTAGGAAGAACAGGGGAGAACCGGGAATGCAGGAAAATGGGGGGAGCAGTGAATCAGAGCAGGAGGGGCAGGGGGAAGAGGGAGGAAAGTGGAAGGAGAAGGACCAGTTGGGAGGAAAGGTAAAGGAGAAGGACCAGAAGTACAAGGAGGATTCAGTAAAGGAAGCTGAGGGTTTAGGCCAGGGGGAGCACGACAAGCAAGGAAGGACTAAATGGAGACAGGAAGAAAGGGAGGACGAGTCAAGCTAGTTTAGCAGATGGGGGAGAAGGACCAGTCACGAGTAGTGAGGGGGGAGTTAGCAAGGTACAGAAGGATACTCAGGAGGAGGAGAGGCATAGGATTGGAGGGGACGGGGTGGCCAGGGTAAATAAGGAAGGGGTGGCATGTGGCACCCAGATAGGGGAAGGAACAAGGAGCCGGCTGGGTGGAGGGTCCGGTAGAAAGGATGAGGGACATGGAAGGGGGGGAAATGGAGGAAAAGGAGCAGTCAGAGTGCTCCTGTAGGGGGATTCTATGATCAGGGGTATCAAATGGGATAGGGAGGGAGAAGCCTGGCCAGTTAGAACAAAATGCTTCCCTGGACTAACAATGTACAGGGCTAAGCACGAGGTATATCAGCTGGCAAAGGATTGTGGGGGGTTCTCCGGACATACTGGTCCACCTGGGTACAAATGACATTGAGGGAAATAGCGAGCTAGAGATACAGGCAAGATTCAGGGAGCTTGCCAGGGTCTGTCACTGACATAGGATGCACGGTTTCCTTCTCAGAAATCCTGCTGGTGCCAAGGGCTAGTGGAGAACACAAAGGAAGATTAGGAGATAAACCAGTGGCTCAGGGGTGGTGTGAGGCCAGAGGGTATGGGTTGATGGGGGATTTGGGGAGACCTGGGAGGATAGGAGCTGTATACTGAGATAGACTCCATCTCAGTTTGGAGGAGGAATCCTTAAGTTGAAAATAGTGGGGTTCATTGGTGAAAAGTGGGGTTTAAACTTGTGAAGGGGGAGAGGGATGGGAGAAAAGGCTGCCAAGGGGGTGCCGATAAAGGATGGACTCTGTCTCCACCCCCCTGGGGAGCTGGAGGATTGTGGAAAAAGGCCGACTGGTAAAGTGCAGACCAGGGGAAAACAGAATCCCCATGGGGACACAAGCAGGGGAAATGGAAGTACAGGGAAAGGGTGGAAGGTAGTCCTGCTAAATACCAGGAGCTTGGGCAATAAAATGCCTGAGCTCCAGGTGATGCTAACTGAGGGAGCAGTGGATGTGGCAGCGGTCACTGAGACCTGGGCCACTGCATGACACAACTGGGACCTGAACCTGGAGGGTTACACTATGTTAAGGAAGGATGGGGGGAGGGAAGGGGAGGAGGGGTAGCAATGATAGTAAAAAACTGCATTGGCATAGGGGGAGTAGAGGAGGCGGAGGGAACCGTGGAGGTGATTTGGGTCACCTTGATAACAAGGGGGGGGCAAGAGAGTAAAAATTGGAGCGGTGTATAGACCCCCTGCCCTGGCGGAGAAGCTGAAGGAGAGTCTGGTGGCAGATGTTGGGAGACACTGCAGACTGGGCAGAGGAACGGTGGTGGTGTTGGGGGACTTAAACATGCCAGGAACAGACTGGGAGACTACGACATCCTCTGTGACCAGGGAACAGAGGTTGTTGGATGTCTTTCAAGATGTGTTCCTAACTCAGCAGGTGGGGGAACCGACCAGGGAGGTGCGGGTACTGGATGTGGTCCTGGCAGACAGTGACCAGATTGGGGGCCTGGAGGTAAGGGACCCATTGGTGGGGAGTGACCATGCCATGGTCTGGTTCTGCCTGGACCTAGAAGGGCTAGAAGGCTGCACAAAGATGGAGGTAACTGACTTCAGGGGGACGGATTTTAAGGAAATGAGAAGGATCCTTAAGGAGCATTTGGATGTGATTGGGTCAGACATGGACGCTGATAGTAGGTGGGAAATCATCAGGAGAGGAGTGCAGGATGGTACCAGCACCTGTGCAAAAGTAAGACAAAAATGCGGTAGGGCCGGAAAACCCTGCTGGTGGACCAGGGAGGTCCAGGAGGTGGTCTTGAGGGAAAGAAGGCAGCCTATAAGCAATTCAAGTGCTCAAGGAGTGAAAGGGATCGAGGAAGTATGAGCTGATGGCTAGAAGGGCCACTAGGGTGGTGAGGGGCTAAGGCAAGGAAGGAGCAGAACCTGGCCAGGAAATTGGAGAGGAACAAGGGTTCTTTAGATACACTGGGGAAAAACGAAGGGTGAAGGGGCAGATTAGCAGAATTAAATCAGGGGAGAGATGGGCACAAGACCCAGGGGAGCAGGCTAAGGTACTAAATGAGTACTTCACCTCAGTTTTCACCAAGGAAAATGGGGGTGCTGCATCATACATGGGAGGAGACAGAGTTACTGAGGAGGGGGGGACCCTTACCGATAGGTGGGTCTGGGGAGAAGGGGAGGCATCACTGGCAGGAGGGGTGAGGGCTAAGCAGGGAAAAGAGGTACCAGAAGTGGAAATCAAAGCAGAGAGAGCGAGGGAAGCCCTCAGCTCCCTTAAGATGGAGAAAGCCCCGGGGCCAGATAAATTACATCCCAGAGTGCTGAAGGGACTTGTGGATGTCCTGGCAAAACCCCCTGGTGGAGCTTTTCACCATCTCTCTGAGGGCAGAGTGGGTGCCCCAGGACTGGAAGGTGGCGCATATAGTGCCTATCCACAAGGGGGGATCAAGGGAGGTGGCAAGGAACTACAGGCCTGTCAGCTTGACATCGGTGGTGGGCAAGGTGATGGAGAGCATTGTCAAGGAGAGGCTAGGGGGGGACCTGGAAAAGTCAGGGTGCCTGGATGATAGACAGCATGGATTCATCCCGGAGAAATCATGTCAGACAAACCTTGTGGAGTTCTATGACTGGGTGATGAGTGCCTTGGACCTGGGTAGACCAGTGGACGTCCTCTTTCTAGACTTCAGCAAGGCATTTAACTCTGTTCCTCACATGGGCCTGTTGGATAAGCTGGGAGAAATGGGGGTGGGGAACCAGATGATCAGATGGATAGGCAATTGGCTCCAGGACTGGACCCAAAGAGTCATAGTTGGCGGGATAGTCTCATCCCCAAGGAGGGTCATTAGTGGGGTCCCACAGGGATCAGTCCTTGGGCCCCTCCTCTTCAACACCTACATCTCTGACATAAGGACAGGAATCAGGAGTGAGATGAGTCTCTTTGAGGATGACTCAAAACCAGGGGAGGAGGGAAGGGGAGGGTGGCCCTACAGGGGGACCTAGACGCTCTGGAAAGATGGTCTAGAAAGTGGAAGCTGAGGTTCAATGCAGGGAAATGCAAGGTACTCCACCTGGGGGTCAGAAACCCGGGCCAAGTGTACACCCTGGGGGGGAATGCTACAAGTCTCGCTGGCTGAGAGGGACCTGGGGGTGGTGGTGGATGTCAAGATGAACAACTCTGAGACTTGTAGGAGGGCAGCAGCCAAGGCCAACAGGATGCTGGGATGCATTGCTAGGAGGATCACCTCCAGAAGGAGGGAAGTGATACTCCCTCTGTATAACTGCTTGGTGAGGCCGCACCTTGAGGGACATTAAACTCCTGGAGAGGGTCCAGAGGAGGGCAACCAAAATTATTTGGGGCTTGGGGGACAGGACCTATGAGGAGAGGCTCGAAGAGCTAAATATGTACACATTGGAAAAGAGAAGAGACCGGGGGGACATGATAGAGGTCTTCAAGTACATGAAGAGGGTAAATAGGGGAGGAACAGTCAGGATGCTTCGAAGGAAGGAGGAGGGGGCCACTAGAGGGCATGGGTGGAAGTTGGAGGGGGGAAGATTCAGGGGTGAAAGGAGGAGATGCTACTTCACTGAGAGGGTGGTGAAGCCATGGAATGCGCAGCCTATGGGGCTGGTGGAGGCAGAGACGGTGGACGGGTTCAAGAGGGGGTGGGACAGGTATAGGGGAAGGGTTCTGGAAGCAAAATCCAATGCAGCAAGAATATCCGGAACTGGGAAGGGAGAAGCCAGAGAAGGCGAGGGGAGCAGCAAGGTCAGCACCCAGGGTGGGGGCTGACCAACAAGCTGAACACGAAGACCGTTAGGGCCTATTCTGCTGGCATTTTAGTATGTTAGTATATTGAAATAGTGAATGTAATCGGCGGGAGCGCTCCTGCCACGTGATGTCTTGTCACATAGTAACACGGTGCCTGCAAATGCAAATGGTAATGCGCATGATGACACAAAGCAAAACACAAAAATAAACAGTACTGTAAGCACAAATGGTTAAAATAATGCAAATGAAAACGCAAAGGGTAACGCACGTGGTACCGTAGATGGGAACAATAAGTGAAACGGGTACAGAACCACAAGCAGAAGCAGTAAGGGTAACAGTAATATAAGCACACAGGCCGGTTTTCCCCAAAAGCTGCATAGAGAAAGACAGTGAGTTCAAAGAATGCATGCATAATAATGGGTCTTGGAGCAGAAAATGAGGAGTTGGAATACTACATTGCTTATATCTCAGGAACCGTATGACGTAGAAAAAAAATTTAAAAGTCATATGATTTGTCACTTTCCTGGCTAGTTTTGTACTTAGCCCCTGCTAGGGGGCTAAGCATTTTTCTGACGAAAAGTCTATATCTCACACCGTTTCTGAGACATGGGCCCTGAAATGCGCAGCGAATGGCGTAATGTTATCCTATAGGAAAAAAAAGAGAAGTTCGGAGTGTCATACCTTTGCCTCCCTGTAATATTTTTTCACCAAGCCACCAAACGGCACATCTGTGGGATGTTGGCTTTCTTTCCTGCACATTTCAGTCTAAAAGACCAAACCATTATATTGCAGCAGAACGGCAAAGGATTCCTATAATGCGGCGGACGCCGTAATGTTATCCTATGGGAAAAAGCGTCAACTTCAGAGTGTCGTAACTTTGCCACCCAGTAATATTTTTTCACCAAACTACTGAAAGGCACATCTGTGAGATGTTGGCTGCATTTCCTCCAAATTTCAGCCCAAAAGACCAAACCATTCTTTTGCAACAGGGTGACAAAAAACTGCTGTCATTTTGGCCACAATCTAGAAAAGTAGTGTCGTGATTTGCAACAGCTTTCACAAGCATCTGCGACACTTTCGTGAGTGCGACATTATTTGGGGACACTTTTTCCAGAAATTGGAAAAACATATTTCTAGGGTGTTTAACCTCAAAATAAAGACATAGAAACATAGAAACATAGAATTTGACGGCAGATAAGGACCGCTTGGCCCACCCAGTCTGCCCATTTCCCTACCTACTGGATAAGCTGCAGATCCTAGTTAACCAGCAGCCTACTTCTTCCTACCCCCACCCCCCAGAATTGCCTTATGACTATCCCATGCATGCTTGAATTCGCCACTGATTTTGACTCCACAACCTCCTCCGGGCAGTTCCATGCATCACAACCCTCTCTGTGAAAAATACTTCCTAAATTACCTCTGAGCCGCCCTCTATCTTCAAATTGTGCCCTCTTGTTCTTACACACCTCTTTTTTTGAAAGATGCTACCCTCTTGGACTTTGTTGATTCCCTTGAGGTACTTGAAAGTTTCTATCATGTCCCCCCTCTCCCTCCTTTCCTCGACTATACATATTAAGCTCCTTAAGTCTCTCTTCATATGTCTTCGGTGCAGACCCTGCACCATTTTAGTTGCCCTCCTCTGGACAGCTTCCATCCTGTCTATGTCTTTGCGAGATTGGGTCTCCAGAACTGCACACAGTACTCAGATGGGGTCTCACCAGCTGTCTGTACAGAGGGATAATAACTTCCTGTTTTCTACTGGTGATGCCTCTCCCTATGCATCCCAGTATCCCCCCAGCCCTCCTTGCTGCCCTCTCACATTGCTTACCCATCTTTAGGTCATCTGATATGACAACCCCCAGGTCCCTTTCCATTTTTGTCATTGTTAGTATCTCACCCCCCATTGTGTACTCTTCCCTTGGGTTTTTGTTTCCCAGGTGCATTACCTTGCACTTCTTAGCATTGAATCTAAGCTGCCATACATTTGACCATTCCTCTAACCTTGCCAAGTCCCTTCTCATCCTTTCCACCCCACTCTGTGCATCAATCCTGTTGCAGATCTTAGTGTCATCTGCAAAGAGACATACTTTTCCTTCCAGTCCTTCTGCAATGTTGCTTATAAAGACATTGAAGAGGACCGGTCCTAATACTGAACCCTGCGGTACCCCACTAGTAACCCTCCTTTCTTCTGAGTGGACTCCATTTACTATTACTCTCTGTGTCCTATTCTCCAGCCAATTCTCTACCCAGGCTGTCATCTTGGGACCCACTCCCAGGCTGGCTAACTTGTATATTAATCTTTTGTGTGGGACTGTGTCAAATGCCTTGCTAAAGTCTAGGTAGGCCATGTCCACAGCCCCTCCCTGATCTACTACTTTGGTCACCCAGTCAAAGAAATCTATCAGATTCGTCTGGCATGACCTTCCCGCTGTGAATCCATGCTGCCTAGGGTCCTGTGCCCCTCTGGCCTCTAGATACTCGACAATTCTTTCCTTTAGAAGTGATTCCATCATTTTCCCTATCACTGAGGTTAAACTAACAGGTCTGTAGTTTCCTGCTTCTGCCTTGCTCCCGCTTTTGTGAATGGAAATCACACCTGCCCTCCTCCAATCCTCGGGTACCACCCCTTCCTCCCATGATTTGTTAAAAAATGGTAGTCAGTGGTGTCACTAGTTCTACCCTTAGTTCTTTTAGAATTCTGGGATGAATCCCATCAGGCCCCATTGCTTTGTCCACCTTCAGTTTTAAGAGTTATTTCAGAACCCTTTCTTCTGTAAATGGGCTCGTATCAACTTCTGTATCCAGAGTGTTACTACTGTTTGTTTTATGTACCTCCCCCTCTTCATTTGTAAATACTGAGCAAAAATATTTGTTTAGTATCTCTGCCTTTTCACAGTCTCCCTCTATCACCCTCCTTCCCCTTTATTAAGCCTCACTATCCCTCCCTTGGTCTTCCTTTGCTCCCTGATGTACCTTTAAAAGGTTTTATCCCCCTTCTTAACTGAGTTGGCTATCTTTTCCTCGGTTTGGGCCTTTGCTGTTCTGACTGCCTTCCCAGCCTCCTTTGTTTAACTGATACAGTTCTCTGTCCTGCTCCTTCTGAGATTCCTTGTACTTCCTGAATGCTTTCTTTTCTCTTGAAACCTCACTGCCACTTCCTTTGAGAACCATAGTGGTTTCTTACATCGTCTTGTTTTGTTTATTTGCTTCACACAAAGGCTCGTTACCTCTGTGATGGCAGTTTTTATTATTCCCCATTGTTCTTCCACCCCTCCTTCCTGCCCATTTGCTAGTGCATTCCTTAGGCACTCACCCATTTTGGCAAAGTCAGCCCTCCTAAAGTCCAATACTTTTGTCTTTGTATGGCTTGACTCTATTGCTGTGTTTATTGTGAACCATACTGTTCGATGGTCGCTAGTTCCCAGATGGCTACCCACTTATACATCTGTGATCTCTCTCCATCTCCATTTGAGGTATCAAGTCTAATATTGCTCCCTCTCGAGTGGGCTCCAGTACTAGTTGTCTAAGGCATGCCCCTGTAGGGCATCTAGAATAACTGCACTCTTAGTGGCAACTGCACTCCAGTTAACATCTGGCATATTCAGATCACCCATCAGCAATATCTCCCTCTTTCTGCCATTCTAAGTATACTTTCTATCATTTCCTTGTCCATTTCCTCCCCTGAGAAGAAGTCTGTCTCTAACCCCTGTGCGGATTGTGGTGCCATTGCCTGTCTCCAAATTTACCCACAGTGCTTCTTCTCCTCCCTGTTTACCCTTTTGTTCTGTTGCTTTTATTCCTTCCCTTATGTAAAGAACTACTCCTCCTCGTCTTTTACTCTCCCTGTCCCTCCTGTAGATAGTGTATCCTGGTATGTTTATGTCCCAGTCATGGTTTTGTGTGTACCATGTTTCTGTGACTGCCACGATATCAGATGTTCCTCCTCCATCAAGGCCACTAATTCAGGAGCTTGTTACCTAGACTTACGGCATTGGTACTCATTGCTCTCCATTTTTTGATGGCTTTACCTTCTGTTGCAGCATCCCCACTGACCGTTCTACGCGGTCTTTTCTCATTAGTACCCTGTTTTGTAGGGAGAGCTGGGATTTTCTGCTGCTTGTCAGTGCCTCCCCTTTGACTAGTTTAAAAGCTTGCCAATGAAGCATTTAAACTGATTGCTCAAAGACTTGTTCCCTTCCTGGACAGATGCAGACCATCCTGCCAGTATAGGCTAGTGTCCCTCCAGGTGGAACCCCAGTCCCCAATGAAGCCAAACCCCTGTGCTCCACACCGTTTTTTCAACCATTCATTAAACTGCATGGTGCCAATTACCCTCGCCTCCCCCATGCCTTTGACAGGCAGCACCTCTGAGAAGGATACTGTGTGTGCTACTTGTCTTAGGCCCCTCCCCAACTCTGCAATGTCCTCCTGCACTGCTCTAACCTCATGATGAGCCAAGTCATTTGTCCCTAGGCGGACAATTATGTCCAGCTAAGAATTCCTTGCAGCTGTTCTCGTGATCCTGAGGAAATGCTTCCTGTCCCTCCAAGCCAAGCCATGGCACCAGGCAGGCACCTTACTTCAGTTTTCCCAGCTCCTCCCAGTTCTATCCCCCTAATAACTGAGTCCCCCACCAGGAGCTGCTTTCTGTCCTTGTGGTGTCCTCTGCCTCCTTCCTGTGGGCCTCCCTTGTGACAGTTGTCCTCAGCCTATCATCCACTACTAGGTAAACACAAAAAGAATTGTGTTGCTAGAGGGTCCCAAATTTAAATGCCAAGCATTTTTCTGATCACTAACTGAAAACAAAATGGCAGATTTGTGACACTACTAGGGCCATTTGCGACACTAAAAAGTGCATTTGCGACACTGTCAAACATTTTGTTAACTTTTCCCATTGACTTATAATGGGACATTGTTTTTTGAATAACTTTCGAACCAAATAATATTTTTCCACGAAATCTTCAAAAGGCACATCGGGGACCCTGGCTGCACGTTCCCTGAAGTTTTTGGACCAGTCACGCAAACCGTGCGAGCTGTAGGGATGAGCAAAGAATTCAAAAAAGCATAAACGTGCACGCAGATCATGCTTAATAACTCCATAGCTGTATATCTGAACAGAACAAAAGTTGGCAGATCCCAAGATGTATGGTTCTTGATTGTGTATTCCAAATTTCAGGTGTAACCCCTAGATGGCGCTATCCCAGGGGCTACTACCCCTGCCTGATTTGCCACTAACAGGTTGAGGGGCCTGGATCCAATGGCGGGTGCCTCCACCCAGAGGTCAGGGTTTGCAATAGTTAAAATAACTTGGTCACAGCCTTCTGGGACACTGCAACCCCCCTTTCTTCCCACTAGTGGACCACACAATATATCAGAATTACCTTCACAGTATACACTTACCCCCAGGTCTGGTTCCGGCACTGGGACCTCCTGTGAAATGAGATACAGTGCAACAATCACAGTACAGTACTTTAACATAGACAAATACCTCAGGCAGTATAATTTTGCTGAAACAAGCAGCTCTGATTTATTTAGGGGGATATAACAAGGACAGGGGGAAATCAGGTTAATTAGCTTATCACTCTAATAATCTACCTATGGCTCTGTGCACAGGCCTATCCCTATCAGTTACTGTCCCTGGGTACCCAAGCCCTAGTGGCTAGTCCAAACCGTGGCAGCTGGTAGGGCCCTTTCACTAGAGAAAAGGAGAATTAAACAGTCAGCAGTACAGTAATTCCATTTGGATTTAATGTGGCAATTCAACAGGGGCGACCCTGAATTAGTACTCACGACCTCCAAATAAGATAGGGTCCTTCAATGTCAGCAGGGCTCACTTGAGTACACAAACCTCTTCACACATCCATATAAGAAAGCACTATACCAGGCAGGCTGCATCTGTATCCCGATCGCAATTACTGCACAATACCGGGAGAACACACAGCAGATTCAGTTCTGACAGACCCAGTGCAATTTTCAGCATTCCTCCAGTCTTCTACAGGGTGAGCCTGGTTTCTACTCTTCAGAGATCCTTTGATTCTTTTCACAGGATGGATTCAGTCCTAACAAGCTGTTACACAAGCTGCAGACCGGAACTCTGGGCCTTACACACGTTTTTTGACTAAAACTGCACACTGAAAAAGCACAGGGCTCCTTCCTTCTTTGCTGCCAAAGCTCAACTGAAACTCCAACCGACAAAACCGGGCACTTCCTTTGAGTTCCTCCCAGTTCTTGACTGGATTGGCTGTCACTCACAATAGACTGCTGCTGTTGGTCCAAAAAGGCACTGAAGTCTAAACTACATCTCCCAGAGTCACTGCCCATACAATCCTCTTGTGGCTGGCTCAGATTATGAGTCAAGTTCTGATTCATCCAAGGCACCATTTTAGAGCTAGCTTACCCCACACTGATTGGTCCAGTTCACAGTTCAAAACTAGAATGGAGAACTAGCAGACACAGTTCTGACTGCAAAGAAAGCAGGTTAGACAAACTGTAATTTCATTATTACTCTAAATAATTTCTGGCAAACAGTTACATCTTTCAGATAGGTTCCTTTGCACTCCTAGTGACTGCAAAAATGAAGTGAATTGGCAGCAGCTCGAGTGGTACTCAGAGAAGCACACAGTCCCCATACAAACTAATTATGTCTGCAAGCAGACAGCTCTTAAAGACAGTACCAGAGGTTCTAAAACACTCACTGATAAATGGCTTAAATGCCAAACACCATTCAGGCTTGGAGCATTCAAGCAAGCTCCTGGAAGTCTTTGGGAACCCCCATTTGCAGGGGTTACACCCTTTCTGGCCTGGGAAAGCTTGACGTCCACGTCAAGCAAGTACCCCCATAAGTTTCAACTGCAACCATATACATTTGCATTAGGCTCGCATGTAAAAAAAGATCATGTAATCATCAGTCAATATATCATTTTACCAAGAACACATTTCTGAAACATTGCAGTATGTCACTCTTTACACAGTATTACATACACATTGTACCATAACTCAAGTTATTACCTCATGTACATGAAACCTGAAAGAGGGGCCTTCCCTATCAGTTACCTTGGGCTGGATGGGGCAGGGCACCATCTAGAGGGCAACACAAGTAACTTGGAGTTAGCACTGACTCCAGTTTGGGCAATGAGCTCAGGGACAATACACTCTTATGGACAACATTGAGAGGCAAGTCCACAGGCCTCCCAAGTGAATCATAACTGAGGTGCACCACAGGCTTTACAGCTTGACCAGTCTTTCTAGGGGAACTGTTATAGTCTCTGCACTCTGAGCCTCATTTTCAGCATTGTCCTCACTTGTCAGGAAGTCTCCATGGGGGTAGAGAGGCTAGAACTTGGGCACTTTCAGCTCCAGGAGTTACAGTTTCTGAGTCCACAACATTTGGCTGGCATGGAGAGCTTTCTGGACACTGGCAGTGGACTGTCAGGACACTCAAAATACTCTTCTTGTTCAGGTGTATCACCAGTCTGCCCCAATCTATCATTTCCTCCCTGAAAGCTCAAACAGTTCAACCATGCACAATGATTCCATTTCATCTGATCTGATGCTTTGCACTTCACTTTCTGGGAGCATTGGCTCCAGGGATGAAGCTGGGGGCTTGGACAGTCCAGAAGGCCCAGCTTCATCGCCAGTATTGACTAGGGATTGCCCGAAACAATTGACTCAGTTCAGTAAGAAGGATAGTATTCAAAGTCACTCTCACTTTCTTCTGATATGGACTGACAGTCATGCTCAACTGGGACTTGTGCAGGGAACACTTTAACTCTGCTTCTGTAGGTGCAGACTTCCTTGGTCTTTTCTTAGCAGCAGCTCTAGTCACTGGTCCAGAGGGGCATCTTCTAGGGGCTCAGACTCAATTAGATTTGTCCAATGGGCAGTAAATGATTTCTATGCATTGTTTTACATCTTTTGAATTATTCTCAGGCCTTACTTTGTACACTGGCAGATCATCTAGTTTGCCCACTACAATGTGAGGAGATGGTGCCATCTGTCAGCAATCTTGTGCTTGCCATGCAGTCCCAGATTTCTTAGCAATACCCGATCTCCCTCCTGGAGGTCCTGTGCTTTCACCTTTTTATCATACCTTTCTTTGTTGGCCAGATTTCTTTTGGCAGCCATGGTTTGAGCCAGTTAGTACGCATGAGTTAGCTGGGCCTTTAACTTTGCACATACTGTAAATAGTTGTCAGCTTGAACCCCATCAGGAGAACCCCAAAACACACATCTACTGGTAGTCGAGCTTCTCTTCCAAACATCAGGCGGTAGGGGAGAATCAGTGGCATCACTTTTGGTGCAGTTATAAGCATGTACAGGGTGCTAATTTTGGCTCCATCTAGGCTTGTCCTTTGGGTGCAGGTGCCTAGCATATCTAGCAAAGTGTGGTTGAAACATTCAGGCTGTGGGTCCCCTTGGGGGTGGTAAGGAGTGGTTCTGGACTTTCGCACTCCCTACAGAGAAAGCATCTCTTTGATCAGATGACTCTCAAAGTCTCTCCCTTGATCAGAATGGATTCTTTGTGGAGCCCCATAGTGAACAAAAAAGTTTTCTACAAGTACTTTGGCTACAGTGGATGCTTTCTGGTCTTTGGTGGGAAAGCTTGGGCATATCTCGTGAAATGGTCAGTGACCACCAGCACATTACTGATATTTCTTTGATCTGACTCCAAACTTAGAAAATCAATACAGACCAGCTCCATGGGTGCACTGGTGGTGATGTTAACAGGGGCAGCCCTCTGGGAGAAGCTTTCCTCTGTAACCAGCGACTACAGAGTTTGAATGTGTTGCTCCACATCAGCCCCCATCTTAGGCCAATAGAATCTGGATCTCACCAAGTCAAGTGTTCTGTCTATACCAAGGTGCCCCATGTGGTTGTGCAAGGACCTCAGTACTGAGTCTCGAAAGGCAGTGGGCAGCACTAGTTGTTGTTTGTCTACTTGTCCCCCTCTGTCTACTGTTTCTCTGTATAACAGTTTATTGATCAGTTTCAACTTAGGACCTTCTTTGTATAACAGTGCAGTTCTCAAATCAGTGGGCGTAATTTGGACAATCTTTTCCTGCATAGAGGGCTTCTAAAGCTGCTTTGATCATGGGATCGCGGGATTGAGCCACGAATACTGTCATTGTCCAGCTGAGGCAGTGCACCAATGTCTATTGCAGAAAGAGCAATAAGCAGCAGGTATGCAATTCTCAGAGGCTCCAAGCAATCCACCATGCAGTCCACTGCGTCCGTGGACATTGTTTCCTCCCTGTCAAACTTCCGGCAGAGTGCCCGAATGTCAGGTTCTGCCAATCGGACCCAATCATTCTGGGAACAGGCCTCCGGAGAGAGCATCAGCATCTATGTGGTTCAGACCTGCTCGGTATTCAGAGCATAGTCATATGTAGACAATGCAGAAAGCCACCTATGGCCAGTGGCATCCAACTTAGCTGAGGTCTGCACATAGGTCAAAGGATTATTGTCAGTTTTACTAGTATTTTAGCCCATACAAGTACTCATGGAATTGGTCAACAATAGCCCACTTCAAAGCTAGGAACTCTAACTTATGTACAGGATAGTTCTTTTCGGATGGGGTCAGGCATCTACTGGCAAAGGCCACTGGTCTCAGGCCATTCTCGTGCTCTTGGTACAACACAGCCCCCAACCCTTGCAAGCTAGCATCAATGTGCAGGACGTAAGGTTTTCTTGGATCGGCATAGGCCACCGCTGGAGCATGGGTAAGTTGATATATGATCTCATGAAAAGCAGTCTCACAATCAGGAGTCCAGCGGGCCCCAAATACTTCACTCGGATGAAAATACTCTTTCAGTCTTGAGGGACGCTGACTTTTGGTATTTTTTGTGGGTTGGGGGATACCCTTGAGTAAGGTTAAGTAAAGGGCGGATCACTCTTGAATAGTCCTTGATGAAGCGCCGATAATAACCACAGAATCCCAGGAATCTTTGCAGTTCTTTTAGATTTTTGGGCTGTGGCCAGGTGGTCAAGGCCTCAACTTTACTTGGGTCGGTCTCTATTCCCTCGGTGGATACTATGTGTCCCATACTTTACTGATGTTTGAAAGAATTGACACTTATCAATGGACAGTTTAAGGCCAAAGTCCTCCAGTCGGTCCAATACCTTAAATAATCTGCTCTCATGTTCCTCCAGTGAGCTGCCAAACACAATAACATCATCTAGGTATACCAGGCACTCTAGTAAGTTCATGTCCCCCACTGCACGCTCCATCAATCGTTGAAAAGTGGCTGGGGCACCTGAAATCCCTTGAGGCATCCTCATGAACTCATAGAAGCCAAGCGGACAGATAAAGGCCGTCTTCTCATGGTCCTCTGGGGCCATCGGGATCTAGTAGTACCCACAAGGAGATCCAGCACAGAGAACCACTTGCTCCGTTTGTAGGCAGTCCAAAGCATCCTGAATGCGGGGCATTGTGTCTGATCAGGATAGTCCGCGGTTTAAGGTGCGATAATCACACACATCCTTACTGTTCCATTCTTTTCCTCACTACCACAATGGGGGAAGCATAAGGGCTTCTGGATTCTTGTATTACACCAGCAGCTAACATCTCTTGCAGATGCCGTCTCACATCATCTATGTCAGCAGGTGCCAGGCGTGAGACCTCTCACGAAATGGTCTTTCCGTCATGCAGCGGATATTGTGCTCAGCTCCTTGCATGCATCCTACATCCCATTCCTTTAAAGAAAACACCTGGTCTCTCTGGGCAAGCTTCTCACTGATCCTCACTTTCTATTCAGCTGGCAGGGGTAGTGAAATCAAACAAGTCAGGCGTTCTCTGTCATTCTTCCTTGAACTCTTGCTGCTGGTAGCACTGCAGTGTCTGCACAATGCACATTAGCCAGGATGCAACCTCTGTTTACTCGAATGTCTCTTTCAGACACATTATGAACTTGGACCATTACCCTTCTGGCATAAGCATGGGTTCTAGGGCAAAATACTAGGCTTGACCAGCAGTCCTTCTGGCAATTTTCCATCGCTGGTGCATCCAACATTAATATTTTATTCTTAACATCCTTTCTGATACGGACTTCTCCTGTAAGGTACACTGGGCATTTGGCGCCAGGATCGAGAACTCAGGATCCTTCTTCCATACAATTCCGACCTGGTTCCTCTGGTTCTGTTTTTTCAGCATCTCTGTGCCTCATAGGCCTTCTTAATTAAAGCCGGAACTCTTAAAGCTCTACTAGTCTTTGACCCTGTTTTCATAACACAACTGTGCCAGTCTTCCGAACATATGAGCATTTGTTCCAATCAACAAAGGGACACCATCATACAGTCCAGTGGGGGACACACTAAGGTAGGGTCTCTACTTGTTCGCCACTCCAGCCACGGAGGTGGGAAAGACAGCCAAATTCGGATATACCCAGAATAGGGGTAGGCCTTCACTAACCCCCATACATGCAGTCCTTCTAATGGTTGTAAGAGTCACGTCTGACAAATGCTTCTGATACCAATCCTGGAACATAATTGTCACTTGGGAGCCACTGTCTAACACAGCTCTTGTAGACACTCCATTCACCTTTACAGTGGTCTCCATGGAGGGACACTATTCTGGACCAGTCTGGAGAGGCGGTAGTGGGGGCCTGGGCAACTGACCTTGCCACAAAAGGACGTGAATTAGCATTTTTGGTGCCCTCACTGGGATCATGTCGTGCACCTCTTAACCACTGATTTCTTCTCCGAAGCTCTCCTTGTAGCCTATATGCAACTTTGTCAGTGTCTTTTGGGGACTGGAATTCCCTTTTCATGTGCCCATCTTTCCCACAATTATAGCAAAACATACTTTCTGGAGTTTGAGCTGGCCGAGGCGCCACACTGGGAGCCAGGGCGGGTACTATAACTGAAACCTTGGTGCCATCTCTGTCTGCGGCATGATAAGCATTTGGAGACATCTCGTTAGTTTCTCCACTTCCATGGTCAAGGAATCGAGTTCGAGCTGTTATCAGCAGGAGATACATGGTGGGTACCCCACCCCATAGCAGATGCAGTCGGATATAGGTCAGGGCCCGTACTTGCAGGTGTGGCCTTCATAAAGGGACTGTTTTTGAATTCCCGGATCTCTCTCAACAGTTCGCCCCATTGTGACATATCTTTTTCCTTGTCAGAGCACTCATTGACTGCCAACCTCTGCCCTGAACTTCACTTGATGGGTCACCTCAGTCACTCGGGTCGTAGCCGCAGCTATTGGTGCAGGTCCTCCCGAGGTCGTCTTTCTCAACTCAATTTCTCTCATTAACTCATCATAGGAGGGTGGGATTCCAGTCGATCTGCCAGGCGTAACTGAAGCAACAGCAGTTCTGAGAAGGGGCAGACTTAGGATCCTGTCCAGCCTGGTTCGGTCCAGTTCAATCGCTGGAAAACTACCTTTTCTGAGGCATTCTTGCAACAATTTTTCCAGCCGAGATACATACACAGACAACAACTCCCTTGGTACTGTTGTGCATCTCTTACTCTCCCATAGGTCCTCATCAGAATCTGGGCTCCCATACACATTCTCCAAGGCCTCAAGATAGGCCTGTGCAGTCGCTTCAGGGTTACTGGCCCGCTTAGCACGGATGGTAGCCAGGGCAGGACCTCGGAGGCTCACTAACCCTCTTTCACTTTTCGCCTTCCGAGCATTGCCATTCTAGCACTTGGGGGGCAACATAGTCTATCCAGGTCTCCCAGTCATCCTCCCCTTGGGGTGGGAGGGTGCCAGAGAAGATCCTCAACCTTCGGTAAGAGTCGTGACTAATGGCAAGTGCAGAAATAGGAGTCTGCATTGGTTCAGCCACCATTACGGGCACTGGAGCAGGAGA
The DNA here is from genome assembly GCA_016271365.2 of Neoceratodus forsteri. Taxonomy (NCBI): domain Eukaryota; kingdom Metazoa; phylum Chordata; order Ceratodontiformes; family Ceratodontidae; genus Neoceratodus; species Neoceratodus forsteri. The sequence goes on along the minus strand of CM028137.1, from coordinate 622,129,026 downwards.
GGGTGTTGGGGGAGGAACACCCCCAGGTGGCAAGAATAGTTTCTTCAAGTCCTCCACAGTTTCCCTCTCCAGCAACCATTCAGCAAATTTCTCCTCAAAAGTTTCAGATAGTGGTGGGGCTGATTCCCCGGTCTTTACTGTCCTTAGTTATCACTCTCCAAGCAGTGAGGGCTCCCTCTGGGGTAATGGTCTGTGGCACTTTGGAGCTATCTATGGGATCCTTAAACTCTACTAGGCCAGGAAAGTGTGGGTGAGCAGATTACATGCCGACCCACTACCACAGGGTTTTGTAAACCTTCCACCTTGGAAAGTACTCCTGCACAGTGTCCGTATTGATACCCAGGGGATGTCCAGGATAAGCACAGCATTTTGGGGTCGATCTCCTCCCCAGTACACCACTCCACCAGCGGTGCACAGCCACTTCTGTCGGGTACCCATTTTTTTCTTAACAGTGGTTCGTAAATATGGCCACTAGAGGACACACAATCCAGCGGTGAGCCTCCAAGATGTAACCCTAGATGGCGCTATCCCAGGGCTACTACCCCTGCCTGATTTGCCACTAACAGGTTGAGGGGCCTGGATCCAATGGCGGGTGCCTCCACCCAGAGGTCAGGGTTTGCAATAGTTAAAATAACTTGGTCACAGCCCTCTGGGACACTGCAACCCCCTTTCTTCCCACTAGTGGCCCACACAATATATCAAATTACCTTCACAGTATACACTTACCCCAGGTCTGGTTCTGGCACTGGGACCTCCTGTGAAATGAGATACAGTGCAACAATCACAGTACAGTACTTTAACATAGACAAATACCTCAGGCAGTATAACTTTGCTGAAACAAGCAGCTCTGATTTATTTAGGGGATATAACAAGGACAGGGGAAATCAGGTTAATTAGCTTATCACTCTAATAATCTACCTATGGCTCTGTGCACAGGCCTATCCCTATCAGTTACTGTCCCTGGGTACCCAAGCCCTAGTGGCTAGTCCAAACCGTGGCAGCTGGTAGGGCCCTTTCACACAGAGAAAAGGAGAATTAAACAGTCAGCAGTACAGTAATTCCATTTGGATTTAATGTGGCAATTCAACAGAAGCGACCCTGAATTAGTACTCACGACCTCCAAATAAGATAGGGTCCTTCAATGTCAGCAGGGCTCACTTGAGGTACACAAACCTTCACACATCCATATAAAAGAAAGCACTATACCAGGCAGGCTGCATCTGTATCCGATCGCAATTACTGCAATACCGGAGAACACAGCAGATTCAGTTCCTGACAGACCGAGTGCAATTTTCAGCAATTCCTCCAGTCTTCTACAGGGTGAGCCTGGTTTCTACTCTTCAGAGATCCTTTGATTCTTTTCACAGGATGGATTCAGTCCAACAAGCTGTTACACAAGCTGCAGACCGGAACTCTGGGCCTTACACACGTTTTTGACTAAAACTGCACACTGAAAAAGCACAGGGTCCTTCCTTCTTTACTGCCAAAGCTCAACTGAAACTCCAACCGACAAAACGGCATTCCTTTGAGTTCCTCCCAGTTCTTGACTGGATTGGCTGTCACTCACAATAGACTGCTGCTGTTGGTCCAAAAGGCACTGAAGTCTAAACTACATCTCCCAGAGTCACTGCCCATACAATCCTCTTGTGGCTGGCTCAGATTATGAGTCCAAGTTCTGATTCATCCAAGGCACCATTTTAGAGCTAGCTTACCCCACACTGATTGGTCCAGTTCAGCAGTTCAAAACTAGAATGGAGAACTAGCAGACACAGTTCTGACTGCAAAGAAAGCAGGTTAGACAAACTGTAATTTCATTATTACTCTAAATAATTTCTGCAAACAGTTACATCTTTCAGATAGGTTCCTTTGCACCCTAGTGACTGCAAAAATGAAGTGAATTGGCAGCAGCTCGATGCGTACTCAGAAACACACAGTCCCCCCATACAACTAATTATGTCTGCAAGCAGACAGCTCTTAAAGAGACAGTACCAGAGGTTCTAAAACACTCACTGATAAATGGCTTAAACGCCAAACACTATTCAGGCTTGGAGCATTCAAGCAAGCTCCTGGAAGTCTTTTGGGAACCCCCATTTGCAGGGGTTACACAGGTAAATCCATTGAACGGTTGCAAAGTTATTAAGGCAACATTTTAGGTTTAACATGTAAATGGCTTCTCTACCATAATATATGTGTGTGTATATATATATATATATATATATATATACATATATATAAACACACACACACATATATATGTGTATATATATATATATATATATATATATATATATATATATACATACATATATATATATATATATATATTCACTGTAGATGTATATATACACACAACACACATGTATGTGTACCGTGTATGTCTGCTGCCATGTAGGGACGTTCGACTCCAAGAAGTAGTGAATCCAGGGATCATCAAATGGTGCAGGCTAGGCTAACCCCAATACAATCATAAAAAAACAATATAAGCCTGTACTTCAGGAGTACATCTGTTCTAAATTTGATTCTCTAACTGCTCAGGAACAGATAAAATAACTACATCCAGGCGTAAGGAACAACTTCAAAAAATGAATCTATTTAAACAGAGCATAGCTGTGGTCAAAAACTGGAAAAACAAGGAGACAGCCCCAGGGATGTCACATGCATTTGTGGCGCACTGTCTGTACTAATCCACCACGTCAATACGGGTGCAATGGAGGCTACCCCAGCTTTGTGGGCTCATTAAAGTCAAGTCCTGGATCCTTTAAAGTCATGATACAGAGGGTTCATATTCAGAGATAGAACAAAATTGTGTGGTGCCTCCACCAGGAGAAAAGACTGAAGTATTCCTGGTATAACTACAGAACAATGTCCTGAGATGCAGTACCTCCCCACCTCCCCACAGGGTCACCCCACCTGTGAGTTAGAGCTAGTCATTAACAAGTCCCGTGAGCATACAGTTTATCACTTTAAACATATTCAGTACTCAGACAACGATTTTAAACAAATGAACAGTAACTTTATTTAAGGACTGATCCATGTCCTAAGTAGGAGTAAGGGGATTAGCAATGTTGCGGTGTAGTGTTATCTTTCCCTGGCTGGCTTTTTAGTGCTCTTGAAGACCCAGCCTACATTGGTACCAGGCGGTTTTACTGTGCCCTTCTAGGTACAGCAATTAAAGGTTCCCCAGGTTCTGGTTAAAATGTCCTTCCAGGTTTAATCCAGTTATGACAACCTCTCCCCAAATACCACAAAGTAAAACTATATTTACTGCCAACATGTACTGGGGGTGATACCCTCTTTCCACCGGTACCAGTGCAAAACCCTTTTTGATCTTCCTAGGGAGCTCCTTATCTTTGTGCTTTACTGCGTACCCAACTGTGGAAACAGTGTAGGCCCCCAGACGAAGAGTCCATTCACTTGAAGCACCAGAACTAGTCATGGGTGAAGCTACCTGTAATTCTGGCCCCCGGATACAATAAAACATGGATTTTCACTGAGATTATATTGTAACCTACTCCTGGGTAGGTTTTCTAAATGTTCCCCTCCTGGCCCTTTTGGCCCTTATCTATTATTTAAAATGTATGGCCTCTGCCCACTGGTGGGGCCTCCATTGGTCAGAGGTTGCTGTAGGGGCTCTGGACATATACAGTGTATACATGGGTCTTTTGTCACCCTTGAGAGAGAGTTCCCGTGTTGCTGGTCTGCGGCGATGGTTTGCAGGAGCAAGGCAGACTGCCTGCTCCTGCCCAAGATTTGGGTGGTAGGGGTAGTAGTGCAGTGTAGCGGCAGTAGTTACGTGGTGGTGGCCATCTTGTGGATGGTGCATCTATGGGATGGATTTGAACATTTGGACCTTAGCTGGCATGGAGGAATTGGAGAAAGCCAGTATGACTGTGGGAAGCCCAAATAGAAGGGAGAGCAAGGGACTGATGTGCGGGGTCCGGTGATGGATCAGAGACCTCCCAATCCTGCTCTTGCAGTCAGTGTGCCTCATTTTACCAAGTGTGCAGCTCCCACAGTGAGGAACTGTAAAATGCTAGGCTACGACATGTTTCAGAGACTGTCGGTGGGGACATCTGCCCTGAGATATCAGAGAGGAGTGTCGTCGATGGAGAAGGGAGTGAGTCAGAGAGATGAAATGCTGCCACTAGTTTTGTGAGGGGTTATCCACCCCCAAGTGGTGCTGCAACCCAAAACCCTGAATGTGGCCATCTGGCCTAGGGATTAACTGCTAAAGGGTGGAGATACTTCCCAACCACTAGGAACCACTGATGTACCGACTGTGAAGTCTGTGGTGGGCTCCTGGGCCCAGAGAAATCAATTTTGTAAATATGTTTGCAGGCTGACCATGTTTATAATTAAATGGGATCCCCTGTTCTTGAAAAAGTTTTGGGTGTGAATGTTCCATTATTTAAAAAGGTGATGCTGTCCAACATTTTAAGTTCTGCACAGCCTAGCACTCGAAGAGGCACTCCGGTGACACTCAAGAACCCAGCAACGCTACCAACCTTGGGTAAGATTCACTTGATAAATCTGGACTGTGGCTTTTGCTGTTGTGACCCATCTCCCCTTTAGTTACTGCCAGACATACCTCTAGGCATGGCAATGGGGGGCCTGCATATTTTTTCTTCAGCTACAAAGTACAGGATTGTCTTTTGCTGTTATTTCTGCTAAACAAGACAGCCACTGGTGCCTCCACTTGTATGCTTGCTGCTGTAGAGGGGTGTCATGGATGTCCATGGCACTCTCTATGTACAATGCCACCAAGTTGCTGGTACTACGGTGGCTATCCCTGCTTTTTGGGCTAATCAAGAACAACGCCCCTGAACCCATTAAATTCCTGATTGGGGGGGGGCATATCCAAAGTTATAATAAATGATGTGGTTCATCCACACAGATGAAAGGCTAAAGTAGACCTGTTGTAAATATGGTACATTTCCCCTAGGATGTAGTACCCACTCACCTCCCAACCGGGTCACCCCCCCCATGAACCAGATTAAAGCAGTGACAAATCCCCACAAAGCATACATTTTATTCATTTAATCAGTACTCAGAAAATGATTTCAAACAAAAGAACAATAACTTTATTTAGGAAATGTTCCAGGCCCTAAATAGGAGAAAAGGGGTTAGCAGCAATGTGATAGCGCAGTATAGTCTTTTCCCATCTAGTATTTCTGTGTCCTTCTAGGCCCAATATATAATAGGACAGAGCAGCTTTTCTGTGCCCTTCAAGGCACAGCCAAATTAAGGTTCCAGGGCTGTGCTTTAAATGTATTCCAAGGCTCAACCCAATTACATTGTAACAGCTGACCCTAAACCATAGACTCAGACTGCAGCTGCATTTCCCCCTACTTTACTGTACTGGGGTGCTACCCTCCCTCCAACTGGTCCAGTGCAAAACTCTTTTGTATCTACCTATCTAAGAAGCTTCAGTGCTTCACTTGGCACCTAGACGTGGAAATAGTGTAGGCCCAAAGACACTGCATGTGATTGGCCAGTAGTGGTGGAAGTAAACAAAGCAATGCTTTGTGAAATGAAAGCACCAACCCAAGTGCTCATTAAACCTCAGGAGGCAGAGAGCGAGCCAGCAGCCCAGCAAAAGAGACATGATTCCCTAATCTCCCAAGTAGGCAGACTAGTTATAGAATATATACTTTTCAGGTTCTGTTTGTGATATGTAACTAGTTATCAGTAGTTTTGTACTTACTGGGTCTGAGGATTGAGTTTTGAGACATAAGATGCCCCACAAATTCAGTAAAATCAGGTCCTATTCCAGTGGGGCCTTCTCAGCAGCCTGCCATGCTGCAACCATCAGTTCCTTCTGATGAGTCACCAACAGCACTTGAATTGCTCCAGAGGGCTGTCAAGTTACTAACACAGTTAGAAAAATCTATCAAGAACTAAATACCTATACTGAAGGACTGGTCACTATAGAAGCATCAGTTGAGGGGATAGCAGCCATGGGGGATGAATCAACAAAAATGGCTGGGTAGGCTTTATCGATGGCAGATACATCAATCAAAGAACAAGTGATTTTGAAATCCCACACTGAGCAACTGAAGAATATCGTTACAGCCACAAAATATGAGAGAATTGGGGATACCAGTGGGGCCAGGCGGAGATGACCTCCTAACTTTTATGGAAAGAGGGATTTCTTAGGCTATAGGTTTGGAGTTCACTCTCAGGCTTGTCAGGACATACCAGATTACATATTGGTGGACCTGATCAAAGAATGAGGGACCAGAACCAAACTGACTCTGACGGCCTTCTCTTGTGCCCATGACAGGATTCTTCGAGAGGTTAGAGATCATGGACAACTGATATGGACAACAACAGCATTTTATTTTGTCCAGATTACTCTTTTGATATGAAGGTTAGGCATAAAACCTGTGAGGTGACTACTATGAAGCTGAGGGAGGCAAACATTGTTTATCGGCTTAGTTTCCTGTTGCTTGCAGTTCACAGTTGCTGAAAAAATGTACTTTACAGATCCATGAGCTAAAGACAGATGAACTAAAAAACTACTTCAGTGACCCCCAGTGACTTCAGGCATGGTAGAGACAACTGGACAGCAAGATAAGCAGCCATAATGACTGCCTTAACATTTACAGCATGAGTAGAGGGATACTTGTGTTACCCATGCTATTGAACTCATGTGAGACCTGATGCAGAGAATCTTCATTTGCTTTTGCAGTTCCACTCCCATTCTGTAGTTGTCTAGTTGGACTTACATTGGCCTGTATTAGTTATGTTCTGAAATGACACCAACCCTCTAGATTTCATGACGTAGTGGATACTGTGTTGGGGTGGGCAAAATGTTCCGACTGCAAAAATTCTTTGGAAATGTGAACCAGCTTCTGCAAATTTCACAAAAAAACAGAGCAAATTTTGCACAATTCTGCCATAAACTGTGGAATTTTGTCATGCAGGGCAGAAGAATGTGATGAATTGCAGAAAATATTTCAGTCAAACTGACTGTTTTTCTTCTTTCATTTAGTAAGCGGAAACTGGTGTAACTGGGACCATAACTGGGAAGTGGAGACACTGGGGTAACTGGGAGGAAAAACTAAATAACTGTGAGGTGACACTGTTGAACTGATGCTGGTATAACTGGGAGTAGAGTGATGTCACTGTGATGAGACAGTGTAACAAGCTATGGTGAAATGTGTAACTATGAATACAGTGGGAGCGAGGTATAGATTGGCTACACAGCATGGTGGACGTGTGTGAGATCTGCTCCCTAAGGCACGCATTAAAAGCAGAATTTACAGTATTTCTAAGAATCCAGCTGAGGCAACTGAAGAAGGATTTTGCTGCAAGCAGTGATGGCTACACAAAAATCCATTAAAAACAATCTACACTGCAGTTTGAAGCTGCAGAAAGATCGATAGCTGGCACCGTGGAAGGCTGCACCAGATGACAGGTGAATGTGTTGGGAAAAAAGATAGCAAAAAACAAATCAAGATCCTGCTATCTCTGCACCCCAGGGCTGATAACCAATCTACATAATGAGTTAAAAGCTGGTTTTACTAATGTAATGGCTCAAATTGTGCATCTGCAAAATGTAATGACTCTGGGCATGACAAATGGCTCAACAATCAAGAAAAATGAGTGAGTGACCTTGAGGATCAATTAGCGATAATCTCCCAAACCAATAACATTTTACAAGGTAACATTACTCAGCTGCTGGCAAAATCTGATGACCAGGAGAATAAGGTTTGAAGGTCAAATCTGTGGATCATTGTATTGCTAGGGGGATTTGAGGAAAGAGAAGGTGACAGGTTGGTGCAGAGATAGCTAACAGAGAAACTGGGTCTGGTAGAGGCTGCTGCAGAATTTGAGATTCAGTAGGTGCACTTAACTGGCCCTTCCCCTAAACATGGAGAGAGACTGCACCACTACCTGATTAAATATCTCAGGATTCACCAGCCCAGTGGCACTGAGGCTTGAGGTGCTGGATGCCACACCTCACACCACAACAGCAACCCAGATTTGGGAATGTACTCGGGTCATTCGGGGGTCGGCCAGGAGAGGCAAAGATTCAGTGTCTGGAGGACTGCCCTCCTTCCTTGGGGAGGGGGTTTGTGCTGTGAGCATCAGCACAACAACAAGAGGGGTTTGGCCAATGCCCAGGGTGCTTGGCTGCCGCGGTGGAGATGGAGACAGCTGCTGTGCCCATTACATGGGCATAAGCATGGTGGAGAAAAAAATAGAGGAAAATGCCGGGACCCGGCAGGACCCATGATGTCCCCTATATGCCATTGGAGTTACCCCTCTGGGGAGTGGGGTCATAGCCCCTGCCAGATCCACAGAGGTGGGGACAAATAATGTTGTGATAAAAAAACAAATCTCAGGTTCCCTGATAAAGAAAAAAATTTTGAGAGCTGCCCGGATGCATGGCCTGATACCAGTAGAGGAAGGGTGTGTCTCGGTATATCAGGACTACTCCAGAGACTTACAGATGTTGAGACAGAAGTCTGCTGAGGTGAAAATCGCCCTCCATCAAAGAGGATGGGAATTTTCTCTTTTGTATCTGGCTAAGCTGAAAATAATTAAGCTGGCGTGCATGCCAGACAGGATTTTTCACAAAACTGCAAGAGGCTGAGAGTTATGTGAATAGGAAGAAGGTGGCAGTGGAGGAAAAGCACACCCCAGGTCGATTGTACCTGTTAAAAATAAAAACCTCAACAGAAAAGCTGCATTCTTTTCAAAAGCTCTTTTCTGGTGAGGAATGGAGTGATACCTGGGATCCCTGACCGCTGATTGAGCGGACAGATTGCTCTATTGTTTTCTTAATTCACAATTTCATATAGTGTTACCTACTAACAAACTAAAGTACAAGTTGGTCCCTGTTTTCACTGATAATGCTCTATGATCAGGAAGTTCAGGTGAGGTGCTTTTATTGTTTACTTGTTCTGCTATGAACTTGGGCACCCTGTGGTCACAATCCCTTAGAAATGGACAAAATGCCTACTGTAAGGAAAGCTTTCATGATGCCTCATGGCAGCACTTTTTGGGCATGTTATCTGTCTCCCTTGCTGCCCTTTCTGACAGCTGTCAGATCCAGAAAACTACATGTTTTGAGCCATCCAATGACAGAGCAGCTCACATGGCACCTGGTAACACGCCTCTGTGAGGGATCCTTTGTCAAATATACTGTCAATAAAAGGGTGGCTAAAAGTCTTAAATATCCCAAAAATTCTACATAATTTAAAAAATCTGGGCTACCAAGTAAATCAACACTCACTGCCAGGCATAGTTTGTATGGACCAGAACTGCTGAAATATAGCATACCAGCTGTTGCGCCCTGACCTACAGCGTACTGTGAAGCACGGAGGTACTTCAGATGGTGCTCACAATCTCTTCAGACTGAACAGTTGGTAATAATGCCTCCTAAAACTGTTGTGCCACACATCTAGTTCTGTGTTTTCCTGCAGGTCAGAATGTTTTCTCTGCCAGAACTAGGATTGCAGGCACCAGTGGGAACTGCTCCAAGTCAGAATCATAATGCTTGCAGATTTTTTTCTGAATAATGACAACAGCTGGCAATGGCAGAGCAATACGATGTGTGACTGAATAATTGAGTGGCTGGTCTGTCTGGCAATTTGTCTTTGGCCCCTCTCCCCTCTCTCCCTATTGTCCTGGAATTGTGCTAATGCCCAAAGTAAGGGGGAGTAGATTTACTTCACAATTATCCCTATAAAAGCAGATATTAATGTTGAGCTGGATATATGAAGGTCCTGGAGGGACTCAAACAGTGGCATACAGGATATAATGTTGGGCTGAGGAAAATCTGTAGCACTGTACATGCTGGAGAGGTGAAATGTGGGGGCCCACCTGACATGCACTCAAGCAAAACCCTGGAATCTGGAGAAGTGTTTTTTATGGGACATCCATGGTTGACCAAGGGTGCATGGGATACATTTGATGAGCTTGCACAGCATCCAGCTACAATGAACAACACCAAGAGACAGGATGTTTTGTGACTGCTGAACTGGGCTAATTTGTAGTTCACAAACTGATGAGTGTTCACTTGTGGCTTGATCCTGAGGTGAGCTATGGAGCAAGTGGTCAATTAAGGTGCTCGCTACACTTGAGGATGGTCCTGCTTTCGACCACAGCTAGGGCTGTGGGTAACAATGAGTGATGACAAGGGCTCAAACTGCATGCTAAGAGAAGGAAGATTCTAGGTAGGAATAAAGCTTTGAAAGTTGATATGGTGTGTTTGCAGGAGACACATATGACTGGCAAAGAGGGGGAACATATGATTAGAAATTGGGAAGAGGAGTGGTATGGCTCCTATTTCACTTCAAAGGCCAGAGGGGTGGAAGTTTGGCTAAGACCCAGATGGGAGTGGTCAGTCAAGTGACTATAGACAGTGGTAGGGGATTTGTGCTTGTGTAGGTACAGTTGAACACAAGTCAGACCATTGTGGTGGGATCAGTGTATGTACCAAATTTAGACAATTCAGAATTCTTTATATACCTGTCCCTGAAATGACTAGTTCATTGGACCCTGGGTACTGAATGGAACTTTGACTCGTCCTTGATATCACTTTGGATTGCTACACCAGGATGGGGGTCCTATGTCTAGAAGCACTAGTGCCTTGAGGGACTTAATGAGGGGCTATAGGTTAATGGACTCATGGTGGTATTTAAATCCCAAGGGTAGGGTTTACTTGCATCATTTTTACTCTGCTAAGATGTATGCTAGACTGGATAAGGCTCTGGTGTCTTATCTTAAAAGCGCACTCAGTGATTTATAACCCCATGTTAATGACTGATCACTCCTTTGTACATCTGGTATTTTCTGGAATTTGATCCCCCTGTACTGGTTAAGTTTGGAAATTTGACCCCACTCTGTTATAAAAAGAGGGTTTCAGCAATATGTGAGATTCCAAATCCTAGACTGCTTTAAGAAATAGCCCGTCTGGCACTACGTCAGCTTCAGTGAGATGGGATGCACTTAATGCCATGTTGAGGAGCACTATAAGCCCTTATGCAATGCATAAAAGGATAAATATATAAAACAACTAGAGGATAGGCTATCAACAGTTTAAGAAAAGGCAAATGGAGTGCCCATCCTCCACTACCATAAATACAAAAATAGAGAGAGATATGTTGCTCACACAGGCAGGTAATTATTTTGATGGTGATTCAAGGGTAGATGGTTAGCCTGGCAGCTATGTAACAGACAGGGTGCCAAAAATGTTTCACAAATACAGGACGATGAGGGTAGGATACACCAAGGTGACCAAGAAATTGGGGAGTGCTTTCGAAGTTTCTATGAAAACTGTGTTTCTCTGACGTTCCAATATCAGAGCAACAATATGAATATTTAATAAATAAAGCCCAGCTACAAAATATAAACTATAAGGAAAAAATAGTAAGGGACAAATCAGGGAAGATGGGAAGATACTGTAGGGGCAATCAAACACTTGAAAGGAGGGGGAAGGTGTCATGCCCAGATGGATACTCAAATTAATTTTACAAAATATTTTATCAGGACTTGAGGGAACCACTTCATGACATGATTGTTGAGTCTCTTGAGAAAGAAGAAATCCCACACTCTGTGTGTGCAGGTACAATCACAGTGCTTTCAAAACCAGACAAAGACATGAAATTTTATTCGTCTTATAGACCCATATCCTTGTTGATGGCAGATTATAAGATTTTGGCTCACTTGCTCTCAAGTGAGATTGAAAAAGTACTCCCACACATCATAAAGGGAGACCAATCAGGCTTTATTAAGGGGGTGCCAGGGGAAACTAAGTGTATGACATTAAATGTTGTGTGACGTTGGTCAAGGAAGAATTCAAGAGTCAGGGTACTGGCCTAAGTGCTGAGAAAGTGATTTACCGGGTCCAGTGGGATATCTGTTTGCCACCTTGCACAAATTTGGGATTAGTGATAATATGGCGAGATGGACTGGGGCATTTTACAAATGTCCCTCAGCTCAAATTCTCATAAATGGCCTCCTTACAAAGCCCTTCAAATTTTCCCCGAGGCACTAGACAGGGATGTCCCCTCTCTCCTTTATTGTATTTGATGCCTCTCGAGCCCTTGACTACGGTTGTAAGAAATGAAGAAAGCATTAGGGGCATAGTATCTGAAGGGCAACACCACAACTAAGCACAGTTTGTGGATGACCTCCTGCTCTACTTCCAATATACGCATTAAAATCTTCTAATGGTACACAAAATTCTGCCAGAATATGGTACTATATCTAGCACAAGCTTAATTAATTGGCGAGATGTTGGTGTTGGGTAATGGTGAGGGTGGTTTTTGAAAGCTTTTCCATGGATCCTAAAAGTGTTAAAATATTAAGTACCTAGAAGTCATGATCCTGGGAACCTGTCACAAATATATAACAAGAATTATCTTCACCTGATAAACAGTATAACATGATTGTGAGAAATAGGAAAGTCTGCCGATAAATCTGATTGGTAGAGTTAACACTGTCAAAATGAACATTTACCTCGGTGCCTAGATCTGTTTCAGAACCACCAAGTTAGGGTACCCAAGGCTTTCTTTAGGCAATTAAACAGTATCATATATAAATTCCTATGGATTAGTGAGGTGGCCTGGATAAAAAGAGCCATCCTGTAACTCCCATTGAAGGCAGGGGGCTGGCACTATCTAATCTCAAATATTACTGCTGGGCAGCACACTTCTATCTAGAAAAGTCCGATGTAAATCAGATTGCATCTCGGAGAAACTTGGAGGAGGAAGCTATCCCTGGTGGATTACTTTTGAGTGTACTGTCTCCCTCTCCATCTTGTTCTATTCCCACCTGGTGTAAGAACCCCCTAATACAGACCTTGGCTAGATTGTCATTGGGGGTACATAACCACATCAGTCACCCCGAAGAGCGATCACCTGACATTGCATTACATTTGGGATTTCAAGACCAAAAAGGCTATAATGTGTTCCTGCGTCAAGCTCTATTGCAGTGGAAAAAGGCAGGCATGGAGACAATAGAAGCTTTGTATTATGGAGGGAGAATCAAGTTATTTGGGGAATTAAGTAACCAATATGGTATATTGGTGGGGGACTTTTTCACTTATTTAAGAATAAGACAATTTGCACTGACCCAAAGCCCACAGCTGTTCCCCATTGAGGAAACTCTCTGCAGACCCCAGCCAGGCAGCTTAATTTTGTCCACCCTTTAGAAATTATTTTTGAACTAGTCTCCAGCCCCACTGTTTTGGGCTAGAAGTGACTGGGAAAAATATCTTGATCTAACAATTAATGATGACACCTGGCAAGATGCTATTAAGCATGTACATGGAGGAGTTTAAAAAGGCCCTCAAGACCTATATAAGGTGATCAATTTTTTATTAAATAATTATGAATTTAATTATGAATTGGAGCTCAGATTTAGTGTTTTACAAATTATTTATGGATCTGTGTTTATTTATTGTATATTGTTCAATTATTGTAAGGCGCCTTGGTTTTAGAAAGGTGCCATATAAATAAAGTTTTGTTTTATTCATTCATTCCTTCATTCATACATTGCTGTTTCTTCTTTAACAAACTCCACAGGTTCCAGCTTAACTACTTATATAGAACCTGTCTGACACCCAGTAAGTTGCACAGTTTTCCCCGAACAGGCAGATCTTATGTCCCAAATACTTGACTTCTGAGGGGTCTTTCTGCATATGGCTGCTGTGTGCTAGGGTTACCCAATTCTGAATAGAGGTCCATGCAATAATGCAGAAAATACTGGGAAATGATCTTTCAAACAGACCCCTGGAATATATGATGGGTGTTGAATCACTCCTTCATAACAGGAAGAGACACAGGCTATGGGAGGTGGCTCTGGTAAATGCCAGAAAGCGACTTCCGAACACTGGGTGAGCATAACTCTCCCTAGCATAGCCCACTGGATGAATAACTTAGCAACTTTATGCACTTAGAGGGTGTTAGATGTATGCTAACAGTCAGGAATCTCTTTTCTCTGCAACCTGGCAACCACTTGTGAAGCCTTAGAGGCTAGGATAGTTGTTTATAACTCCCACCCTCCCGTCATCTAAATTTCATGAACCTGAGTATACAGATGCAGGAGGACCACAGGAGCATGTCTTAGCTTGAAGCCAGTATATCTTAAACACCCAACTAAGGGGGTTATATTGTCCCATTGTGCAACGAATCTACTGTATAATGTCATTCATTAAAATATTGTTTAAAATTACTTTGTATTAGAGTTCAATACTCATCATTGCTGCAAGATGAATATTAATACTTTGTGCTGCAATTATTTCTATGCTGTAAATGTGGATCTGTATTTGTGATTTGTGATACCCATTCAATAAAAATTTTTTATAAAAAAATACAGTGGGATGCACTGGCACAACTGGGAGGAGACAGCATTGCAAGTGGGAACGACATTGTCGGGTGCAAAATTCCACTACATTAGGTGCACCAAGGCAGGCACTTTTGTCCAAAGACACCTACGGCTCTTCAGTGCCTGCCCACTGAGGCACCTAAAGCAATAGTGCTACTGTATATTTTTTTTTCTCCTCTAATCCTTCCTTTTTGTTTATCTCCCCCAGCCTGCCCCTCAAGTGTTTCCTCTGTCTGCAATAGCTCAGCATCAGCATCATTCAGCTAAGTTCATGAGAGCAATTACTTTAGTTGGAGCAGACTAGCCAGAATCAGAAAGGAGCAGAGCAGTGGAGAGGTTATCATGTGACAGCAAAGCCTGTGCACTGAGAATTATGCTGACTGAGTCATGCAACTAGTGTCACATGACAGGGGCTCTCACTAGGCATCAGATCACAATCTGGAGTGTAGGCATTGATTGACTACTGCTGGTGACTGATCTCTTCCTCACAAAGTGTTGCTGGTGAGTGCTGTTTAGCCCATCAGAATGCATCATAGCTGGGAGTTGAATCAGTCTCTAAGCCACCCTGCCATGAAATGAAGTCAGGATGACAAGCTGACACTGTGATATAGTAGTCTGTTAGTGCCAGAACTTCATGAAATTGCAAACCACAGCCGCAGAAGTTCTGACGGCAAATGGTAATCTTGCCACAGAACTTGGTTCCACTGTGCCATGAAAAGTAGGGACCCTGCCTATATTGTTGGTGATTGGCAGTGGGGGTGCCGTGGTGGTTGCCGAACTGCAGCATGATCGTATTGGTGGTGGCAGCACCAGGAGGCTGTACCCATATGGCATGCTGCCGTGGGTTAGCCAGTGGCCTGTTGGGAGAGATTTTGCTGGACCCACTGTGCCCATGTCTGGGGTGGGCCTTGCTTTGGCCTGAAACTGCAGGATGATGGCATGCCTGTAAGGAGGAGTCAGTCATTTTTGAGAGCTCCCTGGAGTGTGTTTGAGCTGGGCAGATGGGGAGTAAGCTTAAGGCCAGTAAGGTGTCCTGGGGCAAAGTTTTTGGTGATCCCTGGTGTTTGTGGCCTGTGTCTTGGTGTGGCCGCCCTCACACTGCAGCCCCTTTTTTTCCCTCAGCCTGCTCAACTCTGCATGCAGTCCTGCTTGGAGCTCACGTCTGGCCTGCTTAGGCCTAAGTACAGTAAGTGCCGCAGCTTTGTGCTGTAGAAATAAACCTGTGACCTTTGTGCCTGTGCTTTGTTGGCCTCCACCCTCATGGAATTGTATTATCATTTTATCAATTTAAATAATTCATTTTTTTTTTATTCTTCATGCTGGCATCTTCCATTCTTTGTGCTACCTGTGGTTTTCAATCTCTTTTGCCCCTTACTTTAGTGTGCTGCCTGCGGTGCCTGTTTTCCAGCCATTGTGTGTTCCTCCAGCTCAGCTGAGGTGGAAACCATCTTGTCCTTAATAAAGGCGCCGGACAAGATAAGTGCTATTTTATTCTATCTTTTATTCTGCTTTGTGTTTTCCTGGCCTGTGCCCCTTCAGCCCTTACCATCAGGACCCCTATACACATTCTGTATGGTGGGTAACAAACATGAGGCTCATCTGGGATTAAAATTTGTTTGTGCTGTGGTTGTAGGTGGCTCTATTCTAGGGTCACTGGCAGTTGTTTGGGCCTTGATTTTCCATCTGTGCAATTTGTGTGGGTCACCATGTTTGGGCACAATTTGTGCCTTATTTCAGTGCCACCTTGTCTTTAGGTGCTGAATATTCATGGTCTGGTGCATACGTGTGTTGTTTGGGTGAGCTGATTAGTTGGAGGCCTGGTTGCCAACATGGCAGTCTGGTGGTGGGCATCATTTTGTGAGAAGCTGTCACTGAGTGAAGAGCCAACCTTGAGTAATGGGTGAGAAAACTCCAGTGGAGGAGCCCCAGGCTCTTGTACCTGCTTCACTTTTTGCTTGGCTATGGAAGTCTGCAGTATGAGGAATTGAAGATGAGAAATGTTTCCGATGCAACTACCAGGGGCTGGGTGTCTTGCTGTTCTCATTATGTCCAACTTGTGCCAGGGGCTCCACATCAATATGTGTGATCTGCCAGCTTATTCTGCTTTTTGGCTATACCCAGCTGTGCATTCTGCATGTACTGCCTCTTTGTTGTCTGTGGAGAGTTTGGTGTTCTAGGATGAGACTAAAGCTACACGCCTCACTGTGGTACCCTCTACTTCATCCCCTGATGTAATCAAGGAGTCACTAGAAGAGGAGACTTGTGGGGCACTGGAGGGCATAGCCATTTGCCAGCTAGCCTCCACCTGCCGTCGCTGACCCTCCCCATGACAAAGGGAGAGGGCGAGGTAAAAATGGGGAATGCTGCTGACCCCCCAGAGCCCAAGGGGCCAGCCCATACATTCTTGCCCAGCAGCAGTGGCAAAGGAAATGATGGTAGGGAAGAAACATCTGGGAAAGAGTCCCCTTTCTTTGTGAAAGTTGCAGGGAAAAAGAAGGAGGTAGTGTATGAGGAGCCAGCTGTGATGCCCCCTAGACAGCCCATTCATGGCCACCAGTTCATAGAGCAGGATGTGTATAGGGCCATTCCTCACCATTACAGCAGGTCCATGCTCTCTTTGCCAGACAACATCCAGTGCCTTCTGGTGCTGAGCAAGGCCAGCTGGCTGAAAATGGATGGACTGTTAAGTTCGAACCCCCTAAATGTGCACTATTACAATGGTGTGTGGTTGGAGGTAGGGAGGGCCTGTTGGACCACTATACTCAATCTTCCAGACTGGTCACAAGCAGAGATGAATACTATGCAGGATGCACATCGAGTACCCCCACGTCAAATATCTGTATATGGTTGAGGACATTGTGGAGGAAAAAAGACCAGAATGTGTGTTTAGAGGCATGGTACAGAAGCTGCAACTGCAAACTTATCATTCCAGCCCACTCTTGGAGAAGGTAACCCCCCGTGCCAGATCTCTCTGCCATTCGGCAACCTGGACAGGGCTCACTGTATTCAAACACTACACCCTTGTGCAAGATGTGGCTGGTGGTTATAAGAAACATTATATCATTGCTGTGGATTCCTTCTAAGAAGAAACCATCAAACTGGACCCAGCCTTTTAGTAGCCCCGTGGCTGAGGGCCCGCTATCTGAATGGGAGTACCAAAATAAGATTTTATTCTGCTGCCAGAACTAATGTGCTGTTTGCTAGGTTTTATTGACTGTTTCTGGAAATGTTATCAACATTTTTGCAAGAAGCTATGCCTAGTATGAGGACATTCAGAGACTGGAGTCATGTGATTCTGCTGGAGGCGTAAGCCACACTTTGGAGGAGCTCCACCAAAAAGGAGATATTTTGCTTGCCTTCCCTAGCGTTAGCTAAAATTTGAACTCCTTTCTTTTGCTGTTCAACCATTTACCTTTATGTTATCACACCAATGCTAAGGAAATGGCAGAATTACCCCAACACATGGAGTTTGTACTGCTCGAGGATTCGGACAGGGAGCTGGAGACAGTAGAGGAGTTGGAAGTTAAGGGCCCCCGTAGAGGTGCCTCATCCACTAATTCTGCTGAAGAAGCTCCTGCATAGATCACCATTGAACACATGTATGGTGAGATTCCAACAAAATCAGTTCTTTCTCTCTAAAGCCGAAGTTTGCGACTGGAAATAGCGTTGAGTGATCTGGCCGAGGTATCGGACTCAGAGGCACGTATCTCTTCCACAGAGGACAAACTGCACAAACTGGAACTGAAGCTTGTCACATTAAAGTGATAGATGAAAAAGCTAGAGGAAAAATGGAGAACTTGGAGGGATGCTCCAGGAGGAATAATTTGGTCCTCCTGGTGCTCCCAGAAGCGATGAAGGCTCTACTCCTATCAGCTTTTTGCAAAAGTGACGTGAAAATTGCTGGGCCATCACATAACGGTCCAAATTATATTATAGAGAAGGTCCATTGAGTAATTAGACCTAAACCGGCTGCAGGGGAACCTCCTCACCCCATCATTTTCAAAGTACTTAATTACTTTGATTAGGACCATTTTTAGAGCTGCCGAAAAACTAGTTAAATTGGAATGGGAAGGCCATCAGCTCAGATTAGTTCAGACCTAACTTTCAAAGTCTTGCAAGATCGGGCCACTTTTCGTCCTATACAGTCTAAGTTGTGGGCATAGAATGTTGTATCCTGCCTGGCTGGAGGTGTCCTTGAAATCGTGGACCCACCGTTTTGATTCCACTCTGGCGGCTACTGAATTGAATAAGCTACTACCGAGTTGTTTGGAGGTGGGTGACAAGAGGATGGTTTTGAAGTTGGTCTAGGCAGTTCTACAGACTGGTATGGTGATCATTTAGGAGAGATCGGAACCCTTCTTTAAATACAGTCAGACACTGATTTTAATGTAATTATAGGCTCTGAGGAATATATACTGTATGTATGTGTGTGTGTGTGTGTGTATATATATATATATATATATATATATATATATATATATCTTTGGGGCTGTTTCAGAGACCACAATAGTCAAAGAAGAAAGTGTTTCTTGATATGGAAGTACTTCTTTGTGTGTAAGAATATGGAATTGAGATTTTCAGCCATTCCATTTCTACTGCATCACTGAGAACATTCTAGAACTTACATAGAGATGCCTTTCCCCGATTTCTCCACGGTACGCAGTGGACTTTTACTTTCATCTGGCGAATAGAATCCTAGCCATCTTCTCTTGCATAAAGGGGACAGCTTACTCTCAAGTTTTATGAATGGACCAGACTTATTACTGTATATTCTAAGTAATGTTCTTGATGCACACTGAACTTTATCGTTGAGTCTCCCCTTTTATTTTATAAGTTAAGGATGTGCATTGCATATTTTGCATTTCTCTTATAACAGAGCTCGAGCAATTTTGTTTTTCTGGTGTTGCATAATTTCTTCTACCAGGGTGCTATGGCTAGATGTATTACATCTATTTCCCACTAAGCAGGATCTGGCTCTACAGTGTTATTGTGCATTTTACTTCAGAACAATTTCAGCTTTAACCTTGGTCAGGAGATGCCAATTTTGATGCTTGCTAGTTATCTAGATGTCTTTGCAAAAAGCAATTGCATTAGTTACTTAGATATATTATAAAGCAGGGTTCATTTGTTGCTTCATTTTATTTCATTCAGCTTTAAGAATCTTGATGCCTTACATCCATAATTCAGAATTATGAGGGTTAGAAACAATGTTTAAAAAAACCAAAAACAGAGACTTACTGTAGTAGGGCTCCATGCTGTTTATTTATAGCTCAGTAGTGTTAATACAGGCTCTAAGCTCTTAGGCATTGAGGTGTTTTTCAATCTTTTCAGGAGCAATATGGGTTCTTATATGCCATGTTTTTTTTTTTCATTTGGAGCACATTTATTGAGATTTTTAGTAATTACTATGGTAGTTCTTAAGTAAGTGCATTAGGATCTGGATCAGGAAATGTTATAGGTCCTTCATTAAGTTTAAATAGTTTATGACAGAAGTGACTTCTTGGGAGTGATATTTTGTGTATCAGTTGAAGTAAGTGCTCCGCATTCTCAGCTAGGGGCAGTTTTCATTTTTGATGTCCAAGCAACTTTTTATTTCTGTAGAAATTATTTTCTCTGTAAATCTGGCTATGAATTTAACTTTTACATATATTTATTGTTTACAGAATAGCTCTACTTCAAGGCAGGGGGACTATTCTCCTCTGCTTATTATTTCTCAGTCCTGTGTCTTTTTCAGTTCCTGAGGTATGATATCAATTCTAATCCAGCCCAGAGGATGGGTTGTAGTCCGCATACTGCAAAAAAGGCCTTGGTATGTGATGACCCCTATCTTTTCTGTGGGGGTCCTCGGGGGAGAAGCTAGGATAATACAGGGGAGGGAGGGATATATAGAATGTTAGCCTATTATGCATATGGCAGGATTTGCTCTTCTTTGGGCATCATGGACCAGACATTTTGGAGTGGGCATTTGGCCCGGGTGGTAAGTTTGCTAGGGGGAGTTATGGGGTTTGAGGGGTTAAGGAACAGTTTCATTACAATGAGAGTGGGGAGAAAACCAGGGAAGGGGGGAGGGATATGTGTGTTCACAGGGAGGGAGGGAGGTTGAACATTTTGACTGGCAGGTGTTTTTTCTTTGGACCATTAAAATTCTTTCATTAACATAGATAGCTGGAATATATTATCCTGGAATAGTAAAGCGGGAGCGAGAGAATGCAAAAAAATACTGCATCCTTAGACACTTAAGTCAGTACCACCCGCATATTGTGATGCTGCTGGAAACACACAGCAGTTCTAATCAATTAGACAATTTAAAGAAACTTTGGGTGGGTCAGGTATTTGGTGTGGGACTGAGAGTGAGGGTGAGTGAAGATCTTGATACATAAATCTGTTCCTTTTAACTTGGTTAAGGAGTGGCAAGATGCAATGGCTGCTACATATTAGTCCACGGGTTGTTGGCCAATGTTGAAGTGGTCCTTGGTCGATATATGGACTAAATGTGAGACTCATTCTTTTTCCCTCCATTGGGTACTTTGTTAGCATCTTTCCGAGATATTCATGTCTTATAAGGAGAGATTGGAACTTTTTTCCAGTGATATGGACAGGTCCTACCATAGAAAAGTGGGCTTTCCCAGCCCAGTGGTTGTTGCAGGAATTTTCTCTGATTTGGGTATGGTAGACCCTTGGAAATTCCTCCATCAGGAATGGTGAGTGTAAATGTTCTACTCAATGTCACGTGGGGTGTATTGAGAATCGATTATTTTTCTTCTGTGGCTCCCATATGATCGGGGTGGGTACATATCCAAGAGTTCTAGCAGATAATTCACCCATATGGATTACCTTGTCTCTGATACAGCACTCCTTGGGTTGGCACTTGGTCTCTCAATACTCAATTGTTAGCAGATGCCTATATTGTAGAGCATATGAAAAGGTTTATTTTGTTGTCTTGGGATGAAAATTATTTACCTGTTCCTCTGAAGATGTATTATGGGTCTCCTTGAAGGCTTTATGATGGTGGGAGTACATTAGGCTAGCTTTAGCATGAAATAAGAAGCTACATCCCAAATTGAGGAATTGCCATCCCAAATTCAGGTTCTAGAATCTCAACTATCCAAAACATCTGCGGAACATCTATTGACCAAACTTCATTCACAGAGGGCAAAATATTCTGCCTATCTCCTTGACAAAGTTACGCTTGCTTCTCGAATGAAAGCAACTTATATTGGTCAAGGGGTAAGGTGGGAAACTTCTTGCCAGCAGATTGAAACTGAAGAAGGCTGCTCGATGGGTTACTGCCCTGGTCGAGCTGAGTTCAGTTCATTAATTTCGGATCCTGCTAAAATTGTTGTTATTTTGAGGTCTTCTATCGTTCTTATACACCCCCATGATAATTTTCTCCCTTTTAGAAAGCTTCTTGCAGGAGTAGACCTACCTCAGTTTTCTGACTCTCAGCAAAAGGTTTTAAGAGGTCATATAGTGGAAAAGGAGGTGATTGAGACTACTGATTGTCTCCTATCAGATAAAGCACCGGGCCCAGATGGTTTTCAGCCACTTTTTGCCAAGTTGATAAGTTGGAATTAGCTCCCTTTTGTGTGAATTATTTAATTATCTCTTCTGTCACAATATTAGAGAGCCCTTTTGAAGCCCATATAGTTGTATTGCCCAAACTGGGAAGGACTCTATCATTCCAGACAATTACAGACCCATCTCACTTCTGAATGTAGATGCCAAATGTCTGGCTAGTATTTTGGCTTATAGACTCAAGAAGGTGTGGGTGGACTTGATTGGTCTGAAGCAGGTGGAGTTCATGGTGGGAGAAAATCTAGTGACCATTTCTGAAAAATGTTCCATATCCTCTCCACATCTGGGAAGGGAGCACGAATAATGTGCTTGTGCCCCTATATGTGACTTTCAACAAAGTGGCATGGAATTTTTAATTGATCTGTTGCCCAGATATGGCATACTGAAGGAGTTCATTCAATATGTTAAAATATTTTATACTTGCCCTTTGGCAACAATCATGAGTAACGGTGTGTCATCTTCCCTTTTTTCTTTGACCAGCAGTGGATGTCAGGGGTGCCCCTTTTCCCAGTGCTTTTTAATTTATATATAGAACCATTGGCTAGGAAGATGAAAGTTTCCCTGTTGGTGAAGGGGGTTAAGTTGGGCCTGTATGAGTTTAAATTATCAATGTTCACAGACAATGTACTGTTGCACCTCTCAGATTGGGAAGCCTCCCTTCCAGCAGTGTTGGACATTGTATATGAGTATAGTGCCCTGTTGAGCTATAAGTTAAATGGACACAAAACTACTGTGCTTTCATTGTGGGATTCTTGTTCCAAGGCTACTATTGAGGAACTGGGTCTCACGTGGGCATCTCAGTACATTTTATTTTTGGGTATAGATCTTCCCCAGGACCTACAAGCATTAAAAACCTTAAATCTAGATCCAGTGGTTAAACAGTTTGAGCAAGATCTCCAGAGATGGAAATGTCTACCCTCACACTCTGGGGAATGGTCAGTATTCTGAAAACGGTCATATTCCCCCGCTTAATGTATCCTCTGTCAATGTTAAACATTCCACTCCCTAGACAGTGGTTTCAGAAAATAATTCCATCTGGTCTAATTTTATATGGCTGGAAACAACCTAGGTGAGCATTAAACAGATTGTGCTGACCAGGAGAACTGGGGGACTACAGATACCACAGCTACTCTTGTATTATTTTGCCTTTCATGACTGCAAATATTTTCAGTGGCTACGCTGTCATCAAACCCAAGAGTGGTTGAATATAGAACGCTTCAGAATGAGTTCTCACCACATTTCATTAACTTCCTTTCTTTACATATCTGTTGGCAAATTCCCCCCTCAGTTGAGTAATTCACCAATTGGTTGGTCCCTCCGTGCACACCAGCAGCTATGTCAGTTTTTCAAACTTTCCACTAAGCAGGATTTGGGACAGCCATTCTATGCAAACCCAAATATTAAGACTGGAAACAAAGTGGTACTACCAACTGCTTGGCAGGAATTGACTGTCACCTCTCTTGCCGACTTTGTAAGACAGGTAAATTTGTCTCTCTCAGGAACTAAGAGACTTATTTCACCACTCAGCATTTTCTTTCTTTGGTTATGCCCAGATCAAGTACTATGAACAATCAGTTTAGGGAACCTCTATGGTCTTCTGGCACTGGGGACCTATTCGTCTTAGCTACTATGGCACTTCAGAATAGACCAATTTCTAGACTATACAAAGACCTGGGAGCCTAGGCCTGGAAATCTTGTTCTCTGGTAGCTTACTACTGGCAGCTAGCTGCTCGCTTGTCCTATGATCAGGCATGTTGGAAAACAATTTGGTCAGACGTATATAAATGTATTAAACAAGATAGGCTAAGGTTACTTCATTTTAATGTGGTTCATAATATATATTATACCTCACTTCAACTATATCAAATGAGCAAGCAATCAGATGCTACCTGCCACAAATGTTCCCTGGAGGAAGGTTCTATGATTCATATGACCTGGGCTTGCTCAGGGGTGACCTCCTTTTGGCACAATATTAAACAACTCTTTCTTCTTTTTCTTTTGGTCATACCAGATATTTTTCTTTGGAAGTATGTGTCCTAGGTAATTACTCATCAATTGGCTCTTCAGTACATAAAAAATACATGGCCTTAATAGCTGCTGTAACTAAACTTCTCATAATGAGACAGTGGACCAGTGCTGCTTTTTCCATTTTATGAGACTGTATTCGAGAATTCTTTCTAGCCTCAAATGCAGAAATGACTATTGCAGTGCAGTATCATAGATGTCATAATTTTTCTGCTTTGTGGGACACCCCAATGCAATTTCTTGCTGGTAGGTGAGATAGTCAAGATACAGTATTCTATTAATTTCTCTCCCAATACAAAGAGTGGAAGTTGATACTTTCTCAGACTCAAGAGCTGTGAGGAGCTGACCAATGAATTTAATGCCTCCTGCAGTTCACTTGGTTGTTACATATGGGAGGGTGGGGAGGAGAATAAGGAGGACTTTTGAGAAGGGTATGTCAGGAGGGGCTGTTCTTGATTTCTGATCTTTGTAATGCTCTTGGTAGTACCTTTTGCATCTTATGTGGGAAGGGGGGAGTCGGCTATGTTTGTCTTTTTTCTTGATGTTCCAGATCTTGTGGAATTGTGGCTTTAAGTATTTTCTAAAATTCAATAAAGTATTCTTAATTGAAAAATTAGGACATTCAGAGACTGTGCCTTTGCTTGGACCAGAACTGTTTGGATCCAATTCTGTATATACTGCACTTAAGGGACACATAAGTATGAAGTCCCTCCTTTCTTTTAGGGAGGAATGGAGCAAATGTGCAGTACTTTTTTCTTTTTAAAAAGAAAAAAAGATTCTCTTGTTGGGGAATGGGAGTGGATGTATGGGAAGTGGGTGATGTTGTGAGAGTGTGTGTGTGTGTGTGTGTGTGTGTGTGTGTGTGTGTGTGTATGGATTGACTGGGGAAATGTGTGTGACTTTGAAATTATTACTGTTTTATTAGTTATTGGCTTGACATGCCTTCAGCTTAGAGTGTTGCATTTTGTATGGGTTTCAGGTACCGGTAAGTGAGCTCCACTTAGTTTGTGTCCCATTGGGTCCCCACTTTCCAGCATTCCTGTGGGGGAGACCAGCATAAGGAAAGGGTGCATATCTAGACATTGGTGTATCCCTCAGAGCATATCCAGGTGCCCCATTCCCCAGAGGGGAATGTAATTAAGGGGGGAGAGTGTAGGCCAGCCCTGTTTGGAGGGCTTAATAATAGTTACCCTGCTCGCCTCCTGTGGGTCGGCCCGGTAGGTGGGGGCTGGCAGTAAGTGTCCACTCTATTGGTGTGTTTTCCTGTGCCCTGCTGCTATTAAGGGGTGAAGCAGAAGGTTTGAGAGGTCAGTGGAACATCAGCATACAGGTTGGGCTGGGTTTGAGCCCTGGTGTGGGAGTTGTGGCCTTTGTCCATCAGGCCTGTTCCACACTCAGGTTTTGTTTTGGGAGGGCTGTTTAGGAGTGTGACTGTGGGATGGGAGCCTGTTTGTCAGGGTGAGCCACGGCCTAGAGGAAGTTCATGGTGTTGGCCCACCCGTGCTCTGCAGCTCGAAATGGGTCTGGGGCTTGTACTATTTTGCTGCTGATTAACAGTGGGGACACCATGGTGGTGGCAGAGCTGCAGTCTGGACCACTTGGTGGTGGCAGCACCAGGAAGCTGTACCGTGTGGCACACTACCATAGGTTAGTTGGTGCTCTAACAGGAGATTTTGCTGAACCCACCCTGACCATGACTGGGGAGTCCCGCATTGGCCTGAAACTGCAGGATGATGGCATAACTGTAGGAAAGAGTCAGTCATTTTTGAGAGCTTCCTGAGTGTGTCCAAGCTGGGTAGCAAGGAGTAAGTTTAAGGCCAGTAAGGTGTCCCATGGGTGACTTTTTGGTGGCCCTGGTGTTTGTGGCTTGTATTTTGTGTGGCCACCCTTGCATTGCAGCCCTTTATTTTCTCTGATCCTGTTTGGCTCTACAATCCTGCATGGAGCTCACTTCTAGCCTGCTTGGGCTTAAGTAAGTGCTGCAGCTTTGTGCTGTAGAAATAAGCCTCTGACCTGTGTCTGTGCTTTGTTGGCCTCCAGCCCCAAGGACCTGTATTATAATTTTATTAATTTAACTAATTAAATATTTTTCTTATTTTTTATGTTGGCTTCTTCTGTTCTTTGTGCTACCTGTGGTTTTAACCTCTTATGCCCTGGCTTAGTGTGCTGCCTGTTGTGCCTGTTTTCCAGTGCATTGCATATTCCTCCAGCTCTCCTGAGGTGAGAAACCTCCTTGTCCTTAATAAAGTCAGTGGACAAGGTAAGAGCTTTTCTATTCCATCTTTTATCTTGCTTGTCTTTTCCTGGCTTGTGCCCCTTCAGCCCTTGTTATCAGGACCCTAGACATATGCGAAAGGGTGGGTAACAAAGTCATTGTAGCAACAGGCAATGCACAGAAAGAAAGTTCTTTTAAGGGCTTAAATCAGCACTCACTGACAATCCTTTTAAGGGTCAGTGGGTTCCATGTGATTATAGCGATCACTAAACGATGATCGCAATAAGGGCAAGTGCATTATCGCCAAACAGCAATTTGGTGATATGCACTTGCAGATGACCAGAAACACACTAAGCTTAAAGTGTGTTTGCAGGGGGGCTGTGCCCCCCCCATGCCCCCCTCATTGGGGGCTTTTCCCCTGCACCCCTGACTATATATTGTTAACTCCAGGGGGTGCATGTTGGGGAGGGTGCAGCCCAGATTCAAAAGAATATAAGTCCTGCAGCCACAGAAATGATAACACTTTACCCCCAGCCCTGAACCCTGGACCTCCTCCATTGCAGCCAGCCTCCCTACCCACCACCCACACAACATGGCTGGCTCAGTGAAGGAGGCATGCCAGAGGGTAATAACCCTCTTCCCTACCCTCCCTTCCCTTACTATTTCTACCTTCTGGTTGTCCTATACCTCCACTTCATGGGTGCAGTACTCACCCACCTACATATTCACCCATGATAATAGCGCCCTTATATTGGTCACCATTTTTGACTGTCGCCCATATGCTAGTACTATTATAACAGGATACCGGGTTAGTGGTATGGAATTTTAGAGACCCCCAACAGAAAAGCATAGTTAAAAGCTCTTTTAAGGGTTTGGAAATAAATAACTATAAGGAACTGCTGTGCCAGGGCAGGCAAGAATCATATTCATTTAAAAAAGTCATTTCCAGGGCTTGGGGAGATAGTGCGAGTCCTTTTAAGAACTGAAGGCATGCAGCCGAAAGAAAAATAATCAAGAAAAAAAAAGCTTTTCAGGCTTAGGGGCTAAGCCTTATTATGGAGGACAGGCTGCTATTAATACCATTTTCAGGGCTTGGGGGCTAGTGAGTCCATTAAAAGACTGATGGCATGCAAGCAAGCAGGAGAAAATCATTATGAAAATAAAAAACAAAAACTTTTCACAGCTTGGGGCTAAATCCTTACTAGGACAAGCAGGAAGATATTAAAGCCCTTTTCAGGGCCTGGAAATAAGCATGTCCCTATAAGTTCTGAGGGCATTCAGGCAGGGAAAATCAATTTAAAATAAAAAATCCCTTATAATGGCATGAGGATAAGTAAGTCCTATAAGGACTTTTGGAACATGCAGCCTGGAGACAATTGTTAAAAAGCCATTTTGTGGTAAATAAGTATTTTAAAAGGCAATTTTACATGGCTACCAACTCTCCAAGGATGATGGCAATTACAGGTAGGAGTACAGGGGTTTGTGTGCCTAATAGCTCCTGAAGAAGGCAGGTGTGGAAGACAGAAAGGGAGTATAAAGAGGATGTTTTAAAAATCAGTAGCCTACGTAAACCTCAGAATATCCTGCAAACTGTGGATTCCACTCCATTGTTCAGGTAATAGCTCATACATTAGTCACCACTGCTGCTTCATTTTTGTTTCCCTCCATGAGTACCCAACTTCTCCTGTGCCCAGCATTAGTGCTGCCATGTCTGTCACAAGTTTGTCTGAATTATGTTTATTCTTGGCATAGACATCTCTGCCTTTTGGTTTAGAGTTACATCCCACCAAATGAAAGGTATCAAATCATCTTTTTTTTTCTGGATATTTTGTCACAAGGACCAATACGGCAAAAAAACATCATGGAAAATATTGAAATTCACCATCTTACTTGGCAGTAGCACAACATCATGAAGAAAGAAGCTCAGCTGGACAGTGACATATATTTTCTAACCCAGTGTAAGAGAAAGAACATTGTCCCTAATCAGGACACATGCAAAAAAGTCTTCTTGAAAAAACAGTTTGAGAGGATTGTTACCACACTGGAGAAGAAGTCTGGCAGGTCTAATCCAGGCCTCCAGATAGAAATACACATGAACTACCAAAAGACCTTAAGGAAAGCCATGCTAAAAAAAAAACAAAAAAAAAAACTGAAAGTTACATACCCTTCAACAAGCCATACTTCCTAACAACCATGAAGAAGACAATTGGGTAATAGAACAACAAAGCAATATGGATGGGCACCTTTCAGTTGTTAATTTGTACAACCATACACTGACTACTGGAGAATTAACTCTACTTTCTAAGGGTCTCACATTCTGCCCAGCAGAACCACTTGACAGAATACAGTTTTGTTAGGAAATGGTGGAATACTTCCATAGATTGAGACTTAAAGAATTATTTCACAAAAGAGAAGAAATCACAGACAACAACAATTCAGTGGATAAGATATGAAACTGGACAACTATATTCATTGTTTTTGCCAGAGAGTTAATTGCACATTCTTAATAGGCAAAACAGACTCGCTATAACCTCTCCATTGGAAATGAGGGCAATACAATCATTGAAACTGAATCACAACATTGTCATACAAAAATCTGATAAAAGTTCTGCAGTGGTAATCTTAAACAATGAGGACTATGTTTATGAAGCTAACAGACAGTTAACAGACCATGCCTACTACAGGGAACTGCTGAATGATCCCATGACACAATACACATGGAAACTATCAGACATAATTGGATCTTTTCTAAATCATGTCCAAGACAAATAACTGACCTCATTCTTGTCAAAGCCAAGCCAAGAACATTCTACATGCTGCCAAAAATCCGTAAGTCTGACCATCCAGGGAGTCCCAAAGTATCTGGCAATGGTACCCTGACAGAGGAGAACTCAGGTTTTGTAGAAACCATTTTAAAATCACTGGTTATAGAAAGGGACAGCTACATTCAGGACACTACACACTTCCTGCATAATCGTCTGGTTATAAGGACTCACCACCTAATACCATATTGGCCACAATGGACGTAACCTTTCTCTATACTAATATGTTATACACAGTTATGGCATTTCATCCTGTCTTAAATACCAACATGAGAAAGGATAGCACCAAGACATTGACCTAGAAGCGATGGGGAAACTTATTGAATTTATTCTGAAACACAACAATTTCAGCTTCCATGGTAAACATGATGTTCAAACTATGGGAACAGCAATGGGCAGCAGGATACGCCACAATATGCCAATCTTTTATGGTGAATTTGGAGGAGGATTTTTCAGGCACTGTTCACATAAACCACTCACTTTATTTCCGTTATATTGATCATTTGTTTATAATTTGGACAGAGGGCAAAGACATACTCAAGTAGTTCCATAAGGAACTTAACAACCTCCACCCACCCATAAAACTTTCCCTGGAATATTCTGCCACCAGTGTTAATTTTCTGGACACCACAGTCACCATCAAGGATGGTACCTTGCAGATGTGCATTTACAGGAAATCCACAGACAAAGATACTTGCATGGAAATAGTAATCACCTGAGCCACGCAAAAAAATCTGTAATATACAGTCAGGCGCTTCAATATCACCATATCTATTCACGTGAGGAGGACAGAGATACACATTTGGCCACATTGAAAAAACCTTTATTGGGCAGGGACACTTTCCATAGAATTTGACAGAGCAGTAAAACATGCAACACAGGTACCAAGGAACAACTACTTCAATATAAAAAGGACTACCACCAACAGAATACCCTTAGAAGTCACATATCAGTGTGACCCTGAGCTTATGTAAAATTATTAAGGACATCCAACCCATATTCAGTGAGGATGAGACCCTAAAATTGTGTTTTTCAAGAACTACCACTACTGTTTTAAGCAGTTACTTAATGTAACCAACCTGATTGTCAGGACTAAACTTGCACCAGAGCAAAATGACATTTAATACTGATTTAATACTGGAGAGTTAGGAAGCCAAAAGGTATAGCCTAACAGACTTCCACTATTCAGTGGTGATAACCGATATTACCAACAACAGTGAGATATCCATCCAATCTCTTTTAAACTTAATCACACTATCCGCCTCTACTACTTCCTGAGGTAATCCATTCCATAGTTTTATTGTTCTTCCTAAAAAACATTTCTTCTTATCTCTGTCCTAGATTTAATTCTCTCAATTGTCTGTCGTGTCCTCTTAGATGATATGGATTATCCCTACATTTCAGTTTCCTCTCTTTAAACATATTACTGTTTTTAGTAATACTATGTAATCTCATTAGTCCCTCTCATTCACCTATTCTTCAGAGTCCACAATCCCAATTTCTCTAATCTGTCCTCATAGCTTAAGTCCTTACAACATGATATCATTTTGCTGTAAGACCTCTGTCATCTCTCTACCAAATTTACATCCTTTGTTAAATATGGATTCCAAACAGTAGAACAGTAGTCCAATATTGGCCTGATTAGTGTCTTATATAGTGGCATCAGCACTCCTCTGTCTTTTGAGTGAAAACTCCTTCTCATACTATTTACCAGAAACATTGCTCTCATAGACACGTTTCTACAGTGCTAACCATTTTTCAAGTTACTCTGGATGTAAACTCCCAGATCTTTCTCTATATCCGAAATCCTTAACTTTAAATTCTTAATATGATAGTTCTGACATACATTTCGCCTTCCCAAATGCATAATTACCGATTTCTCACCATTAAATTCCATACCATTATTTTTAGCCCATTCCATAATTTTTATCAAATCTGTACCAAAAAAAGTCCTGTCGTCAAAGGTGTTCACTATCCCACCTATCTTGATATGATCTGCAAATCTGACCAATTTGCTCTGACTTCTAGTTTCCAGGTCACCTATAAAAATACCAAACAATAGGAGTCCCAACACGGATCCCTGTGGGACTCCACCCCACCTTTGTGGTTTTGACAAACAGCCCCTTATCTTAGCTTGTTGTTTTCTCCCTCAACCAATGGGATACCCACAATACTATACAGTAATCAATCCCCAATTTATTTAATTTTTCAATTATTTTATCATGAGCTACTGTATCAAAAGCTCTCCTAAAGTCCAGCATAACCACATCAACACTGTTCCCCTCATCGACCCAGCCATTAATACTCTCATAGAACAATAGATTTGTCTCACATGATCTTCCAGAGGTAAAACCATGCTGACTCGTATTCACCTGTCCTTTTCTATTCATGGTTTCCCTAATAACTTCACTAATTATTCCCTCAATGATCTTTCCCACCACCAATGTCAAACTCACTGGTTGATAATTCTCCACCTGATCCCTTCTCCCCTTCTTAAACATTGGCACAACAAATGCTCTTCTCCAATCTCTGGCACCACCCCCTCAGCCATAGATGTTTGACCCAAGATTGTAATCACTGGTACTAGTTCTTCCTTAAGCTCTTTAGCCATGAATGAGTGGACCCCATCTGGCCCCGCCGATTTGTCACTATTCAGTTCCATAACTCTCCTCATTACCTTTTCTTCTGTTATTAATAATTCTGGATTTATTATACCAATGCCCACATTCTCAATTTCCACATTATTTCCATTATTTCTAAATACAGCAGCAAAACATTTTCCAAACTCCTCTGCCATCTTCTGTGGTTCTGATATAACTTCACCATTGCTGGTTAATGGACCTGCCATACAACTTCCATTTCTCTGTTTAGTAATGTAGGCAAAGAAACTCTTATTATTTTTTCTCACTGATAATTTCCACTCCAACTGTTGTTTAGACTGCCTTATCTCTCTTTTAAGTCTCTTCTGACAACTTTTGCATTTATTTATATTTTCCGTTGTCATTTGCTTCTTCATTCCATTAAATAACACTTTCTTCCTCTTACATAGCCTTATGATAACCCTATTTAACCAAGGTGGTTTCTTGCCCTACCATTGTATAGTAACTTTTGAGGTGTGTATACTGCTGTTACATCTGTTATTACCTGCAAGAACAGTCTCCAAGACTCTTCTATTCTTTTGTTTCCCATCATCCTTCCCCAATTAATTCTATGTAACAGATCTCTCATTTTCCATAATCTCCTTTCATATACACAAACTGGGACATACAATCTATTGCTATCTCCATTGACTAATCTAAGTCAAATAATATGGAGCTATGATCATTATTTCCTTATGAGGTTGTACAACAACATTTTAATAGTATCTTTATATTAGTTATGATCACATCCAAATATTCCCTCCCCTAGTAGGTTCTTGAATACATTGTTGTAAACCCACTGATATTATTTCCTCCTGGAATCTACATTCCATGCTGTTTCCTTGCTGTTTCTTTCCCATGTAATTCCTGGTATATGTAGGTCCCCATTAATACTATATCTGATACTTCAGCTAGATTTACAATATATTCTAGAAAATCTGTATCCTTCTGCTCTGTATCTAGAGCTCTATAGAACACTGAAAAGCTACATTTCCTACCCTTATTCCCACCAGCTCCACTGTTAAAATTTCTACATTACCTAATTCCACATCATTCTCAATTAATCTCACTTTCAAATCTTCCTAGTAAAGAAAGCCACCCCCACCCTTTCTTCCCCTCTGTTTTACTTATTATTCTATATCCTGGTAAATTATATTTCCATTCATTTTCATTTTTCCACCATGTCTCTACCACCCCTTTCATATCCAGTTTATTTTCCTTTATCAGTACCTCTAGTTCTGACACACATAACTGATTTAAACTTCTCGCATTAAAGAACATCACTTTCAGTGTTGTAGCTTTCTCTACCCTATTTTGTTTTAATTTACTACCACCTTCTCCTCCAGTAGTTGAGCCCTTTTTCTTCAGTTTAAACAATAATCAATTTCATTCTTTAATCTCATTCCCAAAATCCTGCTGCCCCTCAGATTCAGGTGCAATCCATCCCTTCCAAACAGCTCATTTTTATTTTTAAAGGCTCCCCAATGCCTTATAAAACTGTACCCATTTGTCTCAGCCCATTTGGATAGCCATTCATTTGCTAAAGCTATCATCCTTTCCTTATATACTGAGGCCCCTGGCTCAGGCAAAATCTCAGAGATTAGTATCTCACTCCCCTTTTCTACAAGTTTTTCAACTAGTTTTTTATAGTCCTTTTGCATTTCAGGCAATGTTTTTCTGAGAATATTGTTTATTCCCACATGTAATAGTGCCACTGGGTTCCTTCCTGCTGTTTTAAATATAATGTCAACCATAGCATATAAATCCAAAACTCCAGCCCTGAAAACTACTCACCATTCTATTTTCCTTATCATGCTTGCATATATATTGCTCTGTAAATTTTATTATTGAATCTTCTATTACTGTCACTTGCCTTGACTACTGACTTACCCGATCTGTCTGTGTCTTCTGAAAGTTCTCTCTCTCTCTAGTCTCCCCCATCTGTATGTTTCACATTTCCCAAGATACTAAGGGCCAGATATTCAAAACTTTGCCCAGGGGCTAAATTAGCACTGCCTGGCGGGCAAACTTAGCCCAGAGCACAGAGCAAGCTATGTTGAAATGGAAATAGCCCAGTGCTAATCCTGCTGAATATTGCAGGCTAAGGAAGCTGGGCAAACTGGTCTGGAAGTGCAGGGCAAAAATAGCCCGGGAATAAGACAGCACTGAATAAAGCAACCAGGAAGTGCAACCCACAACAACAACACAGTGCACAGCAACGTGAGGGCAGGTACAGAAGAAATACATGGCCAATGTGTGTGCCAGTAAATGCATGGACTCAGTACAGCTGCAGGAAGCAGCAGATGTGAAAGAACAGTGTTCAAAACTGTATATTATACCCCGTACCATTAGCGCCGCGCTAACACATTAGCGCGGCATTAGCGCGGAGCTAAGCAGTTAGCCCAGGGCAAACACGTTTGCCCGGAGCTAAAATGTGCCATATTCAAAAGTGCCATGCAAATGAGCCTACTTAGGCAGTCTCTGGGCAAACAACCAGATTAGCATCTCATTATACCCTGATTTGCATGCAGTTTGACCCGCATTACTGCAGGGTCCCACAGAGCCACCTGTAGGTCAGTCTGGAAGAACAGGGGCTGACCAGGTCCAACTGCAGCTCCACCTGAGGTCAGTCTGGCAGTGCATGATGATAGCTGCAGGCTACATGTAAACAGTACAGCATAGCATAGCATATTGTACCCCAGGGGACAAGACAGCATAGGCACAGGTGGTGGTGGTGCTTCATGCAACTGTCACACTGTAGGGCATGTTACAGTGCACAGCAGACACTACAGTAGCAAGGGGGCCAGTAGTGTGAGGGACACAGCACTGCCTATGGTGTGTAGGGCAGTGATGCTGACTGCACTGTACACAGTGACAGGCCCAACCTGCAGGTGTTTACTGACAGTGGATATTACTGTTACACTGTTGTGTGACCCACAGATGCTGTACCTGTGGCATGGGATGCTCACATTGACATGTACATTTCTTGCTTTGTGTGCTGTGGCAGTTGTACAGCTGTGTGGTATGTGGCTGGGGGGGCATATATTATCTGAAAGGCACACTAGTGTTGGGGTATTCCCAATACTGGCCCATGAGCACTGCATGATGTGTCCCAGCCTTGTGGCCACACCTGGTCTGTGGCACAGCCTCACCACCAATACCATCCCTCAACATCCTCCATGCCCACAGTGCTGCATGGTGTGCTGGCATCTGTTTGTGTCCACAGATGTGTGGTCCGCAGGTGTGTGCTGTTGGCCACACTCCCATGCTGTCCACTGGTGGCAGGTCACCATTTACTGCCTGGCATGGCTGGGACTGGTGGCAGATGATGGCATCATTGTGATGCCATCGGTTAGCAGCATGCTTCCTCTAAGTTTGGCTTTATCTATGTGTCATATTTATTTGTTGGGTCACACAAAACCACGCTAAACCAGCGCAAACACCGCGCAAAGCCAAAGTGTGGTCTGCGCTGATTGCATGGTTAAGGCAAGCTTTTCCTGGCGGTAATTTGCACTGCACTAAGTGTCACGCTAAGTCGCTATAAACCACTTAGCGCCAAGTGCCAGTCACTGAATATATAGCATTGCACCTATTCATGTCAGTTTGCCCCTTGCATACATTATAATCTTGCTCCAGCGCTAATGCAGTTTGCCAGCTTATTTGGCCTTTGAATAGCAGACCGGTGCTAATCCCGCACTAAACCTGTGCAAATGATTTTTGCCAAGCAAAGTTTTGAATATCTGGCCCAAAACTATTACTTAACTGTATACTTTCATGTATTTCTTCCCTAACATTATTATTTGTTCTCCCATCCAATATTTCACCCAGTTCCCACTTTCCAATTGTTCACCAACTACTGGCTCTCCCTCAGCCAGCCAGGGACTGGCTCCAGTGGACTACCCTTCTTCTTTTCTTTTCACATCTCCTTCCTTTCCTCCATTTTATTTATATTTTCCTCTTCTTCTGGTGTTTTCCTCTTTCCTTGGGCCAAATTAGACACACCTCCTTTATTATTTCCATCAACTCTATTCAAACTAGTCATAATTCTAATCCTTTCAGTGCACTCCATCTGACTTTTTTCCAAGATTTCTAATCTATCCAATACCAGCTTCAAATTATGAGTTAATTCCCTATTCAGTTGACACTTCACACATTCAAACTCACATTCATCATAGTTTATACCAAGTTCTGCCACTTGATACATTTTACATTGTCTGCAATATATCAGTAAGTCCCCTTCAGATGACAGTATGGATTTTAAAGTATTTATGTTTTGTGCCTCCATTGACCCATGTTTTTCACCTCTATCCGGTTCTATTCTACTCCTTAACTGTTTTTGTACTGTCCTTTAATATATTTCCACCAAGATCTACATCACTTTTCCTTCCTACTCGCTTTGTCCTATTTGCTTTGTGATACCAACTTCAACCTGCTACACTATCTACTCACCGTTTAGATCACCAACTCCGTTTGACTTCCAGTTAATTTCTCTTGTTTCCTCTCCTGATTACTTTCTATATTTGGTTGTACTTTACCATGGATATAATGCCAGCCTTCTCTCCCTTCCTCCCCTGCTGGTGCCTGAGACTCCGCTGGCCTCTGCCCGGCGTCGCCTCTACTCTGGCGCTTGGTTCCACTCATTAGTGCGAGCAATATATAGCCTCGTCTTACTGATGTTACCCATTTGCTGCAAGAATTACCTCCGTTATTGACAGACTATACATATAACCTGCCTTTAAAAGAGAGGCTAGTCAGTATCTGGCAGCCCCAAAAAGTGCTTTCCAAACACTAAAGTTTACTTTTGTGCAGTCAGCTGCTTGCAACCTCCTAGAAGATCTCCAAGCAGCACCAATTACTGTACACCTCAAAACACACAAATATTTGTAAATCTCACACAGTTTCCTAGTACCAGAGCTATGGACCACCACACTCTGCTCTGCAGTTAATTACTAGCACTGCTCTCTAGAGTCGAGCAAAATATGGCCCCGTCTTACTGACATCACCCATTTGCTGCAAGAATTACCTCCCATAATTGACAGACTATACATATAACCTGCCTTAAAAAAGGTAGGCTAATCTGGCAGCCCCAAAAAGTGCTTTCCAAACACTAATTTTTACTTTAGTGCAGTCAGCTGCTTGCAACCTCCTAGAAGATCTCCAAGCAGCGTCAATTACAGTACACCTCAAAATGCACAAATATTTGTAAACTCACATAACACTAAATGGTACAAGACCCTGCAATCTCACTAGATGTAAGACTTGTGAGCACATTTCCACTTCCAATTGTATCAATACTCCACAAAACAGGCAACTCGGTATATAGGGAAATTAAACATGTTCATCTCATAATGTTGTTTATTCAATGCAAGAGATGTCCACAAACAGGGTATGAGGGAGAGACAGGACAACCTCTCCACACCCAAATTACCTCACACAGACACACTATTAAAATTAAGATGACTGAAAACCATTGGGACAACATTTTTGTCAGTCTGATCACTCCATCTCAGTGATGTCAGTACCCGGTTTTGGAAGGACATTTAAAAATACACAACAGAGATGGGCTTTTCGAGGTCAAGCTCATTTTACTTCTCAATATGGTGGGAGAAGGTATGAACATTGATTTGGGTTTTATGTCACATTACACTGCTTAAATTTTCACTGACTTCAGGAACAATGAATGGACATATAATGGGAGTACATTGTGTTTTTGTATATGTTTTAATACTAAATGAATATAGTATCCTTTTAACTGGTTATCAATATGTTAGTTTCACCCCCAAGATTTGGGTGGGAGGGGTTGGTGGTATGTGGTAAGGCTTATATACAGACACATTTTCTTACAAGGACATTTTAGGTACAGTATCCCATTTATTAGGTAGTCAGTGTTATGTTTGTTCCTTTTATGTGCACAAATTCTTGGCATCCAGTACATGACATAATGGGGTTACATTGCGTTATGGCTATTCGTTCTCATCCATAGTGGATATATGATTACTTCTGACTAGTTATCAATTCTTTGGTGTTCCCCCGGAGGGGTGTATTTACTTTGGTTTTGTTACAGATTTCTAGAACTGTTACTGTATATACAGCAGATTAACTGTATACAGACACATTATAAAACAATGAACATATCAGGATACAGGATCTCATTTACTAGGGAGTCTATGTTAGGTTTGAGTTTTAATTGTGCACTAACATTTGGCATTTGAAACAATATTGTAGAAAGATCATGTTATAGCAGTGTGTGTTTTAATACTAATAGATAATATTGACTTTTTTAGCATATGACTCATGGCATGCATGTCCTGATAGGGCTAACACTGAATGAATGTGTGAAACAGTTTGTTTATGTGTATTGTTCACACTTGGGCAGCTAATCTTTAAACTCATTAATTGCCATAGACAAAGGACATTTCTTGTTCGGAGGATGTTTTAGCATTGTATACTATGAAATTCTTAGCATATGGTTACTTGGGGTTTAAATCACAGGTGTATGTTTTAATTGAGGGTGCTCTGATTTTTTTTTTCACTAAAGATAAAGGATTATTCATTCTGAAACTTTGACCTAAAACTGCCTTCCTTTTTTGATGGGACTCTTTTTTTTTTTTTTAGGTTAATTGTCAAATGCAAGTTTAAGCTAAAGTGCTTTAGTTCCTTATGTATACACTAACACACTCATACATAATTCAAAATGAAACTCAATTATGTTTTATGTGTTCTTTCAGGAAAGGTGTTATCTGTTCTATTGACATTTTACCTTGAAATAACTCTCCTGGATAACAGCTAGACTGTATGCTTTCCATATGGTTCTAATTAGTTTTTTGAATAGAGTTTAAGCCTGGGGAGGGGTTGTGGGAGAACAGATGGACCAGACACAGAACTTCAGGTTCAACACACAATCTTTGTATGATGTTTATTTAAAACACAGTGGATAACCTTAAACAATAGCGTATCCCTTCTTCATTACATCAGTTTGCAGAACAGACTATGCATGACCTTCCTCTGCACTTAGTCAGCACCTACTGACCCATTGATCTACTGATCTAGCTCTTTAGTGAAAACAAATTAATGTATTCCCTAGGTTAGTCTTGTGTGTTTGGGTGATGGGGAGCTCAGAAAAGTAAAATCCCAAAACAAGCTAAAGATAAAGAACCTCAGTGCAGAAGCACTGAAGCAAGGGTTGCCCAAAGGGCTTTGGCAATAAAGCCAAGTTTCAAAGAAACACACCATTACACAAAACCCAATAATGCAAAGCATCATGGGATGCATATGCAAATTACCATTCACTTTTAGGCTGGCTCAGCTTAAAGCAAGAATGCATGGTGCCAAAGAGCCTCTCAAACAATTTGTAATTAACATGCATTTAAATAACACAACTAGGGTTTTCTGATAATCTCTACCCAGGAACTTAATTTTTAAAATGCAGTCCTAGCAACTTTTTATCTTTATCAAAAACACCTAGTACAGTAGTATTTTCAACATTTACTGGGTTTATGTATATATAAGGCCTATACATCAAAATATTTTAGGACATAGTGCTACTGCATACTAAATCCAAGAATGAGGAACACAGCCTGTTGTTTTACATCAGCTTGGAGGTCACCATAAAAACCTCCCTGTACGAGGACCTGAGAGGGAAAAGAAAAATTAAAGAGGACACTATAGCATAGTCAAGAAAGGGAAGGGGGTGCCCATAGGTGGACAGCCTTATGGAGTAGAAATTGTAAAGGATATATTAGGCTAAGAAATTAGAAGAATTGTTGCAACAGATTTAAGAAAAGATTGGTCCTCAATAGTTGCAGGATCTCCCTGTCACATATCCCTCACCTTAAGAGGGAAGCAGTTATTTCAGACTGCTTATCACCTTCCTATCCCAGGAAGGGATGGAGCTTTCACCCAACAATCTTCAGAAGCTCCACCTCAGGGTGCCTATTGATAAATATTCCATCATAAACATTGTGGATATCATCATTCTTTACCCTGAGGTGTTAATACATTTCTCAACAGAGATATGTGGTACCAGTCTCTGTACTATCTCCTTTTAAGGAAAGTCCATCATATTTCATTGACATCAATTCCTGCACCATATCTAGACATGAAGCACATGTTTTGTCCCTGCCCCCTGGGACACATAAATAGATAAGGCTGAAGAGCTAAGTACCACCACATTATATGGGGATTTTTTCCTCTCATTTGGTGCAACAAGTAAAGGGGGTTATGATCAGTTACAACCTTAAATTCAGCCCCCACAAGTAATATTTCAGACACTCAATAGCCCACTTCAGAGCTAAGCATTCTTTCTGTATGGTAGCATGTCTTCTCTCCCTTTCATATAGCTTTCTGATGATATACACGATTGGATGTTCTTCCCCATCTGTTTTCTGAGATAAGACTGCCCCAATACCATTCTCTGATGCATCGGTCTGCATCTCAAACACTTGGTTGAAGTCAAAGCTTTTCAATTCAGGAGCTGTACATAGAATGGCCTTGATATTCCTACAGTAACAGCCTCATCACAAATAGGGATCCACTGAACCTTTTTGGGGCACCTCTTTTTAGTGAGATCAGTCAAGGGACTGGCAATGGCTGAGAAATGTGGAATAAATCTCCTGTAATAACCAGCCAGGCCTAGAAAAAATCTCAGATGCTTTTTTTTTGGTAGGTATGGAACTGTTCACTACTTTTGTCACCTTTTCTACCTTGGGCTTCACCTGTCTGTTTCCTAAAATGAACCCTAGATATCTTGTCTCGATCTTTGCTAAGGCACATAGCAGGGTTGATGGTCACTCCTGACCCCTTTATTGCTTGCAGTACCTGGGACAAGTGTCTTACATGGGTTTCAGTCAGGTTGAATATGACCTTTTGTCCAAATAAGCTGCACAAGCCAGTTTGTCATCTTAGTATAGTCCATAAAATGCTGAAAAGTGGCTGGGGCCCATGTAGTCAAATGGCATTCTGTCAAACTGGTATAAACCGATTGGGGTGCTAAATATGGTTTTATCTTGTGAATCAGGTTACAGGGGTGTTTACCAATATCTCTTAGTAAGGTCAAGGGTGGAGATGTACTGTGCCTTGCCTAGCCTGTCAATAATGTCCTCTATTTGGGGCATTGGATAGCCATTGAATAGTGATGCATTATTAAGCTTTCTAAAATCTAGGCATAGATGTATCTCATCCTCTTTCTTGTCCACTATGACCATGGGTGAAGACCATACACTCTTTGAGGGCGCAATTATGCCTAACTGCTCCATTTTTTTGACTTCCTGAATATCTTCATCCCTCGCCTTCATGGGCAATCTATAGGATTTTTGGTGTATGGGCTTGTCTTGCATGGCAGTTGTGGTGTGCACAATTCTTTGGCTGTCCCCAGGATGTTTATGAATATGGTCTCAAATTCTTGTAATACCCCATGCACATCTTTCTGTTGCTGAGGCTCCAATTCTGGTTTTATCTGGACCTCCCCCAACAGTTCTGACTGCTCTAGCCTTCTATAGGCAACCTCCAGCTCTGACTCCCTAACTTTGAGATGGATATAAAGGGAGGGGTTAGGCTTCTCACACCATTTCCTAAGGAGGTTCACATCGTACATTTTCTTGGGGGGGCCCTCTTTTCTTGGCATACTAAGCTCATAATTCTCTGCTCCCTGTTTGCCTCAAAATGGTGAAGGGGCCCTGCCATTTCATGAGTAGTTTGTTCTCTGTGAAGGGAAGAAGTAACAACACTTTGTCCCCTGACTGAACTGTTTTAGTCTTCAAACCCTTGGCATATCATTCTTTCTGCAAGTCTTGTTTCTGTTCTAAGCTCTGGTGTGCCAAGTTGATATACCCTCACCAGGCATTTGCATAACTGAGTTATGTATTCTATGACATTAAGATGCCCCACCTCCTTTCCTTCTTCCCAGTGTTCTTTAACCACATCCAGTGACCCCCTCAGATTCCTCCCATACAGTAATGAGAAAGAAGATAAACCAGTGGATGCTTGAGGGATTTCTCTGTAAGCGAAAAGTAAATAGGAGAGGTACCTATTCCAATCTCTACCCTCTTCTTTTAAATACTTCTTCAACATTCTCTTTAATTTCTGATTAAACCTCTGTATTAGGCTATAAGTCTGCTGGTGGCATGGGAAAGAATGCACTGCTACCACACCCAGCAGACGGTACAATTATTTTAGCAGGTGTGCATTAAAATTATTCCCCTGATCAGTAAGTATTTCCTGGGGGATTCCTATGCAACTAAATACCTTTGCTAGCTCCTCTGCTATCTTTGGGGTGGTGACAGTTCACATGGGGATAGCCTCTGGATAGTGGGTAGCATAATCATATATGATCAGTACAAACCTGTTACCCTTGGAGCTCTTTTCCAAGGGGTTCACTACATCCATGGCTATCATGTCAAAGGGGTTAGTCACAATGGGGATAGATTGTAGTGGTACTCTATCTCTTTTAGTGCTGGGTGAAAATTGCAGATTTTGCTACTGTGAAAAATTCACGGAAATCCACAATTTCTGCAGAACATCACCAGAGCATCGCCTTTGGCACAATTAGTACTTTCAGTGGAATTTTCACCTGATCTGTGGAATAATTAAGTGTACTGCAGGAAATATATAACAAACTGTGGAAAATATTTATTACAGAAAAAAACACTGTTCAGAGGTGTAATTCAAGGAAAATGTATTCCGCCAAGTATGTAGTCATGTGAGTTCATTAATTTAGGCGGCAATTGAATTTGCAAAGCACTGTTTCTTACCGATTCATGTCTTTTTTTAGTGATACTGTCCCTCTTGTCCAAAGTTACATTTTATATGGTATAATTCAAAGCTGCAATTTACTGTAATTTCACCAAAAATTCCGTGGTACGTCCCAAAAATCTGCCATTTGCTGACATTTTCCATGGAATACACAAAAAAATTCCATAAGCATTGCTGTCACCTGATCTTTTTTGATTAGGTGGGAGTCTATGGGTCAAAGTGTGAGTTGCTATAGCAACCCTCCCTTTCTCTCTCTCTCTCTCTCTCTCTCTCCCCCCACACACACACTCAAGTGACTGTTC
Organism: Neoceratodus forsteri; assembly: GCA_016271365.2. Lineage (NCBI taxonomy): Eukaryota > Metazoa > Chordata > Ceratodontiformes > Ceratodontidae > Neoceratodus > Neoceratodus forsteri. Next base: position 622,086,356 of record CM028137.1, on the reverse strand, counting down.
CTCCTATTCTGCTGCTCAGTTTAACAGCAGGTGTTGAAGAAGAAAGATTTGCAGTTCTTTGCAGCTTACTTTTGTCAATCAAAAAGCTATATTTCAAAGCGGTTTGTGGCATTTCTTATTTGTGAATTTTTTTGGTGAAATCTCTGATGATATTTGCAGTGTTTTTCTGCCATATAATGTTGGCTTATTGATTTTAGATATTCTGAGATATGTAGTTGTTTGCACACTGGTGGGTGATGAGAGACATTGGATCCTGAGGTGGCAGAAATATGGGGACAAAGATGTGTCCATCATCAAGCAGTGGTGGTGGTGGGCATGGAGGTGGTGCTGGCACCCCCTCTTAGTGTCAAATGTTCCCACAGTTTGGGGGGGGGCTCAATTATCTGGGGCCAGCATCAGTATTGCGATTTTTTTTGTGGGACAGGATGTATTTCTAAACCAAAGGTAGTAATGTCCTTGTCAAGCACAAAATAATTCAGGCAAACCTCTGACAGCTGTTACAGCACTAATGCTGGACACAGGAGATATTGGGTGCTTATGGAAGTGAATGCAGTTGAAGCAGCAGTAGCAATTAAAATATGAGTTATTACCTGAACAATGAAAGAGGAATCCACAGTTTGCAAGATATTCTGAGATTTACGTAGGCCACTGCTTTTTTAACTTAATCTTTATAATCCCTTCCTGTTTTGCATACCTGCATCATTCAGGAACTCACAAGGCACACACAAATCCCTGTACTCCTACCTGCAATGGCCACCTTCCATGGACAGCAGGTAGTCATGTAAAGTGGCATTTTAAAAATAATTATTTGCCTCAAAAGTGCTTTTTTAAACAACTGTATCCTGTTAGCATGCCCCACATGTCATTAAAAGGACCTATTTATCTTCAAGCTCTTAAAAGAGATTTTTATTTTAAATGTATTTATTTATTCCTTTGTTAACTGGGTTGAAGCACAGATCCAAGGGCCTTTTTCAGGCATGGCCCAGGCCAGAGACTGCCAAATACAGAAAGGTCACAGTAAGGACAGGTAAATACACAGGGCCCATTTCTAAGATGGGTTATGCATGTCACAAAGTGACTTTTGCCAAAACCAATAGCTCAAGTCGCCTTGTGCCATGCATTACCTGGTCGGGATTACAGGCGGCCTGGCAGGGACATCCACTGCCAAGGCCACTGCAGCATGGTGGAAGGGGGGTTATGGCAGCAGCTGCCTGTACAAAAGGGCAGCTGCCATAACCTCCTTATGCCATTCCAAAAGTTACTGCAGCATTGTGGGGTTAGACCAGGTATTAGCTGGCCTAAGGGGCTTCTGACATGGCACACTGCCTGTTGCTCCCCAGCAGTGTCACAACCCACACACAGCCTCCCCTGACACAGAGCAACCCCCCCAATACCAGGGTGCCACCCGCCAACATCTGAGCCCGCGCTGTGCCATTTCCCCATTCCAGTGCCACTTGGCCGACACCCCCCATGGCCCACAGGGGCTTGTGGGCATGCTGTGGGGTTCAGGGGGGCTCAGGGTGCTGCGACCTGCCATATGCGGCATGTGTTACCCAGGTCAGGTGTGCCCTTCCTGTGCTGCAACTCTGGCAATGCTGCAAGTTGCAAGGCGTAAGTGCCAGGGACCCTGCCTGTACTGAAATATGGCGCAGGGTCCCTGGCGTAGTGGCAAATGTTGCAACTCACAAATGCCAGCGAGTTGCTGCATTTGTCTTGGAATTGGGCCCACAGTGTTTTACTGTAACAAATAACAGGCAGCATAGATCCAGTAGCTATACAGTGTGTGGCAGCAATAGCTGCAGCTCAGAGTGAGCACTGACAGGTAAAGAGTAGTATTGAACAAATAATATACATACTGCTTACAAATTATAATTTATAGGTACAATTTGCAGGTAGCAGACAGCTGACTCCTGTGCATGGTGTTGGCCAGCAAACCAGTCCCTAAGTGGGAGAAGAAGGAGATGGCAGGGGTAATGGAGCCTAGCCAGATTGTGCAGGAGCACCAGTAGCCTGGGGACAGGAACAGGTCATGGAGGGAGCCGGAGTAGGATTTTAGTGGGGTATGTAAATTTAGTGGGGGGTCAAAGGTATGCAGTGGGGGGAAGGGGGAGGTCATTCCAGAGGGAGCGCCCAGCAATGAAGATGGCCCTTTCAACCATCCTGGTGGTAATATGTGGACAGACAAGTTGGAGGTGGGGCAAGTAACAGAGATTCTGACTATGAGTCTTGGGGAAGACTAAACAAGATAGAGGTGAGTACGAGGGGTAGTGGATGGTGTCCCCAGTGGTCTGGGCCAGTAAACAGGAGTGTCAGGCTTCAGGGGGAAGCCAAAGACTCTGTCCTCATCTTCTCTACCCAAGGGCCTCTGTATTTATCACCTCAATGCCCAGAGCCTCCTCCCTAAAATGGGCGCCCTAAATGTTTAGCTCATCAATACAACCCTGACATACTCTGCATATCAGAAACCTAGCTCTCTGCCAAAATCCCTGACTCCTTCATCACCATTCCTGACTTTTATATATTCCGTCAAAACGGGAATGAGAGGTGGGGGGGTAGCCTTGTCAATAAGGCAGTCCATCTTGACCTCCATCATCTTCAAAGAGTCCTGCCCCTCCTCACATTAACTCATTATTGTCCACATATCTCTTCCTTCCTCTGCCCCCCTCTACACTGGTGCTCTGTATGCCCTGCCTAAAGCCTCAGCCAACTCCATCATTAAGGCCATCTACTCCATATCCACCCTGACATCTAAAGGTGAACTTTTGCTACTTAGGATTTCAACCTCAACTGGTTCTCCTCATCTGCCAAACCTACCACCCTAGCGATTGAAGTCCTTAACCTCTCTTAACTTATTCAGGAACCTAACCATTTAAACCCTCATTCCAATAACCACTCCCTTCTAGATTGGATATTATCCCTCCAACCCCCTCTGCATCTCTGGCATCCTTTCAGACTCCTTAAGTGACCACTGTATCACTTACTGCATTCGCAAAATCCATGCTCCCCACTCCCCTCCCAAATTCATATGGTCATGCCTCCTCCATTCCCTCAGCGAATCCGCCCTGCAGCATGACCTCACAAATGTTGACTGGCAGCCAGTGTTTTCTGCCCTGGACGTTGACCTTGCCTTGTCCAACATCATTAATAGCATCTGGGACCTCCACGCACCATTAGGAAAATAAGAGTGAAGCTTTACCATCACCCTTGGATCACTTCCAACCTCATTGCCTTGTGTCATTCTAGGTACAAAGCATGGCAATGCTACAAAGCATCACACACCCAAAGCAACCTCCAATCTTACAAACAACTTAGGAACGGGTGCACCAAGGTCATTCGCCAGTTCAAAGCTTCTTATTTCAAATTCAGGCTTGATCAGAAAACTCCCTAGCTTCATTCAAGAAGGTGATACACTCCCTCCTGGATCCCCCCTCTCAACAAGCCTGCCCAGTATTTGAAATTGATGGCTCCTCTGTCTCTGACCCTGCCTCAGTCACCGAGGCTTACAACAAGTTCTTTGTCTCTTGTGCCCTGCCTGCCTCCTCTCCCCCAATCCAGCTCTCCATGCCATCAGGATTCTTTTCCCCCATCCACTGGTTTTCAATTTTCTCCCTTCTTTCTCCCAAAAGTTTTCTCAGTGCTCATTTCTCTCAACCCCTCCAAATCTAGCCCTCATGGCCTACACTCTCAATTGCTCCACATCTCTGATCCTGCTATAGTTGCCCCACTGACATATATACTAAACCTCTGTCTCTCTCCATAGCCACTATTCCCAAAGCCTGGAAATTGGCTAAAGTCCTCCCTTCGCTCAGAGTGGTGATCCATCTTCCCTGGACATTATCAGCCCACTTCTTCTCCTTCTTTGCTAAAGCCCAAGAATCTCTCATTTTGGCAAAACTCTCTGACTTTCTTTCCTCCAGTAACTCCCTTTCCCCTGTGCAAGATGGTTTTTGGAAACAACACTCAGCTATCACATCTCTGCTGTGCATCACTAACTCCATCTTCACTGCTATTGACCAAAGCCAAATCACTGTTGCTGTCTTCATTGATTTGGCCAAAGCTTTCAGCTCTGTTTTTCACCCTCTCCTTCTTCACAAACTTATTTCTTTCGGCCTGGCCAAACCTACTATTGATTGGTTTCATTCATACCTACAAAATCATTAACAGTCTAAGTAGGTGATACACTCTCTACTCCTCTCCCTATCATCTCTGGGGTTCCTCAAGGCTCTATCCTTGGCCCCATCCTCTTCTCTCTCTCTTCATAAATGACCTTCCCTCTATCTGTTACTCATCCAATATGCATATGTATGCTGATGACACTGTCATCTACACCTCCAGCCCTTCTCACAACAGCGTTCTCCCCAGTTTCCAAAAAATTTCAACAGAGTACAGTCCTGGTTTCAATCAAACCAGCTAAATCGAAATGCCAAAATGACTGTAACTATGACTTGTGGAACTAGACAGAAGCTGTCCTCCTTCCTTACACCCTCAGCATTCACCACCCTTGACGGATCATCCCTTGAGATGGTCCCTGACTTCAAATACCTGGGTGTCTGGCTGGACAGTCACCTCAACTTCTTCACACACGTTGATACTATCTGCACCAAACTCCAGCCAAAACTTGCAGTCCTCTACCACCACAAAGCCAGCCTCCCTCTCCCAACTCAACGTGACATAGTACTTAAAACAATTCTGCCAGTGATTGATTATGCAGGTCGTAGTCTATGGCACTGCCCAGCCTCTTCCCTCTCAAACTAGACACCTTACTCAATTTCTTCTGCCATTTTGCCACTGCCCCCACCCATCACTGTCTCCTCTATCGCCTCTCCCTTGCCTGGCTCTTTCACAGGAGAGTGATTCAGCACCTCTCTCATTGCTAAATACTGATTTGGCACCCTCCCTCATACCTCTCATCCCACCTTACTCCAGCCAAGTTCCACTACCTACTCTCTTTGTCACAGGGACTGCATTCCTTCTCCATTCCCCATTCGCATTCTACCATTTCCCTCTTCTCTGGAATAACTTACCACCTGACCTTTGCTTTACCTCCCCTCTGTCATCCATAAAAAGACTCATCTGACTCCTCCCCTCTCCTCTGCACCCCAATGCTCTTAACTCCACCACCTTCATTGTCCCTACCTACTTTCTCTGTTCTTCCCCCTCATGCCTCCCACTCTGTGTTCTCAAGTCTACTGGCCTGATTTGAATACCTCTCTGATGTCTAGCTCAATCATCCACCTTCCCCAGGTCCTCTCACTAGAGGCCTAAATGTGCCTTTTATATAACTGCATGCCATGCCTTTTATCCTCGCCTGCTATATTAGTATCTTACTGTCACTATTTTGTGCCTGAACCAATTTAATCTATTGTAATCTTAAATATTTTAATTGCATTGTAATTAATACCTACTACTGTGTAATTTCTTGTATCCAGGTCACTCCTGGAACCAAGCCTTGGCTCAGCGTGCCTTTCCCAGTCAACATTTAAAAAATAAAATAAATAAATAAATAGAAAAGGGACTGGTAGAGAGAGAGAGTAGTGGTACATGGGGAGAGGAGTGCAAAGGATGAAGCATCAAATCTGGCCAGTCGGGACTTCATAGCCATTAGGCCCTGATAAGGACTTAAATGCCAGCCTGCATTTCTTAATAAGACCTTAGCTCTCAAGCCCAGAAAAGTTTTTTTGTAATGATTTTTCCCCTTCCTGCCTTCATTCATTCAGTTCTTTAAAGGACTCACTAACCCACAAGCCCTGAAAATGGATGTAATAGCAGCCTGTATTCCCTTATCCCTGAAAAGCTTTTTTATGATTTTTCTGATGCCTGCCTGCATGCCTCTAGTCCTTAAAAGGACTCTCATTATCTCCTGAGCCCTGCAACAGTCTTTTTAAAATAATTTGATGCTTGCTTGCCCTGATACAGTAGGTCCTTGTAATTATTTATCTCCAAGTCCTTAAAAGAGCTTTTAACTATATATTATGCTGCACTGGTGAGGGTCCCTAAAACTCCATATCAGTAGCCCTTAAAAGGGTGGTTTGCGAGGACTAATTTAAAGTCCTTAAAGAGATGCTTTTCTGTGTGCTGCCTGCTGCTCTGACAACCACCATAACATGTTCTGATGGTTTGAATAGCACTCAACAGCAACATTTTCTGGAGCAAGGATCAGTTGCTAGCAGCAGCCAAATAATGCCTCCACACCAGACTGTGATCTGATGTCTAACGAAAGCACCTGTCATGTGACACCAGCTGCATGATTGAGTCAGCACGATTCTCAGTGAACAGACTTTGTGGTCACATGACAAGCTCTCAATGCACTGCTCCTTCCTAGTCTCTCCTACCACTTTCAATTGCAACTGCTCTGATAAACTTACTATAATGCTAGTGCCACCATCGCAGATGGCGAAGAGCACTGGGGAGGATGGGCTGGGAGATTAAAAAAGGTAGGAGTACAGGAGAAAAAAATGAAGATATAGTCGCACCAGTGGGCAGGCACTGAGGGTCTGTAGATGTCTTTAGACAAAAGTGCTTGCCTTGGGGCACCTAAAGTATAGGAATTTTGCACCCTTGCAGTGTCTCCTCCAAGCTGAAATTGTTTCTTCTCACAGTTCTGTTAGTGCATCCCACAGTATTCAAATTTACACATATTTCACCATAGCTTATTATATCTGTGTTTGTTACTCCAGTTTCTACTCCCTGTTCTATCAGTATCAGTTGCAGCATGGTCACCCCCCAGTTATTCAGTTTCTCCTTCCAATTACACCAACATCTCCATTTCCCAGTTTTGGTCCCAGAGTCCCAGTTACACCAGTTTTTTCACTTACTAAATGAAAGAAAAAGGCAATCAGTTCTGCAGAAATATTTTCCACAGTTCACCACATTATTCTGCAATACGTGCCAAAATTCTGCAGTTTATGGCAGAATTTGGTGAAATTTTTCCTCATTTTTTGCAGAATTTTGCAGAAGCAAATTTTGCATTTCACAAGAATTCCACCAGAGGAATTTAAATTTTGCACAGCCCTAATCCCGTTTTCCTGCCTGAGCTACTTTCTGACACTCAGCACATGCTTTACAATACTAAGCTATGTTTTCATGGATATAGGGCCACTAAAACCTGTGTAATATCCTATTAAGGGTACTATCTCTGGCTGCATGGCCTGCTAAAGGGATGTCATGTGCCAGATACATTATATGAGAGCAGAATTTTTCCAGAACCATTAGTTAGTCTACTACCTCTCCAGTTCTGGGGTTAGTGTATTTTCTGTACAGTATTCCCTGTTTTACAACAACTGAGGGGCACCTTTTTCCACTTCCTTCCCCACCTGTAGAAAAAAAGGGTTAAGTGAAGGCTCTGCTTTTTGTTCATGCTGCACATCACATTTAAAAGTGTGTCCCAGGTCTGGCTGTACACCAGCATGAGTATCAATTCAGTACTTCTTTAGCTTCTCTTCTCGTCTTAGTTTACAGTCTTGCCAGGATCCTCAAAAACATCATCATCAAATGGGAACACAGATGGTAAATGCCTCTGCTTCATTTGAGCTCTGGTGGTTATAACTTACAGCAGAATCCTGAGCGGCATGAAAATGTATAAGTGAAGCAAAGTCTGGGTGGTCATGCCCAATAACAACTGGCACAAGTACGTGAGGTACCAACCCCACTTCTACCTCATGTGTCTTTTCTTGTACAGTCATTTGTATGGTGGCTGTAGTGCAGCAGTGGTTATCGCATGCACAGATGACTGCTGTATCCAGCCCTTTATAATTTCCAGTCACCAGATCTGCTTGAACAAGAGTCTGGCAGCTCACTGAATCAATCAGTCCCATCATCTGCTGTGATTCAATCTGCACGGTAGCCATAAAGTAACCCCAGTTCATTAAGGCTAGGTGAACTGTCTCTTTCTTTATATTAAGACAGTTTCTTACATAATGTCCCTTCTTTTGGCACCCATGGCATACAATCTCTGCTACAGGAAATCTCCCTTCCTCCTCTCTCGGCTCTCCAGTCTTGTTTCACTGGGGCTGGATTTGACAATTTAAAAGTAAAAGGGTTCCTTACCAGATTGCTCATGGTTGCAGCTGCTGATGTCCTTTGGAACCCTCTGGATCTGGATGGTTGGGCTGCCAGGAAGTCTTCTGCCAATGTAATGGTTTTATCAGTGGAATCAGGCTTATGATCCCGAACCCAAAGCTGTACATCCTGGAGTAAAACTTTAATGAACTGTTCAATAATTATCACCTCCAGAGCTGGTCCTTGCTCTTGTTATCTGGCTGCAACCATTAGTAGCAGAGTTCCTTTAAACTGATGTAAGTCTCTCAGGGAGTATGCAATGACTGCATTTTGAGAAACCTAAATCTCTGGTGATAGGATTCAGTGTTTATATCATAGCTCCTGAGGATCTCCTGCATCACATGGTCATAGTCCTCTATCTTTCAGAAGTCCATGTGGCTATAAACCAACTGGTCACTGCCTTTCAGATACAATGCTAGTTGAACAACTCACTGTTCTCTTGCCCATGTGCATGCTGTAGCAGTCCTCTCAAACATTGTGAGGTAGGCTTCAATGTCATCACTGTCTGAAGGTTTGGACAGTTTAATGTCTTTTGGGCTACTGGCTCTTTCTGTTTGCCCTGCATTGATGACATGCAAGATCCTCATGGTATCTGCCCACCTGGCATCTAGACTTCTCCACTCAATGCCTCTACCTCTCCACTCAATGTCTCTGTCTCTTTCATCTGCACCTGTTTTATTCAGAGCCATTTCAACAGCTCCCCTACATCTTCAGGTGGAGCATCTTCAAGAGGAGATAGTTCTCTCACTTCTTCCTCATAGGAGGGCAACTAAAATGGTGCAGGGTCTGCACCAGAAGCCATATGAAGAGAGGCTAAAAGAGCTTAATATGTATACCATCAAGGAAAGGAGGGAGAGGGGAACATGATAGAAACTTTCAAGTACCTCAAGGGAATCAACAAAGTCCAAGAGGGTAACATCTTTCAGAAAAAGAGATGTGAAAAAACAGGGGGGCACAATTTGAAGATAGAGGGGGGATGACTTGGGGAAATATGAGAAAGTATTTTTTCATGGAGAGGGTGATGGATGCATGGAACTGCCTTCCTGAGGAGGCCATGGGGTCAAAAACAGTGGGGGAATTAAAGACTGCATGGGACAGACAAGAGGCAATTCTAGTGAAAGGTAGGAGGAAGTAGGATGTTGGTAAAACTAAGATCTGCAGCTTATGCAATACATAGGGAAATGGACAGACTGGGTGGGCCAAGTGGTCCTTATCTACCATTAAAGTCTATATTTCTATGTTTTGTCCCCTTGCATCTCTTCATCTTCTTTAGGCATGGCCTTCCTCCAAGCTCCCAGGTCCAGTCCAAGCAGCAGCTTCTCTACCAGCCTGTCGCCCTGGTTCTTGTCAGAACTCCACAGACTTTCTTCTCCAGGTTCTCCTCTGGCGCGCCGTGGTGCACTTGAGGCCACCCCATGGCACATCAGCAAGCACTGTGCTGCCATGCTGACGACTATTGATATGCAAAGTTGGAAAACTTCACTATGTGGATTAATTCACAAATGTTGCCTCATTTCATGAAGTCAATCCACCATGCAAAGTCCAAATTCAAGGAAATCATATAACTCCGTGAAATGCAAAGTTGTAACCTCATGGGTGGAGTTTGACACAGAGGCAAAGTTTTGCGAGAATGTGAAGTTGTAACTTCACCGGCAAAGTTTGGTACGAAGGTGAAGTTTGCAATGTACTATGGGATTTCAGCGTGTTGCTGAAACAACCTGTACAGTATGCCATGCAGAGGCTGTCCTCAGTACAGTGGCCTTAAAACAGAATAGGAGAGAAGTCTGTGTACTTGTCTGAGAAAAAAACTGTTAAAATACATCTAAAAAATGAGTATTTTGAATCTAAATTGCACACAGATTGTTTTACAGGACCTTGTGCTGCTGGATTTTTAAAATGTAATTTTTCAGTGATTAATTTACTTTAGTGATTTCTGTTTTGTCAGTCTGTGAAGCAGTTGTGTGGGGGAGGGTAGGTGCACTGTAAAGCAAGTTAGGAATGCAGCCCAGAATCATTTGGAGTTTTCTTCTAAGAAGGAGATTTCTATTAGATATTGATTTTCTCACTGCTTCTTGTTCATCATTTTTAATCTGTAGTGAGTAATTTCTCATTTTTATTTCTGTGGTTTAGTTTGGTGTGTTTAAGTAAAGCATTTTGTCAGTTCCTTTCTGTAGCAGTTGTAGTAAGTTTTTAGTTATATTTTTCTTAAAGTGACAATGATCTGTCACTTTTATTATATAATATTAAATTACCTCTGTTAACCCTGTCATTTTAATCCCTGTTCTGTTTAAAAAATAACTTTTTGGGTTGTTTTTAGTAGTAGTTTTCAGATCACACTGTTGATCCAGGATTCCCTAGGGAAGGTGGTGTCTGCTCCTGGTACTTATTTGCACTTCTGTGTTAATTTATTAATCCTTGTGTTGTGTTAAAAAAAATCCTTTTCAAATTCGTCTTGTGTGCATGCACAATGAACTTCTTAATATGAATAGCTTTTGAAGGGTGTGATATTGTCTGTCCAATGCAGAGTGGTCTGTAAGGGATGAGACAGTGCCATGCCAATCATTAGCCAGGCTGATTGTGATGCTGTTTTTGCCTTGATGGAGGAAAACTTTGTCTAGTTGAGAAGAACAAGCTGAACCAATCATGCAGCAGCTTTTTCTTTCATCTGCAGGACACTGCCCAGTAAACAGCTGTTTGGTGTCATGATCAGCCTGACTGATGTCACCTCCTTGCAAAACTGATCTATGAGAGGTACAGTGGTTTTGTTGACAGAGACAGCTAGGCAGGTGTCCCCACTGAGATCTCAGGTCATCATCCAAATTCCCCCTGTATGCGAGCCAGTGAAACACCAAACATCAGACCAGGAGAAGTAGTGACAGAGGCAGTGCATGTGCTGCAATGGCAGTTAATGAATGTTGTAGTCATCTGTGTAGTACTGGGTGATGTTGTCTTTGATCCAGCAGCAGCAGTAGCAGCATACAGTGCCACACTCCAGTGTGAAGCGTAAATGTTCAAGTCCCTCCAACGACATCTCCTGTGCTCATGTAAAGTCCTCCCTCCACCACCTCCTCTGTACCTGTCTCTGCTGCACCATGAGTGAGAGCAAACTGCAAAACAGCCAATACCTAGAGACCCTCCCAGAGTCCGGGCAAGACCGCACATCAATGTGTGACTGTCAGTGGTACAGAGACAGAGAGCAAAACAGAGAGCACAGTGACTACAAGGTGTTACAGGAGTGCCTGTGTTCCCATACCTTTTCTGTGGCATCCAGCTTAGGCAGAGAGGGAGGTCAAGCTGTGTGCATGTTGGCTGTTGGATGTGTCTGCAGAGTGTTCTGTGTCTGTCACAGACCCACAGTTTCATCTGCTATCTCTCCATTGGTATGTGTTCTCGATTCCGAGGTTTCAGCTGCTGTGAGTGCTGCAGCTACAGTGTGTGCTAGAGCTTCGTTCCCCCCTAACCAGTGCACCCTAGGACACCCTAACAGAGCGAATCATTAACTGACTGACTGTCCAGCTCCCGATAAGTTGTTCTGGTGGGTGTATTATGTCTTCAGATAATTCCATGGGTGTCCTGGCATTTGTTGTGTGCCGATGCATTCTGAAGGAGCATGGTGTGTCACCTGAAGTTTTTTGCAACATAGGTGAAAGTGCTTGTCCCATGGCTCTGTCTCACATCTCTTCCCATAAACACAAAGCGCGGAGCTCCGTATCCACTTATTGGATAGTGTGCTTGATATCCCCTGACTGAGTGTGGCATGTGTCCCTTGCTTCTTTATTTTAAGTTTTGTTCCCTGAAAAAATAAAAGTCCCTCGATGTCTTTTGCTATTTTTTTAACCTGCTGAGAAAAAAAGTTAATCGCCGATTATGCCGGTACCCCACCTGACCTCTCACTGTCCACCTACATCCCCACAACCCTCATGACATCCACACAGATGCTCACTCACCACTAGAGGTCCCAGGTTCGAGACCCGCTCTACTGATCGAATACCCATCTTGCTGCTGAAACTGGCAACTGCAATATGAACTAAGGTAAACATGCTTCAATGTATTTCAATGGGGGAGTTCAACTTGTAGCCACAACTCAGCCATTTTCATGATTTTGGACCCAAATTTTCAACATGGCCTTTTGGGCACCCCACCTCATGACCAATATGATTGTCATTAGGCAACTCCTGCTGGAAGTTGATTTTGTGGTAAGTTGAAGAAATCACCTTTCCTGTGGGATTTTTGTAATGGCAGTCATATTGTTCATGTGTTGGGGTCATAAGAAGGCTATGTTGAAAATTTGGGGTCAAAATTAAAAAAAATGGTTATGTTATGATCATTTGTTGTAATCTCACTATGCACATGCGTAACTTCAGAAATGTTCAATATTTTCACCCCATGTTTTCAACATAGTCTTCTTATTCACCACCTCATGTATGTCACAGCTATCATTTTTCAAATCCTGGCCAAAATGTGTTTTCTCACCTGTGGTGCAGAATGGCATTGCAGTTGAGCAGAATTATGTTTTGGGGGGATTTGATAATTTTCTGTACTGGGTAACTGTGGCAAGGCCATAAAAAGTCTATGTTAAAAATGTGGGGTCAACATTTTAAGAACTAGCACACTTATGACTATGTCTTGCAATTTTGCTACACAAGCTCGTAACTTTGTGAATTTAAAATATTTTGAGCCCCAGTTTTCAACATAGGCTTCTTATTGCACCATGTTATGTATGTCACAGCTGCCATTTGTCAAATACTGGCCAAAATGTGTTTTTTCACCTGCACTGTAGATTGGCATTGCACTTGAGCTGAGTTACGTTTTGGTGAGGATTGAAACATTTTCTGGACCATGTACATGAGGTGGGGTAATAACATGGCTATGGTGACAATTTGGTGACTCTTGTCCTATAACTGGAAGAGCAGGAGGCAGGGTCCCTGTGCTTCCACAGCTAGACTACACATATGCATCTATGGAGGGATGGGGTGCAGGGTTCTTTAAAAGTGCTAAAAGTGCAGTAAATAAAGCAGCAGCTGAGACAGCTGGGAACTGTAGTCCTTCCATACCTGGTACAATAGCAATACCCACTGCAAACTTTCAGCATCGACAAATGCTTTTTTTTTTGTTTGTTTCACTACATACTATTAGCATAGTATTTTGTCAGATCACACTGCTGATTCCTGATTCTCTTGGGGGAGGTGTTGATTGTTGCTGGTAGTTAATAACTTGTTTAATAACTTGTTTAACCCTTTTACCCCTGTTCTGTGTGTTGTTAATCCCTGTAGTGTTTTATTTTTTTAGATCACAATGCTGATCCCTGATTCCATAGGGGAGGTGTTGTCTTCTCCTGGTGCTTATCTGTACTGCAACCTTCATTTACAGTTTGTAATTTTTTATTCCAAATCAGGTTACAATTAGCATATGAGAATGACCAGGAAGAGACTCTACTAAAGGAAGAGGTACCGGCACAGCAGTAAAGTAATGTTCAAAATCTGTGGGGCAAAATAGTGCTGCAGTAAAAAATGCTATGTCTGTGACAGAGTATTCTATGAGCTCAGGGCTAGTAGTAGTGAAGGAGTTGTTGGTGGCAGTGGTATTACACAGATACACAGAAATGTGATGGCAGAGAAAGGCCCCATGGCCCATCTAGTCTGCCCAACATCCTACCTCCTCCCTTCTGTTATGCTTCCACCCTCTTTTCCCAACCCTTTAAATCTGTCCCAAGCCCTCTTGAACCCCTCCACCATTTCAGCTGCCACTACCTCCTCCGGCAGCTTGTTCCAAGCCTCCACCTCCCTCTCCATGAAAAACTTCCCCCTGACATTACCTCTGTATTGCCCACCTTCCAGTTTGAGGCTATGTCCCCTCATGTTCACTCCCTTCTTCAATTTGAACAAGCTATCACCCTCCACCTTATTTATTCCCTTCAGATACTTAAATGTCTCAATCAATCATGTCCCCCCCCCCCAGTCTCCAGAGGGTACAAATTCAGCCATTTCGATCTTCTCTAATAGGGTACATCCTGCATCCCTCGCACCATTTTGGTTGCCCTTCTCTGTACCCTTTCCATCAACTCAACATCTCTTCCTAGGTGAGGCCTCCAGAACTGCAACCCATACTCCAGATGTGGCCTGACCATGGTTCTATGCAACAGCATTAGCACCTCCCTCTTCCTGCTATTAAAACCCCTCGCAATGCAGGCCAACATTCCATTTGCCTTTCCCACCACCCTGCTACACTGGCTGCCCACCTTGAGGTCATGTGATACCATAATCCCCAGGTCCCTTTCCATTTCTTTCTCCTTACTCACCACCCACCCAAGAGATTAATTTTCCCTCTCTATTCCTCCTCCCCCAGTTGCATCACGAGCATTTTGTGCATTAAACTTCCAATTTCCAGGTGTCAGACCACCTCTCCAGCTTCTCCAGGTCCCGCCTTATGGCTTGCACCCCCACTGGGTGACTCCACCCTATTGCAGACCTTTGTATCATCTGCAAATAGGCACACCCATCCTTCCAGACCCTCTGCTAGGTCACTAACATAAATGTTAAAAAGTATTGGTCCTAGGACTGACCTCTTTGGCACCTCACTGGTCACCACCACCCGTTCCCTGGAATGTGTCCCATTTACCACCACCATCTGACTCCTTCCCTTCAACCAGTTTTCCACCCACTTGGTGATGCTGAGATCCACCCCTAGTCTGTCCAACTTATGTACCATTCCACCATGTGGAACGGTGTCGAAGGCCTTATTGAAATCAAGATAGGCCACATCCACCACTCATCCCTGGTCCACTATCTGTGTCACCCCATCGAAAAACTCTATCAGGTTAGATTAGTGTATTAGTATTAGTATTATTACTAGTATTAGTATTAGTGTAGCCAAATTTTTTCTCTGACATCTGTGGCAGCCATGCTGGTGGAGAATGTGGGATCTGACCAGGAAGCAGCAGTAAACAAGGAATGGTGGTCAAGGAGGAGGTTGTTAGTGTCCCTGTCACTGGTGGTGGTGGTGCTGAGCCTGATAGTGTGGAGGCTGAGTAGGTGGTTGAGGTGGGAGATCTGTAAAATGTGTGCATGCTCAGACTCCTGGCGATGAGGCAGTCAGAGGGCCTGAAGACAATGATGATGAGGAGGACAGACCTGTTTAGGAGGACAGCAGCGGCTGTACTGATGATGATTTGTTAGATCCCCTGTGGGAGCCTGAAGAGAAAAAGCATAAAAGTGATGCTGCAGATGATGCAGGGGATGTTTTATGCAGTTATCCAACTACCAAAATCCCCCCACCCCAAAATATTATTGAACTTATGAATCATTTCAAAAAACAAAACTTTCCGCTCCTTACCCTCAGCTGTCCCACTTCTGCCACTACGGTAAAGCAAGGGTTATGAAATCACTAGTTTGGGATTTTTATGTACTTGACCCAGCTGATGAGACAGTCGCTGTCTTTAGCCACGTCAATGAGTTAATATGAGGAAAAGGGCAGACATCTAGGCACAGGTGTACAATACATACACACCTAAAGAATAGGCACCTGTTATGTGGTCATCACACAC
Source organism: Neoceratodus forsteri (assembly GCA_016271365.2). Lineage (NCBI taxonomy): Eukaryota > Metazoa > Chordata > Ceratodontiformes > Ceratodontidae > Neoceratodus > Neoceratodus forsteri. Next base: position 622,070,755 of record CM028137.1, on the reverse strand, counting down.
CAGAAGGAAGCCAGTGCAGGGGGTCCCTGTCCCTCATCATCATCATTAGGCAAGGCAAACAAGTGGCAGGGCAATATACCAGGTGGATGGAAGGGCAAGTGAGGAGGACTGCACAGAGGAGGAGAATTCTCCTGGATCTGCCTAGTAGTTGTAATAGCAGGAGTGGTGGTGGGTTGTGTAGTACCTCCCAGAGTCAGAAAACAACAGTAATGCTATTGCAGAAAACTCCTCAAATCACTGGTGTCACTCGAGCAGCAGCACATACTGTATGAGTCCCCAGGAGTCAAATACCACCTCAGAAATGCCACCATGATGAATCCAGCTGTTTGGTAGCCCCACCCACAAGAAAGGTCCAGCCTACACTGTATAGCATTTTTGAGTTTCTCTCTAAATTCACTCCCAGTCATACTACTGCAAGCAAGCTAAATGCTGCAACTGCTGAAATGCTGACAATTGATCTATTGCCATTCTCTTTTGTTGAGAATGTTGGATTTTGAGGGCCTGCTGTGGAGCTCAAGCAGAGCTGATGCACTGTACATTGGCTCTTTATTACTTTTTAATAAAAGGCATTAAACCACATGTTATGGACTTTTGGGGACTTCAATTTGGTGTACACCTGTAGCTGACACTGTCTGGTTCCTGAAAATTTGGGTAATCCTCATAAAGACAAAATCCAGCGGCAGCTGGGAAAGGAAAGACTGTTGCAGCAGAGCAGATCACAAGGCCATCCACCAGTGTGAGACCTCAACTGCACAAAGTTCTGATGCTGAAACTCTGCAGACCTTGGGTCAGATGCTGCAGCGACTGATCTCCTCAGTTACAGATTTAAGCCACAGAGTTGATTCCTTTAATTCCCAAGTTTACAGTTGTGGAAACAACAGTGGATTGCCTTAAAATGGAATTTGTTGAGGTTCAGAAACAATCGGTAGTTGCAATCAGTGTCACCACTTTAATAGTCAAAGAGAAGCAGCACATTAAAGCACATATAGAGCCTTTGGAAAATCAAATCAGAGCTCCTAGCCTGAAAAGTTTAGGTTTACCAGAGAGGACGGAGGGTGATCATCCAAAAATGTTTAGCATGGAATGGCTGGCAGAGAATTTGTTCCCTGAAGGAGACCGTAATTCCTTTTCTGTGCAGAAGATACACAAATCATGCCACATGGGAGAATAGAGGCCTCTAATCAACCCCAGACTTAATTAGTTGTGCCATCAGGAACCAGCAAAAGCAATCACAGTGGCACTGGTGTGGAGGCAAAGACCTTTTTCACAAGATGACCAAGTGGTCCATATCTTCCCAGACATAAGTTATGCCACACGGCAGTACAGCAAAAAGTTTGATGGAGTGAGAGCATCTCTCTGAGAAGCATAAGTGGCCTGTTCCACTGTTTTTCCAGCCCATCTCTGGATCATCTATAAAGGTAAGGTATGGTCCTTCTCCAACCCCATTGATGCAGGTAAGCAGGCTAAAAGACTTAAAGCTGAGTAACAAGGGGTTGGGGAGCCACGGAGTTCTGCTTTAGAATATGAGACCTCATAAAGCATGCTGATCCTTTTTTGATCATTGTTCTCTGTTTTACACTGGATTGGTAAGGTTGGATTCCTTAGACATTACATTTATGTTTATCAGTTTCACTTTTGCTAAGGGGACAGTACCGATTGTGGCTGCAGTTACCACCATTGCCTTTCTTTTGGGTCTGCGTGATCTCCCTCTTCTGGGGTGCTTTGGCGTTGGAGTCACCTTTGAACGTTTACTGTTATACCATTTACACATTTGATTTTTCTCTAGTTTTCTGTTAAGTTCACTCATAACAAATATGTTCTATGTTTGAAATTTTTATGCTGTAATACTGTTTAAGAGACATGAATGACTGTGTTAGCTTTGCTATTTGATGCTTTTTCGTTATGTGGAGCCACAAATAAATCCTGATCATGGGTTGGTGAACCTGCAAGTTGTGACTCTGAGAATTGTACTTTTTTGTTTCTACTTCAGGTTACAAGTATGACACACTTTTTCCTCTAATTAGAGGAATGTACACTGTTGGACAGTTTCTGGACTCTAATCTTAAGGAACCAGCCATGCTGCTCATAGGCAGCAGTGGAGTGTTATAATTGGACTTCAGTATGTTTGATTTCTTTTCACAGAGTACTTCCCCCCCTCATGCTGTATCATAATATGGTGGATGTAATTTATTTAAACTCTTCCTATGATTAAGGGGCATATCCCCAATGGTCTCTATTTTGTTTGGACTGTACACCACATGCATTGTCATTAATTGTAATTCAATAGTGAAAATAATAAAAATAAAGTTAATAAAAGAGACTGTTGGATTTCAGAGGTTGATGGCCCATGCCTGTCCCAAACGACAGATTCCTTTAAGAACATACTTTTCTAAATGTGCCATTCCTGAAGTCTTTGTAACAGTGTCACAGATGGTAAACCATGCCCTGAAACATTCTGCAGCACCATACATACATCTGAGAATGGCAATGTGGACCAGTGGCCAAACAGCTGGTGGCTCCTACTTGTGCATTGGTAGCACACCACCACAATGACATTTCTACAGCGAAAAACACCGCAGCGACAAATCTCGGCAGGTCAAGATTGGTCGCTGTGGTGTTCCGCTGTATGCCAGCACTGCCACTCCTGGTGTTTCACCCCCACCCTGAACCAATTCTGACTCAGAGTTGGTTCCTGCATGGGGTGTGTGGGGAAAAACACTTCTTCCTGATGGGAACACTGCTGAGGGTCAGCATTGTTCCCGTCACTGTTGAGCATGTTGACAATGATGTTGTCGATGTGTTGATGTGGAATGTTGTGCATTACAGCACATTGGGCACAGGTACCTGGGGCAGTATTTGACTCTGGGCATGGGAAAAATTACACTAAGCCCAATTGTAGTAGGAGAAACATTCAGGGTATTGGTCAGCATGCCATTCTATCAATGAAGAGTATACCTGGATCCCACATGGGTGAGAAAATACTGGATATACAACTTACCGAGACTGATGTGTAGCTTCACTCCCATTTACTGAACTCAGGTTTCATTGTGAGTGATAATGGCTCAAATGTTGTGAAATGCATCAGTGATGGGAGATTTGTCAGGGTGCCATGCATGTCACTCTGTCTTAATTTCATCATGCAGCAGTTTCAAACCCATCCTGATGTCATGGCCATGCTGACTGTGGCCTGTTGCATCTGTGTCTACTTTGCCCATTCTGGAAAAGACCGTGACCAGCTCTGTCATTTGCAGATACAAAGCAAACTGCCTCAGCACTGTATGAAGCTGGATTTTGTTACCAGATGGAACATGACGCTGTACATGATCGAGCAGTTGTACTAGCAGAATAAAACCATTTCTAAATATCTGCTGCTACATACAGTACAAGCCATGGCAGTGCTGGAGAATCCATTTCTCTGACAACAGAGCAATGGTGCTAAATGGATGGACTGGTCATGATTATCAGGCCATTCAAACATGCAGCCCAGGCAATGAGGAGGGACACTCCCTGTATGAGTCAGTCCAATCCACTACTCTGTGTGCTGAGGCATACATTGGTGAATGTGCTACAAGTGCTGGAGGCAGTCGAAGTTGTGCCTTAATAGACCTCATGCTCCACATCTTAGGCTGCAATACACATATTTCTGGCATTCTGCAGTCTGAAGATTTTGGTATTGCCACTGTGCTTGACCCACATTATAAATGTGTGCTGGCATTAATAATTGAGGGTGGACATCAGCAGCCCCAAAAAGCTGACCAATCTTCAGATAAGAAGGATACGTGGGGCACAGATGCTAAAGACCAATTTATCTAAGGCACAACATGAAACTCCATAGAGTCCTAGTGTTTCTACCACCACCTCACATGAGAAATGGGCTGAGAAAACATGCAAGTTAAAGAGAAAATGTCAAATCCATTTGGGATGTTTTATGTCAGGTGGGAGTTGAAGACATGGAAAAAAAGAAGGGGAGGCTGATGATGCAGCAAGACAGTGGGTAATGCAATGCATGATAGATGCCTGTTTGGTGGACACAAGGCACCATACCATAGCTGACAAGCCCTTACTATACTGGAGCAGCATGGCCACTGAGTGGCCAGCACTGACCTTGGTTGCAATTAAATACCTCAGCTGCCCACCCTTGAGTGTCAGTGTGGAGCGTGTATTCAATTCAGCAGGGGCCATTTTGTGGGACAGGCACACCAATCTGTCACCAAAAATTTTGGTTGCTAACATTTATTAAAATGAATAAGGGGCACATTCTGCACAAGACAATCATGTCCATGTTCCTACCACATGAAGGTGGTGGTGGTTGTGATGAAGATGAAGAGCAAGGGTTCTCTGCATTAGGAAAATGTCTTCTACCACTGAGGTGGAAAAAGCAGCAATGAAGAGACAGTTCTCATCTGGTGACAACTCCAGTCTGGAAGACTGTGAGGGCTTTTCCTCAATGAAGATGAAGCATAAAACTTACATTATGTGTTGTTTCCCTCCTTTCCCTCATTAGTATAATCCTTTACTTTATGATTCACAGTTCTGTTATTTTCAGTCATTTTACTGTTCCCATCCCCAAATGTTGTGCTGCTGTTTCCTTGCGCCTAATCGATTACCTGCTTCCACTACCTTAATGTGATGTCTAGAGACAATGTCTGCTCCAGCCAGCAAGACATGGTACCACCTCGTCCTCCGTCTCCTCCTCTGGCCTGCTTGGATCCTACACAGTCATAAACAGTGTGTCACTCCCTCCACATTGATACATCATAAAAATACCATCAGCTAAGTCTCCTACCAGCCAGCCCACTAGCCAGCCCTCAGGCAGACCTTCCAGCCAGCCAGCTCATCAAGACAGCAAGACCTCAGCTCTACCATGGCCTGTCTTTGTCTGCTGTGATGGTAAGTCACTTTCAGTGTTTTTCACAGTCCTTTTCCCTCCCTCACTGGCGGTGGTCGACTCCAGTCCTCTGTCTTGCAGAGGACGAAAGGCCTTCAACCTTACTCAGAAAGAAAATGTTTTTCTTTCTTTCCTTTTATCTTCCTGCAGGTTTCACCTTTCACAGGGATGACTGGCAAATGCAGTCACAAAGCCAGACAGCCCTCAAAAAACAGAGTGGAGTTACATGACGTCTTTCTACACCAATGGTATTATTATGATTTTCTTTTTTTTTTATCTCCTTTTTCACAGGTACACAGTGTGCCACGATGACCAAAGGGAGGCTAAATAGTTTCTCATTTTTATTCACAGGTGACAGGTACAGTAAGAATGGGAGTGGAACACAGATATATTTTATTTATTTTTATTTAGTTTTGTTGACGGGTAAGTACACTAGACAAATACTGCCTATTTTCAGGCATGACCCAGGAGAGGGATACAGATGAATGCCAACTGACCATGAACCAGATTAAGCTGTTGGTGTTTTTTTTTTTTTTTAGTGAATGAGGGAAATGTGGACAGGACACCTGGGAAATTCCCCTACTCTTTTCAATAAGTGCCATGGGATCTTTAACATCCACCTGAACTACCACCAATCCAGGCAGATGGGACCTCGGTTTAACGTATATCACGCAGCCACCACAGTCGCCAAAGGGAGGCTAAATAGTTTCTAATTTTTATTCACAGGTGACAGTATCAGTAAGAATGGGAGTGGAATATGGATATACCATGCAGCCACCACAGTCGCCAAAGGGAGGCTAAATAGTTTCTCATATTTATTCACAGGTGACAGGTACAGTAAGAATGGGAGTGGACAATGGCTATACTGTGCGGCCCCCAAAATGGCCAAATGGAGGCTAAACCATTTTTTATTTATTTATTTTATTTATTTATTTGAGTTTAGGATTAATACCTTTGAGTCCAGGACTCGTTTCCAAAGGTTCCAGATCATTGTTGAACAAACATTACAAATATAACAGTGTTTGCAGAGAACAGAAAACAGTTACACAGACATTGAAATACCAAAGAAATCTTATATATCCAACTAAAGGTTAAAGAGGATAGGGTAAATAGGGTTTAGCCTTGTAGTTTACTATTTAGTTGGTCAGTCTAGCCTAAGGGGGGAAGGGGGTCAGCCAGGGATGGCATTGTCGTGGTGGAAGTGGTTTGTCAGCCGAGTGGGCCTCATTTGGTGATGGGGGGGGTTGATGAGATAAAAAGGGGGAGTGAAAGGGAGAGGGTCGGGTGGCTGAAATTCTGCCATATTAGTGCAGGCAAGCACAATTCTTTTTTGTGTCAAGAAGGGATCTGAGCCCAGATTTGAAGGCACTAATCTTGGGTGATTCTGTAAGGTTAGCAGGTAACTCAATGTACCATTTTGGTCCTTGGTGCAGGATGGAGTTCTGGACAAGTTTTGTCCTTTTGAAGGGAATCACCAGCCTGACTGTAGCTGTGCTTCTTGTTGATTTGTTGGGAACTGTCGGCGTAAAGAGGCAGCCCAGTGTGTGTGTGGGGGGGGGGGATCCCAAGAAGCACTTTTTTCAGAAGTAGGCAGGTTTGGTATTGTGCTTTAAGATGGAGTGGGAGCCCCCCACTTTCAGTGTAGAGTGTGCAGGTGTGGGTGTCCTGGGCAGCCCCTATGGCTAGTTGACAGGCCTTATTTAGTAGTGTGCTGACCCTGTTTAGTGCAGTTTTAGTGCCTGCCCCATAGATAGGCAGCCCATAATCTATGGAGGACATCACTGAACTACTGATGGCATGTTTCAGAGCATCTGGTGTCATAGAGTGCTTATGGCAGTAGAGGACCCCAAGTTTTGTATTCGCTGACTTGACGACTGAGTCTATATGGCTGGAGAAGGTTAGTGTATCATCAAAAGTGATGCCCAAGTATTTGAACTCCAGTGTTTCACCATTATGGTTCTGTATGAGCAAAGGCTGGTATTTCTTTTTGCTTTGGGAGGTAGAGAAGAGTAGACTTTTCATTTTTTATGGTTTAGTAGTAGTTTATTTTGTGTGAACCAGGATTCAAGCTTGAGGAAGCTGTCTTGGAGTTCAGTTGTGATGTAGTTGTGATCTTTCCCAGCGGCCGATATCATGGCATCATCAAAATAGAGAATAGTGCGTGCTGTGCATGCAGATGGTGCAGAGTTGATGAAGAGGCTGAAAAGCAGTGGGTCAAGAATAGAGCCCTGTGGGACCCCGAGGGACACTTCCCTAGCAGATGAAAGGGTGTCTCCAATTTTGACTCATTGTGACCTGTTTGTGAGGTAGCTTCTGAACCACAGTACCGTGTCAGGGATAGACCTGTTGAATGGAGGCAATTTAGGAGTAGTTGTGGTTAACAGAGTCAAAGGCCTTTGTAAGGTTGATAAAGACTGAGCCAACTGCCTCCCATTATCTAAGGCATCATAAACTGTGAAGAGTAATCAACAAGGACGGTGAAGTAAGGGAGTGCTTTTTGAAATCCATGCTGCTGTGGGCAAAGTAGGTTATATTTATCAAGATTCTCTATAGCGGCTCCAGACCATTCTTTCAAGTGCTTTAGCGAGGGTAGTAAATGGATATTGGTCTGTAGTTGGACGTTAGAGTTTTGTCCCCAGCTTTAAAGACAGGCGTGACATTGGCTAGCTTCCATAGTTTTGAAACACCTGTTCTTAGAGATGCATTATACACCATCAAGAGGGGACCGACCAATTCATTTAGGTGAAGACCCACAAGTTTCATATCCACTAGATCAGCCCCATCCTGGTCTTGCCAAGAACCCTGTTAATGTGCTTGGTGGTTTCGGACTTGGTGACCTGCTTAAAGTAGAATGGAGGTATTGCATCCTTTGGGGGTTAAGAGGGGTAGTGGGGTGTTGTTGCCTGAGCTGATCTTTAAAGTAGTTGTCAGTCAGAGTACTCCAGATAGGTCTGTGAAGCATGGTTGAGCTCATTTGTGATGTCAGTGGGTTCCTGTAGGGGATCTTCCCTTGTTACTAGTAGATCAGGTGGGGCCTTAGGGGTCTTTTCTGTTAGGGATTTGATATAGTTCCAGAATTCACTACTGGAGCCCCAGATCTTGCTTAAGAGGTCCTTATAGTAGGAAGCTTTGCCTGCTGGATGAGCTTAGTGCACGCATTTCTAGCTGCCCTGTAGGCAATGAGTGATGCAGGAGTCAGATGATTTTGCAATGTGCCAGAGATTGTTTCTATTCTTCATTAAACTGATCAAGGGGTTAGTGAGCCATGGGTTGGAGGTACACCTGATTTTCTTTGTTTTATACGACAAAAATATCACAAGCATGGTTGAAGCTCATTATGAAATAATTCAAAGGCCTTGTTACGATCAATATCTCCTGCCAAAGGAAATCAGTTCAGTTTATGATAGGTACTGCTTGAAATGGTCAAGTAGCCCCAGCCTCAGGCAACAATATTTGGACACCTTAGGTAGTCCTTTGGTGAAATTGTTTGTCCAGGTGCACTTCACTGGGGAGTGATCACTAAGGCTGTCAGGCAGGAAGGTGACATTTGATATACACTCTGGATGTGTGGAAAGGAGCCAGTCTATAAGGGAGCTGCTCCCTGTTTTGTAGTTGATCTGAGTGTTATCAGTTACCATCTGGGTTAAGAATAGGCTGGATATTAGATCCCTGGCTTTTGTCTCTTTCAAGGAGTGCCAGTTTATGTTAAAGTCACCTTAACGATCTTCTCCAAATTAGTACCTGACTGTGGCAGGTTGTCTGCTACTAGTTTTATTCTGGTAGTTTGGTGCCTAGGTGGTATATATACTGTAGAGAGCAGCAGTGTGTTGTTCTGTTGACCTATGCTTAGCTTAAGATTCAGGATTTGGACCTATTTTGTGTGTAGGCTGGAGTCAAGGGCCTGCACCTTTATTCCAGATTTGGTATAGACTAGGCACCTTCCCCCACGTTTAGTGGTCCTATCTTGCCTGAAGGAGTTGTATCCGTTGAGGGAGATTGATGGGAATTTCACATTTTTATTCACAGGTGACTGGTACAGTAAGAATGGGAGTGGACAAGAGGTATGCCATTACCACCACAGTGGCAAGTTGAGTAGAGTCTAAATAATTTCTTTTTTGTTCTCTTTACAGGTGTCCTCCAGTCCTGCTGTCTCTTCCTCCTCCAGCAAGCAAGCCATCACCTACCAACTTGTCCACCACATCATGCAGGATTACACAGAAGAATCATAAGATTAGAAAAGGTAGCCTGTGGCAAGGGGGCGAGACACACAGCACAACACCATGTAGCAGCAGCATACACATAAATCTGGGAGTACTAAAATTCAGCCTACTTTGTTTTTCTGGAATATTTGCTCTACCATTGTACAATGAATTACAGGAAAGGTGGCCTGTTTGGGGGGGAGACACACAGCATAGCAGCATGTAGCAGCAGCATAAAGGCTCATGTGGTTCACATAATTCTAGGATTCTAGGAGTACTGAAATTCGGCCTACTTTGCTTTTCTGGAACATTTGTGCTACTGCTGTGCATTGAAGTACAAAAAGGGCAGCCTGTAGTGGGTTGGGGAGTGAGAAAAACAGTGCAGCACCATGTAGCAGGAGTAGTTGAGAATAATTTTAGTGACAGTGTAAGGACTTCGCAGTTGCACAAACAAGCATTTGTCAATGCCGAATGTTGCTTGCTTGTATGTGCTGTTTAGGTATTTGGAAGTGACAGTTTCATGCCTTCCTCCCAAGACATCCACTGTGTCTTTCCGTTCAGTATTCACAGAAGAGTGGGAGGGGCAAGGGCCACAGCAGTACAGCAGTTGCCAAGGGGTGAAGAGGTGGACAATAGTCCATTCAAAGGCAAAGAGTCCTGCAGGAGCTCACTAAATTGAAGGTAGACAAAGCGATGGAACCAGATGGCATACACCAAGGATATTAACAGAACTGCGAAGGGAGATAGCAGTACCTCTGGCAGCCATGTTCACTGAGTCATTCAACATGAGTGAATTGGAGGAGGGCACATGTGGTCCCTCTACACAAGTCCGCAGCAGCGAGGAGGCAGGGAACAATAGGCCATTCAGCCTCACCTCAGTAGTGGGGAAGATCATGGAGACATTGCTTAAAGAAAGGATAGTGGGGCATCTAGATGCCATCGACCCAGGACCATAGACAACATGGATTCACAGTAGGGGACATCATGTCAGATAAATCTGGTTGATTTATTTGACTGGGTGACAAAGGAAGTGAATCAGGGTGGGGCAGTGGACAAGCCCATTGATTTCAGCAAAGCCTTTGACACCATCCCATATAGGAGGTTGATAAACTAGCTGGGTAGGCTGGACATGGGGGAAAGGGTGGTAAACTGGGTTAGAAACTGGCTAACAGACAAGAGGCAGAGAGTGGTGGTAAATGGTATGCAGTCTAGGGAGAGGGGGCAACCAGTGGGGTGCTGCAAGGATCGGTCCTGGGGCCAGTTCTGTTCAATGTCTTCATTAGTAATATTGCAGAACATCTGAAGGGAATTTTTTCACCAAATTTTCAGCATAGCCATTTTAAGACATGATCAGTGTCACTGTGATTTTCTTAATTTGTCCCGTACATTGATTTCGCACACCGACTGCGCCATTGTGCGCTACATGGGTGGAAACACGTTTAGGGTGAGATGTGAAAAATGACAGCTGTACTGCTCATAAGAAGGTATGGTAAAATGGCAATGTTGAAAATCTGGAGTGAAAACATTGAAAATTCGTGAACTTACGAGTGTGCATAGGAACTGTACAACGCAAGCTCGTAAAACAGTCATTTTTAGGAATTTTTTCACCAAATTTTCAACATAGCCATTTTAAGACCTCTGCTCATGAACAGTGTCACTGTGATTTTCTTAATTTGTCCTGTACATTGATTTCGCACACCGACTGCGCCATTCTACGCTACATGGGTGGAAACACATTTTGGGTGAGATGTGAAAAATGACAGCTATACTACTCATAAGAAGGTGTGGTAAAATGGCAATGTTGAAAATCTGGAGTGAAAATATTGAAATTTCGTGAACTTACGAGGCAGCGTAGGAACTGCGCAACACACGCTTGTAAAACAGTAATTTTTTTGAATTTTAGCACCAAATTTTCAACATGGGGTTTTTGGGACCCCTTCTCATGAATGATGTCACTGTCATGGTGTTATTCAGGCCTGAAGGGTGATTTTGTGCAGTAACTGCGCAGTGACTGCGAAATCACCCTTCGGGCCAGAATAACGCCATGACAGTGACATCATTCATGAGAAGGGGTCCCAAAAACCTGATGTTGAAAATTTGGTGCAAAAAGTCCCAAAAATGCCTGAGATATGCAACAAAGTTGAAACCCCTATCTAGCCCATTATACAGCTTACCAGCATTTCCTCAGTTTGCGGTCGGCTTTGAAGAGTGCAGATGTGTTCCGGTCCACGAATTGTCGCGCAGAGTCCGGAGTAAGTATGGGGGTGTGGGGTGTGGGGAGGCTGGGTGCGCAGTGGGTGGGTGCGGGTTGTGGGAGGGGTTGGGAGCGCGCCGGCAGGACCGTTTTGTTTGACGTTTAAAAAAAAAAGACTACGTGGGGCGTTTGCCATGCTGGGGTGGGCTCCCAGCATGGCATAAGAATATTGAGGCGTTCAGCCCGGCGAGGATTAGGCACCCCGTCGGCCATAGCATTTGTTGCAACGCTGGGTGGGCTTCCAGCGTGGCACAAGGATGGGGGCGTTCAGCCGATGGGGATTGGGCACCTGGCCGCCAAAGGATCGCTGCCATGCTGGGGTGGGCTCCTCAATGTGGCACTTACTACTGGGGGCGCAGCTCAGCCGGCGGGGATTGGGCACCTATCGGCTATATAGTGCGTGCGGGGCGGGAAGCACGCCTGGTGGCTGCCTGTGGGGAGCTGCGCAGAGCAGCCCATATCTTATCGGTGCTCACTGAAGCATAGCTCCCCTTTCAACTGGGAGGTTACTGCATTTTGGAGCATGTCATAGACAGCTCCAAATGCATTGGCTTACAGGCCGCGCTGCCACAACACACCTGACTCGAATTGGAGGAGGAGGTGACACACCTCAAATCTCCGATGATGGCACTATGTTTTGCACATGCGTAAGCAACATAAAAAGACAACATAAAAGTTGAAATCAGATTTTTCTTTTGAATGGATGCGAACAGAAGAATTTCAATAGATAGAACAAAGCAGTAGCAGAAATCAAGAAATACAGACAGAGAGAGAGAGAGAGAGATAAAGATGGATCAACATCTGTTTTCTTTTTAAGTTTTTAATTTTTTTTTATGTTTGGGGTATAACAGTGCAGCACTAACAGAAATAAAGAAATACATACAGAGAGAAATAAGGATTGATGAACCAGATTTTTGTTTTCTTTTACATTTTAAAAATTTTGTTTTATTTTGTAAGGGTTTAACAGAGGATAAAGAAAAGATAAAAGAAAATATCTGGGTTGCAGGGTTATGGCCTGAGGACAGAGGATGCACTGCCACTTCACAGTTTGGCCAAACCTTCCTGAATGGTTTCCTGATTTTGCAGCACCACCTCCTACAGCTCCTTCATCCACGCAACTTGCCGTGACAGCTCCCCTACCTCCCTGTAGTGCTGTTGTACTTCCACATAGATGGATGTGGAAGGAGGATCTGAAGCTGGTCTTTCAGGTGCCCACCATAGCACCTGAGTCTGCCAGCAGTTCCCTCTCCCAGTCTCCTTCATCTCTCCCTTCTGCACTTGTGCACCACATTTCTTTTTCTTGCCTGGTAGAGAAGAACCAGTGTGGGTGGCATCACCTCCATCCACCCCTCTTAGCAACCTTATTTCACAGATGCTCCTCCCACTCCTTGTGATGCCTCCCTAAGGTTCAAGTTCAAGTTCAAGTTTATTTGCAGGAACACTCCATTGAGCATGCTTAGATACAAGGAGATCTTGGTTGGACACTGTGATACATCAAGTTACGGTACATAAATTGTCATCAGCAAATTGTACGTTACAGAGACAGTTACAGAATACATAATGCAATAGGTGGGCACTACACAAGTGATACACAGGCAGGAGATATTATTTGGACATTGAAAACATCAATGCAATCAAAACAGCAATACAAAGAGTAGTAACCATGGCATATTCTAATACAGATACTGGAGGGAGAAATCTTACTACATTGATATGAGAATGTATCCATTATTCTACAAATTGAAAGCGAATAGGTGCTGGAGACCATATAGGAAGGGGGGTGCTTATGATAATAGCATAGCCATACGGGGGAAGAAGTGCTTAAGTTAATAGCTAGCTTCACCATCCAGGGGAGTACTAGAGGCATACTAGATAAACAAGGGAAATACTAGCCATTATAACAGTGGCAGGTTTCCTTCAGCACCTTAAAGGACAAAGCTTTGAAAAAGTTCACAGATGCCAGTTCTGTGAGCTTGAACGAGATTTGAGGTTTATTCCAGGTGGCTGGAATAACATAACTGACTGTGGATCTACCTTGAGAGAGTGTACACTTTGGGTACATCCAGCAGAATAAAGTTATTTTTCCATAGGCAGTAACATCTTGTGACCTGCAGAAAAGGGAGCTTGCTCAACAGGGCTTTCAGGGCTGGTATAAAGCATTCTTCTAGTGGCAAGGGATAACCAACCTAAGGCCGAGTAGAGATCACAGTGGTGTGCTCTGTATGGTACATTACTTACAAAGTGCAGGACATGGTGATATAGGGTGTCAAGCTTATGAAGATTGGACGCTGTGCTACTGTTATAAATAATATCTGCATAATAGATAAGTGGCAGGAAGGTGACTTGTGCTAGTATCTTCCTAACATTTGCTGGGAATGGGGATTTATTAAAAAAAAATCTTATTCTTAGTTTTTTGGAAAGAGATTCAATATAAAAAGCAAAAGATAGTTTGCTGTCCAGCCAAATTCCTAAGTATTTAAAATATTCAGTGACTTCAAATGGGTCTCCTAGAGGGGTTGTGATAGGTTCTGGTGGGGCTTCTTTGAGCTGGAGTAATGAAGGATGAGAGAGGAGAAAGTAGGTAACCTTTGTTTGCTTAGAATTCAATAGCAATTTAAAGTTTAGGAGATTATGTTGCAGTTGGTCAAAGTCAAACTGCAGCTTATGAATCACACCTGCCAAGGAGGATTTTGACATGTACAGTACAGCGTCATCTGCAAAAAAAATTTAATTTGGAATTATGGATATTGTTACCTATAGAATTAATATACATAGAGAATAATAAGGGTCCTAAGAAGAGCCTTGTCACCCTCTTGTTAGTAGTAAGAGGAGGAGAGAGTCCGTCGGCTTTAATACATTGGCATCTGCCTGAAAGGTAACTGGAAAACCAGCTGACTGCACAGTTATTTAGGCCATGATCTTTGAGTTTGACTAGAAAGAGACTATGATTTATCGTGTCAAAGGCTTTGCTTAAGTCTAGGAAAATGGCTCCAGTGGGGCATTTATTGTCAGGTGCAGTGAACAAATCATCAGTTACTTTGGCCAGTGCCGATTCAGTGCTATAATTTTGTCTAAAGCCAGATTGAAGTGGGTTGAATAAGTTGGAATTCTCAAGATGTTCTTTTAATTGGTTGTTAACTAATATTTCTAAGAGTTTTGACAGAACTAGCAGACTAGAAATAGGTCTATAATTATTGAGATCACATGGGTCACTGGATTTAAATAAAGGCAGTATGAAGGCTGTTTTCCAATAAGAGGGGGCTGTTCCAGATGAGATAGACAGGTTGAAAATATGCAGAATTGGGTGGTTAGGAGATTGTACCCTAACTTTAAGAATATTGACTCAGTACCATCCACACCAGAACTTTTTTTTGTGTCCAGTTTCTTGACGTGGTCCTCAACTTTTGTACGTTACCGGGGAGATACTGAAGGAGTCATGACTCCTTGAATCCCAGGGGACATCATGAGTTTGGGTCAGCCAATGAGTCCAGCAGCTGGTGAGGAGTCAAATGCTAGTCCCGCTGTCATGAAGTGCACATTTAATTTCTCAAAGATGGTGCCTTAGTCAGAGATCGTGTTGCCTTGGGTTGTAATTTTGACCGGTATTGAGGGTGGGATTCTGTAGCCCTTAACAGTTTTGATTGTTTGCCAGATTTTGGCCGAATTACCTTTGGCACTCTCTAGGGCTTCCACATAATAGCTAGATTTGGCTGATCTAATAAGCGTTGTGCAAGAGTTTCTTGACACTGTAAATTCTGTCCAATCAGCAGGGGCTTTGGTCTGTCTTGCCGCTGTCCAAAGTTTATCCCTTTTGGTAAGAGACGCTTTCAGTTCACTGGTGAACCACGGGAATGAGGTCTTTTTTACTCTGCATTTTTTGAGTGGAGAATGTTTGTTAGCTAGGTTTGTTATGACAGCATTAAGGATGTTTATGGCCTCGTCTACTAAAGGTTGCCAAGTATAAGCTTTGCCAATTAGTCAGCCTAAGGTCTTCTAGATAATTTTCAAGTTTAAACATATGAAAGCTTTACTTCAAGATGAATTTGGAGAGATGTGCTTTTCCACAATCCATGTGCAAATGACTACAGTGTGGTAGCTTGTCTTACAGAAAAAATTATATGAAATGTTTTCATGCTGCGCACATAAAACTACCCATCTGATATGTGTGCTGCAAGCATGATTTAAATATTAAATTGGAACCAATTGCATGCATGTGGCGTGCATGCAGCAAGTGAGTGTGGAAAGCATGTATTTTTATGTTACATTGAAACATACTGCAATCATATGGCATGCCAGCAAAAAGCAAGTGGTCACTGTTAACTGCACACATAAAAGTTAAGTGACTTGCTAAGGATCACACAGCACACAAGTGGAGTTGATGAGATTCAAACAGGTCTTCAGGTCTCATGGTTTGCAGTTCAGTGCCTTTAACCACTAAGCTATACTGCCTACATATATATGGTTCCCTTGTACTTTAATACAAATCTGCATAGATCTGCACGCATGCAGCATGTTTATAGCCAATGATACACTTTTTAGTTTTCTTGTCCCTCCTCATCTCAGCTGCACATCTGAACTATAGCATACATACCAACAGAAATACATATGGTTCTTACCAACCATTAATACACTCACTTATCCACAAAACTACTTAATTACCTCTGTCTGGCCTGTACTCCTACTATTTTCTCTCCTTAGTTTTGAATGCTTCCACACAAATAGACCTTAAGAGGCAAACACAAAAGTAGCAAAAACTCAACACCAATCCACATGGCTAGTCCCCCCTCACACACTGTAGTGGGTGCAACCAAGATGCTACAGACAACACTTCCAAGTATAGCTGTAAGTCAAGAGTCTCTTACCTGAGTACTAGGGAGCCAGAGGTGGGAGTCTTTAGAGATGATGTCCATGCTTAGAGACCTGGGACGTACACCCTTGAAATTAATGGAGTTATTTTTATTACTCTTTATATATTATCATGGCTAGTTGGAGAATAATGAAGGCCACTGTTCTACAAACAAGGCCCTTGTTAATCAAACGGTGGCCTTCATTATTCAGCTCTCCATCAATAATGTATAAAATAGTAATAAAAAAACAAGGCTGTGCACAGCCCTAATATTATTCCAATTACAATGAATTATGCAGTATTCATTATTTGGATCCTGAATAATGAATAGTTCACTATGTGTCAAGTATTCGGGAAACACTGGGAAAAAAATACAAGAACTAGCCCCTCCTCCTCTCCCAGCCCATGCAAACAGAAAAAAATCCCAGTCCTCCACTCTCTGTCAAAAAAGTATTCTCCTTCCCCCCAGCACCCACAAGTTTTTTTTTATAAATGCCCCCAATAAAATCTGAATACAAATTGCGGGTGTTGAGTGACTGGCTCTACCCGCCCACTTCCACAGTCGATCTGTAAACTTCTGAAGCTCTGTCTGTATGTACCGATTAAAAAAAACAAAACATCATGACCCCCCCCCACTCATAGCACTCAACCCTAGCACCCACTCAGTCCAGCAACCAGGTAGTTATCCAGATTCTAGCTGAGAAGGTGCCTGGCACAATCTTCCCTCCTCCACGGCCGTCTGCCTTCTCATGAATGAAAGCACTAGTGGGCTTGCTATAGTAAAACCAGCTAATGGTCAGCTGGTTTTACAATAGCAAGCATGTGAGTGCTTTCATTCATGAGAAGGCAGCTGGTCATGGAGGAGGGAGAGTTTTGCCAGGCACCTTCTCAGCTTGAATTTGGACGACTGCCTGGATGCTGGACTGGGTGGGTGCCAGGGTTGGGTGCTATGGGAAGGGGGGGGTGGTTCATGATGTATTATCTTTTTAATTGGTACATACAGAGAGAGCTTCAGAAGTTTACAGATCAACTATGGAAGCACGCTTGGTAATGCCGTCAGCCGACACCAGCAATTTGTATTAATATTTTATTGGGGTATTTATAACAAAAAAACAACTTGTGGGTGCTGGGGGAGAGGGATGGAGTATGCTTTTTTTGTCAGAGGGGAGAGGGCTGGAGTTTTTGCAGCTTGCATGGGATGGGAGATGAGGGTGGGGTCTCATTCTTATTAATTATATTACTGGTCGAATACCGAATATTTGGCTGCTGAATACCGAATATTATGCTGAATAGTTGGGGAAAGATATTTGGACAACCCTAAAAAATACCCTCATTCATTTTGATGGGGCACACCACTGAACTCTCCCTTGCCCTATGTTATAATGTGCCCGAACATTGTGATGTGTAGGTCAGCTTCACTGGGGTGAGGGGCCATAAGCCCGACTATAGTGTGGCTCCAACAGTCTGTGCATACCATATCAATTAACTGTCCCCAAATGCAAGGGAAAGCCCTCATTTTACCCCTGAAAACTGCTTTAGAAACATAGAAACATAGAAGCTGTCAGCAGATGGGGACCGTAAGATCCATCAAGTCTGCCTTTGGCTTCCTAGCCCCCTACATAGCTGCCTGCTTCTGTATTCCACAGTGTCAGTCCCATGCCCACTTGAATTCTCCAACTGTCTTGGCTCCCACCACCCCCTCTGGCAGGCTATTTCATGATTTCACAATATGCTCTGTGAAGAAGAATTTCCTCATATTGCTTCTGAACTTTCCTCCCTTAAGTTAAAGGTTGTGCCCTCTAGTCCTACTGTAGTCCTTTACCTGAAAGAGGTTCTCCATATGCACCCTGTTATTGCCTTTAAGGAATTTGAATGTTTCTATCATGTCCCCATGATTTCTGCGTTGTTCTAGGGAGTATAATTTGTGGTCATCCAGTTTTGCCTCTTACGGTTTCTGAAGCAAGCCCTGCGCAATCTTTGTTGCTCTTCTCTGTACCATCTCTAGCCTATCTATGTCCTTCCTGAGATGTGGCCTGCAGAATTGGACACAGTACTCCAGGTGAGGCCTGACCAGGGATCGATACAGGGGCTTGATTACTTCATGTCTTTACGTGATACCCCTCCCTATGCATCCCAGGATACCACTAACCTTTAGTGCTGCCTTTTCACATTGTCTACTGACCTTGAGGTCATCTGATATGATCAGCCCTAGGTCTCGCTCCTGCTTGGTAGCCACCAGCTGCTCCCCTCCCATTGAGTACAGTTTCCCTGGGTTACGCATTCCCAGGTGCATGACCTTGCATTTTTGGCATTGAATTTCAATTGCCAGGTCTTGGACCACTCCTCCAGGTTTCAGAGATCAGCTTCCATGCTTTGCTGTCCATCTGTTGTGTCTACCCTGTTGCCGATTTTGGTGTCATCTGTAAACAGGCACACCTTTCCCTCCAGTTCATCCACAATGTCACTGATGAATATGTTGAAGATAATCAGCCCCAGAACTGAGCCCTGTGGGATCCCACTAGTCACCCTTCCCTCCACAGACAGAGTGCCATTTACTAATACTCTCTGAGTTCTCCCATGTAACCAGTTTCTGACTCAGTTTGTAACCTCAGCCCAATTCCCATGTTCTCCAGTTTTTTGACTAGTTTCCTGTGTGGAACGGAGTCAAAAGCTTTGCTGAAGTCCAGGTAAACCACATCTACTGCCCCACCCTGATCCACTCTTTTGGTGACCCAATTGAAAAAATCAACCAGGTTTGTCTGGCCGGACCTCCCTGCCATGAAACCATGTTGATTTTTGTTGAGCTGACCAGTTTGCTCCAAAAAAGCTATGATTCTTTCCATCAGCAGGGACTCCATCAGTTTTACCACAACTGACATTAGACTAACCGGACGGTAGTTATCTGGCTGTTCCTTGCTTCTACTCTTGTGGAGTGGTACTTCTGTTGCGCTCTTCCAATCCTCCTCTATTCTCAGTGATTCTCCATCTCCCTTGGTGGCTGAAGGGACAACTGCCCCCCTCTGCCCCTCATCCAGCCTTCATGGAAAATAAGCTGCTCACACAGAGGATGTCCTGTAAATTTAGACTTTATGTTGGGGGTGCCATTTCAGATTTAAGCATCGGGGAGCCAACAACCAGTGGAGGCCAGATGCTAGTTAGCCCCTAGGCGGCAAGCTCTGGAATGTTTGGAACATCTCTAAAAGGTGAAACAGAACTTATTTGTTGTGACTGAAAAGAGATATGCAAATCAGAAAAAATTCAAATGTGTAAGATTCATCTGTCTATACCCTGGAGCAGTGCATCAGATTTGGGCTTAAATCCATCCAGTTACTAACCAATTTTTTTTTTTCCTGACTGAAGTTCTGCCTCCCCACAAAAAAAACTTTGTCCCATTTTCTCTCCCCAACTCCATTCCATTCAATACCCATCCCATATGGGTCATGAAGCTGCCCAAAGGTGCAGAAACATGAAAAACACGTCAATATTTATGTCCTTCCTCCTTCCTCGATCCCCCTGTAAAAACATTATTTACTTTTACTTACCTGGCCATCTTGCAGAACCTGCAACCCTAGCCCAGTGTGCCACCAGCTCAGTTTTCAGTCCACTCCTCCTCCATCCTTCTGCCAGAAGCTGGATGCTAGAACGGACCATCCCAGTTCCCCAATGTGGTCTGTGACCAAGTCACCTCACAACTGAACCCACCCAACCTGTGTTGCTTGCTTCTTGTTTGCCTGCTGCTGCACTACACTGATCAAAGCCTATGAAGGCCACCCATACCACCATCACTGCTGCTGCTAGGCCTAGTTTGCTGCCATGTTGGGACACTGTTTTTTTTTTTTTTGCAAGGCAAGCCTAGTACAGTAAGTAGGTAGTCTCATCTTGAGTTAGCTTCAAGCACACCCCAGCTCCTTCAGACACCAAGGTAGATGGAGAATGACTAAGTGTAGACTAACAAAAACATGCTGCCACAACACTGCTATTGAGAGTTCAGTGCTCACTGACTCCTCCAAGCTGTAGTGTGCAGCATGTCTACTCTGTGGTGGGAAAGACAGTGTGCCACTCATGTGACTCATGCTCTTGCTTGGCTGGAGCTCACATGTGATGGTGCTTTCATTAATAGGTGGAGAGAGTGGACAATACAGTACAGACACAGTCGAGTCTGGAGTGCACCTGCAACATGGTGCAACACAGGCCGGGGGGGGCACTTATTGTGCAAAAGATTAAGTCCGAATTTAATGCCATTATTGCCACACCATAAGAACAACCTAGGCACAAATGTGGAAGGGGGAAATTGCCCCCACCCTACCTAAATGGCACCCCTGCTTTATGGTAGAAATTAATTCTTAGGGGCTAACATCAGTACAAGTAAATACAATGGTTTCCACTGTGTTCTGAGGTACTGTATCTCCATGTTCCAGGATGTGTCCTGATCATCGTGAAGGTTAGTGTCCCTCATTGTCCCTAATTGTGAGTGTCCATGTCCCTTATTTCAGTGACAAAATGTGAGATATGGTGCATGCTTCCAAGACCCTACTCAGCACAGAGTGCTGAGCATGGCCATAGTGTATATGCTTCGTACAGAGTGACAAAGGAAAAGTAAGTGAGCTGTAACCATCATGGAGAAACACATTTGTAGCACTAAATATGCATAAGAGGATCTGCATGGTCCAAAACAAAAAAGGTTAAGGCTTTACAACATGTAGGCTCCTCTTCGTACATCTGGAATGGGGGGTGTTGGCTGATATATCCTAGGCATTTAATGCAGTAAGCAAACAATACTTTACAAATTAATGGTAATTTAATGACAAAAATCAAAAGCTATTAAACAACTTACAAAGAATCAGAATTAATGAGTTTACTTAATTTAAATGGGAAATCAATGAAAGGGTATTTTCAAGGCTCTAATTGCTAGCAGTAGATATGAAACAGAAACTGATGTTTTTAGACGTAGATTTGCACCAGCTTAGTTGCTGCACACATGGCAAGCATGCAACATGTGAACCTGATGTTATTTGAGCAATAAGGCATGACCAAGGGTTATGTAATGGTATTTTAATCACCTTCTAGTGCTGTGGCACGAGGTGTACCCGAGTGCCACATGCCCCTAGAGGGTGATTAACTGACTATTAGCATAATTCCTGGGAGTGCATTATTGCTATTATAATAAAAAATGTTTTTAAACAGTGTTAAACCTTGTTCAGTATATGGCTAAGCTCTACATGTATGTTAATAAAAGATTAACATAAGGCTGTTAGAATGTTTGCAGCCAATCAGAAAGCTCCATTTCTCAGACCCTTTTTATAATTTTAAATGATGTTCACATCAGCTTAACTGCTGCACTCATGTCAAGTGTGCAACACGTGAATCTGATGTGACTTTTAGAAAATGTTCACACCAGCTTACCTGCTCACACACATGTCAAGTTTGTAGCACGTGAACCTGATGATTTTGGACCTGGTTCACATAGGTTCACTTTTGTATGTGAACCACATGCAAACATTGCACAATTAAGCATATGGCTTGGATTCTCTATGTACACAGCCATATTTCTGTAAGGGTTAGATCATTATGGAAGACAGCTGTGTGTGATTTTACAACATCTGTTTGTAAGGATCAAATCAAGTATTGTACTTTCATCATTATTTTTACATTAATTCTGGTAGGTTTGTCAATAAGCTGTGCGATATCCAGCTTATCACACATGTCCTTTAATGTATTTGCTCTAGTTAAAGACCAATCTAGATTCAGGTTGCCTAGGATGATAGATTCATTGGGGTTGGTGTCTATGCTGTTTCTTAAGGTTGATAGACATTCTAGGCTCCTGCGGTGGTCTACAATGGCCGATGATATTGAAAACTTCAGATGAGGGGAGCAATAGCTTTATGGCTAAGCATTCAAATTGGCTAGGTTTGGTTAGTGACACAAGTTTAGTGGCATAGTATGTGGAATTGACATAGGTAATAATCCTCCTCCCTAGTTGGTCTGTCCAATCTAAAGGAGTTGAAGGATGGAAGCAATATTTGTTGATCTGTAGTGGTTTTCCTTAGCCATGTTTCAGTAACGTCCAGCACATCTGGGTTTATATGCAATATCTGTGTTTTTACTACAACAGGTCAAGTTTTTTTCAGAAGGTTACAGATGTTAATTACATGAATTTCATGCCTGAAGCTGATGCAAATTCAGTTGGAGAGGTAAGAGGGGATGGAGGGCCTGGGTTTGTTTCAATGTTTCCTGAATATAACAGTAAAAGCATGATATTTTTTTTTTTAACTTCACACTTAAGATTATAAGCTCTTCCTTGTCGGGCAAGGAATTGTGTTGTGACAGTAAGTTAGGGTGCTTGGATATGACATATAGGCTAGAGAGGTATGTTTTTATGGCAAGCTAGATTCCGCAGACAGCTAATTTTTGTGATAGGATGAGGGTGTATGCAAGGGAGATGATGAACATGTCCCAGTGGGGATGAGGATTGGACTTGAAAAACAAGCTTGGATGTGTCAGGGATGGTGGTGCTGATGACGCAGACTCCATATGTTGTACCATGTCAGGAACTGATGCAAACACAAAGATCAGAATGACTAACATTGTAGACTGGTGGTCGGGTATTTATGCATAGATGCAAGGATTAGTTTTATTTGAACAATTATTAATTGATTAAATATGCACAATGTTGCAGTATAATAAGTGACAGTAAAGTGATTGATGGTATAAGACTTATCCTATAGACACTGAGGAGTAGCACCATAACTGGAGCACAATTGTGGAGGCAGAACAGAGAGGGGTTCAGGACCCCTCTTAGGTGAGTGTGCTGCCCACCTGTCCCCAAATGGCTCCCCCATTTCCAACATTGAACAACAGCATGGCACAGTTTATAGGTGACCACACTGTTGGTGGGGTCAATATTAAAAAAGTCCCAGACAAGGGACTTCGGCTGCTGCCAACACAGTATAGTAGCCACAGCAGCAGAAGCAGCAGTTTATCACCAGCATTACTGATTTATGATTTAGGAAATAATTTTCAGAAGTGAGAAATTTATATGTTGTGCTCTGCAGTTATGTGTACTAAAGAGCTTGACAACACAGACTGTTCAAGAGGGCAACTTAAACAGCATAGTAGCAGCAGCAGCACTTTATTATGAGCACTACTGATTTTTGGTTTGGGAGAGAATTTCCAGAATTGAGAAATTTATATGTTGTGTTGGCAGTTGTGTGTATGAAAGTGTTTGACAACACAGACTGTCTGAGAGGGTGACTTAAACAGCATAGTAGCAGCGTCAGCAAAAGCAGTTTATTACCCGCATTACTGATTTCTGGTTAGAGAGAAAATTCTGGGAGTACCAGAACTCAGCCTACTTTTTCTGGAACATTTGCAATACTGTTGAGCAGTGAATTACAGGAAGGGCAGCCTGTGGTGGGGGGGGGCAGCACAGCACCATGTAGCAGCAGCGTACACATAAATCTAGAAGTACTAAAATTCTGCCTATTTTGTTTTTCTAGCACATTTGCAGTACTATTGGGCAATACATTACAGAAAGGGAAGCCTGTTGGTGTGGTGGGGTAGTGAGACACACAGTGCAGCACCACATAACAGCAGTAGTTGAGAACAAATTTAGTGGATAATGTAAGGACTGTGCAGTTGCAGGAAAGACAACAATAGAATTGAAATTAGATTTTTCTTTTGAATAGATGAGAACAGAAGAATTTCAATAGAACAAAGCAGTAGCAGAAATCAAGAAATAAAGGTAGATAAATATTTTCTCTTTTAAGTTTTACTTTTTCATTTTAAGTTTAACAGCACAACAGTAACAGAAATATACATACATACAGACAGACAGAGAGAATGAGGATAGACACACAGTTTTTTCTTAAGTTTTTTCATTTTAGGGTTTAACAGAGGTAAAAGAAAGATAAAACAGGCAATATCTGAGTTGGGCGCTATGGCCTGAAGACAGAGGGTGTACTGCCACTTTGCCATTCAGCTAAACCCTCCAGAATGGTTTGTTCATTTCACATCACCACCTCCAACAGCTCTTTTATCCCTACAACTTGCCAGAAGAGCTCCCCTACCTCCCTACAGAGCTGTTGTACCTCCACATGGGTAGATGTGGGAGGAAGATCTGAGGCTGGTCTCTCAGGTGCCCCCCCCACAGCATTACCTGAGTCTGACTGCAGGTGTCTCTCCCATTTCCATCCATCTCCCCCTGCTGCACCTGTGCACCATGTTTCTTTTCTTTCCAGCAGTGAAGAACCAATAGGGATGGCATCACCTGTACCCTCTCTCAACTTTATTTTGCAACATTTCTCCTATTCCTTGCTGTGCTTTCTTTGAAGGTGGGTGCTGCCCACCTGTTACCAAATGCCCCCCAATTTCACATGTCCAACAACAGTGTGACATAGTTTACAGGTGACCACACTGTTGTTGGTGGGGTCAGTACTGAAAAAGTCCCAGACAGGGGACTTCAGCTGCTGCCAACAAGAGGAGGAGGAGGAGGAGGAGCAAGATGGTCCTGGATACATCTCCTCTTCCTTGTGATGTGCAGGTGGCGGTGGTATGGGTGATCTCAATATGTCTTACTGATGGCCTCTTTTACTTTGCTTTTATGCATATTTTTTTCTTTAGATGTTACTGTCTTTAGCAGTATTGCATAAAAGACTTTTCTAAGGATTATATTAACTTTCGACTATTTTGAATGAAATTGTATTGCTTGCTGCTTTAAGTCTTGTTTTCCCCCTTCCCCCTTCCCCCTTCCTCCCCCCCCACTCTGTAATTTTTCTTGAATATTAATATGTACTGGATATATAGAATCAGTAATTTGTTTACTTGAGAGGCCCAGTTTCTTTCTCTTCTTTCTCTCCCTCCCGCTTTCCTCTTCTTTTGTTATTCTTTCCTTATGTTAATCTATACTAGTAGCGGATATCAGTACTTTCTTTGCTACAAGATTATAAAATGATATTAAAATGCAAAATGAATGGAAATTAATAGAACATTAGTAGCTATAAAGTTTTCTTGTACATATATGGTTTTGTATAATGAGTATTTGTATGTTGTTGCATCACTATCTGCTGTTGCTTGTCACATGTTTAGCTTGATTCACTTAGGTGTGGCTATTTAAGTGTAATTGTATGTTCTCCCTCACACCCCCTTGGAAGGCTGTTTGCCAAGGTGCTAGGGGCTTACCTGTAGCCTGAATAAAACTTTGCATTTGCCAAAATCTTTGTTGTGATAATCTTCCTCTACTTGAGTGCATTTGGTTTTGGACCTTCACTGACTAGCTCAGACTACAAAGTGAAACTAAGGATGAGTCAGTACATAGAACAATATCATGTGACCTCAAGCACTTGTTTACCACCAGTACCCTCATTTTGAACAGACTTTGCCTAGCTCTCTTAATGGCGAAGTTACCGGCAATGTCAGCAGCAAAGTTAATAGGCGATTTTAAAAGCTGATGGAAAAAATGTTCAGATTTCTCAAAGGAGGCAGAGTTGGTAATTTCACCAAAAGTTTGCCGGTGAATTAATACTTTGCAACATCTGTACTGATGACCCAGGTTCATAAGGGATCCCAGAAGTCATGTCAATAGGCAAGCCATAGCTGAGACAGCTGCCACTAGGCAGTGCATCTCAGTCAGTGTGGGGGGGAGGTTAGAAGGGGATCCCATGAAGATGGCAATCGCAAAATGGGCAAGGATGAAAATGGCAAAGCAAAACAACGAGGCCATGTATGGCAACTGGCAAAGAACAGTGATCACTGAAATGGCGACCTATAGCTTTTTCCCTGTTTCTGAGTTGCCTCCCCCCGGAACTGGTTATATTTAGTAAGGTGGGTGTGGGGATCTTCTTATGGGGGGGGGAAGCCCCCTGCATAATGTCATTATGACACTGTTGTCACTGTTCCTTGCCATTCGTCCTATGTGGCCGCTCTGTTTTCTCTTTGCTGTTTTTGTCTGCACCCTTTTGTGCTTGCAATTATCACATGGAACCAGTTGGAGGTGTGTTCCACCAACACAGTGACCCCTGCAGCTGAGACAGAGAGATCACTCCAGCCACAAGAGAAATGATGGCTGTCTGATGCTGGCAGAGGCACAACATACACTAGGAAGATGGGAGGGAAACAAATGTTGTGGAAAACCCGTAGCCAACTGAATGGTTGCTGGTTTCTGCTTGATCAGAGTATATCCCTGGGAGATGAGCTGCTGGCCAGGAGAAAACCAACATGGAAGAAAAAGAGGCTGCATGTATAAGTCTCTAATCTCTTGTAAAAGGCTGGCCAAGTTATAAGCAGCGACAAATTCCTTAATAACATAAGTAATTAAAGTTGATTTTCATGAGATTTTGTGAAATTTTGGAATGTTGTGATACTTTTCTCTAAGCCATGTCCATACATTTTGCCCAGTTAGTTGCAAGAGTAGAGTAAGGTAAAGGCTGAGAAACTGGAAATAAAGTAGCATTCATAGTAGGCTCCATAGTAAAAGTATAGTGGTGCCAATTGTCAGTTCACTATCCTCTGTGACGAACCATGAAGAATAGTAATCGATATCATTGTGTGCTATCCTGAATTCCTGCAATATGCCAGATATCCACAAGAGTTCACTGACTTAATAACTTATGGAAACACGTGCATGTGCAGCATTGTTTCCATTACAATCACACTCGCTGCCTCTTTAACAAACCTGTAGATAACAATTTATATTTGTACTAATTGAGCACAATGGCACCAAGTGACACCAAGCATTACAACTAGTTGCAACTTAGGCCATTGTAACGAAAGCATCTTGATATATTTAGTCATGATGGAACATGATGCTAGGCATCACTGTCACAGGACTGTTGGAGTGGTATTGCAGGGCCATGATGCTACTGCAGGTAAGTTGATTCAGTGGTGATAAGTATTTTGTTTAAGTTAAATTCTACAAGTAGAATCCTAGTGGCATTACCTGTAATGCTTCCATGATGTTTTGAGCAAATATGACTAATCAGTAATTTCTAAAGTATCCATAATAAATGTTAACCTACTAAACCACATTTATCCAGATTAATAACATTCAGGACATAGTTACCATGGTATATATGCCAAATCTTGACTGTATACCTGCAAAAACAGTGGGACAACAAACATAGAAATATTTTGAACTTTTTCAAACAATTTATCAAATAATTAAATTGTGAAATTTTGAACTGCTGTAACTTATAATTTACAGAACCAATTACCTCTCTGCTTAGCAGTTTACTATGACTCAAGAAGTTATGCATATACATTTCCAATCACATAGCTTCAAAAGTGACTAGGTTGTAAGCATAAAAATATTTTCAGAAATGTTCACATGAATGATAAATTGCCAGAATGTGAGCCCCTATAACTTCTCCACCCCCATCGAAATGTCAAGAAACATGGCAGCCATTTAGGACCTCTTGAAATAATACACATGCCAAATTACAAAAGTCTGTCTATTAAACTAAGTTATGACCAAATAAAGAATTTCAGAAAATTCCATGAAATCATGTGAAATTTCAAGGAATTTTGCAGCAATCTCACAAAATCAGTATTTACTGGTTTCACCCAGCCCTAATTGCAACTCATCCTTTGACACATACATTCCTGACTAGCAGAGGGTAATTATGAGACCACATTGCTTACAGAATAATTTTTGAGTGTTCTGCAAAATTTATCAGTGAACAGCAGAATTGTTTGATGGCGTGCAGAATTTTAAAAATACATAGAAACACTGAAGTTGATGGCAGAAAAGGACTGCAAGGCCCATCTAGTCTGCTCATGAGCCCTATACTTGTATGTGACCTCTAACCCTATGTGGTCAATGACTTTTCATCACTCCATCCCAAACTCAAGGTTCCCTTGTGCCTTTCTCAGGAATGTTTAAAACCCTCCACTGTGCATGATCCTACCACCTCCTGTGGTATACTATTCCAAGCATCCACTACTCTTTTTGTGAAGAAAAACTTTCTTACATTTCATCTCTATCTACCCCCCTCCAATTTCATATCATGTTCCCTCATTCTAGTACTTCTTCTACACTGGAAAAGATCTCTCCTTTGCACCCTGTTTATGCCCTTGAGGTACTTGAAAGCTTCTATAATGTTCCCATGCTATCTCCTTTCCTCCAGTGAGTATATATTGAGGTCCCTTAGTCTCTCCTCATATATTTTGTGGTGCAAGCCATATACTATCTTTGTCACCCTTCTCTGGACTGCCTTCCACCCTCACCCGGTTTATGTCCTTGTGAAGGTGTGGCCTCCAAAATGGCATGCAGTACTCAAGGTGAGACCTTACCAGTGTTTCATACAATGGCATGACCACCTCCCCCTCCTGCTAGTGAAACCTCTGCCTATGCACCCCAGCATGCCACTGGCCCTCCCTGCAGCTTTTGCATACTGCTTGGACACCTTTAGGCCTTCAGAAATGATAACCCCAAAGAAATACTGCTTGCATTACAGTTGGAGTCACATATAGCCAAGATGAGTAACAAGGTTCAATCATACGACTCCAAGTGGGGTCCATTGGATACTGTCTTGGCTTCATGGCAAACTAAGACCTAGTTGTAGGAATTATCCCATTGCCAGATACACTTATTTATCCATGTCTCCCTTTTTATGGAGATCCCTAATGATATCTTAATTGGTGTATGGATGCTGTTTAGTAATGGGTGGTGGAAGGGGTTTTGGGTAAAATTATTTTCCGGGTTAATTTGTTATAGGTTATTTTAGTTCTGTTTACTTCAATAATACTGGCCGGTAATTATGCTAATATGTTAAAGTCACGTTTAACTTGTAAATGTCCACCGGTACAATGTTATTCAATGCATATATTGTTAATGTGTCAATAAAATAAACTGAATAAAAAAAAAGAAATGATAACCCTTGGTCCCTTTCATCTTTGGTGACTGTCAGCACCTCCCCCAATCCTGTAGTCTCCACAGGGTTCCCTCCACCCAGGTGCATTATCTTGTACTTCTTGGCATTGAACCTCAGTTGTCACATCTCTGACCATCTTTCAAGCTTCTCCAGGTCCCTCTTCATTTCTCCACCCCTTCTGGAGTATCCACCCTGTTGCAGATCTTGGTGTCATCTGCAAATCAGCAGACCTTCCCTTCAGTCCCACTGCAATGTCACTAATGAAGACATTGAACAGGACTGGTCCCAATACTGATCCTGTGGTATCCCACTCGTCACCCCTCTCTCCTTGTATTGGATCCCATTTACTACCACTCTCTGCCTCCTGTCTGTCAGCCAGTTGCTAACACAGTATATCACCTTTTGTTCCATGCCCAGACTTCCAATCTTGTTAATCGCCCTTCTGTGTGGGATGGTGTTATAGACTTTACTGAAAGTGAGGTAGGCAATGTCCATGGCCCTTCCTGATTAACATCCCTAGTCACCCAATCAAAAATCTATCAGACTTGTTTGACATGACCTTCCTGCTTTGAATCCATGTTGCCTCAGATCCTGGGCACTGTTGGATTCTGGGTGTGCCATTATCCTTTTTTTCAGCAGTGTCTCCATGATCTTCCCCACTGCTGAAGTGAGGCTGACTGGACTGTGGTACTTCCTACTAGTTTTGTGCAGTGGGACTACATGTGCCCTCTTTTAGTCTTCTGGAACCACTCCTGCGTTGAGTGACTCAGTGAACAAGGCTGCCGGAGGCACTACTAGTTCCCTTCACAGCTCCCTTAATATCCTCATGTGTATGCCATCTGACCCCATAGCCTTGTCCACTTTCAGTTTTGTGAGCTCTTATAGAACCCTCTCCACTGTGAATGGACTGGTGTCCACTCCCCCCTCACTCTGCTACCCAAATGTGGTCCATGACCCCCCCTTAGTGAATACTAAACAGAAGTATTTGTTCAGTATTTCTGTTTTGTTTAGGTATTCTTCCTTACACTCACCTTCCTCCACTTTAAGCCTCACAATCCTTCCCCTGGTTTTCCTTTTTTTGCTGATGTACCTATAGAATGTCTTGTCCCCCTTCCTCACAGTCTGTGCTAGCCCCGCCTCTGTCCACACCATAGCATTCCTAACAGCTTTCCCTGCTTCCCTTAAACATTCAAGGTACACCTTCCTGTCTTCCTCCCTCAGGGTCCCCTTATTTTTCATGAAACTCACTCTTTTAGCCCTTTCTTTGTCTGCCCCCTCTTTGGAGAACAATAGTGGCTTCCACTTTTCTTTTCCATTTTGTCCACTATTCTGACACGCTGATTTGTTACATCCACTATGGCACCTTTCAGTTTTCCCCACTGTTCCTCAACCCCTTCCCTTTCCTCCCCCTTCCCCAGGGCTTCTCTGATACATTTATCCATTTCAGTGAAATCTGCCCTCCTGAAATCTAATATTTTTTCCCTTGTGTGCCTTAATTGAGTCCCTATCTCCATGGTAAACTACACTGTCTGGTGGTTGCGGAACCCCAGCTGCCCTTCTACCCAGACTCCTGTGACTCTGTCCCCATTGGTCAATACCAGGTCCAGAACTGATGTGTCCCTGGTGAGATCATGCACCAGCTGTCTGAGACCAACCCACTGTAGGGATTCTAGGATGGCTGAGCTTCTAACTACATAAGAAATGTATATCACCATTGTAGGAGTTATGTCTAGTAAGAGCCAGGGGACAGTCTTACTAGAAGAGAGGGGTTTCTATAGGAAATAATTATTTGACCCTTTTATTCCTGCTTGATTGAATAATATCACATGACTGCAATGCTCATAAATATATTTCTGTGACCTTCTACAGTAAATGGCACATTTCTATGAATTTTACTATGAATTGCAGAATGGTTTATGGTAAAGAAAATGTCTGCAGTTCTATAAGGAAATTGAATTGCTCACATGATAATTCCACCCATGGTGAATATTAGCAAAATTCTGTGAAAAGTGCAGAACTGTGCAAAATTATCATGGAAGCAGAATTACAAATTTTGCCCAGCCCTACTGTGTGCTCATGTTTTTAAAGTTACATTTATCTTCCTAATTCTGGTTGTTAAACAATAAAAATGTCTTAATGTTCACTTTGTGTATATAGCTTCTAACTGTGAGGATTTTTATATTATGATCTAGAGTATAGGATAGTTGGAGCGTGGACTGCAGCTGACTTGAATTGCAGCAGGATTTTTGAGCACGAGTGCCCTTTTCTCAGAGCATTGGGTAGCTTGGGTGATCAAGATAGCACGCCCACCTGTGTGGCACAATTGCAAAGTGGCAAAGCCATCTGTCTCCAGAAAGAGCTGGCTGACTGCTTCAGTCCTCTGCCGATATACACCCCAGTAATGCAGCTTAAAACTGTTTAGGCAGAATTCAACTGTTTAACCTATCTTTTGAAACTCATTTTACATAGGTCAGGTTAATGATACAGAACCCAACTTAGCTTAGTGAAAAGCCCATTTGTGCTCTGTTTCACAGGTTAACTACAAACAGCCTGAAAGCTGGGTCAAATAATTTTTCAATATTCTTTGCTATTATGCCTCATGCCTTGGCTGCAATGTGGCTTGATAGTGGTATTAAAGTATTTCTTGTAAAATTGTTGGACTGCCTCTAACTTATATCATTAAGGAATGTTTATCACACCTCCTGCATTCATTTGTTAATGTAAACATTTTGTATTGCCATTCTTTGGACACAGTTTTTCTGTGGAATGTATTGAAAAATTCAATAAAAACAGAGTTTAAGAAAAAATCTAAGGCATTTGTAACACCCTATCAGATTCCCTAGTCCATTAAATGCTTTCCAACTATCATAAAGACCTATGTTGCCAAGCAAGCCCCCTAAGTTTACTTATGGTTTCCCACACCAGGGAATCTGTCTCTCTGGTGCTGGTTTCACTCTCTCTCTCTCTCTTTTTCCCATCTAAGAAGGCATTCAGTGTCAGTGCTAGTGGGCCACTGACAGCCCCTCTTGATGCACACCAGGCCTCTCCTGATGACAGCATTCAGCAGCCAAATCTGTTTCACAATGCAGCTCTCCTGTTGATCTGAAAGTCGATTCCTCCCACCCAACAAGTCCTGGCATCCAGTTCTGATGGGTGGCAATAACCAATAGTGGCTGTAATACTAGCTAGGTTGTTTCAGTCATGGTCTATGGCTGAAGCACATCAAAAATCTCCCCCAATTGCTTCTGCCTTCAGCTTCATTTTCATGTGGTGCATGGTACATGATTATCTCCTTTTCTCTCTCTAGCAGCAGGAATCATGCTTCTCTTATCCTCTCTATCTCTGACAGATGCGTACAGTAGCTCCAGCTGTCTCTCTCAACACCACACTGGCATCAGTCTGCTGCAGGGTCTAACATAGGCCAGCTGGCCCAGAGGTATGGCACATGACTGGGGATTGGCTGGTTAGTCCTTTACTAGTTCAGAAGAACATAAGTCTCCTCTGCAAACAATTTGACCCTGATTGGGACACAGTCACCCTCTGACCCTGTCACCATGCCAGCTTGGTGAGAGGTAACAAAATAGCCACCGATTTGTAGTACAAAGGCAATCTTCCACAAATGTCCTTATTTACATGAATCTCTGCAGATTAACAGTATTTCACATCCCAAACCACTCTTGTGTTGGCGTGTATTGTCCTTCATGTCTGGTAGAGTCAGGAAGCAATCTGTAAATAGAGATGTGCAAGTTGGGAAACTCTGCTTCATGGATTAATCGTGTTTCCTTACTTCACGGAGTTAATCCAGGTGCAAGTCCTAACTTCGACAGTCGGGGTGGGGGGGTAATGACATCAGAGAAAGTTCAGGCTGCTGATCAGTGGGATGGAGTCACCATTTCTGAATTCATCTTGCTTTTGGTTTTACATGCAATTTTACATCAAAAATGGTGAATTTCCTATCAAACAGGGAAACTTCAAGAAATGATCCACCAAGATGGATTTTGCAACTTCTCTGGAAATTTGACAGCAATTAAAACTTCATTGCATCTCTGTCCATAAAGCCTTGGTCCAGTCAGGCACACTGATAAATTGGCTCTGTCAGTGGGGACTGATGCTTTTGATGTAAGAGTGCAAAGGAGCATTAACATAAGCCCCACATAAAAGTACAGTCATACATACTAGTAACAGCAACATGCACATCATGCATGTATATTCAGAAAGACATACACTACCCTCACTGACTTATACACAACAGCCATGCCATTTACATTGCAGTGTATGGTGAGGGTCTGTTCTGCATATATTTTGATGCCAGTTGAAACCTCGTTTACAACAAAGGTAATGGAATGCGGTTGTACCCCTCTGTGGCAAAACAAGGTTCCAGCTGATTGGAAATCCTTAAGGCAGGTATTTTTCACAGCACTGCAACACACATAGCAATCAGTTAAAATTCAGAATTTAAACCTAACAGCCTGCCTTGGGAGTGCTGTAGAAACAATTTCTGTTTCTTTTTAAAATAAAAAACTAAAAACCAAAAAAAATGCACACCACAAAAAATACTGGTAGGGCAACCACATGCCTAACCAACCTAAGCTGCCACCTTTGGCTTTTAATTACATTAGACCTCTCAAGCTTCGCTCTTGAAGTCTGATGTACAGTAATCAGAACCAGGGGCATCACCAGAGGTATAAAGTTGGGGGTTAATGCCTCACAATCAAAATATGAACAAAGCTAGGGTTCTGGGGCATGCACCCCAGAACATTTTAGATTTGTACCTTCAAATGATTTCTTTTCCTGCATTTTAATGGTGAAATATATGTTTGAAAAGCCTGGTTATCATTACATCTATTTAATGGTACATGTGGAAAAATTTGATTAGTGAACCACAGAGGACAATGGAAAGAGAC
This sequence comes from Neoceratodus forsteri, assembly GCA_016271365.2. Lineage (NCBI taxonomy): Eukaryota > Metazoa > Chordata > Ceratodontiformes > Ceratodontidae > Neoceratodus > Neoceratodus forsteri. The sequence goes on along the minus strand of CM028137.1, from coordinate 622,036,798 downwards.
ACTATTTTTCCAGCAGATCTGTCGGGAAGCTTACAAGCCACAGAGCAAATAAGAGACAAGTCAGACACCATTATCCCAGCAGATCTGTTGGGAAAGTTACAGGCCCCAGAGCAAATAGGAGATCAGCCTGACACATTATCCCAGCAGATCTGCTGGAAAAGGTTACAGTCTCCCAGAGCAAATAAGAGACCAGTCTGACATCATTATCCCAGCAGATCTCCTGGGAAGGTTACAGGCCCCCAGAGCAAGTAACAGACCAGCCAGACACCCCATTATCTCAGCAGATCTGCTGGGAAGGTCACAGGCCCCCAGAGCAAATAAGAGACCATCCAGATACCATTATCCCAGCATATCTGCTGGGAAGGATACAGTCCCCAAGAGCAAATAAGAGACCAGACACCATTAATTCCAGCAGATCTGCCTGGAAGGTTACAGAACCCCAGAGAACATAAGAGACTAACCAGATACCATTAGCCCAGAAGTTCTCCCTGGAAGGTTACAGTCCCCCAGAGCAAATAAGAGACCAGTCATACACTATTATCCCAGCAGATCTGCTGAGAAGGTTACAAGGCTTCATGGAATTAGGAACAGAAACCAAAAAGCAATTAGGAAACATTCATATTTTGTCTAAAACACTTTCTAAGATATTGTAGAGTAACATTACAATAGACAAATTTGTAAGCCTCCCAGCCTGGCAAATAATTCCTTTATAAAATCTATTACTTAGAAGACTTTTAAAAATATTCAAACTTACTGAGCAGTTCAGGAGGGAGACTGGATTTAAAGAGCAGGTCTCTGTCAGACAGTGTTTGCGCGGTCACCCAGTGAGTCCAAAATTTACTGAGCAGTGGGCACAAATATTATTTCCTCTAACCTCCTCCTCCAATGCACTGAGATGGCAGCAGCTCCTTCAGTGCACACACAAAGCAGAATTAATTAAAACACACAAACTGAAGTATTAAATACAGTGTGCAGTTCTTTCCCAATCCCCTTCCACCACCAGCCATCACACCAAGTGCACCAAGACAACGGCGGTCCTTTACTGTGAAAACTATAACAGCTGACGCTTACTTCAGTATGTGCACAATATAATATATACAATATATATTAAAATCTTACTTCAAGATAGAGTGCAGATTAAATAGATGCAGTGTGCATTGATTCCTCCTCCCCAACAGCTGATAGTGATTTTTCATTGTAGGCAGTTTATTCTTCCAGATTTAACATAAACCATTAAATTTAATGCCAGATTTGTTTTAAACTAACACAAAATGCACTTATCAAATATGCCAAAATGATCTTCTGTCTGCCAGCAGTTCCTACCTCACACTGGGCAACCTAAAAATACCCTTGTTTACCACTCTTACGAATAAATGCCTTCTCTCATCCTTTCTGAACTTACCCCTACCTACTTAAACCCGTGCCTTCTAATAATAGACAACAACTGAAAAGCTGCAGGAGAAACTTGGATGCTTCCATCATGTTTCCTCGCTGGCTGGCTCCATCCTGGTCTGACTCCAGCCCAGACTAATTGTCTCCAATGCACCCCTTAACATTGTATTCAAAACTGCGAACCGTTGCCTAATGGATTTTAGTGCAAAAACAATGCTCTCCGGACTGCTGGTTCTGAGCAAAACAGAGATGAAAGTAGAGAGTGGATGGGAGCACTGTCAAGCGACTCTCAGTGAAACTGAAAAGTGCCTCACACTGCAGGTAGCTGACATTACAGCCACCGCCGCCATTACCAATGTTGCTCAAACTAAATATGATTAATGTAACTGGTGTATAAAGCATACAAAACACAACAAAGAACAAGCAGTGTTGACTTAAGAGAAGCATGGACACAGGCTGCATATCCAGTCCTCCAATGCAAGCACCATGAGAAGAATTGGATGGGAGGGGGCTTACCAGGGCTTGGGTCTCGACCCATGTACTTTAGCACTGAAGTAAGCCCTGGTAGCTCAATCATGCACCATTGACTTGTAATGGAAAGGGGTAAGGGTTCAATTTAAACATATGAACTTATGGGCTCCCAGCTCCCAAATCTTAATTCCAATGATAATCATGAGACTTGCAAGAAAGTTGGGCTGATTTCAGTATTAAAAAGATTACACTTACTAGCAAAGAAAATAAATTGTTCAGGTGGAGAACACAGCTGAAAACGTCTTTGTTAGCAGGTCTAGAATCAGGGAATAAGCAGGCAGGGAACAGGTCAGCAAAGACTGTGGCAGCAGTAAAACACACTGCACTGTAACTCCATTTAAAAACTGCAACTCACCGAGATAGCACAATGAAATACTAGTTCCGTTTGTGAAGAACTCCATAAGCCAATCAGGAATCTGTTTTCTCTGTTTTTCCATAGTGGCGCTTGATACTGGCTTCAGTCTTTTTGTTTTCTCTGTTGGACTTCAGTAAACCATTGGGAGCACTTGCAAAGTCCAACGGAGAAAATGAAAGTGTGCTCCAAGCGGTGGTGCTGTGAAATGTTGCAACAATGAAAAACAAAAACGTCTAGCTACTAGTGGTTAAATTGCTACGAAACTGTAGGAAGCTGCAGATTTAAATAGTCAAAATGATTGGGGTGGACTTTAACTTAGATTGGGATGGCTGTAGCCTCCCAAAATCAACATGGTGATGCCACTGATCAGAACCCCTTTGCGGCTGCACAGGCTGGTTATGCATAGTTGCCCAAGTATTCTCTATGTTATATATGAAGTTACACTTAGATTCCCTTGCCATTTAGTGCTTTGCACTTTGTCACATTCCAATGTTTTTTTTCTGTTTGCCTTTAAGACAAGTGTATTTTTACTTCTTACCAAACTGTGTTTTGACATATTCAATTGGCTTTTAACTTACTGCAGTTTCAAATCAGACACTTCTTGAAAGACTAGCAGCTCCAGTTAATCACGACAATATTCATCAAGATGCTTAATGACCCTGTCAGATTGAAAGGTTCCTGATTCCTGCTTTGACAACAAAGCTAATCATATAATTGCCAAAGGCATATACTTTCTAAGAATATAATAGCTTTAGTTTATGTGCAATGCTCCATTTTTCACCCAAGTGTTTCAGGAGTTTACAGTTTAAGGGCTTGATCCACATACTGTAGATGACTGGGATATGCTCAAATTGAGCATATCATGGCTGCAGCTCAATGCATCCTGATGCCAGATGGCATCCACAGCCCATGCCTGCTGTACCTCACTAGTATGGAGCTGTGTGATGGAGTTGGTGGCACTAGTGGTAGACATAGCTGGTCCAGACCACAGGCATCCAAATGGATTTTTGTGTGAAGCTCCCAGTGCATCCCTGCTTATGGAGGGTGAATAGTAAATGGGATTCACTGGTCCTCCAAGGATGCAGTAGCCCCCAGAACTGCAGTATAAAATGAAAGTTTAGTTCAGTGTTGCTCATCAGTGCCATAACTGTCCCTAACCTACTATGGGGTCTCCTATGGTTGGGGGCTGGTAGAGTAGGGGGCTGTACGGCCCTACGAAAGATGATGTAGCTGTGCAGAGGGGGCTGAGTAGCAGCTACTGCTACCCCTAAGCAGATGTAGCAGCCACTCCTTCTGCCAACACTCTGCATTACAGAGATCGTATTAAGAATGTGGAGTAGATCAGCAACCATCCCAGTTCTGACAGCCCATATAGCTATGTATGTGGTTTGGGATTTGGAGTGTGAATGTGTGTGTGTTGGGGGGGGGGTCATAATCCAGTCTGGTCAGGGGGTGGGTAGTGGTCTCCACATGTGGAGGGAGGGACCTTCGCACACCTCCAGCTCATGTAGGCCCACTCTGTGGGTAAATATTCTTCCCTGGATTGAGCTCTAAATCAGTAACAAATGCCTTTAATATGTAGCAGTTATTTCAGTAGTACATTGACAAATTATTCCTTGAAAGTTCAGTACCTGGTCATCTTGTCTAATTATTTATGATTACTATTGTAAGGGGAAAATATTGATACAGGGTTGCATTTTGAGGAAGTATGCTACAAAGTATACTGATATATTTATTTAAAGAAAAAAATAACTTTTTCTTCTTTCTAGAATTAAGACATGTTTCTCAGGGAAACTGTAACAAGGGTTATACAAATGTGATATTTTAGAACTATTGTTTTAGATACCTGGGACCAGATATTCAAACGTGTTTGCATGTGCAATGTTTGCGATGTCCCTCCATTTGCACCTGCACCATTCCCACAGCCTGTTACATTCAGAGGTATAGCACCAGCACTGTGCTGTCTGAATAAAGGATGGAGTGTGTGCAGCACAAATGACTGTAGTGTACACTGTGCAGTGCAAAGGTGCAGTGCTGCATATGGCACTAAGGAGAGCTAGGCCAAGAAGGTGGTGTGCAATGGCACAGCCCTGTCCAGGGCACCAGGTATGGAGCTGCACACTGGGGGTAGCTTGGGTGGGTAGAGAGGGCACCAAAGACAGATACATAACACAGCTGCATCAGTATACAATAAACATTAATATTAGAATAAGGCAGCAGACCAGAACAACATGAAAGAGTAAAGGGGAAGGTAAACAGGGGGTGGGGTGGAAACACAGGACAGAAAGAGTCCAAGTAGGGGGTCAACAACAATTGAAAATCTGCACTGCAGGCACTCTCATGGTGCTGGTGGTGGAGGAGGTGTTGCAGGAGGCGGTGTCTGTTGTAGGCACCAGCCTGCCACTACCAGTTCAAGGACAGCCTTCCCATGTCCCCAGGATGCCTCAGGATGAGGCTGCTGCACCAACTTGTGCAGCAGGTCATCATAGCCCTCAAATGTTTCCGCTGCTGCCAATGGTCGGACATTTCCAGACACCTAAGGACAGAAAGAAAATGAACTCAGCCAGCTGTGCACACAGGACAGGGCATGTAGGTGCTCCTATTGTAAGCTGCCACAGTAAACCCAGCCATCACATGTGCCATGATGCCACACAGGGATGACAAGTGGCTGACAAACACAATGGACCAGATGTGGCATATCATGGAACTGCTGTGGACCCACACAGTGGAGGGATGCACATGCAATGGCTGTGCCATGAAGCACAAGAGCTGGCCCGGCCACAGCATAGACACATGTCATCAGTGAGCAAGGCAGACATATGCCTGTGCCACATACATAAGCAGTAACATGCCAGAGTCTGAGGAGCAGTATCTTGCCCGAGTGGCAACCACAAATCTTGCAGTTACTGACCAGGCATCTGGTGCTCTGGCCAACCCTGATGTGCAGGGCATAGACATCCACTTACCTCCACGGGTCACAACCAGGACAGTGCACAGCTACACACATGTGGTACCCACAATATAGCTGCACAAGGCTGGGAACAGCAGGTGGCACTGTGTGTAGCACCCATGGTGCACATGACTGCTGCAGTGGTGTATGTGATAGGACACAAGACACACCATGCACATACCACCACAACTCTGGTGTACCATGCATTGCATACTGGACATGGCTGACATCTTTGGTTGCTGATGCACCCTACATTGAGTGTGGCCAGAGGTGGGCTGTGCCACGAGGATAGCCAGACATGTCCAGGCGGGTCCTCCCAGTAGGTATGTGGCCATCCTATATACCCCTACATTCACCACCTGTATCAGCTGTACCTTACCTGACTGAGGCTGATGGGCCACTTTAGCCACCAGAAAGGTGCCAGCACAGCACCACAGTAGCACAGTAACACTGCCTAGTGTATGACTATGTCACCTTGTGCCTGGCACCATTGATTGCCTCCATGGGCCCCAATAGCCATTGTCAAGGTGGGTCCCCTGTACCCTACTGGAACCATGGGCATGAGCTCCACTACAGGGCCTGTTCAGGTCACTGGCTGCATGGCCCTGCCATGTCCAATGTATGACCGTGCATCCCATATATAGTGGGGTCACCATATCCAAGTCGGCACTGTGTCGTGTGGTCACCACCACAGCTGTGTCCTGATGCGGGCATACATCATCCCCAACATGCACTGTCCACTAAAAGCTCAACTGTCAAACACCTCATGCCAGTACTGTGGGGCACCAGTGAGCTGCTGGGCAATGCTACACACTGCATCTGGCACTGGATAGTCCAGCAGCACAGGGGACTACCATGGTGGCTGTCCAAGCACATGGCTGGCCACAGTGGTGTACCACTGCACATGGATCAATATCTGCCACTGTGGCAACCAACATCCTCAGTCCTGGCTGCAGGAAGGTACAGGTTTGACTAACTGTGAGGGGGCCACACCCTGGGCAGTGTGAACTGTCACCATTTCCATGGTAGCCATCCAACAACACATGGTACTGGCGTCCACATGGTTGGGGCCATGACACAACATGGTATGCAGACACAGGGCAGCATACCAGTTGCATGGCTGTGTATTGTGGTACACTGCACACACCATATCATAGCATAGTGGCACTGGTGGCCCAATGCCCTTTGTGCATGGTGAATGTCCACCACCAGAACCTCTGAGGTGGTGCCCCACAGGGATGCACCCAGCTTGGTGACCCACACAGAGACTCTCATCACCAGACAGAGACTCAAGTGGCATAGTGTTAATGTGTCATGGCCAGAGGGCATCACACTGCCATGCCAGGAATGTAAGGGGCACAGACTCCCATCCATTCCCAGGGTTGCCATCAACCATACAGACAGTCCAAGGAGGTGAACAAGGGTGGTGCATATCCCCACACCCTTGATGGCATTCTCCTATGTTCTCTACCCCAAAACCTAGCATGCCATCAGCACCAGATGCTACCACCCATTGTGCCATGTCCCAGTTGAACAGGACCACGGCTGCCCGTCCTGGTCCTGGGTGGGCTTGGTGTTGAGGTCTGTAGGAGAGGAAAAAAGGAGATGTGATCAGTTCCCAGCAGTGGTACACAGGGTCCCATCCAGTACACACTACCCTACATAACTGTGCATCTGCCCATAACGTGGCCCAGCTGCTACACATGCCTGTTGTGGTTGGACATGGCAGGTGGGGCTGCAAAGTACTTGTGGGGCCACCACTGGCACCACACCCAGGCAAACCCTGTCATGCACACATACAGTATATCCACCCTAGTGGAGTGGAGGCAACCACAGTGTATATCACCCATGCAGCAGCTGCAACCCTACTGATCACTGACAATACATTCCAGCCTCAGACCCTGTTCAGGCATTGTAGGCATTGGTATGCATGTTGCTCCAGGTAACACACAGCAAAGGTGACTGTGCTTACTGGCATAACATCCGGGGTCCCTGGATACTGTGGGTGTGTGCCAACACAGTGTCATGTACATGCAGACCCCGCGCACAGACATGTCGCACCACATGCATTATCTGGCTCATGCAGGCTCACGGGCATGTGGTGTAGTGCATACACAATGTATGACCATATGTGACATAGCCATGGGACAGTAGCATGTCCTGTTGGGTACAGCTTGCAGAACAGCCACACACACAACACATGTGGCGGTCGTCCTGATTGTACATGGCACATGGCATTGACATGTCAGATGCGCTGTACCCGCCAAACCAGCCCTGCCAGCCATGCCATGCCACTGTACATAATAATAATAATGATAATAATAACTTTATTTATACAAAGCACAATTCAAAAAATATTAAAATGCTTTTACAAACAACTAAAATCATTACATTTTAAAACTAATTAAAACAGCTAAATCAATAACTTAATGTTCAGGGTAGGCAGGAAAAAATAGATAGATTTTGGGAGCAGCTTTAAAGCTATGCACAGTCAGGGACCTCCTTATCCAAGAAGGTAGAGAATTCCACAGGGTAGGAGCCACAAAAGCAAATGTACGGGCTCCAGAGGTCTTCAATCAGACCCTTGGAGTCTCTAGCAATCCCCTACCAAATGTGACACAACGGCAACACAGTGGTGAGCTACAAAATGTGCAATGGTACTACCCAGTGGTACCCTGGTTGTACTATGGTAGTCTAAATTTTGATTATTTTTGTTGATATGGTAGGACAGTGGTACAATGGTATCACAATGGAATTGAAACAAACCACTGTGATACCATGAAAACCTTAATGGTAGTACAGTGGTAATCACAGTGGTATTGCAATGGCAAATGAGTGGTATTACAGTGGTATTCCAAAGAACTTTTTGTAAGGGATCCCTCCTCAGCAGAGCAGAGCAGTCAGAGGGGGCTGTAGTAGCAAAGGAGCTCTTGCAGATAACTTGGTCCCTGTCCATGTAGGGCCTTATATGCTATCAAGCCAACCTTGAAGGTGATCTGCCACTGAACTGGCAGCCAATGCAGATTGCGCAGCACAGGTGTGACATGGCTAGATCTAGAAAGTCCAGTCAACAACCTGGCTGCATCATTCTGCCCCAGTTGCAAGTGGTGGATATCAACCCCTGGAAGCCCTAGGTACAGGGCATTGCAGTAATCAAGGCAAGAGATCATATAGGCATGGACCAGAGTCTGAAGATCACCAGATGGAACCAGGTGCTTAATCCTGACAGTATTCCTCAGACGATAGAATGAGGTCTTAACGATGGAAGACACCTGAGACTTCAGGGTCAACCCCTCTTCAAAAATAACACCCAGATTCCGCACCTGTTCAGAGGACATCAGCTGGCAGCCCCCCCAGCACAAGCCTCGAGGCCTGCTCTGCTGACGACCCCTCTACCGGTGACCTTGGCCCACCACCAAAACCTCAGTCTTGTCAGGATTCAGCCTCAGCCAGTTGGCACTCATCCAACCCTGGATCTCGGTGATGCAGTTGTTAAACACCAAGATTGCATCATCCTGGTCAGGTGCAAAGGACATGTATAGCTTCACCCTTGACACAGGTGCCTTTGCTGCGCAGAAGCAGCCGGTAGTTCCCTCTGTCCCCGGCTGCCTCCCGCTGTACTGCCCGCTGATCACCAGACTGAAGATTCACCCTTGACATGGGTGCCTCTGCTGCTGTAAGCAGCACAGCGGGTCCCCTCTGTCCGCCAGCTGTCTCCTCACTGTACTGCCTGCCGATCACCAGACTGAAGGTATGCTGCTGAAACTTCTGGCGTCTCCATGCCGACTGGCCGGAATCATCGGCTCTGCCTTCGGATTGGCTGCTCCATTTTTTAAATTATTTGATACTCCTACTCCTTTTGAACTTTAAGCTAATTTTATTTACTGATTCTAGTACTGGTTAAGTTTCTCCAAATTGTCCTGTGAATGCTAACTGGAATGTGAATCTAAGCCTGTTTACAGCAATTTTGTACCTCTAGGGTTGTTTAAAGTGCAGGATCCTTTAGAGTGCAGTTTTTTTAGGTTTTAAAGTATTATACTTCTCTGTGTAGAGCAAGTTTCATTTGTGCCACAGTTGTAAGCAATGCCCTGCAAATAATCCCATTTTTGTTTAACTTTTTCTGCTTCCTGCTTGAATTTTTCACCCACCCCCAGCCTTTATTAAATACTTTCCTTCCCCCCTCAGCACCTCCCCTAGGCAATCTTCATCCTCCCCTCTCACTACTATTGCAACTCCCCTTAAAGATGCAGAATGCAGTTATATGGCCTAACACTTGTTGGTGTTAATCTTAACTGTTTAATTGAGAAGACACCACACTGAACTCTAAACCAGCCTAATTTATCCCACCCTAAAGATCCAGAAGTGAATGATTTGATACCTTTAATGGACCAACATAGATGTAACAACAAGAACCCATTAAAAGGTATCAAAATCATTGACTTCTGGATCTGTTCTTACAGAGACCAATATGGCAAATACTAAATCTAGATTTCCCCATCCTAAAGGCATCCCCGCGTCTACTCACTTTCTACTCTCGGAAGACACCGCACTGAACTCTAAACCAGCCTAATTTTCTTACTAACTGAAGGAATCAGTGTATCTCACCAACCTGCAGACACAGCTATATTAATTCGTTCATTATGTCACTCTTATGCCTATCTCTCTCCCGGTCACCATCACTAGCTATCCCATCCACTGGTCTCCTGGGCTGCCCGACCCTGTTTCTATCCCTGGTACTGTCCTTCCTCCACCTCTGTTTATCACCACCCACCCCTGGTACCACCCCACTGCAACCTCCACTTACTTCCCCCATCCACTCCTCCACCACTCTCTCCACCCACAGGTCCCCACCCCCACCCCCCGCCTGCTCACATGCCATGGTTGTCGCCAATCCCTGGTTCCCCCTGGCCACCCCTTTATCCTTTCCATTCCTGCCCTCTGCAGTCTCCCAATCCCCTGCTCCCTACTCTCCAAACCCACCTACCACCCCCCTAAGAATCACAAACATCACCACCAAGCCCTGCTCAGAGTAATCACTCTCCTCCTCTTATTGTCAGGTAACTTCCACCCCAACCTTGGACCATGCTCCACTGATCTGTCCCTTGCCCCGCCATCAGGAGGTCTTCATATAGCCTCCATGAATATTTGTAGCCTCCTGAAGAGATCCTCATCCCTTCAATGCTGAGTCCAACAGCACCAACCAGACATCCTAGCTCTGGTGGAAACCTGTCTCTCAAAGTCCACCCCTTACTCCTTTGTTGCCCTCCCTGGGTATACTCTATTTAGGGAGGATAAAGTTGATAAATGGGGAGGGGGTTGTGCCATATATAGAGAGACTCCATGCTGGGTCATGCCCTACCCCCACTGGATCATGGTGCCCAAGCTATTACCCTCAAAACCACCCTGACCCCACAGACCCCCCCACATCACATTTGCCTACATTTCCCTTGACACCAGGCTGCTGCCATCCTCTCCCTATAGGAATACCTATCAATCCCCACACACACACACACAAATCAGAGGATCCTGCTGGGGACCAACACTAACTGGCTTGCCAATTCTGCCAATCATGCCAAGCACACTTTTGCAACCCTGACCTAACCCAGCTGGTAACACAACCCACCAGACACAATTCCTCAAATGGAACTCAAACATTGCTGGACATCATCCTCTCAAACCGCCCCCAACAAAATTGCTGACATTCAAGTCCTCCCAAACTCATTAAGGGACTACTGTCCAATCAGCCTCTCCTAGTCCTGTCACATCCCAAAACACATGCCAAAGCTGGAAATCCTCTGATGTCTCTGCCCTGGATGCCTTAACAAATTCAGGCAGCATCTTGCCCTCTGGAACTGGTCACTCATAAACTCTGTCCACAGCATTGATGAGGCACTCGATTTCTTCTCTTGCTCCTTACCACGGCCTGCAACATGTTTGCCACCCCACCAAGACACTCACCAAAAAATGTACTGCCCTCTGATCACCCCTTCCCCCCTCAAACAACTGAAACATAGAGATAATCTGTGGCATAAAGTCATCTCCTCTGGTAAACCCACAGATCAACAGGCCTTCAATGCTGAATGCAACAAATGCACTTATGCCATTCTCAAGGCCAAGGCTCACTACTATAGATCAACACTAGCCTCCTCCTGGGGATCTGCCTGTAATTTTTGAGACAACATCAAAGAACTAAATGGGAAGTCCCATACCCCCCCCCACTACCATCTCTCCTAAACATCAATGCCACTATCTCCACAGACCCCCAATGTAACACTGACTGGCTCAACACTGCTTTCACTGACCTTAGCTTGGTCCTCCCCAGCAACTTTTTTGACCCAATTGCCCCCTCCCCACCTCTCACCTTCCCTCAACCTCCCTTTCACTTTCATACCATCTCACTGCAGGAAGCCCGACCAATCCTAGTTAAAGCCCTGAATGCCACCAGCCCTAGCAACAACCCACTTGACCTACGGCTCCTCCAACTGGCCTTTGACGTAATGCTCCCACCACTCACTGCCCTGCTCAATCACTCCCAATGCCTTGGCCAATTTCCCCAGGCCAGGAAAACAGCAGCCATCACTCCCATCCATAAAAGCAGTGACAGCTCCTCCCCAAGCAACTATTGACCTATTTCTATTCTCCCCTCTATCTCAAAAGCCCTAGAAAAAAATAGTGGCAAACCAACTTACTGACCACCTTGCCACCCACAACATACTCTGCTGGGAGCAACATGGCTTCAGGTCAGGAAATAGTACTACCATCACTCTCCTTGAGTTCTCTACCTTCCTACACTCTGCCCTGGACAAAGGTCACTTTGCAGGTGCTGTTTTCATCGACCTGTCAAAGACCTTTGACATGGTCAACCACTCACTACTGCTGGACACCCTTCTACAATCTGGTCTCTGCCTAGGACCCATTGACTGGCTCACTAGCTATTTAACTGCCAGATCCCAATGTGTCAAACTTAACAACATTCTCTCCAGCTCCCACTCGGTTCGCTCTGGGGTCCCTCAGGGCTCCATCCTTGATCCTCTTCTTTTTAGCCTTTATATCAACTCCCTCCCCAGCTCCTGCCCCAGAAAGATCCTTCTCTATGCCAATGATGCAGTCCTCTTTGCCTCTGACCCAAGCCCCGCTGCCCTCCTATCTTCCCTCCAACACTCCTTCAATCAGATCGAACACTGGTTCATGGATAGAAAACTGGTCATCAACCTAAAAAAAAGCAAATCAATGCTCTTTGCCCACCACCCAAGCAAACATACAGACTACCCCCTACAGGTCTCCTCCAGCTCTCTCCATCCCCTAGAACAAGTATCCTCCTATAAATACCTCGGCATCCACTTTGACTCGGCCCTCAAGTTCCACCATCACATCAGTACCCTCACAATGGCCACCAATTCACCAGTTGGTCTCCTCTGTCAGCACAAGGACTGCCTTCCACCTCAAGCGCTCAGATTAGCCATCACCTCATCAGTCCTCTCTTTAGTTGACTACAGTCTGCTCATCTATAGTGCAGCTGACAATACTGCCCTCAGCAAAATTTAATTGTCCATAAACAAGGCCTGTAGGCTCCTGACTGGTTCTGAACACCACACCCATTCCTGCAGATTTTACTCCCTCGCAAATATGCTTAATTTTGAAGAGAGGCTTAAATACCAGTTCTGCCTCATAGGCAAAAAAATATTCCTTGGTCTCACCCCTCCAGGTGTCACCTCCGCTCTTCTCCCAGTTGTCCCCTCAGTCAATACCCGCAGTGCCGCCAAATCCTCTCTCATAGTCCCTAAGGTCAGAGCCTCCCTAGTCCAAAGGACATTCAGCTACAGGTGCCCAACCTGTTTCAGCTCTCTACCCACTTCAGTAACTAGTCTGCCCAAGCTAGGACTTTTTAAAGAGGCCCTCAGGAATCATATACTGTCTGCTCACTCTTGCATGTGTACCTTCCGATGAACCCAAATCCACAGGGCCCCTCCTCCGTCATGACTCTGAGTCTATGACAATAGTTTCCTAGCCAGCTTAATCAGCTCTCAGTCTCAAAACTGGTCAACTGGCAAGTTTGATAAGTGTCCTTAGCTACCTCTATGTATAGGCCTGTAACCCCACCTGTATACAGTTTGTAACAGTTCTTAAAATCCTGCTGTGTTCCTACTATACTTTTACCCTGTACCCCTGTATTGTTTATGTCTATAAGGAATGCTCATATATGTAATTGACTGCACTTCTCTGTAACTCTGACGTGGAGCCTTTGTAAATGAGTCCCTGACTCAAAGGGTTGTAATTCTGATGACGACAATAAATAAATAAAAAATATAAAATAAATAAGTATCATCTGCATAGCAGTGAAAACTCAAACCATACCGCCTCACAATGTTTCCCAATGGCAGCATATACACCGTGAATAACATAGGTGAAAGCACAGAGCCCTGGGGAACCCCACATGGTAGAGAGAATGCATCAGAGGAATAAATTCCCAACGTAACTCTCTGAGATCTACCAGTGAGGAATGAATGAAACCATCTGAGGACTGTACCAGACAGCCACAGATCACCCACAAGTGCTCCAGCAAAGCGTCAAAGATCCATGGTGTTGAATGCTGCAGAGAGATCAAGAAGGACTAAAATGGAACACGTCCTTTGATCTCTTGCTATCAGGAGATCACTGAGCACCCAGACCAGGGCAGTCGTGAGTGCTATGCCTCTTCCTGAATCCCGACTGGAGAGATTGTAGATATCATAGATGATAAGATGATCATCCAGCTGCAGCGCGACCACCTTCTCAATAATCTTGCCCCACAAGGGCAGGTTAGAGACCAGTCTGTAGTTGGCAAGACAGTGGATCCAAAAAGATTTCTTAGGAGGAATGTAAGCACAGCCTCCTTCAGGAGTCAGGAAATTCAACCTTCTCAAGTGACCTCTGGACTATCTGAGCCAGGACTTGGCCGATGACTTCAACACACCCCACCAGGAGGCGAGTTGGGCCCGGGTCCAGACTACAATAAGTCGTCCGCATACTCTGGACAATCCTTATGACATCTGTGATTGCCAGCTGGATGAAAGCCAACCAATAAAACCATGGTTCTGTAACCTCTAACCGAACGCCGCCCCGCCCATTGGAGCTAACTGAGCGGATCTCTTACCTAATGTCGGCAACCTTATCCACAAAGAAGCGAGCAAACTCTTCACACTTATTCTGTTACAATGCTTTCTGAACTTGCAGAGATGCTGGATTGCACAGTCCTTCTATCGTTCAGAAGAGCTGAGCAGGTTGGTGCCTTGCTGCGGCGATCTCCCTGGACAGGAATGCTGCCTTCTTTCGGGAGATCGCTGATTGATGTTTGAATAATGGACTATCAATCTATGCCTGTTGTGTCAGGCCAGATTTCTGCTAGCAACGCCCATCCTTTGCAACTCTTTCCTCGTCTCCTCAAAGTCCCATCGAACCAAGGGGACCAGGGCCGAAGGTGAGGGGCAAACGAACAGGAGCAATGGAGTCCAGAGCCATCACCACAGCTGTATTAAGTTTATAGTAGGTTGTCTGGACCAATGCTCACAGTCAGAAATCCCGCTAGCTTCAATACTGTCATAAGACCATCTGGGTGACCCCTTAAAGGATGGTATCGGACCATCTCCATGAGGCAAGCCCATGAGGGGGCCTGGAAATTGAATCTGATAGTGTAATGGTCACACCAACCGACTGGTTCCACCACCAAATCAGAGATCTCCATACCCAGAAGGAAGAACAGGTCCAATGAATTGTCAGAACTATGGGTTGTAGAGGCAATTGCCTGGGAGAAGCCCAATGAAATAATAAGTTGGAGGAAGTCTTGGCCAAACTGTGAGAGTTCATCATCAATCCAGGCACTAAAGTTGCCCAGCACCATCAATCTGGGTGACTCCAACACTATCTCAAAAATGAATCCTGCGACTTCCTGAAAAAATTGCTTCCGGTTCACAGGTTGATGGTAGACAAGAAGAATTTTGCACCCCCCCACCTGCACACAAGATACATTCAAAGGATCTTGTCTCCCCTACTGGAACATCAGGCCTAATTCCATTTTAAAACAAATGGCCATGCCCCCACCCCTGCGATCCAACCTCGGGTGGTGTATTACTGAGAAACCCGCTGGAACTGCTGACTCCAAAATTGAGCCAGCATTACCATCCAGCCAGGTCTCAGTGATGCAAGTCAGGTCCGATGATCCAACAAGATTGGCAATTAATGCCATCTTGTTTCTAATGGACCTGGCAGTACATAACATGGGTTGGATGAGACTCCGAGGATGATCGAGTGAGCTGCCCACTAAAAGTGGAGCCTTTGGGTATGGGGCCAAACAGGGAGGACCCCTATCGAGTCACCATTTCACCCCAGGGTGTCTCCTCGGCACCACAGCCCCAGTCTGGCCACCCAGCTCCCTCCCTACACGCAGTCTGGAAACCCCTTCCCCTACACCTCCTCCTTGCTATCCCCAGTGCCCTACAATGGTTATAGATATTGGCCTGCAAATGGGGGCAATTAAAGGGATGGAGGTCCTGGAGTGTAGAGGCGCAGCAGCACCTTACGGAGAGCCACCTGCCAACACATAATCACTGGCCACTCTGAGTAACCACCCCAGATTAGTCACACCTCTATACCAAAATAAATCAAACCCATTTTAAAGAAACTCCTTAATCATAAAAACTACAACCCAACCAGAATAATAAATCATAAACAAACACTCCCTTACAACCCCAACCCCCAAATCAAAAACACACAAAATACAATATACCCAGGTGGAATTCAAGAATTGGACTGTGATAATTGCTAGAATTTGAACAAGAAAATGTCCACCAAAATAAAGTCCGTATTGGCAACTAAAGTAAGTAATGCTGACGATAAACAGAACCAATGCCACAGTTCTCCCACAAAGTTTGCAGTTGAAGAGGAGGGCTCTCACCACCTCCTGTTCGTGCAAGTTAATCCACCAGGAATGATCCTCTAGCAGTCAAATACAAAAACTGCCATTGAAATAGATACTCCAAAAGGAAAAAGGCCCTCTCACTACCTCACCAGATAGTCAAAGTGATTTCCAACATATAAAAAAGTAGCTTCCAGCAGGACAAGTAAAGATCCAAACAACAGACCACAATAAGCCCAGTCAACTTGGTAAAAGTGAAGTCGTCGATAATACAGGTCCTCAGGTTCACATGTAAGCCAGATCCCAACCACCCTAAAACAGGACACAGGGTACACTCGCTCATCCCCACTTGGATGCCTGGAAAACCCAACCTCTGTTAGGCAACCCCATGGCACTGGAAAACTCTGTGAGTACCAACCCTTGAAAGCACTCCTGATCCTCCAGGGAAGAACGGCTACCCCTGCACCCACCTCCAGGTAAGCTGGTCTGGCTGAACCTCCTCTCCTCCTTGCAGACTCCATTGAGCAATATCCTCATCCAAGTCCAACTACGTAATCCACAGAAGCCAGGCTATATCCAGTCATCTGATTACAACTAATCTGGTTCCAAGGTGTGGATATTCCTTCCCCTGCTTTCAGCCACAAACAGACTCCTGCAGTTGACAACTGCTGGTAACAGGATATTCAACACCAGCACCAACAATACTGAAAAGCCTTCCTGACCGATGAAATCATCGATATTTAGGCGTTTCCAACGGTCGGGCGGAAGCGCAACAGCATCCCTATATAACAACTGCGGCAGTCAAAACGGCATTCCAGCAATCAAACAGGACAAAGCTAGTAGCATCGACAACACCACTCCAGCTAACCACCAGTTTCTTGAAGCCACACAAACAAGCAAAATGACAGGTAAAACAAATAAAATGAAAACAAAAAGACAATTAAAACGTAGAGGGCTAAATAAAACTACATAGCTCTGTCAATGACTGGCCCAATGTGGCTACCATCTTGCACCATTCAGGGTATTAAACATAGGCCTATCATGCCCATGGTACTGCTGCCATAGCCATGTAGTAGGTTCCACTGTGCAGGCATGGTCAGTTCAACCCCAGGCATCCATGGCAGTCTGGTCATGTACAGGGCACAGAATCATCCTGGCAGTCAGGGTGCCTAGCTAGCTGCATGCAACTGGCGGGGCATGTGGTGGGGCATGTAACATTGCACAAAGCAGATTACCATGAACACACAGGTGGTGGGCACAGTGTATCGGGAAGTTTTCCCATTCACACAGTGCCATGTCTCTGGCTTAAACACATACCAGTACACACACATCATACATCCAGCTGTACTCACCTGGCATGGGCATGAGTCCCCCAGTGATCAGAGCCAGCAGTTCATGCAGAAAGCTTGCTTCCCACCATTGCAGGTCATTAAACTTATGGTGGCACTGGTCCCCTGTGCAGGCAACCCCTGTTCTCCATGTTAAGTGCTGACCTATAGAGGACCAGACCTCATACCAGGACCTGTCCACCCCTGCCACCTCCTCCAGCAGCATTCCGCATCATAATAGTAAGTGGTAAAATGGTAAGAGGAAACAACAGCAATAAAAACAGTGCGGTTGCAAAGGATGACTGTGAGCAATTGCCCTAAAATGCCTACAGTGGCAGAGTGAGTTTCTGTGGGGGGCTTTGCCCCCATGTCCCCCACACTTCCTTTACTAAATATAACAACTCCGGGGGGGGAACAGTACTCGGGGAGATGGGAAATCCATAGGTCAGCATTTTTGGGAGATCACTGTTTTCACTGTTTCCCTTTGTAGCCATGCTGTTTTTCAATGCCGTTTTTCCCCTCACAATTTTCCCCTCACCATATTCACGGGATACCTTCTAGCAGTTGGTACTCCCTGGCCACCACTAAGTTGACAAGGTTGGCCATTTCTATCACTGTCCACCTTTTGTCATGCTGAACAGGTGCCCTATGTCACTTGACAGATGTGTGTAGCCTCTTCAGTGCTTCAAAGGCTTCAGGTACGCTGTTTCCTATAAAAGCCTGTGTTGCAATTGTGCAGCACATTGCAGTGGTTGCACTGCACTATGACTTTGTACCAGTCCAGTGGCACTGAGGGTTGAGGTGCTGGATGCCACACCTCATGCTACATCGGCGAGCGGGTTGGGAAAGAACTCAGGCCGCCAGGGTCGACAGAGGGGTACAGTTGAGGATGAATGCCCTTGTGGTGCTCTCCTCCCAAAGATGCAAGGAGGGAATGACCCAGCATGCCAGCGACCCCCAGTGGAGACCAGGGGTGTTGCAGCAAGCAAGGCAGGTAACTAGTGTAGCCTACGCGGGCAGGGTTGCCATGTGCCAGAGCATCGGGCGTGCACCATGTACGGGGGGAGAGTGCAGAACAGGGAAAACACCAACTCATGGGACAGGCGACTGCACCTTTCCCCCATACCCACCGATGGTCTCTCTCCGACCGGCCTTCCAGATGCTCCACCTGGGCCCTTACCTGCAAGCCGGAGTCTGACGTGCAAGATCACCCAAGAGGAGGGGCGACCCACCCCGGGCGGGTTAAACCAGGGGGTGCTGGCTGCAGGAAGGGGGGGAGGAGGCACAGTATGGAGGGGCCTCAGGTGGGCAGAAACCAGACAGGATGCTTGAGAGAGGTTCCACGAGCCATGGCCAGAGGTAAAAATAGTTAAAAAAAAAAACTATGACTTTTTATGCTGCACAACATGTATATCCAGGGGCAGAGGCAGGGCCAGGGGCACACAGCCAGCATGAGGCAGCACAAATGCAACACACCTGTGCAATGATGGCATATGCATGGACAAGCAGACTAATTACATCATAGGTGGGACACTTCATTATGCCTACGTGATGGCTATAGGACACGCAATCAATCATGCAGCGTAAACCTGCACAAGTGCAAAGCCAGTTAGCACAGCAGGCAAACCTGCAATATTCAGCCAGGATATGCAAATGAGGTCATTGGGCAGTCCATGGGAAAACAGCCACATTAGCATGTCATTAAAGGCAGTGCATACATTAGCATGCCAGATTGCACCTGGGCTTTAAAGGGAGCACATTGCACCACATAAAAAGAACAGGATACTGCAGGCGAACAGAGGTAATTGTCCTATGGAATGGCCTGGAATTGGAGCTGTGTGCAGTGGACTACGTATATGGGTTGGCCTCAGCATATCCCCAAGATGCATGTGGCATGTCCAGGGCCTCGTGTTCACTGTGGCAAACTGGACCTACATTCTGTGGCAGGCCCTCCTGCTTTCTGCAGCCAGGCTACGAGAAATTCTGCGGTGATTCAGCGGCAATCATGTGATGGGATTTACACTCTCTGGCAACTCAAATGAACCACAAAATAAAATCTAGTTACCCAGAAAGGATGCTTAGGAAAAGGCAGCCTGGGGTAGTTTGGCAGATGTACAGGCAAGACAATGCAAAGCAATTGTGGCATCATTATTTGGATTGGTTGTAGGTCATGGGAGAATTGAAGAGTTATTTCTTTTCTGACTGTAGTCTGTTTATTGTCCTATGGTTCCTTCCCACCTGCCCGGTGCTACTTTACCACATCTATGCTCCTGAGAATTTTTCCCCCTGCTTGCCCAGTTGCTTGAACTGCCTGGTTGCATAACAGTGCTGCTCCAATACCTCCCTCCCACCCACTTGGTTGAAGCCTGGTGGTGATGGTTTGGGCTGTAGTGTTGCTCTAGTTGCTTCCTCTTGTTCATGCAGTGAGACACCAGTGGTGTTGTTTGTGTCAATGTTACTTGGCTTCCATATCTTCTTCTCTCCCACTCTATAAGGATTAACTTTGAGGCTAGAGAGTAGCTGGAGCATTTTACATTAGACAAAGGTCCGGAAAGCCTCCTATTTTTTGTCTGCAATAATTACTAATACTTTTTTCATTCCACAGTTCTGCAATTGGCAAATAGAACAACCGTTCTTTCTCATGAAATAGATTTCCTGAAGTTCGCACAGTGTTCGTAGAAGACCATAATGGTCATAAGCTTCAGGGCAGAGTGCCAGTGGTTTGGAAAGTGGTGGTCCTACTGACTACTGCAACCCGGGGGGGGGGTGGATGTATAATGGAACTGCCAACAATTCACACTAATGCCATTTTATGCTTGCTCACGGTCATTTTAGCCATTTAGTTTTCAGTGGTGATGGGCTTTTTTACTGCAGCAGAAAATGCTGTTTCTGTGTCAGAGACTTGTTTCTGTGGCAGGCCCATGTTTCTGCAGCAGTTGCTGCAACCACAGAATTGCAGGAAACACAGGGCCCTGCTTATTGTCACACCGGGTACCTCTATGAGAACACCTTATAGTTTCACCAGCTACCTTTATGGGAACGCCTTATAGTCTTAAAGGGTACCTCTATGAGAATGCCTTATTGTTACTCGAGGTACTTCTATGAGAATGCCTAATAGTTGCACTAGGTATGTCTATGAGAACGCCATATAGTCACACCTGGTACCTCTATGAGAACATCTTAAAGTTACTCCAGGTACCTCTATGAGAACGCCTTATTGGTGCACCAGGTACCTCTATTAGAACGCCTTATAGTTTCACCAGGTTCATCTAAGAGAACACCTTATGGTTGCACCAGGTACCTCTATGAGAATGCCTTATAGTTGCACCAGGTACCACTATAAAAACACCATATAGTCTCACTCGGTATCTCTATGAGAACGCAATATAGTTCCTCCAGGTACCTCTATGAGAACACCTTACAGTTGCCCCAGGAACCTCTTTGAGAACCCTGGATAGTTGCATGAGGTCCCTCTATAAGAATGCCTTATAGTTGCACCAGGTACCTCTATGAGAACACCTTTTAGTTGCACCAGGTACCAATCTGAAATGTCTTACAGTTGCACCAGGTCCTCTATGAGAACGCCTATAGCTGCACCAGGTACCTCTATGAGAATGCCTTACAGTTGCACCAGATACCTCTATGAGAATGCTTTATAGTTGCACAGGATACCTCTATGAGAATGCCTTATGGTTGCTCCAGGTACCATATGAGAATGCTTTATAGTTGTACCAGGTACCTCAAAGAAAATGCCTTGTAGTTACTTGTACCTTTATGTCAACAGCTTATAGTTGCACTGGATACCTCTATGAGAACACCTTACAGTTGCATCAGGTACCTCTTTGAGAATGCCTTATAGATGCACAAGATACCTCTATGTGGATACCTCATAGTTGTACCAGATACCTGTATGAGATCATCCTACAGTTGCACCGAATAATTCTATGAAAATGCCCTATAATCTCACCGGGTACCTGTATGAGAACACCTCATAGTTTCTCCAGGTACATCTATGAGAATGCCTTATAGTTACACAAGGTACCTCTATGAGAACACCTTATAATCTCACCTGGTACCTCTATGAGAATGCCTTTTGTTGCCCAGGTACCTGTATGAAAATGCCTTTTATTTGCTCCAGGTACCATATGAGGAATACTGTGAAGATGCACAGATACCTCTATGAAAATGCCTTGTTGTTGCACTGGGTACCTCTCTGAGTACACATTATAGTTCCACCAGGAAGCTCTATGAAAATGCTTTATAGTCTGAGAGGGTACCTCTATGAAATGTCTTATTGTTACTTGATGTACCTCTATGAGAACACCTTATAGTAGCACTAGGAACCACTATGAGGTGCCTTATAGACTCTCCGGTACCTCAATGAGAACACCTTATAGTTACTCCAGGTACCTCTATAAGAACACCTTATAGTTACTTGTACCTTTATGACAACAGCTTATAGTTGCACTTGATACCTCTATAAGAACAATTTATAGTTGCACCAGATACCTCTATATGAGAACACCTTATAGTTGCACCAGGTACCTCTATGAGAATGCCTTACAGTTGCACCAGATACCTCTATGAGAATGCTTTATAGTTACACAGGATACATCTATGAGAATGCCTTATGGTTGCTCCAGGTACCATATGAGAATGCTTTATAGTTGTACCAGGTACCTCTAAGAAAACGCCTTATAGTCACTTGTACTTTTATGACAACGGCTTATAGTTGCACTGGATACCTCTATGAGAACACGTTATAGTTGCATCAGGTACCTCTTTGAGAATGCCTTATAGCTGCTTGAGGTACCTCTATAAGGATGCCTCACAGTTGCACCAGATACCTGTATGAGACCGCCCTACAGTTGTACCGAATAATTCTACGAAAATGCCTTATAGTCTCACCGTGTACCTGTATGAGAACACCTTATAGTTACTCCAGGTACCTCTACAAGAATGCCTTATAATCTCACCTGGTACCTCTATGAAAACTCCTTTTTGTTGCACCAGGTACATCTATGAGAATGCCTTTTAGTTGCTCCAGGTACCATATAAGAACACCTTGCAGATGCACCAGATACCTCTATGAGAATGCATTATTGTCACACCGGGTACCTCTATGAGAACACCTTATAGTTCCACCAGGTAGCTCTATGAGATTGTCTTATAGTCTCAGAGGGTACCTCTAAGAATGCCTTATTGTCTACTGATGTACCTCTATGAGAACACCTTATAGTAGCACTAGGTACCACTATGAGAATGCCTTATAGACTCACTGGGTACCTCAATGAGAACACCTTATAGTTATTTCAGGTACCTCTATGAAACGCTTATAGTTAATCCAGGTACTCTATGAGAATACTTATTGCTTTACCAGGTACCTCTATGAGAATGCCTTATAGTTGCACCAGGTACCTTTATGAAAATGCCTTATAGTTGTAATGGATACCTCTATGAAACATTTTATAGTTGCTCCAGGTACCATATGAGAATGGTACCTGGTATATATACACGAACAGAACCGTGCATGGAATACCATGCAGAACATATAGCGTGATGTATTGTACTAGTACAACAGGATACAAAACCCCACAAGGCACATTTGTTGCACACGGTTTTGTATGTTGTTACGCATGGATAGGGAGGAAGAGTAACATGGAGGTAAAGACCTCTGTTGGGGAGGTAATCTGCCGAGCTGCCACTGTGGCTTAGTAAGATGATCTGCAGCAGTGCAGGGTCGCTGTGCGTCTTTGGACTGGAGCTTGTATCCTGGTCCCAGAATTTTGCGAAACCACATTGTGTGGTTTAGTTTTTTTCTTTCTCCATCAGTGTTTCTCCCTGTCCCTGTCTTGAATGCCCCTGCCCCCCGGAGTTGATTATATTAATGGGGGAGGGGGGTCAGAGGCTGAGCACCCCACAGAAAACTAAGAAGCCACTAGTTTCTTTAGTCGAAATGTGTTTCAACAGTTTATCTCAGTGGCAGCAATGTATCCGCAGTATTTACACTGCAGAACATTGCTGCACTGCTATGTCTTACAACACGATGACTCTATGCCTATGAGAACACCTTTTAGTTGCACCTGGTACCTCTATGAAAATGCCTTATAGTTACTCATGCCTCTATGACAATGCCTTACAGTTGCACTGGATACCTTTAATAGACTTCCTTATAGTTTCATCGGATACCTCTATGAGAATGCCTTATAGTTTTACTGGATACATCTATGAGAACACCTTATAATTAAACCAAGTACCTCTATAAGGATGCCTTATAGTTGCACTGGATACTTGTAGAGATCACCCTTCAGTTGCTCCGGATAATTCTATGGAATGCTGTATAGTCTCACTGGGTAAATCTGTGAAACGCCTTTATAGTTGCACCAGGTACATCTATGAGAACACCTTATAGTCTCACCAGGTACCTCTATAATAACACCTTATACTTACTCCAGGTACCTCTATGGGAATGCCATATAATTGCACTGGATGCCACTATGAGAATGCCTTATGGATGCACCAGGTACCTCTTTGAGAATGCCTTATAGTTGCACCAGGTACCTCTATCAGAATGTCTTATAGTTGCAGTGGACACCTCTATGAGAACACATTATAGTTGCACTGCATACCTCTATGAGAACACTTTATGGTTGCTCCAGGTATCATATGAGAATGCCTTATAGTTGCACACTCATACCTCTATGACAACGCCTTATAGTTGCACTGGATATCTTTATGAGAATGCCATATAGTTGAACAGGATACCTCTAAGAGAATGCCTTATAAGTTTCACCAGATACTTCTATGAGAACGCCTTATAGTTGCACCAGGTACCTCTATGAGGATACCTTAGAATTGCACTGCATACCTGTATGAGACCACCTTACAGTTGCATCAGATAACTCTATGAGAACGCCTTATAATCTCACTGGATATCTCTATGAGAACACCTTATAGTTACTCCAGGTACCTCTATGAGAACGCCTTATGGCCCCACCAAATATCTCTTTGAAAATGCCTTATAGTTGCATTAGGTAGCTCTACGAGAATGCCTTATAGTCTCATCAGGTACCTACATGAGAACACCTTATAGTTTATCTCAGTATAATACTCCCTTCTGACTACCTACAACCCGCCAAGGTTCCCTCAGATGACAAAGCACCCAGTACCTCTCGCCCTACCTTCTAATTCAAGAGAGTTGCTATAAAGGAGGCAACATTCTACATAGAAAAAGTGCTAGGGAAGACCAGAATAGGTAGCGATGAAGTAGACATGAAGCTGGTGTCTCAAACTCTTAACGTGCTCATCAAGCCTATTACAAAACTATTCAACAAATCCCTGACCCAGGCACAATTTCCGACCACCTGGAAGTAAGCGCTGGTCACTCCTGTCCACAAAAGTAGGGACAGGACCAATGTGTCCAATTACAGGCTGATCTCAATCCTCTCCCCCTATCCAAGGACCTTGAGAAGATTGTGGCAGACCAACTAACAGACTACATCAGCAAATACCAACTGCAATGCCCCAACCAGTATGGGTTCAGGCAGGGGCATAGTACCCTGACTGCCCTTGTAGAGTTCACCAACTATGCTCACAAAGCTATGGAGGAAGGCAAACTGGTAGGGGCGATGTTCATAGAATTAACAACAGCCTTCAACACCATCAACTACACCGTCTTACTGGCCCAGCTTCAAAGCCTGGGGCTGGCTACCAATGCAACACTCTGGTTCCGAGACTACCTGTCCCTCAGGTCACAATGGGTAAAACTAGGACAAACAGCGTCTGACCCCAGGGAAGTCACACTGGGGGTCCCCAAGGGATCCATCTTGGGACTACTGCTCTTCAGCCTGTTTCTAAATAATCTCCCTCAAGCCTGTGATGTCAGAATAATCCTATATCGGACAGCTGTCATCCTCAACAGCAACTCTCGAACTGAGCCACTCCAAGCAGCACTTCAGCACTCCTTCAGTAAAATAGAAGACTGGTTCTGTGAGCACAAACTTCTGCTCAATTACAAAAAAAACAAGACCATGCTCCTATCCAGCCCCCAGCTCAAGAAAAGGTTCCCCACCATAAACTTCACCAACAATGTACTCGCCCCCTTGGAACAGGTACACTCCTTCAAATACCTTGGAGTCACCCTGGATGATACCTTATCCTACGCTCAACATATTGACCAGATGGTCAAGGCAGTCAACACCAAGCTTGGTGTGCTTTACAGGCACAGAAAACACCATACCATGGCAGCCATCTGCCTATCCTCATGAGCTCCATTCTCTCCACCATTGACTATGACCTGGTTGTCTACAGTGTGCAGCATCAGACTCTGTGCTCGAGAGGGTGCATGTAGCTCTCAACAAGGCCTGCAGGCTCATCCTGAACAGCGATGAAATGACCCACACCTGTTCCCTCTATGAACAGACACACCTGATGTCTCTTGGGTGCAGGACTAAATTCCTTACATGCCTCCTAGGCAATAAAGCATTACTGGGAAAGCCCCCATCCCCATGAGCAGCAGGCATCTTCTTCCTCCCAGGCCCAGAATATATAACCAGAAACAGAATGCAGGGGCCCTCATGGTGCCATTCCGATGCACAGCTCTTGGACAGTGTGCCTTCTCCTATCGAGCCCCTCTCTGGCTTAATGAGGTACCCAAGTCCATTCTGAACTCCACTAGCCTGTCTGGCTTCAAATCAGACCTTAAGCAGTACCTGATCTCCAGCTCTGTATGCACCTGCTTCTCCAACAGCTGACAGACTCTGGATAACAAGGCCTGGCTCTGCTAACAGCAACTATTCTCTGCACAATACAAAAGCCACCCTCCCACATGCTCCTTGACAATGCCTCTGAATCTCTCTAAGGGGCTGCTCCTGTACACTCCTCCCCCGCCCCCATCTCCATGCTAGGATGGGTCTATGCCTCCCTGGCCTCAGCTCTGCCTCCGTAAGCACTTCACCAGAGGCCCCCTCTCCTCCCCTACCAAAATCCTGTCCTTACTGACCCTCTGCCCAACCTAACCTAACCTCAAGTGCCTCTGCACCTTATCTGCACTTGTAATCAACTAAAGTTGATGTCCATATGCTGTACGGTGTTTTAAATGTCTAGGAAACTCTGTAACCTTTTCCTGATTGTTGTGCTGTTTAGTGTCTCAAATGTACTAAAACTCTGTATCCTTCTTGATTGAATGTCTATACTCTTTTCACATGACATGGAACCTTTGTAAAAGAGCTTTGACTCAAAGGTTATTTTCTGAATACCAAATAAATAAATAAATAAAATAAAAACCTTATAGTTACTCAATGTGCCTGTATGAGAACACCTTGTAGTTGCACCAGGTACTTCTATGAGAATGTCTTATAGTTGCACCAGATACCTCTATGAGAATGCCTTATAATTGCACCAGGTACCTCTATGAGAATGCCTTATAGTTGCACCAAGTACCTCTATTAGAATGCCTTATAGTTGCACCGGATACCTCTATGAGAAAGCCTTATAGTTGTGAAGGATACTTCTATGAGAACACCTTATGGTTGCTCCAGGTACCATATGAGAACATCTTATAGTTGCACCAGATACCTCTATGAGAATGCCTTGTTTCATCGGATACTTCTATGAGCGCCTTATAGTTGCAACAGGTACCTCTATGATGATGCCTTAGCATTGCACGCATATCTGTGTGTGAGACTGCCTTACAGTTGCACCAGATAACTCATGAGAAGGCCATATTAACTCACTGGGAACCTCTATGAGAACACCTTATAGTTGCACTAGGTACCTCTATGAGAATACCTTGTAGTTGCATCAGATACCTCTATGAATACACCTTATAATTGCATCAGATACCTCTATGAGAATACCTTATAGTTGCACTGGATACCTCTATGAGAAAGCCTTATAGTTGTGTCAGGTACCTCTTTGAGAACGCCTTATAGTTGCACCAGGTTCCTCTATGAGAATGCCTTATAGTTGCATCGGGTATCTCTATCAGAATGCCTTATAGTTGCACCGGATACCTCTATGAGAAAGCCTTATAGTTGTGAAGGATACTTCTATGAGAACACCTTATGGTTGCTCCAGGTACCATATGAAGCATCTATAGTTGCACCAGATACCTCTATGAGAATGCCTTGTTTCATCGGATACTTCTATGAGAACACCTTATAGTTGCAACAGGTACCTCTATGATGATGCCTTAGCATTGCACCGCATATCTGTGTGAGACTGCCTTACAGTTCACAGATAACTCTATGAGAAGGCCATATTAACTCACTGGGAACCTCTATGAGAACACCTTATAGTTGCACTAGGTACATCTATGAGAATACCTTGTAGTTGCATCAGATACCTCTATGAATACACCTTATAATTGCACCAGATACCTCTATGAGAATGCCTTACAGTTGCACTGGATACCTCTATGAGAAAGCCTTATAGTTGCGCCAGGTACCTCTATGAGAATGCCTTATAGCTGCACCAGGTTCCCCTATGAGAATGCCTTATAGTTGCATCGGGTATCTCTATCAGAATGCCTTATAGTTGCACCAGGTACCATTATGAGAAAGCTTTATAGTTACAAAGGGTACCTCTATGAGAATGCCTTATAGTTACTCCAGGTACCTCTATGAGAACACCTTATAGTTGCACCAGGTACCTCTATGAGAATGCCTTATAGTTGCACCAGGTACCTCTATGAGAATGCCTTACTGTTGCACCAGATACCTCT
The DNA here is from genome assembly GCA_016271365.2 of Neoceratodus forsteri. Classification (NCBI taxonomy): domain Eukaryota; kingdom Metazoa; phylum Chordata; order Ceratodontiformes; family Ceratodontidae; genus Neoceratodus; species Neoceratodus forsteri. The sequence continues at coordinate 622,008,628 of CM028137.1, read as the reverse complement.
ATGAGAATGCCTTATAACTGTGCCATATACCTCAATGAGAATGCCTTATAGTTGCACCAGATACCTCCAATGAGAACACCTTATGGTTGCACCAGGTACTTCTATGAGGACGTCTTATAGTTGCACAGTATACCTGTATGAGACCACCCTACAGCTGCACTGGATAATTCTATGAGAATGTCTTATAGTCTCACTGGGTACCTCTATGAGAAGACCTATAGTTACTACAGGTACCTCTATTAGAATGCCTTATAGTTGCACCAGCTACCATTATAAAAGCACCTTATTGTCCAATGCTCCTACAATGTTCTAGCAATGTCCCTCTAACTCCAGGGTAATTTTCATTTGTTCTTGTCGTGTGCATTCTGTCCCATGCTAGCCAACATGCTCTACGGTTGTGTATTACCAACAGGGCTATATGGAACATCTGTCCCTCTAGACAGTTCTAATGCCCTGTAACATACAGGAACTCTGGTAGCTCTGCTAGTACTGCATGTTCTAGGTGGAGTGACAAATCTACATAGTGTTGAGTTCTGTATATGGACCTGCAGTGATGGAAATGACACCTATCCCATTGCCATACAACAGTCCCATGGGACACAGAACTTGCATGTGACTATATGTGCTGTCCACATCAGTGGAACATGGTACCTGTGTTAGGGAACCAGAGGGAGCATAACACAGTGATCTGAGCACAATGCCACTGTGTCTCTGGGCAAGGGTGCAGTGTTCAGAAACCTTCCATTTTGTGCTCTAGTGGGCATTGTAGGAGGGAGTGCCCGTGTAGTGCCTGACCACCATGGACACTTTGCCCAAGGCCATGTTTCCTGTGCCCTGTACAATATGGAACATCCTGGCACTGACAAGCAGCAGGAAAATCCCAGCCTCTCCCTACAAAACAGGGTACTAAATGAGAAAAAAGACAGAGGTAGAGCGGTCAGTGGGGGATGCTGCACTGGAAGGTAAAGCCATCAAAAATGGAGAGCAATGAGTACTAATGCCCGTAGTCTGGGTAACAAGCTTCCTGAATTAGTGGCCTTGATGGAGGAAGAACATCTGGATATCGTGGCAGTCACAGAAACATGGTACACACAAAACCATGACTGGGACATAAACATACCAGGATACACTGTGTACAGGAGGGACAGGGAGGGTAAAAGAGGAGGAGTAGTTCTTTACATAAGGGAAGGAATAAAAGCAACAGAACAAAAAGGTACACAGGGAGGAGAAGAAGCACTGTGGGTAAATTTGGAGACAGGCAATGGCACCACAATCAGCAGGGGTTGTATACAGACCCCCTTCTCAGGGGGAGGAAATGGACAGGGAAATGATAGAAAGTATACTTAGAATGGCAGAAAAAGGGGAGATATTGCTGATGGGTGATCTGAATATGCCAGATGTTAACTGGAGTGCAGTTGCAGCTGCCACTTCGAAGAGTGCAGTTATTCTAGATGCCCTACAGGGGGCATGCCTTAGACAACTAGTACTGGAGCCCACTCGAGAGGGAGCAATATTAGACTTGATTCTCTCAAATGGAGATGGTGAGAGGATTACAGATGTAGAAGTGGGTAGCCATCTGGGAACTAGCGACCATCGAACAGTATGGTTCACAATAAACACAGCAATAGAGTCAAGCCATACAAAGACAAAAGTACTGGACTTTAGGAGGGCTGACTTTGCCAAAATAGGTGAGTGCCTAAGGAATGCACTAGCAAATGGGCAGGAAGGAGGGGTGGAAGAACAATGGGGAATAATAAAAACTGGCATCACAGAGGTAACGAGCCTTTGTGTGAAGCAAATAAACAAAACAAGACGATGTAAGAAACCACTATGGTTCTCAAAGGAAGTGGCAGTGAAGGTTCAAGAGAAAAAGAAAGCATTCAGGAAGTACAAGGAATCGCAGAAGGAGCAGGACAGAGAACTGTATCAGTTAAAGCAAAAGGAGGCTGGGAAGGCAGTCAGAACAGCAAAGGCCCAAACCGAGGAAAAGATAGCCAACTCAGTTAAGAAGGGGGATAAAACCTTTTATAGGTACATAAGGGAGCCAAGGAAGACCAAGGAGGGATAGTGAGGCTTAATAAAGGGGAGGAGGGTGGGCAGAGGGAGACTGTGAAAAGGCAGAGATACTAAACAAATATTTTTGCTCAGTATTTACAAAGGAAGAGGGGGAGGTACATAAAACAAACAGTAGTAACACTCTGGATACAGAAGTTGATACCGGCCCATTTACAGAAGAAAGGGTTCTGAAAGAACTCTTAAAACTGAAGGTGGACAAAGCAATGGGGCCTGATGGGATTCATCCCAGAATTCTAAAAGAACTAAGGGTGAACAAGTGACACCACTGACTACCCTTTTTAACAAATCATGGGAGGATGGGGTGGTACCCGAGGACTGGAGGAGGGCAGATGTGATTCCCTTCACACAAAAGTGGGAGCAAGGCAGAAGCAGGAAACTATAGACCTGTTAGTTTAACCTCAGTGATAGGGAAAATGATGGAATCACTTCTAAAGGAAAGAATTGTCAGTATCTAGAGGCCAGAGGGCACAGGACCCTAGGCAGCATGGATTCACAGCGGGAAGGTCATGCCAGACGAATCTGATAGATTTCTTTGACTGGGTGACCAAAGTAGTAGATCAGGGAGGGGCTGTGGACATGGCCTACCTAGACTTAGCAAGGCATTTGACACAGTCCCACACAAAGATTAATATGCAAGTTAGCCAGCCTGGGAGTGGGTCCCAAGATGACAGCCTGGGTAAAGAATTGGCTGGAGAATAGGACACAGAGTAATAGTAAATGGAGTCCACTCACAAGAAAGGAGGGTTACTAGTGGGGTACATGGGAGGTTCAGTATTAGGACGGTCCTCTTCAATGTCTTTATAAGCGACATTGCAGAAGGACTGGAAGAAAAGTATGTCTCTTGCAGATGACACTAAGATCTGCAACAGAGTTGATGCACAGGGTGGGGTGGAAAGGATGAGAAAGGACTTGGCAAGGTTAGAGGAATGGTCAAATGTGGCAGCTTAGATTCAATGCTAAGAAGTGCAAGGTAATGCACCTGGGAAACAAAAACCCAGGGGAAGAGTACACAATGGGGGGTGAGATACTAACAACAACAAAAATGGAAAGGGACCTGGGGGTAGTCATATCAGATGACCTAAAGACGGGCAAGCAATGTGAGAGGGCAGCAAGGAGGGCTGGGGGGATACTGGGATGCATAGGGAGAGGCATCACCAGTAGAAAACAGGAAGTTATTATCCCTCTGTACAGACAGCTGGTGAGACCCCATCTGGAGTATTGTGTGCAGTTCTGGAGACCCAATCTCCATAAAGACATAGACAGGATGGAAGCTGTCCAGAGGAGAGGCAACTAAAAATGGTGCAGGGTCTGCACGGAAGACATATGAAGAGAGACTTAAGGAGCTTAATATGTATAGCCTCGAGGAAAGAAGGAGAGGGGACATGATAGAAACGTTCAAGTACCTCAAGGAATCAACAAAGTCCAAGAGGGTAGCATCTTTCAAAAAGAGGTGTGCAAGAACAAGAGGCACAATTTGAAAATAGAGGGGCGGCTCAGAGGTAATTTAAGGAAGTATTTTTTACAGAGAGGGTTGTGGATGCATGGAGCGGCCTTCGAAGGAGGTTGTGGAGTCAAAATCAGTGGTGGAATTCAAGCATGCATGGGATAGTCATAAGGCAGTTCTGGGGGATGGGGGTAGGAAGAAGTAGGCTGCTGGTTAACTAGGATCTGCAGCTTATCCAGTAGGTAGGGAAATGGGCAGACTGGGTGGGCCAAGCGGTCCTTATCTGCCGTCAAATTCTATGTTTCTATGTTTCTATGTTTCTATCCTGTACAGTTGGAATCCATGCTACAGAAAAAAGGTTCTGTGGTGGGGGCCTATTGTATTCTATCTTCTAGGCGGTGTCTGTACTGTGAGGGTATTGTCCATCTAAAGTGGTCTACCTGGGGTTGCATGATGGTGGTGCTGGGTCTCACAGCAAAGTGCTGAGGGTTGTGCTGGGATGGGTCCTGAGACACCCAAACTGTACCCTTATGTATACAATGTGTGCAGTGGTACTGTGGACATATGGCGGTGCCATCTGATGGCACACTCATCTACTATTAATGGTCCCACCATGTCTAGAAACGTGACTCCCCCAGTCCACTGTGCACACTGCTGGCAGGATCACCTCCCACAATCATGCAGCTGTTTTGGTGGCCCAGGGTATGTGGCCCATGCCCTCTCACAACTGCCTGTCTGTGATTGTCACATTGTTTGGGGATGCACACGGAAGGATTAGTGTTGGTAGGCCTGGTGCTGTAGGAAGGCATGCATTACTGGGATGCCTACATGGTCTAGGGTTGGTACTCTATTGACAGGGCCCGTGTTCACTGCAGCAAACTGGACCTTCATTCTGCAACAGGAACTCATGCTTTCTGCAGCCAGGCTATGAGCAATTCTGCATTGATTCTGTGGCAATTATGTGATGGGCTTTACACTCTATGGCAACTCGAATGAGCACCAAAATAAAATCTAGTTACCCAGAAAGAATGCTTAGTAAAAGACAGCCTGAGGTAGTTTGGCAGATACACAGGCAAAGCAAAGCAAAGCAATTAAGGTGTCATGGTTTGGATTGGATGTAAAGCCTGGGAGAATTGAAGGGTTATTTCTTTTTTCTACTGCAGTCTGTTTTATTGTCATATGGTTCTTTCCCACTTGCCAAGTGCTGCTTTACCACACCTAGGCTACTGAGAATGTCTCCCCCTGCTTGCCCAGTTGCTTGAAGACCATTATTGCTTGGTTGCAAAAAGTGCTTCTCAATGACTCCTCCACCCACTTGCTTAAGCCTGGTGGTGATGATTTTGGCTGTAATGCTGCTCTAGTTGCTTCCTCCTGCTCACGCAGTTCAACACCTGTGGGTTTGTTTATGTCAATGTTACTGGCTTCCATATCTTCTTCTCTCCCACTCTTTAAGGATTTATTTTGAGGCTAGAGAGTAGCTGGACCATTTTACATTAGACAAAGGTCCAGAAAGCCTCCTATTTTTTGCCTGCAATAATTACTAATACTTTTTTCATTCTGCAACTGGCAAATAGAATCACCATTTTTTCTCATGAAACAGATTTCCTGAAGTTCCCTCAGTGTTTGTAGAAGGCCATATTGGTCATAAGCTTCAAGGCTGAGTGCCAGTGGATTGGAAAGTGGTGGCCCCACTGACTATTGCAAGCCAGGGGGATGGTTGTATAATGGAACTGCCAACAACTCACACTAATGCCATTTTAAGCTTGCTCGCAATCATTTTAGCCATTTAGTTGGGATTTTCAATGCTGATGGCCATTTTTACTGTAGCAGAAAATGCTGTTTCTGTGGCAGAGGCTTGTTTCTGTGGCAGGACCATGTTTCTGTGCAGTTACTGCAACTGCAGAATCACAGAAAATGTGGGCCCTGTCTATTTATCCTCTCAGCTATGTGCTGCTGCCTGTAATCCCTTGTCACCCATCTTGCACCCTTGTCTGCAGATACCATGGAGGATACCAACATGTTATGGGCCCACAGCTTCAGTGCAGAAGAGTTGCATGCATTGGTACAGGTCTATAAAGCCAGGAAAGATGTAATCTCCCAAAGCAAAAGCACTAACACTCGTGTACAGTGGGCCTGGAATGCGATCATGGAGGAGGTAAATACCATCGGCTGATAGAACAGGCATGTTGAAGTGGTGAGAAAATGCTTCAGGGACCTGAAGAGGCACATGAAGGAGGCCATGGCAACAGTACACAGTGAGCTGCATGCCACAGGCTGAGGTCCCCGGGCATCAGCTGCAGCACATTCCTTGGATCTTGATGAAGGCCATAGTATCCACTCTATGGCCTGTGGAGGCGATGTGAGTGCTGGGTGGTTGAAAGCCAGGTGGGACCTGTCTACTCATGTGAGTGACTGCCAATGTGATGTCCCATAAGCCATACATGTCAGTGTGGGTGTGTAGCAGTATGAGTGCATTAAGAAGCCAGGGCTAGGTAGCGCATAGGGTGTGGGCAAAACTACTGTGTCCCTGTTACCAAGTACAATGAAGCCCGCCAGGATGAAGCGCAGTGTCACCGATTTTCTGCGTGACAAAAGGTATTAACTTACATTGAAATTGCATTGTTTTCTGCGGTATCTCTACTGCAGAATTCTGCAGAGTTGGGCTTTATTCTGGTGTACTTCACTGTAAGTAGCCAAAGGGTGCCCCATGTGGGATTGCTCGTGTGCCCTCCAGTGCTGGTGTGTGTACACCCTGGGTTGGTGGAGCATGCCTGCTTCTACTGGGGTGTGTGTCCACTGGTGCTAAGGGTGTGTTACCTTGTGTTGGGGTGTGTGCCCACTGGTGCTGGGTGAGTGTTCATTGGCAATGGGGTGTGTACACATTGGTACTAGGTGTATGTACACTTGTGTGGGGTGTGATCACATTGGTGATGGGCCATGCGGACACTGGCACTGTGTTGTGTTCCCTATGGTGGAGGCATGTGTTTTCCTGGTGTAGGGGTGTGCTGGTACCTGCAGAGTATGAGTGGTGCATTGCACACAATGCATGGGTACATGATATGACACCATATGCCGAGGCATTCATGCAGCCTCATCCTGCACACTGCTCTGTCCAGTACGGTATTATATAACTTCACTCTCGTCTCCCTACAGCATATGGGATCAGACACAAAGGAGGATGCCACAGGACCATCTTGACATGTGCCCACCTGATCATGCCAACCTTGGCACAAAAGTAAGGAAGCCATGAAAGAGGATGATGATGAAACCTACACTCCTGCAATAAGATCTTGGAGTAGGCAGGGCCCAGCCCAGACCAGGAGAGGCCATCCTCTTCTGCCAGCCCCTATACCTCTGGGCTCAGTCACTGTCCCCAAGTGGCCCACTTGTCACAGGTGTGTAGCCCTCTTCTTTCCTTGACACAGCCACTTCTGTTCCAACCAAGGACTCCACTAGCACCACAGCCAGCACCCTACCACCCCCACCTATACCATAGGACCAGCCACCACTGTATCTCCCCATGATGCCTCCAGTAGATCATTAACAGCACTGCCACTTCATGCCCATCACACCAGGCTAGCCACAGCCAATCCACAGTGCACACCATGGACCGACGCACCTAACACAGTGTTGCTCCATCCTATGCAGTGGCCATGAGCGCAGCCTAACCCCATCCAACTGAACAATCACCAGCAACAGTGGGATGTGGCTGAGAACCAGCAGCTGCTGCAGTCCTCCATGGAGGGACAGACTACTGTGCAGCAGAAGCTGACATGCCTCCTCCACATGTTGCATGAGGACATGCAGTGTGCCAAGCAGTGGGCAAGCAAAAAGCATGAGAAGCTCATGGCAGTCAATGAGACCTGCGTGGCGCTGTGCAGAAGGCTGTAGCCCTAGTGGCAGGACTGCAAAGGCTGGCCATAGCCCCAGCCTGCTTATTGCAACCAGCAAAAGCCCTTCAGAGTATGCTGATGACTCATAGTGCCAGGACAAGAATGCTCAGTACATCCAGGACTCCCAGGTCACTGAGGATGTCGAGCACACCAGGTAGTGACCTGACCTTCCCCGGGGACAGTTTCCCTTGGGGTCATGGCCAGGGATGGGTTACACTGTCACAATGGACATGGACATCCCATACTATGGCTGAGGTCCACCTCCACCAACATAGAGGGGCCTGCACAGGCAGACTGTCCCATACCTGGGGTGGTCATAGGGGCAGATGTAGTAAGCACATGGCCACTGCCTGCCAACAGGGTTTTCCAACCACCCAAACTGTATCCCACCACAGCACCGCCAGCTGTCCTTGTGTCATAGCCCAGGCTGTTCGGTCTTGGCATGGATTGCTTGTAGAACAGCCCCCATCCCACCTGGCTGGTGAGTATCCCTGTATAGATCATAGTTGCCTTCCTGAGTGGCATGCATTTGTGTGTATCCCATGTGCTAACCCATGCATGGTGGGCATGTTATACCATGCACCCCTTCCTATCCACCCTGGCTGGCATTTAACTCTGTTGGCACCTTAGGACCACCTGCTAACATGGAGGTATTTTTCTGTGTCCTGTTTGCAGCCCCTTGCAGATAGCACTGCATTTGTGTTATGCCGGTCATGGTAACCTGTTGCCAAGCATACTGCACTGCTTGCATTGTTGTTGTTGTTAATACATTGTTTAACTATATTACTGTCTCCTCTGTGATCTATACTAACCCACCATGTCTGTAGATGTCTTATATGATCTGGGCTCTGTGCTACTGTGCCCTACTGGACATTTTAGGATCATGCCTGTTAAGTTGTTTTGGTATCTCCTGGTCCTGTGGCTCTTTATTCAATGCGTGTTTTCCTCTGTGGTTGGCAAGCATATCCATGGTTAAGTGCCATGTTGTGTAGTATCACGACAGGGGAAGCCAGGCTATGGCACAGGCCTTCAGCGAGGTATACTGTGGGCACCTCTGAATGGTCAAGGCATTGGAACTGCATCTTGAGCATTCCAAACACAAAGTCGATGATGTTGCATGTGGTGTGTGCCACATTGTACCTGTCCTCTGCAATGAATGTGGGGCAGAGGACAGATGAGAAGCCAAGGAAGCTAGGGATAGGCACTGTCTCTTGTGAAGGTGAAGGTAAAGGCATAGGTTACTGTCACATAATTTCGTAGACAGAAGGACAATGATGACAGGCAACAACCACTGGTGCATCCAGTCCACCTGGGACCTCTTGTCCATACAGGGTTCTACCCCATCATGTCCCATATGGGGTGTGTGTAGGCGGGGGGCTGTAGGGTATTCTCACCAATAAAGTGGCCACTAGGGATCTCCACATTGTCATATGACTGCTTCATGAGTGCTGCTGGGTTACCATGCCAGGACATTGATGATGCACCCTGTTGCATCACACACAACCTGGCAACTGATGGTTTGGTACCCTTTCCTATTGAGAAAGGCCTCCAGACTCCAGTCCATCACTGGTGGGAACCACTACATGGTTGTCTCTGCCGGGGTACTGGGGAATATGATAAATTCCTCAGCGTGATCCAGCAGAGCATCTAGGAACTGGCTAAACAGGGGCACGTTGGCTGACTGTGAGATACCATTGCTGTCCCCCACCAGTGTCTGGAATGGTCCTGTGGCCAGGAAACACGTTATGGCCATCACTTAGAGCTCAATGGACAATGCATGGCTGCATTAGGTTTATGTCCAGAGCTGGTCATGCAGAGTTCTCAAAATTGCATGAGCATGGGCCTGTTAAGTCTGTACCCACCCATGAGCTGGTCGCCACTGAGGACTTCATAACTGAGTCATGCTGCATAGCACCTCCACAGCCTAAGTGCGGGATCAGGGTGGGCATCTGCCATCTCCTTCTCCTGTACAGTCTGCTGCAGAGCGCCATCTTGCACTATTGCCTTCAGTTTCTCCACCTGCCTCTGGGGTTTGCCCAGGTTTAAGTCAGACTTTTTATAGGTGGAAATTGTGTGGTGCTAACTGCCCTGAACTAACCCTTTTGCACAGAGCTAACCCACAAAATATAATGCTGCACCAGTGAGCATGGTCCTGCCCAGTTCTATTTGATAATGGCGAAAGCCTAAAGGAGATCACCGTTATGTTACGGTCAGGTGCGAAAACATTTTCGGCACTCGACACCTGCTCAACGCACAGAACAACAGCAACCAGGACAAACATGTTGATGCTTTCTGTTGGGGGTTATACCCCCCACCCCCACATGGGGGCATCGAATTCTACACCCCCCTACTAAAGGATTCTCAACTCCAGGGGGTGCATGTTGGGGATGAAACATTTAAAATAAAGGTCTGCCAGGCGAATAAAATCTCACCAGCACCTAGACCCAAACCCTGTACCTCACCTACCCCAACCACAGGACAACTCCCAATGCCATGGACGCAGCCTCTGCAACCCACTGCAGCACCACCCCCACAGCTCATCTGCCGCCCCAGCCCACGCCACCATGCTCTCCCCCCCCCATCCCAGAAAGTACATATAGAGACATTCTGTCACCCATTTCGCCCATCCCCATCTGGTCTCCCTCCCATCACCATGAGGGATTTTGCCTGGAAGGAGTCGCCGTTATAGACGGTGCCCTCCCCATGTGCCCACCTCTCGTATACCTGCTGCCCCGCCTGTGTGCTGCAAACATTTTTCTTGAGTGAGCTCGCGAATTGGATTTTGCACATACTGCACACCCTTTTAATATGGAATTTTGGTGCAATCCCCACACAAATTGGGCACTAACACATTGCACATGGTATAAGTTTTGAATATCCGTCCCTGGGGTCTAATCCTCAGACTCAGGGGGGTGCAGTGCAAAATGGATGGTTTTGGCCTGCAATGTAGTGCAACCACATGAAACTGCAATATTCAAAGGGGGTCACACATTGCAGAGAAAGAAGCCCTGCTGCAAGTAATTCAAATCACTGGTCCAGATGTTAAGTGATGCAAAAGAGATTTTGTCCTGTTAACAGCCAAGTGTTCAACCATTAACTTGGCACAGGGTAACATTTTAACATGTTCCAAGCAATATGTCACAGTTCCCAAAGCTGCAATCAGCTGGCAGTGCTATGCACATGGCTATTTGACAAAGATGTCCCCCCCACCCCAACTACTGTACATGTCTTGTGTTTACTGATGGCCCCCTTTCCTGACCCCTTGTGAATACTCTTTCAAAAGACTTCCCATAGCATTTGCCAAGACCTTGGTGGCCCAGGAGCTCCCCTCTTAACCACAACATACTCCTGTCTTTGGTTGTCCAATGGTTCCACCTCAGCTTGGTCTGATTATTTGACTATCATCCTGGCACTACAACCTTGTTACTGCATGCTCTTATGAGCTGGCAAACATTTGATGACACAAGGCAATATGACTGGACCTGCATGTCTGAGAATAGTATTGTAGTCCATTTAAATGGTAGCTTTCTCCACTTTCCTGGGAACCCAGAATGCCCCTTTTGGTTTATGGAATGCAAGCGTGACTCCTGTTGAGTATAAAACAGAAAGTTCAAAAAGGATATACAATGTCTAAATGATCCTTGCAACAACTTATTGTCAGCACTTGCATTTTTTAATCAGGTCCCCAATATCCACAAACTACACTGAGCATTGGTTTTAACAATATGCATTTGAAAATATTAGGGATCCAAAGAAATAAAATGCTATAGACATAAATGAGACTGCTTACTACAGTTCCATGTATTAAATGCACATGATGGCCAGAGTGTTTTGTTTCAGTATAACCATGAAGAACAAGCATACAGCAAGTAAGAATGTTTTTTTGTTTTGCCATGTTAGACAAGCAGCTAAAAAGTGTTTCCTTTTGAGTTATAAGATTCAAGTCTAAGAGATTTATCTGAACTCCATAAATACAGAATATGTTATATGTCTGATAATGAAGCAGAGCTGTGTACAATAAAAAGCTTCAAAACCCTGCCTCAAGTTGTTGAAAGTGGCCAAAGCTAATCTGCACCTCTCACTGTACAGTGCACACGTTTGTCTGCTGCTGGCAGTTAACTTTAACTATTGTAAAGTGTATCTGTACAGAATCCTAAACTGCTCATTGATGGAAGATTGACATGCAGTGTATGTGATTTCCTCTCAAAATACAGGACTATTTAACTCCTTGTTGCCTTCCTTGTCTTCTATTTCTGGCCATGCAGTCTGCTTCTAACCTCAAGAACCCGTCTCACCAGTCCCTACTGACCCCAAAATGCACAAAGACCACTGACCAAGCAGGGTGCTTGTACAGGTTTCCAAATTTCTGGAATAATGTCCTTGCGAATATATATTCTACCACTTTATGTTATACACTTATGGCTTGGCATCAGGACCTAGTCAGTCTAACCTACTGTTGTGCTTAGTTTTCTGGCACTGTGGTACTGGTGCAGCCTCCCTGTATGTTTTGTTTTTTGCTTACTTGTGTTTCCTCATTTTTATTCCTGATTGTTTCATGCCAGTTAAGCACACTTGTTACATTGTATTAGTAACTGGGCATTGCTTTTTTCTACTTTTGTTACTGTATTGTTCTCCTCATTCAATTGTTTTGCATCATTATTATTTTTTTTTTAGTCATTCTTGTCATCTTCTCAGCTTCATGCTACACAGCAAGTACCAAGCCTTAGGTGACCCACCCTACATGGCCTCTCCTTTCCTGCTCCAGGTTCTTCCGTGGCACAAGACAAGTGGGGATGGCCATCCTCCATCGCTTTGACATCTGCTATTTTCCTCCGAAGTGTTTTCCCCTTCCACCTCACCCATGGCTGGGCATGCATCCTATTAATGGAGTTACATATGTGCACATGCCATTTGTGTGACAGCAAGCTTTCTGATGCTTCATTTTGTATAGCTGCAAAGATCAGCCATGCCCCATCCCTCCCCCAGGTTGGATTGCTGCCTTGGACAGCTCTCTATCCAGTCAACTGCTCAATTTCCAGTGTCCAAGGTCTGCTCCAAGTCAAAGCAGCCCATTTTTTACCTTATTGTAGATATTTTGACTGCTGTAAACGTGCTAGTTTTACAAATTTATTCTATGCTTTGCCCTGTACTCTTATCCCAGGATTCACCTGGACATTAGTTAATTTCATCTCAGCATGCTTTACTAGGAAACTTTTGGCATTATGATAAAGAAATAAAATGTCTCCTCTGAAGTTTATTCTTCCTAAAGCATAATGTCCCCTAGCCTATGCAGTGCTATTTAAATCATTACGTTGTTTTGCTACTGGTGAATATTTTAATCATGGAATTATTCATATTTTGCCCATATAATTAATATGTATATACACTGCAGGTGTACAAAATAATTACATTGTTTTTACATAAAAATGTTTTTATAGTCACTTTTTGTTTACACTCTGATTCCTACAACTTTGTGTTTTATATATGTATATATATATATATTTGATGAACTATACGCTGATGGAATAGTTGAAGCTGGGTCTGTTTGATGATTCAGAAGCAGTGCATTTTGTGCCATGCAAGCAACTCTAATTCAGGAGTGGACTCAGGACTCAGGAGCTGATTTGGGCAACCATGGGTGCTGGGGTGGCATTGTGTCTAGCCATGGAGGAAATAGCCCGAGTTCGATGATCACAGTGACCAGTGCTGTGGGTCAGGGTGCTTGATCCTCCAAAGGATGTGTTCGTGAGGTCCATCTTTGGAACTACTCAGTTTCATGCAGACTAGTTATAAGATAAGTCACAATGCATGCATATCAGAATATACAGTATCAGCTTCCAGGAAGAGTGTTGTTTTTTGTACTCACCTAGCATTACAAGATAGAAAACTGGAAACCTTCTAATTAGCAAAAGGGAAATGAAAAATGCTTTAGAAATAAAAATTACCAACTGGCTACTTTTAACAGTTAATTACGTTTTTTGTGCTTCTAGTTCTTTAACTAACCATGGCAACAAAACTACAACTAAGTTGCTGGTGTGGGAATATGGTTCGGTGGATAACAGTCTTGCTTTTGGACTGCCTTTTGGTTGGGTGTTTGGACCAGATTGGATCTGTGGTTGCTGAGATTGTTTGGAGTTGCCTGAGGAGTGGGATCTTCCCATTGGCCCTGAAAGAGGCTTTGGTTAGACCCCTTTTGAAAAAGCCCTCTCTGGGCCTGGACTGCCTCAGCATCTACAGACCGATCTCAAACCTTCCATTTTTAGGGAAGGTTATAGAAAAGGTGATCGCCATGCAGCTTTAGAGACATCTTGCCACTTTCTCTGCCCATAAGCCTTTCCAGTCTGGGTTCCGTGTGGGGCACAGTATGAAGACTGCCCTGGTGAGAGTGTTAAATGATCTCCTGATGGCGAGGGACAGGACAGCCTGTTCCATCTTGGTCCTCCTGGACCTCTCTGTGGTGTTTGACACTGTGGACCATGAGGTGCTACTTGACCACCTGCGGTTTTGGTGTGCCTATCCGGTAATGTCATCAACTGGTTTAGGTCATACCTGGCAGGCAGAGTGCAATGGGTGACAATGGGGATTGCCTTATATAACCCAAAGCCTCTGTGCTGTGGTGTTCCACAGGGTTTGGTCTTGTCGCCCTTATTGTTCACGGTGTACATGCTGCCATTGGGGGACTTTATCAGGTGGTATGGGCTGGGTTTTAACTACTATGCAGATGATACCCAGCTGTACTTGTCCTATTCACCCAATACCCAGGTGTCAGACTCTGTATTTAACAGCTGCCTCAAGGAAATCAGTCGTAGATGTCTCACAATGGCGTAAGCTCAACCCTGACAAGACTGAGGTACTGGTTGTGGATCCAGGTCATCGGGGTGGAGGGGTTTGGAGTGACCCCGACCTAGTGTTGGTGTGTGCCCTTGCCCCTCTAGACAGGTGGAGAATTTGGGCATGATCCTGGATGATGGCCTGACACTTGAAGCTAAGGTGTCAGCCGTGGTTAGAAGTGGGTTTCATCATCTCAGGAATATAGCCCAAATTCGAGCCATGATCCCACCTGAGGATCTAATCACGCTGGTACATGCTTTTGTCATTTCCAAGGGACTACTGTAATCCCTGTACCTAGGGTTATCTGGAGGCAACCTCTACAGGCTGCAGCTGGTGCAGAATGCAGCAGCAAGATTGTTAACAGGGACTAAAAGGCATGAGCATATCACCCAGTCCTCCTCAGACTGCACTGGCTGCCAGTTAAGTGGAGGTTGTCTTCAAGTTAGGCTTGTTGACCTATACCCTACACAAAGGGACCTGTCTATCTGAAAGATCTCCTTGTCCCTATGATCTGACCTGGGCCCTCCATTCCACCGGGGGAGACCTCCTGGGAGTTCCTAGGGCTAGGTTACGGCATTCTGGGGATAGAGGATTCTTGGTGGCTGCACCTACCCTATGGAACTCCCTCTTTGGTTATATAAGTGAGGCTCCCTCAGTTGAAGCCTTTAAAAAGGGCCTTAAAACAAATTTGTTCCATCAAGCATTATCTGATTATTGATTTATGCTTTTAACTTGTATCACATTTTATGGGATTGATAGATAACTGTATGATCCCAGTTGTATTATATATATATATATATATATATATATATATATATATATATATACATATATATATTTTAATTCTCTGTTTTTGCTGCCCTGTGACTGCCAAGGGATCTGCCCGGTCACGGACCCCTGATACCCCCACTTCCATTAGGTTGTAGCTCCTGACACCCCTGGCTTTCCTCCTTGGGGTGGGGTCGCGACACCCAGGGCATGGTGCCTCGAACTTGGGACCAGAATCGTAGAGCCATCCCTGGAAGCTGATTAGGGCTGGGGCAGGCTTCATAGAGGAAGCCGCGAGCAATTTTTCTAGTAAGGTTCCTCAGTGGCGGGGACGTGCAATGACGACCTGCGTCTGCCCATCACCTCTATATCTTTCTGATGCTGGCGCTAGTGATTCCTACCAGCATCCACCAGGAGTCCTACATGTGCTGGGCATTCTCCCATATCCTACCCCCTGAAGGAGAGCAGCCTAAGGGTGCTCTATTCTTCTCCCCCGGCTGGCCCTCCAGCTGCCCGGGTCTGTTCCCGAACCCAGGTCACTGGCGTCACAAGTGGAAATCCAACCACTGCACAGGCGGGCCGGCTCAGTTGTATTAGTTTATATATATATATATATGTGCATGATTTTAAATGTATGGTTGTTATAGCACCCAGAGTCTCTGGAGATAAATAAAATGATTTATCTATCTATCTATCTATCTATCTATCTATCTATCTATCTATCTATCTATCTATCTATCTAAATGTCATGATGAGATAAAGTCAAATACAAGGACTTGGGCTCATATGTATTCTCAAATAAACACTGCAGCTGAAGTACTAGAAAGTGAGTTGGGGTGCTGTACTGTCAAAGGCTGCTGTCCTCCAGATTAGATGCTAAACCAAGGTCCCTTCAATCCATAGGGGTGGCTGCCCAGGCATTGTCAATTTCCCATACAACTATTTGAAATAAGTATTGAGCAACCATATGTCATGACTAAAATTCACTCTCTTGATCAACCAAACAAAACAGGTTCTTATTTACGTGCCCATTTCAGTGTATGAGACATTGTCAAACACAATTGTAGACATGCATGCCTGCTTTCTGTCTGTTCATTTTGCAGCTACAGTCCCATTACCTCACTCATTGCTTTTCAAGCACTTTGAGATAACTGGAAGTATGGCAGGCACTACTGCATGCAGTATCAATAAAAAATAATTGTTTCCAGTTTGAGAAGAACACTGTAACCCCTTGCAAACAAATTCTTTCAGGCTAGGTTCTGAGCTTGAGAACATGCTGTTCTGCATTCCATTGAGAACAATGGGAAAAGGCTGTGGCTCCAGCTCAGGAAAACAGCATCTTAAACCTCAAGGTCACGTAGGGCTTGTGAGGAAATGAATGACTACTTTAAATACTTTTAGAAATGTTAAATTGGTTGCTGTTTCATATCTAAGGACTGGGTAAAGGAAAGGATGGGTCTCTTTCCTCATTACAAATCTGCCTTGTTTTTTTGTGTTTTTTTTTTTTGAGTGAAAACCTTTCTATGCTCCAGCCTACTTCACTAGATTAAATTTCTGTATAAACATTTTGTTGTTGGAGTACAACAACAAAACAACTTACATTTAGTGTGTGAGTGAAAGCAAAATAATATACAGAGGAAAATCATATTCAGAGAAATAAAAACAGGACAGCAATAATTTCAACATCTACTGTAGAAGGGCTAAAAAAAATCAGAAACATGGTGATGGTGAAGGGAAACATATCTAACTACCCTGGAGAAAAAGAAGTTCATATAATAATCCATCTGCAGGCAAGAAATCTAAATCAAAATACAAGCAGTACTGAAAGGACCAAGGTATGGATGTGTCATTTTTGTGTAGTAAAAGACACATACATTACATGCTAAATGATATACCCACAGATGCTGCACAATGCAGACACATACACTCATGCAAGTACATAAATACATACATACCTTGACAAGGTTGGATAAGACCTATCCTATTTGTTATGCAGAGAGAGTTGAAAGCAGGGATCTGTTCTGTCCTCTCCTATTCTGTCACTTGTCTATCTCTTGCCTATC
Organism: Neoceratodus forsteri; assembly: GCA_016271365.2. NCBI lineage: Eukaryota > Metazoa > Chordata > Ceratodontiformes > Ceratodontidae > Neoceratodus > Neoceratodus forsteri. The sequence goes on along the minus strand of CM028137.1, from coordinate 621,991,553 downwards.
TGACTGTGCAATAAAATATTCCTTGTTGAACCTCGGAATTGGCCACTCTAATGGTACCATAATTTCCCCCTGTTATCCCTCTTACTTCACTTGCTCTTTCTTTCTTTCTTTCTTTCTTTCTTTCTTTCTTTCTTTCTTTCTCCCTCCCTCCTCTCTCTCTTTCTTTCTTAACATACAAAAGTTGGCAGCAGCAAAAGGCCATCCTTGTCTATCTAGGCTGCTCGAGATTGCAGCTAGCTCCTTATTCAGCAGCTGCCCCACCCCTCCCCTTCCCTCCCTTCACCCTCCCCTTTGCCCTGTCCCACCTCTTCTTGAAGCATTCCACTGTGTTACATGCCACCACCTCAGCTGATAGTGCATTCCACTTTGCCACCACCCTCTCTGTAAAGAAATGCCTCCTCACCTTCCACCTGAATTTTCCCCCCTTCAATCTCATGTCATGGCCCCTAGTGTCTCTCCCCACCCTCCTCCTGAATAGACCCTCTGTGTCTGTTTTGATTATCCCCCTTCATGTATTTGAAGGTCTCAATCATGTCCCTCCTCTCCTCCAGTGTGTACATGTTTGACTCTTATTCTGACCTCATATGGCAATTCCCCAAGGCCCTGAATCATATTTGTTGCCCTAGGCTGCACCCCCTCCAGCAGCCTAATGTCCTTTTGTAGGTAAGGATGCCAGTACTCCACACAGTGTTCCAGGTGGGGTCTAACCAACGATTTATATAACGGTAGAATAACCTCTCTTCTTCTCAAGGTAATGCCCCTTGCATTGCTCCCCAGTGTTTTGTTGGCCATTGCTGCTGCCTTTCTGCATTATGCAGAATTGTTCATTGCTCCTGTGATGAGTACCCCCAGATCCTTCTCCTCTTCTGTTACCTCCAGATGCACCCCCCCCACCACCCCAGAGGGTAGCTTCTCATCAGATTTTTGTCCAAGTGCAGTACCTTGCATTTTTTGCATTGAACTCCAGCTGCCATCTGTCAGACCATGCCTCTAGCCTTGTCAGATCCTCCTGTAGTCCTCCACCACCCAACTTGGCCATCCAACACTGCTCCCATCTTGGTGTCATCCTCAAATAGGCTGATTTTTGCTGCTGATGCCCTCTGATATGTCTACAATAAATATGCCAAACAGCACAGGGTGCAACACGGACTCCTGTGGAACACCACTTGTCACAGGCTTAGGGGATGAGTATTTCCCACCTACCACCACCCTCTGTTGCCTATTTTTTAGCCAGTTCTCCACCCACACCACCAGTTTTGCTCCTGCCCCAGTGCCCCATAGCTTGCTTCCAAGTCTCCCATGCGGTACTGAATTGAAGGCTGTACTGAAGTCTAGGTATAGGACATCCACTGCATGGCCCCTGTCAACTTGTCTAGTCACCCAGTCATAGTAGTCCACCAGGTTGTTCTGGCATGACCTGCCCTTGACAAAGCCATGCTGCCTCCCATTCTGTACCCCATTCATCTCAAGTAGTGCCACTATCCTCTCCTTTAGGATGGTCTCCATTAGTTTCCCCATTATGGACGTTAGACTTACTGGCCTATAGTTCCCCGGTTTGTCCTTGGGTCCACTCTTGTGGATGGGAATCACATGAGCCAGTCTCCAGTCATGAGTATGCATCCAGTGTCTAGAGATAAATTAAATATTTCAGCCAAGGTTCCTGCCAGAACCTCTGCCAGCTCCTTCAGCACTCTTGGATGTACTCCATCAGGTCCTGGTGCCTTGCCCACCCTCAATGCCCTAACCCCTTCAGCACCCTCCCCACTGTGATTTCTCTGGTCTGTCATCCCCCCATCTGTTTCTATCCTCCCACCTACTCTGGGTAGTGCCCCCTCCCTTCCTTTTGTAAAGACTGAACAGAAGTAGTCGTTGAGCACTTCTGCCTTTTCACCCCGCTCTTCCACCAACCCCCCCTTCTTAATTCTTACAGTTTGGTCCTTACAGCTTCTTTTCTCCCTGATGTACATAAAAAAGTCTTTTCCTCCTTTTTTTATGCCATGCGCCTGCCTGAGTTCTCTTGCTGCCTTGGCTGCCCTTACCCCCCCCCGTCACTTCCTTTACTTCTTGCAGATATTCCTCCCTATCCTCCTCCCTCCCTCCCTGATTTTCTGTATCTCTTGTAAGCTGCCCTTTTCCTCCTCACCCTGTCTAAAACCCCTTTGCTTATCCAGCTGGGTTTCTTTCCCCTAGCCTTCTTAGTCTGGGCCCTACAGCAAGTTTCTGTTACCTCCACTATCCCCTGTATTATCAGTTCCCACGTTTGTTGCATGTCCATACCCAGTTGAATTTTGCACAGAAACCCCTGTACCACTTCCCTCATCATCTTAAAGTTGGCATTCCTGAAATCCAGCACCCTTGTGCCAGATGCCCCCTTCTCTTTAGCCAGCTGTAACTGGAACCATATTGTCCGGTGGTCACTCCCCCAAGTGGTTCCTCCACCCTCACATCCCTCACCCACTCCCTGTTCATAAGTATGAGGTCAAGGGTGTTCCTTTCCTCTTTGGCTCCTTGACCAACTGTACTTCAAAGCTTTCCTGTAAGGCATCCAGCATTACCTGCTCCCTTCTGTTCTTTGTGATAGGTGTCCCACTCCACCCCTGGCAGGTTGATGATGTTCCCTACTATCACCATGCCCCTTCCCACAGTTCCTCCTGATCTGTTCTGCCAGTACCTGTGCATCCCTTCAGATTGAGAGGGTGGTCTGCACACCACCCCAGTCCTGAATCTTCATGTGAAACTGAGATCCCTTTGTTTGCAAATGTATATAGCTATACTATTGCAATGAATGCAGGAAGCTATGTGGGTTTATCTGGAACACAGGGGTTAACTTTGAGGTGCATTCTGACCTTCTATAAATGTGTCTGCAGAGCTGTCAGCAGAAAAATAGCTCTGGCTAGAATGTCTTATTAGGCTGCATCTGTTAATGACTGGATGTACTAGTCACAGGAAAGAAATTGACAAAGTTTGGTACACTGTGTGAAAACAGGAGCTGTATTTTAAAAAGCTCAGGAAGCAGAATTTAATTGCCAGGAAAAGGTGTTATATATAAATAGAGCAATCTTTTTGTTTTGGAGAGAGAGGAGATTGAGTTTATATTTAGAGATACCCTCAGATGAAGGACTTTGTTTTGTTCAAATTGCCTATATAAGAGCTATCCTGCATAATTGTATTTTGTGTTTTATTGTTATTAATAATAAAATGTTACTTGCAAATTTTACAACTTATCCTGTTTTGCCTATGCTTTCTGACCTTTGCCTTGATGACAAATGGTATCAGGGAGTGATTTATGTCGTGCATACTCTAAGTGAGGAGTTTTGTGCATGGGTACTAGACCTTGCCAGAGAAGCATAGAAGAACAGTATGGATCCTGCAACAGCAAGCCCAGAAGTGATTACCAGAATGCCAGCCAAACTAGAAGCAGAAACAAAAGTCCAAACTGAGACTGCACAGCCAGCACCAGTGAAGGAAGAAGAAGAACTAGAAGGGATAGAATATGAAAGCATGTCTGCCTTCTTCAAATAGTGGGCTATAAAGAAAAGGGAGACTGAGAAATACAGAAAAGAAGGGATACAGCAACAGGAGCAGAAGAGAAAAGAAGAGTTGCAGTGATGGTTGAAGCCCTTGAAAGTTCTAAAAGCTGAAGATCTGGTACAGGTTCAGCAGATCAACATAAAACAATCAACTTAAAAGATATTAACCTTTCAAAGTTGTGTCCCTCGGATCATAATAAAGCATACCTGACAACGTTTGAAAGGGTTGCTGGACTCTGTCACTGGCCAAAACAGCAATGGGCAATCAGGCTGGTGCCTTATCTGAGAGGTAAAGCCCAACTTGCCTACAGCAGTACAGACACTGCACAGTCAGAAAACTATAATCTAGTGAAAAAGGGAAATCCTTAAAAGATATGTCATCTCAGGAGAGACCTACAGGCATAGGGAAAAGGGAAAGTTATTGGATCTTTGAACTGGGGGCACATCGGAACAAGGGCCTTAATGACAGCATTAATTTGTCTGCCTTTTTGAAGAAGTATAGGTGTTAGACAAGATAGGGCATAATTTTGTGGCTGTGTCCTTTTAGGTTTCATACATGTACTATAGGATGCTGCACATACATATGGCCCTACAGAAAAAGTAAAGGGGTTGGTATTGTCTGTTTGTAATGAATAATGAAAATGTTGGTGCCTGGAGCAGACATGGCATACATGTATATACTATAGTAGCCATATAATAAAATCATTAGTCACAGAAACCTAATAAAAAAAGATGTGCAATAGATGCTTAAAATGTGAAGACACAAATGTAAATATGGTTCATTTAGTGTTTTTTTATATAAACTGAGATGCAAATTAAATGGTTTCTATACAGGATAAGTAAAGTCATGAAAAGTGAAATGTCTGCTCTAAGTCTGAGAGTTAAGCAAGTTTACACTTAATGTCTTTTGCACTTTAAATAAGAAGATTTTATGTATAGATTAACTAGCACTTTTTTGATTGGCTTGTTATCAGCACATGACCCTTTTGAATGTATATAAATGCTGCACCTTAATCTTTGTTAAAATCACTCTGAAGAAGCCTAGCAGTATGCTAGGGGAAAAGTCAGTTCATTTGATTGCAGTTTGCCACTTATGCCAGTTATTAGCTATATGGGTGCTACAGACTTTGCTTTTGATTTATCATTCACTAACAGCACCATAGCAGAGTGTCCTGGTGCTCAGTTCTCTCTGCACTTTACAACTCAGTTGACAATCCTTGAGAAGCCTTTACTCGACTGAGAGAACTCCTCAATAAATGGCTCCAACCAGAGGGCAAAACAGTCCCACAGATCATCAGCATATTGGCAATGCAGCAATTCATCAACATCCTTCCCACAGATGTGCAACTCTGGGTAAAAGAACACAGACCAGAAAGTGCAGAAAAGTCATTTCTTTAGCTGAGGACTATCGGATGGCCTGAGAGAGACACTGCAGTAGCAAAGTAACAGCCAAGGAAAGGAAAGACCCTCTTTTGCCAATTTAACTCCACATCAGATAAGAATTCTGATGGGGGTAACAAATCTGCACCCAAAGACTGTATTTGCTATAATTGTAATGAAGCCAGGCCATATTACAAAAAACTGCCTTAAAATAAATAGAGTAAGACTGGAACAAATTTGTCCCTAGCAAATTGGGACAAGTATTTTACAGATGACAAGGTGGGGGATAGGACTGTAAAGGGACTTACAGATTTGGGAAGCAAACAGACTCTGGTGCATATTGAGTTGTGTGAAAGAACTGTGCAACAGGACCAGGTAGTGGTGTCATCTGCATCCATGGGGACACTTGATACTGCTCCACCACTCAAGTTACTCTGAGCATTAATGGGTGTTGCACACAATGAAAGTTAGGGTAGTACTTAAGTTACCTCTATCTGTGACTATTGGAAGTGGCTTTTCAGGATTTTCTAACTTAATCACGGAGGACCCTATGCACTAATGGGGTGGAGTGGCTATGTGAGTGTATCAGGGCATGCAACCACTCTGGATCCATTGTACCCACTGTGCAGCAAGCTGTGGGAGTCAGTGGTGGGGTGCGCAGCCCCACAGCCCGACTGCATGGACAGCAATGCAGTCTGGGCAGGCAGGGGCATGCCTGCACTCCACAACATTCACAAAGTCATGGAGTGCTGGGCATGCACAGTACACAGGGGAACCCTGCCATAAGGTATACACCCCCAGGTGACACCATCCGGGGGACTGAACATCAGGCGGATTGCTGTCCCCACCACCATGCTGCTCAGACCACAGACAATGAATGGTGGTCTGGGGATGATAACCAGGCACCAGCCTGGTTCTTAGTTGCCATACGCAGTGCTGCTGTAGCCATGTCTCTGCACCTGCAGGCACAAGGGATCCACTGGTGGATCTGGTAGGGCATCCTATTGGATGCCCAACTGGGCTTGAAATCTGTCCTCCATGCTCCCGTATGCCAGGGGGGCAGGGCCATGGACAGGTGTACTCTGGTAGTGCATACCCCCGGGTGCACACCTGTCTGCAGATGCACAGCTCTGCAGGTGGGGTACATGCATTTTGCAGATACCTATGTACCATTCATGCATGGCGGCCAGATGGAATAAATTTTGCAGTTTCAGCAGCTGTGATGACAAGAGCACAGGAAAATAAAAACTCAGATGGGGAGGAACTTTTTCTTTTGGTGATTTTGATTTGGACTTATTTTGGCCCAGATCCAAGATCCAGAAGTCCAGGAAAGAAAGAAGACACCTGAAAAAACAGTCACAACAAAAGACTGATGGACATAAGGGGTTGATATATGAAAATGCTAAAATTAAACTGATAATTGATTGTGATTTTGGTTCTGAGCAAACTAATAATGGGTGTTTTTCTCCAAGATTATTTTAATCAGCTGGGGGTGAAACTCAAACAGGGTGCACCAATGTTTAAAAAAGGTAATGGGCTACTGTACAGAGCTTGGGTTACTCCTCAGATGCAGGAACAGCTAGAACAATTGGTCATACCAAAGAGGCACAGAACCGAGTTGTTACACAGTGCACCTGATAGTGCTATGGCTGGTCATGCAGGGAGGGAGTGCACCCTTGCCAGACTGCTGTATAGTTACTGGCCTCAGATTCATGAGGATGTTGCTGCCTATTGCAGTTCTTGTTCTGAATGTCAGAAAGTAGCCTCAGTAACTAAAAAAGACAAGGAGCCCTTGGTACTCCTACCCTTGATAGATGTACCTTTTGAGATAATTGCGATGGATGGGGTTGGCCCCTTAGACAAAAGTAAAAAGTCTAATTGATTCATTTTAGAAGTATGTGACTGTGCTACTCGATACCCAGTAGCAATTCCAGAGTGTACTTTCCCAGCCCCAACAGTGGCAGCAGAGCTTGCCAAAATTTTAAGCAGGGTGGGCATACCTAAAATGATTATTACTGATCAGGGTACCAATTTTGGTGCTGCATTACTGAAGGAGCTATACTCACTACTATGTACTATTGCCATAAGAACCTCCCCTTATCACCCTCAGGCAGATGGTCTTGTTGAGCATTTTAATCAAACCCTAAAATGCATGTTAAAAAGGATTGTGAAAGGGGAATGGAAATATTTGGACTAATAGTTACCTGACCTGCTTTTTGCTTACAGATAAGTGCCACAAGCATCATCAGGTTTTTCACCCTTTGAAATGCTATATGATAGACAACCTAGAGAGCTGCTAGGTGTAACTAAAGAAGCATGGTGGACAGATTGGGAAGTGTCAAGTATATCAGTATCTTCAATCTCACCAAGGGTTATTTGTAAATTCCTCTTGCTAAAGAATCCAGAGACAAAACTGTGTTTTCTACTCCAGCTGGATTCTAGCAGTTTCCACCACACTGTTTGGTTTACATAGCATACTCATTGCATTCCAGTGGTACATGGATATAACTCTAGCCCTCACACTGGTTATTGTGCCACTTACCTGGATAATGTTGTGGTGTACAGTTCAGACTGGAAAAGTCACCTTCAAACATATGAGCAGCTACCCAATCTATGAAAATGCAGGTCTGATCCTTAATCCTACCAAGTGCACATTAGGGATGCAGAAAATCAGATATTTGGGTTATATTTTTGGGAAACAGAGAAGTAAAGTCAAAGGTTTCTAAAATAGGAGCTGTAGCTAACAGCCCTGTCACTAAAACAAGCAAACAAACATATCAGTTATTTTTTAGGGCTGGTTGATTACTATAGGAGATTTGTTTTCAGCTTTGCCCAGTTACTTACTCTCCTCACTGAACACATGAAGAAATGCTACCTGAAAAATGTGAAATGGTCCTTAGAGTATGATGAGACTTTTTAGGCAATCAAGGCTGCATTGTGTTCAGCCTTTGTTTTAAGAAATGTGCACTTTGGAAATAGAGAAACTGAACTTCACAAATACAATTTAAGTTGTTTTTAATTATACTGGTATAATTTTATCATAGTTATTCTTTTTCATTTTGAGTTATGATGTTATTTTATTTAAACTGTACTTATTGTAGTTGTAATGTGCTTGCTTTTTGCATCATTATGAATGTATACATGTGTTGTGTGTTTGTGTATCCTGCTGCATGTATGTACTGTATACTAAACCGGGTCTAGCCTCTAAAAGGACCATGCGGCCCAATGCTTTTTTACCTGGTTAACAAACTTTTTAGTAAAATAAATAAAAACGAAGTCCAGATTTTAAGAAACAATTTCTGTTACAGACAGATACATTAGATGTAGGCCTAGGTGCAGTTCTGAGTCAGAATATAGATGGGAAGGAACATCCCTTTCAGTATATCAGTTGGAAATTCCACGACAGAGAAAAAAGTACTCTGCTATTGAAAAAGAATGTCTTGCTGTGAAACTGGCAATGGAGTCTCTTAAATTTTATCTGCTAGGAGCTGACTTTATACTTACAATGGAGCACACTCCTCTTTTTTGGCTTAATCAAATAAAAGATAAAAATCTGAGATTCACAAGGTGGTACCTGACTCTACAGCCATTTAAATTCAAAATGATGCACAAATACAGAAAAGAGAATTTCAATGTTGATTTTATGTGAAGATATCTTTCAGGAATTCAGAATTCAGAAGATTAAAACGTGTGTGCTGATTGGAAATGTTTGCTGTTAAAGTTGTCATGAAAATTGGATTCTACATATGCAAAGAACTGTAAATGTTATAAGGTAATGTTAAAAGAGAAATGATAGAAGGTTTTGGAAACCTGTTTTTAAAGAAAAGACAAAAAAAAGGTTTCCTCTTGAGGGAGTGGTATGTGACAGGGTTGGCTATGAACCTGTCCCAGTTGTTATACAGAGGGAGTTGAAAGCAGGGATCTATTCTGTTGTTTCCTGTTCTGTCACTTGTCTATCACTTGCCCGGTCTGATTGTGCAATCAAATTTTACTTGTGGAACCTCAGAACTGTCCACTCCAATTGTACCACAATTTACCCTGTTATCTCCCTTCCTTTACTTGCTGTTTCTGTTCTCTGTTTCTTCCCTTTCTTCTCTGAGGTTAAAAACAAATTGTGAATCTTTATGTGAAACTGAGATCCCTTGGTTTGCAAATGTATATAGTTGTACTGCTGAAATGAATGTAGAAAGGTATATGGGTTTATCTGGAACACAGGGGTTAATTTTGAGATGCATTTTGACCTTCAACTATCTTGTTTGCATAGCTGTCATTAGGAAAACCAGCTCTGGTCAGAATGTTTTAATTGGCTGTATCTGGTATTGACTGGATGTACTGGTAACAGTAAATAAATTAACAAAGTTTGGTGCATTGCGTGAAAACAGGAGCTGTATCTTAACAAGCTTAGGAAGCAGATATTGATTACCAGGAAAAGACATTATATATAAAGAGAGCAATCTTTTGTTTGTTGGGGAAAGAGGGAGATTGAGATTTGTATTTAGAGATATCCTCAGATGAAGGACTTTGTTTTATTTGAACTGCCTGTATAAGAGCTATCCTGCACAATTTCATTTATTTTATTTCCAAGGACTTCATTTACAGAGTGGGGCACTGTACAACCTGCTCCATGATCAAAGACCTCCAATTGCAGCTTCATGCAGCATGGGCTGAGATAAAATACCTCCATGACATACTAAATCAGCCCTCAATGGGCAACAGCATAAAATCTTTAGTTTCAAGGTGCACTACACCAGTGCCCCTACCCCAAAGGACAAACAGTCCAGGGGGCTGGCAACAGGTCAGGTCTTGTACAACTGACACAAAATCCTCAATACAGGAAAGTACCAAACCTATTCAGACATTGAATAGGTACACTGCATTATCTACCATGATGAATAGCATAATGAGCATCAAAAATTCAGTGAACCCAGAGCAATGCACAGGGGTACAGCACACAACTAAACCCACTAAAAAGGACAAAAAGAAACAGGTACTAATAATTGGTAACTCAACGATTAGGGTTGTAAAGATTCACCTCCAGCAGGACCATGCTTCAACTATGGTAAGGTGTCTCCCCGGAACATTGTCATGGAGGGACACCAATCGCATATAGGAAATCATTTGAGGCATTGATCGAGACACACATGTCATTCTCCACATAGGTACGTAATGACCTAGCCAGTAAGTCAGTAGAGGAAATGAAACAAAACCTCACCAGGCTGGGCAACAAGCTTGCTTCCCTTTTGTCCACTATCACCTTCTTTGAAATTCTGCCAAACTGGAAAAAAGGAGACAGCAGGCAGAAGATCAGGAAGGGACATCTCTAGAGCTAAACACCTGGCTAAAGAACTGGTGCCAGGAAAAGGTCACCACTTTATTGGAAAATGGTAGGACTTATGGGAATGGGACTTCTTTAAATTTGATGGCCCACACCTCTCAAAGGAGGGGACCTGAGTGCTAGGGCAAAAATTCAATGTTCACATCAGTCAGTTAAACTAGTGGATGGAGGGGTGGCACAGGCACCCCTAGCACAAAAAGGGTTGCCAAATACCCCTCCCCCATCAACAACTAGTTCAGCACATGGATGCTCCAATCATACTTGGACCAATCATCACACCAAACATACTCAGACCAAGCATTTCAACAAAATTATACAGCCCAAACATGTTAAAATGGAAATGACCAAAACAGAAGGGGATGGAAGGCAATGTGTCAACACTCTAGTCTGCCAAATAAAATCCCTGATCTCACAGCCGTAATGCAGATGTACAATTAGACTGGTTCACTGTTATGGAAACATGATTCACTGGGAACCACTCCTGGGATGTCTCCATCCCAGGGTATGCATTATTCTGGAATGATCATGAGGGAAAGGGGGGGGGTGGCATTGTATGTCAAAGATGACATATGCACAACAGAAATCCAGGGAAAACACAAAAAAGCAGAGGCCCTTTCAGTTACACTAGGAGCTGGGGGAAAAAGCCCCTATCTGGATAAGAGTCATACACAGAGCCCCATCCCAGGAGGCCAACATAGACAAGGAGCTCTATGTCATCATCTCATGATGGTGGACAGGGGTGAGTTTTTGTTTGTGGGGACTTCAATCTTCCAGATGTGGATTGGTCCTCATACACAGCATCCTCAGACCAGAGCAAGGAGTCCCATTTTGCACTAAGGAGCAGGTTTGCATCAACTGGTAAACTCATCCACCAGAGACAAAGCAATATTGGATCTAAAGCTGACAAACAGCACAAGGATCTGAGAAGCACAGCTGGGAGCCAATCTAGGGACCAGTGATCACAGTTCAATTTGGTTTACTGTGAACAGTACAGAGGAAAATAGCCACACCAAAATCAAGGCACTAGATTTCAGAAAAGCCAGCTTCCCCAAAATGAGAACTATGATTGCATCCATACTAGAAGGAGGAATCACAGGAGATATAGAGGACTGCTGGAATACTCTGAAGGCTGCTCTGCATACAGTAACAACTGTATGGGCTAAGCAGATCAGCAAGTCCAAAAGAAGAAAAAGATCTCTCTTGCTCTCTCACGAAGTAGCATCCAAAATCAAAGAGAAAAACAAGGCTTTTACACAATTCAAGCAAACAAAACACAAAGCAGATATGGTAGAATACAAGAACAAATTAAAGGAGACGGGGAAAGCTGTTAGGGCAAAAGCACAGACGGAAGAGAAATAGCACAGGGTGTTAAGGAGGGAGACAAAACCTTCTATAGATACATAAGAGAAAAAGAAAAACTAAGGGAGGAATAGTCTGACAGCCAACCAAGGAAGGTAAGATGGCAGAGAGTGGCGAGAACAATGCAGAAGTGCTAAATGAGTTCTTTTGCTCTGTCTTCACCATAGAAGACAGTGACAAAGGTCCTACACTGAGCAAGACAAAGGAAGATATCCAGGGAGCAGATACTAGCCCTTCTCAGGGAGAGGGTCCTAATAGAGCTTAATAAACTGAAAGAGGAAAAGACATGGGACCAGATGGCATACATCCTAGGATATTGAAGGAGTTCCAAGAGGAACTGGCTGCACCAGTGGCTGAGCTCTTCAACAAGTCACTAGACAGCAGGAAAATACCTCAGGACTGGAAACAGGCAACTGCTGTGCCCTACACAAGAGCAGAAACAAGTAAGAGGCAGGAAGGAAATTACCACCCTATCAGTTTACCTCAGTTGTGGGAAAAATGATGGAGTCACTACTGAAAGAGAGGATAGTGGCATACCTAACAGATACTGGAAAAATGGACCCAAAGCAACATGGCTTCACAGCAGGATGCTCTTGTCAAACCAACTTGATCAACTTCTTTGACTGGGTCACCAGAACATTGAATCAGGGAGGAGCGGTGGACGTTGCATACCTAGATTTCAGCAAGGCCTTTGACACCATCCCTCACAGAAGGCTAACCAATAAGCTGGAACATATGGGAGTTGGCCAGAAGATGGCCAGCTGGATCAGTAACTGACTGAACTATAGGACCCAGAGAATGATAGTCAATGGATCATTGTCAAGGGAGGGTAGGGTGGCCAGTGGCATCCCACAGGGATCGGTACTGGGACTGATCCTATTTAAGATAGTTATAGCAGACATAGTGAATGGACTAACAGGAAAGGTTTGCCTGCTCGCTGATGATACAACACTCTTCAACAGAGTGGACACAAGGGAAGGAGCAGAGAACATGGAAGCTGATCTCAGAAGGCTAGAGGATTGGTCCAGGAACTGGCAGTTACAATTTAACACCAAAAAGTGTAAGGTAATGCACTTGGGAAAGAGGAACCCAGGTAAAAAAAGAACACACTGAGAGGACATCAACTTGAGGAGACACAAACAGAGCAAGATCTCGGCATAATCATCACTGACAAACTAAAGGTAGGAAAGCAATGTGAGAAAGCAGCACAGAAACGGATAGCATCTTCAGATGTACAAGCAGAGGTTATTCTAGTAGAAAGAGGAAGGTTATCAAGCCCCTCTACAGGTCCTTGGTGACGCCACACTTAGAGTACTGCTTTCTGCTCTGGAGACCTCATCTCAAGAAGGACATTGACCATTTGGAAATGGTGCAGAGAAGGGCTACTAAGATGGTGCATGGATTGCATCACAGGTCATATGAAGCAAGACTTGGGGAGCTGAACCTATACTTCCTTGAGCAGAGAAGAAACAGAGGGGACATGATTGAAACATTTAAGTATGTGAGGGGATTTAACACAGCTCAGACAGGCAGTCTATTTCAACAGAACATGGCAGGATACACGAGAGGGCATGATATGAGACTGTAGGAGGAAGATTCAAAAGCAACCTCAGGAAGTACTTCTTCATACAGAGAGTGATAGACCCATGGAACAGCCTGCCCAAGGAGGTGGTACCATCAAAACAATCAGGGAGTTCAAACTCGCATGGGACAGAATTAAAGGACCAGTTAGGATGAAGGCTGCATAGCAAGGGGGGAGGTTTCAAGGGCAGACTAGATGGATGGCATGGTCCCCATCTGCTGACGCTTTTCTTATGTTCTTATGTTCTTATTGTTATTGATAATAATAAAATGCTACCTGCAAATTTTACAACTTCAGTTTTGCCTATGCTTCTTGACCTATGCCTCGATGACACATACACCTTTAAAAAAATAAACAAGAATACAACGCACAATACACAAACTCAAAACTTTTAATAAGATCAGTTCTTACACTGGTCCTCTGTATACATCACGATCTTTTATCAATTTAAAGTAATGTTTCCCAAGTTTCATTCAAACCTAAAAGTCTCAGTTTAAACTTTTCTTGTTATCAGCTATATAGATCTTCAAATCTTGCTGAAACTCTATTACACAATGGCATAAAACAAACTTGGACTCTGATTGGTCCGTCTGGGACTGGAGTTGTGATGTTATTCCAGCACAATATCACAGCTCTAGTCCCAGCACAGAAACAACTGCATCAAATGTAAAAATGAAAAATAAAATGAATCACTCCACGACCGCGATTGCTTGATTCTGTGATTCCCGCGCAGTACCCGACCTTATTGTACCAGATTAAAAAAAACCAGACCAAATCAAGCCAACAACCCAGCAGACATCCCCACAAATCCCCAAAGATTCTAACCCATTACAAAAATGTATAAACCTAAAACCTGTTGTTAGTTCATAAGAAAAGCATGTCGTTGTCCATTTCCATTAGTGCTCGCAGCTTGAGCACCCACCCTCAGACTCTCCACCCTTTGCACATTAAACAAATAAAATTAAGCATCACATCCTTTTACCAGCTTCTTCCAATACACAGCCAACAGTGGGAGAAATCCATGTGTACTAAAACTGTTAAAAGCAGTGCCTGCCCCTCACTGTACACCGTCACCCCCCGCTCCATGGTTGGCTCCCTTGCATTCTCGAAATCCCACAATAAACTTTGTTCTGCAGCACAGACACAGAGCGGGGACATACTCTACCAGATTTAAAATATATTTCTTGGTACCAGCCACTTACTCGATCCCATGGCAGGCAGTGGGAGAGTTAAATTAACTTTGTGGACTCTGGAGATAGAACACGCACACACACACACACACACACACACACACACACACACAGACACACACACACACACACACACACACGGTGGAAGCCCTGGGAACTCTATAGGAAGCTGCCAAATGAACACACAGACCCACTCATTTACCAGCAGCACCACCTACTGGCCAAAAAAGAACAATTTTTTTCCTATGTACACATCCACAATGATAAATTAAAAGTAAAAAAAATAAATACTTCTTTAATCTTTTTCTTTATGTAAATGAGCATGATATTAGCAATACGACTTAGTGTGTGTTAGGCTGGGATAACTCACGCCTAGTGTGTTACTACACTCGCCTGTGGCCTCATGTGCCCAACCATCCCAGGCCTGAGGTTATCCTAGCACAACCCACACCCTGCCATGCATTATTGCTTAATTATTAACACATCAGCAGTGACATCTAACATTTTTTCTGTAAGTGCACCCCTACACAGCTGCAGTGGCTTTTAGTAATGAACAGTTTGTCATTTTAAAGTAATGTTTCCCAAGTTGCATTCAAACCTCAAAGTCTAAGCTGGGACTTTTCATGTTATTGACAATATAGAATTTCAAACCTTGCTGTAGATTTCTCTAATATCAGCAGTGGCATCTAATGATGTTTGTGATACTATATAATTGTTGTGAGAAAGAAAACACATGTTTCACACTGGGGATCAAACTCAGGCTCTCTACCCATTACTTTTTTGGTAGCCTGCAGCTCTACCATGGTGGTAAGGTTCCTTGACTGGAAATGCATGCTGTGGCAAAGGACATCCAGCAATGAGCACAGACCCCCTACACACCTGCGGCACACTTAGTGGTACACAGTCTGCCAATTTGAAGTAATGCGTCCCAAGTTGCATTCAAACCTCAGAGTCTCAGCTGGAAGTTTTCAAGTTACCAGCAATATAGAACTATAAACCTTGCTGAAGCCTCTATCACTAACATCAGCAATGACATCTAGCAATTTATCTTATACTACACAAATTATAATGAGAAACAAAATGTCCAGACTGGTTTTCAAACCCAGTACCCATACTCGCTATTACTTGGTATCCCAGCTCTACTGCTGTTTTAAAGTTCCTTGACAGGAGATGCCGGCTATAGTAAAGGGCATCCAGTAGTGATTGTTGACCCCCCTTTCACATCTGCAGTGGATTTAGTAATGAACAGTGTTAATTTGAAGTAATGTTTCCAAAGTTGTATTTAAACTTCAAAGTCTTAGTGGGAACTTTTCAATTTATCAGCAATATAGAATGTCAAACCTTGCTAAAACTCTATCACTAACATCGGCAGTAACATCTAATAATTTCTGCCATACTACATAGATTGTAATGAGAAAGAAAAAAAAATGTTCTGCAGTTGAGACTGAACTGAGGTTGTATAGGTCTGTAACTGTATGCAAGATCTAAAAACCCTATCACAGACATAATCAGTGACGTCATGCAGCCAAATCACTAACATTGAATGCACCTGGAACCTGACTAAATGCAAAGTAGAGTATGAATGGCCACAACAGGTGCATATAGCTACACTGCTGGCACCTTAATAAGTGCAAGTGACCATCTATGAATGATGTTCCAGTCTGGAGCTCCAGTTCAATTGATCTAGTATAGTAGTAAGCATGTAGGCAGAATGAGATGTGTATCAGCTTGTAAAGCAACCTAGCTTTTAAAGGTAAGGCAAACATATAACAAATAAAACATACTGGCAATATATACCACACAAGTACAGCTAATTGTTGCTATTAGAAAACAACAATATAACTTGTTTTGTCCTTTTAGTGTTGAAAGTCTGTTTATGTTTCATTATTGTAAACTGCCAATGTCTGTACAAGAAAAGGCATTCATTGTCAAATTCAACCAAAATTAATGGGACATAGTTTTTGAACCCAGAAGAAAAAAGTTGAATGGCAGTTACATTAACTTGAAATGACTTCTAAATACATGACTAACTGAAAACACTTAGCAGTTAGTGCTTATCCTATAATATAAGAAGATGATGCGGTCCTTCTTGTTCACGTTATCTTCCTGTAGTGATTGTCACAATAATATTTTGGTCCACTAGGGGAATTTCAAGTTGGAGTGTATAGCTGATGCTGAGATGTGTGTTTTAACATCTAGAAACCATTTAGACTTATTGGTACTGTATCTCTCTAAAGATTAATGCCTGATCCATATAATGCACTCTCCTCTTAACAGGGCAAAATATTGCAGTAATAGCTCCAGTTTTAGAAAAAAGCTGACTTACAGAGTATGTGTTCACTTTGATATACATAGACATTTGCTATTTTATTTATTGTGTTTGCAATTACTCCTTAGTTTCATAATAAAATATTTGTCAGCTGGCAAAGTGACGCTGAGGGTTGAGGCGCTGGATGCCACATCTCGTGCCATGCCAGTGACCTATGTTCAGGTTGTATGTTCTGTTGGTCAGCAGGGGAGGAGAAGGATCAAGCATCCTAGAGACAGCTCTCCTTCTCTGGAAGGGGGTGACCAGATGTTGGTGCATGCCTGGCCCTAGTGGTGGCTGAGGCTGGCACACTGATGCTGCAACAATGGTGCAAGGGGGTGCAGATGCCTGACAGGGTGCATGCATGGGAGCATGCGCAGTGCCATCACTGGTGTCCCTGCATGCTTCACCTCTGGGGACCAAGTACAAGAACACAGGAAAAGGGGCTTCTGTTTAGGCAGCATGAACTTCCATCCTCCGTGGCACTGACCACAAAAAGCACTTCCCCGGAAGTCTGGATCCATTAGAGGTGAGTTGAGTTGGTAGCTCCTCACCACTCTGCCATAGAGGGGAACCCATGGGGGATAAAGGGGGAAGTTGGCCTGATGTTGAGGTATGGACTGGGAGGACGGTTGGGATATACAGCAGACCAGGGGCCAGGAGGAAAAAAAATATTTGTGTGTACAGTGAAAGAAGTGTGTTTTTTCCTTTCCTTTTTAAATGGCTAGTAAAAAGAGTTTAATAGCATTCTTGTACTGTGATGTCCAAAAATCCCAGCTACTTGGGGACTCAGTGTAGTACAATATGAAACAGAAAAATTTAGTTATACATTTTTCTGAAGAAAGTGATACTTCTTTCAGCAATAAATTGTGCATTTCATATGTTTGTAATATTGGGGTCTATCTGCATGAGTTATATATTGTTTGTAGTAATTATTGATTCTAATTTCATCTTCCACATACAGTCTGAATAGAAGGAACTATCACCTGCTATATCCTACCCTAAACTCACAAATTATGCAAAAATCATGTATTTCTATTACATATACTATATTAATGAAAAACAGCTTTATTTGTCTCTAAAAATCTGCAAACTAATTTTGAGTTACCCTTAAAAATATAATGGCAGCTGTGCCAGTAAAGGTTTTTGGCTTCCTAATACAAAGATCCCCTTGCACCCTTTTTACTAGTGGTTGGTATAATAAAAAGTGAAAAAGGAATGTAAGGAAACAAGCAAAAACAAAACAAAAGTTTACCAAGGTAGCTAAAGGCCACACATCTCTATTCTTTAAGATATATATCCTTACTAGAAACATGATTTTTAGGCTTTGCAAACCTCCCTATCTGTAGATATGATTTTTTTTTCCAAAATTAAATCTTAATCTATCTGATAAGGGGGAGCACATCACCTTTGTCTATAGTAGGACTGAAAATGGTGATCACTGTTGTAGTGCACTGATGTTCTCATTTCCAGCTTGGCTCACTGCAAGCATATTCTGCTGCCCCAATGATGTGATAGCAAATGCAGTATGGTGATGGGCGGTCCCCAAATCTGCTAAATTTGCCAATAGCTTCACCATAAACTCTCCATAATGTTTTACCATAAACAATCTCAATTTGCTAGCCAGTATTAAATCTGGATTCCACAGAATTCACAAGTTCTTGCTCCTGATCTGGTTCTGCTTTGTTTTGTTTTTGTAATAGCACTCTTCACAAATCACTGCTGCAAAGATTACCTCAAGGAGGACACTTTATGTAAGGAAAAGAAATGGCAGAATGTGTAATTATGGGCTAATAAATGCACAGCCTCAGGGATGTTATTAGGCCAAGGTACAAGTAAGTACATAAAACAACACATGAGAAGTGTGATTTGAAAGCAATAAGACATGACAGTGTGGGTTATCTCCAGGTAAGAGCATACCAGGTCTGTTGTGGGCATGAGGCACTTGCGGGCTATCACGCACCTGTTCGGTTCTTCTCAGGAGATAACCCGCACCTCAGAGTGTCTTATTGTTTTATAAATGGGCACCCCAGTAAAAAGGTTAATTTAAAAAAAAATTTGCAAAGTGTAGCTTAGAAATTAAAAAAAAAAGCCAATATTAGTACAGAAAAAGAAAAAGTAGTCCCTGTATAGAGGTTTTAATTTATCATTTTGTACAGGGTGGTGTTGCCTGTGGCATAGTGAGAAGCAGAATCCATTGTTTTGGGGGTAAATATTTCTTCTTTTGCCTACCTAGATTTGGAGACAGCATGAGTGACTGTCTTTTATATTGGTCGGAGAGTTTTATTTGATGCAGTGTTTCTTGCCTGTCACGCCCCTGCCACTGCCTCCTCGTCACAGACACATTTAAAATGTATTTGCAAGCACAGATTTAAAAAGTATTTGTCTGTTTTTGTGTTTTCTATCTTTTGTTTGTGTATGTAATTTAGTTGGAAGCCTGACAGAGAGTTGCTAAGACAACGTAAGGTCACACTCGGGGAGTTGTATTTTATGCAGTGTTTCTTGACGTTTCTTGCCGACCCGACCCATCCCCCATCCCCTCAGCACAGACAAAAACACATTTAAAAAGTATCTGTCAGCACAGATAGACAGATACATTTAGAAAATATTTGCTTTGTCTATCTCGACGGAGTGTTGCTAAGGCAACGTAAGGTCACACTCATTCTGCTTTTTGTAAGGGTGACGCTCAATGTAGCGACTCGCTTCCTTCCTGTGAATCTATTGTCAGCTACCAGAGGAAAAGGTGACAAAAATACAATATTGTGGCATTTGGGCATTTTCCAGATGGATGTAACTGCAAGATGGGATTGTTTAAGGAAATAAAATGGCAGGAGGACAGTGTAAAATCGGGGAGTGGTTTGCAGGTTAAGAGGGTAGTGTGCAGAGTAGCTGCATGTTTTGTTAGCATGGCACAGAGCTGCAGGTTGTTTTCACTGAGAGGATGGTGTTGGGGACAGTGATACTTTTGTGTGGTATGACTCAGGTTGCAGAATTGGTGCCGGTTGGCACAATACATGCTGATAAGGACACGTCTGAAACTAGGTTTTAGTCAATTGGCATTGTGGATTTTTTAAGCCCATTTTATAATGGCTGAAGTTAAATGGGTAGGAATAGTACTGTATCTTACTTGGTCAAGAGCGTTTAAGACCCATAATCTTAAAGACAGAGAAAGATGGAAGAGGGATGCCTGGATATCGTAGAGTCACAGAAACATGGTACACAGAAGAACCATGACTGGGATGTTAACATACCAGGGTACATAACCTACAGGACAGACAGGCAGGGGAAGAGGGGAGGAGTAGCTCTCTATGTAAAGGAAGGGATAAAAGCAACTGAACAAAAGAGTAAACAGGGAGGAGAGGAGGCACTGTGGGTCACCTTGGAGACTGGAAAGGGCACCACAATCCGCACAGGGGTTGTGTACAGACCCCCATGTCAGGGGAGGGAATGGACAAGGATATGATAGAAGGCATTCTTAGAATGGCAGAGAAAGGGGAGATACTGTTGATGGGAGACCAGAATATGCCAGATGTTAACTGGAGCACATTTGCTGCAGCCACATCCAAGAGCAGGGCCATTCTTGATGCCCTACAGGTGGCAGGCCTCAGACAGCTAGTTTTGGAACCCACTCGGTGAGGAAGCAATCTTAGACCTCATACTCTCAAACAGGGGCAGTGAGATGATCTCAGATCTAGAAGTGGGTTGCCATCTGGGGACAAGTGACCATCAAATAGTGTGGTTCACATTAAACTCAGCTACAGAGTCAAGCCATACAAAAGAGGGTACTGGACTTGGAGGGCTGACTTTGGCAAGATGGGAGAGTGCCTCAGAAAGCACTAGCAAACAGGCTAGAAGGAGTGTGGAGCAACAATGGGGAATCATCAAACTACCATCACAGAGGCAACAAGCCTTTGTGTGAAGCAAATAAACAAATCAAAATGAAAGAAAAAGTCGCTATGGTTCTCAAAAGAGGTGGCTGTGAAAGTCAGGAAGAAAAAGATATCATTCCGGAAGTATAAGGAAACACAGAAGGAGCAGGACAGAGAACTATACCAGTTAAGGCAGAAGGAAGCAGGGAGGGAAGTCAGAATAGCGAAGGCCCAAACTGAGGAAAAGATAGCCAACTCAGTTAAGAAGGGGGATAAAACCTTTATAGGTACATCAGCAGCAGAGAAAGACAAAGGGAGGGATAGTGAGGCTTGAATAGAATGAACGGTGGGTGGGCAGAGGGGACAGTGAAAAGCAGGGATGCTGAACGAATATTTCTGCTCAGTAGTCAAAAAGAGATGGGGAAGTGCCTAATCCAATTAACAGAAGCACTCTTGATGGGGGGTCGATCCCAGTCCTTTCACAGAAGAAAGGGTTCTGCAGAACTCCTTAAACTGAAGGTGGAGAAAGCAATGGGTCCTGATGGAATTTTCCCAGAATTCTAAAAGAATTAAGGGAGGAACTAGTGAAACCACTGGCTACTCTTTTTAATAAATCATGGGAGGATGGTGTGGTACCGAGGACTGGAGGAGGCAGATATGATTCCCTTCACAAAGTGAGACCAAGACAGAGGAAGAAACTACAGACCTGTCAGTCTGACCTCTGTGGTAGGGAAAGTGATGGAGTCACTTCTGAAGGAAGAATAGTTGAGTACCTAGAGGCCAGTAGAGTACAGGACCCAAGGCAGCATGGGTTCACAGCGGGAAGGTCATGTCAGACAGAATCTAATGATTTCTTTGACTGGGTGACCAAAGTAGTAGACCAGGGAGGGGCTGTGGACATAGCCTACCTAGACTTTAGCAAGGCATTTGACACAGTCCCACACAAAAGATTAATAGTCAAATTAACCAGCCTGGGAGTGGATCCCATGGTGGTAGCCTAGGTAAAACATTGGCTGCACAACAGGACACAGAAGGTAATTGTAAATGGAGTCCACTCTGAAGAAAGAGTGGTTACTAGTGGGGTACCGCAGGGTTCAGTATTGGGTCCAGTCCTTTTTAATGTCTTCATCAGTGACATTGCAGAGGGACTGGAAGGAAAAGTATGCCTTTTTGCAGATGACACAAAGATCTGCAACAGGGTTGATACACAAGGAGGCATGGAAAGGATGAAAAGGGACTTGGCAAGGTTGGAGGAATGGTCAGAAGTATGGCAGCTAGAATTCAATGCAAAGAAGTGCAAAATAATGCACTGGGAAACAAGAACCCAGGGGAAGGATACACAATGGGTGGGGAGGTAGTAACAACAACAAAAAAGGAAAGGGACCTGGGGGTAATCATATCAGATGACCTTAAGGTTAGCAAGCAATGTGAGAAGGCAGTCGGGAGGGCTGGGGTATACTGGGATGTATAGGGAGAGGCATCAGCAGCAGAAAGCAGGAAGTTGTTATCCCTCTGTACAGACAGTTGGTGAGACCCCATCTGGAGTACTGTGTCCAGTTCTGGAGACCCCATCTCTGCAAGGACATAGACAGGATAGAGGTAGTCCAGAGAAGGGCAATTAAAATGGTGCAGGGTCTGCAAGAGAAGCCGATGAGGAGAGACTAAAGGAGCTTAATATGTATATCCTTGAGGAAAGAAGGGAGGGGGACATGATAGAAACTTTAAGTACCTCAGTGGAATCAACAAAGTCCAAGAGGGTAGCATCTTTCAGAAAAAGGCGTGCAGAACAAGGGACACAATTTAAAGATAGAAGGAGGGCGGTTCAGGGGCAATGTGAGAAGTATTATTTCACAGAGAGGTAGTGAATGCATGGAACAGCCTTCCTGAGGAGGTTGTGGGGTCTAAAACTGTGGGCGAATTCAAGAATGCATGAGACAGACATAAGGCAATTCTTGTGGGGGGTAGGAAGAAATAGGCTGTTGGTTAGCTAGGATCTGTGGCCTATCCTGTAGGTAGGGAAATGGGCAGACTACATGGGCCAAGCAGTCCTTATCTGCCATCAAAGTTTATGTTTCTATGTTTCTATGAACCACCAGGTGAGGAATCCTTCCAGCAATGAGGACACAGCACCCCAATATATCCGTGCCTCTCAGAAATAAAAAAAAGAAAACAACTTCTGGTTGTCACATTTTTAAGGTTAACTCCTAAACTCTCATTTTTCTGCTCTGCTTTTCTTGTGACTGCTTGTATTAGGTCTTTAAGCTGCTGATCTGAGTGCTGATTTTGTACAGGACTCTAGCAAGCTATTGTTCACCCTCACACTGCTCCCATCTGCCCTGATTAAATCAACTGCCAGGCTGGTCAACCAACCCCCCATTCCCTCACTCTGTCACTCGGCTATTCACTCAATCTACTGAGTGTAATTAAACAGAAAAGCTAATGTTTTAGTGCCAGTTATGTGGCTGGCTGTTCAGCGGTCTGTTTCTCACTTGCTATGTAGAAACCAGCTGCACAACACACTCGCTCACTGTTCTGCTTGCTGACTGCACAGCACACTCTCTCAACTCACTGGGTTTATGACTAGCCACATACAGTGCGGTCCACTTATATATCTCAGTTTAAGAGCTGCTCTTGTTATCATGGTAAGGTAGGAGTGCGAGTAGACATATGGAGCCTGGCAGTAAAGCATTTAATGTGACACATCATTTTTGTTTACTGTGCAAGAAACCTGAGTGTTCTGTGTTTGGAGAAGAGCTGCATTTGAAATCATGGTGGTGTAGGAGCAGGAGCAGACACATGGAGCCTGGCAACATTGTGATCCACAGCATCTTAAGTGAGGCAAATCTTCTTTTGTTTTTTGCGGTAATGGTGTTTCAGGATTGTGGCAGGTTTTGGCAGCTGCGTGGTTTTCAGAAAAAAACAATAGCCAAGCCATGGTGTAACCCCTCTATGTGTCCACATTTGTAGCATGGATATACATAGGGTATCTACGGGTTCGGGGAAGGATGAGGTTACTTGGCACAAGAGACCTAGGTTTGACTACTCTGCACAGGGGCACCCAAGTAAATCCAACTACAGGAAGCAATAACCGTAATGTCCAAAACCAGAATTGGGATTTTTCAGTGTGGCTTTATTTATTAACTCACTGAACATAAACAAAGCTCTGTATGGTCCCCCACAGGGCTACGTAACTGTAATGCAGATTAGAGGTTAAACACAGCGGTCCATTTGAGGAATGAACACTACAACAGTTGTCTGTCTTTGGACCCACCAGGCACTCAGCCCGGACTTTGCATGTGCATTGGATACACAGCCCGACTGGCCTGGCTCCTCGCCGCCACTCGACTGATGGTCCACTTGGCAATGAACCCAAACTCTACTTGGAAAGACATCCCATCAAACAAGGGCTCCCCAAACTGTGGCTCCCACACCACTTGAAGTCTGCAACTCCTAGAGATTTTGTTTCGTACTTCCAATTGACTCCCATCAAACAGGAAGACTCCCATCAAACAAGGAGTAATGTTCCCATCCCTGCTCCCCACACCACTTAGAGTCTGCGAATTCTAGAGAGATTTTCTGTCATACCCACGCCTGGGTACCCACCCCATCACCGGGCCAAGCACATGAGGCAAGTAGCAAAAACACAGAAGAAATCCAGAGGTGGACCTGGTTACTAAAGATGGGATCTATCCACCTCCAGCTCCCACAGCCCATGCCCAGCCATTTCTCTGGACACACAGAACTTCAGACTTTAAAACTGTAGATTGATGGTGGATGACTGAAGCACCCTCTACAATGAACTTTAACACTTTAAACAGATGACTGCTCTATTTGTTTGTCCTAGTTGACATAGTTCTCCCAAATAGCAGTCCCCAATACTTGAAATCAACTGAAGAAAAGAAGTTGTTTGCCCTACCAATGAGGCCAAACACTCACCCATTCGTTGCAGGTGCCCCACAGGCGAAGAAATGTAACCTTTGCTGTTATACATGAACAGACTGAACTTAAATTAAAACAGGCAGCTTTCTTCCAAGGTGGGAGAAGGGTTGCCCCTGGAACCCTGAAGGACTTTTCCTCACCCCAGAGGGAGGGGTAAACAGACACTACTGGTGTCCTTCTTGTTTGTAAGGACAAACTGAAGACTGACTTTGGATTCCCAAGATTCTAACTTACTCTGAGCTGAAGATTCCATGTGGCTCATGCAGCTGTGATAATTCTATAATGATGTCATCCCTCTAGTCTCAGCTGTGACTGAGGACAGAGTGAGACAGTGTGAAACCCATTTAACTGGAGTTTCTAAGCTGCCTTCCCTGCCTACCACTAGGTCTTACTGGGATTCTAAACCCCGGGTAACAAAGGGGTTACAATGGCAAAATAGTCATTTACAACTATGCCCACCTAGTGGCACACATGCAACATGACAACACACACAATAGCATAAAACAGGCACTATTTTTCTTTTCAGATGAAAAATGTTATCTTTTCTTTTTCCCTATTTTTGAAAAAAAAATTAACTAAATGTTTTGGCATGGTGGCCAATTTTAGAAATATAATAAGACACTTCAGAGGTGTTGGTTGTCTGTAGTTAATGCCCTTCCAGGAGCTAAAGCATTCATCACAAGCACCTCATATGGCATTGGTATGCATTAAGCACAGACAATCAACACCCTGTGATGTGTCTTACTTTTACTAATTATACATCCCTGAAGTGTTTTTTCTGATTGTACAGTACAATGGCTTTTAAAGCTCAAATGGCAAAATGTGACCTTTGACCTGTGTAACTTTAGTGAATAATACCTTTGTAATTTGCATCTTTACACCTGTATTTTGTTAACTGCATTATATGCCAAAGTTTGTACATTTTATTTAGTAATTTATTACTTATTAAAGCTGTGAAGAATGCAGAATTCCACTGAAGAAATACTTTTCAGAATGTCTCTATCATTTCTTCAGAATTCCAAGAGTATTTGTTTGTAGACCTTGGAACAACTTTCCTTGGATAACGTAAACTGTGAAATAATATTCCATAGACTGTGGAAAGAACTGCAGTTAAAGTACACCAAGGATGTACTAATCAGCAAAAATCATTCTGATCAGAATGTGAAAAGTCTGCACAGCCCTATTATGGTGTATAAGAGGGGAAACCATCTTAGGGAAGAATTTGTTCATTCAGTGCAACCGGTTCATAGAACAGATACCTGCTGGCTGAAACCACCAATGGAGTCCAAACCTTGCAAGAGATGAAAGTACTATAAAGTGGTAAAGGAATGCACCACCTTCTTAAACCCAGATAGGTGTAAGAGTATGGGCCTAAGGGATCTGATTACCTGTGATACTACATATGTGGTATATGTGGCTGAGCGGACTTGTGGAGTGTTTGATGTGAGCAGGACGAAAACAAAATTTATGGAGTGCATTGGGGACCCTATGCCAGTCATTGCCATTGACAATTGACTATAGGTTCTTGCTGTCCACATAAGCTCCACAGGTGCTCTGAAAACCATCAAATTAGATTCACCGGAATTGAACATGTAGGTTGGTCTAAGAGGCTGATGACAGGGCTCTTTGGTTAGCCCAAAGGGAACATGTTCAGATTTTAAATGGGTGCCAACTAATGGCCTTGACTGAATGAGCACTTTGAATTAGTCCCCTCCTGGTATGGAGTGCCACATACTGTTCAGTGCCCTGCATTTTGTCATAAACTTGATTGTGAGTTTTAGTTTGGAACACACACACACCATTGTCATTTTCCTCTATTTCCATTCTCCTTCCCCTGTTTCTATAACCTTTTGTGTATTTATATATAATTATTTTCTTCATTTTCCCCTCCTTAGTATTCCTTTTGGTTATCCTTATATGTCCTCCAGATTAGGAATAAACTAGCATTAACTGAAATTAGTAGCCAACTGTACTTCAAGTTTAATCTGTTTTTCTTTTCTCCTGTACTTTTAAGATGAAATTCAGTGGAAAGTCTGAATGTTGTTTCATTCCAGGGAGGAAGCTGCATATACACACACACACTGGCCATGGAGTTTTGAAGACCCTATGTGAGAACTTAGGCCTCTGTTTTCCCATTTGTAAGGGGCTTGTGTGTATTATGTACCTTTGGACAGCACTTGCTCTTTAAAGTGGAAATTTCAAAACCCTTTGGTAGTATTTTTTTTTTTCATTTCCGATATGTGTAGAATATACACCTCAAAGGATATATAATATATGGGCCACTGCTATGTGATGTATGAACTAGGCCGCATAGACATGGTCCATTTTAAAAACTGTCTATTTTCTATGTCTGCACATTTGTGTGGATCTCCTTTTCTGGTGATATATTAAAGCCATAAGACAGGCAGGGGTTTGCCCACCCTTGAGAAAGCTTGACAGAGTAAAACATTGGGAGTGTTTGCATATCATCTTCTTTTATTGATTCCACATTAAGAGTGTCCTGAAAACAGTTTGTCACTTCAGCAACCAAGTCAGGACATTCAGTCTGTGGTGGCGAATGCCATGCATTTTTTGTTTACTTGCCTGTGCCAGTTTATGCATGAGTACTTATTTCCTGAGTTGCACTCCCTGTGTTCTGCCTAAACATGTACACACTTGAGAGAAAGAGAAGCTGTGGGGACATGACTACATTTGTTCTGCCTAGATATGTACAAACTTGAGAGAAAGAAAGCTGGGGCTCATGACCACAATATATAAGGCAATAAAAAAGAAGAAATTATGGACATTCTATTCTTAAAGCAAGCATTTGTCAAATCAGATTGTTTGCTTGCATACTGTATTACTGAGTCCTGCTTGTATACAGGTTTAATATATATTTACCAAGATAGACCAGGTGAGATGCAGGATATCATTTGCAATGGGGTCAGAATTTTACATATTTTTATATTGAGTTTACCCAGGATAGTAGAGGTGAGATGTGATACCTCATTTTAGTGTGGACCGCTTTTGTAATCTATTTTCCAGACAGATCATCTTAGATGCAACATCTCCTTCGATTGGGATTCTATGGTAGGTTCTGTTTTAACAGTGTTGCACTATATTTACACAGGATAAACCAGTTGAGATGCAGTATCTCCTTGTTATAGAGCGTTCGTGAAATTAAATTTTTCTGGTGTAATTCCTGCAAAACAGCAATTTCACTGCTCGAAATATTTTGCATAATTCGGCCATTCCGAGAAATATTTTGTGGGGTGCGAAGTTGCAAAATTTTGCCGGCAAAATGTGAAATTTTGCCTGCAAGTGGTGAATTTCACAGTTTCGTGGGTGAAATTTCATGCTCTGTGGAAGAAATTTGTACTACGCGGGTGAAATTCTGCATTTCGCTTCTGTGAAAAATTTCACTAAACTGCAGAATTACGCAAAATATTTCACATAATGAAATTCAGCAGTTTCACATATCTCTACTTATTGTCAATGGGTCCTGCTTTCACACATGTTGTAATGTATTTTCAGAGGGGTCCAACTTTTACAATGTATTTTTCCCAGGATAATGCAGCATAGGTGCACATTTCAGTGGGGATCTGCTGTACTTGATACTACTTGATACTACTTTACACATTTTTTCTATCTATTTACCCAGAATAGATCAGGTGAGATGCAAAGTCCCTTTTTCTGTGGTGTCCTGCTTTTACACATTTTAGATGGTATTTACCATGATAGGCCAGCTGAGAGGCAATATCTAATTTTCAGTGTGCTCCCACATTTAACCTAACATTTCAACAAAGTCTTTTTATGACCTGAAATTCTAATCAAAATGGATGGACTTTTAAACCCTATCCAAAGTTGATTTTGCAGTGTGACTGCAAAAGCATGTTTGGAGGAGATTTGAAGTGACACCTGTCATTTCATCAAGTGGGGTAACAAAAGGGCTATGTGCAGAGTTGGGGTCAAAATCTGCAAAAATCACAAAGTTTGAGTAAAAGTTAAACACTGTAATACATCCTCATATCGTTGTTTTTTGATATTTTGACCCCACATTTTCGACACTGTCTTGTTATGATCCCACATTATGATCATGACAGATGGGATTTTTAAAATCCTCTTTGAAAGGTGACTTCACAGAGCAAATGCAAAAAACATTTTGGAGATTTGGAAAATGACTCCTGTCATGTTCATGAGGAAGGGCAGCAAGATGGCTATGTTGAAAATTGGTTGCCAAAATCTGCACACAAATCAGTGTTGCAAGTAAACACTGGAAACATTTTATGTTTTTTCATAACTTCTTTGTTTCATGATATTTTGACCCCAGATTTTTAATATAGTCTTTTTATGACCCCTCCTTCTGAACATGACAGGTGTAATTTATATAATAATGGTTGCATCGTCATTTTGCACCACAAGTGCAGAAACTAAGAAACATAGAATTCACTGGCAGATAAGGCCTTCTTGGCCCATCCAGTCTGCCCATTTCTCCCCCTCCTACACTATTACCACAGACCGTGCCTCATCTAAAGATCTCCCCCCCCCCTTTCTTTCCATTATGATTCCCATTTGCTTATCCCATGCATTCTTGAATCTCACCACTGTTTTTGCCACACCACCTCTGCTGGAAGGCTGCTCCTATAATCCAGCACTCAGTTCTGTGAGTATTTTCTCTCATCTCTCCTGAATCTACCCCCCCACCCCAGTTTCATAGCATGTCCCCTTGTTCTTGAGCACCTTTTCTTTTGAAAAATACTCCCTTCCAGTATCTTCTTTACCCCAGTAAGGTATTTAAAGGTCTCTAATATATCCCCCACTCCCTTCTCTGTTCCAGGGTATATACATTCAGATCCTTTGGTCTCTCCTCATAGGGCTTTTAATGCAGACCATGCACCATTTTATTTGCCATCCTCTGAATTACCTCCAATTTGTCTATGTCTTTACATTGATGTGGTTTCCAGAACTGGACACAGTACTTTGGGTGGGGTCTTACCAGTGTTCTATACAGAGGCAACACCACGTATCTCTTACTCCTAGTCATACCCCTCCCTATGCAACCCTGCATTGAACTTGCCCTCTGTACTGCTTTGTCACACTGCCTGGCCATATTTAAGATATCCAGTATCATTACCCCCAGGTCTCTTTCCTGCTTCATGGTCGACAATACCACGCCACACATTTTGTACTCTGCCCCTGGGTTTCTCTGTCCTAAGAGCAATATTTTACACTTTTTCACATTGAAACCCAGCTGCCATACCATTGACAATTTCTCTAGTTTTCTCGTGTCTCTTCTCATTCTTTCTACACCCCCTGGAGTGTCCACCATATTGCAGAATTTGGTGTCATCCACAAAGAGGCAGACTTTCCCTTCCAGCTCCTCTACAATGTCACGTATAAAGACATTGAAGAGGACTGGTCTCAACACTGGTCTCTGAGGCACCCCAGTGGTCACCCTTCTTTCCTCAACAGTGAACTCTGTTTACCACCACCCTCTGCTACCTATCCCCTAATCAATTTCTTATCCAGTTTACCACCTTTGGACCACTCCTAAGCTACCCAGCTTGCTTACTAGTCTCCTATGTGGAACACTGTTAAATGCCTTACTGAAACCTAGGCAGGCCTTGTCCACTGCTCCATCCTGATCTAGTTCATTGGTCACCCAATCAAGGAACTCTATCAGATTCATTTGGCATGCCCGCCCTTCCCCCAAAAAAACATGCTGCTTTGTGTCTTGTAACCCACTGGATTCAAGATATTCACAATCCTTACCTTCACCGGTGATTCTGTTAACGTTTGGACTGTCAGGCTGACTGGCCTATAATTGCCAGCTTCCTCCCTGCTACTACTTTTGTGTAGTAGGACTATATCCATGTTCTTACAGTTCTCCGGAACCACTCCTGTTTCCAGTGAACTGTTCAATAGAACTGTTAGAGGTGCAACCAGTACTTCTCAAAGCTTCCTCTGTGCCTTGGGTGCACCCCATCTGGCCCCATTGCTTTATTCACCTTCAGATTAGCAAATCCCTTCAGGAATCTCACCTCCAAAAAAGGACTAGTGTCCACCTCCCTCCTCCCTCCCTCCAAAGCTTTGTTACTTTTTTGTGGCCCCTCTCCTCCTTCTACGCACACTGAACAAAATTATTTGTTCAGCATGTCTGCCTTTTCTTGGTCCCCCTCTGCACAGTCTTCTGTTCCCTTTTTAACCTTATAATCCCAACCCTGGTCCTCCTGTTTTTACTTACATATCTAAAAAATGTTTTTCCCCCTTTCTGTACCTCATGGACTATTCTCTCTTCAGTTTGTGCCTTTGCATGCCTTATTGCTTTCCTTGTTTCCCTCGGTTTTCCCTGGTACATCGCTGTGCACTCCTCCCTCTGCATCTCCTTAATACCTTCTGATTGCTTCCCTCTTAGCCTTTAGCTTTTCTGCTACCTCTTTCATGAATCATAGCAGTCTTTCTTTCTTCTTCCTTTTCCTCACTTGTTTGATGCAGAGGTTTGTTGACTTTACTATACTCCCTTTTATCTTCACCCACTGTTCCTCCACACAACCCATGTCACCTCCCTTCACTAGCTCATCCTTGATGCATTTACCTATCTTTTCAAAATGTGCCCTCCTGAAGTCGAGGACCCTTACCTTTGTGTGGTCTGATTTCATAGTCATACTTATATTGAACCACATGGTACAGTGATCACTGGTCCCTGAGTGGTCTCCCTCTTTGATGTCTGCAACACAGTCCCTGATAGTGAGTACCAGGTCCAGTATTGCCCCATCACAAGTGGGTTCACTGACTAGTTGACTGAGGAATGCCCCCTACATAAAGTTCAGGATGTCCCTGCTTGTAGCTGAAGTCACTGTTGGGAGGCTCCAGTCTACATTTGGCAGGTAGAAGCCCCCCACCAGCAGCACCTCTCGCTTTTCTGCCATCTTGCCAATGGCTTCCACCAGTATCTTATCTAATTCTTCCCCCTGTGCTGGAGGTTTCTAGATCATTCCAGTGTGAATTGTGTCTCCATTCCCCATCTCCAGGGTGACCCACATTACCTCTGCCTCTCCCTGTATTCCTTGTATTTCTGTCATTTTTATATTGCCTTACATGAATCACCACAGTCCCTCCTTTCCTTCCCTTCCCACCAGGTCCTTCCTGAACAGAGTATAGCCTGGTATAGCCATGTCCTGCTCATGCGTTTTGGTGCACCATGACTGAGTAATGTCCACAGTATCCAGGCTGGCCTCTGCCATGCTAGCTTCTACATCCAAACTCTTATTTCTTAGACTTCTAGCATTTGCACACATGGACTTACAGATTTTGTTTCCAGTCTGCTTGTTACCCTCCTTTTTTCCTTTTTGACCTCCCTCTTTCCCATCTCTCTTTTTAATGCTTTCATTCCTTCCCCATTATCTCTACCACCCTATTTCCTTTATTAATTTGCACCCTAGGGGATTCCTCTCCCCTTGGGTTCTCCTTGCTCTCTACTTCAACCTGTGGGGGGCAGTTTCTGATGCTTTGATTCCGTCCACCACCCCTCCTTGACTAGTTTAAATGCTCATCAAAGGAACATTTAAACTGTCTACTGAGGACTGCAGTTTCCCTCCCTGATGGATGCAGGCCATCACCCCTGTATGGGCCCTAATCCTCCCCCTTGGGTCATCAATCCCCAATGTAGTCAACCCCTTCCTCTCTGCACCATTCCTTCAGCCGTGAGTTGAAACTCCTCATGCTGAGATCTCTCTCCTGTCCCCTGTCATAGACAGGCAATACCTCATCAAAAGCCACTGAGTGAGCTACAGTACATATGATTACTGCCCCCTCTCCAACTCCCTGAACTTTCCCTGCACTATCCCAGCCCCATCCCTAACCAGGCCATTAGTCCCCAGATAGACAATGACATGCAGGTCTCCCTTCCGTCCTGCTGCCCCAGTGATCCTGAGGATCTGCTTTCCATCCCTCCAGACTGTGGTGCCGGGTAGACACCTAATCTGCCTCTTCCCCCCTTTTATATTCTTAAATCTATTCCCTTCACAATTGAATTCCTCACCAAAAGGTGGTTTCTCCTCCTCTGGGGTCTTCTACCACCCTCCTTTGGGTCTCTGGTATGGAAGGCCCTCAAATCCTCCTTGGTCACTACCATAGATACCTCCTCTTGGCAGGCCTACCCTGCCAGGATTTGAAAAATGACACATGTCACATTCATGAGGTGGTGTGAAGAAATGTCTGTGTTGAAAATGTGGGGTCAAAATATTGAAGATTACCAAAGTTGTGAGAGAGAGGATGGAAAATTATCAAAGTACTTTCATCACTCGTTGTTACTATTTTGACCCCACATTTTCAATATAGTTTTCTTATGACTTCAACTCATGAACCCAGTAGGAGAAAACATTCAAATCTTAGAGCCACTGGCAGTGACTGTCTGAATCAATGGAGACATCCGATGCGGGGGGGGC
Organism: Neoceratodus forsteri; assembly: GCA_016271365.2. Lineage (NCBI taxonomy): Eukaryota > Metazoa > Chordata > Ceratodontiformes > Ceratodontidae > Neoceratodus > Neoceratodus forsteri. The sequence continues at coordinate 621,958,635 of CM028137.1, read as the reverse complement.
GGTAATGGTGGGTGAGTCTGAACAGTTCATTTCAGGTTACAAAATTAACTATACAAAGTCAGAAGTAATTGGTATGTTGGGGTCATGCCCCCCACCTACAGAGATTTGTTCCCCTTTAGATGGGCCACACAGAATACTTTTCATTACCTTGGTATCAAGGTCAGTCCCCAATTGGAGAAATTATATGCTTTGAGCCATTTAATGTTTCTTTATGAAACTGACTTGCAGGCATGGTCCATGCTGCCTCTAACACTTGGCACTATTGTGGCGGTCCTAAAGATGTATGTACTGCCCATCATATATTTCTGATATAGGCCTTACCCAACAAAATTTCCTAAACTTTTTGAGGTTGTCTCAAAAAGCTCTCCAAACAATTTCTCTGATGGGGCACTGTATTAGAATGGGTTTTAGCACCCTATATCTACCCAATGAGAAAGGGGGTTGTGGTCTTCCACATTTTGAATTTCATTATTTGGCTTTTTAGGCAGTGCAGGTGGTAACCATAGCAAAACACAGACTCAACTTGGGTTGGTAAAGTTTAGAGAATGTACTGTCACTATCAATCCCACCCTTTAGTTTCCTGATGGCTAGACTGACCCCTTCGATATTAAAAGGTATCTGTAATCCTTGGACCAGCCATTTTCTCAGTGTGAACTGTAGAATTCACAAACTCACACAGATCCTCAATAAAAGTGGTCCTCTCACATCTATTATAGGAGATCCTAACTTTGCTTCCACATATAGGGCACATGTCTTTAGACAATAGAATAGGCTAGCCCTTGCCTGGTATACCCAGCTGCTGAGCAGATGAACCATAGTCTTTTTTGCCCACTTAAAGGAGACATATGGAATTTTGAATAGTGACTTATTTCGTTACTTACTTACAGAGTCACCACTATCTAATAGGGAGGCAGTATAGCGCAGTGGTTTAAGGCTCTGAGCTGCAAATCTTGTGACATCCAGCAGACCAGACCTGGGTTTGAATACTCTCTCAGACCAGGAAAAGGAGAAAATGTTAAAGGAGGAATGGATGGTTATAGCCTTCCCCCTATAGAGAATATAGATGGAAAGTGTTAATTTGCTGCACCATGTGCAGACCTCTAATACAGCCATGAGGTCCTCACATGCTGCAGCCCCATGTATGCCAAGTTTTTTTGTTGGATGTTTTAAGATTGTATTGTTTCCCAATTGTCATCCAGGTGTGCTACATCGATCATGCAAAGTGATATTGATCAATTGGACACAGAAATGGTATAGTGCAGTCTGTTTGGAAAACTTAAACATTTTGAAACAAACAGCCTAGGTGCACAATTCTCTACCCAAGTTACGGAGCATGTATAAATTCCTGCAAACAGCAGCATTCATTTGTGGTCAGATAATCTGTAAATTGGCATAAAAGAAATTATGTGTGAATTATTGAAATATTTACATCCACATGGAATTATGAGCTGTAAATCAAGCAGCCAACTGGGGTCTCAAAGAAGGGAAATATGGGGTCTTAGAAAAATCCACCAGATTTACTGCAGAACATTCTTTAAAGCTCTCCCCCACAAATCTATGTTCATTTTTAGCTGATAATCCTGAACACTAGTGTGCTAAAACTACACCTTGAAAGCACAAATTCATTCTTAACAAGGAAGGAACATGTGTCGGTGTCTACTGTTCTCAGGTTTTGCCGGTTGCACTGTGAAGCTTTTTGGCACCGTGCATTTCTGCTCAAGGTGGAAGTCCTAATTCCTTCATAGGGATTTGCATATGCTTCTCATAATGCTATGCATTATTGGGGTGTGTTAAATTGTGTTTTTCTTTAAAATTTGGCTGCACAGCTGGTACAGTTCCAAGGTAATCATTGTCTCAGGGAATTTGCTCTGTGCTTTTTACCTTTTGTAGTTCTTTTCTTCTCTACTATGGGCTCCCTGTGACCCTAACAAGTAAGACCCTCCTAAGGCTAGCTGGCTCCCTGACTCTTGCTGAGATACATAGATGACACATTAATGAGTTCTAACAAGGATAAAACATGTGTGCTGTTCTTATCCTTTGTTGGTTGCATTGTGAGGCCTTTTGACATGCTTAAAGCAGCAATACTAGTTAATAAAAATTTTATTTTTACAATAGTTATGTCAGATGAGCCCCACTACTGACAAAACTTGAATCGTTTGCTTTTAGGTGTTTTTTGTTTTCTTTATATTCTTTATTTTTTTGAACAGTTTAGAACAGACCCTTGTCAGTAGCACCATGTTCGATTCTGAGGGATATGGGGTGCTGCCATTCTCGCATTGGTTATTTTGCATTATGAAACTGGAATGCACCAACCATTTCTTTGCCTACTGAGTGTTTATATGACAAGCAGTGCAAACAAAGGGTGAAAAACAGGAAATGGTATGGGATCTGCCATATTTTCTTTGGATCCACACAATGTTATAAGTGTATAAAAAATCAAAGGAACCAATTATCAGAAAGCAGTAGTACACGGCAAAAGTTAAATCTGAAATTTTAAATTATCAGGCAGTGAAAACAATCTCAGAAGTGATGAACACTTCCTGGTTAACTAGTATTGCTGCTTTATGATAGAACCAATCCACATTCCTTCATTGGGATTTGCATATGCTTCCCATGATGCGTTGCACTATTGGGGTAAGTGCAATTGTGTTTTTCATTCAATTTCTTTGTATTATTTAAAACATTAGTATGTGAAAAATCAACACAGTTCTTTGCATATTTGCTCATAAAGTGTGCAATAAGACTAAAAAACACTGGGCCAGATATTCAAAAGGGTTGCACCATGCGCAATAGGATTGCGCATGCGCAAGTCCAAAAATGCGCCATCCTGCCATATTCAGCGGGAAGCAGTTGTGCTACCGAACACATGCTGAGCAACAGCACAATGCAAATGAAGGCATGCGCAACCGAAGGGATGGATCCATGCATAAAGAGCGCAATGCTATATTGAAAGGCTTGCATAATGCACAACAGCGGATCAGCCGGAAGGTGCACCACAGCGGAAATGAGCCAAAATAAAAAGGCTCAAGGAAGAGGCGCAAGAACGCTACAGGGAAGCCACATGAGGCAGGGAGACAGACAAGGCGACAGTGGCAAACAGTGCAGGCCAGGGAGTGCACAGGAGAGAAGAGGGACAAGGGAGGGTGTGTGGGGCCACAGACTGCAGAGGCCAGTAGGTGTACCTGGTGCAGTGGAGGTAGCAGTCAGGACAGCGGGGGTAACAGAGCAACAACAGCCGGGGGGGAACACAAGCCAGGGACATGGACAGTGCCAGCTTCCTCATGGAAGCTGTAATGAGGGGGTTGAGAAGGCATGCTGCAGAGGGATGTGGCCGTGGAAGGGCCCATCGGCGGTACGCCCCAACAGACAGTACAGTGCCTGCATCAGCTTTGAGCTGTACACGGATGTAGAGATTGTGGGCTGGTACCGCCTGAACAGGGCAATACTGAGGCGGTTCTGTGAGCTGTGCAGTGATGTGATGCAGGCACCCTCACGACGGAGTCATGCTCTGTCAGTGGAGACAAAGGTAACAGCCTGCATGTGCCTGCTCACCACGGGTACCTTCCAGAGGCCAACAGGGGACACCACAGGTATAACACAGTTGGCCACGTCATGCAGCCTCACCCAGTTCCTCAGCGCACTGCTGCCACATGCTGCGGAGTACATCCATTTCCCCAGCACCACGGCAGAGCGTACAGCAAACCTGCAGGAGTTCCACAGGGTAGCATGTATGCCTGGTGTGCTAGGGGCGATAGACTGCACCCATGTGGCTATTCGCACACCACCTGGCCCCGATGGGGCAGCATACCGAAACCAGAAGGGTTTCTCGAGTGTCAACTGCCGGAGTGTGTGATGCCAGTGGGTGCATCATCAATGTCTGTGCCACACACCCTGGCAGAGCACATGATGCCTTCATATGGTACCAATCTGCACTGTGCCATTGATTCGAGAGTGGGGACATCCCCACAGGACATCTAGTGGGTGAGTATACATGTAGGAATTGCAAGGTTGGGGCAAGGGTGGGAAAGCCACAGGTGCCATGGTAGTGGCACACAGGGATATGGGCAATATGGACCTGAACATGATACTTATCTCCACTATCTCCACACAGGTGACAGCGGATATCCACTCCGTCCCTGGCTGCTCACACCCTACAGGTGCCCCATGACCCCATCACAGCAATGCTATAATGAGGCACATGCCACCACACGCAACATCATCGAGTGGGTGTTTGGGATGCTTAAGGCACGCTTCTGATGCCTAGACACCTCCGGCGGTGCCCTACAGTACAGCCCCTCAAAGGCCTGTGGGATATTCCTAGCCTGTTGTATCCTGCACAACTTGGCCGAAGACTGTGGGATAGCCATACAGGTCGAGGAGGGGGACAGCGATGGGGCCACCGGTGACGCCGGTGATGATGAGGATGAGCTGCTCCCCCTTGGACGGCGGGACCCCAGACTGATCCGGCAGGCCCGGCTGCACCGGGACACCATCACGGAGGAGCATTTTGCATGACACAGGTAAGTCAAGGGGCCATGTGCAACCAACACTGTCTAGGCGCAACCCACAGGCACACAGGGTAACACACCAGGGGTGCATGATGGCAAGGAGAGTGGTAGGGTCCAGGCGCACAAACACACCATCAGGGAGGGGTGAATAGTCATATGGACACACACACACACACACACACACACACACACCAGGCACAAAGCATACATGGGCAGGTGCACAGCAGAGCAGGAACAGACATGGAAAACACATGGATCAATGGACCACCCCAACCACCTGTACTGTCAAAGTATGTGTGTCAGATGCTGGGCACCCTTGCACCTTGGTGTACAGTACAATGCAGGCATCATCATGCATGTGCACCTGTGGACAGCAGTCGGGTGGGTGTGCAGGTGGTCCGTGTGACGGCGTGTTGGGCAGGGCACCCACCAGTGCACTGCCCACCATGACAAACATTGCACACAGGGCAGCATCAGACAGGGCCCACACTGGGAGACAGGTCACTCAGGTGGCACTGTGCCACGGCCACCTCGGATGTGTGGGCGGCCCTGCCGTGTCCCAGCAGCACTGGCAGGCTGATCATGGGCCACATGGGGTGGCACTGATGGACCACCAGGGGTCCCACTGCGCGATCATGACTTTGTCCGCAGAAGGGTGTGCAGTATGCCGAACATACCTGCACCAGGTGTGCTCGGATGCCCACAGCAGAACCAGCGTGCGACAGTCTGGGTGTCGCACGGCGCCCGGGAAGCAAGGGAAGTGGAGAGCATACTGTGTGGGGTGTACGGTACAGGGGCACCTGACTGTGTGCCCAATACGGCCATGACAGAGACCACTGCCTGGGTCAGCCTGTCAATGGCAGCAGTCACATCCATCTGCAGTCTGACCATCTCTGCAAGGATCAATGCATTGTCCCTGCTGTTTCCACTCCACAGCCATGCACAGTGCCTCCATGCGTTGCAACCCGCATCTGCTGCTCTACTGATGCCCGCAGCAGGCGGGTGTGCTCGTCCAATGGGTCCTGTGCCACATCGGCATTCTGTCCCCCACGGTATGGAAGGGCCTGAACCCCAACACCCCTTGAGGGTGGGTGCTGTTCACCAGGACCAGGTGTGGGCAAGTCAACAGGTGGTGTGCATGTGCCACCGCTGGACCCTGTACCCCCAGATCTGGTGGGTGACTGCTGCTGCTGCCCTTCCAGCTGTTGTGCCCCAGGGACCACTCGTTCCACTGCTGTGGCTGCAACAGTGCCAGAGACCTGCACAGCCACCGGTGCTGCCCCACCAGTGCTGACAGGCACAGCCTGGGACTGTGCTGACATGCTGGCACACACGTTGGAACCAGCTAGGTTCAAGGGCACGTGCTGGCCTGCTGTGTGTCTATTATGAGACACACACGTGTCACTGCCCATTGCAGTCCTTGCATCATCAATGGTGCAGGTTCATGCAACAGCCACAGTCACAGCGTGCTGGCATGCTTGCATGCCAGACTGCTGAGACACAGGCTGTGCACCCCCCACACCTGACTTACCGACAACAGAGGTGGCAGCCAGGTGTGCATGCTGGTGCAGTGCGTGCCGGCTGGCAGCAGAAGAGGATGGACCCTCCACCAACACTGGCAGGTCTTCCACACTGCATGGTCCCACCACCACCATCCCATGCAGATGAACAGGATCTGTAACAGAAAGTGAGAACATGTTAGTGCACGTGATCAACCTCCCCCCCTCCAACACCATCACCATGTCATACCGTGCAGTGATGGGCTTCCACCAGTCTGGAATCCACCTCCTGGTATGCCTTCTATAGCACTACACTGCATTGATGCAGCCAGACGGTCCTCTGCTGGAGTCAGCTCTGCCACCTCTGGCTGGCCACCGCCTGTGGCAGCGTGTGCCGCCCTGAGGGCTGCCACCTTCTCTTTGACCTGTCTCCGGTCTGTCCCCATCTTTTCTTTGCCTTCCTGCATGGAGCGTTGGTGGCTTCCATGCAGGTTTACCGCACGGGCTACCCCCTCCCATGCAGCAGCACGGGCCTGAGAGGTGTCCAGCCGTCCACTCAGTAGTGGCTCCTCTTCCAGGTAGGCCTGGAAGAGTACCTCTGTCTCTGACTTGGTGAAGTTGGGCCTCCTCTTTCACCCACCATTTTCATCCCCACCTGGTCTTTGCTCGGGCATGTTGGTCTGTATGGGTGGAAGTGGACACCTGTCACTGTGCAGTCTACAGCGTTATCCCATGACCATTGCCCAGAACATCACACAGCTTGCAACTCACCTCTCACCTGCAGTACCCGAATCTGGCCAGCGCAGTCCACTGTTGCATATTTATAGTGCAATGCATGCAAATTAGGAGTGGAGCAACTGTAATGAGATGCAAATCACGCCACTGCGCCTTTGAATGGCTGATCAGATGATTTGCATGTGTCGGCTGAATATCGCGCTGTTGCGATTTGCGCAATACGGTTGAGCCGGCTGAGCCAATGGCGCATTTCTGTGACTGCGTAGTACACTGCATTGCGCATGCCCAGGTAGCTTACCCAGGTGTCTGCTGTGCTGATGATGTGCTGTGCACGATCAGCAATTCCGGACAAGGCCACCATTGTGCCAGTGGCGCTACAGCGCTGGTCACCAAATGGCACTGTGGCACAACTGCGCAATAGTCCACTGTGGCACTGGCACACAGGTGACCAATCGTGCAGGACGTGTAGAAATCCAATGGTGCTGTGCGTGGCCTTGCGCCATTGACCCATGACCTTGTGCCTGACCTTTGCCCCCTGGCGCTGTACGTCTGGCATGTGTAAGGCTGTATCGCGCTGTTTGGTGACAGTGCAATGTGGACCAATGGCACTGTATGAACAGCACGATAGGGACTCATGGAGTTGTATTGCGCAACATTTCCACGTGGGGTTGCAGCGCTGCAGAGCGCCATATTGCCACTGTATAACTATGGAATGGCACGCAGGAGAGCTCGACAGTGGGGGGCCTTGGAGCTGGCAAACCTGGTGGCTGTGGTGGAGCCTCACCATGGGACACTGGGGGAGTGCCCCTGCAGATGGCACGCACCCATGTGTGGCAGCAGGTGGCAACTGCCCTAGAGCAGGCCACTGGGCGGAGGAGGACTCTGAGCAGTGCAGTCACCACTATAGTGACCTGCAAAGAAGGGAGCATGCTCTGCTGGAGCACCTCAGGTCTCGTGCCAGGAGGGGCATTGTGCCTAGGCCAGGTGGGTGTGCTGTGTATGCACGGTATTGTCGCATGGGTGACACTGTGTAATGGAACCTGCGCATGGGGTGGGGTTGGGCTATGGTTTGCTGTGAAGGTGTTTGCAGGTGTGTGCTGTTTGGGTCTGGTTGTGTGGGCAGGCACACTCAATGGGGCAAGGAGCTGTCTGCTTTGGGATCTCACTGATGTGTTTCTCTTCATTTGTCTCCCACAGGCATGGAGGAGCAGAGGCGGGCCCAGGCTGAGGCATGGGATGGCGGTGCCGGGGTGGCTGGCAGAGGTGGTGTGCCACAGCCACAGCAGCAGCAGCCACAGCCACAGCAGCAGCAACCGCAGCCACAGCAGCACCAGCAGCAGCAGTTTGATGAGGGTGAGTGTCATTACATCATGGATGCTATTGCATGCTGGGGGAGGCACGGCCACCAACCATGGACTACACTACCATGCACGCAACATGTGACAGTGATCACTGTCCAGTGGCACTGCATGTGTGTGTGTGTGCATCACTGGTGGTCCATGCATGCACTGGGCACATGGTTGTGGCACTGGCATCCCACCACGTAGCCACGTCACTGGGCAGCCTTGGTTGTGCTGTGATGGACATGGGCGGTGTGTGAGTGCAGTGGTACACATGGCTGTTGCTGCCTGGTTGGGCATGTCTTATGCATGGTCACTGTGGGTGGGTGCAGTCCATCACAGGAGCGGGGCACTTGGCTGTATGCCATGCATGATGGATGGGATTCAGGGATGTGGACAGTAACAGCCATTTACTCTGGTCCCTTGTCCTAGGTATCCAGATCCTGCTTCACATCGAGCGAGCACTGCGGAGGCTCACACAGGTGGCCATGGATTCGCACGCCATCCCCTTGGACATGCAGCAGCATGGGATACGGCACCGGAGGAGGCCCCGGGCACAGCACCAGGTGGAAGGAGGGCAGGCTGCCAGCCGGTAGCTTCCCATCACCACACCCCACCTTCCCTCTCCCGGTTGTTCACCCCTGCCCCTTACCCACCCCTACCTTATACCCATACCCCCACCCCTGCTTTGTATATATATATACATAGTTGCTTTGTTGTTCTTGTTATTCTTCATTACATTTATATTTTGATATGAATACTGTGGTGGTCTCTGATTTGCAGCTGGCTATAGGTGCTCAGTTGCAGTGGTGTGCATGGCATCTGGGATGGTATGGTCATGGGTATGTGTGTGCGTGTGTGTGGGATGGTGTCTCTGGTGTGGGTGTGGCTTCCACTCAGTATTGCCGTGTGCTGCCACCCACTGCTGGGTGCTCATGGTGGGTTTGGCTTGTATAGTTCTGTGGTTCACGAGGTTGCAGTGTGCTGGAGGGGCCTGGGGATTCCTGCAGTGCTGGTCACTGCACATGGGTGGTGTCTTGGGGTCACAGTGCTGGGTGTGCTGTGCAACAGGGGGCTGCTGGACACTGGGGTGGTCCGCCCCCTTTGTGTGGCACTCTCAGCTTGCCAGTGGGTGTGCTGCAGTAACACAGCCAGGATGTGCTTTCTTTGCTTGTCCCCATGGTCTGGTGGCTGTTCCATCCCTCCCCCAGTTATGCTGTGCTTGGGGTGTGGGGGTACATTGTTGGTTCTGCAGTGTGTCCCTGTGCCCATCTGTGGCATGGGTGGTGGGCCCCTGCCTACCTTCCTGGTTGTGCAGTTCCATTGCTCTGCTGCTGGGGGTCTCTTTGCTTGCGCTATGGCACCTCTGGACTGCTTAGCTGGGCTGCCTTTGTTGCGCTATGGCGCATCATCTCTGCTCAGCTTCCCCTTCCTGGTTGCGCTATGGCGCAGGTTGTGCGATATTCAGACGTTGGCTGGTTGCGCAATTTGTCTTGCTCCATGTTTGAATATCGTGTGTATTGCGCTTGTGCGCAATTGACTTGTGCTTGCTCCTGCTGTTGCGGACTTTTTGGGCGCAGTTTGAATATCCGGCCCACTGTGTCAATGTTTAACACACCACACTTAACATTTCAACCTATTTATGTGTTGAAATGACACATTTACTATGCACATTTTAACATATAAATGTGTTAAGAATTCAACACACCAAATGAACATTTTGTTACCATGGTGTGTTAAAAGCTACGCGTTTTTGTGTGGAACAATTTACACATCACTGTGTAAAATTCATTTAACACACTGCATGAGTGAACTTTAACACACACTGGGCCGGATATTCAAAAGGGTTGCGCCATGCACAATAGGGTTGCGCCAGCGTAAGTCCGAACTTGCTCCATTCTGCCATATTCAGCAGGAGGCAGTTGCACCACAGAAAACATGCTGAGCAACAGCGCAATGCAAATGAATGCATGCTGAACTGGAGGAGGAGGAACCATGCATAAACTGCACAGCCCGATATTCAGCAGGGCTGTGCAGAGTTGTGCAGGCACAACCCCCAACCTGTGCCTGCACAACTTTGAGCCAAAAAACTTAAGTTGAGGGCCACCCACAGGTGAGCTGCTGCATTGCAGGGCGCAACACAGCAGCTGCCATCTGTGGCTCCCCAACCAATCCTGTGCCCCCCTGTGGCCCGATTGCGGGCAGCCAACTGTAAATTCCCCACCACCCCACTGGCCCGGTCGCGGGCGTGTTTAATCCCCACCAGCCCGGTCGCGGGCAGCAATGTGGCTCCCGAGCGTATCCCTGGTGGTCCAGTGGACGAAAAGCCCGATCGCAGGCGGTAGTTGTGTAAACCCCTCGAAATCATCCCTGGTGGTCAGTGGACGAAAAGCCCGATCGTGGGCAGTAGTGAAGAATCCCCCTCCTGAATTCAGCCCTGGTGGTCTAGTGGCACATCCCGATCACGGGATGTAAATGCTACAAATCCCCCAACATTGCCCTGGTGGCTAGTGTCCCCCTCCCCACCCACCCACGAAGCCCACCACCCGCTCCCCACAGCCAGCGGGCGGCAGCATCCCTCCACCCTGCCGCCCGCCGCCCGCCGACTGACAGCCCAGTAGGGCTGCGCCCGTGGTGCAGAGAAAGAGCCAATGGGCGTGCATGCTCCCATCGCATGACAGTCCAGTTTGTGAATGAATTCACAAAACTGGACTGTCATGTCTGATATAAACTACGCCAATGGCTCTTTCTCTGCACAATGGGTGCGCAGCCCTCAGGGCTGTCGGTAGCGGCTGCTGAAATGGCAGGCGGAAGGATGCTACCTCCGCCAGCTGTGGGGCGAGTGGTGAGGGCTTCTTGGGGGTGGGGAGGGGACACTAGCCACCAGGGCAATGTTGGGGGATTTGTGCAGCATTTACATCCCGCGATTGGGATGTGCCACCAGACCACCAGGGCTGACCGGAGGGGATTCTACACTACTGCCCGCGATCGGGCTTTTCGGTCCACTGGACCACCAGGGATACATTCGGGTGGGGAGTTACATTGCTGCCCGCGATCGGGCTGTTGGGGAAATTAAACCATGCCTGCGATCGGGCCAGTGAGGGGGTGTGGGGGGATTCTACACTGTTTTGCCCGCGATCGGGCTGCAGCTGGTGTCGGTCCCCGACGGCTGCTGCCTGGCAGGGCGCCAGGCGCAAGTCCTCGGGGATCAGAGCACCTGCATGCTAATGGCATGCAAATGGGGCCATAATCAGATGCAAATGGCCCCCCTGTGCCTTGAATGAATTATAGCACTATTTGCATGTCACCTTTTGAATATTGGGATTTTGCGCATGGCGCAATGAGGCTAGCCACCGCAGGTTGAATGCTCCACTCTGTCAACTTGCGGTGGTGCATGTTCCCACTGCGCCATGCACAGTGGCTTGTGGTTGGGGATGATTCGTGCTGGAGCTCTCAATAGTGCAACTCCTTTGAATACTTCCGCTCGACACACCCCTGCACAACTATTTTGCACAGCGCAAGGGCTTGCGCCTATGAATGGCACAGTTTGAATGTCCAGCCCACTGTGTTTTCCCTAAGAACACTAACTGGTGTGTTAAAAATTAACTAATTTTGGCTGGCCCAGTGGCACTAAGGGTTGAGGCGCTGGATGCCACACCTCGCACCATGCCGGCGACCCGGGTTCAGGAACGGACCTGGATCATCTGGGGTCAGAAGGGGAGGAGAAGGATTGAGCGTCCATAGGACTGCTCTCCTTCTCCAGGGAGGGTGTGTGTGCAGCCATCGGTGCACTGGCAGCCCCTTGCTGAGGCTGGGGGCAATGCAGTGCACAGGCAGCATGGGGCAGCATGCTGGGGCAGACGCCTGTCCATTAGCATCATTATGTGTCGTGCACATCCGGGGCAAACCAGAACAGGCACCAGTCACGGTGGCATAATGGTCATCTCTATGGAGGGAAGTACTTGGCTCCGAGGGGAGTGTGGCAACATTTGATCCGGTCCTAGTGGATGAACATAGAGGGGGCTCTCCTCCTCCTCCCCGCCTCGGGGGGTAGCCCCACAGGGGTGAAGCCATGGGACCTAAATGGGAGCCAGGGAGATCCTCGAGATGGTGGTCAGAGACCTCTGGAGGATGCCAAGACATTAGAGAAGGTAAGGCAGAGTGATAGCCAGGGAAGAAAAGTCACCAAGAAAAAAAAAAAAAAATTTTAGTTAAAAGTCACACATCTCTTCTAAGAGTGTTGCATCCTGATGATCATTTTAGTTGCCTTATTCTGAATCCTCTCTAGTTCATCCACTTCTGTGTTGGAATATGGTGACCAGAACTGGATGCAGTACTCCTGAAGTAGCCCTGCATACATTTTGTAGAGTTGTGGTGTTGTGTGTTTTATTCTGTCAAGTGTCATTTGATATTTCTTGACACACACTGTTTGCAGTTCTCAACACACTTGTGCAATAATCTAAATTTGTCATGTTTTTTGTTACTCATTTTTTATTATTATTTTTATTCTTTTGGCAACCGGGTAAGGCCCACTAGGCACAAGTGCCTGTTTTCAGGGGTGACTTGGAAGCACTGGGGTGATTAAGTGACTTGCTCAGAGTCACACAGTATGCAAGTGGAGGTTGTGGGAATTAAACCCAGCTCTGCTGGATGTATCAAGCTCGTTCACAGCTCGTTACTCCAAACTCTAGGCTATATTTCCAGCCCAAGGGTCTCTTTTACTATCTTCTGCCTCTAGTTGTTGGCTCTCTGATTCATACTATACCCTCTTGCTGCCATGTCCAAAGTTCATTACTTTACATTTATTCATTTGCCACAGTTCAGCTCAACTATCTTATGTTATACAAGTCTTCCTAAAAAACTTTATCACCCTGCTCTGTATCCATTGTTCTTCCTATTTTAGCATCATTATTAACAACCATAGATGTATAGGTGCTTTAAGTAACATAACATTTTTGCACTGAGATTTTAAAGAGGCCAGAAACTTCAAAATGGTGACAATGTAACCAAGTAGTTAAGAGAACTTATCTGTGGACTGGGGGATACCAGGTTTGAATTTCACCACAGTCAATGACTGTGTCAATTTAACCCTTGCTGTGCCGTGGACTGTTATATCAGTCCAGAATTCCTATACATTCTAATTCTGTTGGCAGCCCAAGGGTTAAGAAGTTAACTTGACTTCCATGTGCTGCTTAAGCCCTCCACTGTAAAATGTCATAGAATAATAATAATAGCTTTATTTATAAAGCACATTTCAAAACCAAGGCACTGTACATAAATAGTCACAATAAAACAAACAACAATCTTCATAAAATCCCAGTTAAAACAACATTAATCCATAAGATCCAAAGAGCAGCATGGCATATCAGTCATTAGTTTTCAGTGAATGCCTGTTGAAGTAAATACGTTTTTAAGGCTGACTTAAAACTTTTGACGGTCTGGCACTCTCTCACCCGATGAGGTAGAGAATTCCACAGGGTAAGGGCTATGTAAGAAAAAGGCAGAGCCTCAGATGTCTTCAAATGCACCCTGGGAATCTCTAGCAATCCCTTGTTGGTGGATCAAAGTGGGCAGGAAGGGCGGTAGGGGCAAAGGAGATCTTTCAGGTAGCGGGGTCCCTGGTCATGTAGGGCTTTATAGGTCAGCAAGCTGACCTTTAAGGTGATCCACCACTGAACAGGCAGTCAGTGCAGCCTACAGAACATAAGTGTAATGTGACTGGTCCTAGAGGTACCAGTCACAAGCCTGGCTGCTGCATTCTGCACCAGCTGCAAGCAGCGGATATTAATCCCCGGATGCCCTAGGTACAGGGCATTGCAATAGAAGGAGGACCCCACTGAAAATCAGATGCTGAATCTGCATACTTCCATGTTTCTCCCACAGGATGAGGTTGAAAATAAGAAGTTTTTCCTCACCCTCATTCCCTAATCAGCGAAAAAAAAAAAATGAAAAAAAAAAAACCTAAATCAGTTAGCTATTGTGTTGAAGTAAACTAAAAAAAAAGCAAAGATTTTAAATACTATATGCCCAATTCTCAATCACAAGGAATTGTTGCTAAAAAAGTGTGAACTGATTTAACACAGTCTGTTCCACACCAGCATGTTTAAACAATGTTGTCCATCTATGTGTTTTTCTCCAATTAATAAACATGTAACTATGTCCTCTTTTTCTCTTTTCAAGTCACATGTGCATAGAAAGAGCATAATATTTTCAGAATCATAACCCATGCTCAGATTGTTTTTACTGTCTTTGTCCAGGAAAGGCACACTGAGCTACAGCTTGTTCCCAGTGTATTTTGGGAGTACAGGGAGGTTAGTTGACTTGCTCTGGTCATACAATATACACGTAAAGTATAGAAACATAGAATTTGACGGCAGATAAGGACCGCTTGGCCCACCCAGTCTGCCCATTTCCCTACCTACTGGATAAGCTGCAGATCCTAGTTAACCAGCAGCCTACTTCTTTCTACCCCCACCCCCCAGAATTGCCTTATGACTATCCCATGCATGCTTGAATTCCACCACTGATTTTGACTCCACAACCTCCTCCGGAAGGCCATTCCATGCATCCACAACCCTCTCTGTGAAAAAATACTTCCTTAAATTACCTCTGAGCCGCCCCCCTCTATCTTCAAATTGTGCCCTCTTGTTCTTGCACACCTCTTTTTTTGAAAGATGCTACCCTCTTGGACTTTGTTGATTCCCTTGAGGTACTTGAAAGTTTCTATCATGTCCCCCCTCTCCCTCCTTTCCTCGAGGCTATACATATTAAGCTCCTTAAGTCTCTCTTCATATGTCCTCCGGTGCAGACCCTGCACCATTTTAGTTGCCCTCCTCTGGACAGCTTCCATCCTGTCTATGTCTTTGCGGAGATTGGGTCTCCAGAACTGCACACAGTACTCCAGATGGGGTCTCACCAGCTGTCTGTACAGATGTTGGAATCAAAACCCATTCTGCTGGATGAACGAAGCTTGTTCGCTGCTCTTTGCTTTAACCTGTCAGCTGTACTGCCAGCTGATAATCAAAATACACACATTTCAAGGCTGGCCTCATGATGCCAGGCCAGTAGGTATGTAGCAACATTTCCATTTTGTAAACCTGAGTTCACAAGCAAAATTGCAAGACAAAAGGCTGTATGAGAGGGACCAGAAAAATACACAAATTGGTGCTGTGGCAGCCCCAGAAATGTGTACTGACATGAACACAACCATGGTTTAGAAATCCTGATATGGGGCCCCAGTACCTATTGGCACCACAGAACCAGCCTTGAGATGTGTAGTCTTTGATGATCAGCTGGCAGTATAACACAGAGCTTAAAGCAATCCTGAAGATGGATTATTTTTATTAACAGTTTGAAATGTAAAAGTGATAACTCACTAGTGTCAATGCACATACAAAACAATTATTATAAATGTAGAAAGCATTGTAATAACACCTTAAAACTCACTTAATAAAATAGATGATTTCCTATTTAACTTGTATTATTTACAGTCAAAGGAGGGCCATGTCCCTCGGTGACATCATGTCCTGTCAGGAGCCTAAAACTCATGGCAGCCCCCAGCCCCTAATTAAAGGCTGATTTACATATTAATAAATCTGGACTGCAAAGACTCACAGATAAACACAATGGCTCACTCAAATTAGCTTTTTATGGGCTTTCAGACATTAAGAAATCCTGTAGATGACAAGTCCCCTTTAAATACTATAATTCTTACATGGTAAGTGGAAACTACTTTACATATGCATCACATTTCTCATTTCAGTCCATAGCAGTCAGTAAACCACATGGCAAATCTATGAGTCACAGAATATACATCTTGCCAGTACTAAAAGACTTGTCCACAGCAAGAGTAAATATTAATTTATAATACATCATTGGGCCTTTTCACAATTGAGAAACTGCAGACTCACCATGTGATAACTGACAATTTAAAAAAAATGACATTATTAGATTGAAACACCCCATTCATTTGGATCAATGTAACACTTTATGACTTTTAAGTACACTCAGTTACACATTTAAACCACTCTAAATCAGTTATGACATCTGGGCCAGATATTTGTAACTTAGCCCAGGTGCTAAGGGGTGTTTGCCTGTGCTAACTGGGTTTTGCACCCGATTTGTGGGTAGGGTCTATATTCAAACACCCCAACAGCATGGGGAAAATCTGCACCTAGGCAAATGGAGGGGCCATCCCTGCATACGGGCACAGTGGCAAATTCAGAGGTTTTCACATGTGATAAATGCCGCCCAAACAGGCGCATGTTACCGCCTTTGCAAACACCAACTTAATGGGGCACAAGGCCCTGGTGGCAGGCAGTGATACTGCCATCACCCACCACCCCCCATTACTGCTGCCTGTGTAAACATGGGATGTCCCTGTGTCAAGTGGCCCCCATGCCATCTGATCACCTGCCCCATCATTAATAGATTATCCCTGCTGTCTAGTGGCACCCCTGCCCTCCGATGACCCACTGCCACATGAAGATGTGTTTTTCTGTTGTCCAGTGGCACTCACCACAAAAAAAAAATATATATTATATTTTGGGACTAAACATAAAGGAAAGAAACAACTTAATATAAAGGTAAACAATAACACCTTCCTAGAACAAGTGCCTTATTACAACTATCTAGGAATTACCTTTAATGAAGATATGTCCTTTGTGGAACATATTAGATCATTAATTGATAGGATGAACAAAAGAGTGGGAGCCCTGTAAAGAACAATAAAATGTTTAACCAAAAGTAGTAGGAAAAAGTAGCTGAACAATTACTACTTCTAGTACTGACCTATGAGGACCTAGTCTATTGTATTGCCAATAAAACATTATTAAATTATCTGGATAGGGTGTATCATATAATTGCAAGATATGTTTTGCGGTGTGATTTAAGAACACATCACTGCATGTTATTGGCCTCTTCACAGTGGCTACCACTCAAAACAAAATGTGCCATGAAGTGGCAAAAGCTAATTTATAAATATCATACAGACAGCCCAGAGCATTATATAAATAAAAATTTATTTTGAGGGTGTGATCAATTAGTCTTAAGACCCAAGAGGACTAGTCAAATAAACAATATTTCTATTCCAGTCAACACAAATTAATATGGAGAAAAAACATTATGCTATCAAGCTGCAAAATATTTGAAAAATTATCTAATTTAGCATGTTCATTCCCAGTGTACAGCCAGTTTCTGTAGGAACTAGATGTATTACATTTAGTTATCTGTCAATGTTACAAATAATCAGATATGAATGGTTTGTGAGAGACCTGGAGATTGTTACTGAAAAATCTAGAGATTAATTATATTTGTATTGTTATGTTTGCTTAGTCATTATTTTGTAGCTACATGTTTTAAATTATAGGCAACAAGTTACCAACAGGACAGTCTTGTGAACTAGGCCAACTGGCCTAAAGATTTGTTTCCTGTATAAAATTAACGTTTTTACTACTACACTCCATGCCCTGAGCACCCATCCCTGATGAGAGCTCATAGTCCCTGGTGTCTACTGGCCATCTCTGCACTTCCTGCAATAAGCACGTCACCCTGCCATCCCCTTACACTGTTCCTATGTCACCAGGACCTCATGGGGGATCTGATATATCGACCAGCTCAGTCCTCCTCAGCCAGCTGCCATATAGAATGACAGGGAGCACATGTTTAGTCTACAAATACTGTAGACTGTATGCATGCTCCCTGACACAGGACATGAGGGACATCATGCATATGGTAATTGTGGGCGCTCAGAGAGTGGGGGGGTCCACTGGACACCAGGAAGATTGCTATTTGTGTAGTGACTGGTGATGAGAGGGTGGGAGGTGCCACTTGACACCAGGGAATATTTTCACATTATGAGGATGGGTCCTTGGGAGCCATGGATGCCAATGGACACCAGTACATATCTAGACATGATGGTGATGGGCAATCAGAGGGCAATGGATGCTACTTGGCACCAGGGACTATCTAGATATGACAGGTACAGACAATTGGAGTGTGTTGGGGTGCCACTGGACATGAGGGTGTCCAATGTTTACACAGGCCAGGGTTCGGGGGTGGGGGCATTAGTCACCACCATGCCTGCAGTGATGGCTGACCACAGGAAGAGGCACAAACCTGCCACCACTCTCCATGTAAATGAGCCCATTTTGAGCATGCATATAGCCCTTAGCATCTTACATGCCTAAAGGACTCATTTGCGTGTAGTAGGCTGAATATTGCGCCGTGGATCCTGCTGCTATCAGGTCTGGGGTGAAGACTGCTGCACTTCCCTGTGGGCTGTATACAGTCCAGACTGATGTCAGGGCAGCACTACTCAACTTAGTGCTGCATCAACATGGACCTATATTTAGTCAGATAGTGCCAGTGTGCTTTCTGACTGAATACAGCAACCTCAGGGCTGGGTGCAAGGACAAGCGCAGTGCAAACCTTTGTGCTCTGCTTTTGCCCATATTTCAGTATTGGGGCCTGCAATCTGAACTGCCTAAACTGCAAAGGTACCAGCCATGATTCAATGCAGTAATGTACCTTGCAGTATTACTGCAAAATGCTGCAACAGGCTGCAAGAAACAATGTAATTCAGAGGTGATTAAGCCCTTTTGTGATGCAGTATTTTGCAGCATGTAATTTACAGTACTGTAATGTACTGCTTTACATCCTTTGCTGCAATTAATCAATTGTGACATCATAAATTTACTTTTTAAACTGTCCTACCTCAGCTTTAAACCTTACATTCAAAGAAGTCATTCTCATAATTTTGTTTCATACCTCATCGATGCTAAAAACACACATGGTGCTACTCAAATTCTGTTAGAGTCAAATACTCATTGTGTGACCTTTCACAGCTCACTTAACCTGCCAGTCCCTATAGTCAGACTGCTACGAAAACTGATAAAAGGCAGGACTCTGATAAAAATAATATGTGACATCTCAGCTGAAACATTAAATAAGGAAGAGTGTATAGGCAACCATACACAACAAGGCTGTGTTTCCATGAAGGAGTTGAGATTACATCATAGGGACCTTGAAAGTGAAGATCGAGAGGTCCCAATGTCATTTCAGCCCCAAGATTGTACACAGCCTTGTTCATGTTTGGTTGCTCATATGCTATTTCTTATAGTATACAGTTCCCTCAGATTTAAAAAAAAAAAGTTAAAACTATGACCGCTTAAGTTTTACAAGGTTTCATATCTTGTGTTCACGCTCCCGCTTGCTGTAGGGAGCTCTGTGTGCTACAAAGTCAGCGGTGTGATCCCATTCCTATGTGAGCCTCTGAAGATTCATGTCTGTACTTGATTTAAAAAAAAGAAAAATGTTAAAGTTGGTACTTTGGAAACACAGAGCTGAATACAGCATTCCATGCCTAAACTGTCTCGATGAGCCGCTCACTAATTGGCGCTGCCATGTTTGTTTGAGTTTTCATGTGAACAGCTCTGCTGTATCCAATCAGGTAGCAAACAGCAGAGTGCTGCATGAATATTAATTATGGAATATGCACAATAATGTTTATAACATGCACAACATTTACAATGTCCACAAGTTTTGAGTAGCCACTGATTTTTATACATAATAAGGGAAAACCATATTCTATAGATTAAATAAACAACACTGTAAAACACATAACAACACATATTACAAACTGTTAACATTCCTCCCTCCACCTCCCCACCCCCGGTAAACTTCACAGTAAAGCTCAGGTATCAGTCCTAGGATTAGTCCTATTTAATGTCTTTATTAGTGACATTGAAGAAGAGCTAGAAGGAAAGGTCTGCCTATTTGCAGATAACACCAAGATCTGCAAAAAGGTGGATACTCCAGACAGGGTGGAGAGGATGTGGAGGGACCTGGAAAAGCTTGAAAGATGGTCTAAGGTGTGGCAACTGAGGTTCAATTCCAAGAAGTGCAAAATAATGCACCTGGAAAGAGGAAACCCTGAGGTCAGATACAAAATGGGGGTGGGGGAGTTGCTGACAATCACCAAGGAAGAAAGGGACTTGGGAGTCTTCATTTCAGATGACCTAAAGATGTCAAACAGAGTACAAAGGCTATAGGGATAGCCATTAGCATGCTGGGGTGTATAGGCAGAGGTATCACTAACAGAAGGTGAGAGGTAGTGATGCCTTTGAATAAAGCATTGGTGAGTCCTCACCTAGAGTCCTGTGTGCAATTCTGGAGGCCACACCTTCGGAAGGACATTGCAGGCTGGAGGCAGTCCAGAGGAGAGCAACTAGGATGGTGCAGGGATTGCAACATAAAACATATGAGGAGAGACTCAAAGACCTCAATATGTACTTGCTGGAGGAGAGGAGGGATTTGGGGGACATGATAGAAACATTCATGTACCTCAAGGATATAAACAAGGTGTGGGGGGGGGGAGGGCATCTTCCAGTACAAGAGTTGCATATGGAGAAAGGGGCATAGCAAGAAATTGGAATGAGGCAGGTTAAGGGGAAATGTATGGAAGTTTTTCTTCACAGAGCAGGTGGTGGATCCATGGAACAGACTGCCACAGGAGGTTGTGGAAGCGAGCATAATAGAGGGTTTTAAGCATGCCTGGGACAGGCATAGGAGAACCTAATAGGTGGGAAGAAGGGGAGTAGCCATGGGCCAGGGAGGGTCAAGGGCAACAAACTAGTGCAGGATTAAAGCAGACTAGATGGGCCTGGAGGTCCTTATCTGCCAACAATTTCTATGTTTCTATGTAAGCTACCCATCTGGCCTTTACAGCACTTGGTTTAAAACATAAAATGTGACTGAGAGTTTAAAAGCTAACAAAGCTCCAATACAAGCCTCTATTCCAGCAGACATAGTATTTATAAATCTGAAGTACTTATCAAACTAAACCCTTTTGGTGGAGGAAACTTCCTGCAATTTGTTAAAACTGTTGCATTGTTAAAACGTTTATACCATCTGGGTGGAAATATTACTTAATTAGTCCTCTGCAAAAAAAGAATGTTATGAATTCAGTAAAATTTAGACCTGAAAAAACTCACACATGCAAACTGGGCACAGTTAAAGATCAAAATGCCATTTTATTAAAGCAGCATTAGTGAGAGAATCTTGAGATTGTGAGATCTTTGATAAAGGACACTCATAATGTCCGAAACGCATCAGGTCTTACATGATGCTTATCTTGTGGCAAAATTATTTTTTTTCAATAAATGTGCTTTTTAAAAAGTTCTTCAACTAGTCTGGTGTTATTATCAAAGGTGAGAGTACCAGAATGTTTACAAGTGACTATTGATTTCAGTTTCCTGAGCATCTCCTCCTTGTGCGGGTATTTTCCCAAAGTTGATTAGCGAGAGAATGTGACTAACACAGCAAGTGTATGTGTGCAAGTTTTTTCATCTTTCTGTACAGTCTGCAGTAATTTATGCACAGTGGCACCACCTGAGCAGCCTTTTGTTGTTTCTCCTAAATTACAGACCTACTATCCTAATTCATAATTTGCAAACATTTTTTACTAAGGTGATTTTTACTCGATTAGAAAAGTGTGCAACGTCTAAAGATAGAGGCCTGCAGATGGATTTTAAAATTGGCCAAAAATCACGCACAGGTGGAAAAGCCTGTGCACAATGGGAGCTTCCCTTGCACTCCTGCATGCACTGCATTTTCATAGATGGAGCCAGTTTGTGACTGGCTTAGAGATTTATGGCAGCTCATGACTGTTTTCTGTGTGAAAATCTGTTGAAATGCTATGCCTAGTATAACATCCTCTGCAACTTTACCAGCTACCCTGATGCAAAGTGGGCTGATGATAAAAATGACCACAGGTGCAGTAATTTGTTTCTGCACCAGCGGATTGTGACATGGGACTTAGTCACTAAGTTGTCTTTGGCTCTTTAAAAATCCTGCCATTAGATTTTGAATACTTCAGATGCAGGAATTGCAGTAGTTGTTCTGCCGCTGCTGCATCACAGTTGTCAATGTTTTCATGTGATTTTCAAATATTTGGATGCTGGGGGGAGGTCACATGGTCGCTGCCTGAGCAGACGCATTTTCTACCCTCTCCTGTCCCTCTGCTGGAAAATATTAAATTTTATATAGTTGAACCCACAAAATGAGTAACTAACACCCAGACGATCGGCTATAACAGGCAGCTTCAAGGATAGCTTTTTTTTACCTAAAAATGGATGTTGAAATGAAAAATCCCCGGCTTAGACATACTCCTCTGACAATGCTTAAGTGCGACAAGGCCGTCAAGAGATTGAAGCCACAAGCCACTGTAATCTCCTGTACTGCCTCACCTCAGATTGCTCTAACTGAAGAAAAATTTCTCGAGTTTGGTCCCCTGAAGAGCAGGCTACAGTTCCTGACTGAAAAAATAAAAGGACTGCATTCTTTGGTTGACTTCTTAACTCACTGAGTTGGGGATGATGAGACCCATACCTCCTTGTTTGAAGATTGGTGCACTAAAATAGAGCCTGAAATCAGCTCCCTCCGGCAAAAATTTAAAAGGATGAAAGCCTGTCTGACAGACTTGGAGGGAAGAAGAAGGAGGAATAATGTAGTCATTTTGGGTTTACTGGAGTGGCAGAGGGTCCCAACATTCTTCTGTTTATGCAGAAACTCAGCAAGAAAATTGCGGGACCCTCCCCTAATGGATCAGCATACATTATTGGAAGGGTGTGCCACTCCTTGTGCCCTATGCCGGCTGATGGTTCCTCTTCAAGACCACTTATTTTTTAAGTTTCTCAATTACTTAGACTGGCAACACCTTCTTCCAAAAGTCTGAGACCTTAAAGAAGTGCTATGGGAAGGCAGTCAGCTCCAAGTAGTTCAAGACTTGCCCGTCACAGTCAGGGAGAGGAGTGTTGCAACCTATTGTCTCCAAGCTAATTGCAGCCAGCATTCACTTCAGAGTCCACTATCCTGCTATTTTTTTTTTTTATTTAGTTGTTTTACCAGGTATAGCACACTAAGCTGGAAGCTTTTTTACAGGAGTGACCTGGGAGCACAAGGAGGTTAAGTGACTTGCTCAGGGTCACACAGTATGCAAGTGGAAGCTGTGGGATTCAAACCCAGGTCTGGTCTGCTAGATGTAACCAAATTTGCAGCTCAAAGCCTTAGACCACTGTGCTATACTGCTATTCTTCAGGTCCAGCACAGAGATGCATGGTGGAGCTTCGAAATGCTGGAGCAAGCGAATATAGAACTCAAGGTACTCTTCCCTGAGATTTTTGGAGACTGACCTTTGTGTCATTTGTTCTGTCCACTGCCTCATAGATATGTATGGATAGAACTGCGGTCTGCAGAACATCTCTCATACATAACTGCAGGCTTTAGTTTATATGCGATTGTCCTCTGGACAGTCCCCTCTCATGTAACGCACACTCAGTTTTCACCCATATTGGTCTTTGATATAGGGGCAAGATCATGTTGCCTGGAGAACAAAGAATGGCTCAAGCTTATGGCATCGTATTTTATTTATTTATTTTTTTTCTCCATATTCGTTATCTGTCCCTTCAACATCACTGAAGATGACTTTAGAAGCCCTCTGTTTTAAATTGTTATGGAGACTTTACCAATTGTGGACAAGAGACTAATACCCTTATTTGCTGCAGGCTGGCTTGAAGACCTGTCTACACTTTTGGAAAGTGCACCTTATTGTGAACTGGAGTCCAGATACTATCAGTTGTCATCGTTCCTTACACAGCAAGTGCTGACTCTTAAACTGGGGGTGACCTAGCGATTGCACTGGCTGGCTATTGGTTAATTATGCTATCAGGAGCCCAATCATCTCGATATGACCCAGCACATCTTTTCTGCTTTCATTTATTTTGGTGAGCCAACAATATTGTTTCAAAGTTCCAGTGGATTCACAACAAATAAGGTATGTGACTTTCT
This sequence comes from Neoceratodus forsteri, assembly GCA_016271365.2. Lineage (NCBI taxonomy): Eukaryota > Metazoa > Chordata > Ceratodontiformes > Ceratodontidae > Neoceratodus > Neoceratodus forsteri. Next base: position 621,934,707 of record CM028137.1, on the reverse strand, counting down.
ACTTTCATTCATCTCTAGCTCCTGAACTCACTAAAAATCTGGTTTTATGCACTGTGAACAGCCTCCTCCTAATGACTGCTAAAATGTCAGGCTAGCTGCCTAAAGTACTGGGTTACAATGTAGTGTCACTGTGCTGAAGACAATGCTGTTCCTTATATAATATGACCACATAATTTCATCATTTTGGATCTCATGTCAGATTAAGTCTGGTGGCTCTGGCTCTGCAGCAGTCAGTCTTGCCAGTCCTTTCCTCTGAATTTTTCTGGATGCTGTGCCACTGTCTCAGCAAGTGCTGACTTCATGGACTCTGCAAATTACATTAATATCTGTTTTATTATTCCAGTTTGTTGTTTGTAACGAGTTTAAAATTTTTTTTTTTTGCTTCTGCAATTTCAAACTCTGTTACTAGAGAGTTCAGACTTCTGTATTACTCTCTTCTTAAAAATAGGAGGCAGTACAGTGCAGTGGTTTAAGGCTCTGAGCTGCAAACTTGGAAACATGGGTTTGAATCCCACAGCCCCCACTTGCAAACTGTGTGACCCTGAGCAAGTCACTTAACTTCCTTGTGCTCCCAGGGCACACCTATAAAACAAGCTTTAACTTAGTATGTCCCTCCTGGTAAAATAAAAAATTATAGTCTCCATATTGCTAGTTTACATAATTCACAGTGTGTTTGTTATATTAAGTATTACCATGAAGTAAGTGGTCCTGCTGATAAACTTACTTTGGCCCTACATTTGGAGTGGGTGTTAGTTTCATACTTCTACTGTATTTGGGTTTTATGGTTGCATGATAGCATAAGGTGTTTGGCTGATTGACTGTTATTGAGACATTTTATTGCCTTTGCTGCTATTGTTAATTATTATTCTGGTGGGGGAGGGACTCTTGGGCAGATGCTGCCAAACGTCATGGGCTGGAAGATTACAGGAGTTCGATCAGTAGGACTGGGTCTTGTTAGGAGTTTATTGTTGTTAATGTTGTTCTGGTTTGTCTTTAATCTGTGGGGGTTGGGGATGGTCGGGATTGTTTATTTTGATTAAGGCATAAATATCACATCCTTACAATATGTATGGGTTTTATCAAGGGTTAGCTTTTGGGTAGCTGAGGTATCTTTGGTAGAGTATATGTTTTATAGGTTAGATTACCTATTCATAGCTATAAAAACATCATGTATGTTTATTCTCAGGTAAGGTTCTGAATGTCCCATAACTTTGTATTTGTCTCATGAAACGTAAAAGGTGCTCGCTCCAGAGTTAAAAGATATCAAGTTATTAAACACTTGACTTATCTACATTGTAATATTGCATCTTTGCAAGAGACTCATCTGTTAAACTCAGAGAGTACTCACTTTAGAAGGCAGTCAATCAGGCTAGTCTTTGCTGCTGGTAACAGCACTAGGAATAAAGGAGTAGCCATTTTAATCTCTAACAAGCATTTGACAATGCCGAAAATTGGCTTGCTGGCAGTGGCATTGGCAGTGTGGGAGTTAGAGAGATGCAGAATATGAATGGCAGTGAAGTATTGAACTGATGCCAACCCCAACCCCATCCTGCAGAGACTGACAGGCATCGGAGGTGTGCCTTGGGGTCTTTGGGCCTTATACTCACCCCGTTCCATAAGGAAATACATGGAGATGGGTATGGTATAGGAGAATGGGGTGAACATTGGGACTGAAGACCCCAAGGCACACCTCAATGCCTGCTTCTGGCTGCAGGGTCAGGGTGGAATGGTGTGAGCATTACAGCCAACAATCCCAAGTCACCCCCTCGATGCCTGTCAGTCTCTACAGAGTAGGGTGTTATGGTTAGAAACTCTAACGCCCTGGCCGTTTGTTGGTATTTTCACTTCAGATTTTCAAAATGGGCTTTTTGTGACCCCACCTCATGAACAGTGGCACTATCATTTTATTACTCAATCCCAAAAGGTGGTTTTGCACAGTGACTGCTCCATTTGGCACCACAGGTGAGAAAACAATTTCTGGCAGGATGTGAAAAATGACAGCTGTACTGTTCATGAGGTGGTGTGAAAAATGGCAGTGTTGACAATCTGGAGTGAAAATATGAAACATTGGCGTAGTTATGAACGTGCATAGAAACTGTGCAATGCACTCCTGTAACGCAATCATTTTTTGGAATTTTTTCACCAGATTTTCAACATGTGCATTTTTGAACCTCTCCTCATGAACAGTGGCACTGTGATCTTGTTAATCTGTTCCGAACGTTGATTTTACACAGCGACTGCTCCATTCTGTGCCACAGGTGTGAAAACAAGTTTCAGGAAGGATGTGAAAAATAGCAGCTATACTGTTCATAAGGAGGTGTGAAAAATGGCAATGTTGAAAATCTGGAGAGAAAATATTAAAAAACTACGGGTTAATGAGTGTATGTGAGAAACTGCACACAATGCATGCTCATAATGCAGTCATTTTGGAATTTTTCCCAAATTTGCAACATGGGCTTTATGGGACCTCCCCTCATGAACAATGGCACTGTCGTTTTACTAATCGGTCCTGAAAAGTAATTCCACACAGAGACCACAAAATCACCTTTTGGGACCAAGAAACTAAATGACAGTGACAAGTTCATGTGATGGGGTCCCAAGAACCCCATGTTGAAAATTTGGGGCCACAATTCCCAAAAATGGCTGAGATTTCAACCTAAGTTGAAACCCTCTATTGCCTCCCATTACAAAACTTATCGTCATTTCTTCAGTTCGCAGTTTGGCTTTGACGAGTGCAAACGTGTCCCAGTTCAGAGAAGATCGTGGCTCCTGACCTCCAGAGGGTAAGTATGGGTGTGGAGGGTGAAGGGAGGTGAGTGCACAGAGGGAGGGTGGGGATGAGGGAAGGGGATAAGGGAGACAACTGTGGACCGTTTTCTTGTTTGCAGGGGGAAAAAAAAGACCACAAGGGAAGGTTTTCTTCATTTATAGATTACACACACACACACAAAAAAAAATAGGCACACTAGGGTGGGCTCTCAGTCTGCCACAATTTGGGGGGGGGGGTGCTGACACAGGGATTGGGCATCCCGATGTTGGCAAGGCATATAGACAGGTTAGGGGGGAGACGTGCATCTGACACCAGGAGTGGGCATCCCGGTGTTGGAAAGGAAATGGGAAACTGTTTAACCAGGAAAGACACACTAAGAGGGGGGAATGCTGACACGGGTATTGGGCACCCCAATGTTGGCTTTTCAGGAGTGTGTGGCAGGCAGTAGGAGCCATCGTGCTGTGGGGTGCCACATAATGTGGGGGGAGGACATGCTGATTCTGGGATTGGGCACCACGATGTCGGCTTTCTGGGGATTGTGTGGTGGACAGCAGGAGCTGCCATATTTATTGAATTTATTTCACCAGGAAGGGCACATAATGGAGGCGTACCATCTACCAATCCAATGATGAGCCTGTCTCTGATTGCAGTGGCAGATTCGTTTCAACTCTTTGGTTCTTTCTGAAACTGCTATCACAGGCAGCATGCTCACTGGTTGGCAGCTGAGGGACGCACTCACTAAAGCATCCCCTGCATTGGCCAACACTGGCACATCTCTGAAATGTGCTACTACCACAAGATGTTGCTTGCGCGTGCATGCAAGCCAACATAAACATGGAGGCTCAGGTTACAAAAGTACATTACAGTGCAATGCAATGAATGAAACAAAGTGACAAGTGATAATAAAAACTGTCAAGTGATAATAATATTATAAAACCAGCATGTGAAAAACTTAGCAAAAATGTCTCTTGTTCAGCTCCCACCACAGACTTCAAATTTTTTACAAGATCCAAATGTATCAGTACATGCTGTACTTTACATGAGTTCTGCACTGGAGCTTCCTGGTTCACCCGGTTAAAAACTGGAAAAAGTGTTTTGGGGTTTATATTGTAAAATCCCTGTATCCTACAGAAACAGCTAGCCTGGCTACTGTCTGATAGTGACAAAACATTGACTATGAAATGTGCACAATTATTTACTGCTGTCATTAATCGAAAAAGAAAACCCATGAACTGCTATATAGTCTGATACCTTTCTCTCCATGAAAATGCATTGTGTTTTTTTAAAATAATGTTTATTCTTGCTAATCTGACAGTCACAATGCCTAGAAAATATTTAAAGATTACCTTTTACTCTACAGTAACTTATTTGATTTAATTTTCTGTTGTTATTTGAAATAGCTTACGGTTATCAGTAAAGTATTTTCTATTCTTAGCATAGTGTTCTGTCTGCCTTTGTGAGTGAGACAGCAGAAGACTATTGTAAGACTATTATGATATTGACACACTAGAGATGGTACAGAAGCGAGCATACAGTATATATGCATGTATGTATGTTCAAGTTCAAGTTTATTGTAGGAAAACTCAGTTGAGCAAGCTCATTCACAAGTAGGTCCTTCGACACAGACAGGTAGTTACAGATTACATAATTGAAAAACAATATAAATTCAAATACAGAATTATGGGCAAGCATTACCATGTTACATAAAAATGACAATGACAGAAAAATACAAGCACAGAAAAAAGGTACAAAGTGCTTGTTTCGGAGTATCAAGGCAGCTAATTTCTAGATAAGTGAGAGGAAGCAGTGGGCTAGGGTTAGAGCAGTGAGCTAGGATTTAGAAACAGCTGCACGTATCTTTTATTTTTGCTGCAGCCAACCTTTTTAATAGGCTGACAGGGACAGTACCACGAAGCTTCAGTACACCTTGGATGTATGTATGTATGTATGAATGTGTTTATGAATATGTACAGTGTGCATGAATGCGTGCATGTAAGAAAGGTGCCCAGTCCCCTGTGTCGGTCAGTACATGTTGCTTATAGATTAAACAAGCAGCACCCTGGTTCAAACAATTGTAATTGCCAAATGGTGTTTTTGCAAAATGGGAAGATACGCTGCTCAGTTTCCACATTACTACTCTCATTCACACTAGTGTGTAGGGGTTGAAATAAGCAATGGCTTATTGTGCCAAAATATAAGCACTGTATTAAGAAGCTGATGACAATGATGTATACACTAATACATTTATACAATGATTCTCAGAAAAAAAAACAACATTGATTTCCATTGATATGAAAAGTGAAAGTATTAAAAATGATACAATACTCCTTAAATGTAAATAAATCATTTATTCGCATTCCAGTTGCAAGCTAATGGACATTTCTGCTCCAAGAGTATCATCATCATCATCATCATTCTACTCCAACAGTATCATCAGATTGCATAGAACTCCTAAATCCTTCTGGATATTGTCCTGGTAAAACAATAAATGTAGAAGCCCTTACAGGGACTTGGTGGAATGCTGGGAATGCTCTTTTCATTTGTACGTGTTCATTTAAGTCTGAATGACATTAGAGGACTGATTCATCAGGAGAGGGGGAAAAAAAATCCAGAATCAAGCTTTTAACAGTTTATTGTTTTAATAACATATTATAATTTGAGCGCTAAGTCCAATCTTGCTAGGGTGGTGTGATCATTGAATGAATGACAGATGCCACAGACTGGCTAAAAATTTCACATTTATATTTATCTGAAGTGTTTAACTTCTTTAGTTCTCACTTGTGGTTCTGCCACCCATGAGCTGGACAGAGGTTTAAACCTGCAGATAAGATAAATGTATACTGGTTAGCCCACTATTTTAATGACATTACTGATTTTTGGAGTTGGGTCATAGCTAGAGCAGTCTCCTCTTGTGCTTGTACATATGGGGATGTATATAGTTTACACAGCCAGTTTGGGGTTGTGTGCCCTGGCTGTGCCAGGTATGTGTCTGTTTGTTTGTTTAAATGAAAATGAAAATGAATAAAGATAGTTTGCAGAAAAAAAAAGATAAATGTACAGTTTGTAGCCAGCCCATAGCAGATCCTACATTTACAGTAGCTTCCGATTCTAACACACTTACGGATAGTCTGGAGAACACTGGATACATATTTTTTTGGGGGGGTAAATGAATAAGATGCTGCTGTGGCAACACCATCACATCTGGCAGGCAGTTAAGCCTGAAGGTTTAAGCACTAAGCTGTGAACCTGGTGGAAAACCAGCAGGCCTGGGTTTGAATCCCCCGACTGCCACGTGCATACTGTGTGACCCTGATTTCTGAACAAGTTACTTACCTTCCCTGTGCTCCTGGGGTGCACTTGGAAACAAATGTCAACTCAGTATGCATTTCCTGACCTAAAATTAAATAAATTTAAAAATATATCTACCAATTAAAAGCAAATTTGCAAATCTAGGTCAATTTATAAGAAAATATGGGTTTCTAAAATTTTTATATTCCTTGGCTTTACATTACAAAAACAATACAAAGTTTGCAGTCTGCCAGACTAGTAGTATAATGGCAATCTATGGTCAAACCAGGCACCTCTTTCCCTTGGTCAGTGGTTGAACTGTAGAGAAGGGGTATGCGGAGATACAGCATACTGGCAGTTTTAAAAATATTGCTTGTTTAAATCCCTATGTGCCCACAAAAACCTTCCAAATATGAGTGTAGCATACCCCTAGTTTTTTTCAACCACTTCAACCCCTGCTCTTGGTTTACATTTTTAAACTGAAAAATGTCCTGCATCATTATCATCTTGTGTGGTGCGGCCCCTGCAACTGGACAGAACCTTGGAGGAGCAGCTTCCTAAATCAAGTGGCTTATTACCTTAAGGCTGATTCTCTGTTACTGTAGTTGTTTTGGCATTTGCACTGCACTGAACCTACAGTCCTGGGAGGGGACAGAGGTGTATTACATGCCACAGCCATGCAGATTCATGCTGGCAGTTCAGCCCTAATTATTGAATTTCACTGTAATTGTGCCACAGAAACATCCACAGTCTTTGCCCTTTTGGAGGTGGGCACTTGTATTACAATTTTAAACTGATGGAATCAATAATTGATAACACTCCTAGAGTGAGGATCCGGCAACAATGTATCAATGTAATTTAAAATTAGCTTTGTTCTGTATTTACTTTGTTATATTCTGCCCTAAATGGTGTTTTTGCAGTTTAAGAGGATAGTATTTTTGGGCAGCAATACTATCAAGTGTGTTTGATGCTATAGGTAGGGAGGTAGTATAGTCTAGAGGTTAGAGCACCAAGCTTGGAACCTCAACCTGGAGACCTAGTCGACCAGGTCAGAGTCGCACAACTGCCGCTTGTATACTATGTGACCCTGAGTGAGTCACTTCACTTCACTGTGCTCCCAAGTCGTGCCTGAAAACATGCTAGGCTCAGTGTTTCTTTCCCAGTCACAAAGTCTCAAATAATAACACACACACAAATAAGGTTATGTTTTTCTGTTCTAATATTGTGATGCAAGTGTGGGACCACACATCACAATTTCATACATGTAGCTGGCCCTCTGATGCAGTGGTAGCACCACCAATGACCCAGGTTCAGAAACAAACACAGAGTATCGGAGCATCAGCCGGGGCAGCGGTGGTGGAGAACTTAGCATCCAGCAGACAGCTCTCCTCCTCCTCCTCCTCCTGGTGGGGTGGGTCCAGGCTCCCAGCAACATCCCAACTCCTGGTAGTGGACAGGGGTCTGTGCACCAGGGAGTCCAGCATGTGGGGGATTGATGGCTGTGGTGGACATTGGTATGCAGTGTGCGGGAGTGCACACTGCATGCCGTGGACAACACTGCACATCCACATCACCAGGAGTAACCACAAACAGTAAAAGCCCCTTGGCTGTGCAGTGTGACTGTTAGCTCCTGGCTCTCCTCCTGACCATAACCAACTATATAGCATACTCTACTCCCCCCTCTCTCATCCCCCTTGGAGGGGGGCCCATAATGCAGGTCAAAACAGCCTTGGAGGAGAGGGGGCATGGGTCTGGGAGACCACAACAAAGGGATGATATGGATCAAATCCCCATCAGCTCAGGCTCTGATCTGAGTTCATTACCTTTAGTGTTTCCTGTGCTCCTCCTATGCTACAGCTGGGACAGACTGAAGCACAGGGAGGTCAAGACAGACATGTTCATAGTCAGATGGTAAGCCAATGGCTGTGGTGGGATGTGAACCTGGAATATCTGGATTCATACAGCTCAGTGCTCTTACCACTGGTTCACATTGCCTGCCCTTTCTTGCTCGTTTTTTTTTTTTTTCAAGCTTGAGGCTCAGTTACCAATCACTGTGTCGGCATAGTAATGACACCATTTATGGTACTTAAGGTGTGTACTGTTTGATCTTCCAGCCCCTGATGAAGCATTATAATACAGAGGCGAAACACTGGGGTGCCAGACTCCCTGCCTATTTTGACTAGCTTGAGTGTGAGCTGCTCCTGTGTCCTGTAGGGCATTTGTGGTTTTCAGCAGCTGGCACCACCCACAGTGAATGAGCACCTTGTATTTGCTATATGCTTGCTGCAACTACTTTTCTATTATATATCTCCTCGAAGCCTGTGGGTTTTGACATGGCCTACTAGCTTGACTCTGTTACTTTGCTATTATCCTCACAGTGACTCCTTACTAATAGTCTTTGTATATAGGCTGTAGGAGCATTTGTGCTGTTTAGCCACTATTGGTCATCCTTAAGGTCACCATTTATGTTTAAACTACAGTATCTACCTTGAAAACTATGCTTTGCATGATGCGTGTCAATTGTTGGTACATCATACGATGCTGTAACTCCCTTTACCCGCTCCCCCAGGTTGTACCGGGAGACGAGCAACTTGTTGTTCAGTGTATCTTACCTGGTGAAACTTTTAGATAAATAAATAAATAACATATTTCTGTTGTTGCAGTTGTAGATTTTCAGGCTTCAGTGTCTCACACTTTCTATTAGTCTCATGCAAAGCATGTCTGATGTCTCTGCAATTAAGTCCTGTAACAGGACATGCCTCTAAACCCTTGACAAGATCAGCCAAACCAACCTGCTCTCCCTTTGTCTATAGCTGAGTGTGGTGCGGAAGCTGCTGCTGGTAGGGGTGGGGGCAGGTGGTACAATGGTATGTGAATGCACAGCACCCACTGAAGGGGGATATAGTCAATGAAGTTTAAACAAGGCCAACTCTCCACTCACATAGCATCTGTTCCTGCAGGGGTCACTTGCCTTGATGTTCACTTCCTGCTGTCCTTGCTTGTTAAGGTTGGTGGTCTCATCCCAGAAGCCTCAGGGTCCATGCCACCCTTCCCCCTCCTCATTATGAGATCTGACAGAGCCTTCTTCTTTCTCCTTCCCTGTTTGCACAGCCCTTAGCCTGTATTTTGCTGTTTTTCACACCACCTGTTCCTGTACATGCATTAAAATTACCCACAGTAACAACAGAGTGGCATTCAGGGTGCAGATATTTGGAAGGCACAGCCTCCTCCTGCTGAGTTCGCTATGTATCACAGTCAGATGCAAAAATTACCCCATTACAATTACATTAATAGTTATTTTTGTTGTAAGAGTGGTTTAGAGGAAAACAGTGCGCACAGGAAGCAGCATTCTCTCAGGGTGTCACACACCACACTAGTAAGATGATTAATAAAAGGAATATGATTGGGCAGTTTTGGATTTCCCTGAGCACATATTTGGTCCACTACTCAAGTCTCTCCTCGTACTCTGTCTCTTGCTCTCTTGCTCTGAGGTGGCCCCTTGACTGGGCGCTCCCACCCGTCGTAGAACATCTCCACAGAGCGCAGCACCACTCAAGCCTGTGCTCTCTCTCTGACTGAAAGTCAGCTATCAGGGGGTGACCCCTTGACCAGGTGCTCCCGCCCACCACAAAACATTTCGCAGTAACGCAGCTCCACTTAAGCCAGGGCCCTCTCTCCTCCTGCCCACAAACCATACATCAGGAGGCAGCCCCTTGACTGGGTGCTCCTGCCTGCTGCAGAACATCTCCCTGCAATGCAGCAACACTCATGCCAGTGCCATCTTTCCTCCTGCCCACATGCTAGCTATCGGGAGGTGGCCCCTTGACCGAGCACTCCCACCTGTCACAGAACAGCTCCCAGGAATGCGGCACCACTCAAGCCGGCACCCTCTCTCCTCCTGCCCGCAAGCCAGTTGTCAGGTACAGCCAGCTGAGGAACCCGCTTCGCTCCTGCTCCTGCTCCGGAGTCACTGCTCTTGGCCATGATTGGCTGGTTTTGGATTCCCAGAGCTCCCTATTGGAAAGCTCCGCAAGCCTCTCCTTGGACTCTATCTCTCGATCTCCTGCTTTGTAATTTTATTTTAAATTTCTTATTTTTCCATTTTTTAACTGTTATTGCCAAACGTTTAACTACTGGTTGCTTTAGAGTTACCAGTCTAAGAACAGACAATGCTAAGTGATTACAGTCTTTTTTGATTAAGTGCTGCTGTTTTCTTCTCCATTCTCTCACTGCTGCAATCTCCTTTGACTTTTTTCTTTCCCTCACTCCTTCACTCCCTCTCACCTAACCCCTCACGTCTCAACGCTTAGCCCTCCCATCGATTTACACCTGCCCCTTGTTCTGACCCCCTGCTGCTCCTCTGTCTGCTTGCCCTATCTGCTCTCAGCCCACCAATTATCCTCTGTATTTTATTTACACTTTTTCTGTTCTTTTCCCTCTTTTCCCCAGGAGGTGGCCCCTTGATCGAGTGCTCCCACCCGCTGCAGAACATCTCCCGAAATGCAGTGCCACTCAAGCCTGTGCCCTCTCTCCTCCTGCCTGCAAGTCAGCTATCAGGTACAGTCAACTGAGGAACCCACTCGCTCCTGTTCGAGTCTCCGCTCTTGGCCCTGATTAACCAGATTTGTATTCCCAAGCTCCCTATTGCTCTGCTCCTCAAGTCTCTCTTCAGATTCTGTCGGGCTTTGAAGACTGAAGACATGTCAGCAGTCCAACCCTGATGGGTGAGTAAGGTCTGCGGGGGGGGGTGCTCAGAGGGAGGGTCTGGTGGCCCAAAAGACATCGATGGACAGTTTTCTTGTCACAGTTTTAAAATAAATTAAATAAAAAGAATGCCGATGCTGATTGTGAACCGGGTGATGTGCGAAGAGCTGAGGGGGTGCTCAGAGGGAGGGTTTGGTAGCGCAAAAGACATCGATGGAAAGTTTTCTTGTTACAGTTTTAAAATAAATAATAAAAAGGAGGCGATCGTGAACTGGGTGATTTGTGAAGGGCTGTGGGGTGCTCAGAGGGAGGGTCTTGTGGTGCAAAAGACATCGATGGGCAGTTTTCTTGTTACAGTTTAACAATAAAAGAAGGATGCAGATACCGATCGTGAACGGGTGATTGGTGCTAAGGGATTGGAGGAGTGGGGCGGTACAGTGCACAATGGGTTGCAGGAGGTTTACCCACTCTGCTTACCTGCATGAATTGGGAAGATGGGGCTGGGGTGGTACAAGCGCACAGTGGGCGGTTGCCAGAGGGTTTTAGAGAGAATATGATATTTTCTTAATTAGGGACATTGAAATAGCCAGCAGTGGAGTGAAAACAGGAAACGCTGGTTGGGGAGAGTGTCATTGGTGCTGCTGCATGAGGACTTTGTCTCTGATTGCAGTGGTACTTTTCTTAAGTTTTGTCCACTTTACATAACGTTGGTGTCAGTGCGTGTCAGCAATAGCATGCTGCCTTATTGGTGAATGCCAGACGCACCTACTAATGCATGCCCTGGATTGGCCCACACTGACGCACCTCCAAAATCTGCCACTACCGCAAGATGTTGACTTGTGCGCAGGTGCGGCAAGCCAACATAAAAATGTCAGGTTTCAGTGTTTACAGAGTCTCAAGGATCTGCATGGCTGGTACATTTTTGTTAAAGGCATACTGGATTACACCAAACAGATGCTAGGCAGTGTTTACAGGCCCAGTATGGACAACCATCCTTCTTTATGAATCTGCCACCCTCCTAGCTCCCTTTCTTACCCTCCCCATTATTGGGGGGAGATTGGAACCTCTTATTCACACAGGACTTAGATAGGTCCCATAAAACACAGGTTGGACTTTCCGCTCCCCAGTACTCCATCTGCGATATAGTTGATTCATTGGGGCTGTGTGATCCATGGCATATTTTATGCCCATCGGCTAAGGAGTACACATTTTATTTGTCAGCTCATGGCTCTTTCTCCTGTATAGGTTATGTTTTGATCAGCCATAGTATCGGGGTGAGGTGCTGGGCAGTGAAATAGCTCCATGGGTACTTTTGGACCACTCTAGTGTGGTTAAGGTTGCCTCAGCTTCTAATAATCAAAAATACACAATCTGGAAACTAAACTACCAACTTTTAAAGGAAGAACATTTTAATAATTTATGTATTTATTTATTTTATTTAGTTATTTATTTATTTGTTAAACTCTAGGATTACAAATACCTTTGAGCAAGAACTGCTCATTTACAAAGGTTCCATGTCAAGGGATGGAAGGTTAACATACAAACAAAGGTAAACATTAATACAGAGTCTCAAAAAACAAAATACCGTATTTCAAGCAGAGAGACAGCAAAAGGATAGTAAAGCCAGATGAGCAGCAACCAGTAGGGTTGGGGAAGGTGGGTGGGAGTCAGGAAGGAGTGGGCTGGCTGAAGGGCCATTGTCCTGGGGGGTGGTTGGTATGAGAAGTGCAAGGAAGAGGGGACAGAAGTCTGAAGTGCTAAAGATGGGAGGGCGTGGGAGAGGTAGGGGAGGAAAGGGGGGGAGGGGTAAGGTGAGAGTGAGGGAAGTGGAAGGCAAGTATAATTGACCAGAGGGAGTTTAGGGCCACATGATGCCAGGTGTGAGTGTAGAGTTTGACCAATTAGGCAAAGCAGTCACTTTGGCTGGTAGTAGCGAGGTGAAGTCGTAGTTGCCTTTTAAATGGACCGAGTGTAGTAGCTGAAAGGGATTCCTTGCTGAGTGAATTTAACCACTGGGGGGCCCTCTGGGCAAATAATCTCTTGCCCATAGTGGTCCGGTATCTGGGGACCTGGAAGGTTTGACTCAGCGTACTTCGGGTGTGTTGGGTGCTGCAGTGAACAGTCAGAATCTTTTCAACCCCAGGTGGCATGAGCCCAAGGAGAACCTTTCTGGTTAAGAGGCAGGTCTGATATTTGATCCTGCTGATGAAAGGGAGCCACCCAAACTGGATGTACAAGTCACAAGTATGTGTTTGGTGGGCAGCGCCTGTAGGAAGTCTGTATGCTTTGTTGAGCACCACAGATATTTTGCAGAGGGCTGTAGGAGAAGCGGAGCCATAGATGACAAGCCCATAGTCTATGATGGAGGTGACAGAACTGTAAATAGCCAGTCTAAGGGCCTCTGTGGTCATACAGTGTTTGTGCCTGTGGAGCAGACCAATCCATATTTTAGCGGCCTTTGCAACATTGTCAATGTGCTAAGCATAGGAGAGGGAACAGTCCAGAGTAACATGGAGGTATTTGAACTGAGGAACCTGCTCCAGTGTAACCCCAGAATGGTTAGTGGCGATGATGAAGGGTAGAGAGTTATGCTTGCTCCTTGCATTGCAGAAAGCCATAACTTGTGCCTTGCTGTAGTTCATGACAAGTTTGTGTGAGCTGACCCATTCCTCAATGCGTTTGAAGTCACGCTGTAGCTGCCCTTCTAGATGCTTGGTGTTCCAATGGCTAGAAAACAGTACCGCGTCATCCCTGTAGAGAAATATTTTCTGATGGCAGATACTAGGGAGGCTATTCAGGAAGAGACTAAAAAATAGGGGTCCAAGGATGGACCCCTATGGTACTCCTGAGAGGACTGGTTTCTTAGAGGTGACATTCAGCAATCTTAACTCACTGGACCTTTCCCTCAAGATAGCTTGTTATCCAGAGCAGGGCATCCTAGGATAGCCTGATAGTTGACAGTTGCCTGAGAAGCAGTGGATGACTGATGGTATCAAATGCCTTTGTAAGGTCAAGATACTGCACCCACAGTTTCCTTGGACAAGGGTGTGTGGATGAATCCCATAAATTCCAGTAGTGCAGTGGTAGTGCTGTGCTCTTTCTTAACCCATGGTGTTCAGGGTACTGGATATCATATTTTACCATATACTCAGTTAACTGGTCAGTTTACAATTCATTCCAGAGCTTTAGATAAGGGGAGGATGGAATGGGTCTGTAGTTGGTTTGCAGTGACCAATCATCCTTTTGTGTACAGGCGTAATGGTTGCCTGTTTCCAGAGATGGAAATTAGGCCAGCCTTAGAGAGATAGGAGCCTTTGTCAGGGGTTTCAAGGATTTCACTCTAGGACAAAGTGCAATCAGCTTCAGGTCGAGGAAGTTGCCCCCGTACCCTGAATTGTGGATGGCTTTGTGAACATATTTTTCATTTTTGTCTTTTTTAACAGGGTAAGGCCCACTAGGCACAACTGCCTGTTTTCAGGGGTGACCTGGGCACACTGGGCGATTAAGTGACTTGCTCACAGTCACACAGTATGCAAGTGGAGGTTGCGAGAATGAAACTCAGGTCTGGTCTGCTGGATGTATCATGCTCGTTCACACCTCATTCCTCTATCCTCTAGGCTATACTGCCAGCCGTACAGGCTAAGTGCATTGGGAGCACTTTGAAGTAGAATTTCAGGAGTGAGCAACCATTGCCAGCAGTGTTATGGTGAGTGCTGGTGGAGGGCTATCAAAATGTCAGTGGTAGTACACTGTTCAGGTTTGAAAATGCATTGTTGAAGGTGTTGGTGATAGTACCAAGGTCAAGCATAGGAGTTCTGTTGATGCTTAGCATGATGGGTGGAGATTTAGGGTCTTTCTCTGTGAGGCCTTTCATGTTACTCCAGAATTTTTTCCCATTCCCCCATGTGTTGGAGAGTGCCTTCCTGAAATATTTGCTTTTTGCATTCTGTATGGCATGTGTACAATCATTTCAAGCTGTTTTATATTTAATTATATTCCCAGGCATAGATGTGGATCAAGCACAGAGCTCAAGGTGGTTCCTATGTTTGAGACTTATTATGAGCTCAGGGGTTATGGACCTTCCTTTGACCTTAAACTTCTTCACAGTTGCATATATGTCACAGGCTGCGATGAAGCGGTTGATGTACATGTCCAGGGCTTGGTTGATATCGTTGCCTGAGGCAAGAGTAGACCAATCCAGTCTGCGCAGATGGGATTTTAGTAGCTCTAGGTTCCCATGCTTCATCACCCTGGTGTAGATTATCTTAGGAGGGAGTTTAGCAAATTTATTGGCCCAGGTACAGATAACAGGTGAGTGGTCACATATGGTGTCAGGGAACACTGAGACCCTGGAGATTCATTCTGGATGATTTGACAGAATCCAGCCAGTTAACAAAAGTGACCCAGTCCTATAATTGCACCTTGTTGGAGTGGAGACAAGTTGGGTGAGGTGCTGTGCCATGACAGTATCCTTGTATATGCTGGCCTCAGATGAAAGCCAATTGATGTTGAAGTCACCCAGTGTTATAATTTCCACCTTGTGATGAAGGCCCCATAGGTACTCCATGACCCTATTGAAGCCATGGGCCTGATCCTTAAGGGGTAAGTGTACAGAGGCTATAGTCAACACCTTATTGTGGGCACCAAGAAGTACTTTGATGGCGAGAACCTGTACAGTGATTTATGGTTTGAGAATGGAATAACATGCCCCTTTAAAGAATCTCTCAGGTAGGTGGCACAGCCCACACCATGTTTTGAGGTCCTGTCCAGCCTAAAGATATTGTATCCAGGGATGGTGACTATGTTGTCAGGTATCTTAGGGTTAAGCCATGTTTCAACAACAGATAGGATATTGGGGTCATATTGCAGCATCCAGATTTGGAGACTATATAGTTTGCTGAGGAGGCTACAGACATTGATATATGCCAGTGTGAGGGAGCCCACCCTTCTACTTGGAGGGCATAAGGTCAATCCAGGAGGACCCCTGTGGGATGGACATTGCCGAGAGCAGGAGTAACATTAGCATGATTCTGAGGTAGTAGATTATTAGTACTTCTGCATGAACAGTGCTGGATGAGAACAGCAGACCAGTAAGGAAGCTTTAAAAGATTGAGAGAGAGGAGATCAACAAAGGGGTGAGGAAACAGCTTTAAGCTTCAGAGATCTAGTACTGGGAGCCAATGGGGGCAGGATGGGGTAGGGGAGGGAGGAGCTTAAGTGTATTTAAAGGTGGTCTGGGAGGGAAGGGAGGGATGGGGAAGGGGGGTGGGTGAAAATTCGGCAGCAGAAACAGCAGCCATGGAGGGCCGGGGCTGTGTATAGGCCTTACCTGATGCTTGTTTCCTGGGGGACTGGTGGCAGCAGGCTTTTTGGCACTGAAAGATGTGCAGAGTGGTGTCCCTGCATGCAGGAGGAGAACTGCAGATGGTGGTAGGTAGCCCAGTGGGCTACAAGGATGCCTGTTGAAAGAGGGACAGGACAGGGATTTATAGCACTCCGAAGTGGTGGGAGTGAAAATAAAATTAGCACACAGACAAAGAGCTGCAATTCACTAAAAGAGGGCCAAATCAGAGGGCAGGAAGCAGACAGCAAGGCACCAGCTCTGTAACTGAGATTTGTAAAACAAGGGAGTCACAGTCAGGGTAGTAAAACAAAGGAAGGAATTAAATTGGTAGCTGCACTGGATTAAAATATAACAAATCAGCAGGCTATGTAGACCTTCAGCAAAGAAATCCTCAAACTCTAAATCCTATAAATCCTATACTCTAATAATCTTAGACACAGCAACTGAGATAGTAAGTTTAACACAATACAAAAGATGATGTAAGCAGTGGCACAGGAAAAAAATATGCAGAGGGAAGCTGTGTGGAACAACTTGCACACTGGAACTGAAAATCAGTGCCTGCAGGGAGACAGGATCCCCATAAGTGCAGGGTTTCAGCTGCACTGTAGAGGGAGAAAAACAAATACACTTTTTGCCATTTTCAGCTTGTTTGAATGAAGGCAGCCCAAATTAATTCACTGGCTTAATATCTAAAAGCTGAGTCCAGTATCTGGAGAGCAAAATGTCAGTCCATCAGGCAGTCAATCAGTATGCTTGTGCTCAGGAGCAACCAATGAGGACATTTCCAGGGATTCTCGGAACAGATGGAGGTCTTTCTCTCCCACAACATGGGTTCTAGTAAGAGGGGTGACATAGAATGGAGCACATTTAAATGCTTCATCAGAGGGGAACGTCTTCACCTAGCCACCAAATGGAAGCAACGCAGGGAGATTGAGGTCTCTACTATGCTGACTCGCATCAGGGAGATGGAGAAACAGCTAAATCCTCAGTCTTCAGAGGAATGTCGCAGAGAATTAATATCTCTCTGGGACAAGTACGTGGAGTGTCTGCACGAGAAGGCTGAATACTCTATCTTTAAGACACATTTGACTTACAGTATGTGGATCAGGAAGAGAAAGTTGGGTACCTGCTGGCTTTATGCTTCCGAAAACAAGAAGCCTTGTGTCTTAGTCCCTTAATTACGTCAGAGATGAATAATTGCATTAAAACAACACCTTGGGAAATTACTAATGAGTTTGCGGTTAACTACACATCTCTATATGGACCTATGTACAACCGCCCTCTGCTCTGGACCTCCAGCCTACTTGACAGACCTTACCCTTCCGACAGTGATGGAATTCGGAGGCATATCTGATAAAACCTCTTATTCAGCAAGACATTTTAAGTGCCATTAAAGCCCTACCCTTAGATAAGGCTCCTGGCCCTGATGGGTTCACCCCCAGTTTTTATAAAACTTTGCAAAAATAACTAGTTCCCTTCATGCAGTGCTTCTTTCTCACCCTATATGATGTTGGTGTCTCCAATAGTACTTTACTGCAAGCAACAATAGTTTTGTTACTCAAACAAGGTAAGCCCCAGAATAATGTTGCTAGCTACTGGCCTATTTCATTCATGAACTATGATATTAAAATCTTGCCCAACATTTTGGCATCTAGAATCAGTGCAGTTAGGGCTGGGTTAATCAGCCACGAGCAGGTCAGGTTTATGCTGACCCACTCTTTGACTGACCATCTCCATAAATTATCCCATATTTTCTCCACGTTGCGGTATGTTGGGACTCTGGCGGACTTTGTTTACCTCCTGTATGTGGCGAAAGGTTTTAATAGAGTAGACTGGAATTCTCTATTTGCCACATCAGAAAAATTTGGATTCCCAACTTTCATTTCTCCAGTGGATTAAGGTTCTATATTTCTGCCAAAATGCCAACATTTACTGTAATGGGGTGCTTTCCTCAACCTTCCCCTTATGCTCCAGGACTCAACAAGATTGTCCTATGTCTCCCCTTCTATTTAATTTATATTTAGAACCATTGTTACAAAAACTCAAAGATAATCCCAATCTGAAGGGAGTGTGGATTGGGTCATGCAAACAGCGATTATCTGCATATGCAGATGACATATTATTGTATGTAACTAACCCCAAATCTTCCATCACAGCTGCATTACTGAACATCAGAAAATTCGGGAGGTTCTCCAATTATAAACTGAATTTAGGGAAAATCTCTGTGATGCCCCTAAACTCTACTGTATTAAAGCAAATATTCTTGCGTTGGTATTATCTTGGGCACCAGCACGGCTTAAATACCTTGGCATCACCCTTACTAGGAATACAACACAATTAAAGACATGTAACCTACACAGCCTGCTAGCTGTAATTCAACAATATTTAGAAAGATGGACATCTTTGTCATTGACTCTGCGGGGCAGAATAAATATTATTAAAATAAATGTGCTTCCCCGGGTGTTTTACCCCCTCAATATGCTCAGTGTCCTTCTCCCATTAAACTGGTTCAAACAGAGTCACACAATGATTTCAGATTTCTTTTGGCTGGGAAAACCTCTGTGATGAGCCTATAATCGATTAGTGGCACCTAATGCTTTAGGTGGACTCTGGCTCTCACACTTCACAGTTTATTACCTAGCTGGCCACGTGAGCAAATACCTTAGGCAGTTAACCCAGATCTCAGCGGAGGAGGAACCCTCTTATGTTCCTGTCTGGTTAGAAATAGAAAGAGACCAGATCAAGGCAGCTGGCCTGTCTTTATCAGCTTCACTTCATATCTCCCACAAATCTCTCCCAGTACATTTTCGAGACTCTGCTATAGGTGTATCATTAGTGTCCATGCTCAATTATGTAAACTCCTGTGCTATGTCCATGTTAAAGATATAATTCATCCTGTTTTTAATAACCCCAATTTCAAAATAAGGAATAGCATGCTGACTAATTGTAGCTACCCTAGTTGGCAGAAGCACCGGTGTGTGACTTGCTCCTTGAATGCTTCCTTAAATTAAGTCAATACATTTTTGCTTTTTATCATCTAAACAACAAGTATATATTTAAAATGTATTAACTTTGTCATGCCTTACTTCATTGGTTTAGTACCATGCCCTGGAACATAAATGGAAAAGAGTTCCTGCAACTAGCCATGGAACTGGTGTTACAGCCACATGCAGTATCGCATCTATCCACCTTTCTTTTCTCCAGGCTATTTCTGGATGTTACCGGAGACTCCCATATTGGACCTCCACCCTCCCACATTATATCTTTAATTGGGGCAAATTCTGGGAGCACTTATATAGATATACTTCCCAAGATAAGCTTTATCTTATCTAGTTCCATATCTTGCATAATATCTGCTTTATGCCTCCCAAATTAGTCAAGATAGGGAGATTAAATTCCTCCCTTTGTATAAGACGTGGGTTAGAAGATGGCACCCTACTTGACATCTTTTGGTAATGTCCTAAAGTTTCACCCCATGTGGCCAAATTAAATCTAGAGTGGGTCTTCTTTTGGGCTTTGTGGGTTTTTAACCCCTGAAGCATGTCTTGCAAGGGACTACAGTGGGATAGCCATGCGGGAAATGCTTTATCACATTGCATTGATTACTCTATCAGTAAAGTGGGTAGTTCTCCATCATTGGCTTGATCAAACTTTGATTACCTATCTGGAATGGTTACAGGGACTCTTATTCAATCTCCATTCCAAAAAAATGATAGCAAGTATACATAATAGAATCTCATCACATGAAAAGAAATGGGTCAAATTACACACCTTATACACTCTTTAGTTTCCTATGGAGCAGCACCAATCTGGCTAGGGCATGAATCTAATTGTGTGCATATATATATATATATATATATATATAATATATATATATATATATATATAAATATATATATATATATATGTGTGTGTGTGTGTGTGCACATATATACATGGCATCCCCCAGGATGAAACCCAATTCTGCAGCATTTTTCAGCACTCTGCAGAATGCTACAGAAGACCTGCTGAATAAAACAATGAAATTTCAATTGCAATTAGTCCCCTTTGTCATTCAGGAAAATGTAACATTGCCAGGAAGAAGTGATTACCACAGTTTCATGCATGACAAAGGAGACTAATTGTCATTGAAATTACATTGCTTTGTTCAGTAGATCTTGTCCAGCATACTGCAGAGTACGTTAAAAGTGTGTTTTATCCTGGGGGACGCCACTGTGTGTGTGTATATATATATATATATATATATATATGTTGTCTTTTCAGAACATCTTATGATCAAACTAGTCTCAGATTGTACCTCAGTATGGTATGGATAAAGATAATAATCACACTGCCTTGGGTGGGTTGGTGGGGGGGTGCGATTATGTGTTGTTTGTTGTAAGTTGCTGTCATTTACCGAGCCCCCAACTTAAAAGAACTGGAGAATGCCCTTCAAGAGGGACATCCTTCAGATGGAGGACTGCTCACTCTGAACAAAATGGTATTAAACACCAGCAAAACTAAGGTGATGCTGTTCGGCCAGATCCCTGGGAACTGAGCGGTCGCTGTTCCTTGCTGCAGTCCAGAGGGGAGATAAACCTGAGGTGGTTACCTCCACTAAATACCTTGGTCTAACCCTGACCAAGGCTTCACTCTAAAAAATCACGTTGACCAACTCACCAAAGCCATCCTTGGGAAACTGGTATCCTCTACAGAATAAAGGACAGATTTATCCCTGAAGCCAGGGTAGTCATCGCAACTAGCGTCCTTCTCCCTAAGCTCACCTACGCGGCCCCTGTTCTCCAAGGCATGGCCTTTACAGAACTAGGCAGGCTCCAGACCTTATACAACAAGATTGTCTGATTTGCCACATTATCACACCCTAGGACCCACCACTGCGAGGCCCAATCGAGGCTTAGGTGGCCGTCATTGGAAGCTCACCTCATCTACCCGACTCTCTGCCTTACATTTAAGCTTCTGGGTCCCTCACCTTCCCCTAGTCTCAAAGGGCTAGTCAGGGTTAAATCCAATTAGAGGAGTCTCCGTACCTCAGGCCAAACTCTCCTTGTGGTCCCCAAAACAAGGACTAAAGCTGGGTCCAGGTCCTTTGCATTCACAGACCCTTCCAACTAGAACAACCTCCCACTGGAGGTACGGGAGGCAGGGTCTGGCCCCTGCTTCCGGTCTAAGCTCAAAGCACACTTGCTCGACAGGATCATTTGCTAATGCCTCAGGACCTGACCTTTACATCACTGCCCCTCCCTCATTGGAAGGTGAGCATTATTGTAACAACATACCCCCCTCCCACTAAGCCCTAAGGAAGGTATCTTGTTTCTTTGGCAACTACTAGCCTATATTTGTCTGTGTCAGTGGCTCAGTAGGTAGCACACTCGCCTCTGAGGCCAGGAGATCAGAGGGCTGTGGGTTCAGTTTCCACATCTGGCACTTGGGTTAATATCCCAGTACTGACACTGTAGTGCAGCATGAGAGGGGTGCTGCACTTCTGAGGTGCCATCTTTCGGATGAGATGTTAAACCAAGGTCCCATCTGCCTGGATTGGTGGTAGTTCAGGTGGATGTTAAAGATCCCATGGCACTTATCGAAAAGAGTAGGGGAGTTTTTATTATAATAATAAACATATAAGACAACACAATAAAGCTCATAAATCATTCAAATTTCAATAATACAACTAGAAAGGGAGAGAAAATAACCATAAACCCAATACATCATTTGAATTTTATGAAATAAAGAAACCCTTTCCTCCACTTCAAAAGAGTGGCAGGAGCCAATCGCTGCTCATCCTGTGAAAGCATTTTTGAAAGTTCTTTCACAACTAACATACTAAAGACATTATAAGTCATCTTTTTTTGGTACAATACCCATTGGCATCTAGCTTGCCATAAATAAAATTTTAAACAACAAAAAAATAATGATAAGGTCCCATCATGATAACCAGAAAGGCCCTCGGGTAACATCCTAAGACCAAAATTGTAGGAAAGTGTGGTCAACCAAGGCAACCCATAAGTGAGCCAAAAAGGCCACAAACCAGTGGAAAAGGAACACCAAAAAAAAAATGTTCCATAGTCTCCACTACATTAATGCACTCAAGATAAGGACAATTCCTTTCCTCGATTGCCTTATATTTAGCATTACCTCGGACATTTAAACGTCCATAATAAATTAGCCACTGTGTTTCCCATTGGTGATAAGGCAATCTGAGACTATTCAAATTAGCTAGCACTTTAGAGTTCAAGGCCGCAGGACAATTCTTAAAACAGGGCTCCTGAGGGTGTATTTTTGACATGATGTAATGGTAAAGGCCTTTATTCTTATATGTTAAAATCATCTCTTTAGTGATACCCCACTTATATAATCTCTGGGCAGCAGGCCGAAAATAACCAGGAAACCATAATCGAGGATTAATTTTAGGGGCAAAACAAGCCAATTTTGGAAATATTTTATTAATGGTTGCGGAGCCCATACTTCCATGTTTCCTTTAGCTACACCCAAGCCACTTTTAACTGTACACATAACAAATAATGTATGTAAAAAAACGACAGGATCAATCAGCCCGAGGCCACCAGATTTAACAGCCAAATAAGTAAAGGCCGTTTTAATCTGGTTTAAGCGGTTGCCCCACAGCATTTGGAAAAACAAACTATATACTCTTGTCTCCAGGTTAACCGGGAGAGGGAAAATCATTGCGATGTACTGCAAACTTGGCAAAAGAAACTGTTTAATCACCTGTACACGCTTAAGTTTAGAAAATTTCCACTTCTTCCATCTAGTAACTTTGTACTCCACAGCTTGAAGGCCAATTCCCAATTCTCTACTGGCAAATTCTGAGAACCAAACCAAACCCCCAAAATTTTAAGAGGAGTTCTGGAAATATGAATTCCCTCCTGAATGGCCTCTACCAAACCTGCAGCCCGAATGCTTAATCCTTTTGTTTTTTGTAAATTCAATTTAGCATTCGAAATACTAGAAAAATCAGCAAAAGCTTCCAAAAATAAAGGTACAGAGGCTTGATCAGAAAAATATAAAACTAAATCATCAGCATAAGCTTGCAGCAAAAGATGCTGACCCTGAGATAACGTTCCCGAAACCCCAGTCCAGCGTGGAACCTGAACCAAGGTTTGTAAAAGGGGGTCTAAAGAAAAAACATAGAGAAGGGTGCTGAGGGGACAGCCTTGACGCACTCCAGTAGACAAAGAGAAACTGGCCATGTGCCCTTTAAAAAGGGAAAACTACATTATGCTGATACAGTTGCCTAAGCAAGGCAACCAGTCGCATCGAACCCCATAACTTTCCAGGGTTAAGAAACAAAAAGGTAAATGGACTCGATCGAAAGCCTTTTCCAAATCTGCAGCAACCAGACAGCTACTAATACCCGAAATTGATAGATGCTCAATAACATCTCTCAGCATCATTAAAGCTGATTGAATTTTCCTTTCTGGTATCCCGCAAAATTGAAGGAGAAATTACTGATCTAGCATAGTTCTTTAATCGGTTATTCAAAATACTAGTAAAATTTTATAATCCGAGTTTAAGACAGTTATAGGCCGCCAGTTCCAATATCCTGTCTATCCCCAGATTTAAATAAATAGATCAATAAACCACCTTAAAAAGTAGGAAAACACAGTATGCTTCACAAAATAGTGAAATAAAAGGAAAAGGCAAGGTACCAATTCATCAGAAAACTTTATATAAAGAATTAGACAAATCATCTATACCAGGGAAATGTTAGGCTTCAAGGCCTGTATAACCTTCAAGATGTCTCCCTGAGTAAAGGGCTCTAATAATTGTAAGGTTTCAGATACCTTTGACGAAATAATTAAATTGCTCAAATAAGAATGTATGGAGTCTTCCGAAATCGGTAAAGAAGATTCCAATGACTTAAAATGGGACACAATCAATTCTCTTAACTGTGGAACAGTATCTGCTATAGACAAATCAGGTTTAAGAAGTGAGACCATATTAGAGGAATCCCTCAAAACCTTACAGGCTTCAAAGGGGTCACCCAATGGGGATTTTTTTACACCATTAGTTAAAATGGCTTGTAAGGTTTTAGCTCGATCATACTGATAAATCCTCATTTGCTCTTGTACATTTCTTATTTGAGCCGAGTAATCCCAATGTGATGAGTACGCCACGGTAGTGAGCCTTTGAAGTTGATGCCTAAGGGACAAATACTTAAAAAAATTTAAATTTTTTTTCTTTACCCCTTGGTTTTTAAACCAACTGTGTAAATCGGCCTTAGTCCTCAGCCACCATTCCCCTAAATCGGGATACAAAAAGGCCACTGACAATCTTGCTTTCAAAATATTTTTTACTCCATTCTGCACATAGGGTAACCCTAAAATAGAACTGTTAAGTTTCCACCTAACACGTCTACCTTCTATGGGACTAGGTACCTGAAATGTACATAATAAAAAAGAATGATCCAAGAATTCACTAGGGGACATTATAAAGGAATGAACCAATAAACCAGGGGAAATGAACATGTAATCAATGACTGAAAAAAATCTTACCTTTACGGAATGAAAATTGAGCAGCCTGAGTAAGGGGATGCAAACAGGTAAATAAGCCAGCTATCTTGACTACATTGGCCAACGCCTGGGAATCGCAATAAAGTTTATTACCTTTTTTTGCAAAAGTGGGAATGGTACAATTAAAGTCCCCACCCCAAAAAATCTTAACTGAGGTGACCAAATAGGGTTGTATGGATTTAAAACAGGCCACTCTACCAGCTTTCGTTTGGGGGCTATAGATATTAATAAAGCGGCAACAAATACCTTGCCATTTCCCGTCTAGAATTAAAACCCTACCAGGTATAAGATCAATTAAATTGTGTAAAACAAAAGAAAAGGAATTAAACAAAATACCAATGCCATCGGCCCTATCCAAGCCAAAGGACCAAAAAGAAGGGCCCCAAACCCAATCATGTTTAAAAGAAGCTAACTGTTCCACAGAAGACATCCAAGTCTCCTGCAGGAAACAAACAGATGCATACCATTCATGAACCTGATGATAAAGGGCCTGTCATTTGGCTTTATTCAACAAGCTATGGGTATTCAGAGAGCCCCAAAGGAACCTCATTTATGAATAGAGTGGAGGAAAAGAAAAATACAATCGAACACCTTATTTTTTTCTCTTCTTTTTTTTTTTCTCTTTATAATTCTCCACGGACTCTGCGACAAGGAGGATTTCTGGGAATCTGAGTCACCCAAATCCATTTCCGTGTCCCCAAGCAGTAAAGAGTGCATATGAGTTACTGATTTCAAGGTCAGTAGCAGAAGGGGAGATTTAGAGTGCAAATTCTGGGAGGATCTGCACCTGGGCAAAGATGGTCCAAGTGCCGAACTTAGACTTCTTCCCTGCAACCCGAAACCTCCTCCGAATAATACACAGGAGGAAAGTCCAAGGAACCGGGAGGCCTATATAAGGTTTTTCCTCTACCAGTGCAACAGAGACTGCTGCAACTGATGAGGAGGAAAGGGTACTTTACCTATAGCCACCACTTGTTTCACATCTGAGGAAGAGGTAATTATTTTAAAAGGGAAGGGAAGGAGGGGAAGGTTTGCAGAGATTTTCCCTAAAGAAGTAGGGGAAGAAAGGGGGAGGGTAAATGCATCTTGGGCGTTCTGAATAAGAAGGTCTGAATTAACACAATTAACCTTATTCCTGGCCGCCCATGGGCAAACCCCAAAACTATGGCCAGATTCATCACAGAGGTCACACTTAGAGATATTAATGCATTGCATAATAACATGCCCTACCTCCCCGCAATTTTCACAGTGAGGTCGATCGCAGATGTTAGAAAGATGAGTTCTAGACCCACACTTATAGCAAGCACGTGGTTGACCTCCATAAAAGCAGACCCCCCTGTCCCTTCCAAGCAAAAAGGAATTTGGAATATGGGCCACCCCAGACTCAGATTGCCTCAGTTTTACCTTATATTTCCAACCCCCTGTACAAAAACCTTCTGAATCTAAAATAGGTTCAGGGCTGCTTAGGACCTCACACTTTTGTGTTAACCAAAAAGTAATATCTTCCACATGGACCCCCTCATTTCTAAACATCACTGTAACATATTTAATTAAGGGCTTAGAAAGAGGTATTGCCATAAAGGGGGTCCATGTGGGAGAAAACTTTATCTGACCATAACGTTCCCAAAATAATTCCAAACCCTAGGGTACAAAACTGACATCAAAGTTATCTTCACCGATATATTAATAAAAGCATACACATCTTGGGGAGGAAATGCAAAGAATCCTTCAGTAATGTTTTATCCACATACTGTCTATCAGGCCTGTCCGGTAGGCCCCCCTTATATCGTATTCGAACTGCATTTCATCGGGGTGCCGCTTCCCTTTTAGTAGAAGAAAAAAGCTCGGACATAAGGGGTTTCTGGGAAGAAGATTTAGGCACGGAGAAAACCTGATTCTGTACTTCATTTTCCAAAGGAAGCAATCCTGCAGTTGTGGGAGTTTGAGCCAAGGGAGAATCCTGTGAGGGGGCACCCTTCTCCTGAAGTGACAAATCAGTACTTGCAAGGGGAAGGGGGGAGTCTATAACCTGAGGAGGAGAAGCAAAGGGTAAAGGCCCAGTTCCTAAAGATGTAGTATGCATGTTGCTATCCAAGTCCTTAGGCTGTGGAATCGGTTTCCATTCAGGCGAATGTTGAGAAAGGGGAAACTCCGAATCCCAAACTGGGTCAGGCTTCCACACCCCTGAGGGAGTTTGTGACCAACCTGCCCCCAAAAGAGCTTGCTCCGGAGACCAGGATTCCTGAAGTATATCACTTGAGAGGGAAACAGAGGCTGGCACTGCAGGTTGTTTAATAACCTGTTTAGGCCGCTGAATGTTAGAGGCCCCAAAAGTGAATTCAGTAACCCCTGTTTGTGAAGTAGCCGATGATTGATAAATAATATCAGAATTCTTCTGAATATTCATAGAAGGAAGACTTTTTCTGAAAACGAACCCAGCAGCTTTCAATAAAGGGGCTGAATTATTCTGGGCAAACTCCGATGAGTTCACCCCTGCAGAAGCGATATTACACCCCACCTTAGCACAAGAAACCTCTTCCAGCTGAGCAACAAGTGCTCCCCCAGGCTGTAGGCACTCACTACAATTCGCGATTTTACTGCCAGCCTGTAATAGTGCTGCCGTTGTGCTAGGAGTGCTATTACCACACACAGCTGTCTCAGGAATACAACCGCTCCCTCTGGAGCTCCAAATGCAGAAACTGCCGACTGTATGACAGGCAGAGCTCTGCTTCAACAGAACAATTCGTGCTTGCGAGCGTATCTCAAACGTAGCCTCCACTGACACTGCAAGTAACTTAGCATTATCCCAGACCGAGCTATATCAAAGTCGGAAAACTCTGCATCGGTCAAAATTAGAGTTTTTTTTTTCTTCTCAAAGCTGTCCACCACACGCGCAGCCGAAGCTGCCACAGGAGAAGGTAAAACATCAAGGACTTGATCAGAAATAGCCATATTTAATACAGTCTTACCGCCCAACGTGAAATCACCAGGCAAGGTCACATCTGTGGGAAATTCAGGGGAAGTAGCCGCGCTACGAACCAGGGATGTCTCTGAATCTTGCAACTGTTCCTTTGAAGCCACAGAGCTAGTCGGGACAACACATTTTAAATTGAGAGCACCAAGTCCTCGAGATGAATGCAAAGCCAAATCGCCAGAGCCTGTCTGAAGTGTGGAATCTGCCCATACAAGCGGGGCATCCTGAAAATCATTGTCTGAATCAAAATCCGATTGTGAAACTGCCTCCATAACACCGTCTGTGGGAGCTGAGGCTAATGCTCCTAGTAAACCAGCAACCTCCTCCTTCGATGTCGGCTGCAGAGTGGCCATCCTGACGATGACCAGACCCCCTGCTGGCAGCAATGCAACAGCAGAATAGGGGAATTTCCCTGTGTCCTGGCCAAATTTCCCTCATTCACTAAAAATACCACCAACAGCTTAATCTGGTTCAAGGTCAGTTGGCATTCATCTGTATCCCCTTCCCCCAGGTCATGCCTGAAAATAGGCAGGATTTGTCTAGTGCACTTACCTGGTCAACAAAAGCTAAAATAAATAAATATCTTGTGCACTCCCTAGTTCTACTTGATATGTGTATGAAAAATGTTTTATATATGTCTAACTCTTTATGTCCCACTGCCTGTATGCTCCCCCACCACCTATCTGATTGTAACCCTATGAAGTCTTTCACTGTCAAACATTATGGAATGTACCCATTTTGTACTGTTCTGCTTACCTGTATGTTATTTTTACCCCAGGTCGCCCTGAAAAAGGGACCTCCGGCCTAGTGGCCCACCGATCAACAAAATTCAATAAGTAAATAACATAAATAAGTTATTTGTTTTGTTATGCTGTATTGAATAAATAATGCAGTCTATTGAATTTCAAAATAAGATATTGGATGCTTTTGCAGCACTTTGTTCACTTTAAGATCATACAATAACACATGCATCATTTATCTGATACATGCATCATTTTGATATGCAGCTTGTGACATAACGGTCGATTATTAAATTTTATGTGGTCTAATGGTCACATCACAAGTATTGCAACTGCAGCAAAATCATGCCACAATTCCATGAAAATCCATTCCTATTCTCCCCTTTTCAAAAAGGTTTTGTCATTCTTTTTCTACTATTGATCATCGCTTTGTTTTTGTTCATCTGCTGGAGAAATACAGTCTTACAGTATAAGAAAATAGAATTTCTATGCTGCTTTTATTGGCTTTAGAGCAGGTTTTGATTATACTGAATAGCTTATAATATTCTGTTTAATAAATGATCAGATATAGGGACTGACCATGCTCTGCTTAGAATAATTTACATCGTAAGTTACAATACAGTAAGTTTAGCTTGAAGGGTAAATCTTTGGACCATTTCTGTATAAATTGTGGTATCAGACAAGGTTGCACTTGTCTCTTTTCCTCAGTTTTATTAGACTTATACATTAATGTGAATGAGCTCTGATTCAGTGTGTGGCTGTTTCGTCCCCGGACAAAATGTTGTGGTCACAATGATGTGTTGATAATGTCACAGGGACAAAAGGAAACAACAGATAACACCACAGGGCATGTATACCCAGACAAATAGCCATTAATGTAACATCAGCTAAAAGCTATGGTACATACATCAAGAGACAGAGGGCCGTTGCTCACTTTGTAGGGTAAAAGCAAAACAAAAAAAGCATTCATTTAAATTAAGTCTTAGTCATCCTCTCTCCTGTCATCATGCCAGTATTGGGATTGGAGGTTTGGACAGTCAGGTTCAGTGTCCACTGTCTGGTTTCGTACATTTACACAGACTCTTTCCTGTAAATATACTGTATTATTTTTGCATTCTGTGTTGTCTATTCCACTGCCTTTTCTTCATGAAGTCACTAGTTCCATAGTGACATCTGGATGTGTTGGTCACTGTACTGAATGTGAAGTATGTCACCCCAAACACTCAATTTTCATATACCGTGAAAATGTTATCAGAGAAATAAAGGAGATCACTTTTCATTTGTGAGTTCCTGAGGTATAGTATTTTTCACTAAAGTGTTAACACTCTTGTCAGTTTTCATTCGTCTGAAACTTCTAGGTGTAGTGGAGTGACATCCAAAAATATGAGTAAGTATTAAAAGGCATATAGTTATTATACACAGCCACTATTTTCTATGGATGGTGCCCTCACCTTACCTTTGAGTGTGGGTCTGCTTTTGTTATAGCTGGTAGTTCAGACCAGAAATACATACAAGCATAAGGTTTTTATTTGTTTTACTTCATTATAGTGAGACCTTTTTTTATTTTGATAAAAATACTTTCTCAAACTGAACAGAACAGCATAGCTACCTATTGTGAGATTTAATTCTTTGAAAAGCAAAGCAATATATAATAAGATAATTTATACTGTGTCTGAAAAATAGTCAGCAAGTACATGCTTTTTTTATAGTATGGGTATGATAATATGCTGGATGGATTGAAATGGGGAAATGTCTCACTAAAGTGCATCTGCTATGGTTACCAATGTGGCATAACATCAGTAACCATTTTGCCATGATACATTATCTCCGCAGCAATAAAGCCACTCCATTTTGTTATGGAGACATTCCATCCATATGCCCTCTGATTCAGTTTAGAGGATAACACCTTCTTTCCTTCAAAACGTGGCCAACTAAACTGCTGTCATTTTTGCCTATACAGATAGCTTTGGTGAGTTCACATTTACTGTAGCTGATGTGTAAAAGAAACTTAATACTCTCTATTAGTGTTGTGTGAAACTGAAATTGAAATTGGAAATCATCACAGAAAATATGAAGTCCTTATGTGTGAATCCAGCACAAGAAAATCATGATGGTAGATCAACAGTGTAGGGTTAGAGGAAATGCAACAGTATTGCTACTTAGGGGTACATTTTGCTAGCAATGGCAAATTACATACACATTTTACACAATAAGAAATATTTTCTCAATGAACTGTTGGTGCTTTGTCTTTTGTCTGTGAGGCTGACTCTGAATTTGGAAGTGAGATCATGCCATTGGGTACCAGCCAGGGAAGGAAGATCTATTATCCTAGAGGATGCTCTCTTTCTCCAAGGAGGGATGGCAGATGTGGACACTACCACACTGCCACATGGGAGACCACAGGTGGTAGTATGGAAGGAGAAAAATAGGAAGGGGGACTTAGACCGGGGTCCACGTGAAACACGCTTTGCATGCATCTGCATAGACCTCCAGGTGTCCTTACTGATTTTATTTTTATTTATTTATTTATTTATATCTCAGATTACAAATACCTTTGAACCAGAGGCTCTTTTGCTGAGGTTCCTTGTCAGTACCAACATTTAAATAACAATACAAGACAGATTGAATAACAATATAATATGTTCATACAACAAGCAAAATTATGAGTACAAATAAATAATGTCAATAGTAACAAACAGGCAGGTTACAAGTAAGTAAAACAGCTTTTCATTACAGATTACTGGTAGGTGTATCAATTGTGTTTTTGGCGGTAGTGCAGTCAGTCAATTGGCTTTGTCTTGTAGCATAGTGGAGAGATGGAGGGAGGGGTAAGAGTAGAGCAGTCTATGCAGAGACATTGTCAAGCCCAGGATAGAGTGAAGGGGTAAAGGGATAGGGAGTGGGGGGTGAGCAGTCAGCAAAGAGATTTTGTCAGGTCCCTAACTGGAGAGAAAAAGGGGAGTAGGTAAAGGAGGAGTGGAAGGGGGTTGTGTTCAAGGGTCATGTTGTGCTAGATAAAGAGATACAAGGAGGTGTATAGATGTGGGAGTTGTCTGAAAGTAGGGGTGAGAGGGGGTGGGGGTGATGTCAGGGGGGAAGGGCAGGACACTGAGTGAGGGAAGAAGTTCTGGGGTGCCAGGGCCTAAGTGAAGAGTGGAGCTGGATGTAATTCTGTGGGGGTGGAGGCTAGCTGGGGCAATCACAACTGTTAAGTGCGGTAAGGTATAGCCAGGGCCCCTGGTGTTCTATGGCAGAATTTTCTGATTTCTGCGGCAGGGCTCCTTGACTTCTTCGGCAGCATTTTCTGATTTCTGCCTCATGATTTATTCATTTCTCTGGCAGAATGCAGCCCTGTCATTGGTTAAATATGATGTGATGTCATCGATGACATCATATGCTGAGCATAGAGGAGGGGCTTCAGAATAAACGAGATGGGAAAGAAAGCCTGACACTATGGAAAAACAGTATATTTATAAGAAAATTCACCAAAAACAATGAATTCTGCGGCACTATATATATATTCTGCGGCATGATGCAAATTCTGTGGCAAATTCCGCAACCACAGAACTGCAGAATTCCAGGGGCCTTGGGTATAGCCTGAGTTTGTGCTTAAAGGGACAAAGCTTGGGCTCTTCAAGGATGCCCAGAGGGAGTTTAACTACTCTAGGTGCTCAGAACATAAAGACCTTTATGCCTGAGAATTTCCAGCAGAAAGGGACCTGGTAGATGTGTCTAGATGCACTCCTAGTGCTACGCAGGTTAGGTGTGTGTGTGAGAAGGTGTTGGGTAATTTGTGGGGTAAGCCTTAGGCTGATTTTATTTGCCAGCAGGCAGGTCTGATACAAGTTCCTCCCTTTGAGGTGCATCCAGTTGGTCTGGGTGTATAGGTATCATGTATGGGTGCATCTGTAAGCACCTGAGACCCGACAACAGAATTTGTTGAGAGCAATGGTAATTCTTTTAAGGGCAGTCTTATTGCCAGATCCATAAATGACTTACCCATAGTCAACTACAGAGAGTATTGAGCCAGTGACAGCTACTGTAACTTTAGTGCTTCAGTGGTCATGCTGTGTCTGTGTCTGTGTCTGTGTCTGTCAGGATCCCTATTCTGGTGTTGACCACTTCAGACATAAGGTTAACATGTTTAGCAAAGGACAATGTGCTGTTGAGAGTTATACTTAGATTTTGAAGGAAAGGACATGCTCAATGGTTACATTGTCGCTGTTAACGATAGTAAGTGGGGCTGTTTTTGCTTGTTAAGGGACTGGTGAAGAGCATAGACTTAGTTTTTTTGTAGTTCAGAATTAGCTTACGCTTGAGGAACCAGGCCTCAATGGCTGCCAAGTTATCTTGCAAGGTTCTAACTAAGGGGAGAGGGTCAGAGTGACTATAAAATAATACTGCAATGTCAGCGTAGAGGAGAAGATTATTGGTGCAGACTTGAGGAAGAGTATTAATAAAGAGGTTGAAGAGTAGGGGATCCAGTATTGAGTCTTGGGGAACTCCCGAGAGGGCTGGATGGCTAATGGATAGGGTGTCACAGATTTTTACCTACTGGGATCTGCCTTCTAGGTAGTTTTAAACCAGACTATAGCTCCAAAGGAAATTCCAAGGGCAGGGGTGACTCGAGAAGTAGCGTGCTGGTTGGCTGTGACGATAGGTCTTGGTGAGGTCAATGTATATTGACCCCACTAAGTGACCCTGGTCAAGATACTTGTGAATGTAGTCAGTACATCTAGAAGGGCAGATGTGGTGATGTGACCCATTCTAAATCCATGCTGTTCAGGATATTGTTTGCTGTACTTGGTCAGGTAATCAGAGAGCTGGTAGGATGAGATCTGCTCCCAGGGCTTTGGAAAGGGGAGGGAGGATAGAAATTTGGTGCTAGTTTGAGTACAGGGCCCTGTCCCCACTGTAGTGAATGGGAGTCACCACTTCTGCTTTCCATAGTAGTGAAAATTGTCCAAGGCAGAGAGACAGATTAAGGATTTTAGTGAGTGGCAACAGTTCTGAGTCTAGGCTAAGGTATAGCAGCTTCAGATCGAGTGAGTCACCGCTGAAGCAAGACTTGCCAAGAACCTTTAAGAGATATTTTTTAGATTCCCTCATGGTACATTTCTTAAAGTAGAAATTGGATTATTCAGGGTCGGGGCAGACATTTTGAGGTTGATGGGAAAGCATGATTTATCAAAGAAATCGGGGGGGGGGGTATGTCACTAAGGTCGGTGAACGCCACGTTGAAAGTGTCTGCTATTAGCTTTGGGTCCTGTATTATTTCCCCATTTATGTTAAGCATGGAGGGAGGAGATCTATTGGGCTTACTGGTGAGTTCTTTGATATTCTTCAAAAAATTTCCTGATGTCACCCCAGGAGTTTGAGAGTGCTTCTTTGTAGTGTGCAGATTTGGCAAAATGGATTTCTTGGGTGCAGGTGTTTCTGTTGGCTTTGTACTGCTGCTAGTCCACTTGTTTCCCTGTGGCCTGACCTTTGTGCCTGAGATGGTCTCTCATAGCCATTTTTTTCGGTGAGAGGTGGTTATACAGGGGCTATCAACAGCTTTTACCTTCATTTATCTGTACAGTGCAAAGATGTCAGGGGCAGAATGAAATAGGGTTATAAAATATTCCAGGGCATGGTTTATACTTGTTGCAGTGTCCAGGGGTTACCAGTTACATCTCAGGAGATGTGCCTGGAGATGTATTATCTGCCCTTTCTAAAGAATGCATTGGTGAGACACTTTACCCAGTTCTTTAGGGGTCTTGTTTGACCATATTCAGGTGACCAGAGAGTGGTCACTGTGGGAGTCTGGGAGGATCTCGGCTTTAGTAATCCTCTCCCAGCGGTTTGTAAAAATTAGGTCTAGCAGTGTACTGTTTCCAGTCCTGTGGTTGATTCTAGTAGGGGTTGTAACTACTTGTGTGATGTCTATGGCAGCAGCAGCGTCTTTGTAGGGCTCAGCTCCTGGGGCATTCCAGTTAACATTAAAGTCTCCAAGAAGTACTACCTCAGAATGATGCGGCACTCTGGAGAGGTACTCAAATACTGAGGAGGAGCCTTTGTCCAGGTCACGTGAGGGGGTGTAAATTGAGAGAATTGTAAGGGCTTTACCCTGTTATCCCAGGATTAGTTTGATTGCAAGGGCTTGGGTACTGCTTCAAGAGATAATTTTGGGAGGGCGTGTTCCTGTAGATGATCCTTCATGTATATTGCACAACGCCTCCCCTTTTTCCAGTCCTATCTTCACTGAATAACGTAAAGCCATGAAGAGAGATGGCAGTATCCAGCACCTCTTGCTTTTATTTGCTGGAAACATCAATCTTAATCCTGGGCCATGTCCCTCTGGCATTTCAGCATCAGCTTCAGCTTCTGATGATTTATCCCAAAATAATCCACTGGCCCTACCCCATGGACTGAAAATCTTACATCTAAAAATATGCAGTCTACTTCCCAAATTATATCTGCTTCAACAATAAATGTTATCACTAGCTCCTGACATAGTGATCTTGTCCAAAACATGGTTAAATAAAAAAGTTGTTGTTTCCTTACTCTATCCATCCCTGGATCTAATATTTCCCATCAAGACCACTCCACTAGTGGTGGTGGCTTACAATATATGTCTCAACGGCCTTACAGTCCACCACCATCCATACAATGTTGGTACAAAAAGCCCATGAGCTGCTAATCCTTAAACTTTCCTTCCTTTCTCAATATCCATTTATATTGTTGGCACTTACTGTCACCCTGGTCTCTTCTCCTCTGCCATCATTGATTTAATTAATACAATGCTTTCTTTTACTGCTTCAGGTGAAACTTATATACTAGGTGATTTCAATCACAATTGGATAACTCCCTCCTTAACAAAGCTCTTAGAAATATTGGTGCCCATAACCTTACTTCAACTAATCCTGGAACCAACCGGGCATGAATAGTAAGTCTGGTAACGAACACTCAATAGATTGATCCCTTACCTCTCATCCCTACAGGGTATGCAAAATCTGGTGTACTACATGATGCTCTGAGTGGCCACTTTATGGTCTATCTCATATGCAAAATTCGTAGGACCAAGGCCCCCCATTAAAACCCTACAATTTCGCTCATACAAATACCTGAACTTGGCTCCCCTCCTTCATGAACTGGCTAGCACTGACTGGGAACTTATTACCTCTTTCACCTCTATTGATGCTGCCTACAATTATTTTCATGACACATTCTTAGTTATTTGGAACAGGCATGTTCCATTGCGATGCACCAGGGTAAGGGATAACGGTTCCACCTTGCCGCAGCAACACATAATTTTCAACAGTAAGGACAGTGGCGGCACAACACTGCCAATTGGTATTGTGCCATCACTGGGGAACTGGTGATTTCTGTGGGAGGCCCACACCTCCTGCAATTAAATTAACCAACTCGAGTCGAATTGGTATAGGGAGGCGAACACCTGGAGGAAACAGTGTCAGGAACTCAGCAGACCATCACAGCAAACTGCCAAAATGTTGCTGTGATAGTCTTCACCCCATTCCCATCGCTGTTGCGACATGATACTAGGGTAAACACCACCCATGGATAACCCCTGAATTCCTTGCATGCCTAAGAGCTTGTGATCAAACTTGGTGGATGCACAAAGCTACCAGACTCCCCAGGATTATGACATCTACCGAACTCTTTGAAATAAATGCACTAAAGCTACCCAGTAAGCTAAGGCAGTATATTTCAGGTCTACCTTCCAGGCCAACATTACTAACCCATTAAAATTGTGAAAGGTAATTTGCTCCCTTCACCCCTTCCCCTCCCCTCCTTGCCCCTTAAAATAAAAGTCTGTCACATCTCTGATCACCTTAGTGTTGCTACTGAATTCATCTCCTACTTTACCTTCTTTGCCTCTGATCTCCTGTCTTCCCTACCTCCTGCTGACTCTCCTCCCTCTCCTAGTCTCCCCTTCTTATTCTCCTTCTCAATAAGTTTGCACTCTGACACCCTAGATACATTATATGTACTAAACCCCTCTAAAGGCAGTTCACCTGATGGCCTGGAACCCAAACTATTATATTTTTCCACACCAGCTATTTCAGTCACCCTTATAGATGTTCTCAACCTCTGCTTCGCCACGGCATCTATTCCTTCTGTATGGAAGCATGCCACTGTTCTATCTTTTTTGCCTAAGGGTGGTGATCCCTCCTCAGCTACTAATTATTGCCCAATTTTGCTCCTGCCCACGGTCACAAAGATTCAAGAACATCTAGTCCTCTCACAACTATTTTTCACCTCTATGAGTCCAACTTTTCACCCCTTTCCAATCTGGGTTCCAGAAGAATCACTCCACTACACTCCTGATTAGACTCACTGACTCCATCACCTCTGGGATGGACAGTGGCCTTATCACATCTGTCATCTTTGTTGACCTTGCAAAGCTTTTGACACTGTCTCCACACACTTCTAAGTTCACTCTCAGTGGCTAGCTTATCCAACACTGCCACAAACTGGTTCCATGCCTACCTGTAGTTAGGACCCAAGTGGTAAGAATAGCCAACTCCAATTCCCCTCTCCTCCCTATCAACACTGGTGCCCTGCATGGTTAAGTTCTGGGCCCCATCCTATTCTCCATATTTCTAAATTACCTTCCCTCCACCTGTTCCTCCACCTCTATTAACATGTACGCTGAAGACACTGTTCTCTTCACGTCAGGATAGTCCCCAGCTGTTGTTGAATCCAGGCTCCAGCATGAGTTCAATAAAGTTCAGCACTGGTTCAACTCTCATCAACTCTCCCTCAACACCAAGAAGACAGTCTCAATGACCTTCCGCACTAGGCAGAGACTTGCTCTGCTCCCCTCCCTATCCTCTTTCCATACTTTTGACAGGACTGTTCTTGAGGATACTATATCCTTTAGGTACTTGGGTGTTTGGCTAGACCAACTCCTCAGCTTCTCCTGGCATGTGGACACCATCCTGAAGAAACAGCTCCCCGGCAGGCCTTATACGGAACCATATCTGCCTCCCACTACCAACCAGATGTGAACTCATCCAGAAGGTGATTCTACCTATCTTTGACTATTGTGACATAGTCTACAGTGCCGTGCCTAAGTCTTCCCTCACCAGATTGGATACTCTTGTTAACTCCTTCTGTTGCATCATCCTTGACTCCTCCCCTCGCACACACCACTGTAATTTATCCACTCCTTGACTTTCCTTTCTTTATAAAATCTCCATCAGCTACACTGTGTCAAATTCAGGAGCAAATTTTTGTTCAGGACCCTTCCCTCTTACCTTACCTCCTCTCTTTCCATCATCCTCCTCCTCCTGACCATTCCCTTAGGTCCTATGACTCTTACCTATTGGCAGTTCCTCGTTGATTAACTGTGATAGGCCAAATGAGCAACTTGTTGTTCAGTGTGCCGTTCCTTGTGAAACATATTAATAAGTAAATAAATTAACTTTAAGGGAGATTCAGGTTTTGATCACAGCTAGCATGTCAGGATTGTTCTGTCTCCCACACTTGTAGGAGATCAATTTGGGTAGTATGCTTCGAATATTAATTGAGGCCAGTTTAATCACTCCCAACCCACTGATGAGATGGTGAGGCTGCTGTACAGACCTTGGGTTTGGATGACTGTTTTCAGACATTAGTAGGAGCAGCAGGGTGTTCTGGACTAGGAATTATTTCAGCAGCATAAGATGTGTTGAAGGCTTATTCTTAATGTGCTTACTGTCCTCAGTGAACAAGGAAGGAGTAACAAGGTAGGAGGAGGAGAGTGAGCGAGCTAAGGCATTGGGTTGAGGTTATGCCTGGCTTAGCCAATGTAGAGGAGTGGGTTGGTGAGAAATATGAGGTTCTAGAGGCTGTTGGTATGGTTCTCATGAGGGTTGGGGGGTTGGGTTACCAAAGGCTTGTATGAGGCTGGGCACTGTGTGGTAAGGCTGTCAGCATGAGAGCTAGGAGAAGCAGGCATTTTATGGACCACACAATGGTATAAGGGACCAGTGTGAATAAGTATGCTGGGGCTGGGGGCAGTAGTAGTTACTATTGCCAACTCAAAATATAACATGGGGGGGAGACACACCTGGTGTCAGCAGGTTTGAGGGGTGACCAAACTTAAAGATATGCAACTGGTCATGATAAGTTGTGACCCTGGATATAGTGTAGTGGTAAGGAGTATCCACATCTGGTGCACAAAGTGCAGGGTCAAATCCAGGAGGGTAAGAAGAGGGATGTGGGGGTGATTAGAGGAGACAGTGTGGAAATAGGTGTGATAAGCTGGGAGTAGGGCTTGAGTTAATGTGAGAAATAGAGCTGGAAGTCTGCTGTAGGAGGGAAGAAAAGGGTGCTCAATAGTGACTCCTAGTGGTCACTCTGTATAACCTGCTAAAGGGGAAGTGGGTTGATTTGTTTTGAGCAGCTTCTCTCAGCTGGATTCCATGCCAAATGAGTGAGCCCTGTGTTTTCAGGGGAGGGGCTGCTCTGTTTTGAGTAGCTTCTCTCAGCTGGGCTTCATGCCAAATGAGTGAGCCCTGTGTTTGTAAAGGGGGGGCTGCTCTCTTTTGAGCAGCTTCTCTTAGCTGTGCTCCATGCTGAGTGAGTGAGCCCTGTGTTTGTGGGGGGGGCCTGTTCTGTTTTGAGCAGATTCTCCCAGCTGGGCTCCCTGCTGACCTAGGGATGGGACCATAACAGAGAAAAAAGAACCTGCCTTGAAGCAAGATGTGCCCAAGTGAGCTTGGGCCCTGAACCCAGCCACCGCCCACTGCAGTGGATCCCCAGAACCTCTTGTTTCCATGCTTAGGAGAAGGCAGGAGATTGAATCCAGCCCAGCTGGAACCTGCTGGGGGGAGTAACTTGTGGGGTCTGAATTCACACAAGTAAGTGGTGGAAGTATCAGGGCTAGAGCTTTCTGACCCCTGCTGCTCCTCTGTCTGCTTGCCCTATCTGCTCTCAGCCCACCAATTATCCTCTGTATTTTATTTACACTTTTTCTGTTCTTTTCCCTCTTTTCCCCAGGAGGTGGCCCCTTGATCGAGTGCTCCCACCCGCTGCAGAACATCTCCCGAAATGCAGTGCCACTCAAGCCTGTGCCCTCTCTCCTCCTGCCTGCAAGTCAGCTATCAGGTACAGTCAACTGAGGAACCCACTCCGCTCCTGCTCCGGAGTCTCCGCTCTTGGCCCTGATTAACCAGATTTGTATTCCCAAGCTCCCTATTGCTCTGCTCCTCAAGTCTCTCTTCAGATTCTGTCGGGCTTTGAAGACTGAAGACATGTCAGCAGTCCAACCCCTGATGGGTGAGTAAGGTCTGCGGCGGGGGGTGCTCAGAGGGAGGGTCTGGTGGCCCAAAAGACATCGATGGACAGTTTTCTTGTCACAGTTTTAAAATAAATTAAATAAAAAGAATGCCGATGCTGATTGTGAACCGGGTGATGTGCGAAGAGCTGAGGGGGTGCTCAGAGGGAGGGTTTGGTAGCGCAAAAGACATCGATGGAAAGTTTTCTTGTTACAGTTTTAAAATAAATAATAAAAAAGGAGGCCGATCGTGAACTGGGTGATTTGTGAAGGGCTGTGGGGGTGCTCAGAGGGAGGGTCTTGTGGTGCAAAAGACATCGATGGGCAGTTTTCTTGTTACAGTTTAACAATAAAAAAGAAGGATGCAGATACCGATCGTGAACCGGGTGATTGGTGCTAAGGGATTGGAGGAGTGGGGGGCGGTACAGTGCACAATGGGTTGCAGGAGGGTTTACTTACACTCTGCTTACCTGCATGAATTGGGAAGATGGGGCTGGGGTGGTACAGCGCACAGTGGGCGGTTGCCAGAGGGTTTTAGAGAGAATATGATATTTTCTTAATTAGGGACATTGAAATAGCCAGCAGTGGAGTGAAAACAGGAAACGCTGGTTGGGAGGAGTGTCATTGGTGCTGCTGCATGAGGACTTTGTCTCTGATTGCAGTGGTACTTTTCTTAGAAGTTTTGTCCACTTTACATAACGTTGGTGTCAGTGCGTGTCAGCAATAGCATGCTGCCTTATTGGTGAATGCCAGACGCACCTACTAATGCATGCCCTGGATTGGCCCACACTGACGCACCTCCAAAATCTGCCACT
Organism: Neoceratodus forsteri; assembly: GCA_016271365.2. Classification (NCBI taxonomy): domain Eukaryota; kingdom Metazoa; phylum Chordata; order Ceratodontiformes; family Ceratodontidae; genus Neoceratodus; species Neoceratodus forsteri. The sequence continues at coordinate 621,894,278 of CM028137.1, read as the reverse complement.
ACCGCAAGATGTTGACTTGTGCGCAGATGCGGCAAGCCAACATAAAAATGTCAGGTTTCAGTGTTTACAGAGTCTCAAGGATCTGCATGGCTGGTACATTTTGTTAAAGGCATACTGGATTACACCAAACAGATGCTAGGCAGTGTTTACAGGCCCAGTATGGACAACCATCCTTCTTTATGAATCTGCCACCCTCCTAGCTCCCTTTCTTACCCTCCCCATTATTGGGGGGAGATTGGAACCTCTTATTCACACAGGACTTAGATAGGTCCCATAAAACACAGGTTGGACTTTCCGCTCCCCAGTACTCCATCTGCGATATAGTTGATTCATTGGGGCTGTGTGATCCATGGCATATTTTATGCCCATCGGCTAAGGAGTACACATTTTATTTGTCAGCTCATGGCTCTTTCTCCTGTATAGGTTATGTTTTGATCAGCCATAGTATCGTGGGTGAGGTGCTGGGCAGTGAAATAGCTCCATGGGTACTTTTGGACCACTCTCTAGTGTGGTTAAGGTTAAGCCTAGCTTCTAATAATCAAAAATACACAATCTGGAAACTAAACTACCAACTTTTAAAGGAAGAACATTTTAATAATTTATGTATTTATTTATTTTATTTAGTTATTTATTTATTTGTTAAACTCTAGGATTACAAATACCTTTGAGCAAGAACTGCTCATTTACAAAGGTTCCATGTCAAGGGATGGAAGGTTAACATACAAACAAAGGTAAACATTAATACAGAGTCTCAAAAAACAAAATACCGTATTTCAAGCAGAGAGACAGCAAAAGGATAGTAAAGCCAGATGAGCAGCAACCAGTAGGGTTGGGAAGGTGGGTGGGAGTCAGGAAGGAGTGGGCTGGCTGAAGGCCATTGTCCTGGGGGGTGGTTGGTATGAGAAGTGCAAGGAAGAGGGACAGAGTCTGAAGTGCTAAAGATGGGAGGGCGTGGGAGAGGTAGGGGAGGAAGGGGGAGGGAGGTGAGGTGGGGAAAGTGGAAGGCAAGTATAATTGACCAGAGGGAGTTTAGGGCCACATGATGCCAGGTGTGAGTGTAGAGTTTGACCAATTAGGCAAAGCAGTCACTTTGGCTGGTAGTAGCGAGGTGAAGTCGTAGTTGCCTTTTAAATGGATGGCCAGTGTAGTAGCTGAAGGATTCCTTGCTGGTGAATTTAACCACTGGGGGCCCTCTGGGCAAATAATCTCTTGCCCATAGTGGTCCGGTATCTGGGGACCTGGAAGGTTTGACTCAGCGTACTTCGGGTGTGTTGGGTGCTGCAGTGAACAGTCAGAATCTTTTCAACCCCAGGTGGCATGAGCCCAAGGAGAACCTTTCTGGTTAAGAGGCAGGTCTGATATTTGATCCTGCTGATGAAAGGGAGCCACCCAAACTGGATGTACAAGTCACAAGTATGTGTTTGGTGGGCAGCGCCTGTAGGAAGTCTGTATGCTTTGTTGAGCACCACAGATATTTGAGAGGCTGGGAGGCGAGCCGCAGGTGACAAGCCCATAGTCTATGATGGAGGTGACAGAACTGTAAATAGCCAGTCTAAGGGCCTCTGTGGTCATACAGTGTTTGTGCCTGTGGAGCAGACCAATCCATATTTTAGCGGCCTTTGCAACATTGTCAATGTGCTAAGCATAGGAGAGGGAACAGTCCAGAGTAACATGGAGGTATTTGAACTGAGGAACCTGCTCCAGTGTAACCCCAGAATGGTTAGTGGCGATGATGAAGGGTAGAGAGTTATGCTTGCTCCTTGCATTGCAGAAAGCCATAACTTGTGCCTTGCTGTAGTTCATGACAAGTTTGTGTGAGCTGACCCATTCCTCAATGCGTTTGAAGTCACGCTGTAGCTGCCCTTCTAGATGCTTGGTGTTCCAATGGCTAGAAAACAGTACTGCGTCATCCCTGTAGAGAAATATTTTCTGATGGCAGATACTAGGGAGGCTATTCAGGAAGAGACTAAAAAATAGGGGTCCAAGGATGGACCCCTATGGTACTCCTGAGAGGACTGGTTTCTTAGAGGTGACATTCAGCAATCTTAACTCACTGGACCTTTCCCTCAAGATAGCTTGTTATCCAGAGCAGGGCATCCTAGGATAGCCTGATAGTTGACAGTTGCCTGAGAAGCAGTGGATGACTGATGGTATCAAATGCCTTTGTAAGGTCAATGAATACTGCACCCACACAGTTTCCTTGGACAAGGGTGGTGTGGATGAATCCCATAAATTCCAGTAGTGCAGTGGTAGTGCTGTGCTCTTTTCTTAACCCATGGTGTTCAGGGTACTGGATATCATATTTTACCATATACTCAGTTAACTGGTCAGTTACAATTCATTCCAGAGCTTTAGATAAGGGGGGAGGATGGAGATGGGTCTGTAGTTGGTTTGCAGTGACCAATCATCGCTTTTGTGTACAGGCGTAATGGTTGCCTGTTTCCAGAGAGATGGAAATTGGGCCAGCCTTAGAGAGATGCTGAAGACCTTTGTCAGGGGTTCAAGGATTTCATCTAGGACAAGTGCAATCAGCTTCAGGTCGAGGAAGTTGCCCCCGTACCCTGAATTGTGGATGGCTTTGTGAACATATTTTTCATTTTTGTCTTTTTTAACAGGGTAAGGCCCACTAGGCACAACTGCCTGTTTTCAGGGGTGACCTGGGCACACTGGGCGATTAAGTGACTTGCTCACAGTCACACAGTATGCAAGTGGAGGTTGCGAGAATGAAACTCAGGTCTGGTCTGCTGGATGTATCATGCTCGTTCACACCTCATTCCTCTATCCTCTAGGCTATACTGCCAGCCGTACAGGCTAAGTGCATTGGGAGCACTTTGAAGTAGAATTTCAGGAGTGAGCAACCATTGCCAGCAGTGTTATGGTGAGTGCTGGTGGAGGGGGCATCAAAAATGTCCAGTGGTAGTACACTGTTCAGGTTTGAAAATGCATTGTTGAAGGTGTTGGTGATAGTACCAAGGTCAAGCATAGGAGTTCTGTTGATGCTTAGCATGATGGGTGGAGATTTAGGGTCTTTCTCTGTGAGGCCTTTCATGTTACTCCAGAATTTTTCCCATTCCCATGTGTTGGAAGTGCCTTCCTGAAATATTTGCTTTTGCATTCTGTATGGCATGTGTACAATCATTTCAAGCTGTTTTATATTTAATTATATTCCCAGGCATAGATGTGGATCAAGCACAGAGCTCAAAGGTGGTTCCTATGTTTGAGACTTATTATGAGCTCAGGGGTTATGGACCTTCCTTGACCTTAAACTTCTTCACAGTTGCATATATGTCACAGGCTGCGATGAAGCGGTTGATGTACATGTCAGGGCTTAGTTGATATCGTTGCCTGAGGCAAGAGTAGACCAATCCAGTCTGCCAGATGGGATTTTAGTAGCTCTAGGTTCCCATGCTTCATCACCCTGGTGTAGATTATCTTAGGAGGAGTTTAGCAAATTTATTGGCCCAGGTACAGATAACAGGTGAGGTGGTCACATATGGTGTCAGGGAACACTGAGACCCTGGAGATTCATTCTGGATGATTTGACAGAATCCAGCCAGTTAACAAAAGTGACCCAGTCCTATAATTGCACCTTGTTGGAGTGGAGACAAGTTGGGTGAGGTGCTGTGCCATGACAGTATCCTTGTATATGCTGGCCTCAGATGAAAGCCAATTGATGTTGAAGTCACCCAGTGTTATAATTTCCACCTTGTGATGAAGGCCCCATAGGTACTCCATGACCCTATTGAAGCCATGGGCCTGATCCTTAAGGGGTAAGTGTACAGAGGCTATAGTCAACACCTTATTGTGGGCACCAAGAAGTACTTTGATGGCGAGAACCTGTACAGTGATTTATGGTTTGAGAATGGAATAACATGCCCTTTAAAGAATCTCTCAGGTAGGTGGCACAGCCTACACCATGTTTTGAGGTCCTGTCCAGCCTAAAGATATTGTATCCAGGGATGGTGACTATGTTGTCAGGTATCTTAGGGTTAAGCCATGTTTCAACAACAGATAGGATATTGGGGTCATATTGCAGCATCCAGATTTGGAGACTATATAGTTTGCTGAGGAGGCTACAGACATTGATATATGCCAGTGTGAGGGAGCCCACCCTTCTACTTGGAGGGCATAAGGTCAATCCAGGAGGACCCCTGTGGGATGGACATTGCCCGAGAGCAGGAGTAACATTAGCATGATTCTGAGGTAGTAGATTATTAGCAATTTCTGCATGAACAGTGCTGGATGAGAACAGCAGACCAGTAAGGAAGCTTTAAAAGATTGAGAGAGAGGGAGATCAACAAAGGGGGTGAGGAAACAGCTTTAAGCTTCAGAGATCTAGTACTGGGAGCCAATGGGGGCAGGATGGGGTAGGGAGGGAGGAGCTTAAGTGTATTTAAAGGTGGTCTGGGAGGGAAGGGAGGGATGGGGAAGGGGTGGGTGAAAATCGGCAGCAGAAACAGCAGCCATGGAGGCCGGGGCTGTGTATAGGCCTTACCTGATGCTTGTTTCCTGGGGACTGGTGGCAGCAGGCTTTTGGCACTGAAAGATGTGCAGAGTGGTGTCCCTGCATGCAGGAGGAGAACTGCAGATGGTGGTAGGTAGCCCAGTGGGCTACAAGGATGCCTGTTGAAAGAGGGACAGGACAGGGATTTATAGCACTCAAGTGGTGGGAGTGAAAATAAAATTAGCACACAGACAAAGAGCTGCAATTCACTAAAAGAGGGCCAAATCAGAGGGCAGGAAGCAGACAGCAAGGCACCAGCTCTGTAACTGAGATTTGTAAAACAAGGGAGTCACAGTCAGGGTAGTAAAACAAAGGAAGGAATTAAATTGGTAGCTGCACTGGATTAAAATATAACAAATCAGCAGGCTATGTAGACCTTCAGCAAAGAAATCCTCAAACTCTAAAATCCTATAAATCCTATACTCTAATAATCTTAGACACAGCAACTGAGATAGTAAGTTTAACACAATACAAAAGATGATGTAAGCAGTGGCACAGGAAAAAAATATGCAGAGGGGAAGCTGTGTGGAACAACTTGGCACACTGGAACTGAAAATCAGTGCCTGCAGGGAGACAGGATCCCCATAAGTGCAGGGTTTCAGCTGCACTGTAGGAGGGAGAAAAAAAACAAATACACTTTTTTGCCATTTTCAGCTTGTTTGAATGAAGGCAGCCCAAATTAATTCACTGGCTTAATATCTAAAAGCTGAGTCCAGTATCTGGAGAGCAAAATGTCAGTCCATCAGGCAGTCAATCAGTATGCTTGTGCTCAGGAGCAACCAATGAGGACATTTCCAGGGATTCTCGGAACAGATGGAGGTCTTTCTCTCCCACAACATGGGTTCTAGTAAGAGGGGTGACATAGAATGGAGCACATTTAAATGCTTCATCAGAGGGGAACGTCTTCACCTAGCCACCAAATGGAAGCAGCAGGAGATTGAGGCTCTACTATGCTGACTGCATCAGGAGATGGAGAAACAGCTAAATCCTCAGTCTTCAGAGGAATGTCAGAGAATTAATATCTCTCTGGGACAAGTACGTGGAATGTCTGCACGAGAAGGCTGAATACTCTATCTTTAAGACACATTTGACTTACAGTATGTGGATCAGGAAGAGAAAGTTGGGTACCTGCTGGCTTTATGCTTCCGAAAACAAGAAGCCTTGTGTCTTAGTCCCTTAATTACGTCAGAGATGAATAATTGCATTAAAACAACACCTTGGGAAATTACTAATGAGTTTGCGGTTAACTACACATCTCTATATGGACCTATGTACAACCCGCCCTCTGCTCTGGACCTCCAGCCTACTTGACAGACCTTACCCTTCCGACAGTGATGGAATTCCGGAGGGCATATCTGATAAAACCTCTTATTCAGCAAGACATTTTAAGTGCCATTAAAGCCCTACCCTTAGATAAGGCTCCTGGCCCTGATGGGTTCACCCCCAGTTTTTATAAAACTTTGCAAAAATAACTAGTTCCCTTCATGCAGTGCTCTTTCTCACCCTATATGATGTTGGTGTCTCCAATAGTACTTTACTGCAAGCAACAATAGTTTTGTTACTCAAACAAGGTAAGCCCCAGAATAATGTTGCTAGCTACTGGCCTATTTCATTCATGAACTATGATATTAAAATCTTGCCCAACATTTGGCATCTAGAATCAGTGCAGTTAGGGCTGGGTTAATCAGCCACGAGCAGGTCAGGTTTATGCTGACCCACTCTTTGACTGACCATCTCCATAAATTATCCCATATTTTCTCCACGTTAGGTATGTTGGGACTCTGGCGGACTTTGTTTACCTCCTGTATGTGGCGAAAGGTTTTAATAGAGTGAGACTGGAATTCTCTATTTGCCACATCAGAAAAATTTGGATTCCCAACTTTCATTTCTCCAGTGGATTAAGGTTCTATATTTCTGCCAAAATGCCAACATTTACTGTAATGGGTGCTTTCTCAACCTTCCCTTATGCTCCAGGACTCAACAAGATTGTCCTATGTCTCCCCTTCTATTTAATTTATATTTAGAACCATTGTTACAAAACTCAAAGATAATCCCAATCTGAAGGGAGTGTGGATTGGGTCATGCAAACAGCGATTATCTGCATATGCAGATGACATATTATTATATGTAATAACCCCAAATCTTCCATCACAGCTGCATTACTGAACATCAGAAAATTCGGAGGTTCTCAATTATAAACTGAATTTAGGGAAAATCTCTGTGATGCCCCTAAACTCTACTGTATTAAAGCAAATATTCTTGCGTTGGTATTATCTTGGGCACCAGCACGGCTTAAATACCTTGGCATCACCCTTACTAGGAATACAACACAATTAAAGACATGTAACCTACACAGCCTGCTAGCTGTAATTCAACAATATTTAGAAAGATGGACATCTTTGTCATTGACTCTGCGGGGCAGAATAAATATTATTAAAATAAATGTGCTTCCCCGGGTGTTTTACCCCCTCAATATGCTCAGTGTCCTCCCATTAAACTGGTTCAAACAGAGTCACACAATGATTTCAGATTTCTTTTGGCTGGGAAAACCTCTGTGATGAGCCTATAATCGATTAGTGGCACCTAATGCTTTAGGTGGACTCTGGCTCCCACACTTCACAGTTTATTACCTAGCTGGCCACGTGAGCAAATACCTTAGGCAGTTAACCCAGATCTCAGCGGAGGAGGAACCCTCTTATGTTCCTGTCTGGTTAGAAATAGAAAGAGACCAGATCAAGGCAGCTGGCCTGTCTTTATCAGCTTCACTTCATATCTCCCACAAATCTCTCCCAGTACATTTTCGAGACTCTGCTATAGGTGTATCATTGCGTGTCCATGCTCAATTATGTAAACTCCTGTGCTATGTCCATGTTAAAGATATAATTCATCCTGTTTTTAATAACCCCAATTTCAAAATAAGGAATAGCATGCTGACTAGTGCTTGGCTACCCTAGTTGGCAGAAGCACCGGTGTGTGACTTGCTCCTTGAATGCTTCCTTAAATTAAGTCAATACATTTTTGCTTTTTATCATCTAAACAACAAGTATATATTTAAAATGTATTAACTTTGTCATGCCTTACTTCATTGGTTTAGTACCATGCCCTGGAACATAAATGGAAAAGAGTTCCTGCAACTAGCCATGGAACTGGTGTTACAGCCACATGCAGTATCGCATCTATCCACCTTTCTTTTCTCCAGGCTATTTCTGGATGTTACGGAGACTCCCATATTGGACCTCCACCCTCCACATTATATCTTTAATTGGGGCAAATTCTAGGAGCACTTATATAGATATACTTCCCAAGATAAGCTTTATCTTATCTAGTTCCATATCTTGCATAATATCTGCTTTATGCCTCCCAAATTAGTCAAGATAGGAGATTAAATTCCTCCTTTGTATAAGGCAGTGGGTTAGAAGATGGCACCCTACTTGACATCTTTTGGTAATGTCCTAAAGTTTCACCCATGTGGCCAAATTAAATCTAGAGTGGGTCTTCTTTTGGGCTTTGTGGGTTTTTACCCTGAAGCATGTCTTGCAAGGGACTACAGTGGGATAGCCATGAAATGGCTATTATCACATTGCATTGATTACTCTATCAGTAAAGTGGGTAGTTCTCCATCATTGGCTTGATCAAACTTTGATTACCTATCTGGAATGGTTACAGGGACTCTTATTCAATCTCCATTCAAAAAAATGATAGCAAGTATACATAATAGAATCTCATCACATGAAAAGAAATGGGTCAAATTACACACCTTATACACTCTTTAGTTTCCTATGGAGCAGCACCAATCTGGCTAGGGCATGAATCTAATTGTGTGCATATATATATATATATATATATATATATATATATATATATATATATATATATATATATATATATATATGTGTGTTGTGTACATATATCTATAGCATCCCCAGGATGAAACCCAATTCTGCAGCATTTTCAGCACTCTGCAGAATGCTACAGAAGACCTGCTGAATAAAACAATGAAATTTCAATTGCAATTAGTCCCTTTGTCATTCAGGAAAATGTAACATTGCCAGGAAGAAGTGATTACCACAGTTTCATGCATGACAAAGGAGACTAATGTCATTGAAATACATTGCTTGTTCAGTAGATCTTGTCCACATACTGCAGAGTACGTTAAAAGTGTGTTTTATCCTGGGGACGTACTGTGTGTGTATATATATATATATATATATATATGTTGTCTTTCAGAACATCTTATGATCAAACTAGTCTCAGATTGTACCTCAGTATGGTATGGATAAAGATAATAATCACACTGCCTTGGGTGGGTTGGTGGGGGGGTGCGATTATGTGTTGTTTGTTGTAAGTTGCTGTCATTTACCGAGCCTCCCCCAACTTAAAAGAACTGGAGAATGCCCTTCAAGAGGACATCCTTCAGATGGAGGACTGGCTCACTCTGAACAAAATGGTATTAAACACCAGCAAAACTAAGGTGATGCTGTTCGGGCCCAGATCCCTGGGAACTGAGCGGTCGCTGTTCCTTAAGCTGCAGTCCAGAGGGGGAGATAAACCTGAGGTGGTTACCTCCACTAAATACCTTGGTCTAACCCTGGACCAAGGCTTCACTCTAAAAAATCACGTTGACCAACTCACCAAAGCCATCCTTGGGAAACTGTATCCTCTACAGAATAAAGGACAGATTTATCCCTGAAGCCAGGGGTAGTCGCCACCAACAGCGTCCTTCTCCCTAAACTCACCTCACCTTGGCCCCTGTTCTCCAAGGCATGGCCTTTACAGAACTAGGCAGGCTCCAGACCTTATACAACAAGATTGTCTGATTTGCCACATTATCACACCCTAGGACCCACCACTCGAGGAGGCCCAATCGAGGCTTAGGTGGCCGTCATTGGAAGCTCACCTCATCTACCCGACTCTCTGCCTTACATTTAAGCTTCTGGGTCCCTCACCTTCCCCTAGTCTCAAAGGGCTAGTCAGGGTTAAATCCAATTAGAGGAGTCTCCGTACCTCAGGCCAAACTCTCCCTTGTGGTCCCCAAAACAAGGACTAAAGCTGGGTCCAGGTCCTTTGCATTCACAGACCCTTCCAACTAGAACAACCTCCCACTGGAGGTACAGGAGGCAGGGTCTGGCCCCTGCTCTCGCTCAAAGCACACTTGCTCGACAGGATCATTTGCTAATGCCTCAGGACCTGACCTTTACATCACTGCCCTCCCTCATTGGAAGGTGAGCATTATTGTAACAACATACCCCCCTCCCACTAAGCCCTAAGGAAGGTATCTTGTTTCTTTGGCAACTACTAGCCTATATTTGTCTGTGTCAGTGGCTCAGTAGGTAGCACACTCGCCTCTGAGGCCAGGAGATCAGAGGGCTGTGGGTTCAGTTCCCACATCTGGCACTTGGGTTAATATCCCAGTACTGACACTGTAGTGCAGCATGAGAGGGGTGCTGCACTTCTGAGGTGCCATCTTTCGGATGAGATGTTAAACCAAGGTCCCATCTGCCTGGATTGGTGGTAGTTCAGGTGGATGTTAAAGATCCCATGGCACTTATCGAAAAGAGTAGGGGAGTTTTTATTATAATAATAAACATATAAGACAACACAATAAAGCTCATAAATCATTCAAATTTCAATAATACAACTAGAAAGGAGAAAATAACCATAAACCCAATACATCATTTGAATTTTATGAAATAAAAAACCCTTTCCTCCACTTCAAAAGAGTGGCAGGAGCCAATCGCTGCTCATCCTGTGAAAGCATTTTTGAAAGTTCTTTCACAACTAACATACTAAAGACATTATAAGTCATCTTTTTTTGGTACAATACCCATTGGCATCTAGCTTGCCATAAATAAAATTTTAAACAACAAAAAAATAATGATAAGGTCCCATCATGATAACCAGAAAGGCCCGCCGGGTAACATCCTAAGACCAAAATTTCGTAGGAAAGTGTGGTCAACCAAGGCAAACCCCATAAGTGAGCCAAAAAGGCCCACAAACCAGTGGAAAAGGAACACCAAAGAAAAAAATGTTCCATAGTCTCCACTACATTAATGCACTCAAGATAAGGACAATTCCTTTCCTCGATTGCCTTATATTTAGCATTACCTCGGACATTTAAACGTCCATAATAAATTAGCCACTGTGTTTCCCATTGGTGATAAGGCAATCTGAGACTATTCAAATTAGCTAGCACTTTAGAGTTCAAGGCCGCAGGACAATTCTTAAAACAGGGCTCCTGAGGGTGTATTTTTGACATGATGTAATGGTAAAGGCCTTTATTCTTATATGTTAAAATCATCTCTTTAGTGATACCCACTTATATAATCTCTGGGCAGCAGGCCAAAAATAACAGGAAACCATAATCGAGGATTAATTTTAGGGGCAAAACAAGCCAATTTGGAAATATTTTATTAATGGTTATGAGCCCATACTTCCATGTTTCCTTTAGCTACACCCAAGCCACTTTTAACTGTACACATAACAAATAATGTATGTAAAAACGACAGGATCAATCAGCCGAGGCCACCAGATTTAACAGCCAAATAAGTAAAGGCCGTTTAATCTGGTTTAAGCGGTTGCCCCACAGCATTTGGAAAAACAAACTATATACTCTTGTCTCCAGGTTAACCGGGAGAGGGAAAATCATTGCGATGTACTGCAAACTTGGCAAAAGAAACTGTTTAATCACCTGTACACGCTTAAGTTTAGAAAATTTCCACTTCTTCCATCTAGTAACTTTGTACTCCACAGCTTGAAGGGCCAATTCCCAATTCTCTACTGGCAAATTCTGAGAACCAAACCAAACCCCCAAAATTTTAAGAGGAGTTCTGGAAATATGAATTCCCTCCTGAATGGCCTCTACCAAACCTGCAGCCCGAATGCTTAATCCTTTTGTTTTTGTAAATTCAATTTAGCATTGAAATACTAGAAAAATCAGCAAAAGCTTCCAAAATAAAAGGTACAGAGGCTTGATCAGAAAAATATAAAACTAAATCATCAGCATAAGCTTGCAGCAAAAGATGCTGACCCTGAGATAACGTTCCGAAACCCCAGTCCAGCGTGGAACCTGAACCAAGGTTTGTAAAGGGGTCTAAAGAAAAACATAGAGAAGGGTGCTGAGGGACAGCCTTGACGCACTCCAGTAGACAAAGAGAAACTGGCCATGTGCCCTTTAAAAAGGAAAAACTACATTATGCTGATACAGTTGCCTAAGCAAGGCAACCAGTCGTACCGGAACCCCATAACTTTCCAGGGTTAAGAACAAAAAAGGTAAATGGACTCGATCGAAAGCCTTTTCCAAATCTGCAGCAACCAGACAGCTACTAATACCCGAAATTGATAGATGCTCAATAACATCTCTCAGCATCATTAAAGCTGATTGAATTTTCCTTTCTGGTATCCCGCAAAATTGGAAGGGAGAAATTACTGATCTAGCATAGTTCTTTAATCGGTTATTCAAAATACTAGTAAAAATTTTATAATCCGAGTTTAAGACAGTTATAGGCCGCCAGTTCCTAATATCCTGTCTATCCCCAGATTTAAATAAATAGATCAATAAACCACCTTAAAAAGTAGGAAAAAACACAGTATGCTTCACAAAATAGTGAAATAAAAGGAAAAGGCAAGGTACCAATTCATCAGAAAAAACTTTATATAAAGAATTAGACAAATCATCTATACCAGGGGAAATGTTAGGCTTCAAGGCCTGTATAACCTTCAAGATGTCTCCCTGAGTAAAGGGCTCTAATAATTGTAAGGTTTCAGATACCTTTGACGAAATAATTAAATTGCTCAAATAAGAATGTATGGAGTCTTCCGAAATCGGTAAAGAAGATTCCAATGACTTAAAATGGGACACAATCAATTCTCTTAACTGTGGAACAGTATCTGCTATAGACAAATCAGGTTTAAGAAGTGAGACCATATTAGAGGAATCCCTCAAAACCTTACAGGCTTCAAAGGGGTCACCCAATGGGGATTTTTTTACACCATTAGTTAAAATGGCTTGTAAGGTTTTAGCTCGATCATACTGATAAATCCTCATTTGCTCTTGTACATTTCTTATTTGAGTCGAGTAATCCCAATGTGATGAGTGCATACGGTAGTGAGCCTTTGAAGTTGATGCCTAAGGGACAAATACTTAAAAAATTTAAATTTTTCTTTACCCTTGGTTTTTAAACCAACTGTAATCGGCCTTAGTCCTCAGCCACCATTCCCTAAATCGATACAAAAAGGCCACTGACAATCTTGCTTTCAAAATATTTTTTACTCCATTCTGCACATAGGGTAACCCTAAAATAGAACTGTTAAGTTTCCACCTAACACGTCTACCTTCTATGGGACTAGGTACCTGAAATGTACATAATAAAAAAGAATGATCCAAGAATTCACTAGGGGACATTATAAAGGAATGAACCAATAAACCAGGAAATGAACATGTAATCAATGACTGAAAAATCTTACCTTTACGGAATGAAAATTGAGCAGCCTGAGTAAGGGATGCAAACAGGTAAATAAGCCAGCTATCTTGACTACATTGGCCAACGCCAGGAATCGCAATAAAGTTTATTACCTTTTTTGCAAAAGTGGGAATGGTACAATTAAAGTCCCACCCAAAAATCTTAACTGAGGTGACCAAATAGGGTTGTATGGATTTAAAACAGGCCACTCTACCAGCTTTCGTTTGGGGCTATAGATATTAATAAAGCGCAACAAATACCTTGCCATTTCCGTCTAGAATTAAAACCCTACCAGGTATAAGATCAATTAAATTGTGTAAAACAAAAGAAAAGGAATTAAACAAAATACCAATGCCATCAGCCCTATCAAGCCAAAGGACCAAAAGAAGGGCCCCAAACCCAATCATGTTTAAAGAAGCTAACTGTTCCACAGAAGACATCCAAGTCTCCTGCAGGAAACAAACAGATGCATACCATTCATGAACCTGATGATAAAGGGCCTGTCATTTGGCTTTATTCAACAAGCTATGGGTATTCAGAGAGCCCCAAAGGAACCTCATTTATGAATAGAGTGGAGAAAAGAAAATACAATCGAACACCTTATTTTTTTCTCTTCTTTTTTTCTCTTTATAATTCTCCACGGACTGCGACAAGGAGGATTTCTGGGAATCTGAGTCACCCAAATCCATTTCCGTGTCCCCCCAAGCAGTAAAGAGTGCCGCATATGAGTTACTGATTTCAAGGTCAGTAGCAGAAGGGGGAGATTTAGAGTGCAAATTCTGGGAGGATCTGCACCTGGGCAAAGATGGTCCAAGTGCCGGGAACTTAGACTTCTTCCCTGCAACCCCGGAAACCTCCTCCGAATAATACACAGGAGGAAAGTCCAAGGAACCGGGAGGGCCCATACAAGGTTTTTCCTCTACCAGTGCAACAGAGACTGCTGCAACTGATGAGGGAGGGGAAAGGGGTACTTTACCTATAGCCACCACTTGTTTCACATCTGAGGGAAGAGGTAATTATTTTAAAAGGGAAGGGGAAGGAGGGGGAAGGTTTGCAGAGATTTTCCCTAAAGAAGTAGGGGAAGAAAGGGGGAAGGTAAATGCATCTTGGGCGTTCTGAATAAGAAGGTCTGAATTAACACAATTAACCTTATTCCTGGCCGCCCATGGGCAAACCCCAAAACTATGCCAGATTCATCACAGAGGTCACACTTAGAGATATTAATGCATTGCATAATAACATGCCCTACCTCCCGCAATTTTCACAGTGAGGTCGATCGAGATGTTAGAAAGATGAGTTCTAGACCCACACTTATAGCAAGCACGTGGTTGACCTCCATAAAAGCAGACCCCCCTGTCCCTTCCAAGCAAAAAGGAATTTGGAATATGGGCCACCCCAGACTCAGATTGCCTCAGTTTGACCTTATATTTCCAACCCCCTGTCCAAAAACCTTCTGAATCTAAAATAGGTTCAGGGCTGCTTAGGACCTCACACTTTTGTGTTAACCAAAAAGTAATATCTTCCACATGGACCCCCTCATTTCTAAACATCACTGTAACATATTTAATTAAGGGCTTAGAAAGAGTATTGCCATAAGGGGTCCATGTGGAGAAAACTTTATCTGACCATAACGTTCCCAAAATAATTCCAAACCCTAGGGTACAAAACTGACATCAAAGTTATCTTCACCGGATATATTAATAAAAGCATACACATCTTGGGGAGTGAAATGCAAAGAATCCTTCAGTAATGTTTTATCCACATACTGTCTATCAGGCCTGTCCGGTAGGCCCCCCTTATATCGTATTCGAACTGCATTTCATCGGGGTGCCGCTTCCCTTTTAGTAGAAGAAAAAAGCTCGGACATAAGGGGTTTCTGGGAAGAAGATTTAGGCACGGAGAAAACCTGATTCTGTACTTCATTTTCCAAAGGAAGCAATCCTGCAGTTGTGGGAGTTTGAGCCAAGGGAGAATCCTGTGAGGGGGCACCCTTCTCCTGAAGTGACAAATCAGTACTTGCAAGGGGAAAGGGGGAGTCTATAACCTGAGGAGGAGAAGCAAAGGGTAAAGGCCCAGTTCCTAAAGATGTAGTATGCATGTTGCTATCCAAGTCCTTAGGCTGTGGAATCGGTTTCCATTCAGGCGAATGTTGAGAAAGGGAAACTCCAATCCCAAACTGGGTCAGGCTTCCACACCCGAGGGAGTTTGTGACCAACCTGCCCCAAAAGAGCTTGCTCCGGAGACCAGGATTCCTGAAGTATATCACTTGAGAGGGAAACAGAGGCTGGCACTGCAGGTTGTTTAATAACCTGTTTAGGCCGCTGAATGTTAGAGGCCCCAAAAGTGAATTCAGTAACCCTGTTTGTGAAGTAGCCGATGATTGATAAATAATATCAGAATTCTTCTGAATATTCATAGAAGGAAGACTTTTCTGAAAACGAACCCAGCAGCTTTCAATAAAAGGGCTGAATTATTCTGGGCAAACTCCGATGAGTTCACCCCTGCAGAAGCGATATTACACCCCACCTTAGCACAAGAAACCTCTTCCAGCTGAGCAACAAGTGCTCCCCCAGGCTGTAGGCACTCACTACAATTCGCGATTTTACTGCCAGCCTGTAATAGTGCTGCCGTTGTGCTAGAAGTGCTATTACCACACACAGCTGTCTCAGGAATACAACCGCTCCCCTCGGGAGCTCCAAATGCAGAAACTGCCGACTGTATGACAGGCAGAGGCTCTGCTTCAACAGAACCAATTCGTGCTTGCGAGCGTATCTCAAACGTAGCCTCCACTGACACTGCAAGTAACTTAGCATTATCCCCAGACCGAGCTATATCAAAGTCGGAAAACTCTGCATCGGTCAAAATTAGAGTTTTTTTTTTCTTCTCAAAGCTGTCCACCACACGCGCAGCCGAAGCTGCCACAGGAGAAGGTAAAACATCAAGGACTTGATCAGAAATAGCCATATTTAATACAGTCTTACCGCCCAACGTGAAATCACCAGGCAAGGTCACATCTGTGGGAAATTCAGGGGAAGTAGCCGCGCTACGAACCAGGGATGTCTCTGAATCTTGCAACTGTTCCTTTGAAGCCACAGAGCTAGTCGGGACAACACATTTTAAATTGAGAGCACCAAGTCCTCGAGATGAATGCAAAGCCAAATCGCCAGAGCCTGTCTGAAGTGTGGAATCTGCCCATACAAGCGGGCATCCTGAAAATCATTGTCTGAATCAAAATCCGATTGTGAAACTGCCTCCATAACACCGTCTGTGGGAGCTGAGGCTAATGCTCCTAGTAAACCAGCAACCTCCTCCCTCGATGTCGGCTGCAGAGTGGCCATCCTGGCGATGACCAGACCCCTGCTGGCAGCAATGCAACAGCAGAATAGGGAATTTCCCTGTGTCCTGGCCAAATTTCCTCATTCACTAAAAAACCACCAACAGCTTAATCTGGTTCAAGGTCAGTTGGCATTCATCTGTATCCCTCCCCAGGTCATGCCTGAAAATAGGCAGGATTTGTCTAGTGCACTTACCTGGTCAACAAAAGCTAAAATAAATAAATATCTTGTGCACTCCCTAGTTCTACTTGATATGTGTATGAAAAATGTTTTATATATGTCTAACTCTTTATGTCCCACTGCCTGTATGCTCCCCCACCACCTATCTGATTGTAACCCTATGAAGTCTTTCACTGTCAAACATTATGGAATGTACCCATTTTGTACTGTTCTGCTTACCTGTATGTTATTTTTACCCCCAGGTCGCCCCTGAAAAAGGGACCTCCGGGGCCTAGTGGGCCTACCCGATCAACAAAATTCAATAAGTAAATAACATAAATAAGTTATTTGTTTTGTTATGCTGTATTGAATAAATAATGCAGTCTATTGAATTTCAAAATAAGATATTGGATGCTTTTGCAGCACTTTGTTCACTTTAAGATCATACAATAACACATGCATCATTTATCTGATACATGCATCATTTTTGATATGCAGCTTGTGACATAACGGTCGATTAAATTTTATGTGGTCTAATGGTCACATCACAAGTATTGCAACTGCAGCAAAATCATGCCACAATTCCATGAAAATCCATTCCCTATTCTCCCCCTTTTCAAAAAGGTTTTTGTCATTCTTTTTCTACTATTGATCATCGCTTTGTTTTTGTTCATCTGCTGGAGAAATACAGTCTTACAGTATAAGAAAATAGAATTTCTATGCTGCTTTTATTGGCTTTAGAGCAGGTTTTGATTATACTGAATAGCTTATAATATTCTGTTTAATAAATGATCAGATATAGGGACTGACCATGCTCTGCTTAGAATAATTTACATCGTAAGTTACAATACAGTAAGTTTAGCTGAAGGGTAAATCTTTGGACCATTTCTGTATAAATTGTGGTATCAGACAAGGTTGCACTTGTCTCTTTTCCTCAGTTTTATTAGACTTATACATTAATGTGAATGAGCTCTGATTCAGTGTGTGGCTGTTTCGTCCCCGGACAAAATGTTGTGGTCACAATGATGTGTTGATAATGTCACAGGGACAAAAGGAAACAACAGATAACACCACAGGGCATGTATACCCAGACAAATAGCCATTAATGTAACATCAGCTAAAAGCTATGGTACATACATCAAGAGACAGAGGGCCGGTTGCTCACTTTGTAGGGTAAAAGCAAAACAAAAAAAAAGCATTCATTTAAATTAAGTCTTAGTCATCCTCTCTCCTGTCATCATGCCAGTATTGGGATTGGAGGTTTGGACAGTCAGGTTCAGTGTCCACTGTCTGGTTTCGTACATTTACACAGACTCTTTCCTGTAAATATACTGTATTATTTTTGCATTCTGTGTTGTCTATTCCACTGCCTTTTCTTCATGAAGTCACTAGTTCCATAGTGACATCTGGATGTGTTGGTCACTGTACTGAATGTGAAGTATGTCACCCCAAACACTCAATTTTCATATACCGTAGAAAATGTTATCAGAGAAATAAAGGAGATCACTTTTCATTTGTGAGTTCCTGAGGTATAGTATTTTTCACTAAAGTGTTAACACTCTTGTCAGTTTTCATTCGTCTGAAACTTCTAGGTGTAGTGGAGTGACATCCAAAAATATGAGTAAGTATTAAAAGGCATTATTAGTTATTATACACAGCCACTATTTTCTATGGATGGTGCCCTCACCTTACCTTTGAGTGTGGGTCTGCTTTTGTTATAGCTGGTAGTTCAGACCAGAAATACATACAAGCATAAGGTTTTTATTTGTTTTACTTCATTATAGTGAGACCTTTTTTTATTTTGATAAAAATACTTTCTCAAACTGAACAGAACAGCATAGCTACCTATTGTGAGATTTAATTCTTTGAAAAGCAAAGCAATATATAATAAGATAATTTATACTGTGTCTGAAAAATAGTCAGCAAGTACATGCTTTTTTATAGTATGGTATGATAATATGCTGGATGGATTGAAATGGGAAATGTCTCACTAAAGTGCATCTGCTATGGTTACCAATGTGGCATAACATCAGTAACCATTTTGCCATGATACATTATCTCCGCAGCAATAAAGCCACTCCATTTTGTTATGGAGACATTCCATCCATATGCCCTCTGATTCAGTTTAGAGATAACACCTTCTTTCCTTCAAAACGTGGCCAACTAAACTGCTGTCATTTTGCCTATACAGATAGCTTTGGTGAGTTCACATTTACTGTAGCTGATGTGTAAAAGAAACTTAATACTCTCTATTAGTGTTGTGTGAAACTGAAATTGAAATTGAAATCATCACAGAAAATATGAAGTCCTTATGTGTGAATCCAGCACAAGAAAATCATGATGGTAGATCAACAGTGTAGGGTTAGAGGAAATGCAACAGTATTGCTACTTAGGGGTACATTTTGCTAGCAATGGCAAATTACATACATTTTAACAATAAGAAATATTTTCTCAATGAACTGTTGGTGCTTTGTCTTTTGTCTGTGAGGCTGACTCTGAATTTGGAAGTGAGATCATGCCATTGGTACCAGCCAGGAAGGAAGATCTATTATCCTAGAGGATGCTCTCTTTCTCCAAGGAGGGATGGCAGATGTGGACACTACCACACTGCCACATGGGAGACCACAGGTGGTAGTATGGAAGGAGAAAAATAGGGAGGGGGACTTAGACCGGGGTCCACGTGAAACACGCTTTGCATGCATCTGCATAGACCTCCAGGTGTCCTTACTGATTTTATTTTTATTTATTTATTTATTTATATCTCAGATTACAAATACCTTTGAACCAGAGGCTCTTTTGCTGAGGTTCCTTGTCAGTACCAACATTTAAATAACAATACAAGACAGATTGAATAACAATATAATATGTTCATACAACAAGCAAAATTGCGGTTACAAATAAATAATGTCAATAGTAACAAACAGGCAGGTTACAAGTAAGTAAAACAGCTTTTCATTACAGATTACTGGTAGGTGTATCAATTGTGTTTTTTGACGGTAGTGCAGTCAGTCAATTGGCTTTGTCTTGTAGCATAGTGGAGAGATGGAGGGAGGGGTAGAAG
The DNA here is from genome assembly GCA_016271365.2 of Neoceratodus forsteri. Lineage (NCBI taxonomy): Eukaryota > Metazoa > Chordata > Ceratodontiformes > Ceratodontidae > Neoceratodus > Neoceratodus forsteri. Next base: position 621,874,760 of record CM028137.1, on the reverse strand, counting down.
TAGAGCAGTCTATGCAGAGACATTGTCAAGCCCCAGGATAAGTGAAGGGGTAAAGGATAGGGAGTGGGGGGTGAGCAGTCAGCAAAGAGATTTTGTCAGGTCCCTAACTGGAGAGAAAAAGGGGAGTAGGTAAAGGAGGAGTGTGAAGGGGGGTTGTGTTCAAGGGTCATGTTGGTGCTAGATAAAGAGATACAAGGAGGTGTATAGATGTGGGAGTTGTCTGAAAGTAGGGAGTGAGGGGGGGTGGGGGTGATGTCAGGGGGGAAGGGCAGGACACTGAGTGAGGGAAGAAGTTCTGGGGTGCCAGGGCCTAAGTGAAGAGTGGAGCTGGATGTAATTCTGTGGGGGTGGAGGCTAGCTGGGGCAATCACAACTGTTAAGTGCGGTAAGGTATACCGAGGCCCTGGTGTTCTCATGGCAGAATTTTCTGATTTCTGCAGCAGGGCTCCTTGACTTCATGCGGCATTTTCTGATTTCTGCCTCATGATTTATTCATTTCTCTGGCAGAATGCAGCCCTGTCATTGGTTAAATATGATGTGATGTCATCGATGACATCATATGCTGAACATAGAGGAGGGCTTCAGAATAAACGAGATGGGAAAGAAAGCCTGACACTATGGAAAAACAGTATATTTATAAGAAAATTCACCAAAAACAATGAATTCTGCGGCACTATATATATATTCTGCGGCATGATGCAAATTCTGTGGCAAATTCCGCAACCACAGAACTGCAGAATTCCAGGGGCCTTGGGTATAGCCTGAGTTTGTGCTTAAAGGGACAAAGCTTGGGCTCTTCAAGGATGCCCAGAGGGAGTTTAACTACTCTAGGTGCTCAGAACATAAAGACCTTTATGCCTGAGAATTTCCAGCAGAAAGGGACCTGGTAGATGTGTCTAGATGCACTCCTAGTGCTACGCAGGTTAGGTGTGTGTGTGAGAAGGTGTTGGGTAATTTGTGGGGTAAGCCTTAGGCTGATTTTATTTGCCAGCAGGCAGGTCTGATACAAGTTCCTCCCTTTGAGGTGCATCCAGTTGGTCTGGGTGTATAGGTATCATGTATGGGTGCATCTGTAAGCACCTGAGACCCGACAACAGAATTTGTTGAGAGCAATGGTAATTCTTTTAAGGGCAGTCTTATTGCCAGATCCATAAATGACTTACCCATAGTCAACTACAGAGAGTATTGAGCCAGTGACAGCTACTGTAACTTTAGTGCTTCAGTGGTCATGCTGTGTCTGTGTCTGTGTCTGTGTCTGTCGAGGATCCCTATTCTGGTGTTGACCACTTCAGACATAAGGTTAACATGTTTAGCAAAGGACAATGTGCTGTTGAGAGTTATACTTAGATTTTTGAAGGAAAGGACATGCTCAATGGTTACATTGTCGCTGTTAACGATAGTAAGTGGGGCTGTTTTTTGCTTGTTAAGGGGACTGGTGAAGAGCATAGACTTAGTTTTTTTGTAGTTCAGAATTAGCTTACGCTTGAGGAACCAGGCCTCAATGGCTGCCAAGTTATCTTGCAAGGTTCTAACTAAGGGGAGAGGGTCAGAGTGACTATAAAATAATACTGCAATGTCAGCGTAGAGAGAAGATTATTGGTGCAGACTTGAGGAAGAGTATTAATAAAGAGGTTGAAGAGTAGGGGATCCAGTATTGAGTCTTGGGGAACTCCCGAGAGGGCTGGATGGCTAATGGATAGGGTGTCACAGATTTTTACCTACTGGGATCTGCCTTCTAGGTAGTTTTTAAACCAGACTATAGCTCCAAAGGAAATTCCAAGGGCAGGGGGTGACTCGAGAAGTAGCGTGTGGTTGGCTGTGTCGAAGGTCTTGGTGAGGTCAATGTATATTGACCCCACTAAGTGACCCTGGTCAAGATACTTGTGAATGTAGTCAGTACATCTAGAAGGGCAGATGTGGTGATGTGACCCATTCTAAATCCATGCTGTTCAGGATATTGTTTGCTGTACTTGGTCAGGTAATCAGAGAGCTGGTAGGATGAGATCTGCTCCAGGGCTTTGGAAAGGGGAGGGAGGATAGAAATTTGGTGCTAGTTTGAGTACAGGGCCCTGTCCCCACTGTAGTGAATGGGAGTCACCACTTCTGCTTTCCATAGTAGTGAAAATTGTCCAAGGCAGAGAGACAGATTAAGGATTTTAGTGAGTGGCAACAGTTCTGAGTCTAGGCTAAGGTATAGCAGCTTCAGATCGAGGTGAGTCACCGCTGAAGCAAGACTTCAAGAACCTTTAAGAGATATTTTTAGATTCCTCATGGTACATTTCTTAAAGTAGAAATTGGATTATTCAGGGTCGGGGCAGACATTTTGAGGTTGATGGGAAGCATAATTTATCAAAGAAATCAGGGGGAGTATGCAACTAAGGTTGATGAAGGCTGAGTTGAGCGTGTCCGTTATTATCTTCAGGTTCTGGATGATTTCCACATTTATGTTAAGCATGGAGGAGGAGATCTATTGGGCTTACTGGTGAGTTCTTTGATATTCTTCAAAATTTCCTGATGTCACCCCAGGAGTTTGAGAGTGCTTCTTTGTAGTGTGCAGATTTGGCAAAATGGATTTCTTGGGTGCAGGTGTTTCTGTTGGCTTTGTACTGCTGCTAGTCCACTTGTTTCCCTGTGGCCTGACCTTTGTGCCTGAGATGGTCTCTCATAGCCATTTTTTTCGGTGAGAGGTGGTTATACAGGGGCTATCAACAGCTTTTACCTTCATTTATCTGTACAGTGCAAAGATGTCAGGGGCAGAATGAAATAGGGTTATAAAATATTCCAGGGCATGGTTTATACTTGTTGCAGTGTCCAGGGTTACCAGTTACATCTCAGGAGATGTGCCTGGAGATGTATTATCTGCCCTTTCTAAAGAATGCATTGGTGAGACACTTTACCCAGTTCTTTAGGGGTCTTGTTTGACCATATTCAGGTGACCAGAGTGGTCACTGTGGGAGTCTGGGAGGATCTCGGCTTTAGTAATCCTCTCCCAGCGTTTGTAAAAATTAGGTCTAGCAGTGTACTGTTTCCAGTCCTGTGGTTGATTCTAGTAGGGGTTGTAACTACTTGTGTGATGTCTATGGCAGCAGCAGCGCCTTTGTAGGGCCAGCTCTGGGCATTCCAGTTAACATTAAAGTCTCCAAGAAGTACTACCTCAGAATGATGGGACATGCTGAGAGAGGTACTCAAGTACAAGGTGAAGCCTTTGGACCAGGTCACGTGGGGATGTAAATTGAGAGAATTGTAATGGCTTTACCCTGTTTCCTAGGATTAGTTTGATTGCAAGGGCTTGGGTACTGCTTCAAGAGATAATTTTGGGAGGCGTGTTCCTGTAGATGATCCTTCATGTATATTACGCACCCCCTTTTCCAGTCCTATCTTCACTGAATAACGTAAAGCCATGAAGAGAGATGGCAGTATCCAGCACCTCTTGCTTTTATTTGCTGGAAACATCAATCTTAATCCTGGGCCATGTCCCTCTGGCATTTCAGCATCAGCTTCAGCTTCTGATGATTTATCCCAAAATAATCCACTGGCCCTACCCCATGGACTGAAAATCTTACATCTAAAAATATGCAGTCTACTTCCCAAATTATATCTGCTTCAACAATAAATGTTATCACTAGCTCCTGACATAGTGATCTTGTCCAAAACATGGTTAAATAAAAAAGTTGTTGTTTCCTTACTCTATCCATCCCTGGATCTAATATTTCCCATCAAGACCACTCCACTAGTGGTGGTGGCTTGGCAATATATGTCTCAACGGCCTTACAGTCCACCACCATCCATACAATGTTGGTACAAAAAGCCTATGAGCTGCTAATCCTTAAACTTTCCCTTCCTTTCTCAATATCCATTTATATTGTTGGCACTTACTGTCACCCTGGTCTCTTCTCCTCTGCCATCATTGATTTAATTAATACAATGCTTTCTTTTACTGCTTCAGGTGAAACTTATATACTAGGTGATTTCAATCACAATTGGATAACTCCCTCCCTTAACAAAGCTCTTAGAAATATTGGTGCCCATAACCTTACTCAACTAATCCTGGAACCAACCGGCATGAATAGTAAGTCTGGTAACGACACACTAATAGATTGATCCCTTACCTCTCATCCCTACAGGGTCATAAAATCTGGTGTACTACATGATGCTCTGAGTGGCCACTTTATGGTCTATCTCATATGCAAAATTCGTAGGACCAAGGCCCCCCATTAAAACCCTACAATTTCGCTCATACAAATACCTGAACTTGGCTCCCCTCCTTCATGAACTGGCTAGCACTGACTGGGAACTTATTACCTCTTTCACCTCTATTGATGCTGCCTACAATTATTTTCATGACACATTCTTAGTTATTTGGAACAGGCATGTTCCATTGCGATGCACCAGGGTAAGGGATAACGGTTCCACCTTGCCGCAGCAACACATAATTTTCCAACAGTAAGGACAGTGACGGCACAACACTGCCAATTGGTATTGTGCCATCACTGGGGAACTGGTGATTTCTGTGGGAGGCTTCTCCCCCACACCTCCTGCAATTAAATTAACCAACTCCGAGTCGGAATTGGTATAGGGAGGGGGCGAACACCTGGGAGGAAACAGTGTCAGGAACCCAGCAGACCATCACAGCAAACTGCCAAAAATGTTGCTGTGATAGTCTTCACCGTATTCCCATCGCTGTTGCGACATGATACTAGGGGTAAACACCACCCATGGATAACCCCTGAATTCCTTGCATGCCTAAGAGCTTGTGATCAAACTTGGTGGATGCACAAAGCTACCAGACTCCCCCAGGATTATGACATCTACCGAACTCTTTGAAATAAATGCACTAAAGCTACCCAGTAAGCTAAGGCAGTATATTTCAGGTCTACCTTCCAGGCCAACATTACTAACCCATTAAAATTGTGAAAGGTAATTTGCTCCCTTCACCCTCCCCCCTCCTTGCCCCTTAAAATAAAAGTCTGTCACATCTCTGATCACCTTAGTGTTGCTACTGAATTCATCTCCTACTTTACCTTCTTTGCCTCTGATCTCCTGTCTTCCTACCTCCTGCTGACTCTCCTCCTCTCTAGTCTCCCTTCTTATTCTCCTTCTCAATAAGTTTGCACTCTGACACCCTAGATACATTATATGTACTAAACCCTCTAAAGGCAGTTCACCTGATGGCCTGGAACCCAAACTATTATATTTTCCACACCAGCTATTTCAGTCACCCTTATAGATGTTCTCAACCTCTGCTTCCCACGGCATCTATTCCTTCTGTATGGAAGCATGCCACTGTTCTATCTTTTTTGCCTAAGGGTGGTGATCCCTCCTCAGCTACTAATTATTGCCCAATTTTGCTCCTGCCCACGGTCACAAAGATTCAAGAACATCTAGTCCTCTCACAACTATTTTTCTACCTCTATGAGTCCAACTTTTTCACCCCTTTCCAATCTGGGTTCCAGAAGAATCACTCCACTACTACCTCCCTGATTAGACTCACTGACTCCATCACCTCTGGGATGGACAGTGGCCTTATCACATCTGTCATCTTTGTTGACCTTGCAAAAGCTTTTGACACTGTCTCCCACACACTTCTAAGTTCACTCTCAGTGGCTAGCTTATCCAACACTGCCACAAACTGGTTCCATGCCTACCTAGTAGTTAGGACCCAAGTGGTAAGAATAGCCAACTCCAATTCCCCTCTCCTCCCTATCAACACTGGTGCCCTGCATGGTTAAGTTCTGGGCCCCATCCTATTCTCCATATTTCTAAATTACCTTCCCTCCACCTGTTCCTCCACCTCTATTAACATGTACGCTGAAGACACTGTTCTCTTCACGTCAGGATAGTCCCCAGCTGTTGTTGAATCCAGGCTCCAGCATGAGTTCAATAAAGTTCAGCACTGGTTCAACTCTCATCAACTCTCCCTCAACACCAAGAAGACAGTCTCAATGACCTTCCGCACTAGGCAGAGACTTGCTCTGCTCCCCTCCCTATCCTCTTTCCATACTTTTGACAGGACTGTTCTTGAGGATACTATATCCTTTAGGTACTTGGGTGTTTGGCTAGACCAACTCCTCAGCTTCTCCTGGCATGTGGACACCATCCTGAAGAAACAGCTCCCCACGCTTGACGCCTTATACGGAACCATATCTGCCTCCCACTACCAACCAGATGTGAACTCATCCAGAAGGTGATTCTACCTATCTTTGACTATTGTGACATAGTCTACAGTGCCGTGCCTAAGTCTTCCCTCACCAGATTGGATACTCTTGTTAACTCCTTCTGTTGCATCATCCTTGACTCCTCCCCTCGCACACACCACTGTAATTTATCCACTCCTTGACTTTCCTTTCTTTATAAAATCTCCATCAGCTACACTGTGTCAAATTCAGGAGCAAATTTTTGTTCAGGACCCTTCCCTCTTACCTTACCTCCTCTCTTTCCATCATCCTCCTCCTCCTGACCATTCCCTTAGGTCCTATGACTCTTACCTATTGGCAGTTCCTCGTTGATTAACTGTGATAGGCCAAATGAGCAACTTGTTGTTCAGTGTGCCGTTCCTTGTGAAACATATTAATAAGTAAATAAATTAACTTTAAGGGAGATTCAGGTTTTGATCACAGCTAGCATGTCAGGATTGTTCTGTCTCCCACACTTGTAGGAGATCAATTTGGGTAGTATGCTTGAATTAATTGAGGCCAGTTTAATCACTCCCAACCCACTGATGAGATGGTGAGGCTGCTGTACAGACCTTGGGTTTGGATGACTGTTTTCAGACATTAGTAGGAGCAGCAGGGTGTTCTGGACTAGGAATTATTTCAGCAGCATAAGATGTGTTGAAGGCTTATTCTTAATGTGCTTACTGTCCTCAGTGAACAAGGAAGGAGTAACAAGGTGGGGTAGGAGGAGGAGAGTGGCGAGCTAAGGCATTGGGTTGAGGTTATGCCTGGCTAGCCAATGTAGAGAGTGGGTTGGTGAAATATGAGGTTCTAGAGGCTGTTGGTATGGTTCTCATGAGGGTGGGGGTTGGGTTACCAAAAGGCTTGTATGAGGCTGGGCACTGTGTGGTAAGGCTGTCAGCATGAGAGCTAGGAGAAGCAGGCATTTTATGGACCACACAATGGTATAAGGGACCAGTGTGAATAAGTATGCTGGGGCTGGGGGCAGTAGTAGTTACTATTGCCAACTCAAAATATAACATGGGGGGGAGACACACCTGGTGTCAGCAGGTTTGAGGGGTGACCAAACTTAAAGATATGCAACTGGTCATGATAAGTTGTGACCCTGGATATAGTGTAGTGGTAAGGAGTATCCACATCTGGTGCACAAAGTGCAGGGTTCAAATCCCAGGAGGGTAAGAAGAGGGGATGTGGGGGTGATTAGAGGAGACAGTGTGGAAATAGGTGTGATAAGCTGGGAGTAGGGCTTGAGTTAATGTGAGAAATAGAGCTGGAAGTCTGCTGTAGGAGGGAAGAAAAGGGTGCTCAATAGTGACTCCTAGTGGTCACTCTGTATAACCTGCTAAAGGGGAAGTGGGTTGATTTGTTTTGAGCAGCTTCTCTCAGCTGGATTCCATGCCAAATGAGTGAGCCCTGTGTTTTCAGGGGAGGGGCTGCTCTGTTTTGAGTAGCTTCTCTCAGCTGGGCTTCATGCCAAATGAGTGAGCCCTGTGTTTGTAAAGGGGGCTGCTCTCTTTGAGCAGCTTCTCTTAGCTGTGCTCCATGCTGAGTGAGTGAGCCCTGTGTTTGTGGGGGCCTGTTCTGTTTGAGCAGATTCTCCCAGCTGGGCTCCCTGCTGACCTAGGGATGGGACCATAACAGAGAAAAAGAACCTGCCTTGAAGCAAGATGTGCCCAAGTGAGCTTGGGCCCTGAACCCAGCCACCGCCCACTGCAGTGGATCCCCAGAACCTCTTGTTTCCATGCTTAGGAGAAGGCAGGAGATTGAATCCAGCCCAGCTGGAACCTGCTGGGGGGGGGAGTAACTTGTGGGGTCTGAATTCACACAAGTAAGTGGTGGAAGTATCAGGGCTAGAGCTGAGGATGACCCAAGGTGATGTGGGCTAAGGCATGAAAAGGTTAAAAAGTGAATTAAAAAAAAAAAATATTCTCAGTCTGCTTTGGGCTTAATCTGATTTTATAGATGGCATGGTGCTTTTTCAATTGATGAAGTATAAAAAGCCTTTAATGCTAAGATTTATGTACAAACACTGTATGGCTCTGAAATTTGGGCTTTGGCAAACCTTGAAAGAAACATAGAAAAATGTAAACATATATTGTAAAAGCAGAAAAGACCCAAAGTTCCTCTAGTCTGTCCAGAAAAACTGTCATCCTCTTGCCAAGTAGGGTCAATTAAGCTGACTGGGTATCCCATAATATTGGTGCTTGGTGAAGGGTGCCTACAATAATGGTGACCCCTTCCCCAGTGCATTGCAGGGATGGCAACAGGATGGTAGGGTGGCCGGATGGGTGTGTGTGCGAGTATAGTGACAGGATGTCGCTAAACGTACATGCACAGGGGTAGTGGGAGTGGGCATGTACAGCGAGGGGTGGGAGGGAATGTGAGGGGTGGTGCTGCGGTGGGTTGCCGAGTCAACCCGGTGGCATGGTGGGTGAGTGGGTTGCCAACATCGGTCCACAGGGTACTGGGTTTTGGTCTGGGCGCTTGTGCATTTTTGTAACGCCCATCCCAAACCTTTTTTTTAATGTTTTCACCCCCCCTGAAGTGCACCCCCCTGAAGCTGAGAATCCTTTAGTAAGGGTGGGGGGGGGTGCAGTCCCCCACATAAAACATTAAAAAACTAAGTCCCCAGCACTGTTTTGCTGTGTGCCTGGGTGTCAGAGCAGTGAAAATTGTTTTTGGCACTTTGACTTCACGATAACGGTGATCACCTTTAGGTTTTCTCCATTATTACATAGAACCACTGACTGACACCTTTATTCTACTGGGCGTCTCTCCCTCACCCATTAGACCTCTCATTACCTCTCACCTTTAGGTATCACTAAGCATTTATGCCTCTGTCCCACATGAACTTGAACCTATTTACGATCCCCACCTCCCTGTCCTGCCTCAACCATCCCATTTGGCAGTATATTCCTCTGGTTTCTCACCATCTCATTGTCACCAGTCTTTCATTCCTAGTGAACAGGTCCCGACAGTCTACTACTTACTCCCCTCTTGAATTTGTCTGTCTCTGTTATATCCCCCTCTCCCTTTATGTCACCAGCAGTGGTATTCTGTTGGATAAAAGATAGACTGAGCAAAACTGATATCAAGAGAGGATTTGCTAAAACCCAGGAACCGGAACCCTTCTGACAGAATGCCACCAGTGGTGACATACCATCCTGAATTATCCATTGGATCACACCCTGCTGCAACAGTGCCCATGCATCGGAATGGCTTTTGACTTTCCTCCTGTTTTTGCATTCTGTAGATGAAAAAATGTTGAAAACCTACTGCTCCAAGGAATCCTTCATCTTCTGAAGTCCCCAGCTTATACTCCTGTTAAGTTAAAATGCACATCTAAGAGGTGCGTTACTTGTCAGTACCTGAGTGAAAATGACAACTTCTAGAGCAACTCCACAGGTTTTCACTTCAAAATCAAAAAAAACACATACCATGGGCAGGGGCACTGAAAATTACAGAGAAATTTGGTCAAACTTGTGAAACGTTTTATACCAAAATTGTGGAAAGTTGAACAGAATGTGTTGGAAACTTTATTATGGTTAGTAGTTTATTTTTTGATATCCAGAATGAAGCCACACAGTTTTTTTAAATGAATAAACATTTCATTCATTACAGCAGCAAAATAACATGAAAATTATGCAAACAATAACCCAAAACAAATAGCACTCTCAGAAGATCTGCATTAGTGACATAATTGAAAAAACATTTTTCCCATTCTCTTTATCTCCCACCCCATTTCTGAACCTGGTTATAGTTGTTAAAAAATCACCTTTGTTCTTTACCCCAAACCAATTTAGTATGAGCTCTGTCCTTAACGTACCACCCCACCCAGCACATATTTAAAATGTATACCCACACGCATATATGTACACACAGTTTCTTTGCACATATTTTTCTCCATACACTTGGCCACTCACCCCTATCTCAAACCATCAGAAAACAGTTACAGCAAAGTACATATTGTGCTAGCAGTATAGCCCAGAACTTTGTACATGCAGCAGACTTGAGCTGGGTTTGTGTCCCACAACCACCACTTCCATACTATGTGACCCTAAACAAGTCTCTTTACCTCCCCAGTGCTCCCATGGCACCCCTGAAAACAGGCTTTGTGCCTAGTAGGACTTATTCCATTACCAAAAGAATAAAAAATATATTTACACCTGGCCTGATTTAAATAAGCATGTCAATATGCTCAAACAAAAGTTATTAAAATTGTGTTCTTGTATTTTGACACTGGCAGCAATTTAACATTGTCTTCTTTTAGACGTCTCCTATTATCTTTTAGAAGGTCTGTGTACACAGAAAATGTCAGTTCTATGTTTGCAGTGCTGACAGGCATCCAAATATGGCATTTCACCAGCACTGTCAGTTTGCTCGGTGACTGGGACTCCCGCTAAGCTGCAATGTTAGTCAGTTGGGACTGACTTAGTTACATTAACGTAAACATGCCACTCAAAGAGTGAAACGCCTTCAAGTCCTGGTATGTCACTGACATACAGTAGCTGCCTTTCTGCTTGTCAAGCAGGAAGTTGCAGTAGATCAAAGATAAGGGCTGCTTAAAAAATGAGCATAGATGGGTGGCCTTTGATCACACTGTCCGGGTTATCATTGCTGGCCAACATCACTTGTTGAAAAAGTTGTACATGAGCAGATCACTCACCTCTTGGCAAACTAACCACTTTTTCACTGTCTTTGGCCTGTATTCTTGTACTCCAGCTACGGCACAAAAATTCAGAAATAAATGGAAATGATTTACGCTAATAAAAATATTGTGCACTTGGAGTAAAGTGAATGCCCACAGCTCCTGAATGAATTAAACAAGCTCAATAGAGTGTTCAGTCACAACTGTGACTTGTGCTACCAGCACACTAAGTTTGCTTGCCAACATTTTTTAAGTTTTTTAAAATCAGCTGCATCAAATGCAGTATTATTTGTGAATTCTGCAGTGATGGGCAGGTAGTTAGTAAGGTATTCCTTTACCTTCACCCAGGAGTACCTGTGGGTGAACACTGTAAATACTGGCATCCTTGGCACAACCCCATGCTTTACCTCCATAAATTTTAAATATTGATGGCATTTCACGGGGCTCTGACAAACAGCTTTTTTATCAAACTGACCACAACATTCAAATCTTCCAGTCCTGTAGACCAGAGTTCCAAGATTAAATTAAGCAAATGGGCAATGCAAGTTGCATGCACAGCATCAGGGAATGCATGTAGCTGGCACTGTCCATGGGAATCACAAACACCCTGTCAAAGTTTACGCCATTGTCACTGAGAATTTGCAGCAACGATTGGGAGACAGTGGTATGTATGGTTGATGCAGTTCAAAAACCCAAGTCCTGTTAATAGACGCTGTTGATTTACTTTTGTCAGAGACTGTGTCAGAAATCCTAAAAAACTGCATCCACAGGCACATAGTTTCATCCAGGATCCAGGATCAAGTAGATGTCTACGTCTTCAACCAGCCTTCTAATGTAGTCCTCATGCTTGGGGCAAAGTTCCTTTATGTACTGTAGGTAATACAAAGATGTTCAGGCCCAGGAAGGCTTCCACCATGTTTCATGTATTTGTACAGTCATCTTCGATCAATGAGAAACCACAGGAGAGAGGTACAGACCTGGCTAATCAGCATATATGATGAAACTAATTGTTCTGTGCCCTTTCTGTGACCCTCTGACCCTCACCCAACATATACTTATTAAACACAATGTCAGTCCATGCTCTCCCGCTGATCTTCACTAACATGCACTTTTTTTTGCTAATCAGCATGGCAGCCCTCCCTGTGTCCCTCACCAGCATACCAACTAGTGTCTTCCATCCAACTTTCATATATATATATATATATATATATACATATATATATATATATATAGATAGATATATATATATGTATATATATATATATATATATATATACATATCTTTATATAAATACATCATGCCAATCTATGCTCTCCCTCAGGCACACACCAATGTTCTGCTCTCCCTCCACCCCTCATCAATGTCCTGCCCTCCATCTGACACTCACATACATTTTTTAATACTCCAGGACAGCTTCTACCCTCCTGCCAACACTGCCCCCCCCAAACTCGCTTTGTCACTTCCTTGTTAATACCTTACAAAATTAACTTACATTCCAGTTGCCCAAATATATTCCCCTTTACAATATTCCCTTAACTTCCATCTGCCCAAATATTTGCCCCTTTACATTATTTCCTTACATTTCAGCTGCCCAAATATTTGCCCCAAATAAAGCAAAAGCAGACTTACCCTCACAGGTAGGCAGGCACTCAGAAACATCCTCCAGGAGTCCTCCTCTGTCAGTATAGTAAGTTGGCAGCAGGCAGTGCATGTACTATCCTCCAGAAAAATCCCTTTGGGTAGCACAGCCCAAAATTTCAGCAAGAAGCACTAGCAGCAAGAAAAGCAGCAGTTACCACTTCTAGGAAGCTGCAGTTAGACACTAGGAACCACAAGCTCCAAACTGCAGGCAGACTGAAAGTGAAAATGGATTACAACTTGTGCGATTTAGCGGTATGGTGGCTCGGCTGTTCAGTGACATAGTGGCTCAGAGTCTCTGCACTTCTAAAGCTTGGCAGGTTTCCAGTGCCGGTGCCAGGTATGTGATAGTCACCCCTTATAGTCCACAGCCTATATATGGAGATTAGGTGGACCTGATGGGGACAAAACTTAATAAAATGGTGCCAGGTTTAAAACTGGAACACCAATCATGACTGTCTATAGACCCGTTCTGTCCCTGCTAACACGTCACATGCAAACATTGCACAGCAGAATGTATTGTGTTTCTAAGTATCAGAATACTGAAAGCAACATAAGGACCCTGTCAGCCAAAAGTGGGACAAATTACATTAGAAAACTCATGTTTTAAAAGCAAACACTGTGGGGCAGGGAGGGAAGAGCAATATTGTGGGGGGTGGGTCATGAAGGGAGGCAAAAATTTTGAAAATTGTGTGAAAATTGCATCCGTGAATTTCCAGTGCCTCTGACCATGGGATACATGGAATAATGATTTACCTTACCAATTCTAAGTGATGTGGATTGTAATATGTAGACCAAACAAATAACTCTCTAAAGAACCACTTACATCTCTGGAAAAATTTGTGAAAACATACTATTTACTATCGATACAACTCAGTTTACATTTTTTTACAGTTTCTAAATTTTTCTGTCACGTGTTCTTTCCTACTAAGGAAATTTGCATGTAAACAGCACTTTAATCCCTTAGCCTTTATCTAATCTGGTTGCTTTTCCTCTACTTGAACTCACAGTCTCTTGCAGTTTCCTAGGCAGCAGATTGTTTGTTCTATTTATTTAAAAACCTGTTTTCAAGGGCGACCAGTAAACATACAATAAAAATATATACATTTGTGTAATATACAGCACAATATAAAATACAGGCATACATAAACAAACTTTCAATACTCAATTAGACAAAACATTTGCACTCACTTCCGACTAATAATCACTCCTTTAACTTCACTCTAAAAATCTGGAAAGAGATATCTAGATATTTAAAAATGGTCTGAAGAGAATGAAAGAAAAATGGAAGAATGGAAGAATATAAAATTAAAGAAACTCTAGGAAGTAGTGACCACAATATGGTAGAATTCAGAATTAAATTATAAGAAAGGAGCAAGGAGTAACAGTAAGAAAAAATTACAGTAAGGCAAACTACAATATGATAACATATGGAATGAGTAGAAAGGAATGGAAGAGTGTTGTTTAAAATAAAGACATAGATGAAATATGGAATACAATCAAAAACAAAATATTAACTGTCAAAAATAAATATGTGCCAAACAAATACAAGTATAACAAAAAAGGGAAGATATCAATGTGGTGCACAAGAGAGGTACTCAAGCAAAGTAAGAAAAACAAAAAGCCTATAAAGAAATGAAAAGGGAGCAAACACAAACATCTGTAATAAACTATAAAACTGAACTTAAAACACTGAAAAGAATAATAAACAAGCATGTGTCAATGCCGGAAGTTTGCTTGCTGGTATTAGCATTGGAAATGCAGGAGTTAGACAGATGCAGAATAGGAATGGCAGTGAAGTATTGAACTTCACGCCAAACCCACCTCCATCCTGCAGAGACAGACAGGCATTGGGATATGTGTTTGGGTTATCAGCCATGACGTTCATGCCATGTCACCTCACCCAATCCTGCAGACACTGACACATGTTGAGGTGTGCCTTGGGGTGTTCAGCTTTGCAGTCACCCCATTCCAGAAGGACATACGCTGAAATGAGTGCAGTATAGGAGAATGGGGTGAACTCTGGGGCTGAAGAGTCCAAGGTACACCACGATGCCTGTCACTGGCTGGGGGTGGGATGGAATGAGCATTACAGTCAGCAATCCAAAGGCACACCCCGATGCCTGTCAGTCTGTACAGGGTGGAACATTATGGTTAGAAACCCTAATGCCCCGGATGTTTGTTGTATTTGCACTACAAATTTTCAACATGGCCTTTTTGTGACCCCACCTCATGAAAACATTTGGGACCGCTTCTCCTGAAAAGTGGCAGTGTGATTTTGTTAATGTGTCCCGAACTTTGAGTTCCAACAACAACCGTGCCATTCTGTGCCAGACGTATGAATATACAGATTGGGCAGGATGTGAAGAATGATAGCTGTACCATCCATAGGGAGGTGTGAAGAGATGACAATGTTGAAAATCTGTAGTGGAAATATTAGAAATGCTCACACTTATGAGCATACGTGAAAACTGCACAACGCATGTGCGTAACACAGTCATTTTATGGACTTTCATCACCAAATTTTCAATATAGACATTTTAGGACCTCTGCTAATGAACAGTGTCAGTGTGATTTTCTTAATGTGTCCCAAACACTGATTTCCCACAGCAACCATGCTATTCTGTGCCGGAAGTGCAAAAACACATTTCAGCCAGGATGTGAAAAATGACAGCTGTACTGTTCATAAGTAAGTGTGGTACAATGGTAATTTTAAAAATCTGGAGTGAAAATATTACAGATTCGCAATTTTATCAGCGTGCATGGAAACTGCTCAACGCATGCTCCTAACACAGTCATTTTATTGACTTTCATCACCAAATTTTCAACATAGGCATTTTGGAACCTCTGCTCATGAACAGTGTCACTGTGATTTTCTTAATATGTCACAAACACTGATTTCCCACAGCGACTGCACTATTCTGTGCTGGGAGTGCGAAAACACATTTTGGTCAGGATGTAAAAACTGACAGCTGTACTTTTCATAAGGAGGTGTGGAAAAATGCCAATGTTGAAAATCTGGATTGAAAATATTACAAATTCTTGAAGTTATGACCGTGCATGGAAACTGTGCAATGCACACTCATAAAACAGCCATTTTTTTTCACCAAATTTGCAACATAGGCTTTTTGAAAGCCCACCTCATGAACACTCACACTGTTGTTTCGTTATTCGGTCCCAAAAGGTGATTCCGTGCAGTGACTGCAAAATCACCTTTCAGGACCAAATAATGCCATGACTGTGGCTGAATTCATGAGGAGTGGTCCCAATAACCCCATGTTGAAAATTATTGCCAAAATTCCCCAAAATGCCTGAGGTATGCACTAAAGTTGAAAAAAAACTATTTATTCCATTATACAACTTATTGGCATTTCTTCAGTTTGCGGTCGGCTTTGAAGAGTGCAGACATGTTCCCAGTCCACCTAACATTGTCATGCCAGGCTCCAGAGGTAAGTATGGGGTGATAGGGGCATGGAGAGGTAGGGTGCGCAAAGGGGTGGCGGGTTGGGGAAGGGGACCCAACTGTTGTGGGACTGTTTCCTTTCTTTCAGGGAGAAGAAAAATCAAAAAGACATTGCAGGAAGGTTTTTTTTTAGGCTTGCTGTCAGCACACTTGGGTGGGCTTCCAGTGTGCCACCTGCCTTTTTTGAGGTGGGGGGACTTAAGCCGATGGGGATTGGGCCCCCCATCAGCAAAGAAGGACTGTTTGGGGAGACATGATGCCAAGGGGGATTGGGCACCCCTAGGCTCACAACAAATGTGGAAGGGGATTACATTATGCCGACAGGGAATGGGCTCCCCATTGGCAAATGAACTGGGTTGGGCGCATGCCGACAGGGGGACTGGTTACCCCAGTCAGTCAGCTTCATGGGGCTGTGAGGCAGCGGCATAAGCTGCCACCATCTTTAAGGGGATGTTACACCAGGCAAAGTAACGCCCTTCAATGATGGGTCACTCCCTCATTGCAGCAGAATGGCTGATGCTGCAATTACAAGGCGGCTCCTCATTACTGTGCTGAAATCATTTTAACTTGGTGGCACTTTTGGAAACCAATGTCATCAGCACAGTGTGCCTACATTGGTCCACCAGTGCCAAGCCCTCACATGCAGTGCCACCATTGGCAGCCACAGTGCCGCACCTCCACAACCCGCTTCTCTCCTAAGCTGACACATAATGTTTCTTGCGCATGCGTGCAAGCAAACATAAAAATGAGAGGATTAGATCTGAGCTCAATATAACAAAAGAAAGGGATAATGGAAAAAGCTTCTACACTTACATTAACACATTAAAAGGATTAGTCAACAAACTAGGCCCAATAAGAGTGAAGAAGTAAGAATTAAAAAACCTAGCTGAAATATCAAACATCTTTGGTGATTACTTCTGTAGTGTCTTCAATACTGGGGCTACTGTAGGAAACATCTGTACATTAGGGGAAATGCAAGAAGCTGACCTATTGTGTACAGACAAAGAGGTCCTAGGGCTGTTAGATAATTTACAAGTTAATAAATCATCAGGACCAGATAATATACATCCAAGATTTTTTAAAGCAATTAAAAAGTTTATATCCGAACCCCTAACATATTTATACAACAAATCCTTTAATACAGGAAAAATTCCATCTGACTGGGTATCAGCAACAGTTGTACTGATCTTTAAGAAGGGGGCAAAACAGATGTAACAAATTATCACCCCACCAGTTTAACATCTGTTCCATGCAAAATAATGGAAACACTTATTAAAAACATATTAGAGGTAAGACGTATTAATCTAGGATTCCAGGACAATAACCAGCATGGTTTTAGAAAATACAGATCATAGATCACGTGACGTCTTTGTGAGACTAGCAGCTCTGGTGGCTCGCTCCCATCTCGATCCTCTGACAAAACCTTCAGGACATGTTTTAGAAGAGGCTTCGACCACATCTAAACACAGAATAACTAATTTCTAACAGTCAAATAGCGCTGCTCTAGCGATTTGGGGAGCTTCTCTGTCTTTTTCTCGGCTAAGTTGTGAATAGCTTCACCGAATCTCAAGGCATAGCAACAATATGGAGGCCGAAATGCACCAGGCTCTACCACAGCACACACCCCCACAAACACCGGAGAAGGGACCAAAAAGACCTAAAGGGCAGAACGGAGGCACCGCAAAAGCCCTCATAACAGCGACACTGCAACCAACGGCGACTCCGCTGCCAGAACAAAAATTCTTAGAGGAACTTCAACCTTTCAAAATAGCTCTGCAAGATATCACATCAGAGATAAAATCTCTCAGAGGGGAGCTAGCAGATACAAACCGGCCATTTCTGATGTCTCCGCACGGACCACATCACTAGAGCTGGAAGACTAAATTGGATCCTGAAGTGGTGACCCTCAGACAGCGTTTACATAAAGTGGAAACCAGACTGGAAGATCTGGAAGGCCGAAGTAGGAGAAACAATATCATCATCTTCGGCCTTCCTGAAGAAGCTGAAGGAGTCTCCCCTATTACATTCTTTCAAAAATTACTAGCTAAACTAGCCGGCCCATCCCCGAATAATCCATCGTATATTATAGAGAGGGCTCACCGGTCACTGCGCCCTAAACCAGCGAAGGGCAATCCACTGAGACCAGTCATTATTAAGTTACTGAACTATCTGGATAAATCTCAAATCTTGGCCCAAGCCAGAAGTCTGCAACAGGTTACTTGGGAGGAACAACAATTACGTATAACGCAGGATCTACCGGCCACAGTGAGACAGCGCAGGGCAGAGTATCATCCCCAGGTGTCTAAATTAATTGCCGCGGGTATTAAGTACAGGGTTCAATACCCCTCCAAGTTGATGGTGCACTATGCAGATGCTTGGCATTCATTCAAGACAGCAGAAGCTGCAATCCCTGTGCTACATAAGATGTTTCTGGACCTGTTCCCTGCCAGCTGAAGAGGATTGGAAAACAGCGCGAATACAATTCTTTCCATGAGGAAAAGAAGGTTAATAAACTACATTTAAGTTGGACCCTGAATGAAAAAAATATCTGTCTGACAACCTCCAAGTAGCATAATGCTATGTTTATTCGTTTACTCGCATAGCTTGATTCAAGACTTTCTTCTCCAGATATTACTCACAGAGGACACATGAGGGCAGCATAGCTCCATGGTGATGGCTGGAAGTGCTCGCAATCACTAGCAATCTAGCATGAACATTTACAGTAGGCTGAATGTTACATCCTTCTTTTGAGTGCCAGATGAAAATCATCTATCAAGCAGCTCCGGGCGGTTCGTGTTGGAATAATTAATGCACATGTCCCTTTTTTTTTTTTCTATGCTGGAGAAAGATATACAGCAGAACGCAAATGGAGGGGTCTCAGATATGAAAGTGGAGGGTGGGGGCGGGAGGCAGGGGCCACTAGTTAATCCTGCAGCCTGCACAGTGCATCATGTACTGGCATAGGGTGGGATGGGTACCCACAGGGACGGTCAGGACCAAAATGGAGAACTTATTATTAATAATGTCTTTAATTTAGGGGTAGCAGAAAATTCTGGTCCTTATCTTGTTTTTTTTTCTACGGGACAAAGTTTGCCTGGAGATGGGTAGAAGAAGAGGAGGGAAGGGGTATGGTAGAGGGAGGAAAAGGAATAGGCTATTAAGGGTATCTGAAGAACGGGGCAATAACTTCCCATCTTATTCTTTTACAATTTTATTAAAATATGGGAAGGATTATAGAATTAGAGGAGGGTGGTTCAGTTCGCAGTTAATGGTTGTTGTTGAAGGGGGGAGGGAGTTTGGGATCGCCACCACGTAATAAGGGTTTGCGTTATGGGGTAAGTCCTCCTCAAGGAGAAAAGTTAAAGATACTGAACCAGGACTGGGCTTCTGCTTTTACATGACAACAGTACTTAAGTTTTGTTCTTGGAATATTAAGGGTGCTCAATCCCCCACCAAAAGAGCTAAGATCTTGTTGCATCTTAACAAACTTAATATAGACATAGCCTTTATCCAAGAGACTCATTTGCCCAATTCACAAATCCTCAGCTTAAGAAGGACATGGGTAGGTCATGCACTTGGAACGGGTCTAGATACCCACAGAAATGGAGTTGTGGTACTGATTGCCCTCCGTATCCCTTTTCGGCCACTTCAGTCAATAAGTGATCCCCAAGGTAGATATATATTACTGAGAGCCATTTTAGGTCACACTGAAATGGTAATAGGATCAATCTATGGACTAGTCGGAGATGATCCCCAATTCTTTATTAATCTTATGACTAGCCTGGCACCCTGGTCCAGACTCCCCATAATACTTGGAGGAGACTGGAACTTAGTTCTTTGTAATACCTTGGACCGGTCTAAAGCCAGACATATCCCTCATACCCCCGCACAATTGGCTCTTAAAGATCTTATGAATACCATGGGCCTTATTGATCCGTGGAGAACTCTTTTCCCCTCCACCCGAGACTACTCCTTTCACTCCTTGCCCTATAACACATTTTCAAGAATTGATTTCTTTTTGTTGGGGATTGAGCATCTAGCGAGGGTTCAAAATTGTATCTATCTTTCTAAAGTAATCTCTGACCATCATCCAACCTTGCTACAGTGGTCTATACCTACCCCCGCTAACCAAATAAAAGTTTAGAGATTTAATCCCCAGCTATTAAGGTCTCAGAACATAGTGGATCTCATTCAAAGGTATATAGAAATTTTCCAGAAACTAAATGCACCGTCTATGCCAAAATTGGATGTATTATGGGGCGCCCTGAAATGTTCATTAAGAGGCGAAATTATTCGGTTGGCCTCCATCAGAAAGAAGAAAATTTCATCTGAATCTTCCTCACTTTTATGACAAATCATAACTTTAGAGTTATCCTTAACATCACAATCTCACTCTACAGAATTCGAACGGCTAGAAAGTCTTCGATTCAAATATAATACCCTTCTTGGCGACAAAGTAGAATATCTTCACCTTAAATCAAAAGTTACTTATTTTGACCAAGGGGATAAGGTGGGGAAACTCCTAGCTCTAAGACTCAGGACTCAAATGACAGATAGGATAGTGGTCACTATTCAAGACCCAATAGGCCAATTCCATACTACCCCTGCAGAGATAACTTCGTGTTTCAAAGCATATTACCAATCTCTCTACTCAGCTTCCCCTTCACTCTCTAAGAACACCACATTAAAATTATTTCTACAAGGCATAGACCTTCCATACCTATCCCAACAACAAATAGCTGTGCTACAAGCCCCCTTAAACATAGCCGAAATACATGAGGCTATAGAGGCTCTTTCCATTGATAAGGCCCCAGGCCCAGACGGCTATACAACTAATTTTTATAAAGCCTTTAAGTCCTAATTGGGTACAATTTTACTGGAGATAATATAATTATATATACAAATATGGCCTATCAGACCCTAACCTCACAGGAGCTACTATTGTAGTACTTCCTAAACCGGATAGGTATCCTACATTATTACAGAATAATCGCCCAATATCACTTATAAATGTGGACATAAAGATTCTAGCTAAGATCTTAGCTAATAGGATGGCTAAAGTCTGGCACACATTAATCAGCTCTGAGCAAGTTGGATTTGTGGCTGGACGTCTGGCGTCAGACCACTCACGTAAAATTTCTCATCTTATTTCTGCGTCCAGGGACTCCAACATTCCAGCAGCCTTGGTGTCCCTGGACACAGAAAAAGCCTTTGATCGGGTTTCTTGGGAATATTTGTTTGAGTTGCTTCCAAGATATCGAATCCCAAACTATTTTATACAGTGGGTCAAAATACTTTACTCACAGCCCTCTGCCCGGATATTATGCAATGGCGTCCTGACACAGTCCTTTCCCCTCCAACAGGGCACAAGACAAGGTTGCCCCCTCTCTCCCTATTTATTTAATTTATTTCTAGAACCACTTATTAGGGGGATTAATCGATCCATGGCAATAACTGGCATTACAATCAATCAGGTTCAATATAAGCTATCGGTGTATGCTGACGATATCATGCTTCATGTTACAAACCCATCTACATCTATTTCAGCTACTCTCAGTATTATTCAAGAATTTAGGGAAATCTCCAATTACAAATTAAATGTTGCTAAAACTGAAGTAATGCTGCTAAATAACTATGCCCTAAAAACAGAGATTGACAAACTTGGACTCACCTGGGTAAGGAATAAAATAAAGTACTTGGGCATATACCTGTCTCAATCTAACAACAAAATGAGGCAACTTAATCTGGATCAATTACTTGTAAATGTTAGGTCAGACTTGAACCGCTGGGCACTACTCCCCATTTCCTTGTGGGGATGTATTAGCACTATAAAAATGAATATCTTACCCCGCTTGTTATATCCCCTTCAAATGTTAAATCACTCTCTTTCTAAATCATGGTTTCTTCAAGTGCATAGTATTATATCAAAATTCATTTGAAAAAATAAGCCTCCTCGGAGAGCACTTACTAAATTACAGAGACCTAAGGAATGGGGTGGGCTACACACCCCCAATTTCTATTACTATTACCTGGCTATTAATTGTGCTATTATCTCACGATGGCTTATACCCCCAGAAGATCCACCACTGTGGTTACAAATAGAAAAATTAATATGTAATGCAGCAGGAGTAAATATTCAGAGTCTTCCTTTTTTGAGTACCAATAAAGTCCCCAAACAGTGTAAGAACACGCCTATTATGCCCTCTATTCAGATACAAGCACAGATGAACAAAACATTTGGGGCAACATTAACAAGGGATCTATCACAGCCCCTTCGTAAAAATCCTAACTTTAAAATAGGAGGCAGAGTTATTACCACGTCTACCTGGCCAGTTGATTGCAGCAGTACTGTAGCAGATTTAGTCGAGAATCATAAGTTACTTGCCTTCTCAACTATCAGGGAAAAATATAATCTACCTGCCTCCTTCTGTTTTAAGTACCTGCAAATCTCCCATGCTCTAATACAACACTTTGGAAGTGGTCCTTTGGACAGGTACATGCTAGGCCCTATATTGAACTCACTCCCCAGGAGACCATCATCCCCTTATGTTGCCTTTTATTACAAAGAACTTCAATCAATAAGTAGTGAATTAGAAGGGGCCCCGTGCTACGTATGGGACAGGTCTCTTCCCTCCACTTCTCTGGTACCTCGCCAATGGGGGAAAATCTTGAAAAGGCTATACAAAGACATTAGATGGGACCGGTATAGACTGCTCCAATTCTATGTATTGCATGACCTATATTACACACCTGTTAAGCTTAACAAAATGGGGCATTGCCCAACTGATGTATGTACCAGATGTAGACTCCAGAGAGGTACACTTCTTCATATTCTTTGGGAGTGTGAGAAAGAGAAACTAACCTAGGCAATCCCAGGCTTTTTTGGTCGCATATTAATGAACTTATCAAAGGGAACAAAAAAAACACACCCAGTCCAATTATGGTCAATGGGCAATTAATAGATGAGGGATCACTCATTTCAGAGACCCTTAACAGGCACTTCACGAACCTGGATGCATACAAGACAGGACCCTCTGACAACAGGAGTGAGCCGAATGCGCAACGGCCCCCAGACCTTAACCACCCTCTGTTTCACCTGAGGATGGTCAGGGTAAAGGAGGTCTTGATCATCCTCAAATCCCTACACTCATGAGGATCTGGGGGCCCAGACAGGATCCAAACCAGAATCCTCAAGGAAGGGGCTCCAGCTCTAGCTAAGCCCCTAACCTGGCTGATAAACAGGTCTTTCATGGAGGGGTCTGTACCTGAGCTATGGAAACAGGCTCTAGTGATTCCCATACACAAGAGAGGGTCTACAGAGCCTATAGAGAACTGCAGGCCTATCTCCTTGCTATGTGCCATGGCAAAAGTACAGGAGAAGCTAGTTTACTCCCAACTCTGAGAATACCTGGAAATCCACCGGGCAATCTCACCGTCACAGCACGGCTTCAGAGCCAAGCATGGGACTGATACTGCACTAACAAAATTCTCGGCAGAAGTACTGAGCAACAATGACTCAGAGGTCAGCACAGGAGCGGTCTTTATTGACCTATCCAAAGCATTCAACTTGGTAAACCACAACCTCCTACTACAAAAAATGTGCTCACTTGGACTTGACACCCATGCACTGGGATAGTTCATGAGTTATCGCTCCGGACACACCCAGAGGGTCAAGTGGAAGGACAAAGTCTCCAACCTAGCACCACTCAAAGAAGGGGTACCTCAAGGGTCAATTCTCGGACCCCTTCTCTTCACGCTGTTCATAAATGATCTGCACACACACTGTAGCAGCAGCAGCGTTATCCAGTATGCCAATGATGTGGTCATTTACAGAGCTTCCCCTAACTTACCAGAGCTGGAGACAGCCATCCAAGAAGACATCCTTCAGATGGAGGACTGGCTCACTCTGAACAAAATGGTCTTAAACACCAACAAAACAAAGGTGATGCTGTTTAGTCCTAGATCCCTGGGACCCGAGAGGTCACTGCTCCTACAACTTCAGTCCGGGGGGTGCAAAACTTGAGGTGGTCACCTCCACCAAATACCTTGGCCTCACCCTGGACCAAGGCTTCACACTAAAAAAATCATGTAGACCAAATTACAAAAGCCATCCATGGGAAACTTGGAATCCTCTATAGACTAAAGGACCAGATTATCCCTGAAGCTAGGGTGGCTATTGCCGCTAGTATACTCCTCCCAAAGCTCACCTACACGGCCCCAGTTGTCCAGGGTGTGGCCCGCTATGGAGTTAGGGAGGCTGCAGACCTTGTACAACAAGACAGTCCGCTTTGCCACTCTGTCGTACCCGAGGACGCACCACTGTGAGGCCCAATCTAGGCTCAGGTGGCCGTCTCTGGAAGCTCACCTCATCTACCCAACCCTCTGCTTTACATTCAAGTTACTGGGTCCCACACCTCCCCCTAGCCTGAATGGTCTCATTAGGGTGAAACCTAACCCATGGACCCTACGCTCTTCAGGCCAAACTCTCCTCATGGTTCCCAAGACTAGGACCAAAGCCGGGTCCAGCTCCTTCGCGTACACCGCCCCTTCCATCTGGAACAACCTCCCCCTGGAGGTTCGGGAGGCAGTGTCCATCACCAGCTTCTGGACAAAGCTCAAGGGACACCTGCTTGACAGGAGCACATGCCTTTGTTACAGGACCTGACCACGCATAGCCTGCCTGGCTGCCGTACAGACTGGACCACTTTCAGCTAACCGGGTAGTACAACGGACCTCCTCCAAAGGATGGGGTCCACTTATGTCCCAATATATCCCCCTTCCACTAAGTCCACAGAAGGTAACCTAGGTCCTTAGCTTCTGCTTGCCATTACCAAAGCACTCTCTAACTAATGTTGCTCCCGTTACATAAAATGTTCTCTTCATGTGCAACTTCCATGTTCTACTTGCCTGTATGTTTTCCACTACCTGCCACCTGTAATCCTATGAAGTCTTCTATTGTAAAAAACATTACTATCACCTGTCTGTACTGATCTGCTAGCTGTATGTAATTGTTACACCCCGGGTCGCCCCTGAAAAAGGGACCTCCGGGGCCCAGTGGGCCTACCCCGGTCATCAAAATTCAGTAAATAAAATAAATAAGTTACACCATTCTGGACTGCCATTCGATCCAAATTAAGCCCCATACTGGGGTTACAAAATGCTTTCCAACCTGAAATTTGTATATTGGGAGACTCAAGAGGAACTCTGATAGGAAACCAAAGGAAACATATGTCTTTGATATCCCTCTGTGCCAAGAAGATCATATTGTGCCATTGGTTGGATCAGCAAATTCCCACGTCCACAGAATGGCATAAGGAAATTCTTTTTGCTCTACAAGCAGAATATTTTATAGCAAAGATATCCAAACATAGTAATAACTATCAGAAGGTGTGGGCACCCCTACAAACCCTATTATCCATTTAGGAGAGTTTAATACAAACTTAGATATGGTATGGCCTAGTGTAAATTAATGATCAAATCTATTTTACTTTCTTATTTTCATTCATTTGCCAGACTACTCCTTCTTCTAAGGAAGAAATTACCCCCTAGTTATATAAGGT
This sequence comes from Neoceratodus forsteri, assembly GCA_016271365.2. Lineage (NCBI taxonomy): Eukaryota > Metazoa > Chordata > Ceratodontiformes > Ceratodontidae > Neoceratodus > Neoceratodus forsteri. Next base: position 621,849,277 of record CM028137.1, on the reverse strand, counting down.
GGTGGTGATAAGGGTGGGGGTGGAAGGAAGGGAAATAAAAGATTCTATTAATACTGTTATATTATAACAAATTTTTAGTAATTAGATACTCTTGTTGGATTATTTAATAATACCTTAACTCTGTTAATTAGGGTCATCAAAGTTGAAGGTATCATAATCTGTGGTTTTGAAGGTTAATGGATATACATACTGCCTTGATATGTACCACGATTGTTTGATTAAGCATTTGTATAGGAGGATTACAGGGTATACCCTAAGTGTACCATGAATCTTAACAAATTTTACAATAAAGCTTATTAAATGTTAAAAAAAAAGAAAATACAGATCTTGTAGCACTAATCAGTTATGCTTTTATGAGAGAGAGTAAATAAGTATATTACAGCTAATATACTGGTAGATGTGATCTACCTGGACTTTCAAAAGGCATTTGACAAAGTCCCATATTCTATACTAATATAAAAGCTATATCTTTTAAATTTAGAGCATTGGTTGGTGAATGGATTAGCAACTGGCTGTGTAATAGGAAACAGATAATTAGGGTAAAGGGAATTCACTCAGAGGAGGCTTCAGTCACTAGTGGGGTGTCGCAGGGGTCAGTCTTGGGTCAGGTACTTTTTTCACTATTTATTAGTGATAGAGATAAGAATGTTGTTGGGTGGTTAGTTAAATTCACAGATGACGTAACATTAGGAGGCCCCTTTGGTAGCACTGAGGACAGAATACACCTGAAAAACTATCTATAAAATATAGAAATATGGGCTGTACAAAATAAAATAGCCTTTAACATAGAAAAATGCTCCATAATACATTTTGGAAGGACTAATTAAATATGTATACACAGAGGGTAGGAAGGACCTGGAACACTTTATCAGCTGAGATAGCCACATGAACAAACTTAAGTACATTTATAATGAAACTCAATTAGAGATGCAGAGAATTAAAATTTTGCTGGTGACATGAACGAGAAGTGGGCACTACGTGTTGTCACTGCACTTCGCTGAGTGGCCAGCATGAAATACTCACTTCGTCTTGTTATTATTACTTTGCGTTGTCATTCTGCCTTAACACAAAGTAAGGTGGAGTGTCAACAATATTGGCAGCCCCCACACACTATGTCACTAGAATTAATGTGCACCCCCAAAATGCTACTGTCGTCTTGTCTCTACAAAATTCCCCAGTGCTAATGAAGTGAAATGATAGTGTAACAAGAAATTCAGAGTCTCCCAGAATTAATGGCACACTCAGTCATCCGGGCAGTGGTCAGACAAAGTCACCAGAATTAATGTTCATCCCAAAAATGCTACTGTCTTGTGTCCAGAAAATTCCCCAGTGCTGACCAAGTGAAATGAGAGTGTAACAAGACATGCAAAGTCTCCCATCTTAGAGATGCAGCAAATTTAAATTCCATCAGTGAAGTGCCCGCGAAGTGAGCACTTTGCGCTGTCACTCCACTATGCAGAGTGGCCAGCATGAAATGCCCACTTCGCCTCGTTTTTGTGATTGTGACTTCTCATTGTCATTCCACCTTAACCAGAAGTAAGGCAGAGTGGCAACAATATTGGCAGCCCCTGGGCCCACACACATCACATGGCTTACAGTACTGTAACTCACATGCTGTACAGAAACACGAATGCCTACAGCTGTAGTTCCCCGATGGCAATGACCTGTATCACAAATAGAGATGCAGTGAACTTAAATTCTGCCAGCAAAGTGCCCGCAAAGTGGGCACTTTACATTGTCACTCCATGGCCAATGCAAAAGGCTCACTTTGCCTAGTAATTATTACTTTGTGTTGTTATTCCACCTTAACTCGAAGTAAGGTGAAGTGACAACAATATTTGGCAGCCCTTCACACACAGTCACCAAAATTAATGTGCATCCCCAAAATGCTCATGCCTTGTGTCCAGAAAACTCCCCAGTGCTGATGAAGTGAAATGAGAGCACAAGAAATGCAAAGTCTCCCAAAATTAATAGCACTGTGAGAACCCACCTCTCCCTCTGGGCTGAAACAGCTTTTAGAGAGGTGTCTGTCCTTGGGTATTCGCTGCCACCAGCCGGACTTTCCTTCTGGCACCTCTTTCAAGTGTACAAACTTGAATAATTAAATGTGCAATTGCACAAGTTAAAATCCAGTTGTGTGTCTCTCTCGGGTGGCGGATGCTACACAGAGTTTACCTTAGCCAGTGGAAACCAAATATTACATTAGAAAAATGACATCACAGTCACAACTGTTGAGCAAATAAATAGCTTTTACTTAACAGAAAATGCACTGAGCATTTACAGGATATATATTTACAGCACAAGAGAATAACACTCATACAGGAAAAGTAAACAAATGTTTTTAAATAACAGATGGCAAATGAAGAAGGCTATTACTGAAATATGCTATCACTAAACTTACCCTTCCATGTCTTTACAAGAGACACTGGACCCTGTTCTAACTGCCAGCTCCCACGGACATAGCTACAAGGTAGGCTCCAAGCTTATGTTTCCCCTCCCAGCTTCCAAAGCACAAGAGAGCCTTCTCTGCCTTTCAGAAGGTTATATACTCTGTGGAGAATAGGTCATTCCTATTCTCCCTTTAAATGCACCAACCAACTAACATGTATGTATTTAATTGTCCCAATCAGAGTGAACACCCATCAGTGACCAATTATATTCCCATTTTACCTTAAGTTTATATTTGAATGATCCAATCCATTCAAACTGCCCTGTGTCCGTGTCTGCAGGTCTGTGTGTGTCTGGAGAAGTCCACTCGAGATTTATGACCCAGCTCTTATCTAGCAGCTAGGAATTCCACAAGCTGGATGCTGCTGGACAGAGGATTTCAGCCTGACTGTATTTTTTTTCCAAACTGCTAAAAAAATAAGGCACCTACAGAATCCAAACTATTAACTCTTTCCTGCCCATTTCTGCCCATTTCTGCCACATCTCCCCCCCCCCCAGATAATGAAGGTGTGTCCCTTGGGCCACCCCAAGTGACACAGCCATTCATGCAGTTACTGGGAAGTGCCCAAAAGTATCCAGCCAGGCCGTTAGCCCTGCCTAGATAGCCCATCCGCATTTGCATTTTGGTTGCCACTGTGATGCTGGATGGTCATGTTGTATGCCTGCAGTACCAAACTCCAACATAGTAGTTTACCATTTTGCCCACTGGACCTATGAAGCCAAATCAAGAGATTATAATCTGTGACCACAGTAAATTCTCTCCCATATAGGTAAGGCTGTACCTTCTGAAGGGCCCACACTATTCCCAAGCATTCCTTCTCAATTGTGGTGTATGCCTCCTCTCTGGGCAAAAGCCTTCGGCTGAGGCACACAACTGGGTGCTCCTACCCCTGCTGTGTAACTTGGCTCAGCACAGGCCCCAGCCCATGATCTGAGACATCCACATGGACCATAAACTTTAAACTATAATTAGGGCTAGTCAATACAGCTGGGCCGCTTAAGGCCTTTTTTAGCTCCTGAAAAGCAACCTCACAACCTTCTGACCACTTCACTGTATCTGGATTTTCCTTCTTGGTTAAGTCAGTCAGGGGCTTAGCCAGATCATTATAGCAGGGAACAAACCTTCAGTAGTACCCTGCTGTCCTTAGAAATGCCCTGACCTGTTTCTTTGTGGTAGTAGGCCAGGCCAGGATGGCATCAACCATGGCAGGCTCTGGACGGATGTGTCCACTACCCACCCAGTGTCCAAGGTAGGATACTTCTGCCATACCTATCTGGCACTTCTCTGCCTTGACTGGCAGACCTGCCTTCTTTAACCTGTGGAACACATCCCGCATACTCTTGATGTGCTCATCCCTGGTCTGGCTGTATATGGCTATATCATCCATATAAGCCAATGCAAACTCACCTACCCACAGACAGAATGCGATCTACAAACCGTTGAAAGGTTGCAGGTGCATTCTTCATTCCAAATGGCATTACCGTAAATTTGTATAAACCAAATGGAGTAACAAAAGCTGATCTTTCCCTGGCCGCAGGGGTCAGAGGTACCTGCCAATAGCTTTTTGTTAGGTCTATTGTGGTCAAATACTTGGCTCCCCCAGTCACTCCAGGGTCTCATCTGTTCTGGGCATGGGATAGGCATCAGACTCCATGCAGCTATTAAGCTTCCAGTAGTCCATGCAGAATCGTGTGGTGCCATTCCTTTTGGGGATCAGTACCACGGGTGAGGCCCAGGGGCTACTGGACTCCTGGATTACCCCCAGTTCCAGCATCTCTTTGAGCTCCTCTTTCACAGTCTGCTTAACATGCTCAGGTACCCTGTAGGGGGACTGCTTAAGGGGAACCTGGGTCCCTGTATCCACATGGTGCTCTGCCATTGTGGTGTACCCCAGTCTCTCTGTGAACATGTCCTCAAATTCTCTCAGCACACTCCTAATTTCTTGCACCTGGGCTGGTGTCAGCTGTTCTAAGAGGGTAAGGTTGTCCACAGAGGATGCAACCCTGGCCTCCCCCAAGTAGGTCCACCAGTGGATCTACCTCAGTTTCCTCCTCTGGGGAACTGCATACAGCGAGGACCATTTCCTCCCTGTCATGGTAGGGCTTCAGCATGTTGACATGATACACCTTTAGTTTGCATCTCCTGTCCGGTAGCTCTATCATGTAATTGACATCACTAACCTTTTGGACAATGGAGAATGGCCCCTCCCATGCTGTCTGTAATTTATTCTGTCAGAGAGGGATGAGTGACATCACTCGCTGTCCCACCTCATATTCTCTGGCTTGGGCCCCACAGTCATACCAGACTTTCTGCCGCTGTTGTGCAGTGGCCAGGTGCTCCTGAGCAAACCCCATGAGCTCCCTAAGGCAGGTCCTGAAGTTCAGGACATACTCCACAACAGACTCCCCTTGGGAGGCACGGTCACCCTCCCATTCATCCTGAATCAAATCTAGGGGCCCCTGCACCCTATGACCAAACAGGAGCTCGAAAGGTGAGAACCCTGTGGACTCCTGTGGGACTTCCCTGTATGCAAATAGGAGATGAGGCAAATATTTGTCCCAGTCCCTCTTATGCTGGTCAGCAAAAGTCTTTAGCATGGTCTTAAGGGTGGAATTAAATCGCACCACTAGACCATTAGCTTGGGGATGGTATGGGGATGTTTTGAGCTGCTTCACCCTCCACTTCTCCCACAAACTACTCATTAACCCAGACATAAAATTGGCACCCCCGTCTGATAGTATCTCCTGGGGAAAGCCCACCCGGCTAAATATTCCCAACAGTGCATCTGCCACTGGTTCTGCCTCAGAGGATGCTAGGGCCACTGCCTCTGGGTATCTGGTGGCATAGTCTACAACTACCAGGATATACCACTTGCCAGTGTGACTTGGGGTGCTCAATGGCCCCACTATGTCCACCTCTACCCTCTTGAAGGGTTCATCAATAATGGGCAGGGGCACCAAAGCTGCCTTGGCCTTGTCCCCCATTTTCCCCACCCGCTGGCACTGTGGACAAGTCCTGCAATAATTTGCCACATCCTTGCCAATACCAGGCCAGAAGAAATTGTTGGTTAGATACTTTTTTGTGCACCTTACCCCCAAGTGATCTGAAAAAGGGATATCATGGGCAAGGGCCAAAAGCTGCTGACGGTGAACCTTAGGGACTACCAGCTGCTGGAGTACCTCACCACCTAGCCCTTCCTCTGTTGTACATTCTCTGTACAACAGCCTATTGTACCAGTAAATGGACTCTTTACCCCCCTGAGAACACTCAGCCCTATGAGCTATTTCCCTCAGTTTTTCTAGGGTAGGGTCAGTTCACTGTGCAGCACTCAGCTGCCCTCATCTGATCCTTCCCAGTGCCCCTTCTGAAGGAAATCCTGTGGGCTCCTCTATTTGTGACTGGGGTTCTGGACTGCTGCTTCTAGCCAGCCCCTTCCCTGTGCTAGACACTTCCTCAGCTGCTGAGGGTGTGGCTGGACCACTCAGGGTCAACCTCTCTTCATCCTCAGAAACTTACCCTTGTGTCTGACTACAAGTTACAATGCACACCAGTTTTTTGCTGGGGTCCAAATCTTTCCCCACAATCATACTTACAGGTAGGTCCTCTACAACTCCCACCTCCTTTTCTCCATGGCCCCCTCCCAGCTCAGGAAGACTCTAGCCATTGGTAGTGGGACTGGTGGTCCTGTGAAATGCCTGGACCTTGGAGTATTTCCCAGGCACCATCTGTTCTGCCCGAATGAGATCCTGTCTTACCAGGGAGATGTTAGCACCTGTGTCCCACAGTCCCTGTGTTACTATTCCATTAACGGTAATGGGACACAGATTCTCATCAGAGGAGAGTGGTTTTTCAGACTGGGCACACCCTATAAACACACCAGTGCTCTTTTGATAACCCCCTGACTCCATATCTCTGCCCTTAACCAGTTTCTGAGGGCAGTTATATCTCAAGTGTCCCACTTGATTGCAAATATGACATTTCTTGGGACCTATTTCTTGAGTCCCCTTAGAACCAGAGGGCTCTACTTTGGGCTCAGGTGCAGGCTGGTTTCCTTTGGACTGCCCCCCCATGGGATCCCATATAACCATATGCTGCCCCCCACCATAAGACTTACGTTGCGTGTATGGCAGGCTAGACAGATACTCATCAGTGCTTCCTGCCACCTCTGTGGAAGAGGCACATGCCCTGTCTATGATCCATACACGCATGTCCTCAGGTACAATTTTAAGGAATTGTTCTCTCACAATACATCTTTAATCAGTTCCACAGTAGTTTCTTTAGCCCCCTCCATCCACCTATTAAGGTAAGTACACAGTTTAACCTGCAGTTCTGCATAACTGTCTTCTGTGCTTTTTTAATTCCCTAAATTTCCTTCTATAAGCCTCAGGAGTTAATTGAAAATGTTTCAACAACGCTGTTTTTACTTTATCATAATCAGCATAGTCTTCATTACTCATTTAGCAAATGCATGCAACGCTCACCCCATCAGCAAGGGTGTGAGATAAGTTGACCAGGAAGCCTTAGTCAATTTTAATTGGTTGCATACTGTCTCGAATGACCTTAAAGCTAAATCAAGGTCATCTCCCTTTTTAAACTTAAGGAACAATTTAGAATTAATTTTGGCTTCATGAGGTAAACTCACTCCACCATTACTCACGGTTTGCTGACTGTGGAGGGTCATCATCTCTTTCTCATGCTGTTGTCTCTGGAGTTCATGCTGTCATTCTTTCTCTCTGTCTTTGCGTTCCTTCTCTTTGTCTTGGAGTTCTTTCTCTCTGTCTGCCAGTCTCTTTTCTTCAAGTTCTTTCTCTGCTTCCTGTCTTCTTGTTTTTGCATCCAACCTTCTTGCTTCTGCTTCAGCACCCAGTCTTTTCACCTCAGCATCCAGTGTTTTTGCCTCCAACGCCTTGTTTTGCAGCAGCAGCTGCAGTCACAGTGCCTCAGGCTGGTTTGGGGGGTCTGCTGCCTCAGTTCCTGACTCACCCCCCAGTGACTGTCTGCTCCAGATTATGTGCCAAGAGAGTAGCTATGAGGTCTCCCTTTTTCTTCTGCTTTAGACCTTCAGGCTTAATCACCTTTTCCTGGCACCTTTCAAAAAGCTGTGGTACAGTAAGTGAGTCATACTCCGTGGAGCTCGTTCTCTACTGCTACACTTTACTGTGCTATCTAGAAACAAATAAACTGTTGTACAAATGTATCCTCTTGTATATCCTGTTTTGCAATGCTAAGGTAACTGTTCCCCTGGCAAACTCTGTATCTCAGTGTGCTACGCAGTCCGCTATCATCACCCCACCACTGCCAACTGATATGTGACAACCCACCTCTCGCTCTGGGCTGAAACAGCTTTTAGAGAGGTGTCTGTTCTTGGGTATTCACTGCCACCAGTCAGACTTTCCTTCCAGCACCTCTTTCAAGTGTACAAACTTGAATAATTAAATGTGCAATTGCACAAATTAAAATCTGGTAGTGTGTCTCGCTCTTGGGTGGCGGATGCTACACAGAGTTAACCTTAGCCAGTGGAAACCAAATATTACCTTAGAAAAATGACATCACAGTCACAACTGTTGAGCAAATAAATAGCTTTTACTTAACAGAAAGTGCACTGAGCATTTACAGGATATATATTTACAACACAAGAGAATAACACTCATACAGGAAAAGTAAATAACTGTTTTTAAATAACAGATGGCAAAAGAAGAAGGCTATTACTGAAACAAGCTATCACTAAACTTACCCTTCCCTGTCTTTACAAGAGACACTGGACCCTGTTCTAACTGCCAGCTCCCATGGACATAGCTACAAGGTAGGCTCCAAGCTTATGTTTCCCCTCCCAGCTTCCAAAGCACAAGAGAGCCTTTTCTGCCTTTCAGAAGGTTATATACTCTGTGGAGAATAGGTCATTCCTATTCTCCCTTTAAATGCACCAACCAACTAACATGTATGTATTTAATTGTTCCAATCAGAGTGAACACCCATCAGTGACCAATTATATTCCCTTTTCACCTTATGTTTATATTTGAATGATCCAATCCATTCAAACTGCCCTGTGTCTGTGTCTGCAGGTCTGTGTGTGTTTGGAGATGTCCACTCAAGATTTATGACCCAGCTGTTATCTAGCAGCTAGGAATTCCACAAGCTGGATGCTGCTGGACAGAGGATTTCAGCCTGGCTGTATTTTTTTCCAAACTGCTAAAAAAATAAGGCACCTACAGAATCCAAACCATTAACTGCCCATTTCTGTCACAAGCACACTCTGATGTCATGCATGCAGTAGTCACACACAGTCACGAAAATTAATGTGCATCCCCAAAATGCTACTGTCTTGTGTCCAGAAAATTCCCCAGTGCTGACGAAGTGAAATGAGAGTGTAACAAGAAATGCGAAGTCTCCCAGAATTAATGGCACACTCAGTCATGTGCACAGTGGTCACACACAGCCTCCAGAAATAATGTGCATCCCCAAAATGCTCATGTCTTGTGTCCAGAAAGCTCCCCAGTGCTGACAAAGTGTAATGAGAGCACAAGAAATGCAAAGTCTCCCAAAATTAATAGCGCACTCAGACGTCATGCATGCAGTAGTTACACACAGTCACACAAATTAATGTGCATCCCCAAAATGCTACTGAGAGCATAACAAGAAATGCAAAGTCTCCCAGAATTAATGGTGCACTCTGTCATGTGTGCAGTGGTCACACACAGTCACTAGAATTAATTTAATTCCCCAAAATGCTAATGTCTTGTGTCCAGAAAATTACCCAGTGCTGATGAAGTGAAATGAGAGGGTAAAAACAAATGCAAAGTCTCCTATAATTAATGATGCACTCTGTCACATGTGCAGTGGTCACACACAGTCACAAGAATTAATGAGCATCCCAAAAATGCTACTGTCTTATGTCCAGAAAATTCCCCAGTGCTGGCGAAGTGAAATGAGAGTGGAACAAGAAATGAAAAGTCTCCCAGGATTAATGGTATACTACAAATGCACAGACAGATTAAAATTGTGCTGTGCACTCAAGAGATGCAGACAAAAAGGCACAACAACACCTAACCAGTGCTCATAAGTCACAAATCCAAATCTGAAAAAGAATACCTTTTGCATGTTTGGGGGGGTGCACAGCAGTAACAGTCCACTACCAGTAAAGATACCACAAAGCAGTATAAGAAATGTTTGCAGGTGCAGTGGATAGCAGGTTCACACTGCTGCAGTTACTCTGTGCACAATAAAAGGTGTCTTATTTAATGGCATGCATCGCACACACACTCACACACACTACAAGTAATGCATAGCAAATTGAAAACCTTTAGTAATATAACCAAATGTTTTAAACAAACTAAAATTATACACTGCTGCATCACAACAATCAGAAAAAAATGTAAAGAATTACTGAAAATATTACTGTGCATACATTAACACAGTTATACAAGAAAAATATAACAAAAACAGAGACTGCCTTTTTCTCCCAGTTAATCTACTGTACATACACCACATATACGCCCCTCCCCAAAGCACACTTCACAGTACACAGACTGACTGTTCTAAACTAATATTCAAAATCCACGCACAAACAATAAGCACTCGATAATATGAGCACAGGAGGGTTACTTATACTCGATGTCGTAAATTGTGAGCAAAAAAAATAGCTCAGAAAGACTTTTTAACAGCTTTTAGAGGATTTGAATCACAGAGCTCTGAGGGGAAATTGTCTCCATCTTCTGCTATACACACTACACAGAACTGAGTCTATGCAGAAAAATCTAGAGCCCATGTGACCTGCAATCCCATAAAGCACTGCAAAATTCTCCTTTGGAGCTCAAGAACAAGGCGAAGTGAGGTGAGGTACATTGATTTCAATGTACTTTGCCTTAAAATTGGTGGAGAAGTGGTTTGGGGAAGGCAGAATAATGCAAAGTTATTGTTTCCAATGGACTTCCCCATCCCCATTATAATGCGCAGTACTTCACTTTGTGTTGCAGAGCACTTCACGGATTCCATGTTACTCTGCGAATTACTTCGCGGAGTGAAATTCTGCCAATTTGACCACCACTAAACTCAATAAACATCTTCTCTGTAATGGGAACCTTTGACCCATCTATATGGGTAGACAGACTAGATGGGCAAATCTCTTCCTTCTATCTATATACCAGTATGAATAAGGGAGAGATTTTTGACCTACAGTTGTTTTCATTCTTGGTATAGAAAAATAGTGTTGTACAGGTGATTGAGTGGTAACAGAACTAATGTGTTTCCTAAATATTGCATTTAATGAAATAGGCACCTTGTTAGAGGCTACTTTTTTAGCTAAGAGTCCCAACTGAAATTTATAATGATAATCAAGGGGAAGCCATCCTGCCTGCCTTAATAGGCTACAATGATGATACCTTGTAGGCATCTGTATGGAGGACCTGGCTATTTGGTTCAATAGTACTCTAACCTTAGATAGTAACCCTTCCCTGGAACAGCAATAAACAAGCATTTGTCAATGCCGAATATTGTTTGCTTCTATGTGCTGTTTAGGTATTTGGAAGTCATTGGAGTGCAAATAATGAAAATTTGTGAACTTACGAGCGTTCGTAAGAACTGCGCAATGCATGCTCGTAAAACAGTCATTTTTAGGAATTTTTTCACCAAATTTTCAACACAGCCATTTTAAGACCTGTGGTCATGAACAGTTTCACTGTGATTTTGTTAATGTGTCCCATACATTGAGTTCGCACACCGACTGCGCCATTGTGCACTACATGGGCGGAAACATGTTTTGGGCAGGATGTGAAAAATGACAGCTGTACTGCTCATATGAAGGTGTGGTAAAATGGCAATGTTGAAAATCTGGAGTGAAAATATTGAAAATTCGCAAACTTACGAGCCTGTGTAGGAACTGCGCAATGCACGCTCGTAAAACAGTCATTTTTTTGGATTTTGGCACTAAATTTTCAACATGGGGTTTTTGGGACCCCTTCTCATGAATGATGTCACTGTCATGGTGGTATTCTGGCCTGAAGGGTGATTTTTCAGTTACTGCACAGTCACTGCGTGAAATCACCCTTCGGGCCTGAATAACACCATGACAGTGACCTCATTCATGAGAAGGGATGCCAAAAACCCCATGTTGAAAATTAGGTGCAAAAATTCCCAAAAATGCCTGAGATATGCAACAAGTTAAAACCCCTATCTAGCCCATTATACAGCTTACCGGCATTTCTCAGTTCAAGGTCGGCTTTGAAGAGTGCAGACGTGTTCCCGTCCATCGAAGATCGCCGCTCCAGAGTCTGGAGGTAAGTATGGGGTGAGGGGTGTGGGGAGGCTGGGTGCGCGGTGGTGGGTAATGGTTGTGGGAGGGGGCTGGGAGACGACATGAGACCGCTGCTTTACAGGTTTCAAAAACACAAGATTGTGAGACATTTGCCATGCTGGGGTGAGCTCCCAGCATGGCACAAGTATGTTGGGGGGGCGTTCAGTCAATGGGGATTGAGCACCCCATCGGCCATAGATCGCTTGCCACGCTGGGGTTGGCTCCAGCGGCACCTACTACTGGGGGCATGCAGCTCAGCTGACAGGGATTGGGCACCCGTTGGCTATACAGTGCATGTGGGGGCGTGCACACCATGGGTGGGGAGCTGCGCTGCGAGCAGCCTCTTATCGGTGCTCACTGAAACGTAGCTCCCCCTTTCAACTGTATGCCACTGCATTTTGGAGCGTGTCATAGACAGTTCCAAAATGCATTGGCTTACAGGGGTCATGCCTGCCAGCACACTGACTGAATTGGAGGAGGAGGTGACACACCTCCGAAATCTCTGATGATGGCACTATGTTTCTTGCACATGAGTGCAAGCAACATAAAAAGCAGACCATAGTCTATGATCAGTGGAAGTAAACTTAGTGCAAGGAGCTTCCTGGTTGATAAAACCGATAATAGATTCAATTTATAAACAGACCCCAGTATTTGATGGACTACTTTAATCATGTTGATAATCTGTGGTTCATAGATCATGCCATTGTCAATAATAAGATCAGTATATTTAAATTGCTTAACCTGTTCTAATTCCATATCCAATATTGTATGCAGAGAGAGGGTAAAACTGTGATGTGACTAAGACAGTATTATGACATCAAGTGGGGAAAGCACTGCAAGAAGAGGAGATGAACTCTAAAGTTCAAGGAATTTGTTTATGTGGAAACATACATAATAATAAAGAACAAGGGAAGGCTACTAGTAAACATAGTTCAATTCTAAGTAATAGTTTGTCAAAATAATATGTTATAGGAAGGTGAGTCTGATGTCTGTGGTGATGAAGTTAATGGAGATGCTTTTAAAGGAAATGCTTGTGGACTATCTTGAATCCAGTGGGTCACAATACTTGAGGTAACATCGATTCATGGGGAAGAAGGTTATGTTGGATGAATCTGATTGAGTTCTTCAACTGGATAACCAGGGAAGTGGATCAGGGTAGGGCAGTGGATGCAGCCTACTTATACTTCAGCAAAGTCTTTGACACCGTATGACATAGAAGACTTATAAGTAAACTGGGCAGTTTGGGGGTTGGTCCTAAGGTGATCAATTGGGTACAAAATTGGTTGATGGGTAGGTGACAGATGGTAGTAGTAAACTGCACTCACTCAGGGGAAGGGACAATGACAATTAGGGTACCTCAGGGATCAGTACTGGGACAAGTCCTCTTCAATGTCTTTATAAGTGACATTGCAGAAGAACTGGAAGGGAAATTATGCCTCTTTCCAGATGACATTAAAATTAGCAATAGGATGAACACCCCAGGGGAATGGAGAGAATGTGCAGAGACCTGAAAAAACTTGAGGAGTGGTCAAGGGTATGGCAACTGGGTTTCAATGTTAAAATAGTCCACAATTATGCACCTAGGGCATGCAAACATAGAGGTGGAGCATAAAATTGGGGAAGAGGTTACAAAACAGGAAAGAGACCTTGGAGTAATCATATCAGATGACCTCAAGGCAGAGAGGTAGTGCAGCAAGGCAATAGGTAGGGCCAGCAGGATGCTGGGGTGCATAGGGCTAGATATCAAGAGCAGAAGGAGGGAGGTGATGTTACTACTGAATAGATTGTTGGTGTGACCCCATCTGGAGTACTGTGTCCAGTTCTGGATACCATATCTCAGGCAGAACATAGGCAGAGTAGAGGCTGCCAGAAGATGGCAACTAAAATGATGCAGGGCTGCTCAGAAGCACTATGAGAAGTGACTGAGGGATCTCAATATGCACACCCCAAAAAAGAAGGGGAAATGTATTTATTTATTTATTTGAGTGACCGGGTGAGTCCACTGAGACAATACAGTCCCTTTTTGAGGGGTGACCCAGGTATGGATTACATACAGTATCAGAGCAAAATTAACAGAGTGGTAATAAATTGTACGTTAATAGTGCAAATTTACAGAGAGGTAACAGTTGACATTTAGGGGAAGCAAAAAGACAAAGCAATGATTAAAGGCAACCCTTTGAGAACTGAATATGTGTGAACGTATATAGATTCTGGACGTATATATACGTCCACAGTCTTCTAAGGGTTTTTAAACAACGTTCATCAGGGTAAGAGATAAAACAGAGATTAGGCAGTTGGCACATGATAATAGTTACATCATGACATTAAGTAGTGAAGTGCACATCAAGGGTACATTAGGAAAGGAGGGGGAGAAGGGGGACTTATTCAGGAGAAGCAAGAACAAGGTGAAGAGGGGAATAATGAGGCAAATAGCTTGGATTGGAACAGACTGAGAGAGGAGCAGGACAAAATTGTCTGGGAAAGAGAGTTCCAATCTGAGAGAGCAGTGAATGAGAAGGATCTTCTGGAAGTGGCCAAACATAGATTCGGTAGGACAAGGAGGGGAAGTGAGGCTGAGTGAAGGGTGCGTGGTGCATGCTGGAGGTGCACGAGTTCATTAAGGCAAGGAGGTGTAAAGTCATGGACGAGCTTGAATATGAGGCTCAAGGAGGAGTACCTTAATTTATTAATGTAAGAAAACCAGCCTAGTGAGGAAAGGACATCACAGTGGTGTGAGTTGGATTTGACCCCCAGGGCAAACTTTCCAATCCTGTGGTAAACTTGAGAAAGGAGGGACATGGTGGCAGAGTTGGCAGAGAGGAGCAGGGGAGCACAGTAGATTAGGAGAGGTATAAGGGAGGAGGAAAGGAGGCAATTTTCTGGCAGGAGGCAGATGTGAGAAGGGGGCTAATATGGTAGAGGAGATCTAGTTTCTGATTAAGAGATTTGGCAGTGATTGAGACATGGGAGCTGAAGGACAGCATGGGATCCAAAGTGAATCCCAGACATTTAAATGAGTGAACTACCTCCAGAGTCTCACCCTTTTGGGTGAAGATGTGAAGGGTTGAGGGGTGAGGATTTGGAATACGACGAAGTGAGAAGAGCATACACTTAGTCATATTTGCATTAAGGACAAGATGATTGCAGAGGAACCAGCTTTCTAGGGAAGCAAAGACAGAGACAAGGTCACGGTTAATAATGTTAGTGTGACAGGAGGAGCAGTAAAGTATAGCATCATCCACATAAAGATGTACAGAGGCATCACCACAATACTGAGGAAGTTCATTAATGAAGAGTGAGAACAGGATGGGGACCAGGATGGAACCTTGTGGTACCCCATGTGTTACTTGGTGGAGGTTGGAGAGGAAGCCATCCCACTTCACTGTCTGGGAATGTCCAGTCAGATAACTTTTGACCCAGTGGAGGGTGCTGTTGTCCATACCGATATGAAGAAGCTGGTGGAGAAGAAGATCATGATTCACAAGATCGAATGCCTTGGTGAGATCCACAAATATGGTGCCTGTAGTGAGGCCTTTGTCCATGGCATGGAATATATCGGATGTAACCTTTAACAGGGCAGTAAGAGCACTATGTTTCCCTCTAAAGCCATGTTGATAAGGGGAGAGAATGTTGTGAAGGTCAAGATAGTCCTGGAGGTGGTTATAGACTAAGCGTTCATGGACTTTGGCCACTGGACACAGGATAGAGATTGGACGGTTGTTGTCTGCAATGGAGTTTGGGTCCCCCTTATGCACTGGGATGACTACCACCACCTTCCTTGTATTGGGAACAGAGTTAGAGAGAAAGGACCAGTTGAAGAGGTCTTGAACGGGGCAGGAGAGGGCAGGGGCACCCAATTTGAGAAATTTTGGTTCTAGTGTGTCATGTCCTGGAGAACTTTCAGCTTTCAAGTTGGAGAGAAGCTGTTGCACCTCTTTGAGTATGGCCAACTTTAGGTGGAACTCAGGACATTCCCCTGTGGTAGTTGGGGGAGCAGGCATATGGGAGGGAGAATTATGAAAGAGAGAGGTGTATTTTTGGAGGTCAGTAAAGCAGTGATTAAAGCCAGCTGCAATGGATGCAGAGACATCAAGGGCCGAGCCATTGACAGTGATATTACTAGGGATTACCATGGTTTTACCTTTTACTAGCGTATCACTGTGCCTCCAGAATTCCTTGGGATTACTGAGGTGTTCTTCTTGCAGAGATTTAAAATGGTGCCGTTGAGCTTTTTGGAGTCATTTTTGCAACTGTTATGGAGTTGTCTGTAGGTCTGCTGGTCAGGGAGAGTTCCACTATTTTTGTAGGTATACCAGGCTTTGTCTCGAAGGGACATTTGCATCCTGATCTCCTTAGTGATCCATGGGGTCTTGACACCCTTGGATCTGCATTTTTTCAAGGGGGCATGTTGGTTTACTATCTGGGATACAGTGGCAATTAGAAAGTCTAGGGCCTGATTTATGTCAGGGAGTGTGCTAATGGGATGCCAGTCAGTGTTATTTAGAGAGGAGATAAAGCTGTCTAGGTCAAACCTGGACATATCCCGAATGAGTGAGCTTTTCGGAGGTGGGTTGGGATGGTTATTTCTCCACACACAGAAGGTGGGAGAGTGATCACTTATACAGTCTGGGAGCATGCCTGCCGATTTGATCTTCTGCGGGCAACTGGTGATCATCCAATCGAATAGGGTGTGTTTCCCAGATTTGGGGTTAATACGCGTAGGACTGTGGAGGAGTTGGGTAAGATTTGATTCGTCAAGGGATGTACACAATTTTCCACCATCAGGGTGCAATCAATCGATGTTAAAGTCACCACAAAGTATTAGGTCATGGCGTGGGAGACAGGCAAGGGAGGCTACGACAGATGGCAGACTGGCAGAAGCATGGCTCGGAGGTAAGTACACAGTTGTGGACATGGGGGAACATGAGTGGGGGAGAGTGGAGTGATAGGTAGGCCCAGGGTTGAGTTCTATGTCCCTGGCCTGGATCAGAAGGAGGAGGACGGCAGAGAAAGACCAGGTTAGAGCACAGGAGGAGAACATTTCAGGGAGATGCGAAGCATATGGTGCACAAAGGCATTTATGGAGACAGTAACCCAGCAGTGAAACTTCATGCTTGGAAGCAAAGAGGATGTAGAGTAACAATGGAGAAGAGTCAGGACTGCTGTAGCAGGGTGGAGGGGAAGAGCTATTGTCAGTCGGGTGGTGCAGGGATACAGCTATTAGTCTGTCCACACAACAACAAATGAGAACGAGGAAGGATAGAGTCATTAGCCATGGAAGAGTGCCCATTATTGGGAATGGACAGGCTGCTACAGGTAAAATGATCACAGTTCAGGCAGGGGGGAAGAGCCAGCGAGGTAAGTAAAAGCATCAGTCACAAGTGAGAGTGAGATATAGCGTAAGGAAGAGGCTTGTAGGGGAAGAGGACAGAATAGTGAGAGTAGAACGCAGCAGAGGAGAGAGAGAGAGCTATACTTATGAAGGGGAGTTAACAGCTGTCAGGATGATAGCATGACAGTGACTAGCCAATGTGAGGGTGATTGGCTGGGTCAGAGGCATATTTAATAGAGACCGGCATCAGGGCGGGCAGTGTGGGACAAAATTACACCTTAGAGAACAGTTATGCAGCCCCGGATTAAGTGAAACCAAAAGCCATAGCCAGAAAGGCAGTTGGGAGTGCGGGCTAATCGGCAGGATAGCCGTAGCATGGGTGAGCCAATCGGGAGCCTGCTGACAGATCAACAGTCAATGGCATTTGTTATTTGTCCCTGGAGGTGGAAGCCAGGCTTACCCCAGTGAGAGAGAGCGGTTCCCAAGCAGCAGAGACAGCGCGTGGCCGGCCGGCTTCCCCAGCCGAGACCGCTGCAGCACATGAAGCGAGCAGCCCTTCCAAGGGCCCCTGAAAAGGAAATGAGAAAAGGGAGTTAGCTAGGGGACTAGCAGAGGGAACAAAGGCAGACCAATTGAGTAAATCGGCAGGTGAGGAAAGAAGCCAAAGTTTAAGAATTAAGTGGTTTCGGGGGGTTGGGGTGGACTATCAGACAACTCAGCTGTTACAGGTGACACTGATGGATAGATTTAGCAGAGATGATTCTGGAAGGGGGAGGGAGTCAGAGAGGCAGACAGGCATTAGAAAGGGAAGAAACAAGCAATTACAAAGCCACAGGGAGCAGATCCACTTTTAACCCAACAGTAAACAGTACTTATGTCCCAGCAACAAGACAACAGTATGATCCCAATGGCTAAACAGTTAATGCACTAAGTTAGGTAACAGTTTTGGCAATTACAGCTTTAATCCCAAAATACACCTTAGAGAACAGTTGGGACAAAAATACACCTTAGAGAACAGTTATGCAGCCCCGGATTAAGTGAAGCCAAAAGCCGTAGCCAGAAAGGCAGTTTGGAGTGCGGGCCAATCAGCGGGATAGCCGTAGCGTGGGTGAGCCAATCAGGAGCATGCTGACAGATCAACAGTCAATGGCATTTGTTATTTGTCTCCAGAGGTGGAAGGCAGGCTTACCCCAGTCAGAGAGAGCAGTTCTCAGGCAGCAGAGACAGTGTGCAGCTGGCTGGCTTCCCCATATAGACCTACAAATACCTTATGGGGTTAATAAGGTACAAGAGCACAGTATGTTTTGGAGGAGAAGGTGCATGACAATGAGGGAACATGCAATGAAGTGGGGGAGATATGAGGAAGTACTTCTTCACTGAAAGTGTGGTGGATGGCTGGAACACTATTCCTGCAGAGGTAGCCGGGGTGAAAACATTGTTGGGCTTCAAGCATGAATGGGATAGGCACAAGGGAATCTTGGTAGGAAAGCATGGGTGGGGGTAGCTGGTGATCAGTTAGGGTCTACAGAGACAGTATAAGCAGGGAAATCATGGGAAAACTAGGTGGGCCAAATAGAATATCTGCCAACAAATTTAATGGGCCAGATTTTCAAAGACTGAATGCATGCTGCAACAATGGCAGCTTGTGTCAAGTGCCACTGCGTCTGGGACCCTGTACTCAATTTTCCATTGGAAAGGGTCCCAGCGCCTAAGTCCTGCTGCCTGTAGCAACATGGCAGTGCACCCAACAAATGGCATACTTATAAGGTGTGCCACAACAGCTGCAGGGTGGCAGCTGCCTCCTTGGAAAGGAGCTCACTAGCGGTTTGTGTCCCCCCACACCACCAATCTGCCAGGAACCATATACATTAAACCAAGTACCCTGGTGATCTAGTGGACCCCCTGTATTCCCGTAATGTACCTTAGTGTATATAAGTCATTCCCTGGTGATCTAGCAGCCTCCATCCAATCCCCTGATATGCCCGTAATGTGCAGTATTGGAATAACATGTAATTCCCTGGTGAGCTAGCTCCCCTTGCCCCAGTATTCTGGTAAGTACAACTGTATTGAATATCAGTAATTAACATGCAATCTGGGTCTCCACTTCAGCCCGATATGCCTGAATATTTTACAGCTGCCAACATCCTGTCCTGGTGGTCTAGGAGCCTCCTACCCCCCACCATGCCAGGTAGTGCCCACCACCCCTCTTCTCACCATTCTGTACCCCTACTATATACAGTATGCTCTCTGATAGTTAATTTGGCATCTGGCCTTGGTGGTGTGAGGAGCGTTGTGCAGAGCACCCTATCAGGGTGTGGAATGGGGCAAAAGGGGTGATGGGCACTACCTGGCAGGTTTGGGGGGGTGGGATTGCCACTAGCCCTCCAAGATGGGATGTTGGCAGCATAGTTGCTCCAATTAAGGCATACTGTTAATGCATTAAATAGAGAATAATGGATAGGCAAGTGTGTATTATGGATTTCATTACACACCTGAGGCATGCAATGACCCATAAACCTCGAGAGTGAAGCTCGAGTAGATTATGAGGTCATCAAACATCAAGGGTGTGTAAAAAAATCCTTAAACTCACACTTGCTTGTCTTTTATTTTTAATAATTGCTGATGCAGGGAGTGGATGCCAACAGCAGTTATGTCATACTGCCAGACACACACACACACACACACACACACACACACACACACACAAACACTCCCTGTCCAGAAAGGACATTTCTTCTTTATTTATTTTTTATTTTTTCTTAAAAGAACAAACTGCTACTACTGACACTGCTGACCTTGAGAAAACAATCACATTTGAGATCGCACTGCGTGGGACCGAAGATCCGACCGAAGCGCAACAGCTGGATCAACCAGATAGCTTTTTTTTTTCTTTTCCTCAAAATGCAGGATCAACCAGATAGTTTAAAAAAATAAGAACTTACTGCAGCTGGGCTATGATTACTTCGGGCGAGCAGCACAGGTCGTCGCTAATGGAAAATTGTAGCCGCCATGTTTCTTGATGTGTTCTGTTTGCCTACACAGAGAGTAGGGGCCAATAACATGGCGCGCTACAAATGACTGATGCTGCTAGTGAGAGAAAGTTTTAAGAAACACCATAATAACCCAATTTCAGGTTATTAAAGTGTTTGAAAGATTCTGTAATCTGTTTGATAAATGGGGTCACCAGTAATTATACTAAATTAATTTAGCATCATGATCAGTTACGGTAAATTAAATTAACAATTAATCTTTTTTTCATGTTAATTAAATTAATTTAATAGTACCTCAATTTATAATTAAATGAACAATTAATCATTTTTATTTTTAAATATTTTAATATATTTCTTAATATATATGTATGTTTTTAAATGAGAAATAAAGATATTTTAAAGAAAACACACAAACGTCCTTAAATAACTGCTTTCAACAATTTTTTTTGTGCAAATGGTACACATTTATATTTATTAACTTCATTTAATAACATAGAACAGTGAAGCACTTAACTGTACTGTGATAACACTGAAAACCTGCTCAACGGGAGCTGAAGAAGCCATTACGCAAAGGACGTTCATTGTTATATGGGCCAGCAATAGAAAGGTGTTGGTTTGCTCATTCCAGAACATTAATGGGGCAGAGTTTTCAGGAGCAAGATCCTCACTAAAGCATCAGTCGAGCTCTATGGATGTGTTAGCAAAGTTATCTAATGGAGGCTTTCGCATTTGAATCAGCCGCATCAGCCACATTACTATGCAAACTGCCTTCATGACTCAGGTAGATTCAGGTAGCTTCCAGTATTATATTGTATTCAGTGAGGTAT
Organism: Neoceratodus forsteri; assembly: GCA_016271365.2. Lineage (NCBI taxonomy): Eukaryota > Metazoa > Chordata > Ceratodontiformes > Ceratodontidae > Neoceratodus > Neoceratodus forsteri. The sequence continues at coordinate 621,828,390 of CM028137.1, read as the reverse complement.
TTGCATTCAGCCATTGGCTCTGTCTCTGAAAAATAACACATTTGCATCAGCTGCATCAACTGCGTCACTACGCATGCTGCCTTCAGGACTCAGGTAACTTCAGGTAGATTCCAGTATTATATAATATTCAATGAGGTATTTTCAGACATAAAGTTGCTGGTGTGCTGGGGCTCATGCATGATGGTCAGCGGTGTGCAGAGAGAGTGTGGAGGCAGCTGGCTGTGATATGTTAGAGTACTGGACTGTATTTTATTCACTTAGGAAATATTATGTAATTTAATGTATTGCATAGTATTCTTTGAACAAACATGTTTTGATGAATTCAACGGATCATATTAATGCATTAATAATGCATTAAAATTAATGCATTAAATCATAAAAAAGTCAATTAACAGAGGTGCAATTAATAATTAATTCACAATTAATGGGGTACATTAATTAATTAAATATTAACAGAAAACTGCCTCAAATTAAGCATTAAATTAACAATTGACAAATAACCAACCCTGGCTGGCAACTGTGCTATATTCAAGCATGTAGAGCTGGGGCAGGGACCTGGATTGCATGTTAATTACCAATGTACTGTACTGTTGTGCTTACTGGAATATCAGGGCTGAGCTGGGGGGCTAACTCACCGGGGAATTACAAGTTATTCCAATACTGCACATTTTAGGCATATCGGGGATTGGGGGAGGGGTGCTAGATCACTAGGGAATTACTTTATTGTACTATACTGTACAGTACGAGCATATGGAAGGGGGCACAATTGCGGCTGGCTGACAACCCTCCTAGAGGATGTCTAAGTAATGTTAGACCAGCTCTTGGCTGGTCTAACTGTACTTAGACCTTTGTCCCTGGAGTAGGGTTTGAAAATGGAACAATAGAGATATGGCAGCCTGCGTCTGCCACAAGCCCACTAGCGCCATACTGCAGCCATGTTTGTGGCACAAGGCTGGCTCAAACCTCCTTTGGGGCATGCAGCCTGCATTTGACACAGGCTGCTTTGCAGCATAGCTCAGGGTGCATCCCCTGACACAAGGTACCCTCTGCCTTAGCCATGTTTGGCGCAAGCACCTTGCGTCATTCTCAGGGCTTTGAAAATCCTGCCCTATGTTTCTATGTTTCTTAAAGTTTTCATATATTCATTCCAGTGTTCTAAGTCCAAATTTTGTAAAACTTGACCAAGTGCATTCCAAAATGTTGCAGAAGTGAAATTCTGACTTTTGTGGTAAAACAACTGATGGAATTTTATTTTCACACTGCACTAGTTAGCCATTGCCAGGTTGTTGACATCTACAAAACTACCATTCAGAAAGCTGGAGATCAAAAAGACATTTTCCAGTGTGAGACATTTTGGATTGCTCAGGTAAAAGCTTTGGAGTCATTTGGTATGAACAGTTTGCTCTGAAAAAACTCAATTTGCCTTTGAATAGTTTTGTAACACCCTTTTTCTTTAACAATTGGCATCCTTTCTGGGACTATTTGCCACCCTGCCAGATTCTCCCTAGAAAACACCCTAGGGCAACTTCTCCCTGTCAAGCTACTCCTTGGTGCCCAAAACAAAGTGCTAACCGTGGCTACAGTCTATATCCCCCCTAAAGACCCTCGATTCGGGCTCCAGACAATCCTTGAATTTGCAAGATTACAACCTCCTGACTCTGAGCTCCTCTTTCTTGGTGATTTCAATATCAGTTGGCTCGCCTCTGATATCGGACCCAGCAAGGATGCTATTCTAGCAACCAATTTAACACAGATGGTCAACTCCCCTACTAGAAAAAACTACAAGACTGGAACCAGCACTCTCATTGACTGGATACTTACTAGTCACCCGGACTGGATAAAAAACACCACTGTTCTCTCCGACTCCCTCAGTGACCACTCCCCGTGATCTGTACTTGGACAAATAAATTCCACAAACCACCTCCCAAAACCATCCTAAGTTGAATGCTACTGTACGGAAACCTCACTAAACTAAAGACCTGCCTCCTACAACAAGACTGGTCCCCAATCTACAATACGCTGGATATTGACACTGCCATAGAATTCATTACAACTTTCAACACTGCCTGTGACACTTACGCACCATTAAAAAAATGAAAACTCAGAGCTCTCTCAAATCCCTGGCTAACAGCCAAACTATTGGCTCAGCTCAAAGCACGTGACCATCTTTGGGCTATAGCCAGGGCCACAGACTCCTTAACAGACACACTAAACTATAAACAGGCACGCAACCTATGCACCTCGCAAATCAGGCTATTGAAGAGCACCTACTTCAAGAATGCTCTAGAAACCACCTGGGGTGACGGGAGATCCTTCTGGGACAATATCCATAATATTACGGGCAAACAGTCCAAATCCTGTCCCACAGCAATGACCATTGATGGCTCCACCACCCTTGACCCAAAGACTATGGCTGATGCCCTAAATAAAACCTTCACAGACCTCAGTGGTGTCCTCCCACCAGACTTTTTCCTGGACTTGTCAGTTCCAAAACTCGTATCCCACACCACGCCGACAGACCAACCACTATTTCACTTTAAAATAGTAAAGACATATGAAGCCTACAGATACATAAAAAAGGTGTGCTCTAAATCTAGAAATAGCAGTTGCACCATTGATCTAAAACTTCTGTCTCTCACCTTGGAAGAAGTGATCCACCCCCTCACCAAAATTCTCAACCTCTCCCTTTGCCAAAGTCAATTCCCCAACACAAGGAAGGCCGCAATAGCCACAGCAGTGCACAAAGGGGGCGACAAATCCACACCAGGGAACTACCGGCCCATATCTATACTTCCACCCCTCTCCAAAGCTCTTGAACGGATCGTGACGGATCAACTATCAGACTACCTGCAAAAGTACGATCTACTCTGCATGCAACAACATGGATTTAGGAAAGGACACAGTATGTCGACGGCCCTACTAGAATTCTCTGGAGAAGCTCACAAGGCCTTGGATAAGGGTTATTTAACCAGAGCTGTTTTCATAGTCCTCACAAAGGCCTTTGACACTGTTCACCATGGCCTACTAATCTCACTTCTGCTAAATATTGGGCTAGCCGAGGGACCCGGAGCCTGGGTAAAAAGTTACCTGGCACAACATTCTCATACAGTAAAAATCTCTGAGGTTCTCTCAGACTCTAAACCGGTCCTCTCTGGTGTCCCCCAGGGTTCAATCTTAGATCCTCTCCTCTTCAGCTTATTTCTAAACTCGCTTCCCAAATCCTGCCCTGAAAAATTAATACTATATGCTGATGACACTGTAATTCTATCCTCCCATAAGGATCCCAATCCACTATGACAGAGCTTGCAGCTTGCTTTCTCTTGTGTTGAAAAGTGGTTCCATGATCACAAACTGGTCCTAAATCAAAAAAAAACAAAAATCATGCTTTTCACCAGTCATCAAAACAGAAATAGGCATACTCCACTCACTATAAAAACTTCCCTTGGAAATATACTAGAACAAGTGAACACCTTCAAATACCTTGGTATCACTTTTGACGAATGTCTTACCTTTGAGGCCCATATCGATAACACTGCAAAAACAGTAAACCAACGCATTGGAATTCTGTACTGGAACAGTCAATTCTTCAACCAAGTTGCCTTGAGGATTGCTGTAAAAAGCTCCATCATCTCAATCATAGACTATAGTCTAACTGTCTAAGGCTCAGCTACTACCACCGCACTAAGGTGCATCTCAACAGCCCTAAACAAAACCTGTCGACTCCTCACAAGAGCACAGAGACGGACTCACACTTGTGATCTCTACACGGAAACCAGTTGGTTACATCTCTCTAATCGCCTCATGTATCTCACCTGCGTGATGGCTAAAAAATCAATTTTGGGACTCACTCCTCCTTGTATCTGGGACCTACTCTGCCTGAACAATAGCACTCGTACCACCAGAAGATCTGAACACCAACCTTTCCTTGTCCCTAGATGCCAGACTGCTCAGGGACAAAGATCTTTTGCCTATCGTGCCCCTACCTGGTACAATGCCCTTAACCTACCCTCCCTATCCTCCGCATCATTGGGAGCTTTCAAATCCATGCTATACTCTCACCTCACAGCCTCCAGCTCCTGTGACTGCTCTTACTAAAGACTCATCCCTCTGATTGCACTTACAGATGTTTCAGTCAACCGCCATGACTACTCTTTTGACAAAGACAATCTAAGTACCACTAACCTGGTCCTGTCTGCCTCTAAACTTCTTATTCTCCCTCTCTCCCTATCTCCCCCCCACCTCTCCAACCTTATTCCTTGCCCTAAAAACTGCCTCTGAGTTCCATTTTCTTTTCCGTACATAAATGTTACTGTTTTAGTGTGGCCATGTTAAACTGATTACCGATTGTTTGTAATACTGTCTAGCATGTTTTTGTACTTTTATGACATGGAACCTTTGTAAAAGAGCCTTGGCTCAAAGGTATTAATTCCTAGAACAATAAACTAAACTAAACTAAACTATTTAATTTATTCACACATAAATGACAATCTCCCCTCTGTCACTAATGAGTATGTTGAACAGAAAGGACCCAGGACTAACCCCTATGTCATCCTACTCATGGCATCCCAGACCTCTGATTGTATCTTATTCATTACAACCTTCTGCATCCTTTCTCAAAGTTCATTCCTTATTCACTTTGTCAGCTTATCTCTAGAGATGTTGTGAAGTTTTAATTCACCCATGAAGTTAATGCAAATTTGCTTTCATGAATCATTCATCCTGATTTCTGGGTTAACTTTGTGAAAATTTCGTGAACACTGCCCATGAACTTCACTGCTTAATTTTGTGGTAAACTTCAATCTCAGAGAGAGGCCCTTGCAAACAAGTGTAACTGTAGGCCACATGCTACAGCCACCTTTATATACAGCATGTGGATTCACTTTCAATTTGCAATTCTAAGAGTTGAGTGCTGTGGACAGATCTGCTCCTCAGTTGTTTTCATTTGAAGAGAATTCATCTTGGTTTTTGGAGGGATTTTGGCCAGCAGTATTTCTAAATATTATTAGTAGTGTGTGTAGGCTTTGCTTTCTTTCATATATTGCTTTCATATATTACAGGTAAGCCCTTGATCGGGCACTCTGTGAGCAATTGAGGTCTGGGGCTGAATTCGTCAGCCAGCAGCGTCACCCTCCCAGCCTGATGGCAGGCTGTCAAAACTGGGTAAGGACTACAAGACTTGCACAGACAGAACCTTGGGACTCCAATTGGCTGCCGCTCAGCCAGGCTTCACCCCAATTAATCTACACTTTACGGCTTCTGCCCTGGGGAGAATTTTGGGCACTGAGGGTTGTACTGAAATGTGTTAACTTTGATGTCATTTGTATTTTTTATTTGCTGCCTGTTAGAGTGTTAAATTGCACAGTATCTATCCATACTTTGCCTGTGTATCCTCTGTTCTCGCTCTTCCTGCATCTGGTTCTGCACAAAAAAATACAAAAAAGCTTTTTTTTTCTTCTTTCCCTCATTCCTCACTAATCACCCCCCCATGTCCCCGATTTAACCCTTAGACTGCGCTTTTTCTCTATCTATATTTAGCTAACCCCCTTGCTCTGTTTCTCTCCCACAGTTAAGCCTTTGATCGAGTACTCCACTCTCGACAGTGGTCTGTGGCTGAATTCATCAGTTGGCCGTACCACCCTCCCAGCCCAACGACAAGCTCTCAAAACTGGGTAAGGACCACAAGACTTGCTGAGACAGAACACTGGGGCTCCGATTGACTGCTGCTCAGCCAAGATTCACCCAGCTTGGTCTAGACTTTGTGGCTTCTGCCCTGATTGGACTGTGCTTACTTTGGACTCTCTCAGTTCTTCCTGCCAAAGTTCCATGCTTAGTCCTATGGAGACATTTTTGGACATCCCCCTTCTCCCTCCCCAGGCCTTAATTAAATACGCCTTGGCCCCTCCCCTATCCCCTCTGCTACCTCATCATTGGATGCCAGTGAAACACAATCTGTGCCTTAAGGAGTAGTTAGAAAATTTATGCTTGCAATCTATTTCTGCCCCTCTGACATTTCCATGACTGCCAATCTCCTACCATGAATACTGCGGGCATGAACCTTCCCCTGCTCACACTGTACGTAGTCACCTTGGCATTTTCCTTGGTGCTGATGGATGCCTGTGCTACAATACTGGCCCATGACAAAGTGTACCTCTTTTACCTCACACCCACCTACTCCCCCCTGGAGCATCCCTCCCCCCCAGGGACTCACACCCCTTGGTCCTATCACCCTTTCTTTCCTCACAAACTCTGAACAATGGTTTCTCATCTCCTACCTGACCTCCATATCCTGCTCACCTACAGTCCCCTCCTGCACCTATGTCCACCCATCTATCCATCCTTCTCCTAGCTGGAGACAACGAGTGTAACCCCGGCCCACCAACATATCACCCCCTCTGACAGTATCTGGGCAAATGCCCCTGGGCAAAAAATTGCCCACATAAATATATGTAGTCTCACCTCCAAATTCTCTGACCTGGAGGTATGGGCTGAGCTATATAAGCCCCACATCCTGGGCCTCCCCCAATCATGGCTAAATTTCCATCTTACTGATGACTCCTATCAACTTTCTCTGTACTCCTCCCTCCATCTCGATAGGCCAGGCAAAAAAAAGAGTGACAGTGTTGCCCTGTTTTATAAGAAACCCCTCTCAGCCACCATTATTCTCTGCTGTGATCCAACCTCACCCAGCGAATAGCTCCTCTCCGAAGTTATGCAGGGAGCTACTAAAAAATTCTACATCGGTTGCTGCTACAACCCTCCCACTGCTGGAAGTGAGGGCCTAAACAGCTACCTTTCTGCATGGGCTCCATATGCCCTCAGCGAGACTCAGTTCTTCTCTGGGATTTAAATCTAAGCTGGCTTGTGTATCTACCTGCTTAATTATGCCTCCCTCCTAAAATCGTATAACCTGGTCCAAACCATTACGCTTCCCACCAGGCAGAACCCTTGCATGGCTACTCAGACACACCTGGATTGGATCATTACAAATAGGGAAGACCATGTTCTGCATGCTGGTACAATGGTTGACTCCATTAGTGACCACTCTCCCACTTATTTCCTCTGATCTTCCAAGCTCAAACAGCCCCCCTCTCAAATACCTGACCTTCTGAAATTTCAGAAACCCAGATACCCCTAATCTCCTCAAAGAGGCATGGGCATGGGACTGGTCTGCTGTTTTTTCAGAGTCAAATGTGACCCAGGCAATTACCACGTTCACATGGACACTCATGACATTACAAGCTAAGCACTTCCCGGTAACCAACAGAAGGGTGAGGGGTGGCCACTCACGCTGGGTCAAGAAAGACCTCTTTACCCTAATTATAGATAGAGATCATGCCTGGTCCACCTACAAAGCATCTGCATCTCCGGCCTGCTGGGAAGCTTACAGGCATCTGAGGAACCTATGCAAACACCTGGTCAGAGCTCTAAAACAGACTTATTTCTGTAATCTCCAATGAATGAGCCTTGGTGACCATAGAAAAGTCTGGGCATCCATTGGCTCCCTACTAATACCCTCCTCCAAAAAATCAGCCATGCAGTGGAACTCTGCCAACTGCCTTATCACTGACTCTCTAGAGTTAGCCAGGGCCTTTAATGACAAATCACTGACCTTACCATGTACCTGAGCAAACTCCCAAATGACCTGCCAAACTATCCTGCCCCCCACCATACCCCTCCATCATCACCCACTGGGCCCAAAACCCAGCCTCAAGCTCCCCCTTTTTTCTTCAAAGCACTCTCGCACACTGACTCTGTTAAACTCCTAAAGATCCTACCTAACCACAGCTCCTCTGCAGCTGATGGCTTATCCTCTGTCTTCCTAAGGCTGATCTCCCCAGACACCATCACCCCTCTCATGTTCATTTTCAACCTTGCCCTGACCACCTCCTCCATACCCAATCCCTGGAAAACTGCTAAGGTCATCCCCATCTTTAAAGCTGGTGACCCCCAATCTGCAGACAACTATCATCCATTCTCCATACTCCCCACTTAAGCAAACTACTCAAAAAAGCTGTTCACCATCAGCTGACTGACTACATAGGCTAACACAACCTTCTATATGGCCAACAATATGGCTTTCATAAAAACCATTCCACAGCAACCACCCCTGCACTTCTGAGGGATCATATCCTCATAAACATGGACCATGGGAATGCCACAGGTGCTGTATTTTTTGACCTCTCCAAAGCTTTAGATATGGTCAATCATACTCTCCTCCTCTCCAAACTTCAAAACCTGAGCTGCTCCCTGGAGGCCACTGCCTGGTTCAGAAGCTACCTCACAGGGAAATACCAATTTGTTTGCATTGGCCCTGCTAGCTCTCCCAATCTGCCTGTCTCCACAGGTGTCCCCCAGGGCTTCATCCTGGGCCATCTCCCATTCTCCTTATTTGTAAACTCCCTTCCTTTGGACTGTTTCAGCTGTTACTCACTCCCCTATGCTGACAACATTGTGCTCTTCTGTAGTGGTAAGTCCCCTGCCCATATCTCCACAGCTCTCTCACTAAACTATGCTGTGGCCCACAGATGGTTCTCTGACAACCTCCTCCTGGTCAATGCCAAGAAAACAAAATCCATGTTGTTCAGGTCTAAGCCCTTCCCAGCTAAACGCAAATCAGGCTTCCCCTTAAGCATCACATCACCTGATGGTTGTACCCTGGAATATCTCAAGCTCTTCAAATACCTAGGTGTCATGATAGATCCCTCCCTCTATTTTTCCAAGCACATAAACTCCTTAGTCCTAAGGTTCCACCTAAAACTTTGTGCTGCCTACAGATTCCGGCAATATCTCACCCTGGAGGCCCACCTGGCCATCACTCAGAGTAATATTCTACGTATACTGACTACTGCTCCTCCATTTACTCCAGAACTTCCGCAGCAATCAAGGCCAAACTCTCCATGGCCTACAACAGTGCCTGTCAGTTTATCTTGTTGGCACCCTTCGCCACACACCACTGTGTCCTTTACAAGTCCCTAGTATGGCTCCCACTTCAAGGCCACTTTGACCTCACACTGTACTGCCTGGTTGACTTCACCATCTGTATTGGCCAGGAATCACTTTCTGCACCCCGGCTCACCGTCCACACCTCGCACCGCAGCCTCCACTCAACTAGCATCCCTCCTCTGAACATTCCCAGAGTTTCCAAAAATATGGGCTCTAAAGCAATGTCTGTCACTTCCCCCACATTACAAAACAAACTGCTTGATGAACTGCGCACTACCAATACCCACCACCAGTTTTAAAACCCACCTCAAAGACTGGCTCTTGATGGCATCCACCTACCACTGTTTTCCTGAGTAGTCCCCCATGCCTGCACATTCTCTTCCCTTGGCTGTCATCTCCCACCTCCCCTTCTTACTATGTCCCTCCTTCCTCACTTTCTCACCCCCCCACTCCAACCTCTCGCTAACCTATCCACTGGTGTATCGTAATGCAACTGGTTGGTCTCTTGCCTGCTGTCTGTCTACTCCTATCACTTCTCCTTAGCTTAGTTTTGATTTTTGCACCATTATCCCCTGTATACATTGTTCTTTTCCATTTCCTATTATTGTGTCTCTTAGGGTTGCCATTTGCATAATCAATTGCACTACTGTAACTTTTAATTCAATGTGTTGACTGCTCTTCTGTACTTGTTTGCTGTAATAGCTTAACCCTGTCTGTGCCACAGTATGTGGCCTGAGTCATGCCTGAAAATGGTCCCTGGGACCAGTGCACCTGCCTAGTTACTAAAGTCATAAATAAATATTTCTCTAACTTTTTAGCTGCATTTCCCTCTCTCTTTTTTCCTCTTTTCAAATATCTTTTTCTAAGAATCTTTCTTTAGTAGATACTTTGTAATTAGATTTTATTTTTGCCATTTCTCCTTTTTTCAAAATTTATTTTCTTTGTATTACTTGTTTAAGGGATAATAAAAGAAATTATTTGTCATGCTGGGTCTGGGAGTAGGATTGGGAAGTGTGATAGTACTGATAGGAGGGGAATTCCATCCACCCCTGTGTGATATACCTGCAGCAGGCAAAACTGGTGGCAGCAGGAGCACTGGTAGGAGGAAGGGGCAGCTGTAAAGTACCTGCAGGAGCAGATGTTGGATGAGGCAGCACACCCATTATCCTCATTGCAATTAGTTGAAACAGCAGCCCCTCATGTTTGCCTTCCTGTATCAGCAGTACCACAGCAGCAGCAGGCAGTTTTGCCCACTGTACTAACTTTTCCCCCTCATGCACCAGTGAGACCATCAACCTGTGACTCCTTCCCTAGGTAGCAGCAGTACAAGTTAATGGTGTGGGACTTTTTTCAAGTCAGCCCAGCCAATAACAATGTGATCACCTACACACTGTGTAATGCTCTTTTTGAGGTGTGGGAAATGGGATACTATCTGAGAACCTGTGGGCAACATGCCACCCTAAAACTTAAGAATGGGGAGGAATGGGCAGTCCATTGGAAGATGACAGCTGGGGGGGTCAGCTGGGACTGCTGTTGTGACTCCTTCCAGTCCCCTTCAAGTACAACTGGTGTGGAAAGGGTGTACACACAATCTGCACATTTGGAAGGGGACAAGTATCCAGAACATGTAGTAGAACCCAGGGTTGGGGGATGCATGAGGGACCAGGTGCAAGTGGGGCAGGTCCTTCTTTTCATGATTCAACAACATTAGATGTGGCACAACTCTGGAGAAAAATATAGGAGCTGATCAACTGAGTTGTATCAGTGGAGTAGGAGATGGATCTATTGCTGGCCAACCAGCATTCTACCTTGGTTGCATTATTTGCACTCTGTTGTGTGCCTTCTCTCCTGTAGGCTACTAGTCACTCCTAAAGCTGTCCTTCTGCAAGCTTCTCCCATCCTGCAATATTTGAACAAGAGTCTTCTCTACCCTACATTAATTCTGTCATCAGCTCTCTTTCTCCAGATGCATACAAATCAATAATTAAAATAAATAAATAAAAATGTAAATTCTCCTCAGTTCTTCTAATTAATGAGCACTTGCACAGTCCCTTCTTTATCATTATCCAACTACTGTTTTAGTGGTAGTAGAATGTTGCTCATATGTGTGCATCTAATATGAAAAACATTATTTTCCCTTATAAGAATCAGAAAACTTGATGTATAGTTAAGGTATTATAACTCTACACCTATGTACTTTAAAATGTAATTTGAAATGTATATTTCTAGGTTTTAAAATAAACTGTAATGACAGTTTTTGAGGAGTATTAATAAACTTTCTGCTACTGTTTGTGTTATAAAGCACTTTGGTATTCAGTGTTATGAAAAATAAAAATTAAATACATTACAAATCTCATTTCTACACAGTCCCAGCACTATCAGACTCCCACTTCAGTTATTATTGTAAATCATAGAGTATATATTAAAAAATACTATATGAATCTCAGTTCTCCTCATATTCCCACTGATGTGCAGTATAGATAAGAAAAGCACACTTTTTCCATTTCCTGGGTATAAACTCCAGGTGCACTTGCTCCCAAATGGGAAACAAGACAATAAAAAGGCAGGAAATCTCCCTCACTCCCCCTGAGGTGGGGCCACTACCAAATTGGTTTTAAGAACTATAGTAATTTAAATTGGCATCCAAACATAAGCTTTGTATAAGTGTATCACCCAGCAACTGATATCTACTTGTCAATAAAAGGGTCAGCACAGAGAAATAATATTCATTCAGTTTTTATAAAACTATTTCAATCAGGACAGGAGTCTCACACCAATAATTAATCTGATAAAGTCACAGTATATCAGGTATATTTCTTTGGAAAGTTCATAAAATGCATAGACTGAGCTGACAGTCACAGTTATGTAACAACTAATTCACACAGAAACTCATTGCATGATAAGCTATTTAATGTAATTCTCTGGTCTTATGGCAACTGAAGTCTCAAAGGCTAGTCATGCATCCAAATAAAGTGCACAAATAGTTGAATGAAACTGTGAAATGTAAATACTAGGTAATGCTGTAGAACTGAGTTTCCAATTATTTTTTACAGTTGTTAGTTTGAACAGTTTTTAGAAATATCTCATTCTTCTTCCAAAAAAATGTTCATATTAAACTGAGATATCAAATTGACTGTTTTGCTTAGAATAGCATATTCTGTCAATAAAAATAGGACAAACAGAAAGTTCTTTTAACTCTGAGCTGAAGAATGTGTTAAACTCTTGAAAATGCACTGAATAGCTTGATAACATTCAGAGACATAAATAAACCTGTAAGGTTTTATAGTAGTATAGCAGAGCTGTGTGGAATATAAAATTCCACCTGTAGAATGCCCACGGAGCCCATGGAATGACAATTCTGATTCCGTGGAATTCTGTGGAATTTCACAGAAGTTTACATTACAGTTATTTCACTATACTTTAAAAGTCCATGACCAAATAACACCAAATTTGGAAATTTAGCAGTACATAATAGCATACAACTGTTTACCAAACTGCAGCATTCTAAATTAAAAGGGGGCAGAGTTATGGGTTGCCAAACATTTAATAAAAATTTAATTTTCAGTTATTTTGAGATAATTTTAAAATTTCTTCTCTAAATTTCTCCACATTATTGGGATTTAGAGAAGCACATATAATGCATATATGGACCATATTTTAAGTCTCAAGCTTTAATGGGAGCTGGGTTATAGATAGTCAAATATTTTGCCAAAATTTAGATTTTTGTAATTTTAGTATAATTTTGATAGTATTCATTGAAACATTACAAAAATTACCAGGTATACAGGTTAGCAGTACATTTGTACTTGCACATAGTTTAATATTTCTAGCTTTATCAGGACTGCATCATAGTCTGCCAAACATGTTGCCAAAATTTAATTTTTGGTTAGTTCCCTCTAATTTTAAAACTACATATCCAAATTTAATTAGAGTTGAAACCTTTTAACTACTATAGCACATGGTCATTTCTGAAAAAGTTAATATTTTCAGCTTTAAATGGTATTAAATGAAAAGTAGTCAAACTTTCACAACATTTAAAAATTTAATTTTGCAAGAATGTAAATTACAAATTTATAAACCCCTGAAACTCTAAAACTACAGAATGCAATGCCATTACTTTGGTAGGTTCTTAGACCTTACAAGGGGACTGTGTGTGCCAATTTAATGAATTGCTTGCTCTGAGAAAGTGCAAAATAGCATCTCTACTTAAAGTCAAATCCCATGAGTCTTTGTGAAAATTGCAGCATTTCATGAAAAATTCCATAAAACTGGAATTTTCTAATTTCACTCAGCCTTATCTGGGAGTTCTAATTAAAGGATCATGGTATAAGAGGCAGGTAGCACAGGGGGTCACCAGGTTCAGGAGTTAGATGCACAGTTTCACCAAGAAATGGACAGCTGAGCTGAGTAGCACAACAGTGATAGACTCCCAGGTTGGAGCAAGAAAGCACAGAGTGCCAGCAGTTTCAACCTGAATGCAAGATATTTAATGATCACATCCAGTAAATGTATGATCCTGGGAGCCTGGTGTACATGCTAAACTACATGCTTTTGAGTACCTCTAAATCCTTTAGAGGTACTCAAAAGCATGTAGTAGGGGAATACAATTTCTTGGGCAGCAGGAAGAGAGCATTATAGCTATTCCAACAGGGTAGGTTGATAAGAAAGGGAGTAGGTGACTCATGTTTTAAGGAGGTTTGTCACTGTAAAGAACAAAGAGGATATCAGTGGGATCAGTAGTTCTAGTGAGTCAATCTGGCTATGCCAAAAGAGAAGGGGGGGCTAGTCACCCAGTGAGGAACAGAAGGACTGCAGAAAGCTCAGCCCAACTTATCAAATGGAGTAGTGATATGTGCATTGTTAATGTTACATTCCACAAAAATAATTTCTGGATGTTTCATCTACCGAATATGCTATCATGAATATGTGAGAAAATATTACTAATCATGTTTTTCTTCTGCCAAATTAAAACTGCTTAACCAATTTATCCAGATGTGTTAGACACCAGGATATATTGACTACGGATATGCATGTTAAATGTTAACTCTATTCATGGAAGAGCAGAGAAGTTACAAACATTCACATTTTTGATAGTTTTCAGAAAGTTTTGCAAATATTTACATGGTAAAGTTTTGAACCCCTGTAACTTAAAAATCTCTTATCTAATTCACTTCATATTTAGATCATTCTATAAGCATTACAAAAAGGTTATCCTTGCTAATTTACACATGTCTAGCTTCAAAGGTGCCTGAGGCATATGTAGATGAAATTTGTTCATGACATTTTCTGAAAAAAATTAAATGACAGATTTTGAACACATATTATTTTGAGATGATGAATCATATTGCCATGAAATCTGGCACATTGTTAGAACACCTATCATCAAGAAATCATGCCAAATTTAAGAAAACTGATCCAATAGACAGTTAAGGTATACGCAGATAAAAAATGTTCATGAAAGTTCACACAAACAATAACATGACAAAATTTCAGTCCCTATCATTTTGAAATTGTTATATCAAATTAAATGATATTTGGCAAGTGTGTGGCCACTATCCCAAAGACTATATATTCCACATCTCAGATATCTAGCTTGAACTGCTATTGAGTTATAACCAAATTACTACATTTTTAAAATTCCACAAAATTTCAATGAAACTCCTTGGAATTTTGTGAAATTTCACAGAAATTCCATGGATTCAGAATTTTCCCATTCCACACAGCTCTACAGTATAGGGCATCAAACTTGTAGTATATTAGAAAAATGCTGTGTGCTGTACAAAACAATAACATGGTGCAAGGTGCAGTCCACAAGTGTGAAGTTGTGCAAAAATGTAACAAGTTGTTCAGCTTCTTATGGTAACCATGGGGTAAATAAGGATAATGTCACATGAGACAGCAGAACAAAAGTTTGAGCTTGTAGAAGTGCAGCAAACAGTGTGCTTAAAAATGTTGATCCAGGAAGGTGGTTTTAAAGTCTCTTATTCAAAAGCTTTATAGCTTTTTCTAAAGTAAGGTCCAAAAGTTAGATTTGTAAAATGTATCACTTAATATATGGGAGACCCGTCAAAATCTTGTAAAGGTATTAAATTCATAAAAACTGAAACAATACTGCACTTGGTGGCACAAGACGGCAGATTAACCTTCCTAAGGGAGAGAGGACCTGATTTTGTTCGGGGCTTGGGTGACCAAATCATTACAACTATAGGCATGTTTATGACTTATATTTGGTAACCAATCTATTCTATACTTTCAGCCATATTTATTTATATTGTTTTGTGCCAAGCTTGCCTCCAGTAAGTCCTCCTGATGAAAGCCTCCTTCTTGTTCACACATTCCAACCCACTGCAGCCCAAGTGGAAGTAAGTGGCATATTTCCTGTAAAAGGCAAAGGCAAATCCCTCAAAGAAGGTGAATGGAGGAGTAACCAAACTAAGTCTGATGCGTCTTGCTGCAGGTGGACCTGGATGAAACTGCAGATCGAGATAAGGTGGAACAGAAAAATACTGGGGCTCCAGAAGTTGAAAAAAAATAGAGACCAGAGGCTGGTAGCTGTACTAGATGAAGGAGAAGATTAAGTTCCACCTGACATACTGCAGAAAGGAGAGGCTCAAAATTTGAAAAACTGGTACACTTACTGAGACAATTTGACCATTGGACACTTACTTCACTTTACATTTTATTTGTTTTTTTTTAATGACAATAACACTAGTTAAATGTTTTAATCAAGTTGGAAGTTGTGCTGAGGGATTTATACCTAAGATGTCCAAGACCTGAACCCTGCAGATCTTTGAGACCAGTGAGACCTTTGCATACATTTTAAGTAATGTGTTTCAACATAATTATGGTCCTTTTATTTACTATCATTTGAACATTTTAACCATTTTAAGTTTTATATTTCAAATTTTGTTTTTTACTCCCTTAATCTGATTACTGTTAAAATTTGCAGTCTTACACAGGTGCACAGGTCACCTAACCCATTTGCCTTATTGGAGTACTTGTCAGCTTGAGGGCATTCTTGGCTATTGAATACCAGACAGGGAAGCACCAGATGAGAGCAGCAGGTTATCCAACACTCTCTGCTAGCCAGAAACTTAACCAGAAAGTATGCTAGAAAAATTAAAAAGACAACGACAAATGCAGTTAAGATATTACCTCAGCTTTCTGCCCATCCGTCTCTGGCAGTGACTCATAATCAGACTGCTGTGGGAACCCGAGTAGCCCCAGCACAGTGACTATAGCACAGGAACAGAAAAGACCACAAAGCATAAACTGCAGTTTACCACACCAAGCTTGTTCAGCAGTCTCATTTGAAAAATGTGAGTTTCATCCTTTTTTCTAATTTGTGTTATTGATGTTCTACTAGCCAAAATAACCAAGTAAATCAAATTAATTCAGAAGCAAACTTACTTTGATAAGTCATCTGTTGAATGTGCTAGCTGCACATTTGAGCAGACTTGATAGACCTCTAGGCCTTTATCTGCTGGCAAATTTTGTATGTATTTTTTTAACTATAGAAGCTGCTACTGTTTTTGTACATTTCATACATTTTTTTATACATTGTCCATAGTCGGGATATATTCTTTAAGCTGGCATGAATTGGTCTCAGTCTGGAACCAAAGGTCTCCTTTCCTTATCCATTTTTTTTTTATTATGTTGATTGTGCGCATGCGCAAGAAACATATTGTGGCAGGTTGCCAGAAGCAGGCTGTGGAAGCACGGCACTGTTGTAGCCAATGCCCCCACAGACTTTAAAGGCTTGGCCCACATTTTCCAACGCTGTGGCATGCTGCTGCTGACACTAGTTCAGCCAGCATGTCACAACCTTCTAAGGTTTCAGCCGCTGCAATCAGGGGCAGCCTTGTCATTGCAGCTTAAGCCATTCCACTGCAATGAGGGAGTGACCTGTCATTGCTGGGCCGAACCTTGTAACACTGATATTGTTTGTGAACATGGCGATGGCTTGCCGTCATGTTCACAAACAATATTACTTCTCGCCAGGGGGTGTCTAATCCTCTTGGCAGCATGTGTCCCACCATGTTTGTTTGCCAGGGGCTCCAACCCCACTGGCTTCAGTGCCCGAGTGATGTTGCCGATGGGGAGACCACTTCCCATCGGCATTATGTAACCCCCCCCGCTTTTGTTGCGTGCCAATGAGGGTGCCCAATCTCGTCAGCATAATGTCACCACCCCACTTTTGTTATGTGCTGACGGGGGTGCCAAATCCCTGTCGGCATAATGTAACCCTCCCTTTTGTTGTGTGCTGATGGGGGTGCCCAATCCCCCATTGGCTACAGCTGCCACCCCTCAAAAAAGAGTCCATTGGCATGCTGGGAGCCTACCCCAGCATGCCACATGCCCCTGATAAAAAAAAAAACTGTCCTGTGATTTTTTTTTTAACCCTGTCAAAAAAGAAAATGGTCCCTCACAGTCTTCCTGCCCCCTCCCACAACCCATACCAACCCAGTGTGCACCCTGCCTCCCCACACACCCCCTCACCCCATACTTACCTCCGGAGTCTGGCGTGATGATCTTCGGTTGACCAGGAACACTCTTCAAAGCAGACCGCGAACTGAAGAAATGCCAGTAAGCTGTATAATGGAATAAATAGGGTTTTTCAACTTTGATGCATATCTCAGGCATTATTTGGAATTTTGGCACCAAATTTTCAACATGGGGTTTTGGAACCCCTCCTCATGATTTCTGGCACTGTCATGGTGTTATTTGGCCCTGAAAGGTGATTTTGCAGTAACTGCATGGAACCACCTTTTGGGACTGATTAACCAAATGACAGTGCCAGTGTTCATGAGGTGGGCTCTCAAAAAGCCTATGTTGCAAATTTGGTGGCAAAAAATTCAATAAATGACTGTTTTACTAGCGTATGTTGAGCAGTTTGCACGCATTGCTCCATAAGTTTGCAAATTTATAATATATTCTTTTCAGATTTTCAACATTGTCATTGTTCTGCACCTCCTTATGAACAGTACAGCTGTCATTTTTCACATCCTGGCCGAAATGTGTTTTCGCAGTTCCAGTGCAGAATAGCATGATTGCTGTGGGAAATCCTTGTTCGGGACACATTGTGAAAATGACAGTGAGACTGTTCATTAGCAGAGGTCCTAAAATGCCTATGTTGAAAATTTGGTGAAAAAAGTTCATAAAATGAGTGTGCTACGAGCCTGCATTACGCAGTTTCCACACAAGCTCTTACCTTCACAACTTTGCAATATTTTCACTCTAGATTTTCAACATTGCCATTTTTCCACACCTCCTTATGAACAGTGCAGCTGTCATTTTTCACATCCTGGCTGAAATGTGTTTTCGCTCTTCCGGCACAATAGCACGGTCGCTGTGGGAAATCAGTGCTCGGGACACATTAGGAAAATCACACTAATACTATTCATGAGCAGAGGTCCTAAAATGCCTATGTTGAAAATTTTGTGATGAAACTCCATACAATGACTGTGTTACAAGCGTGCATTGTGCAGTTTCCACGCACCCTTGTAACTTCGCAAATTAGTAATATTTTACACCACATTTCCAATACTGGCATTTTTCCACACCTCCTTATGAACAGTACAGCTGTCATTTTTCACATCCTGGCTGAAATGTGTTTTCAAGCTTCCAGTGCAGAATACCGCAGTCATTGTCAGAAATCAGTGTTTGGGACAGATTAGGATCGAGCAAGTGAGGGGGGGAGTGACCTAGCTCAACTGAGCTCTGTTGGGACTGCTGCGGATTTCTTTGTGGGCAGGAAAAGGTGCCAACACAGGCAGAAGCCCAGTGCAAAAGGGCAGCCTGCAGCACCAGGAGTCACAGAACGAGTGAGTGAGGGAGGGGGAGGGAGTGAGTGAGCTCAATGGAGCTCTATTGGGACTGCTGCAGATTTCTTTGTGGGCAGAAAAAGGCAGGAATGCACTCAGAGGCCCAGTACAAAAGGGCAGCCTGCAGCGGTGGGAGAAACAGAATAAGCGACTGAGAGAGGGGGATGAGCGAGCTCAACTGAGCTCTATCATGACCGCTGCAGATTTCTTCATGGGCAGAAAAGGGCAGCAATGCAGGCAGGAGCCCTGTACAAAAGGGCAGGCTGCAGTGCCAGCAGAAATGGAATGAGGAAGTGAGAGAGGGGGGAGTGAGTGAGGTCAACGAAGCTCTGTTGGGACTGCGCAGATTTCTTTGTGGGCAGAAAAAGGTGCCAACAGAGGCAGGAGCCTAGTACAAAAGGGCAGCCTGCATTGCCAGGAGAAACAGAATGAGCGTGTGAGACAGGGGGAGTGAGCAACCTCAACAGAGCTCTGTCAGGACAGCTGCGGATTTCTTTGTGGACAGAAAAAGGTGCCAATGCAGGTAGGAGCCCAGTACAAAATGGCAGCCTGCAGCGTCAGGAGAAACACAATGAGCGAGTGAGAGAGGGAGAGTGAGTGAGCTCAACGGAGCTCTATCATGACTGCTGCAGATTTCTTTGTGGGCAGGAAAAGGTGGCAATGCAGGCAGGAACCCAGTACAAAGTGCCAGCCTGCAGCACCGGCAGAAATGGAATCAGTGAGTGAGAGAGAGGGGGAGTGAGCAAGTTCAGAGTAGCTTTGTTGGGACTGTTGCAGATTTCTTTGTGGGCAGAAAAAGGGAGCAATGCAAGCAGGGGCACAGTACAAAATGGCAACCTGCAGCAGCGGGAGAAACAGAACAAGCAAGTGAGAGAGGGGGAGTGAGCAAGCTCAATGGACCTGTGTTGGGACTGTTGCAGATTTCTTTGTGGGCAGAAAAAGCCACCAACACAGGCAGGAGCCCAGTACAAAAGGGCAGCCTGCAGCATCAGGAGAAACAGAATGAGTGAGTGAGATGGGGGAGTGAGCGCCCACTCAGCAGCTCTGTTGGGACAGCTGCAGATTTCTTTATGGGCAGAAAAAGGTGCCAATGCAGGCAGGGAGCCCAGTATACAAAGGACAGCCTTCAGCTGGAAAGAAACACAGCAAGCGAGTGAGAGAGGGGAGTGAGCGGAGCTCAACGGTGTTTCATCGTGACTGCTGCAGATTTCTTTGTGGGAAGAAAAAGGCAGAAACGCAGGCAGGAGCCCAGTACAAAAGGTCAGCCTGCAGTGCCGGCAGAAACGGAATAAGTGAGTGACAGAGGGGGAGTGAGCCACCTCAACGGAGCTCTGTCGAGACAGCTGCAGATTTCTTTGTGGACAGAAAAGGGTGCCAATGCAGGCAGAAGCTCAGTGCAAAACAGCAGCCTGCAGCACTGGGAGAAACAGAATGAGCAAGTGACAGAGGGGCAGTGAGAGAGCTCAAAGGACCAACGCAATCAACATTCGGCATTGACAAATGCTTGTTATATACTGTTAGAATAGCAGTCTTTAAGTGTACATTTGTTTTGAATCTTATAGTTAAATCTTCATGTAGGAAGGTGCTATTATATGCCAGCACCTGCCATAGAGGTCAAGACCATCAAATGAATCCTGTAAATTAAAACAGAACTATAATGCGTTTTTACTGCACAAACATTTTTGAAATCCTATATCCTACAATACCCAACATGACATATATGAACTCTGGGAGTGTTATCAAAAATCTATGAATGAGGTGCAGGATTCCTCAAAAAGATGTGCTGATACAATGCAAAGATGCACCGTAGGATGATTCCCAAACAGGGTGAATGCACCAGCACAACTGAGATGCTCTGCACCAAACGAGATGCGCCATAGGTGCAATATAATGATATGTGGTGCAAATACAGGGGGTGTACCCATGCATACACAACGCAATGCGATTCACAGTGCAAAACCACAGTGCAACTATGGAGCATCCCCAGCGAAAAGGCAAGATGCACCATAGAAAGATAAGTATAAAAGAAGGAGTCTTAAGTCCAATCCACCTGCAGGTCATTGACTGAACAGCAACAGCAGCACACTGCCAGAGACAGGGGGAGAGTGTGAGAGAGACAGAGAGAGACAGAGAGAGATACAGAGATACTGAGAGACAGTGAGCCACTAAGCCAGAGAGCCACAGAGACTGAGAGTCAAGCAACAGAACACCAACAGGATGGACCCAGCAGCAGTAGCCATCGTTGATGTACTAATGAGGAGGAGGAGACAGGGTGACATAGGCACCATAGGAGGCCCACCTCACAGTGGTATTGTGCCAGGCTGTCATTTGAGCAGCTCACAGATGTGGAGACAGTAGGCCAATACTGCCTGAACAGGGCTACGCTGAGGCAGCTATGTGAGCTGTGCCATGATGTGATGCAGGCACCCACTGCACGAGGTCATGCCATCTCGGTGGAGACCAAGGTGACAACAGTCATGTGCCTGCTCACCACAGGAACCTTCCAGAGGCCCATAGGGGACACCATTGGCATATCACAGGCCTCAATGACCTATCTCCTCACGTACTTCCTCACCGCACTGATACCTCATACTTCAGAATACGTTCATTTCCCCAGCACACAGGCAGAGCAGACAGAAGCCATGCAGTGGTTCTACAGGGTGGCACACATGCCAGGTGTCATAGGGGCCACTGACGTCACCCACATTGCAATCCATGCACCACCTGGTGATGACGCCATCACCTACATAAACCAGAAGGGCTACCAGTCGGTGAACTGCCAGGTGTTGTGCAATGCCACAGGGTGCATCAGCAATGTCTGTGCCACACAACCTAGGAGTGCACATGACGCTTTCATATGGCATCAGTCAGCACTCTGCAGGAGGTTCGAGACATGTGACATACCAAGTGGCCATCTAGTAGGTGCGTGTGAATTGGACCCTACAGCACAAGAAGGCACCATTGGCAGGACACATGGGGTGGGCTGTGGGCAACCTGCACAATGTGATGCAGGCTCATAGGCCCTGGCACAGCAGAGGCATGCAAGGGTACACAGACAGACACATGGTGGCACACGGTCATTGTGCAGCACATGACACATGGGAGCATGCAGGTGCAGGTGGTGTAGGGATGCAGGACTGCCTGAAAAGGAGACGCACGGGTGGTAGAGCAGGACAGGTGCACACACTACCAAAGCCAGGGGTGAGGACGGGGTGCATGCCACAGTGGTAACCAGTGTACTAATGGACACACATCATCCTCCACAGGAGATGCAGCATATCCACTCAGGCCCTGGCTTCTCGCACCTTTCCAATGATCCAGAACAGAGGCAAAGGTGCGGTACATTGAGACACACATCGTGACATGCACCATCATAGAACATGTCTTGAGCATGCTGAAGATGCACTTCTGGTGTCTGTGTCGGTCAGGTGGTGCCCTACAGTGTGTCCCTGAGAAGGCCTGTGGCATATTCCTGGCCTGTTGTATGCTACAAAACATGGCCCTAAACCATGGAATATCTGTCAAGACCGGTGAGGGCGACAGTTCCGGTGGGAGAGGAGGAGAGGGGTGAGGATGGGGGAATGAAGCACCACCACAGAGCCAGGGCAGTGATGCCATACAGGGCCAGAGGGACCTGAGACTGGTGGCTCAGGTGAGAGAACACTGCAGGCATGTGGTGGAGGAAAACTTTGGGAATCGCAGGTGAGTATGCAGGTATGTATGCAGGGTGTGCACCAAGACGTGAACATGGAATGTCATGGGCACAGTGGACACTGGACACTACACAGTGGTGTACACAGGCACACACACAGTAAGAGACACACAGACAAGGACACACACACATATGCACACACACACACACACACACACACACACACACACACACACACACACTCCAGGCTTGCAACAACCCTGTACCACTCAGTCCATGGGACAGTGTGCACTGCAGCCTGCACACAGGCACAACAGACACTAGAATGCACTTATCATGCCCATGACACATGGCACAACAGTGGCACACACAGACACACAGGTTGAACTACACAGGTAGCACAGGGTGGTGCCAAGGCTGCAGTGAGTGGGGGTGCCTGCCACACACACACCGCTCCAGGCACCACCAGCAGGGTGTCTGGTACACACAGGTGTGGCATGCCTCCACCACAGGACCGGGGACATGGGCATCACAGGGTGGCACCCTGGCCACCACAGACACAGGGGTGGCCTTTACCATGACAGGTGGTGATGGGTGTGCCACCACCAGTCACAGGGGGAGTGGCCATCGACCCAGCAGGTGTGCTGCACCGAGACCGTGAATGAGTGCTTAGTGATGTTGCTGACCCATGGCCAACATCCAAGCCATGGATACTGGGCATGGAGGCCAGCGGCAATGGTGTCAGCAGAAAGGGGTCCACCTGGGCCGCTGCTGGGGTGTACAGGATGTGCTCCTGGGTATCTGACTGGATACCTGATGTCCACAGCATGACACAGAGCCAGCCACCACCTCCACAGCAGCTGTGATCTGTTCCAGTGCTGTGGTCATGCCCACCCACATCAGGCATGCCTCTTCCAATATCTGTGCATGCCATGCAGCCGCAGACTCATGCTCCTGGACCATCACAGTCCTCTGGCTATGGAACTCTGCACGGAAGGCCTCCTGTCCCTCCACAGTCACCCACAGGAGGGCGAGGTAGGCCTCCATGTCATCAGTGGGTGCTGCATCATGGTGGCATCACCGACGAGCAGGGAATGGAACAACCTGTACCAGTGCATCCACAGGTGGTGGTTGCACTCTGGCGGGCTGCAACATGGGTAGGCCATGGCCATGCACTGCCACTGACTGCCCATGGCTGGTTTGCTCCTTGGCCAATGGAGCAGGTGCATGCACCATGGCACCCTGCCCAGATGCCACCAACATTGCCAACACTGCACATGGCACTGATGCAGGGGGCACAGCACCCACAGCAGTGGGCAGCTGTGTCACATCTGCATCCACACCACACACAGTGGGAATGTCAGTGTCAACTAGGGCCATGTGCACAGGCACCCGCATGCTGTGTGTACCCCCATCAGCCATGTCCATGTTGGAGGTGGTGGCAGTAATGACCGTGGTGGTGCCGAGGACCCTCTGTATGCCACTGCTGAGCACAATGAGGACATCCACAATGTCCACCACATCATCAGAGTCATTGTCAGATAACCCAGACTGGCAACCCAGCCATGCGATGTCCCTGCTGGCAGTCTTGTCAGCAGTGGCCGAGGTGCATGTGGGGCCCACCTGTGCTGGGGCCATGACCGCTGTGCCACATGCAGTGGATGGTCCAGGAATGGAGTTGTCCACAGTGTTGTCATCGGCCATGTGCGATGGACCTGCATCATCGCCTGCAAGGGCGTCACTTGCAGCCATGGCCATGGCTGCACCCAAGAGGCATCATGGTACTGTGGAAAGAAGAAGGGAAAACATGGTTAATGCACAGTACACATAATTCACATTAGTGTTGCACAACAATACATGGCTGTCCACACAGCACCAGGGCTGCACAAGCCAGTCCACAGCTGCCCATGACATACCAATGCTACACAGGCCATGGTATTGTGTGCCTGTCACTGTCCCACAGTGCACACTGTGTGGTGTAGGTGGCATGTGCCACACAGCTGTGGAGCAGACAGGTGCCCCCCTGAGCGGTGACATAGTTGCTGCGGCACCACGAGGCATGTTGCATCTGACCAGGGGCAACTGTCCACATGGTACAGTGTCTGGGTACACAGTGACAGTGCACAGCACAGAGGGACAGGCATGGCAGCCATGACACACGTGGGTCCAGGCATGCCAAGGGCACATAGCTACTCACAGTGCTGAGACGGGCTACCACGAGTCTGGATCCCACCACATGGGACACCCTGCACTGCAGTCCTGGTGATGCTGGCGGCCAGTAGAGCCTCATTCGGGGTGAGCTGGACCTCTGTGCTTGGACCACCACCAGTCTGCTGCAGGGATGCTTGTATGTGGGCCACGTTATCCTTGTCCCTTCTGCACCCATCATTCCAATGCTTCCTGTGCTCATGCACTGTGCAGTTGTAGGAGGCAACAGCATTGACCTGCCAGGCCACCTCCTCCTATCCATCTGTCTGTGCAGTCCAGCTGCCACCCCTGCCAGTGAGGACATCCAGGTGCAGGTTGCACACCTTGATCAGTGCCCTCTCCTCGTCCTTTGTGAAGTTGGGACGCCACCTGGTTGTGGTATTTGTGCCTTCCAACATCTTGGCTTCTGTGGGGGGAAGCATTCAGCCATTAGTCATGGCTCTGGGTGTTTTCTACCACTTGGAACCCAGCAGCTGGTGTGCTTGGTGGGGGCCTGCAGGTGCATGGCCTGGCACATGGGGTGGTGCCCCGTGGGACTTGATCCATTGGGGACAGTACACTTTCCAAGTACGGCCACCAGTCCGTGGCTGGGGCAACATTACTGCCAACCCAGGGAGGCATGCAGTGCAGTCTGCCATGAACATGCACTGCTACTTCAGCGGCATGTGTGCACCCACCTTGGTACCCCTGTACATCCTGGGTACCACCCTTGGTACGCCTGTGTGGCTTTGTGGGGGTCAGGCACAGGACAAGCAGCTACAGGCCATAGTGCAGCTGGCCGCAGTGTTTGGCATAGCAACACTGTCAATGTGCCTGCACAGGCACTGCTGTATGCCTTCAACAGTCTTGTAGCACAATGCTGCATCCACCACACATGGCCAGTGACAACCATTCACAAGGTAAATCCCCCCAGCAAGTGCTGTAGACCTTGTAAAAGTAACTGTGTACTCACCTTCAAGGATCTGTCTCCTCTCAGTCACCTAGACTCAGCCTGCTTAATTGGGAGCATTTGTGGCTCAGGGCATGCAAATGAGGCCTAGGCCTCTGGTAATGAGATGCTAATCAGCTGAGATGCCCATGCATGTGGAATGAGGCTGTTTTAGGCACATTGTCTGTGAATTGCAAAATTGCCCACAGCTTATCTCACTTTACAATGAGCATCTCTTAATTTGCACCCATCATGTTACTGCACATCTCTGGCACATGCGCGTAGCATTGGGTGCATGTCCCTGAATTGGGGGCAGTCTACACGGTGCATATGTCGTGCATGCACTGTCAACATCTTCAATGGTGCATCCATCCAATATGTGTGATACATGCAGCGATGGTTGTTACTACTGGCCATAGATTGCACAATGTGCACGATAGTTGTCCATAGCACATGACGTGCAAAACTTGGTGGTCGCATGCGCATCATGCATGCGCCACCTGGACGTGACCTCACCACACCTTTGCAGTCATCATTGCGCATGCGTGGCCATGTTGCATTGGACCTATCATGCTTCACGCACTGTTCATGGCGTGCTGCACGTGCCTCACACTATCTCACGTGGCACATACCGAGGCCTACATCGTGCATTACTGCACTGTCCCATTGTACAATGTACAACTGTTTAAGAATGCCTAGGGCTAGGAGACTGACAACTTGGGGCATGAACTGGTCCCACATGGAGCTGCTTCACCTGGTGGCACTGGTGATGACTGTGGAGAGGCAGCTCTTGGGGCAGGAGGATGTACATGTGCCCAGGGCTGAAGCGTGGGCCTCCATTGCTAATCAGCTTGTGCAGTGTACAGGGATGCCACACAGGGAAGCAGTGTAGGCATCATTATAACGACCTCCAGAGGCGGGATCCAGAAAGACTGCAGCTGCTGTGTTGTCATGCATGCAGGGGTGCACTGCCAAGACCAGGTAGATGTTGCTCATCAGGCTGCTTTTGTGGCACATACTGGGTGTGTGTGTGTGTCTCTGCCCTCATGGGCACCCACATGGGTCACAGTCATCCTGCACACATGGCTGTGGCTGCACATGCCCAGTGTTGCCATATCATGTATGCAACTCGGGGGTGCACTAGGCAGTCCTGTGTATGCGTGCAAGCTGCTGGGGATTGCATGACTGGATACCACTGTGTGATGCATGCACACTTGATGGTGTCCGGGGGTGGGCACTGTGGTTGTGCAGCCAGCGCTGTGGTGATGTCTTGCTGTTCCTACACCACCTGTGCACATAGGTGTTGTGGCATGTTTCTGGCACTGCTGTGTTGACTCATGGTGCTCTCTGTCTGTTGTGTTTTGCAGGGCTGGAGGCCAGGCGGTGGGCTGCAGATGCCACTAAGGTGCAGCAGAGGGGTATCACAGGTGCCAGGCATGGTGCCCATGAGGGGGTAGGTAAGCAGTGCATTCTGCTGTTGCTGCATTACTGTTGCTCTGGGTTATTGCTAGGTGGGGGTGTTGTCTATGGTGTGGCCCTCAGTGTGTGTTTCCTCTGTTATTGCTCTACGTCTCCAGGATCACCATGATGTGGTCAGGAGTGGACATGACTGTGATCTGGACCAGAGGATCCATGGGGCCATCCAAACTGCACCTAGACCACTGTACAGGATGGTGCACCACCTGATGGCTACCCTGCAGGGCATCCTGCATCTCCTGCCTATCCGTGGCCATGTGGGGGTGTTGCACAGGAGTGCACGGCCACGGTAGTGGCCCCCTGCCTTTTGTATGGGTCACCTTTTGTATATAGCCCCCTGTTGTTGTCCTCTTCCTGCCTCACATTCTGATCCCTGACTTTCCCACCCTGCCCCTTTTTTATTGTTGTTGATTGCTGTTCTGCTTTGTGTTGGTTTGATGTTGAACAGTTTCTTTTTTCCACTTTTATAAAATTATTGACCTCAACACCTGTGTCTGTGTGGTTTCATTGTTCCAGCTTCCTTGCTGCTCCCTATTGCCCTACTGGATTGCTCCACTTGCTCTGAGTTCCTCCCCTGTGTGGCTCAGTGCATCCAGGATGCGTTGGCTCATCTCCAGTTGCGTTGTACTATTTCTGAACGATTCACAGTGGGGCTGCTCCCAGCGCATCCCATTGTGCATGCCTCTGTGAATCAGTCTGTCTCTACTTGGTGCATCTTTTTTGCAGCAGTGCATCTGAGATGCCCTCAGTGCATCTTTTCTGTGAATCCTGCCCGATAAGTATACATCTGCACTTTAATTGACAGTTTGACTTTACAACTCTAGGAAGATTGCAAAGAAATTCAAATTTTATTTCAACGCTTGCATTGGTTTCACCACCAGCCTTTATTAAGAAAGATATTTGAACTAATATTAAGAGTTTGCTAATCATTGGGAATATACAAGGAACCACTGTTTGTTTGGAAATTATTATGGGTGCTCCCTGATATTTATAAGTGGAGTATTGCAATTACTATAATGCACTTTTTTGGATAAGCCAACTCTTTCATGTATGTTTAATGTTGACATATTGTTGTATAATTTATGAGTTGTCTTCCTGTTAGTTACTAATATATTTTCAGACAGGACAAGAGTATGCATTATATTGTTGGAAGATGTATTGCATATTATTCCTTTAAAAGTAGATTGTAAGAAGATATCTTATAAGCATAGACATTCTGGGATGTTTAGGTGTACTATTATATGATTAAAAATGAATACCTGAAGTGGGAAATGTATTATAGCCCCTTCAGGCAATAAAACTGAATGGGGAAACTACAAAAAAAGAAAAACAGCTTTGTCTTTGTAGCTGATTTAAACATAGTGGCAGCCACTCCTACAGAGGTAAAAAATGAAACTACATTATTGGAGGAATTAGCTCAACTCTTACTGTAAATAAAAGGAGTTTCTCCATAGCCTTCATAGAAACTCTGGATAAAGTTAGGGGTTCACCTTAACTGATCCAAGTTTAAATAAAGATGTCACAGAGAATACACATAATCAACATTAGAGGAAGCCAAGGAAAGTTTTAACTAACAAAAAGCAAATGAAAAAAATAATAATAATAGTAAACATAGGCAAAAAAAATTTAACCACACATACTTTATAGCAGATAGGGAAAAGGATATCACCAGCTTTTCTTTTCCTGATTACAGACTACAGACAGAAGGAAATAAAAGAGAAAAATGAAAATCAAAAGGAAAGTTTAATAATCATACATGATGAGAGCCCACCAGTGCCAAGAATCAGGAAAGGCACAGAGGAAAAACTCAAACTTTTTAGTTCATTGAACTTGTCAGAAAATTCTTATAACTCCCTGACTAAGGTTTGGGAATTAGATTGCAATAATCATATTAATTTAAACACACAAGTATCACCCAATACAGTGTTTGAACAGTTAAACTACCAGGTAGAGAATATTGATACAGCTACATAAATCATCAATATTCTGTAGATTTTTCTAAATGCACCCTTTAGGCTCTGACCCACCCATTAATTTCAAAGATAGTAATATTAGATGTTGTTACAGAACTGAGAACTAATTTAGAGCTTTTTTGAGAAAGATATAATTGATAGGCTGGACAATTTCTAACAAAAAACAGAAACTGTGGAAAATTATAAAATAAAACATAATTTATATTTCTTAACAATAGTTATTCCTGACACTCCAATGAACTCTAAGAAAAGGCAGAATAAGGGAAAGAAAAACAGAAAGAAGATGTAGGAGATAAACTACAGTAATTACAAATTGAACTGAGGAAACAAATCTAATAAACCTCTACATCACATTGAACTACAATACTTAGAAGAGAAAATAGTAGGAAATGATCAAGAAGAGAAGCTGGAGTATGCGAACACATGAACATACAGGCCATTCAGTCTATCTAGTCTGCTCAAGTATGCAGCTGCCCCCTCCCTTATATGCCCTCCGACATCTCACACCACCTCCCAGTTTGTACCCTCCCCTTGAATCTGCACCACCCCCTCTTGAAGACCCCAACACTCTGCAGTGATATGACTTTCACTGGCAGAGTGTTTCACCCCACCACCACTCTTTCTGTGAAATAGGGCCTCCTTTGTTCACCCTTGAACCTGCCCCCTTCCAACTTCATAGAGTGTCCCCTGATTTCCCTTCTGCTCTTCAAAACAACAGAAAAAAAGAAAAAAAAAGATGAACTAACAAGTAATAAATAGAAGATTGCATTAAAAATGGAACATAAACCACAGGGGAAAGAAAAAAAAGAGAATCCTTTACTTGGAAAAGAAGCTCAAACCTCAGTGACTAAATCGAAGGCAAGCAAAAAAAAAAAAAAACTCTGGCCAGAGCTGATAGGGCTGCATGCAAGGAATTTGTGGTAAAAATATTGAATTTACCAAAGTTAGGAGCCTGCACTAGGAAAATGTAACATGGGCTCATAAATTTGTTGTTTTGCAATATTTGTAACACCAAATTTTCAAAATACCCTTGTTATGACCCTGCTTCATGAAGTGGGGCAGAGCAAATGTTCAACTCCTGCCCGAAAGGTGATTTCATGCAAAGACCGTGAAATCAACTTTTGTGATGCAAAAACACATTTTGGGCTGGAATTGAAAAATGACATCTGTCACATTCATGAGGTACTGTAAAGAAATGTCTATGTTGTAAAGTGGGGGTAATAATATTGAAAATTACAAAAGTTACGAGCCCGCATTTAAAAAATTCAATGAAGGCTCATAACTTTGTTGTTTGTAAATATTTTTACACCACTACTCAACATAGCCTTCTTATGACCCCACCTCATGAACAAGTGCAGAGAAAATTTACAACTTCTGCCTGAAAGATGGTTTTGTGCAGGGACTTCAAAATCACCTTTCAGGATGTGGAAAAACATTTTGGCCAGGATTTGAAAAACTACAGCTGTCACATTCATGAGGTGCTAAAAAGATATGACTATGTTGCAAATTTGGCATAAGAATATGCCATGACATGTGGGTCAGTCTGAAGGCAAGCACCACAGACTGCCGAGCAGTGGTACACCCAGCACAGGTGACAAGAGGGGTAGAACAGGGATGGCAGAGGCCTGTGAGTGCAGGCACCACTACCGCCCCCCCCAGCAGCAGCATGGCGGCACAGCAGCACTACGGCAGACACACTGTGGCACAACACAGCACTGGCAATGGCATGGCACCCATGCCAATGCCACTCTGCCACCAGAGGAGGTGTCACCACCTGCCAGGTGTCATGCAACATGAGTGGCTGCAGTGGAGCAAGAACACTGCCCAGGCATGCTGAACAGCAGCTGTGAGGCATGACCAAGACCATTGGACAGCAACATAGGCACACACAGGGGACCCCAGCACACACGGGTGATGGGCATGTGGGCACAGGAGGCAAAGATCACACACAGGCCACAGGAACAATGCTGGGGCAAAGGAGCCACCAGGCACAATGTCCCTGCCATGGCCACTGATACATGTAAACAGTGCAACCACAACAGGGACACAGCACCAGGTGGCACAGACCTGTAGATGTATGATGGTGAGATGCATCATTGCCTGTGCCACTGGTGCCACCCACAGGGACCACCAGTCCCCCTGGGTGGAAGGGAGCCCTACAGGCCCAAGGCCACCACACAGCCAGGATATGCACGGTGTGGTGGCATGTGGCCCGGGCCAGGCATGGTGCGCTGCAGCACACAGGACACCATGTGGATGTGGCCACTGGTGCACACCAATGGCTGTGAGCTGCACAGCCAGCACACAGACACCAGGTGCATGATGGGATGCACAGGGGATGGAGCAGGACTGTCACATGTGTGCCCCCATGTGCACGGCCACACACACATGCACAAAGCCTATGCACACCAGAGACAGACACGCATAGCCAGGTGTGTACAGTAAACATTTAATGATCAGTATAAAACAGGAACAGGTAGAAACAGCATTAAACAGGTAAAGCAGCATTAAACACAGGCAACAACACAACAGCAGAGCCCCCAACACACCCCACCCACACAGCCCACTCACACCAGTCCAGGAGTCCCCCCAGCCATGTCAACCCCTTATATACCAGACCCCCCCACCCTATATATACAGCCCCAGTCCCTCCCACAGCAAAACACAGTCCAATGTTGTTAGTGCTAGCATCACTGTAGCACTCCAAAGAGGGCACCCAGGGAGCCATGCAGTCTGGCCACATCCCCCAGTATAGCAGACACCAGCTGGACCAGATGCTGATTGTCCACTGGCAGCTGACCAGGGTCCGGTGCACCCCCCGGCCAGGCTGATCCCCAGGTGCCCCATCACTTCCATCCTGCTCACCGAGCAGTGGCTGATCCAGGCCACCACCGCCAGCCTGGTAGACAGGGTCATCTGTGGGCTGCACATCTATGTCCCCAGCCTGTTTGGGGGTCGGTGGTGTTGCTGTTTCCTGTGGCCCCTCCACTGCCTCCTCCACCAGAGGCACTGCAGCAGGCACTTCCATGGCCACAGCCCCCACAGTGTCCTGCACCATGACTTCTACAGCTGCCGGCTGTCCCACAGGCCCCTGCTGCTCACTGTCTGTTGGGACCAGAACCTCCAACACCTCTGCCTCCTCCTCCTCCTCCTCCTCCAGTGTCATTGTAGGGATGTGCCTCACCCTCCACAGGTGGTGCTGGGTGCAGCAGCAGTAGGCCTCCTCATCAGCTGCCTTGACCTCTGCCATGGCCCTCAGTAGGGTCCTCTGTCAGGGTGTCAGTCATCTCCGCACACCTATAAGGATGCAAGGGCTGCGGTCAGTGCTGGTCTGGGACATGCAGCATGCACACACACATGCAACACACAGCTACCACAGTATCCACCATGGGCCACCATGGCATGGGCACAACACATTGCACACACTGCATGCACCTACCTGACCTCCAGTGCAATGCCTCCTGTCACAGTCCCTCCATGCAGCTGGCCCCTGTCACGATGACCCATCTAGCCCTGGTCACTGCGTACTGCACCTGTGGGGAAGAGGAACACAGTTACATGTGTGCACCACTGCAGGCCATGGCCTGTGCAGCAGCAATGCACCACTGTGTGGCAAGCCATTGGTATACCCACCTGCACCCGCATCCTGGCCCGTCCTCATTTCCACATCCCTCCACCTTGCCATGCTGATCAGCCTATCCAGGAGCCCTAGGTCCCACCGTGCCAGGTCCTGCCAGCAGTGTTGCAACTAGCGGATGGTGTAGGACATGCCCCAATGGCCCCCAGACATGCCCTAATGGCCCGCCATGATCTGTCCCTCTCCGCTGCGGTGTGCCTCCTGCACCCTGGCGGGAGTAGTGTCCTCACCCACTGCTGGACCATGTTGGTGAGCATGGCAGTCTCCATGGTCATGAAGTTCAGAGCATGCCCGCTCAGGCCCAGGCCCATGCTTCGAGGCATACTGTCTTCTGCGACCTGGCACGGGGGTGTAGGGAACATGTGGTACAGATCTGCAAGGGAACAATGCATAGGCTATAGCACACATGTTAATACACAGTAGTGAGGTGTCCTTGCCGTCAACCACCCCCACACATGCTGCCCATTGGGACATGTAGTGGCAAGCATGGCATACAGGGCTGGGGCACAGTGTCATTGGGTACAGCACTGCACCATGCGCACCGCACCCAGAATGTGGTGCAGCAAGGTGGTCCTGCACATGCATGTCCCTGCACTACACGCCACCTACTGGAGGTGTACACACTGCCATCACACACCACATTTGACATGGCAGGGCTGTGTGGTGCCATTCACTCACACTGCTCCGCCCCACACTGCCACACACTTGTCCCAGCCTTGTACCACCATGCTGCCATTACTATGCACAGGCATACCCAGGTGCATGGCCATCCACCATGCATCTGTGGCCTACACTGTGTCCATGCACAGTGGACCTTTCCAGATGCACGGAGCCATCCTAGCATGTGGTGCCACGTGGCATGGCATCCACTGCTTATCGGCCACATAGCACACCACAGCACAGCTGTGTACAGTGTGGGTGGTGACCAACATTACTACCCACCACCCAGCTATGTGTATGCACAGCCACATGTGCAGGGGTATACGGTACTGCACCTATACACCTGTGCCCAGGGTGTGGTCCCATGTCCCCCAATGCAGACAGTGTTACTCTGTGCAATGCACCTACCTTCCCTGTGCTCCCTGTGTGCACCTGTGGGTGGCACTGAAGACTACAGTAGCTCACCTAGATCGACAGTTAGCAACACAGCATTAGCAAACAGTACAAACATTGACCTCAGCACATATGGTGGTATTGCACTGTCCAACTACCTTCTCCAGTACAGTGTGGGATTCTCCTAGACAAGAGGAGTGGTAAAGTTATATTAGGGTCATTACGTAGTACAGGCAATTGCAAATGTGCAGGTTGTGCACTGTCTAGTGCTCACCTATGGTCTGGGTGTATCTCCCCTGGTGCAACAGAATGGAACACTTCATTACCACATGTCTGCTGTACGGACTGTAGCATAAGGCCTGGGGCTGCTGTGTCCCAATACTTACCAGTTTGCAGGGTGTGTCCCACCTGGGTGTACTGTCCACAGTTGTTGTAGCCTGTACTCACTGCAGCCTGATCTTCTTCTCATGCCCTGCATGTCTGGTCTGCAGCCTAGTTTCTGCCTACGTGCCTCTCCATGCACATGGTACACTTGCAAACCACATGTGCATTGCAGGTTGCAAGTGCACAATTGCTGTCTGCGGTCTCACATACTGCAGATATGCAACTATCGGGTACATGTGCAGCCTGTACACACTTGCGGCCTACGTGTCTGCTGTGCATATGCATTATGCGATATGCCCCTCACACAGGCATCGGCCATGTGCGACATGCAAGATGATCTGTCACAGCAGTGGTAATGAGGGTGACCACACGGACTTTTAGTGCATAACAGCTTACTTGGTTCTGGTGACATATGACATAGGCAGCAAAGTGCAGTGCAACAGTGTAGATGTGACAGGCCCCCACACATACCCACACCAGTGACTGTGCAATGCACACACACGTGACTCACAGCAGTGCCTCACCAGTGCTCTCATGCCCACACCCGGACACACTCACACTCACCCCTCACACGCATCACACATCTAGACACTGTGACCACCTGGACTGTCACACTGCCTGCCTCCATGGTTGTGGTGCCTATGTGCCTCATCTGTCCATTGTGTGCTGCTACTGCCCAGTCCTTTTATGCTTTGCAGCCCTAGCGGTAGCAATGGGCCCCTCCTCCTATGGTGCGTGTCCACTGGGCCACCACTGTCAGCAGGTGATACTGGCATTGCTGGCCTCCAAGGTCTTCTGCTCCTCCCTGGTACAGTTGGCACATGCTGTAGTGCTGTCACCAGTCCTGGCTGCTAGGGCACACTGCCATCCATGGCCTGTTGCTATGCTACCACCTGTGCTATCTCCAGTCATGTGCCACTGGTCCTGTACCCTATGACAGCATCTTCTGCCCTAGGCCCCTGGTGGCAGGTGCTGCTGCACTGTTCCCTGCTGCTCTGGCAGTCTGTGGTGCCACCGGTGCTCATCCAGTGGTTATTGGTGGCAGATGTTGCCCTGATGCTGTGGGTGTCACCAGCACAGGGGGTTGCAGTGCCTGTTGCATGGGATCTGCCTGTGGTGCTGATGGTGGCTGTAGTGGGGCCACTTGCAGTGGCACTTCCAGTGGTGATGGTGGCAGTGCTGGGTGCTGCTACACCGGGGTGCTGGTGGAGGTGGTGGTGTTGGGGAGGATGCTGCTGCTGGGCCCACCATACCTGCCAGTGGTGGCGTTGACACTGCTCCTGTTGGCAGCACCTGTGTCGGTGTTGGGGTCAGCTGCACCTCCTGTGGCATCTGTGTGGTGGCTTCCTGGCCCGCAGAGCCATGTGGGTGCAGGCCTGCATGTGTGGCCTGTAGCAGGGCCACCAGTGCATCTGAGTGCCTTGTTTTCTGGGCCACCGACCCCTAGACAGCCATGGCCAAGTGGGTGATTGCACACATCTGTGCCTGCACACAGGCCCATGTGGTGGCCATGGCCTATACCATACAATCTATGGCTGACTCTTTTGCGTGCGTCCTGGTCTTGAGCCCCCTTATCAGTGTGCCCATCTGCTCCTCCACTGCTGCATGGTAGGTGTCCATGCTGATCCTTATGCAGCCCAGCATCTCACCCTGTTCCATGTGCACGATGACCAGGGTGCGGCAGAACCCTGCATAATCCATTGGGGTCTGCAGCCATTCCTCCTCTAGAGATGGCGTTGTCCCATCCAGGGTCTCCTCCAGCCTATGGTACAATGCTGGGCTCATGTCTGGGGTGATCTTGTCACTCAGGCTCCTGCAGCTCAGGAAGTTGCTGAGGTCCAGGCCCTCTTCCTGCTGTTGTTCCTCTGCCACCTCTGGTGTTCTGGCTGTGTCCTGTAGGGCCTGCTCTGTGCTGGTGTGCACACTGTACACCGGCCCTGTGTTTACTGCTGCTGTGCCTGTGGGGAGACATTAGTGCATCAGTGGTACCTCCCATGTCATTCTCTCTTGCCTGCCACCATCCCAAGCCCTGCATCACTGTCCCCTGCACTGGGGGTTGTGCTGGCCATGGCTTTACCTGCACCGGTGTCTGCTGGCACAACACCTGTGGGGGAATGACAGGGCATCACTGCTGCACCACCATTCCATGCCAACCGTGCATGCCTCCGTCCCCACCCCTGCAACACCATCCCACTGCATGGGGGCAATGTTGGCTATCGGCTTACCTGCCCCTGTGTCTGCTGCATCTGCACCTGTGGGTACAACAGTGCATCAGTGCTACCACACTATTGCATTCCCACCATGCATGCCACCATCCCCACCCTGCAATACTGCTCCCATGGAGTGGGGTGTGCTGGCCATCACATACTTACCCCTGTCTCCACTGCAGCTGCACCTGTGGGCAGAACAACAGTGCGTCAGTGCTGCCTCCCCATGTGTTGGCCACACTGCATGCTTTCCTCTTGGTTCTGCCACATTCCAGGGTCCAGTACCACACATTCCCTCCCATCAGTTCACTTTTCTGCATTGAGTAGCCATGCCCCACCTTCACTGTTCTGACCATACTGCAATACCCTTCCTGTGCTCCCATCATATCACACTCCCTGTTGGCCATTGTTACATTCCATCTTAATAGTCAGTCTGCCATACAACACACTTTCACATTCTTGTCCCTGTATCCATCTGGTACGTGTTGAGGTCTTTGTCCCCGTGGATGCTGTGCTGGCTCACGAATGCCAGCACCCTCTCTTTATGGGTGCTGAGGGGTCTCACCTCCTGTAACCCACCTCCTGTGGTCACTGCCTGCCACCTGTTGTGTGCATCCTTGACCTTGGCATGGCATTTGAGGTCACTGCAGCAGTTTGAATATCGCACACGGTGTGCCTCGCATTTCCTACTGCATTTTGTCCCATGCCACCTACCTCTTCTTACGCTACTCCCGTTCTCCTCCCTTGCCCAAGAGGAGGCCTGGTTGTGCCTCCAGTTCCTCTAGGAGCACATCAGTTTCTTCATGAGAGAAGTTTCACTTTCTTCTCTTACCACCTCTTTCCGCCTCTCCCCCACTACCCAACGTCTTGTAGCCCCTATGACATCTCTGCATGTTGTGCACTCTTTTCTGGTCATAGGGTTATGACATGTGTACTGTTATGCTGCTGTTGTGAGCTACAACATGTATTGCTGGCGTCAGTTGTGACATGCATATTTCGGCATTTTCTATCATATCTGGTGCTTCTCTTGGAATATGGCTCAGCTCGCATGTTGTAGTGTTTTTGGCATAGCTTTATGTACTGATGTAATTTGTTCACTGCTCTCACTGCTGTCTTGGAAATGGGGCCCCAGGATACTACCATAAATAACTGATAAACTGGCCACTAGTAGTAAACTAACAAACAAGAAAAACACTGCAGCCCCAGAGAATAATAAACACTGAGTACTGTCAAGTGCCACATTAAGAAGGTCCCAGAATTTCCTGTAGTGACACAGATGAAGGGATTTCTGTAGGAAAAGGAGCAGACACTACCAGAGAAGAATTGTACAGCCAAGAATTTCAAGACACAGCTACATCTATCCCATCTCAGACTGAATCTACAGTGGGTAAGTTAAACTTACCACAGTCTGCTTAAAAATGCTGTTCCTCCTCATCTAGACTCAGCACCTGGGTTTGCTGTAAATAAAACTGCAAAGAAACCAAATACAGGGTTCATTACTCCTGCAAGCAGGAAGAGGATACTGGTGCATAATGAGACTGACTTAGATTCAAGCAACTCAGAGAACTTACAACTTGTAACCAATATCATTATCACTACTAATACCTTCACACTTGTTACTACAGTTCTTACTACTACTGTTGCCTGCCTCTAGTACTATTGCTTCAATGTTCTTGCCATCTAGCTCTACTGCTACACCATGGAGCATTGTCCGCAGCAGTATAGGACCTTTAAAAACTAATCCTAAGTAAGATTCAGCTGCTAAGACCTTAAAGGGGACAGGGAATTTGTGCTAATTGGCAACAGTTAGTAATGTCCGTGTTTACAGAAATAAAATTCATACCTCTAAAGGATCAACATTTGATTGTAACTGAATAAACACAAAGTAAAAAAACTGTGTTTGCAGCTGTCTTCTTGTGTGGACAACATTCTGCTCAGTTCTCTTTAGGAAACCAATAATTTGGAGTTTTCAGTATGTCACTTTGCATAGAATGCTAAGCATGAGCTGTTGATCAGTCAGAAACTTGCTCATAGTTCTGTGCACAAACCATGATATAGTGAAAACTCCAGATCACTGGTTCTCTGAAGGGATCTGTAAGAGAAAGCTCTACATGCAAACAAAACAATGCCAAACACAGTTTTTCCTCATCACTTTTCATCCAGATAAAGATACAGTACATATGAATCATTTAGAGGTATGAATATAATTTTTTAAAATATTATTATAAACAGCTGCCATTTAAAAATAAATCATGTCCTCTTTAAAATATGAACGGGGTCTACCAGATGAACAGTACAAAGAACAAAGAAAACAGGAGTGGACTCAAGGTAATACTAACACATATACTGCAACCCAGAAACCTCTGCATTTTGAACATTTTGAAAAAGAAGTGCTCAGTTGTATTTCAGAAACTCAATAAATGCTAGCCCGCTGGCACAGGGGCAGGATGCCAACCTGCGATGCCAGTGACCCGGGTTTGGGAATGGACCCGGAATGTCAGAGGGCCGGCCAGGGAGGAGAAGGATTGAGCATCCAGCGACTGCTCTCCTTTTCCAGGAGGGGGAGGGAGAGGAGGGTGGCAAAGTGTTCAGCACTATGTAGACATCTAGTGGAGGCTGGGTGTACCACACGTGCCAATGCCAACACATTCCAGGAGTGGTGCAGATGCTGGTCATCATTACACATCCCCACCTCCCCTTACACTGGGGAGAAAATGCCACTGCCACCGCCTAGATGACACCTGCCTCACTGCTCCAATTAGCTCCCAGGCTAACTTGCCTGACCTATCCCAATGCTTGCAGCACTTAAGGGGACGGTGCCACATCCCTGCCTGGGGGATAAGCCAGGGGGTATCATGGAAGTTGCAGCTCATGTGGGAGTGGGAGTGGTGAGGTCCATGACCGGGCTGAGATATTGGTGCTGGCAGAGGGAACAAAGTATAATAATTAAATAAATAAATAAAAGAAACCCAAGCTACTACAGGAACATCAACCCTTGTTACCCATGTTTTGTATGTGTAAAACCCCATTATAGTGCATGGGAGATGGTTATTATGCACCAAACTGGATTGAATCCTATTGTTGTACCAGCAACATGACATCAATGGTTGTACCATTTTTAGTATGTCAGATAGATGGTACAACAATATGGAATGCCTGCATGTACTGCTGCTTCCATATGAGATTGTGGCACCAGAATTCAAAAACAGCACTTAAAAAAATTTTTCATGAAAAATTTATAACCGTTTGTATTCTTTTACTCAGGACAGGTGGTTTTGGACAGCAGAGAGAGAGAGAGAGAGAAAGAAGAAACTTGGCATGCTGCAATTCTAAGTAAGAGTGGACAGTTGCTTTTTCTTGGTGGGGGGATGGAGTGGAAACAGCCACACAATTCTTATTTAATCTGTTGTTCTGCAAGAAATTCTCAGTTGGTGCTGACCTGTTGCCCATATACTATAACAGATAATGGATGGGCATCAGTAAACAACACTACTGAGTTCACTTCTCTTGGTTGACATGACAACTGTGAATCTCTCCAGCTTCACTCTCAAGGTTTACTAGGATGTCATGACAACCACTCAAAGTGAACACAGCATTGTTGTTCACTGATACCCAACCATTATCCTCTATATTTTCAAGATTGAGAGACTTAGCTAAGGAAAAGCTAGAACAGAATGAGGGCTTACTGCAAAGGGTATGAAATTCCATCTCTTTCCAGATTTTAGTGCTGAAACAATGAATGACAGAAAAGCCTTTGGTCATGTGATGGAACTTTTAAGAATCAGAGGAATTAAATATGCATTCCTTTCACCAGAAAAATTAAGGTTCTGTTACAAGGGGCAGATGAGGGATTTCATGTACCCAAAGGAGGCTACTATGCTATTGAAAGAGGATGACACACCAAACCACTCAGAAGACACAACTAACCAGGACCCATTAAACAAAGATACTCATGCTAGTCTACCATTATCCTTGTTCCAAACCCTGGAACTCAAAAATAGCTTTGCTCCACTGGCCAGTGTAGGAATGAATGCAAACTGAATCATTACACTAAAACCTTTTGAAAAGTGTAACTGAGGTGAAATAAATAGAATGAAGTAAAGGCTTGAAAGAAAAGAAGGGAGAGGAGAGGAGAGGAGAGGAGAGGAGAAGAGAAGAGAAGAGAAGAGAAGAGAAGAGAAGAGAAGAGAAGAGAGAGAAGAAGAGAAAATGAAAAAGGACAATAAGGGGTACTAGGATAATAAAAAGGAAGAAAGGGAAGGGACAGTCAAACAAGCAAAATAGAGAAAAGGAAAAAACTAGGGGAAAGAATGATAGTAAAAGAGGAATTAGTATTTGAGGGATACATAACAGTCTTTAGGTCTTTACATGACTTTATATTAGGTTGTATTAATGTGCCTTAGTAAGATTAAAATTAATGTCAGTATAATATACTATCTTTTTTTACCCTTCTCCCAGATCAGAAAGTTTTGCTTTCTATCTAGCCAGATCAGTAACTGACTGTAAGTGGTGAAACAAGTTAATCTTTGTGGACTTCTTTATGTCCAGTTGTATCGGTCTTAAAGAGTAGCCAGTTTTTTTCCATGGAATTAATACAATTATAGGGATGTATGGACTTGCTGTCTTCATTCAGAAGTGAGTGGAAACCTAGGCAGTCTTTCATTGGTGTACTAAGGAGGAGGGTTGGAAGGGCTGGATTAGGGAAGCATTGGGGAACAGAGTGGAAACAGTCTAAGGGTTGAAAAGAGGGTACTTTTGAGGATTAAGGCTGTGAAATCAAGGGGATTCATTTTTGTAACTATTGTGGGAGGTCTAAAAAGTAAAATATAATTCACTAAGGGAGAGGAAGGGAAAACACAAAAAAACAGAAGAGAAGAATAAAATACAAAGGTCAACAAGTACAAGAAATGTTTTAGTTGTGCCCTGTTATTCATGTTATTTGGAACTGACATATGATGTTTGGTATACACTATCTGAATGTCTAGAATACAAATGGAGTAAAGATTTTTAACTTGGCAAGTTAAAGGCACAAAGGACAGACCGAAAGTGAAGAAAATATATAGGATACTGCATGAGTAACAGTTAACAACAGGGCTATTCTTTCACTTAGTTGGTATTATGACGACAGATTACCTGGAGAGCGCAGCTAGAGATGTAATCCGTCGTCACAGTACCAACGAGGTGAAAGAACAGCCCTCCCATTAAATGGTACGATGCACTGTTATGTAAAGTGAGCAGTGGAATGCCCCCCCCGAAAAAAAATGTTAACACATCTTTCTTTTTAAAATCAGACTAACTGTCAGATTGCTACTCGAGGACACAATGTGTGACGTCAGCAACTGCAGCAGAACGAAAAGTCATTCTGCTGTCCTGCAGGCATCACATTTTGGTTCTGCTGCACTGCAGATGTCACTAGTGCAGCAGAACAACATTTTGAGAGTGCTAGATTTCAGTGAACAACGACGTTCCACTATACACTATATTAATTTTGTTGATCAGAAGAGGATGAACATTCTGCTTATGCAAGAAACCAATTTACTGTATTGTACAAGGAGGCAGATTTCCACACACAAAAAATGTGGTGACAGTAAGGTGAAACATTTTAGCACTTTTTCTAGAGGGGTGGCAATTTTTATTAAGAAACACAGGCCAATAACCTTTGTTAAGTCAGTTACTGATCCAGAAGGCAGATATATTATAGCAAAAATTAATACACTGGATGGGGATGTTTGTTTTATAGTAAAGAAAAAATAATAGGAGTCCATGACCAATTTACAGTGACAAAGGTTTGAAGGTGGCTTTTATATGAATAAATGGTGCTAAAAAAGATGGGCTTGGGGGGACCCTCTTAAAAATTTGAGCAATTGCTGCCAGGTGCCCAAATTCAAGATGGCCACCAAAAATCTCTAAAATGGCATATCTCAGCTCATAGTTGTCGTATAAAGCTGTATTCAATGTCTAAATGGGGGTTTTGAGGGTTAAGGAATTAATTTCTTATAATAAAAATATTATTTCATTAAGTCAAATTTATAAATATGTTTCATCTTTTTGCAGGAGTGTCCAAATGAAGTTCTGTGATTGGAGAATGGAAAGATGCCGACACCCTTGATAAAACCAGTACAACAGTTAAGAGGTTAAGGCACGATGGTCTGCATCTGTCTGGGGCAACCAGGTTCCTTGGTGAGAGGTTTAAATGCTTCACTGGCAGGCATTTAAACTAGCCAAGGGAGGAGGCACTGAAAAGGAGAGGAAATCCCAGCCCCCCACAAAACACAGTAATTAGTGAGGTAAACAGCAAGGTAGAGAAGTCATTAGGGAACAGGACAGAGGTTAATGTAAAAAGTGGCAAAGGCAGTAAGGACAGGGATGGGGCTAAAAGGGGTAAGGCCATCAAAAAGTGGAGGGTGATAAGTGCCAATGCCCGTAATCTGTGTAACATGCGCCCTGAACTAGTAGTCTTGATGGAAGAGAGTTGCCTGGATATTGTGGCAGTCACAGAAACATGGTACACAGAGAACCATGACTGGGATGTCAACATGTCATGATATACAATCTACAGGAGGGACAGGGAGGGTAAAAGAGGAGGAGGAGGAGTAGCTCTCTATGTAAAGGAAGGGATCAAAGCAACAGAACTAAAGAGTAAACAGGGAGCAGATGAGGCACTCTGGGTCACCCTGGAGACAGGAAATGGCACCACAATCCACATGGGGGTTGTATACAGACCCTCATCTCAGGGGAGGGAATGGACAAGGAAATGATAGAAGGCATCTGTAGAATGGCAGAAAAAGTGGAGATATTGTTGATGGGGGATCTGAATATGACAGATGTTAACTGGGGCACCTTTGTTGCAGGCACATCCAAGAGCAGGGTCATTCTTGATGCCCTACAAGGGGCATGCCTCAGAAAGCTAGTATTGGAACCCACTCAGGAGGGAGAAATCTTAGACCTGGTACTCTCAAATGGGGACAGAGAAAGAATATCAGATTTAGAAATGGGTAGCCATCTGGGAACAAGCGACCACCAAACAGTGTGGTTCACGATAAACACAGCTATACAATCAAGCCATACAAAAGCAAGAGTATTGGACTTTAGGAGGGCTGACTTTGGGAAAATGAGAGAGTGCCTCAGAAAAGCACTAGCAAACAGGCAAGAAGGAGGGGTGGAGGAACAATGGGGAGTAATCAAAACTGCCATCACAGAAGCAACAAGCCTTTGTGTAAAGCAAATCAGCAAAACACAGTGAAGGAAAAAAACACTATGGTTCTCAAAAGAGGTGGCAGGGAAGGTTAAGGAGAAAAGGATAGCATTCAGAAAATATAAGGAAACACAGAAGGAACAGGACAGAGAACTTTATCAGTTAAAGCAGAAAGAAGCAGTGAAGGCAGTCAGAATAGCAAAGG
Source organism: Neoceratodus forsteri (assembly GCA_016271365.2). Classification (NCBI taxonomy): domain Eukaryota; kingdom Metazoa; phylum Chordata; order Ceratodontiformes; family Ceratodontidae; genus Neoceratodus; species Neoceratodus forsteri. Next base: position 621,784,705 of record CM028137.1, on the reverse strand, counting down.
CCCAAACCGAGGAAAGGATAGCCAACTCTGTTAAGAAGGAGGATAAGACTTTTTATAGGTACATTAGGGAGTGAAGAAAGACCAAAGGAGGGATACTGAAGCTTAATAAAGGGGAAGGAATGTGGGCAGAGGGTGACAGTGAAAAAGCAGGGATACCAAACGAATATTTCTGCTCAGTATTCACAAAGGGAGAGGAGGGGGAGGTACCTAAACCAAACAAGAGAAACACTCAGAAGATGGGGGTTGATACCAGTCCATTTACAGAAGAAAGGGTTCTGAAAGAACTAATAAAATTGAAGGTGGACAAAGCAAAGGGGCCTGATGGGATTCACCCAAGAATTCTAAAAGAACTATGGGTAGAACTAGTGACACCGCTGACTACTCTCTTTAACAAATCAAGGGAGGATGGGGTGGTACCTGAGGACTGAAGGAGGGTGGATGTGATTCCTATTCACAAAAGCGGGAGCAGGACAGAGGCAGGAAACTACAGACCAGTTAGTTTGACCTCAGTGGTAGGGAAAATTATGGAATCACTTCTGAAGGAAAGAATTGTTGAGTACTTAGTGGCCAGTGGGGCACAGGACACAAGGCAGCATGGATTCATGATGGGAAGGTCATGTCAGATGAATCTAATAAATTTCTTTGACTGGGTGACCAAAGTAGTCGACCAGAGAGGGGCTGTGGACATGGCCTACCTAGATTTTAGCAAGGCATTTGATACAGTCCCACACAAAAGATTAATACAGAAGTTAGCCAGCTTTGGAGTGGGTCCCATGGTGGTAGCCTGGATAAAATATTGGCTAGACAACAGGACGCAAAGGGTAGTAGTAAACGGAGTCCACAGTGAAGAAAGGAGGGTTACTAGTGAGTACAGCAGGGTTCAATACTGGGACCAGTCCTTTTTAATGTCTTTATAAGTGACATTGCAGAGGAACTGGAAGGAAAAGTATGTCTCTTTGCAGATGACACATAGATCTGCAACAGGGTTGATACACAGGATGGAGTGGAAAGGATGAGAAGGGACTTGGAAAGGTTGGAGGAATGGTCAAATGTATGGCAGCTCAGATTCAAGGCAAAGAAGTGCAAGGTAATGCACCTGGGAAACAAAAACCCACGGGGAAGAGTACACAATGGGGGGTGAGATACTGACAACAGTAAACATGGAAAGGGACCTGGGGGTAATTATATCAGATGACCTAAAGATGGGCAAGCAATGTGAGAAGGCAGTAGGGAAGGCTGGGGGGATATTGGGATGCATAGGGGAGAGGCATCAATAGTAGAAAACAGGAAGTAGTTAGCCCTCTGTACAGACAGTTGGCAAGACCCCATCAGGAGTACTGTGTACAGTTCTGGAGACCCCATCTCTGCAAAGACATAGACAGAGTGGAGGCTGTCCAGAGGAGGGAAACCAAAATGGAGCAGGGTTTGCACCAGAAGACATATAAAGAAAGACTAAAGGAGCTTAATATGTATACCCTTGAGGAAAGAAGGGAGAGGGGGGACATGATAGAAGCTTTCAAGTACCTCAAGGGAATCAACAAAGTCCAAGAGGGTAGCATCTTTCAGAAAAGAGATGTGCAATAACAAGGGGCACAATTTGAAGATAGAGGGGCGCTCCAGAGGTAATGTGAGGAAGTATTTTTTCACAGAGAGGGTTGTGGATGCATGGAACAGCCTCCCTGAGGAGGTCGTGGAGTCAAGAACAGTGGGGAAATTCAAGAATGCATGGGACAGACATAAGGCAGTCCTAGTGGGGGGTAGGAGGAAGTAGGCTGTTGGTTAACTAGGATCTGCAGCTTATCTGTTAGGTAGGAAAATGGGCAGACTAGGTGGGCCAAGTGGTCCTTATCTGCCATCAAATTCTATGTTTCTACTTTTCTATGTAGGAAAGAAGAGGAGTCAAGTTGAGACAATTAAGGAACTGTGTATATTATGTGACAAAGAGTATGATGAATACACAAGTGACCATCCAACTGATTCATAGGACAAACTGAAGAGTCTAGCACTGGAATGGAGGGGGCTGGATAATAATGGAAGTGTTTTTGAGAAAGTAATCTGGGATGATGGTCCAACTGGTATGTTTTTTCACAAATTGTGTAAAACTGGATTCATGAGTAAAAGGAAGCTTCAGCAAGCCAAAACCAGGAAAGAGAAACAGCAGATGTCGGAAATCCTCATATCCCGATCTGAGCATGATTGTTCCCCTGAAAATGCTCCTGGCCCTTCTGCTAGACTTTCATGGAGTGGTCCTCTATAGGACAAGGATCTCTGTATCTGGTGCATTATACCAGAAGACAAAAATCATCCTGTCCAAGACAAGTGGCATCTTCTTTAAGAAATGGGTGCATGGCACACTCTCAAGCTCACACAGTGTACCTAGATGATGATACAATGCGTGACCATATCTTAGCTGTAATTGATTGTACAACAGATCCTTTTGCTGCTGAGATTTGGTATCATCACTTCTGTTTGAACAAATATGTCTCTCCAATATACTGCCACGACAAAAACATTAATTCAGATCTCCACTTACAACAGGTTTGTCTTACAAAAGTTTGAGAAATGTTCTTCAAACATGTATGGACAGTTGTGTTGGACATGAATAAGCCAAGAACATTGCAGGGGCTATCGATGGACTACGATAACCTGTTGAAGAAGTTTGATTATGATACAAGTACAACAAAATCAAGCACAATTAAGGAGATGATTCAAAAGGAATTTGCAAACAGTATCAGATTGCATGATTGTTTTCACAAAAATGAGTGTACCATAGTGTTTGACACATCTGCAGGTGGAAGTTATGTGGAAGCAGCAATCTACTTGTGAGGAGTGAGTGACGAACAGTTACTGAATACTATTGCCAGGCACTTGAAAGATAAGTTATCAAGTGATACAAGCATGAGCTGGCCTCGACATATTGGTGAGCATGAGAACACTGAAGAACCTAATCCTGAGTTACGAAAGTTTCTCACCTGGCTAAAGAAACCTGCTGCTAATGACTTCAGTGATGCCTGCCAGAATCCAGAGATTGTAGCCTTGTCATCACTGTCATTTTCATTCATCACAGGGAATCACACTTCTTAAAGGTCAAGTTATCAATGATGCTTCATGGCAAGACTAGAAGTCATGAGATTATAGGCATGATGAAGAAATTATCACTCGAAATAAGCTACCAGGATGTTCTTAATATGTATGCTATATGGGCCAAGTTTGAGCTTGAGAAGAATGACAGCTGTCCTGAAGAGCTTGCCAACAATTTTCCCGGAACTGCCATTCTAGACAATGATGACTTTCAGGACAACACATTGACCAGAGCAGATTCATCTCATCACACAAACATGATGTTTGTTCAACCAGAGGATGTTGCTACTAAACTTTCTACTGAGAATCATCCTAAACTGGCCATGGCAAAGATTCTTGAGATGAAAAATATCAATGCAGAACAACACCAAGTTCAACCTTACAAGACAGTCAAATGTGACCTATCATCAGTTCAAGTTGAAGTTGATATCTCACCACAAAGCACTCGGGACCAAAAGATTTGAAATGGTCCATTCTTTGGCTTGTCTTGATAGCAATGGGAAAGAGGTTCCAGCAGAAAGCCAGAAGATTGGAGCATTTGCTGGATTTCAATCCAATATCCAGAAGTTGGCTATAAAGAGCAAGGCATACTACTACTACCTCACATTGCCCAAGCCGCATTAGCAAAAAATAAATTGATGCTTTTCATTCAACTGGTTGGAGACCAGCCAATCTATGCTCTGATTGTTCAGCTGAAAAATGAGAATTCTACACAATTTGAACTCATCCTTCCATTCCTAGGTCCATTCCATGTGCAGTGTTCTTTCATGTGACCTCCCCCACCATGCTCAGACCTCCTCCGTTGTTGCCCCACTGGGCATCACACACCCCGCTCCATCCCCCATTGTGTACATGTCCCCCCATACCCCACACAGTAACAGCCCCAGAGGTGGCCACCCCTGCCCCTGACTCCCTGTGTAAGCCCACGCCCACACCCCAGGCCCTAGAATCCCCCATTGTAAAATGCCCCAGAGGGCGGCTGTCTTCCCCACCCGTGACCCGATCCCCAAGTCACCGGCCGAAATGCGGTGAATAATCAAAGCCCTGGTAGTCTAGTGGCCCCCACCCAGCCATTCCAGCCCACCCAGCACACCCACCCATCCCAGCTGGTGACTGGCACAGCCACCTCTCACCTCCACGGCCAGCTGCCGACTGGGTTATGTGGCGCGCTACTGGAAGGATGCGCTCAGAAATTAATATCTGAGTGCATCTTTCCAGTAGCACTCCTACATAACTCAGTCAGCAGCTGGCCATGGAGGTGAGAGGTGGACTGTGCCAGTCGCTGGCTAGGGATGGGTGGCTGGGTGCTGAGTGGGCTGGCATGGCTGGGTGGGGGGCCACTAAACTACCAGGGCATGTCAGGGTAATTGCTGAATTTGTAGCTGGGGACTCAGGGTGGGGCACGGGTGGGGGGTTGACTGTGCCGCCCTGCAGGTATTTCTATGGATGTTTTGGGGGCCAGTTGGTGTGGACAGCCCTGAGGAGCACTTAGAGGATGTGTCAGGGGCCAGTTGAGGTGGCCAGCCCTGCCGAGCACTGCTGCAGGCTCGGGGTCAACTGGTGGCCAGCCCTGTGGGGCAATTGCTGGAGGCTTGGGGGGCAGGGGTGTGGGCAGCCCTGCAGGGCGGCTGTTGTGGCTTGCTGGGTGGGGGGTGCACTTGCGACCTGCAGCTGTGGGTTGCGACATGCTGGCCAGGTAAGCCCTCTGTGTAGTATACCTAGCCACATGTCGCAAGTCATAGGACTTTGCTGTGGAGACCCTGCCCCTCCTCGAATAGGGTGCAGGGTCAATGTTGCAGTTGTGGGTGGAGAAAGTTGCGTTCAGCAGCAACTTGCATCACCCTTCTAGAATTGGGCCCTAGGACTACCCAATTTTAGGTGGTATTTTCTAACTTGTGAATTCAATGTAATGGGGCTGGGGAGCGCATGCCAGCAAGGTCTTGCATAGCCAAAGCCTCTTGTCAATCTCTGCCTAGCTGTGACCATGGGTGACCTCTGTCATAAGTTGTACCAATAGCCCAGGTGGCACAGAAAGAAACTGGACTGTGCATTCCTGTGATTGTTAGCTGTGTCAGCAGCTGGGGAGTGGGTCATTGTCGGCAACCAGAGAAAGGACAGTGGAGAGCTGCGTGGAGCTGTGGTTGCAGTCTGCAGCGGGGTCGAGGTTGGTGATCAGAGCAAGGAGAGCTGAGCTGTTTGGAACTGAATTAACAAAGGGCACAGGTGGCAGTCCGGCGACTGAAGCAGGGATGGACGGCCAACCGCAGACAGAGGTGTAGGATCAGGTCAATCAGGGAGAGAGGTGCCAAGGCAGTAGGCTTTAAAAATAGCCAGCCAAACTGATAGAAGGACTAAAAGCAGGAGCAAGAAGCATCCTGAGCTAAGGAAATCACTGCGAGGAGCTGGTTTAAATCAAAGGAACTGGGTCCTGCATTTCTCCACAGGGGACTTGGACTTCAACCTCGGTGGACATGGGAAATTGACACAGACACTAAGAAATCCTTCACAAAAGAGCTGAAATTGAGGTGAAATGAAATGGGTTGAGACTACTGACACTGGAGGTGCTGGGAACTTGATCTTGGACTGCTGATGCTGGAGGTGCTGGGGATTTGGACTTGATTTGAGGTGAAATTAACTGGGTCGGTACTACTGACACTGGAGGTGCTGGGAACTTGATCTTGGACTACTGATGCTGGAGGTGCTGGGGATTTGGACTTGAACTTGGCGACTTGGACTTGAACTTGGTGGCTATGGTTATTAATTCTTGATGCCTATGGTTTGCACATGTTTTATTATTTATAAGAAGTCTTGACTGTGGGTTGGGGCTGAGGAGGGGGTGAGGGTCAGAGACCCAAAAAATACTAAAGGGTGATTTTAGGACTGTATCTAAATATCACGGAAGAAATGGTAGGGCAGCACAGAGGGAGGGGCGACCAAGGGAAGGGGATCTTTGGCAGAGTGGTGGGGTGCAGTCACTGTGGAACGGCTATGATCCTAAATTGGGCTTGGAGGATGGGGGGTTGTATGATGTGTAAGCAGCTCACTCAGCTGAGAGAGGAAGTGGTGGGGCTAAGATGGGGGTTCAGTGGGGGGGAAGCTTGGGAAAAGGGGTAGAGAGACAGGGATGGTATAAGCCAAGGAAGGAGTGGGAAAGTCTGAGTGGATTCACTGGAGGATCAGATACACTGTTCCAGAAGTCAAGGGCTTGGGAGGGAGAGGATGGAAGGGGATCCAGAGGAGATAGACCAGAGGTGGTAACAGACAACAGCAAGTCCAGATTTGGGACAGGGACGCCCGAGACAGGAGGAAAGGGGTCAGTGGGAACTGACAGCAGGAAGTCTAGAGGCACAAAAGTGATGCCTGTAGCTAGAGAAAAGGGGTCAGTCAGGGATCAGGAGGAATGGAAGACAGTAGGCTCAGGAAAAGGCAGACTGATGCCTAGTATGAAGAACAACGCAGGCATAGTTGAAATAGGCCAGAGGGTGAAAGTAACAGATAGTTTTGCCCTCCTAGGTATTCTAGTCAAGGACATTGGAGAGGAAGGGGTCCAGGAGGGGCCATCAGAGAAGGGGGATGCAGAGCGGCTGGGGGACGTGGAAGGAATGATCTCAGGTGCAGTGGAAGGGGGAGGAGTGGGCAGGCACATCACATGCAGGAGAAGGGGTGGAGGAGGGGACGGGCACATTAGGGGCACACCAAAAGGTGGCACTAGAGGAACTGTGGCATAAGAAAAGGGGCAGGAAGGAAGCACTGGAAGAACTGGAGTTGAGCTCTTGGGAGGCTGAAAATGAACTGGAGGAAACCCTGTAGGATAGGAGCTGCAGTAGCAGGCTGGAGCATGTGCTGGGCAGGGTGCAGGAGAGGGGAAATATGCAGACAGGGCAGGTGGTAAGGAGGAAGACTTCCCCATGTGGGGTACAGTGCTCAAAACCTTCTGCAAAGATGGGTAGAACAGGTTGGAGGGGGATCAAGCACAGCTGGCGAGGTAAAGTATAGGCTACTGTTTAAATTTATGCTAAAACTGCATTTGTGTAAATAACAAAAATGCAGTTTCATAGCTTTTGAAAAATGTAAACATCAGCCTTTCACTTACAAAAAAAGCCTTGTTTTCTCCCTAAGATGTCTGCCAATTGTGTTAAGTGATGAGTCATGATGAAATCATTGGAGCCAGAGCCAGAGACCAATATAGATTCCAAAGGCTAATTGGTTCTTTTTTCCTTCTTTGTTTTGAATTGTTTGACCAGAATGATCCATACCACGTGTTAACACAGGAATTATTTTGATCAGTACACATGTTAGGCTATGATTTTGTTCATTTTATTTACTTTAACTTGCTGAAACTGTTTTGCAATCTAACTGACTTTCCCTTTGGCAAACTGCAGAACAGTACAACACTTCAAATACCTGATGATCTAGTGGTTATGTGATGCCCTGATTTTTTTTTGTTAACCAGGAGAGACACACTATGCTGAAACCTTGATTACAGATGTGACCTGACAGCACAAGGAAGTTAAGTGACTTGCTCAGGGTCACACAGTGAAGTACTGATCTGGTCCATTTCCAAAGCTCTTGCATTCTTGTTAATCCACAAAAATAAGCTTCTCTTGTATTCTTTTTCCAAGTGAACCCCCTGCACGTAGTCTGCCTTCTGTTGAACACCCCACAAGCCATATCGTGTCCTTAGTATTGCCTGGGGCTGCATATGAGCTTGCAGTCTGATGATGAGAATTATCACACCTCAGACTGTAATCGTACACCTCAGGGAGTTATGCATACCTACTCCGATATGGATCATCAGCTGGCACTGTTAAAAAATACCTCCCAAATCACACTTAAGTCCACTTTTTCAATCTTTGACTTCTGCTCCCAGAGTAAACATTGAGTGGATCAACACCCTTCTGCACAGTGAAGGCAGTATGTACAGTTCCCCGGTTGTGTTTTTGTCCCACCTCATTAACCAACAATTGGGTCTTTGTGGAGGGCCAGGCAATAAGCTTCAGGACTCACCAGGAAAAACTGCTGTTCATGCCCTCATAAGGGCTGCACTTACTATGGGTAACAGTATTATTAGCAGGAGAGGCATACTAATGCCTTGAGCAAATCCACCAGACTTCCAGTGTCAGTCTACTCCTTCACCTGTAATCTGCAAAATCCTGCAGGACAGTTTCCTGCAAATCTTCTCCAGTAATTTTTAGTGCCCTACTCCACAATGTGAGCCGGTTGGCTACCACCCTTCTAAATCTTGAATAATCTATACACAGCTCTCTCAATACTGTCCTAACAAACATCAACACCCCCCCCCACACACACACCTGAGGGTAATTTCCCTATACTGAATTCAAGTAACACTTTAAGCACAGCCCTGCAACTCTGAGCATTTGTCATCGCTGGGTGCTCTCATTCACAGTCAGGTAGTGATCATGATGCTGGCAGCCATACATTTCAGATCTCACTGTGACCTGCTAAACATCCCCCTTCCTGTCTTCCCCTAACCTGAATATAGCTGTACCCTGCTGGAATGGCCTCTTCAGTCCCTCTTTGGCATTCATCCTTCTCTTCTGCTCCCCACATCAAAAACTGGTGAGCTCATTACCCTTCTGCATCATGAATGTGGTTAGTACAGTCACTCGTGTCATTTTTACATATTAATAATAAACATGATATTCTGGTAAGCCAGGCTGATAGCAGCAGGGCACAAGGGGAAACATAGGCATTCCTAACCATATAAGATGCAATCCACCTATGATTAGGCACTATTAAATGATGTGCATAATGATGTGCACACCTGTCATTTAATAGTGCCTAATCAAAGGTAGCATAGATCTTTTAAGGATAGGGAATCCTATAATTCCCCTTGTTCCCTGCTGCTATCAGCCTGACTTACTGGAAAGATCTGTTTATTTCTGATATGTCAAAAAACCTGGGGACTGTACTACCTACATTCATGATGCAGAAGGGTGATGAGTGCACCAGTTTTTGGTGTGCAGAGGAGTAGTGAGAATGAATACTGAAGAGGGACTGAGAAGGCCACTCCTGCAAGGTACTGCTATATTCAGGGAAGGGGGAAGACAAAAGGGGAGAAATATGAGCAGATCGCTGTGAGAAATAAGATGTGGGGCTGCCAGCACCATGATTCCTACCTGACCCTATTGTTCTGGCCAACATTCCCCTTCCCATAAGACCAGTTCATGCAATTGTCCAAGGCTGTGTGTGGGTATTATGTGTGAACTGGCTGCCACTACACATTCAGTCACTTCACTACCAGTCTAGCATTGCTTGTAAAAAACTTTGGGATACAATGTGTATGACTAGCTCTATATAAATACTTATTCTTCTTACTATTATTTCCCATGGAAAAAGAAGAGAAGACAAGGCAAGCATATTTTTGATTTCCAAGAAAGTATGAACTCTGGCATTGGATGACAGTAGTGGTGGGTGAAATGAGCTCAATCCACTCTGCAAAGTCATTCGCGGAGCAAAGGCGGATTCGCGGAGTGCTCTGCAACACGAAGTGGAGTACTTCACACTATAATTAATAACGTGAAGTCCATTGAGAAGAATGACTTTGCGTTATTCCGCCTTCCCAGACCACTACTCCACCAAAATCTTAAGGCAAAGTGCATTGAAAACAATGCACTTCACCTTGATTTTAAGTTCCAAAGGCAAATTTTGCAGTGATTCATGGGATTTCAGGTCACATGGGCTCTATATTGATCTGCACAACCTCAGTTTGGGGTAGTGTGTGTAGAAGCTGTAGGAGACAGTGTGCTCTGAGAGCTGTCTGTGATTGAAACCTTTTAAAAGCTGTTAAAAAAGTGTTTTTGCATTTTTGGGGGGGGCTCAAACTTTAGTTCATCGATTGTAGGATACCCTCCTGTACTCATATCATTAAAGGAGAAGTCCACCCAGAATGTGCAAAAACATATGTTATGTAGAGTGTTTTGATATGTATGTTAAATCCTAGTGTGTCCTTCCCTCTGTCTGCTATTAGGAGTTTTTCCTAAATTAGCCTGCTAACTGTATGATAGTGTTATGACCCCTGGGGATCTTCATCACAAATAGATTTATTGGCTTTCTTTCTTCTATGATGCATCCTGGCTCATGTGACAATGATGTAGCTATGCCCTTAGATTTAGTAGGGTCTGTCACAGCTCAACCACAAAGATAACACTTCTTTCAGAGAAGTCACACTGCTAGATTTTTGGTGAGTGTAATAATTATTATTTTTTCATATTAGTATCTTGTCCTATGTTGCAGTCTATAAGGTGATGTTCAATTTTTGCTACTTAGTACTAGTGCAAAAACTGAAAGTGACTGAGAGGCATAGAGTAAACAGTGACATGATTCAAATACACACACACACACACACACACACACAGCAGAACAAGGTACAATATCAAAAAATTAAAAATAATGATCACACTCACCCAAAAATCTAGCAGTGTGTCTTTTTTGAAAGAAATATTTTCTATGTGGCTGAGTTGTGACAGACCCTGTAACAAGACACTGGCTTCCTGTAGGGGCAATTAGACATCACACCAAAGGGCGCTCTGGGAAGACTAGAGGCCATAACAGAAACCAGAATGGCAACCTCCAAGGGCAATAAAACAGGGAAAGTTAGAAAAAACATCTCTCACAGCCAGAGGAAAAGAAAACACTGGTAACTGGTTAGAACACAGAAAGAAAAGACTACTACATATCTTGTTCTGATTTTAACATGGAGTTTTCCTATAAGCATTTTTGTTTTTGTGTGGATTTTGAATCTTAATGTACAACATTGAGTGTGTGTAGGGAGACAGTGAAAGTGTGCTTTTTTTGAGTAGTATCTGTGGTGTAGGTAGATTTAAGTTGGAGAAGTAGTAATTTCTTTGTTTTTTGGTTATATTTTTGTTATATAACTGACTGTGTTAATGTACACACAGTAATATTTTCAGTAATTGTTGAAATTTTCTTGCTGATTGTGTGGATCTGGTGCAACATAATTTCAGGTTGTTTACATTACAATACGTGGCATATTACTGAACTTTTCAATTTGCTACGCATTACTCATTCACCATTGTAGACAAACTGTTCTGTGTGTGTGTGAGTGTGTGTGCGGTGTTGCATGACATCAAATAATACACCTTTTATTGTGCCACAGACTAGTGTAATTGCAGGCACAGCAGTGTGAACTTGCTATCCGCTGCAGCTGCTCGATTTTGTACTGCGATCGTGGTGGTATCTGTTCTTTGTTTTGCTGCATGTACTGCCATAAAAATCTGCAGTCAATGCTCCCCCCACCCTCACTGGAAAAAGGAATTGTTTACCAGATTGGATTGTTTGTGACCTCATCAGCACCACTGGTTACTGAAATTGTTTTCATTGCATGACAGTCTCTATCTGTTGCTGAAGCCACAGTTGCTTTTTTGGCTTCACATCCAGCGTCCCCCCAATCAGAGAGTGAATGTACTAAAATCTAAATTTGTTTATAATATTGTTGATCCCCCCAAAATGCCTGCAAAGAGACGTGCAAGCAAAGCTGGTTCTCGCCATGGCACTGCTGCCAGTAAGATAGTCTGTGGGTGTGGTAGTACCCAGACGTAGAAGAGCATTGCTGATGTGAGGAAAGGTATTTCTCCTGCAATGTTTTTTACAGCCCAATCAGTAGCTTCACTCATAGTTGGAGGAGATGATGTTTTCCCAGCCAGTAGTGTTAGTGGTGGTGGTAGTATGAGTATTGGTGCCTCAAGTTCAAATTCTGACCAGTGTACCATATCCCAAAATATAGAGTGTGAAGCAGTGCAAGTGAGTGGCAGTTTAGATGACGTCATACTTCCCAGTAACATCCCAGTAACTGAACCTGAGGATTCAGATAATCATGTCAATGATAGCATACAATGTGATATTTCATCCACCGTGATGGTTAATGTCACACATTTTCCATGCAGTGATTCACAGTGCGGTGAAAAAATATCAGGTGATGGTGGTGTAGATGATGATGATGAATGTGATGATGATGATGATGTTGCTGTTGTTGCAACATGCAGTCCACATGCCAGCATCCAAGCAGAAGATGTGGATGTGTGTGATGTTGATGAATATGATGATGATGTAATTGACCCCAGCTGGGAATTGGAGAAAAATAAATTCAAAGTGGCTGTGTCTGAGTCTGTTTGCAGTAATCTCCCGCTTAAAAACTTATGATTTACCAGTTTCAGTTGATGATGATGACCCAGTAATAATGATAGGTTGTTGTGGTGGTCAGTTGCAGTCCAGGTGTGCAGTGCCCGAAACATCACGTGCCCCCCCCCACTTCAGTGCTTAAATGAATGGAGTTAAATAAGCAGCATCATGGGCAAGTTAAAAGTAGAGCACCACAATCCCTTGTTTGGGATTTTTTTGTTCAAGATGCAAATGATGAGTCAGTTGCAATCTGCCAGGTTTGCCATGTGCGTGTGAGTCGAGGTAAAAAGGGGAGCCATCTAGGTACAGCAGGACAGCATACACATCTTAAGAATAGAAAACATGACACTGTGGACCCAGCACAAGATGGCAGTTAATACCACAGCGGGGCGTTCACCCTTGTCAGCAACCATAATGAGCATGTTATCCCCTTCCACGACTGTTATGTCCAGCAGGAAATTAAACATGTGCAGTAGTGAGGTAATAAGAGAAAAGGACTAATACAGGCATGATGAGGTGGAGGAGCATAATGACTTTGAAATGTTGTCCAGTGCTGATGAGAGTAGCAGTTTTGGTGGTGGTGGTGGTGAGTGCAGTATGTCTAGTGCAAGTGGTACATCAACCCTGGTTGGCAAATCTAGCAAAATAATTGCATTTCTGGGTTTGTCATCATCACCTGTGCAACCGTCTTCATCAAAAGTCCACACTCCACCCTCTGCCAATGCCATTCATTACAGAGCACAACCATTTGTCATCACACCTCATGTAAAACGTTTAAGTCAGCCCACGTTACAGAGTGTTTTTGCACATAAGCTGAAGTACACCCCAATCATACAGTGTCACGTGAACTTAATGCTGTTGTAACTGAAATGCTGGCAACTGATCTTTTGCCCTTCTCCTTTGTAGAAAATTCTGGGTTCTGGTGGTTTGTTGCACGTGCCTGTCCAAAATGGAAAGTCTCATCCAGTACATACTTTTCTAACCGTGCTGTCCCGAGTTGTTCCGTACTGTGTCTGACTCAGTAAGACATGCCCTTCAACATTCCTCCTCTCCATTCATCCATTTAAGTACGGATATGTGGACAAGTGGCAAAACAGTGGGGAGTTCATATTTGTGTATAACTGCACACTGGGCGCAGGTGCTGGGGGTTGTTTTTGATGTTGGTAGTGTGAATAATCAGTGCAGTAAGGTGGATTGTCACGGGTTGCAATGTTCCAGGAATTCGACAGCATGCAACGATTGCTATGCGCAATGTGACCTGTTCACACACTGGTGAGAACATGTTGGACATGGTACTGACTGAAATTGGCAAGTGGCTGAACCTCCTGTCCCTGAAAGCTGTGTTCAAAGCAAGTGACAATGGGTCAAATGTGGCGAAATGCATCACGAATGGTGTTTTTTTCATGTTCCATGAATGGCCCATTGTTTAAATCTTGTGGTTCAGGAGTTTCAGCAGCACCCCGATGTAAAGGAAATGCTGACCATTGCATGATGTATCTGCTCTCACTTTTCATGAACTGGAAAGGCCCATGACCAGCTGCGGCAGTTGCAGATACAAAACAGCTTGCCTCAGCACTGCTTGAAGCTGGAAGTTGTCACCCAATGGAACTCCACTTTATACATGGCAGAGAGGTTGTATGAACAATACAAAGCCATCTCAGAATATATCGTGATGCACACTAGCTGTGACAGTTGTGGGGCCTACATGTCTATGATGACTGAACAGTGGCACCTCCTGAATGCTGTAATAACAATTTTGTGGCCTTTTGAACATGCCACACAGGCAGTGAGTGGCAAGTCTGCCTCCATTAACCAATCAATTCTACTGCTGTGGGTGCTGAGGCAGCTATTTAACCAGAATCATCACATTGTCAGCATTCAGCATAGTGACAACTTTGCCATAGCAACAATGCTGGATCCACGATACAAACGTGGAATTGCATCAGCACTGGAGGAAGGGACTGAACAGGTAAAAAATATCAGTGGTCAACTGGTGCACTTGGTTCATGTGCCAAGGTCAACAAACCTCAGCAGCATAATCTGGCTGAAGGTGTACCTGGAGGACCATCAAGCATATCCTGCAAGGGGAAGGGGACTGCAGTTCCAGGTGGTCTGTTATCCAAAGTGGCTGGTGTCAACCAACCCGCTTTGGGAGTCTTTGTCCCAAGTGGGTATTTGTGAAACAAATCATCGGGAGAACAAGATGATGCATCAACCACTTGACTTAGTGTGGCACAGAGAATAGTTGAGTCATATTTGTCTGAACATAGGCATCTGACAATAACTGATGATCCTCTTTTGTACTGGAGTGGAAAGGTCAGTGAATGGTCAGATCTGACTGCAGTGGCACTGATGAACCTCACATGCCCATCCTCCAGTGTAAGTGTTGAGAGGGTATTCAGCTCAGCAGGTGCAAAAGTCAGGGACTGTCAGACAAACTTGTCTCCTGCAAATGTTAGTTTGCCAACATTCATTAAAATGAATGAGAGACACATACCAGCACAGTCTGCAACCTCAGTATTCATACCCCAACCTAGTCATGATGGTTTTGGTGATGTGGAAATGGACCATCCTGGTGGCACTGGCAGTGGCAGCATGAAACAGCCCACCACTGATGTAGATGAGGACACAATGAGAAAGAATTTCCCAGTGGTCAGACTTCAGATGTAGCTGACTGTGAGGGCAGCTTTCTTTATGAGGATGATGATGTGGTTAATGTTGGCAGGTTTTAACTGAAATTTTTAAAAGGCGGTGTGTTGCCCCAGGCCACCACCACCACCAGGACTGATGTTAGCCACTGCCACTACTGAGCATGAGTCTGTCTGCCCCCAGATCACCACCATCAGGAATGATGTTAGCCACTGCCACCACTGAGTATGATTCTGTCTGCCCCCGGACCACCACTACCAGGGCTGATGTTAGCCACTGCCACCACTGAGCATGAGTCTGTCCGCCCCCAGTCCACCATCACCACCGGGACCGATGTTAGCCACTGCCACCTCTGAGCATGAGTCTGTCCACCCTCAGACCACCACCACCGGGACTGTTGTCAGCCACTGCCACCAATGAGTATGAGTCTGTCCACAGCCCAGATCACCACCACCAGGACTGATGTTAGCCACTGCCACTGCTGAGAATGAGTCTGTCTGCCCTCTGGACCACCATCACTGGGACTGATGTTAGCCACTGCCACCACTGAGCATGAGTCTGTCCGCCCCCAGTCCACCACCACTGGCACTGATGTTAGCCACTGCCACCACTGAGCATGAGTCTGTCTGCCCAGGACCACCACCACTGGGACTGATATTAGCCACTACCACCACCACTGAGCATAAGTCTGTTCACCCTTGGTCCACCACCACTGGGACTGATGTTAGTCACTGCCACCACTGAGCATGAGTCTGTCTGCCCCCCCGGACCACCACCACCAGGACTGATTTTAGTCACTGCCACCACTGAGCATGAGTCTGTCTGTCCCCCAGACCACCACCACTGGGACTGATGTTAGCCACTGCCACCACTGAGCATGAGTCTGTCCACCCCTGGACCACCACCACAAGGACTGATTTTAGCCACTACCACCACTAAGCCTGAGTCTGTCTGTCCCCAGACCACCACCACTGGGACTGATGTTAGCCACTGCCACCACTGAGCATGAGTCTGTCCACCCCTGGTACACCACCACTAGGACTGATGTTAGCCACTGCCACCACTGAGCATGAGTCTGTCTGACCCCACGCCCACCACCACTGGGACCAATGTTAGCCACTGCCACCACTACCAGATGCAGGAAGATGTAACAGAGAGTGTCATCATGTGCCACAGCTATCACCACCAGCACCCATCACCAGTGTCATTCAGACATTATTTCCATATTACATTTACATTTACCATGCCAAGACAGAGGGAATCGAACATGAGACCACATCCATCAGCTACAGGCATGAAGCTTCTTAATAATTAAACCATAAAGTGAGTATGTGTACTAATGTTTGTAATGCTATTTAACTTCCTTTAGTTGTATGTTTTGTTTTCTGTAGCTTTTCAGAGCCGCAATGGTCAAACACATATGGTACACTTATTTTGTCTTTTTTACAGGTTAACAAAAAAACTCTCCTTCACTGAAACTCAGTAGGAATAGTACTGCAGCTGTAGCATACAGAGGAACCTATGGAATATCCATTTGAAATCCATTCTGGTAAGTATGAAGATTTTATTTCATCCATTTCATTGTTTTGGAAAGACTGCAGCAAATGTGACTGAGTACGATTCATAAACAAGGTGACGTGTACATCACCAAAACTATTTCTGTAAGATATCATTCATGCATGCACTGTATTCGGAACTTGCAACTGTGCAACCCTGACCATGACAGTGTTGAAAAAGTTGCGCAGAGGTTGTGTTACTTGACAAGATGTGGTTTTGAAATGTAACTTGACTTGAGATTAAGAACCAGAAACAAATTACAAACAAGTTGTAAGAAGTCATTCATTTCTTTTTTTAGGAAACTTCCAGATGTTTTGTTGTTCCGTCAAAGTTGCCTTATCCAAACAAGTTCTTCAACATCAGGCCCCCGGGGCTAGGGCACACATGCAACATGCAGAAGTCATTTCATTAGATGACCATGACCATCATTAACAATCAGACTCAAGAAGGATGCAGATGAAATCTGTGAAGAAGTAACCAAATGAGAAACCATTACAGACAAACCTGCAAATATGCTCCCCCCACCCTTAAAAAAAAAATGCTTACCTTCATGTGCTTGAGAGTTATCCATTTCAAATTTCTACACAAAATGTTCTTATCAAGCACTGGAATGTGCACACCAACAGTATATGTGACCTGTGATAGTGAACAATACCATGGGTACATGTCAATGTCAACCCCCCTCACCTACAAAATATACAAATATATATCTATATATATCAACTCACCAAGGCTACTATTAGTGTACAGACAAAGGGCACCCTTCCATCCAGCTGAGATGATCACATTGCATTTGTTGGAATTGCAGCACAAATTGGACCAGCAACAGTTTGCTCACAGTCATAATTTTATTCTGGGGGACTTTGTATGTGCTGAAACGATCCCACTTCACTTTGTTACCACTTGTCAATTTTCTGGACACAAGGCAGATGCATTTTGGATATGCAGACAAAATCTCTCTGCGTCACCACTGTGCACATGACTGAGTGTGCCATTAATTCTGGGGGACTTTGTATGTGCTGAAACAATCTCATTTCACTTTGTCACCACTTGTCAATTTTCTGGGCATAAAGCAGATGCATTTTGGATATGCAGAAAAAATCTGGGGACTCTGTGCCACCACTGTGTGCATAACTGAGTGTGCCATTAATTCTGCGGGACTTTGTATGTGCTGAAATGCTCCCATTTCACTTTGTCACCACTTGTCAATTTTCTGGACACAAGGCAGATGCATTTTGTGTGTTGTGTGATTGTGTGCTCATGATGTCATACTGATATTATCAATTAAAGCAGCATTGCAAGAATGTGGTGACAATTTTGAACTGTACTTTTTTATGCTATTTTACATTGCCAGCCACTAGTTACCTCTGAGTCATGACTTGAATGAGACACTCATTTTCACAATTTCTGTCTGCTTTACTTAGTTGACTACTTTTTGTCATGTATGGAAAAAAAAATGAGCACACCTTTCAATATTGTTATGACCAGGTTTATATTTCTTTGCAGCTGCTTTTCAATAAATATTGTTCTGTGGGGTCATAAAACACTGCCTGTTGCATAACTGTTAATTTACAACAGAAGTGATATATAACAACTAACTAATATGATGGAGAAAAGCAGTGGAAAATACTGACAAAGACCTGGTCAGCACCATATTAAAAGGAATGCTCCTTTCATTATTTCACACATGTAAAAAGGTAGTTATAGTATAGGAAATTATAGTATCATACCAGTCAGGACGTAAGTAAAGGAAGTTGTAACATAGCATTAAAGAATATAAGTCAGCGTTCTCAACAGATTGTTGCACTGCTGCTTTACACAGATTCACCACATTACATAGTTATGGTGTTGCACCTAACCTAATATGTGGGCGCCTTACTTCCAGTGGAATCTTTCTTGCTCCACATAGTGCAATACATTTCTGTGAAAACTGCCCATAATTTCATTACAGTGTGTCACATCATGGAGGAATTCCTGTTCAGAAAAGCTGTCCAAATTCTGCCCCCCTTTCTCAGCAACGTTAGGACATCATGTCAGGGGGAGCATGGGTGTGTGCTCCACTATAATGAATGTCCAGCAGCCATCCAAATGTTTCTTTATGTTATAATGTTCACTTTGTGGTGAAATGTGGGCATGTTTCCATTAACAAGGATCTTGTTACTGGAAATGTGCCCACACATTTCACCTTAAACTGACGATTATAACATAAAGAAACATTAGGAAAGCTGCCGGACAATTGGACATTCACTATAATGGAGCATGAACCCGCATTCTCCATGGCATCATGTCCTATCGTTCCTGAGAAAGGGGGTTAGAATTTGGGTGTTTTTTCTGAATGGGAATTCCTCCATGATGTGACACACTGTAATGAAATTCTGGGCGATTTTCACAGAAATGTATTGCACTGTTAGGACATGTGGATCAAGAAAGATTCCCCTGGAAGTAAGGCACCCATATATCGGGTGCAATGCTGTAACTTAGTGAATCTCTTTCATGTCTATGTCACAAACAAAATAGTTATAGAGCCTCAGTAATGTTTAGTTTGTGCTGGGATTCATGAATCAGATTTTAAGTGTTTTGCAAACAGCAGGAAGACTGAGCAATGCGAGTATGTTGTGCTAAACTGCATGTGTGCTATCACTGTTCTTTCCTGTGTGTGCATACATTGTCCAGCTCAATGCAAACATATATATGGTAAGACTTGTTGCAGTATCAAGAATAAAGATAACAAAGAATACCTGATGTATATTTTATTGGTACCATCAGTACCAGTGGACTAAGTGATATGATATTTTTTCAGAGGTATTGGGTCACTGCACCTCAATCACTTACAGTGCACACATGATTGTTTTGGAGATCATAGCACAAAAAACACATGCTCTCCTAAAATTTATGTGTGCAGTACATAATGTGACTAAGGTGCACTCTGGCCAGACACCTCTGAAAAAGTATTGTATCACTTAGTCCACTGATGATGATGGTGACAATAAAATATACGTTATTCTGCTTGCTATTCTTTATAGCATAAACGCTGCAACAAGTCAGCAACAGCAATATATGTTTGCAACACGCTGCACAATGTCTGATGTCACACACACACACACACACACACACAGGAAACAACACTGACTGCACACTTGCAATTTTACACATCATACTTGCACTGCTCACAACAGCTTGTCCACAAGCACTCCAGAGCAAAAAGTCAGTATTACTGAGGCACTGCAACAACAGCAGAAGGGAAAATGTCTATTATTAAACAACAGAAAAAACACACAAAAACAGTACAGCACAGTAGTGGGGGGAAGGATCCAGAAAAAAATTCCTTAATGGGGCATTCCATGGTGTTCGAGCAGCAGGTGCAGCATTGTCACTATTTGCAGCTGCTGTTGCTGGATTTGATCAACTTGCTGCTGCACAGCACTTGCCCTCTCATTGTTTTCCTTGAGGGCTGCCCACACCAGTGCAATGTCGGCCTATGTTGCAGGCACTGTGGCGGGGTCCACTGCAGCTGGAAAGCCAGGTAGTGGTGGTGGTGGAGAGGGTGGGGCTGGTGGCTGTGGTGGTGGTGGTGGAGCAGCTGCTGCAGTCGCCCTCCTCTTCCTGTGGTGGTGAGGCACAACTTCACCCCCAGCACCCTCTGCCACTGCCACAGAAGGGCCAGCAGGTGGATGCCTGGTCCCTTTGGTGGCAGCCTGCCACTCCACCTTGTGGTGGTTTGCCATGTGCATGCACTGGCCACCAGTCCCCTAATGTGTTCCCTGGGGGCCACGACACACCAGCACACCACACAGATGGCAAATCATGATTGTGCTGTCTCCCCCCACACAGTTAAAAAACTGCCACACTGGGTAGCTGTGGGGGGACAAGATATACTGCTTGGACCACCTACATTTACCTGGGGCTCCACCTGCAGCTGTGAAGGTGGTGGAGGGGGTGCTGCTGGAGCCCCTGCAGCTGCTACTGGTGGTGGTGGTAGTGGCGGAGTAGGTGGATGTGCAGCCACCGGTGGCACTGGTGCTGCTGCTGCTGCTTCCACAGGAGGGAAACAACACTCAAGACTTGGGAGTGGTCCAGTAACACCCGACCACCCTCATGTGTATGCACCCCTCTCCTCTGCCCATGTCCTTGGGCTACAGACTCTCCTTGTCCCGGGTCCATCACACACAAGTACCCGACTATCATCGACACTTCAATAATACGACCTTCACCCGCACTCAGTCTCACACTCTCAGACACACACACACACACACAAAACAAAACTTATAAAAAAAATTCAGTACTAAAAAAACAATGAAAAACACAGCACAAAAACAAAATAAAGATGTAGCTTTTAAAAAAGCTGTTTTTTTCTACTCAGAATCACTAGGAAACAAACTGATCTCCTCTCTCACTGAAAAGGCTTCCTCCCTCTACAACTGCAAAGGAGAAAGTGAAAGTAAGTGCTTTTCTGACTCACTTCCTTCCTGCCTGGCTAAAGCATGTGACTAACAGTACTGTAAGCCATGTGATGTGTGGGGGGGCAGCCTATATTGTTGTCACTTTGCCTTACTTTGCGTTAAGGCAGAACAACAAAGTGAAGTCATAATGAGAAGGTGAAGTGAGCACTTTACAGTGGTCACTTCATGTAGCATTCCACCAATGCGAAGTGGCCACTTCGCGTCCACTTCATCGGTGGATTTAAAATTCACTGCATCCCTAGCTGGGACTTAGTAGTAGTACACTTACACAATAATGCAGTTACTGGTCATATACCATTTTACCTTGGATGAAACAAGCAGAGTTAATGGCTACTGGCTGTCTCATGGCTGACTCCAGGCAGACTTCACTTCTTCGTTGTCCTTTGTCCAGTGGTCCTAAGCATGGATAGCTGCAGCGTGAAGGGCCGCTAGCAGACAGAGGTTTAAAATGGATCTGTGGTTAACCTGACTGTTTTTGCAGGTCACAGGTCCCTTCCATTTAGTTGTATCAGCTAGCTGCTAAGTGACGGGGGGAAGGGGAGCGCTATCTGCTCAACCACCTTGCCCTCCCTAATGTGCTGCTTCTAAAAGCAGAATCAAAATGGATCTGGGGCAAACAACTCTGCTTTCACAGGTCATAGGCCCCTCCCATTCAGCTGTCTCACCTAGCTGTTAAGTGAAAGGGGGGGAACAGCTTTAGCTGAGAATTTTTTATTTATTTATTTATTAAATTCTCGGATTACAAATACCTTTGAGCAGAAACTGCTCGTTTACAAAGGTTCCAAGTCAAAGGATGAGGGTCAACATACATACAGAGGTAGTAAAAGAATGCAGAATAAACAACCAAAACAACTAAAAGAAAAACATAAAGATACTCAGTTATAACATACTTTGATATAATATTCATATAATGAGCAGCTTGAGTAGGCAGCTGGCTGCGGTAACAATAAGAGATAGAGGGCACCATAGACAGTTAGTATTGCAGGCGTGCGACCAGGAGAGGAAGTTGGCAGGCTAATGGGCCACTGTCCGATGGTGGTGGAAAATGTCTTGTTTTTGTTCAGAATTCTGAGAACATTATGGCCGACGAACTCAAGTTATGTCACCGACACCTGTCAGTCTCTACAGGGTGGATGTATATGTTGGAAACCTTAATGCACTAGGTGTTTGTTGGTATTTTCACTCCAAATTTTCAACATTGGCTTTTTGGGACCCCAGCTCATGAACAGTGGCACTATAATTTTGTTACTCAATCCAGAAAGTTGATTTCACACAGCAACTGCACTATTGGGAGCCACAGACGAGGAAACACATTTTGGGTAGGATGGCAAAAATGACAGCTATAATGTTCATGAAGAGGTGTAAAACAAGTATTTGTCAATGCCAAATGTATGCTTGCTGGTATTGGCATTGATAGTGCAGGAGTTCGAGAGATGCATAATAGGAATGGCGGTGAAGTATTGAATTAACACCAACCCCCCAACCCCACCCTGCAGAGACTGACAGGCATTGGGGATGTCCCTTTGGGTCATCAGCCATAACACTCATGGCATTCCACCTCACCCCACCCTGCAGACACCAAAAGGTGTTGCAGTGTGCCTTGAGGTCTTCAGCCCTTACACTCAGCCCATTTGAAAAGGAAATAAGCTGAGGTGGGTGCAGTATAAGAGAATGGAGTGAATGTTAGGGCTGAAGACCCCAAGGCACACCTCAATGGCTGTCAGTGGTTGCAGGGTGGAAGTGGAATGGGTGGAGCATTACGGCCAATGATCCCAAGTCACACTCCCGATGTCTGTCATTGTGTATAGGGATGGCATTATGGTTGGAAACCTTAATGCCCCAGGCATGTGTTGGTAATTTTTGCCCACCTCATGAACAGTGGCAGTATGATTTTGTTACTCAGTGCCAAAAGGTGATTTTGCATAGCGAGTGTGCCGTTCGGTGCCACAGGTGTGAAAACACATTTCAGGCAGGATGTGAAATATGACGTGTGTGCTGTTGATGAGGAGGTGTGAAGAAACAGCAATGTTGAAAATCTGGAGTGAAAATATGAAGAAGTGGTGAAGTTCCGAGTGTCCATAGAAACTGTGCAACGTATGTTCGTAATGCAGTCATTTTTTGAAATGTTTTCACCCAATCACACACCACAAGGCATGCCATCACAATAGTAGCAACACCATCACAAACAGATGTCAGACTAATGGACTGGATTTTGGTTACAATATTGCATTGCAACAAGCCTCTGTATCACATCAAGGTAGCTAGTCCCACAGAGGTCCAGCAGCATCACCCCAAAATTCTGCTAGGAAATGAATGGCTCAGACTCAGATGGACCGACTGGACTGTTATTCAGGCAGCAAGGTACTCGCTGGTTGGTGGCAAAGCTCTTAGATCACCGGCGCGCTCTGCTCAATGCGTCCCCTGGAACTTGCTAGGTAGTGGCAGCAGAGTTCAGCAAAGCACTACAGTCTCTCCTCTGTCCTGACTGAGTCGACTCCAATGATCTATCCCCCGCCCGTCTTGGGCTTGTGGGCCTGACAGCAAAGCTACCCATCTGCCGGCTTCTCCTCTACTTGCTCCTCCAGGCAGTCCATAACTGGCAGTGACTGTGAGGTGTAGCCAGCAATTTCAGATGTATACACCAAGTTGACACACTGCTACCCCCCCCCATTGTCCGTGCCCTGCTACCCCACCCACCTGACACAAGCATCATTTACACTGTAGCATATGCTGTAAATAGGGAATATATCATAAATATGATGTAAAGATTTATTTATTTATTTAATGAAATTGTTTCACCAGGATGGCACACTGAGCAAAAAGATGCTCGTCTCCCGGTGCAGCCTGGGGGGGTTGGGGTACAGTGG
The DNA here is from genome assembly GCA_016271365.2 of Neoceratodus forsteri. Classification (NCBI taxonomy): domain Eukaryota; kingdom Metazoa; phylum Chordata; order Ceratodontiformes; family Ceratodontidae; genus Neoceratodus; species Neoceratodus forsteri. The sequence continues at coordinate 621,760,929 of CM028137.1, read as the reverse complement.
GAGATAACTCGCAGGTTATCAAGAGTTACATATATGAGGAAAAAGAGTAGAACAGAGCTGAGCACAATTACAGCAATACAGAAGGCAGAATCAGATGAACAGTTTACAGCAAAGATTCAGTTATGCAGTTGCAGGATACAGTTATGCAGCTGCAGGATACAATTGTGTATGGGCTAGGGACAAGATATCAGTACAGTTCAACAACAACAGCACGCAGGCATAGATTATATTACTGAATGCATAGTATTGGATAGATGAGGTGTGACACTGAGTGGAGAGATGTGACACTGATTGGAGAGATGTGAGGATCAGGCAGTATCAAGGATCATTTAGGACAGGGTAAAGCACGTGTACTAGAAGTGCTGAAGTTGGTATAGATAAGCCAGCTTCCATGGCGTGAGCTTGGTGCCACTGGTCAGGCAGTCAGAGGGAGGGGAGGAGGGGACACCTTGTGATTTAAATGCAGGAGCAATTTACCGAGAGGTAGTTTGCTAGTGCTGAAGACAGGAAGTGGGTAGAGGAGGAGTGGCGAATTTGGGGAGGGAGTTCTTTCCAGAGGTTGGGGAAGTGGTAGGAGATGTAATACACATGATCTCATTCCTATATAGCAAGAAGGCCTTTCAATAACCAGTGTCAGACAAATAAACTGGCTTTTAGTTAGTGTTTCATTGTGACAAACCTCTGTACCACATCAAGGTAGCCAGTCCCACAAAGGTCAATTCACGCAAACACAGACTATGCTAGCCACAAATGTCAGACTAAGACTTGCTTTTAGTTACAATGTTGCATTGTGACAAAGCCTCTGTACCACATCAAGGTAGCCAGTCACACAGAAGTCCATTCACCCAGACTGACCCACCCCAGACAAACACACAACACACAACACTGACACATACACCCAATGCCCAACACTCACACACACACCAGGCACACCCACACACAGCACCCAACACCCACCCGCACACCAGGCACACCCCCACACAACACCCAACACCCACCCACCAAACACACACCCACACAACACCCAACACTGACCCACCACACACACACCTACACAACACCCAATACCCACCCACCAGACACACACACCCCCACACAACACTCACCCCCACCCCGACACACACACACATCCCACGCACACACCCATGCACCCCCCACACACACACACACACACACACACACACCACACACTACAGTAACTCTCTGCTGCCTTACATCCACACAGAGTCCCTCCCAGACCCACACCCACCCGAGTGCCATAGAAGTTTTAATTTATTTAGAGGTGACAGAAATAAAAATCAAGTTCACTGCAGGTCATTGGGGGGGTTGCATTTAAAACTAAAGCTAAGCTACTGGTCAAAATGTCAAAATAAAGAATAATCTACGTTTTTACCTAAATGGTTCGAAGTTCGCTGCAGGTCAGGGGCAGCATTTTTGTTACTAAAGGTAGTGCCAGTGGTGATAACAAACAACAAAAAAAAGTTAAGCTACTGCAGCCAGTCAGTGTGCAATAACAGTACCTGATTCCTTAAAGGATTCAGTGGTGGAAACAGTCAGAACTCAGAAGCTGCTGTGCTTATTTCCAGTGGCTGAGCAAGACAGTAGGAAATTTTCTCTCCAGTGTTCACTGCTCCGAGTCTCGACGCAACAACGACCAAATGTGGTGGGCCAGCTGAGCCAAGTGACTGGAATGGAGTACAACAGGATAGCGTGCAATTGATTTCCACACACATACTCGGACTTGCAGTACAAGAAAAAACGAACACTAAGAGATCAATTCATTTTCTTTACAGAGAGTGAGTCTCAGTTGCTCTCTGACCAACCACAGGTGCTGGCAAGCTCACTGCCTTCTCCACTTAGGCTCAGTCGGTCCACTAGCTGTTCCCATTCCTGGCTGCATCAAAGTCATGACCACGCTGCTCTCTTCTTCTGCTGTGTCCTGCACTGGGCTTCTTCTCACTCTCTCCCAGTACACTCTGAAGACGTGGCGCTGAGGGGTGTAGCTAGGAATTTCAGATCTGTACACCAGGTGGACTCACTGCTAGCCCCCCCCCATTGTTTGGGCCAGCAACCCCCCGTCCATGCCCTGTTCATGCCCTATCACCTGACAAGAGGCATTTTCTCTGGTGTATACCAGCACACCACTATCTAAATCATCATCCACAGTTGTCAGAGTAACAGACTGGCTTTTAGTTACACTGTTGATTGTGACAAGCCTCTGTACAACATCAAGCCAGGTAGCCAGTCCCACAGAGGTCCATTCACACACCACCATTCATGCCACCACACCACCAATGTGGCTCTTAGTTACAATGTTGCATTGTGACAAGCCTCTGTACCACATCATGCAACTCACCTTCAGCCAAGCTGAGAAATGGTTCCTCGACCATCGTCTGCTTCTGAACTTCAAGAAGACAAAATCTATGATTTTTGCACACCACCAAAGCCACTCCAGAAATGCTCCCCTTCACATCATTCCCCGTAAACCTCTGCCCCATTGAACAGGTATCAACATACAAATACCTGGGCATCACCTTCGACTCAGATCTCTCCTTCCATGCCCACATTAACTATCTGTCCTCTGCCATGAATGCCCGGATTGGACTCCTCTACCGCCACAAAGACTGCCTCCCTGAGTTTGCCCTATGGCTGGCTATCACTTCCTCCATCCTGTCATTGGTGGACTATGGACTCCCTAGCTATGCAGCTGCTGACCCCACTGCCCTTAACAAAGTCTGGACCTCTATTAACAAAGCCTGCAGGCTCCTCATCAGCACCTCCAGCAGAACTCACACATGCCAGCTCTACTCCACCTTGAACTTACTCACTTTCGATGAATGACTTAATACCATACCTGCATACTGGCAAAAAAGGCTCTACTTGAGCTCTGCCACCCAGGAGTCACTGCATCCCTTCAATGGGCCTCCCCCTCGGTCATCACCTGCAATACTGCCAAAACCACCTTCCAGGTGCCCAGAGCCAGGACCTTGCTTGCCCAAAGGGCATTTCACTACACAGCACCTTGCTGGTTTAACTCCCTCCCATCGCACATCTCAAACATCCCCAAAATTGTCCCCTTCAAAGTTGTCCTGCGTAAACACCTCACTGACACTCAAAGCTGTAAATGCCCATTGCAAGACTTTCCCAGTGCACCGTCCTGAAGCAATCTGCCTCCCATAGCATGACGTCTTGCACTTGTCCACTTAAAATAGCTTGCTGTAGTCTGTACAACTTGCACGGTAACCTGAGTGCTCCACTGGGACACTAAATAGCGTAATTTTTTTATGCTCATGTGTAATTTGCCTTGCTTTGTTTACTCTTCTGTATCTCACCTGTATTGTTCTCCATTGTCTTTGCTTCACAAATATGTTTTCTCCCCTCCCTGTGATGAGGTACCTTCGTAAATGAGTCTTTGACTCAAAGGTTTGTAAATCCAATTTTTTGAAATAAATAAATAAACATCAAGGTAGCCAGTCCCAGAGGTCCAGTCACACACCACTAGCCATGCCACCACACCTCTAACCACACCACCAACCTGGCTTTAAGTTATAATGTTTCATTATGACAAGCCTCTGTACCACATCAAGGTATCCAGTCCCACTGAGGTCCATTCACATACCACTTTGTCAACAATACAAAATTAAATTTTTATCCCTACATTTTCCAGCTGGGAGTGTAGTTGGTACTGGTAGAAGATACACAAGGGATAACCCCATATTTGAGGATAACAGCATATTTCTTTGACAGAAAGGTTCTTTATTAAGAAATCACTGACAGCAAGTAATATCAAATGTGTAGGCACCTCTTTTCATTGCCAATAAAATCTCTGTCATTATGAGGTTCCTTTCTTTACTGACCATATCCTAAAACACCAGACAAACAGTATGCTAACCAGATAATAACTAGTATACCATACTTTTGCATTAAAAACAGCTGGTCTGCCTCTAGTCTGAGGCAGACAAAACAAGGTTCCTGCTTGTACCATAGCAAACTTATTGGCTAATGAAAATAGTTGCCTATACATTGTCTTACTGATTGAACTTCTTAATAAAGAACCTTTCTAACAATGAAATATGGGGTTGGCCCTGTCTTATCTTTTAACAGGCTCCCTCTCAGTTGGACAACATAGCCTGCATATTCTTAAACAACAATGCACAGTTATAGACAGATAGCCACCCAAGAATGACAAGTTGAAATGGTGGTGCTTAAACAGCAAACACTAAAAAAGTCCAAGAACAAATCAAGCACCCACCAAGCTAGGTAGCAAATGCACAAAAGCACCAAAACCAACCAAGTTCCGAAACCAAAAAGTTCTAATTTGGTACTTAGGTACTTGTTGTAATTAGTTAGGTAAGCTCGAGAAGTGTATGGGAATCAGAACCCTGAGGTGGCAGAACACACTGGTTATGCATTAGTTGCTCATCCTGCATTTTTTCATAGCGTATAGTGTTAAGGAGAATGTGTGCATTGTGTTTTTTTTTTCTTTCTTAGTGAAACTGACTTGTGCAGTCTCTAGAGGTTCTGGAATGCTGTTCTACCACAGAAGGGTACAATCACATTCCATGACCTTTGAACAACAACAATACAACAGCATTTTGAAAATGATGGATTTCTATATAGAGCAATGTTCTACTACACACTATATTATCAATTTATCATCAGTAGATTTTCATTTCTCTCTGATGTTTTAATAACAGCTTTTATTATTAATTTTATAATTAATGACTCAAGTCATTAAAAACGGCTGTCACTAGCAATTTAAAAAACAATCCCCTCCCTCAAGGTTATGTTTTGATTTTACGGACTGTATTCATACCATGAATGTATTAGAAGGGTGCTGGCATACGTTTCTGATGGCAAACGGCACAGCACCACACCATACCAAAATTTTTCCTCTATTAGTAGTGGGTGCAACCAGAGAGAAGTTACATTTTAAAAGACTTAAAAAGAAACCCCATACTGTATCTCATTTCAGGAATGAAATACAATGAAAAGAAAAAATAAATATATTGATGTGTTTGCCAGTAATGCAATATAGTATTATTGAAAACCCGTATGACAAAATTTTTTTCCACTCACAAATACAGCTGCTTTAAAGGACAAAGAGACAGAAAACCAAAAAACTAGACAGTACTGTACAAAAAGTAAACCAGGTGTGAGTGGATATCAGTTGGTAATGCTGCACTGCATCCTTCCCCTTTAATCCTTTTATCTGCAATTCAATTACACTGTTCTCCATTACTTGTAAATTCACCAAGGTCAAGCATGCTGCACCCCTCCACCTCCCAGCCACACACCTCCATATTAAGCGTCACTGAAATATTAGTCTCTGTCTCATTATTAATATTATCAAGTTATATTTCCCCCTCTGCTTCAGATATGACAGATGCTATATGTGGGACAGGGTGCAAAGTGGCCCACGATGAATTAATCACTTCATATCAATAATTTCCTCTTCATTCAGCGACACTCAATGTAGTTCCCAGCTACACAGCTGTGGTTCATTCATTCACAGCAGCATGTGTTCCTCTTTGTTATGAATCACATTGTCAAATCACGCAGATAATAATCCTCCCCACCTACACGCACACACACACACATATACAGTATCTTCTTTCCAGGGGTGTAGCCAGGGATTTCAGAACTGCACACCCCGGGGGTGTGAGCCAGACAATATACAAATGTACACCAGGACTGTGTTTGTTGCCTCATTTGGCACGGTAAATACAACTTTTGTATCTTATGACAATGGTTGTTGCCATGCATGGGTAAATACAAATGCCATGCATTGTTCCCTAAGACACCCACATACCAGCCCAGAGCCTGTAAAGTTGTATTGTCCTTGGGATGCAAAGAGAGTATTAGTGACCAGTCCTTCTAGTTTAGACTCCTATAAATAAAATTACAGAAAGGCCGTTCAGTATTTTCTTTGTTAGTTTTCATGGAAAAAGGAAGCAGTTCAGAGCCTATTTGCTACCCCCCCTTAAATCAAATCACATACCATGGAGTGCTTGGAGTATGCCTGCCTACACCCCTGCTTCTTTCATGAAATGGATAAGCAAATCCAACCAGCTGAGGGATTAAAAAAACAAGCATTTGTCAATGCTGAAAGTTCATTGTGTGCACTGATGCCATTTCGGGGGGGGGGGGGAGTTATGAGCTAGAGTTGACAAATTTCAAAAACAGGTTCATAACTTCATTGATTTTAATATTTTTACACCACACTTACAACATAGCCATCTTATTATGCCACCTCATGAAGAAAGGAAGAGTACAATTTCAACTCCTGTCCGAAAGGTACTTTCACGCAGTGGCTGCGAAATCACCTTTTGGGATGCAACAAATCATTTTGCCCAGGATCTGAAAAATGACATCTGTCACATTCATGAGGTGCAGTGAAGAGATGGCTATGATGAAAACTTTGGGTCAAAATATTGAAAAGTATCAAAGGTACGAGCCTGCGTTTGTTAATTTAAGTGCATGCTCATTACTTTGTTGTTTGTTAATATTTTCACATCACATATTCAGTGTAGCATTCTTATGACCCCATCTCATGAAAAGTGCCAGAATTATTTTGTTCACTCATCCCAAAAGGTGATTTCACAGAGCCACCATGCCATTCAGTGCCACAGGTGTGAAAACATGTTTCAGGCAGGATATTAAAAATGACAGCTACAGCACACTGTTCATAAGGAGGTGTGAAATAATGGCAATGCTGAAAATCTGGAGTTAAAATATTAAAAACTGGTGAAGTTAAGCACGTGAGTAGAAACTGCACAATGTATGCTCGTAACATAGTCATTTGGGAAATTTTTTCACCAAATTTGCAACAGGGGCTTTTTGGGACCGCACCTCATGACCACTGGCAATGTCAATTCATTAATCGGTCCCAAAAGTTGATTCCGCACAGCGACCACAAAGTCAGCTTTTGGAACTGAGTAACGAAATGATAGTGACAGTGTTCAGGAGGCGGGGTCCCAAGACCCCATGTTGAAAATTTGGGGCCAAATTTCCTAAAAATGGCTGAGATATCAACCTAAGTTGAAACCCCCCATTGATTCCCATTATATGACTTACCTTGAAATCTTCACTTTGCCGGTTGGCTTTGAAGAGTGCAGATGTGTCCCAGTCCACAGAAGATCATTGCTCCCAACCTCTGAAGGTAAGTATGGGTAAGGGGGGGCTGTGGGGAGGTGGGTGCGCATTGTGAGGGTCGGGATGGGGAGAGAGACAGGGAGACAATGATGGACCATTTTATTTTTCAGGTTTAAAGAAATAAAAACACTGGGGATGAGTTTCTTTTTTTTTTAAAGGGAAAGGACGTCAACATTTCTGGGCACTGGGAGTGTGCTCCTCGGTGTCCAGAGGGATGGGGAACAGAAGGTGTGAGGAGGACAGCAGCAGTGGGAGGGAGAGGTAGGGATTTGCTGTGTGTGTATATATATGTGGGCTCGAACAGAATGAGGGTGTGGGAAGGACAGCAGCAGTGGGAGGGAGAGGGAGGATTGATTTACTGGTGGGGGGCTCAAGTAGAATGAGGGTGTGGGGAGAACAGCAGCAGTGGGGGGAAGAGGGAGGGATTGATTTACTGCCAGGGGGCCTCAAACAGAACAAGAGTGTGGGGAGGATAGCAGCAGTGGGAGGAAGCAGGAGGGAGTGGTTTGCTGGTGGGGAGCCTCAAACAGAATGAGGATGTGGGGAGGATAGCAGCAGTGGGAGGAAGTGGGAAGCAGTGATTTGCAGGCAGGGGGGCTCAAACAGGAATGCAAGGAAGACAGGAGCAGTGGGCAGGCTCAGCACATACACATATGTCAGCCTACACCCTGTAGTCCTGCTGAGTAGGAAGGTGGCTCTGTTCTCTACTACCCCCCCCCCCGGCTGGTCTGCTGGACGCCGTGACATGCCAGGTGTATGGGTGGCTATGCTCTGCAATGATGGGGCACTCACTCATTGTGGTGGAAAATTTCTTTCAAGTTGGTGGCACACTTCTCAACTGCTGTCATAGACAGCATGCTCATTCATTGGTGCCACAGAGACAAGCCCAAAAACACAGTGGCAGCATTGGCCACAACACTGCTGCATCTCCACAACCTGCTAGCGCAGCCAGCTGCCCAAAAATGTTTCTTGCACATATGTGCAAGCAAACATAAAAATGGCAATGTTGTAAATCTGGAGAGAAAATATGAAAAATTTGCAAACTTACAAGCGTGCGTAGATACTGTGCAACGTACGCCCATAATGAGCTTATTTTTGGGAACTTTTTTACCAGATTTTCAACATGGGCATTTTGGAACCTCTCCTCATGAACAGTGGCATTGTGATTTTGTTACTCTGTCCTAAAGTTGATTTCACACAGCAACCGTGCCCATTGTATGCCACAGGTGCCAAAACATGTTTTGGGCAGGATGTGAAAAATGACAGCTGTACTGTTCATAAGGAGGTGTGCAAAAATGGCAATGTTGAAAATCTGAAGTGAAAATATAAAAAAAATTGGAGAAGTTATGAGCATGCATAGAAACTGCACAATGCACGCTAGCAACAAACTCATTTTTTGGAATTTTTTCACCAAATTGGCAATGTGGGCTTTTTGGGAGCCTGCCTCATGAACAGTGGCACTGCTGTTTTGTTAATCAGTCCCAAAAGGTGATTCCACACAGTTACCGTGAAATCACCTTTCAGGAATGAACAACGAAATGACAGTGACTGATTTCATGAGATGGGGTCCTGAGAATCCCATGTTGAAAATATAGACCCAAAAGTCAAAAAAATGGCTGAGATATCCAACTAAGTTGAACCCCCCCCATTGATGCCATTATGCAGCTTACCGTGATTTTCTTCAGTTCAGGGTCGGCTTTTGAAGAGTTCAGATGTCTCCCGCTCCACTGAAGATCGCCGCGCAGGACCTCCAGAAGTAAGTATGGGGTGAGGGGAGGTGAGGGAGATGAGGGGAGGTAGGGTGCACAGAGGATGGGCGCAGGTTGGGGGAGGAGGGGCGTCATGATGATGAGGGACCATTTTCTTGTTTACAGGGGCCAAAAAACAAAAACAAAACATCAGGGAAGGTTTTTTTTTTTTACAATTTTCATAAATACATTTGGGCACAGTGGGGTGGGCTCCCAGTGTGCCACCTGTTTTTTTTGTGAGGGACTGAAGCTGATGGGTATTGGGCTCCCCAGCAGCAAAGAAAGCTTGTCTGTGTTTGGGGGGGGGACATGATGCTGAGGGGGATTGGGCACCACTCTGTCAGCAGACAAATGAAACTGGGGAGACATTATGCTGATGGGGATTGGGTACCACAGTCGGCAAACAAATTGAACTGGGGAGGGTGCATGCCAACAGGGGGACTGGACACCCCCGAAGTCAGCTTTCTAGGGATTGTGAGAAGCAGACAGCTATGGCACATTTATTGAAATGTTTCACCAGGAATGGCACATAATGGAGGCATGTCAGATCTCTCACTGCAATGACGAGCCTGTCTCTCATTGCAGCGGCCGATTTGTTTCAAGTTGGTGGCACTCTCTGAAACTGCTGTCATTGGCACAATGCTCACTTGTTGGCAGCTGAGGGACACACTGACTGAAACATCCCCTGAATTCACCATAACACTGGCACACCTTTGAAAGTGCTACTACAGTGCTATTACCGCAAGATGATGCTTGCGCATGGGTGAAAGCCAACAAAAAAAGGAACTGCAGTGGGGACTACATTTGCCCCCAGTCTGGTCTGTTTATATGTATGTCTATTTGAAGAAAAGTGTATATATAATCCTGGTAATAACAGTTTTGTAGATCATATTACACAGAAACTTAGAAATGCAGAATTTGATGGCAGATAAGGACTGCCTGACCCACCCAGTGTGCCTATTTGTCCCTACCTATATAATCACCGCAGACCCTACTTAATCTACAGCTCTTTTTCCCCTCCCCCTTCCTTCCCCTAAGATTCCCTTGTGTTTATCCCATGTGTTTTTGAACCTCACCACTGTTTTTGCCCCCACCACCTCTGCTGGAAGGCAATTCTAGGAAAGCACCACTCTTTATGTGAAAAAGTACTTCCTTACATCTTTCCAGAATCTACCCCCTCCAGCCTCATAGCATGCCCCCTTGTTCTTGTGCACCTTTTTAAAAAAACAAAACAAAAAAAAGAAACACTTCCCTCCTGTACCTTATTTAACTATATGAGGTATTTAAAGGTCCCTGTCATATCTCACCTCTCCCTCCTCTCTTCCAGGTTGTACATACTGAGGTCCTTTAGTCTCTCTTTGCAGGGCTTTTGATGCAGACCCTGCATCATTTTAGTTACCCTTCTGTGGATTGCCTCCACTCTGTCTATGTCTTTTCAGAGATGTGGTCTCCAGACCAGAAATGGACATGGTACTCTAATGTAGGTGGGATCTCACCCGTGATCTTTACAGAGGCAACTTCACCTCCCTCTTTCTGCTGGTGATACCCCTCCCTATGCACCCCAGTATCCCACTAGCCCTACCAACATCCTTATCACAAGGCCTGGCCACCTTTAGGGAAGGGGAAATTGTTTTACCAAGAAAGGCACACTAAGCTAGATTTGTTTCCAGGTGTGATGTGGGGACACAAGGAGGTTAAGTGGTGCCCATCCACAAAGGTGGCCCAAAGGATGAAATGGGAAACTACAGGTCAGTGAGTCTCACATCAATTGTGGGGAAGCTCATGGAGACAATCCTGAAAGAAAGGCCGGTGACCTTTTTGGAAGACAATGGACTCCAGTATGGGCATCAGCATGGATTTGTCTTGGGCAGATCCTGCCAGACCAAGCTCATTGAGTACTATGATTGGGTTACAAAGGAACTAGAAAAGGGCCATGCAGTCAATGTCCTGAATTTGGATTTCAGCAAGACCTTTGACTCTGTGCTGTACAGGAGGCTGGAAGGAAAGCTGAAAGCTGTGAGGGCATAAGAGAAGATGTTGAAATGGATAATGAGTTGTCTAAAGGGTAGGCAGCAGAGGGTGGTAGTGGGAGGGGAACTCTCAGTACTGAGGGCAGTGACAAGCGGAGTGCCACAGGGATCAGTGCTGGGCCAGTGTTGTTCAGGTTATTCATAGCTGATATCTCACATGGGATCTGAAGTAAGATCACTCTGTTTGCAGATGACACCAAAATGGGGTGGTGGTTGATAACTTTGAGGGATGGAAGGGGCTACAGGGTGACCTAACTAAACTGCAGGAATGGGCAGAAACAAGGCAGCTGGTGTTCAATGCCAAGAAGTGCAAGGTAATGCACTTTGGAGCAAAGAACCAGTGGAGGAACTATCAGCTGGGAGGGGTACAGCTGGGTAGCAACACGGAGGAAAAGGACCTAGGGTACTTATAACAGACAGCATGAATAAGCTCAGTGTAGGAAGGTGGCAGTGAAGGCCAAGAAGATACTGGGGTGCATAGTGAGGGGAATATCCTCCAAATGTAGGGAGGTAATCCTCCTCTTGAACAGGTCACTGGTCAGGCTGCATCTGGAGTACTGCATGCAGTTCTAGCACCCGAACCAGAAGAAGGATGTCAGATAGTTGGAGGGAGTGCAGCGTAGAGTGACAAAGATGATCCAAGGATTGGAGAGCAAGCAGTACAAGGAAAGGCTGAGCAAGCTAAGTATGTATTCCTTAGATGAGAGAAGGGATGGTGGCACATGATCAAGACCTTTAAGTACGTGAAAGGGATAAACAAGTCTCAAACAGAGGGGATCTTCCAATTAAGAAGAGGAAGGGACATAAGAGGGAACAGTCTGAGACTGGAGGGGGAAGATTCAGGAGGGAAGTAAGGAGACAGTTCTTCATGGAAAGGGTGGTGGGCAAGTGGAACACTCCAACACAGTAGGTGGTGGGCAAGTGGAACACTCCAACACAGTAGGTGGTGGCATGTAAGATGGTGGACAGTTTCAAGAGGGGATGGAACAGGGTGAGGGCTAGGGTAAATCTATGGAGGGGAGGAGTGGGAGGGGTAGCTGTGAGATGAGGTGCTAGCTGCACAGTCGAGCAGTCTCGATGGACCGTGAGGCCTATTTCTGCTGGCATTTTTGTATGTTTATATGCTCATAAGTGATTTTCTCGGAGTCACACAGTATGCAAGTGGGTGCTGATGGGATTCAAATCCAGGAGTCTAGGTTTGCAGCTCAGTGCCCATAACCACTACGCTATACTGCCTCCTTTAGGTGTTCAGATATAATTACACACAGCTCCCTTTCCTATTTGGTAGTCGTCAATACCACTCCAGCCATTTTGTTCTATGTTGCTGGGTTTCTGTACCCTAAGTGCATTAATTTGCATTTTCTTAACATTAAAACCCAGCTGCAATACCCTTGACCATTTTAGTTTTCTCAGGCCATTGCTCATCCTTTCCACCACCTCCCTTGGCGTGTCTACCCTATTGCAGATTTTGCTGTCATCTGTAAAGAAGTAGACCCTCCCTTCCAGCTCCTCTGCAATGTCACTTACAAAGACATTGAAGAGGACCAGTCCTAGCAATAATCCCTGAGGCACCCTGCTGGTCACCCTCCCTTCCTCAGAGTTGACTATGTTTACCACCACTCTCTGTCACCTATCCCATAACCAGTTTCTTATCCAGTTTACCACCTTTGGACCTACTCCTAAGTTACCCAGCTTGCTTACCAATCTCCTATGTGGAATGGTGCAGAAAAACTTAATGAAATTTAAGCAGGCCACATCCACCGCTCATCTAAATCCTTTGTCACACAGTCAAAGAAATCTATCAGTTTCATTTGACAAGACCTCCTCACTGTGAACCATGCTACCTTGGGTCTTGTAACCCACTGGATTCAAGATATTTTACTATCCTTTCCTTCAGCAGTCATTCCATTAACTTCCCCCCCACCAATGTCAGGCTGACTGGCCTATAACTGGTCAACCTCCACTCTATTATCACTTTTGTGAAGTGGGACTACATCTGCCCTCTTCCTGTCTTCCAGAACCACTCTTTTTTTCAGTAAGCTGTTAAACAGGACTGTCAGAGGTGCAGTCAGTACCTCCCTGAACTCCCTCAATACCTTTGGATGCCCCATGTCTGACCCCATTGCTTTGTCTGCATTCAGATTAGCAAGTCCAGTTAGGATGCTCTCCTCTGAAAAAGGACAAGTGTCCACCTCCCTCCCTCCCTCCCTCCAAAGCTTCAGTTACTTTTTTGTGGTCCCTCCCCTTCTCTTTCCTCCATGGAAACTGAACAAAAGTATTTTTCATGATGTTTGCTGTTTCCTGGTACCCCTCTGCACAGTCCCCCTTCCCTTTTTAAACTTACAACCCCAACCCTAGTCTACTCTTCCTCTTTTCACTTGCATACCTAAAACATGTCTTGCCCCTTTTCGTTACATCCTTGGCTATTCTCCCTCAGTTTGTGCCTTTTCATTTCTTACTGCATTCCTTGCTTCTCTCTGTTTCCACTGATACACTTCCCTATCCTCCTTCCTCCGTGTCTCCTTATACCTTCTGAATGCTACGCTTTTAGCCTTTATGTTTTCAGCCATCTCTTTCGAGAACCATAGTGGTTTCTTTTTCTCCTGTGTTTGCTCACTTGTTTGATGCAAAGGTTTATTGTCTTTGCTATGCTCCCTTTTAGCTTTGCCCACTGTTCAATCAACCCCATCCAGGTCACCCCCACCACCACCACCAGGTCCTCCTGATAGAGGGGGATGGCTCAGAGGCAATGTGAGGAAGTATTTCTTCATAAAGAGGGTTGTGGATACATGTAACAGCCTTCCTGAGGAGGTCATAGAGTCAAAAACAGTGGGGGAATTCAAGAATGCATGGGACAGACATAAGGCAATTCTAGTGGGGGTAGGAAGAAGTAGGCTGTTGGTTAACTAGGACCTGCAGCTTATCCATTAGGTAGGGAAATGGGCAGACTAGGTGGGCCAAGCGGCCCTTATCTGCTGTCAGATTCTATGTTTCTAAGTTTCTATCCCTGAGACATTCACCCATCTTTATAAAATCTTTATCCAACTTTAAAAAATATAGCATAACTATATAGATGAGAGTCTACTGTTATGGGAAGGAACTGAGCATGAGTATACTATGCTACTTAAATTGATGTTACCAAAACTTAAGATTCAATGGGACAGCTGATACAAATATAGTGGACTTTCTAGACTTACATATATATAAACATGATGGCAAAATTTAAGACCACAGTGTACAGGGAGCCAATCTCTAGGAATAAACTTTTAGAGATGAATTGTTACTACCTAAAAAGTTTAAAAAGAAATATACCAAAAGGCCAGATGATAAAAATGAACTGTGATAGTAGCCAGAAGCTGAATTTAAAATGAAAGCAAAGCATTTATGGAACAGGTTTATATAACATAGCTATATCCCTACTATTGTAATGACTGCATATGAAGAAGCAGCATAGATAACAAGTGAACAACTACTGCAATAAACGAAAGACATGAGGAAGAACCAAAAGTAGAATTTGTAATGACTTACATACCTATGGAAAATAAGATCAAAAATATTGTTAAAAATACTGGAAGTATTATTGGGAGAGGAGCCACTAACAGTTGTTTGTGGAAATAATCCCAGTGTAAGCTTTAGTGGAGGCAGACATATAAGAGACAAAGTGGTTCATAGCCATTTCATAAATAATGTCAACGTGGCTTTCAGAAGTGCCCAAAGGAAGCTTTCACTGCAGAAACTGTGTCTATTATAATAAAACCAAGGATAGCAACACTTTCAGACACCCAGAAATGGGACTCAGTACAAGGTCAATGAATTTATAAACTGTAATACAGAAGGATTGATTTATATGATGTAGTGGTCGTGTGGCATGGCATACGTAGGGCAAATGAAAAGAGTTCTGAAACTTTGCATAGGGAAACATACACAAGCAATGAGACACCACAATTATTGTTTTTAATCTAGTTACATATTCTGATAGATTATGTTGGCACTGTGGCTATTAGGGTGGATTATACTTGAGAGCCTTTTTGGGATTAACTATACATTTTCAGCATGAGATTTGCACATGGGACCTCCAAAACACTGAGCATTTTGTGACACAGAAAGCACATAAAATGCATAATGCACGTGAACTGTATTGTACTATAGGAATGCACTGCTTCTAGACTGAGATTTATAGCCTGTTATGTGATGCCCCTATGATATTAAGGACATCAGGACTCAATATAAATTATCAAGCTTTCTATGATTCCAGTCCATAAAGATAGTTACAGTTTTAACTGATAGGTATATATGTAGGTTCAGGACTGTTAAAATATCAGATAAATACAAACGTATAAATAGCTGAGACATGTCAGTGTTGAACCCCCCCCACACACACACACACAAACAGAGACTATTTAAACAGGGTAAAGGAAATGACAGGGCCTTGCTCTGAAGAAAATGGGCTTACTCACTGAAACATAAGCATGTTTGGATGTCTGGAGAGGTGTGCATGTAATTAAACATTTTAACTGCGGGTGGTGATACTAATGTCAGGTTTAACTAAATGAACTATTTTGCATTAAAGTTTATGTTTTTCTGACATCTGTTTGTGCTGGTTCAAGAGGTATTGAGGAAGTTCTGGTGTCTTCTTGTGGTGTCATATATCCTGTCATGCCTTACTGTTGACTCTTTGAACATCTCAGCATGCTGTCTGTAGTATACCCTAGTCTCCACCGGCCTGTTGCAGAAGTCAGGGTGAAGACATGAGCCTGAGTTTCTTGCATCAGAATGAACCTGCTGTCCCTAGCTCCACTGGCTTGGCTGTTATCTGGTTTGCATCACAGCAACACCATACCACAGCATCTGAATAACAGATGCACACTGTATTAGTATCATTTTAATTTCCTGATGTTTTGGGGTCGTCAGTTATCTTACCATCATTCTTTGTTTCTGTAGCATGTACTCACATAAGTAAATTCTGCTGGGAGGTGGGATTTTGATGCATTATTGATATTCATTTAATTCAATGGACCAATAGTCTTCATGTATGTACTAATGAGACATAGGAGGAGGTTATAAAGAGATAACACCAACCGTAGGCTTTTTGCCTCGTGCCATGGTCACCCTAGGTGCGGTGCTATCTTATCTCACCATAACACCACACCCCTGAGTGTTTTATTGTGATTATAAAAAACATTTTTCCTGTTTGATTTATAATATGTATTCTACCTAACTGTTATGGATTTTAAAGCCCACTTTAACTGCTATAACAGACAGTAATGAAAATCCAGTGACATCATAGGTATAGTGTTGTAAGATAAAACCACAAGCAAGATTGCCTTTTGACCAATCAGATTGCTGTGTCCAAATGAGCCATATCATAATCAAGTGATAATATGATAGTGGATTTACTATAAGAAGCCATAATCTGATTGTCTAGTGTATAAGTTACGAGGCCAAAGATCAAATTCTTTATTTACATGAAGCAATTAAATGATTGCCTAGCACACTGAGTCCACTATCACTTTGCACATTTCATGCTACATGTTTTACATGATTATAAGCTATTCTCAGGAGTCTCTTATTGAATAAAAATATTTTCTCATGCTGTTTGGTTAAGAAGACAACAAAGCAAAGCTAAGAGGTTCTGTCACCCAAACAGCACAATATAAAATACTTTTTTTAATCCAAGAGTAGCTCTAGAAACACAATATAAATCATTATGGAATTATGTGTTAGTATAAAGAAATTTTGATTGAGTTAAGTAAGACTGCCCCACCTGCACTATAATACTTCAGTGGCACAGTCCAATAACCAAAAAAAGATAAAGTAACATAAAGTAATGTAATATGCAAATGAGTGGTTTTCATAGGTCAGTGCTCAGGACTTACCAAAACAAGCTTTGTTTAGGAATTAAAATATTTAAACCATTTGTTAAACATTTTGAAATTTTCCACCCATAGAATAAAGTACAAACACTAAACAGACATTTTATACAGTGCAAAAATCAAAGCACTTAGCATAAGCAAGGAAACAGCGACTACAAGTCTTACAAAGCTATTAGCAATCTGACTTGTGAGTATAAAGCCACCATGACTGTATGCCAGGATACATGGGGGAGCAGAATGCCCCACTGGAGATGTGGTGTCCTCCCAGAGTTCAACCTCACCAAGGGGTCCCCAAATAAACTGAGAATAATTTCCTCTTGACTTAACACTTACTTATAAATTGTGCCTTTTGACAACCTGTCCTTGTTATTTGTTGCTGTTCTTATTAACATCATGTGATGCGACCCAAAAATTGCAGTCCCTTTTGTGCATTACAGTAGGTGCACCATTGATATCTGTCATTGAGATGGCAGACAGCCAAAGGGCAGTGCTTGTCATGGTCTCTACAGTCATATAGCGACATCAGTTGTGTGTGTGGGAGTGATGATAGTCTTGAGCAGATGGGAAGGGATGGGGCTACTGCACAGTTGGAGGAAAGAGTGGGGAGATGGGGCCACTATCTACTCATAGGGTAGATCTTTTAAGTTATAACAATATCTGAAGATGTTTGGGATGCACTATTGGTATATTATTGGATATCAGTAATGGGCAACAGGTATTACACCAGACCACTCTGACACATACACTGTAAAACATGCCAGCCTGCTGCTTAAGATGGCATTTCTGGCCAGCAGATTACACAGGGATCAATGTGATGGAGGCAGTTTCTTGACAACGATTGGGTGGGTGGGGGATCAACCTGGGACTGACAGTTCATGCTGTGTGTCCACTGTCTGGCACCTAGCCAGAGTGGGTGGAGTGGGGAGACTACACATTTCTGTGCAGATGAGTAAGGACAGGATTTTGGTAGCATTAAACAGTACTGAAATGATGGCTGTTTAGCACTGCCACAACCTTTAGATATTCTGCTGCATCCTTTATGTATGGGGGATCCCTCATTTGCATGGCACAGTGGTATATTCTGTGCATTTGTACTGTGTGGTCAGCACCCAGCCCTATCAGCTGACACAATTCTGAGTTACCCTGGGATAATGTGGTTAGTGTCACACTATCCTTTTGAACATCAAGGCCCAAATCTGCAAGTTGCAGATCAGATTTCAGTTAGAAAGTTCTGCTTCTTGTTTAAATTGTTGAAAAGATTTTGTAACTCCCATTTTCAACATTTGCATTGGTATGAATACTCAAGACTTCACCCACCTCTTCAGAGTCACCTGTGTGGCTTTGGTTCCAAAGAGTGCAGATGCTCTAATTGATAACAACTAGTTAATCCTTGTGAACACTTTCTATGTATTAGTTACACTATGCCATTTTAATATTATATGCCTTGTCTACAGATTAGTTAAATAGCCAATATTTCGCTTGAACAGTTTTGAGCAGATCATGTCACCTCTACTGTAGGCCTGCATCACAGCCTCCTCCATTCTCAGCCATTCTTTATCTACAGCACATACCAAGTATGAGACTATAGGGCTAGCTGAGTATCCCAATACGCAGGGCTGTGCCTGGGCTGAATAGTATTTCCCAAGTATCACAAATAGAAGGCTTCCTGAATATTCAGACGTCCTTCCCAAATAGTTCACCATTCAGCCACTTTTCAGGAAGAACTATCTGATGTGATTTCCATGTCTTGCAGACTTTCATGGCCAATTGGAGGCTGTTTTCAGCACTCTCAGGCAAGCACACCATGTGAACTCCTCATTGTGAGTTTGTATGAGACAGGAGACAATTGTTTCTGACCTGGCTGTGTGGCTACCTTTTCCCCGAATATTCATTATTTGGGTCCTATGAATTCAGTTATTCAGTATTTGGTATTTAGACAGGAAAGGTGATTTTTAAAGGATAGGTTAAAAAGCACTAAAATGACACCAGTAATCCCCTTCCAAACTTTGGGTACTACTTACAGCTCAACAAAAATTAAATGTCTTAAACAGAGCTGTCACTAATGTAACACAAGCTACTTGAGGCACCTTCAGTCCACCATACCACACACATAAGACTATACTACATTGGAGACAGGAGAAATACCAGTTGCATGCAGAACAGTGGTAATGGTGCCCATTCATAAAGAGAGTATCAGGGCAAACAGAGGCACCTATGGACCAGTTAGCCTAACATCAATCCTTGGAAAAATGTCAGATACTTAGATAAGGATAAAATAATCACCACTATTACTGACCAAAATGTAGGTGACCAAATGCAGCATGGATTCAAATTAGGAAGATCATGATGACTAATTTGGTAAATTGTTTTGTAAGATTACTATAGATCTGGGTGAGGCAAGACTGGTGTCTATCTGGGTTTTAGCAAGGATTTTGATACCATACCACATGCAGATCTGTTAGAATCTTTGATAACATTTGGAATAAATACCAAGGTTGTCATGTGGATCAAATCCTGGCTTATTATGAGAACACAAATTGTGAGAGTGAATGGATTCAATTCTGATCAGGTATTAGTGAGCAATGGAGTTCCTTGGGGTTCAGTCCTAGGACCAGCACTATGTAATATTTACATCACCAGTATGCAGATGGCAAAAGGAGGGTGGATGAATAAGTCTGTAGACAATGCCAAATAGATTATGTAGTGGCCACCAAGGAGAAAACATCATGTCTTCATGCAGAACTTGATGGATTATGCAGTTGGTCAACTGTGAATAAGATGAGATTTAACCCCAATAAATGTGTGGTAATGCACATTGAAATCAACAACCTAGGGGTGAAATACAGTATGGGAGGAGTGGTGCCGAGGGAAACAAACTGTGCCAGAGACTTAGGGATTACACTGACAAATACTCTAAAACACCTCAAAGAGTGCAAAGAGGTAGTGTCCAAATGCAACAGAATCCTTGCCTGTATTAAGCAAAACATTACTAACAGAGACAAAGAAGTGATCCTTCCCACAAACAGATCGATGTTCAGATCCCATATGGAGTACTGTGTGCAGTTCTGGGCCCCCCCAAGACAAGGATGATATAACGAGATTGGAAAGGGTTCAGAGAAGATTGACCAAGCTGATTATTGGGCTACAAAATCAGACACATGAGGAGAGATTAAAGAGTTTGGTCCTATTCAGACTGGAAATGAGAAGGATGAAGGGGGACCTGATAACCTTCTACAGAGCAGCAAAGTATGGACATTGTCAGATGCTTGTTGAAACTGGAATTCAAAATCAAGAAAAAGAGAATAAGAGGCCATAGTAAACAGCTGAGAGGTGGCCATTTCAGAACAGAAAAGAGGAAAGGTTGGTTCCCTCAGTGAGTAGTAGAAATCGGAAACAACCTTCCAGAATCTGTGGTTCAGAGTGACATATTAACCAGCTTCAAGAATAGACTTGACAGGCTTCTATTGGATGAGGGTTTCAGTGGTCTAAACCATTAATTATGACAAAGAAGCACAATAGGGTATGCCTTCTCTTGTCTGAATTACCTACAGTATGTTTCTATGTACATACACAATATCAAGTACTGTGGTTAACACACTAGAGGTGGTCATGGTCTGAGGTCACATGGTCACAGTTATAGTGACAGTAGGTGCTGTTGCCATCTGTGTAGGAACAGTGGTCACAGTGGCTGCAGTGGTGGTGGTGACCATAGAAAGGGTGACCACTGGAAGAATGGCACTGGTGGTGAAGAGAAGCACACTGGCTGGGGATGTGCAGCCATTATGGTATCAGTGGGAACAATGGTCTTGATGGTTGCTGCTTAATGCACAGGACATGTAACCTCTACAACCCTCCTTCTATTGCCATGAAAGGAGGTGGTAGTGGACATGTGGCCAGAACAAGTAGTGATGCTAGTAGTAATAGTATAATAATAGTAGTAGTAGTAATGGTACTAGTAGTAGTAATAATATCCCCACACCCACTACTACCAGAACCAAAAGAGCTGCTTGGACACAAAAGTATTTTTACTTTCCAAATACACCAAGACACCTATCTATCACCCTCTCTCTAATTGATTGGTGTTGGTGGTGGAGATGCTTTACTGGGGCATGAAGAAGCATGTTTGGGAGGTTGCTGAGGCACTATGAATCTGGTCACTAGTGGTTACTGTGTAAAAGTCAAACTAAACTACTACTATATAGTGCTTGTGTATGTGATGCTTAACATAGTGCTTATGGGACAGCAATAATACACATGCCATTCCTAGTAATTATACTGTACTAAAAAGGCAGTAGCAAATAGAGAAAAAACAATGCTGTTGTGAAAGGGGGAAGTAGAGAACAACCTTTTTCACATGCAGAACTGATCCCAGAATAAACAGATGACACACACACAATTTAGAGACACCAACCGAAAAATGCAGCAGTTTAATTCAAAAACTATGTGCACATAACCATGCACACAGAAGGCAGAGCCTCTCAAAAAATATATATTATGCTCCCACTGGCAACTTATGAACATTGAGCTGTGGGAAGGGAGAGTCAGCTTATACCCACCTTAGTTGTACAGGGAACTGAGCCCTGACCCAAATGACTATCTAAAACAATTCAGTGAGTCAGGCCTCACCCACAGAAAGTTGCAGCAGTTTAAATTACAAAAAAGTACATATGTATAGCTGTGTACATGCTGGATGCAGCCTCATAAAAAATATTACACACACACACTGGCAACTTGTGCCCTGTCAGCTCCAAGACGGGGTAGACGGCCAACATCCTCTTCGGTCATACAGGGAACTAAGCCTGGAATCGGGTGACTACCAACAAAAGTTAGTGAGTAAAGACTGACTTACTGAAAACTGCAGCAGTTTTAGTGCAAAAAACAATGTGTGCACGCAGCTGTGAACACCCAGAGAGCAGTCTCATAAAACATATCTTATGTATGCACAGGCAAGTAGTGCACAATAAGCAGCAAGAAGGGGACGTCAGCTGACACCCTCCTCTGGCATGCAAGGAACTAAGCTGGAAACCAGATGACAGCAAAAAATGTGCTTTCGCTTAACTATCACACTGGCGATGTGTGGCAGTGAACACAAGGAAGGGGTGCCAGCAGACAACCCTTCTGGTCCCTGTTGCTAAGCCCAGCAAGACAAACAAGAAATCCCAGTCAGAAAGCCAGACCTGACTTTGCAGACACTACTGGACAAAAATACTGACTAAAAAAGCATGTGGAGCAAAGAGAGATCTTCCTGCAAGTTTAAAATCTCAGAAGTACTATCTACTGCAACAGTGAGGAGGAGGAGCAGTATGAGCAGGATAAGTTTGATTACTGATTGCTTCTTCACATTTTCTGTGCTGCTTCACTTGATGTGTATGAATAGTTCTGCTTGATATACTCAATGCATCCAGGGGAATGGACATGTCTTTATATCTGGAATCAGTAGTGTTACAATGCCAAATTGTGTATCTGATCTAATGCTTTCAAGCTTGAGTGCAATTAGAAACATCTCTGCCACTTTCTTAATGAGTATTTCATATGGCTTGTGCTGCTGCTGGGATGACTCAGGTGAACTAGTAATCTCAACATCCCCTTGCCTACCACCACCATCAACACTATCATTCTCACCAAAACCAGTGCTACTACCTCAGCAACAACCACACTAGCATTGCTTTGTTGGATTGTTGCAGAAGATCTCAAATAACAGTGTGTGTGTGTGTGTGTGTGCGTGCGCATGCATGCATGCGTGAGTGCATGAATGCGTGTGTGTATGATTCAAGTAGGCTTATCAGAGAAGGGCCATTGTAAGGGTTGTTGATTCAACAGTGACACCTTTTGGCTTTTTTATAAGGGCTTAGAAGCAGAACGCATTTTTGTAGTGCACATCACTGCATTAAAGACAGATATTCCTCACAAACCATATCATCAAATTCTATAGCCCAGAACACAGTTTTGTGTTCTGACAGTCTCTACACTATATGTAAAATGGAGTTCCACAGTGTCACCATATCTTAAATTAAGCAATATGCTATAGATTATTGTGATTCTGCTGGCCTTGGAAGAGTAGCTCTATGCATTTTGGTGAATGATGGAAATATCTAGCAATGGCATGTGCAATGCCATGTGTATCTTCCAACTGTGCATGTTTGTCAAACCTATTACTAACCACCAGATTCAGTGAATGTGCAAAACAAGGTGCATGGCAGAAATCACCATCATTCATGGCACTCAGTATTTTACTCACACTGTTCATTACAAACATTATCACCTTCAGTTTGGAACGGTATATCCAAATGTGACTGAATGAACTTCAGAATGTTTTCCCAGCTGTGCTTCCCCACCATGACTGACACTAAATTAGGCAATACCTCTATTGGTGTGCCTCTGCTAGGCTGTCTGCTTCAATATTTCTGCTGCAGGGGCTAGTGCTGACTGAGGTGGGGCAGAAATAGTGGTGGTGCTGCTTGATGTGAACTCAGCACAATTGACACATTCCATCTTGACATTGATCTACAGAAATTGTACAGAAAACTTAAATTAACAGATTGGTTTAAAGATGAACCACCAGAACCAATAACAAACAAAATCTGGCCAGAGCCAATGGGGCTGCAACTGAGGAATGTGGGGTAAAAAAACTGAAAGTTTGTTTTGTAATATTTCTACACAGAATTTTTAACATAGCCTTGTTATGATGCTGCCTCATGAAGAAGGGCAGATACAATGTTCAACTCCTGGCCTAAAGGTGATCTTGCACAGGGATTGCAAAATCAACAATCAACTTTCTTGGTGCAGAAGCACATTTTGGATATGAGTTGAAAAATGACAACTGTCACATTCATGAGGTGCTGTAAAGATATGGCTATGTTGTAGAGTTGGTTTAAAAATATTGAAAATTACCAACATTACGGGCCTGCATTGTAACATTCAACATAGGCGTAACTGTTTTTTTTTTTTATATTTTTACACCAAAATTTCCAAATTGGCCTTCTTATGACCCCACCTCATGAACAAGGGCAGAGAAAATGTTCAACTTCTACCCGAAAGGTGATTTTGCACAGGGACCATGAAAGCACCTTTCTGAATGAAGAAAAAACATGTTGGCCAGGATTTGAAAAATGATAGCTGTCACATTCATGAGGTGCTGTAATGATATAGCCATGTTATGAATTTAAGGGAAAAATATTGCAAATTACCAAAGTTACAAACCTGCATTCTCAAAATTCAACATAGGCTCATAACTGTATTGTTTTTTAATATTTTACACCGAATTTTCAACATAGCCTACTTATGATGCCACCTCATGAACAAAGGTAGAGAAATTTTTCAACTCCTACTCGAAATGTGATTTCATGCAGGGACCGCAAAATCACCTTTTGGGATGTAAACAAAACATTTTGGCCAATATTTGAAAAATGACAGCTCTCACATTCATTAGGAGTTGAAAAGATATGACTGTTGAGAATTTGGGAGAAAATACTGAAAATTACCAAAGTTTTGAGCCTCAGTTCAAAAAATTCAACATAGGCGCATAACTTTGTTGTTTTTTAATACTGTATTTTTACACCAAATTTTCAACATATCATTCTTATAACCCCACCTGATGAACAAGAACAGCGAAAATGTTCAACTCTTGCCTAGATGGTGATTTTGTGCTGGGACCGATCTGGGACAGATCTACCTAATGACAGTTCAATTGTTCATGAGGTGGGGTCCCATAGAAGGCATGTTGAAAGTTTTGGAAAAATTATGACAAAATATCCAAGTTATGGCACTAAGTTCAAAATCCCATTGAAATACATTGAGCCACATACCTGTCTCCTCAGTTTGTAGTTCAGCTTTGAAGAGTGAAGATGTGTCTGTGGTCTGGAGAAGATGATGGTGATGGCCCCCCAATCGGTAAGTAAGGGTTTGGAGGGTTGGGAGGTAGACAAGAACTGCACAAAAGATATTGATGGATGGTTTTCTGTTTGCAGGTTAAAAAAACATGATCAAAAGACATTGATGGATGTTTTTTCTTTTTACAGGGAAAGAATTAAAAACAAAAAAAGAGGAACAAGGATTTGTTTGTGACACTAGGGATTGGGCACCCCCAGTGTCACTGCTAAATTTTGGGAGGTGCTGAGAGGGAGGGTCAGTGGGGGGGCAGAAGAAATAAATTCAGGCTGCAGGGGACAGTAGAGGATTTGGAATTGTGACACTGGGGATTGGTCACCCCAGTGTCACTCCTATATTTTTGGGTTGTAGGGTGGTGGGAGCTCATTTGTATCATTTGTATACATATATATATATATATATATTAGATAAACCACTCTGAGTTGTGCGGTCACGCTCTGATATACGCACGCCTTTGTGTGCGTTGTATGCATGCGGCTGCAGGCCGAGTGCATCAACCACCCAAGGTGTGTGTATATATCAGAGCATGACCACACACCTCAGAGTGGTTTATCTATCTTATAAAATGTCAAAATTGTTTTGGAGGGGGGTTAAAGTGCAGTTGTGCAGTCGCGCTCTGATATATGCATCGTCACCTGATGGTCTTTGTCCAATGTTATTGATTCTTTGTCCTTAACCATTTTATAAATATATATATATATTTGTTTTATTTTTTTATTTATTTCATTACTAGGATTACAATTACCTTTGAACTAGGGGTTCTTTTACAAAGGTTCTACATCAAGAGAAATAATACAATGCAAGAAAATAGGCAGACAAAGGAGTAGATTTAACACAATATACAGCAAGACAAAGTACATGGATCAAAGCAAAAACAATTGTAGTGGAGGTTACAGTTCGGATATATACAGGTATGTATTACAATCATGCTCAGGTTAGCAGTAGGACATAATATAATCCAGAGCAACATAACAAGTGAAAAAAATAGTATGCAGTCTGAGAAAATTCACAGACTTTCTCTAAAGAGTTACCGATACAAGGAAATAGATGAGAGTGAGCCTAGGGGAGTTAAGGTTGTAGTGGTGTGCAGGGAGCAGTAAGGGTGGGGAAGGGAAGAGGGAGAAGGTATAGTAGAAGATGGGAGAGTCTGTGACAATAAAAGCGGCAGTTGGAGTAAGGGTAGATGTAGGGAGCAGGGAGCAGTGGGGGAAGGGAAAAGGGAGAGGGTGTAGCAAAAGATGGGAGAGTCTAAGGGGAGAGGCTTATAGAGGCAGGGGGACAAGTGAAGCTAAAGGAGACAGTCACCCGTATAAAGAGTTACAAGGGGACCTCTGGAGCTTGGTTTTGAATCTACCAAGTTTAGACTCAGAGAGCACTTCAGAGGGCAGGTCATTTAGCCAGGAATGAGCTCTGTAGCTAAAAGTTCCCTGAGCCTGTGAGGTCCAACAGTAGGGAACATCAAAGAGCAATTTAGCGGCACTATGGGTACTGCATTGCTTTGTCCTGGGAAGAAGCAGAGACTGGGTGGCTAGGAGTGTAAGGGCAAGGGCTATTTTTTTGTGAAAAGACAGGTTTGATATCTTATCCTACCCTGTAGATTGATCCATTCAGCTTGCTGGTAGAGTTCATAGGTGTGAGTCCATTTATCTGCACCAGTAATCAATCTACAAGCCTTGTTTAGTGTGGTCATCAGCCATTTAAGTGTGGTATCAGAAGCAGCACTGCAGATTAGTAGGCCACAGTCGACGATGGACAGTATAACACTAGTGACTACAAGCCTCAGTGCTGCTGGCATTAGCCAGTGTTTGTGCTTGTAGAGGACACCAAGTTGTCCATTTACTGTGTTGGAGATGTGATTAACATGCAGGGTATAGGAGAGGGAGTTGTCCAGCAAGATGCCTAGATACTTGAATTCTTGCACCATTTCCAAGGGTTGATTATCATTAATGTGGATGCTTAGGACTTCGGTTTTGTATTTATTATGGGGGCTTTATTTTAGTAACAATATGTGGTTGGCAAACCAAGTTTCAACTTATAAGAAGCTGACTGCAATTCACTGGTGAGGAGGGCAGGTCAGTGTTGCTAGAGAAGAGTATGGCATCATCCACATATAACACAGTGTTGTCACAGGTTTTGGAAGGGTATTTTGGAATAGGCTAAACAGCAGAGGACCAAGAATGGACCCCTGGGAACACCAGTGTGAACTGGTTGATGGCAAGAGAGAAAGAGCCATTTATTTTAACCTACTGTGTTCTGTCAGCAAGATAGCTTTTGAACCAGTTAGTGATGGAGGAGGAGAGGCCAAGGGAGGGGAGGGAGTTAAGGAGGAGGGTGTGGTTCACAGTATCAAATGCCTTGGTTAGGTCGATATAGATTGACCCAACTATGTGCCCATGGTCTAAGGCTTTGTGAATATAATCAGTGTATTCTAATAAAGCTGGGGTGGTACTATGTGTCAGAAGGAAACTATGCTGTTGGGGGCATTGGATGATGTATTTGTTGAGAAATTCAGTCAGTTGGTCAGCCACTACTCTCTCAAGAACTTTGGAT
Organism: Neoceratodus forsteri; assembly: GCA_016271365.2. Taxonomy (NCBI): domain Eukaryota; kingdom Metazoa; phylum Chordata; order Ceratodontiformes; family Ceratodontidae; genus Neoceratodus; species Neoceratodus forsteri. Next base: position 621,733,686 of record CM028137.1, on the reverse strand, counting down.
AGGGGCTGAAGCATCGAGATAGGATGATAGTTTGAGACCAGTGATCTGTTCCGCATTTGTGCATGGGTGTGTCAGCCATGGCCTTTTACAGCTTAGGGAACTGCTTGAGGGACAAGGAGAGGTTAAGAATGGAGATGAGAGGTTGCATCATGACATAAAGTGATAAGTAAAGTAGTTTCATATCAATGGTGTCACTGCTATACCTGACTTTACCTAGTACTCTGAGCATATATCTCTTTTCCTCAGTGAGCACAAGTCTCCTGAAATAGAATGGGGGGATCTGGGTGGGGGGCAGTGGTATCCAGGGAGTTATTGGTGTTGGCAGGATTTAAAAAGTTGGTCAGTAGGACTGAATTGAGATCTGGAAAGGCCATGTTAAAAGCTTCGGCTATGGAACAAGGGTCCTGCAATCGAGTATCATTTACTACCACCATAGAAGGTGCCTCTTTGTTTGGCTTACCAGTGAAGTCCTTAATTTTCTGCCCAAAATTCCTACTGTTCAGCTTTCACAATGACAGTGGCAACCAGTCACACTGCGCAAGGTAGGTCCTGAGTTGACCAAGTTTTCCTTTTTTAGCTTCCTTTGATAATAGATTGGGGGGGGGTTAAGTGGCTTTATTTGTCCAGAGGCTAATGTTAGGTGAATGGTCACTCATCAAGTACGGAAGCACTAGGGTACTGGTATGTCTTTGTGGGTACGTGGTGAGAATTAGATCCAGCAGGGAGTTGTTTCATGACTTAAGGTTTAATCTCATGAGGGAGGTCACTAGTTGGGTGATATTGTGGGCCACAAGGACATCTTTGAACTGGGCTGCTTCAGGGGCCAACCAGTTGATGTTGAATTCACCCATGACAACAACCTCTGACAGATTTGGTAGGCTTTCTATGCAATCATTAACCAGATTAATGCCTAATTTTCATTCATGGTGGGGGGGATGTATACAGAGAAAATATATAGAGTGTTACCATGCTGCCCTAGAAAGATTTTGATGCCAAGGATTTGGGATTGGTTAGTAATGGGGGTATTTGGTAGTGCCTGACCTTTTAGAAAGTTTTTCAGATAGATGGCACAACCACCTCCCCTTTTGCCTATCCTATCCTAGCTTGTCTGTATAGTGTATAGTCAGGGAGTGTTAGTCCTGAGTCAGGGATTTTCTTTGAGAGCCAGGTTTTAGTCAGTGTAAGCAAAGTGGGGCTGTGTTGCATCACCCAGACTTGGAGGTCATCAAGTTTTGGTAGGAGACTCTGAATGTTAAGGGATGCTAGCTTAAGGGTGCCATCTTTTGCATGGCCTGGTTGGGGGGTATGCAGGGGACCTGGGTTTGGGTGAACATTTCCAGAGATCAAAAGCAGTAACAGAGTGATCCCGTAGAAGTAGGTTTTTAGCTGCTTGACATTTGATTGTCTAGGCCTATGGGCCTGTATTTTGGGGGTTGTATAGAAAGGGTGGTTGAGGAGTTGGGGCAAGAGGGATGAGAGGGAGCAGAAATGGTTAGTGCTGGGGTGGAGGTCGAAGGTAAAATTAGTATATCCATTATGGCACAGACTTAGGGGGTCATGCCTGGGGCAGGGGTGGCAATAGTGAGCTGAGCTGTATTCCCTAGATCAGAAGGAGTCTTGTCATAGGTGAGCATTAGGTGGAAGAGCATAAATGTGTGTGCACTGTGGGGTTCCAGGACAATATCTTGTAGATACAGGATGAGGATGCTCAGTCCCTGTCAAAGGTGGCCTGGAGAGGCTAGGGTGCAGGGATCGGGGTGAGGGAAGAAAGTCAATAAACTATATAGTCAGGGCCCCTACATTTCTATGGCACAGTGGGACCAAGTTCTGCGGCAAGACTACCATTTGCCACAGAACTTCTGCGGTGGTGGTTTGTAAGTTCTGCGGCACTAACAAACTACCACATCACAGTGTCAGTTTGGCATCCTGACTTCACTTTCATGGCAGTGGTTATAGCAATCAGGATGGTGGAAAGCACAGTAACACTAGTTCAAAAAATAACAGACTTATAAAAATAATTTTATGCCTAAAAAAGCAAAACAAATGTCTCTCCCTTAAGGTCCTAGCCAGTTGCATAAATGACATATGCAAAAGGGATCTTACATGATAAATAAGGTATTTCTATATGCATGCTATCTATCCCACTAATGAGGTTTCCATTGTCTATCACTTATATATTTGTATGTGCTTTCTACACCACTCATGAGGTTCCCACTGTGTATCACTTATATATGTATATGCAATCTGTAACATACATACAAATATGCGTGTTTGTGTGTGGGGTCAGAGAGATAAGAGATACTGTATGTATATGTGTGTGTGTGTGTGTGTATATATATATATATATATATATATATATATATATTTTATTATTATTATTTCCAAGAACTTGCATCCTCATTCATACAGGTCCCATTGGAAATGGAATAGAAGAGTTATTGCAAAACTCTTTTTTCATGTCAACCTGCTTTCCTTGACATACTGCATAACACCATCAGGCCATGACATGCATGTGAACCAGTTATGAGATACAGATCTCCGGCCCATCACAATGTGTCCACCATATGACAGAACACTGCACCATATCTTCCCAGGCTCCAAGCAGTGATGTGTTCCACCAGTCCTTGTGCTGCCAACCAGGTCCCAGAGCTAATCTCTGAACCTGAGTTGCCGGCACGGAAACACAGCATGCTACCCTCTGGCCCAACAGCTGTCCCTGTACACAACATTTCTCAATAACTTTTAGGAGATTCTATCAACCAATGACAATATGTAATCAATAACCCTGGCAAAAATGCATACAGTGCAATTATTTATTTAACAATTCTATTCTTTCAGCAGGTCTACACATGATTATATTTCACTTTTCTGGGCATAAATACTTTATTTTTCTTAAAAATGTAGACAGTTAAATTCATTTTACCAGTTATTCATTTCAGATAGCATCTCTATACCTTAAAGGCAAAAATAGGTTTGTACAAAGTGAGGTATGGACTTAACAGGTCTACATAGATACACAGACAGTGTCGGCAGATAAGGGCCTATGGCCCACCCAGTCTGCCCATTTGAGCTTGTAAGTTCAGTTTGTTTTCCTAGAAGTCTGTTGCCCCTTACCCCTGACCTCCAGAATTCCTTTATGTCTATCCCATGCATTCTTAAATCCCATGATTGTTTCAGCCCCCACCACTTCCTCTGGCAGGGTGTTCCACTTGTCCACCACGTTCTGTGAAGAAATTCTTTCTCATGTTTCCTCTGAATCGTCCTCCCTCCAACTTCATCCCATGCCCTCTAGTCCTGGAACATCTTTTTCGCTTAAAAATAGTGTTTTCCTGCACCCTGTTCCTCCCTATAAGATACTTGTATGTCTCTATCATATCCCCTCTCTCCCTCCTCTCCTCCAGGGAGTACATGTTCAGTTCCTTCAACCTGTCTTCATAGGACTTGTGATGCAATCCATGCACCATCTTTGTTGCCCTCCTCTGAACCTTCTCTACCCTGTCTATGTCCTTACTATTGACAAGGTTTTGTTTAAGTTGGCCCTAGTGCAACAATGTAAGACTGAAAATTGTATTAGGCTGTAGCATAGGTTGAGCAAATATCACCATGCATGATGTCACCGTCTCTGGCAGTGGGAGCAGTGGTAGATAAGTGACTGTTCATTTCTGTTGCAGAATGCAGCCATTTCATTAGCTAACGTATGATGTTATAGCAATGATAACATCACATTCTGAACATATAGGGGGGTTTGGGATATAAAAAGAGGGGAAGGGAACCAGATTCTATGTATGAACAGAAGTATTAATAGAAAATCACCAAGAAGAGTGAATTCTGCAGCACCGCAGAAGTTCTGCGGTAGATTGCAAGTTCTGCTCAAAATTCTGCTGCCGCAGAATTCTAGGGGCCTTGTATATAGTATGTGAAGTAACCATAAAGAGTAGTACTGCACCAGTGGTGTAATGGTTAGGGTATCTGCCCTTGGTGCATAAAGTCACAAGTTCAAGTCTGACCAGGGACAGATGCAGAGCAAGCAAGGGGCACAGTTGATACAGTCTGTCAGGAAACAAGAAAATGGAGATGCAGGACTTAGGCAGCAGTGGCTAAAGGTAGTATGGAAATGAGAAAAAGTAGGAGCACAGTAGTGACTCCTAGGGGTGATCCTGTATAAGGAGCTAATTGGAAACTGCCGTGTTTGACTAAAGTGTGGAAGGTTATGTGACCATGTCACATGATCATTGCGACCTATAAATCTAGAACTACTTTGAAAATATGTTAATTTTCATATACTAAGAGAAGTGGAGAATATGGGCACTTATGTGAGGGACTCCGGGCACATTATAGAGATAACAGAAGAGATGAATAGGTTGGAGTAGGAAAATTCATGGTTAGTCACATTTGACATTAAAGGAGAACTGTGCTGAATGTATAAGTAATTTTTTCTAGCAGAAGCTGTTTTTAAATACTAGTTCAAATTCTGTTACCGCTTCAGATACTGCTTCAGATATCCAGGCTTTTTAATTATTGTTGTGGGGGTTTGTGATTTACATACTGCTGGTAAGAACCATTTTAGAACTCTATGATATCATTTTTGTCCCTGTTCTACTGTTGTATTAGAAACATAGAAATGTAGACTTTGATGGCAGATAAGGAGAGCTTGGCCCACCCAGTCTGCCCATTTCTCTACCTATTGGATAAGCTGAAGGTCATAGTTTTACCAACAGTCTACTTCCTCCTACCTCCCCCTAGAATTGCCTTATTCCTGTCCCATGTATTCCTACATTCCCCACTGTTTCTGACCCCATGACCTCCTCAGGAAGGCCGTTCCATGCATCCACCACCCTCTCCTTGAAAAAATACTTCCTCATGTTGCACCTGAGTTGTCCTCCCTCTATCTGTAAATTGTGCCCCCTTGTTCTTGCACATCTCTTTTTCTAAAAGATGCTAACCTCTTGGACTTTATTGATTCCCTTGAGGTGCTTGAAAGTTTCTATCATGTCTCCTCTTTCCCTCCTTTCCTCAAGGGTATACACACAAAGTACTTTTAGTCTCTCTTCATATGTCTTCTGGTGCAGACCCTGCAGCATTTTAGTTGCCCTCCTCTGGACTGCCTCCATTCTGTCTATATTCTTGCAGAGATGGGGTCTCCAGAACTGCATGCAGTACTCCAGATGAGGTCTCACCTACTGTCTGTACAGAGGGATAACAACAGTCTGTTTTCTACTGGTGATGCCTCTCCATGTGCATCCCAGTATACCCCAGCCCTCCTTACTGCCTTCTCACATTGCTTACCTACCTTTAGACCATAATTTTTGTTGTCATTAATACCTCCCCCACCATTGTGTACTCTTTCCCTGGGTTTTTGTTTCCCAGGTGCATTACTTTGCACCTCTTTGCATTGAATCTAAACTGCAATATTTTTGACTATTCCTCCAATCTTGCTAAATCCCTTCCCATTTTTTCCACCCCCCCATGTATCAACCCTGTTGCAGATCTTTGTGTCATCTGCAAAGAGGCATACTTTTCCTTCTAGTCCCTTCACAATGTCACCTATAAAGACATTAAAGAGGGCCAGTTCCAGTACTGAACCCTGTGGTACCCCACTAGTAAACGCCTTTCTTCGGAGTGGACTCCTTTTACTATTACCCTCTGTGTCCTGTTGTCTAGCCAATATTTTACCCTGGTTACCACCCTGGGACACACTCACAGACTGGCTAACTTGTTTATTAATCTTTCGTGTGGGACTGTGTCAAATGCCTTGCTAATGTCTGGGTAGGCCATATCCACAGCCCCTCCCTGATCTACTACTTTGGTCACCCAGTCAAAGAAATCTATTAGATTTGTCTGACATGACCTTTCCACTGTAAATCCATGCTGCCTTGGATCATGTGCCCCGCTGGGCTCTAGGTACTCAATAATTCTTTCTTTCAGAAGTGATTCCATCATTTTATCTAACACTGAGGTCAAACTAACAGGTCTATGGTTTCCTGCCTCCACCCTTCTCCCATGATTTGTTAAGAAGAGTAGTCAGCGGTGCCACTAGTTCACCCTTAGTTCTTTTAGAATTCTGGGGTGAATCCTGTGAGGCCCCATTGCTTTAGCCACCTTCAGTTTTAGGAGTTCTTTCAGGACCCTTTCTTCTGTGAATGGACTGGTATCGACCCCCCTATCCAGTGTGCATCTATTATTTGATTTAGGTACTCCTCTTCTTTTGTGAATTCTGAGCAAAAGTATTCATTCAGTATCACTGCTTTGTCAAGCTCTGCCCTTCCCCTTCCCTTTGTTAAGTCTCACTATCCCTCCCTGGTCTTTCTTCGCTCCCTAATGTACCTGTAAAAGGTTTTATCCCCCTTTTTAACTGAGTTGGCTATCTTTTCCTTGGTTTGGGCCTTTGCCATTCTGATTGCCTTCCCTGCTTCCTTCTGTTTTAACTGGTACAGTTCTCTGTCCTGCTCCTTCTGTGTTTCCTTATATTTCCTGAATGCTATCTTTTTCTCCCTAACCTTCCCTGCCACCTCTTTTGAGAACCATAGTGTTTTTTTCCTTTGTTATGTTTAGTTTATTTGCTTCACACAAAGGCTTGTTGCCTCTGTGATGGCAGCTTTGATTTTTCCCCATTGTTCCTCCACCCCACCTTCTTGCCCATTTGATAGTGCTTTTCTAAGGCACTTCCCCATTTTGCCAAAGTCAGCCCTCCAAAATTTCAGTACCATCACCTTTGTGTGACTTGACTCTACAGCTGTGTTTATCATGAACCACACTGTTTGGTGGTCGCTTGTTCCCATAATGCATCCATGCTCTGTTATAGAACTCTGCGGCTGAGAGTGACATAAACTATATCACACAGTTCTAAAATGGTACTTACCACCCAACTGTAAAGCAGAAATGCCCGCTGATGTTACTAAAACACATGCATAGATGAAATAATAACACAGTTTTAACCAGCACTTAAAAAAACAGTTCCTATTGAGAAAATGACTTACAGGTTCAGTGCAGTTCTTCTTTAATGACCTATACACAAGCATTCAGCATGAGGAGAGTTTGAGCACGTTGCTCAAGTCACTGAGGGGAAGGACTGACTTACATCCTCCGAGTAAGTTCTTTCACCGTTTTTCAGAAATAGTTTTGTCTAAAAACTGTTATAAGTTCGAGTGACAATTCTATCTCCAGACAAAAGGGACTGCAATGAGTAGCACGATGGCCCCTTCATATGTTAACCTTTACATGTGGGACTTTGAACAGACTTTCATATTAGAACTAACACTGAATCTGTTTTTTTCAAAAACTAGTGATTTGGAGGTGTTTTATTGCCAATATTTTTATTATTCGGAATGGCACAGAGACAGATTTAAACAGATTCTATGACTGCTTGAATAGTAGAAACCATAATCTACTATTTACAATGACAGCAGACAAAGAAAGGATGTCATTCTTAGATCTAACTGTTTACAACGGTCAAAATGGATTAGAGACAACATTTTTCAAAAAGGAAACTGATAGGAACATATTACACTTCAGAAGTTATCACGATCCTAAGCTTAAGAAAAGCATATCAAAGTCACAATTCATTAGAGCAAGAAGAAACTCTTGCGAGGAGTCATGTGATGCTCTCAGGTTAGATGGACACTTGATACTCAGCTACAAGTTCTCTGCAAGCATTTTTCTAATTATTTTTGTAGTTAGCAGCCAGGAACAGTGTGCTTTGAGAGCCCTGCACATCCTGAAAAGATGGAGAATATGGAGTATTCTCAGCAGTGATGAAACCAACACTTTCTGCTGAGAAGTCAAGACCGGGTGAAGCTTCAATGCCACAAGCTGCTAGGCCACAGCCTCCCCATAAGCAACTGACACCAGATTCTCCTGATGCAGACCCCGAGCCAGATAAGCTTGATTTACTGCTGACTGATATGGTGGGAATGATTCTTACCCTTACTAAGGTATTGGAAGATTTTCAGTTATTTAAACCTACCTTAGAGGAATTCCATCACAGGCAGGGGATGCAGAAGCAAGGATTAGCTCCCTCAAAGACTTGCATACTCGGGACTCATGGTAGGTGTAGGAATTAAGGAAGTGGGTCACCAAACAAGAGCTCAAGGCAAATGATTTAGAAGCCTGCAGCCATCACAACAATATAGTCATTGTGGGCATCCCGGAACAAGTGGGGGGCACTGATATGCTCTCTTTTGTGCAGGGTCTATAACACGACATTGCGGTCCCCTTCCTCAGGGAGGTACCTATCTTATTGAAAATGCATATTGCACTTTACATCCCCAGCCACCACTGCATAGGAAGCTCTGGGCCATTATTCTACACTGTTTAAATTACCAAAAGTTTGCATCCAGCAAAAGGTTTGCACCAAACATCCTCTTCTGTGGAACAGCAGTCCATTCTTTTTGTTTAGTGACACTACTCCCTTGGTTTGAGAGTAGCAGGCAACTTATAAGGAAATTAAGCAAGTGCTATTCAAGGTGAGAGTTAAATTTAATCTGTACTATCCAGCCCAAAGTCTAGTGCAGACAGCATCTAGAACATTAGAATTTACTTATGCGGAGCAAGCCAGAGCTGAATTGCCTAAGTATTTCCCACAGCTGTCTATCATCACTACAAGATAGATGGCCCCTAGCACAGTAACCCCTCTTTGGGTACTTCTGGAGGTGTTCTGGGTGGTTATTTCAGCAGGAGGATGGAGTTTTTTGGTAGCCTGATTTCAACTTGGATACTGCAGTCTTCTGATTGCAGCAGCAGTTTTCTTGGATGCATATTAATACCTTGGACTGCACCTGGAAAGATTCAGCTTTCATTTTCTTTCTGTATTTTGGACTTTCTTTCAGTGACTTTCTATGGGTTTGGTAAATCCCTGGCAGCACTATGCCCTAAGAAGGTGAAAGGCATGGGACAGATTTCTATTATTATGATTGTAGTTAATTCCTTGGTGCACCATTTTATGGTTGTTTGTCATTAAGATCTTCAGTTTCTCCTTTTCTCACCTGGACTTATACTGTACATGGACATTGCTGGTCTTGGAAATGTAAACAGACTTTGCATAGATCACTGGGGGATCACAGACATGACCCTTGCAGGGTGCAGGATGACATATCTTTTTTTTTATGCTTATTTCCTTCAATTTCATTCTTTGTGGGCTGTTGGACCTTAGGTTTTGTTTACTCCTTCTTTGTCTACTCTCCCTTTATTGTTTTGCCAATTTACTGTTTAACTCTATTTCTGGGGGCTTTCTGCCATGTTCATGTTCAACTTTAATAGCCAGGACAGGTTTAGAAGGAGCACTTGCACATGTCCTGAGCCACCACGGTCCAAATATCCGTCTTTCAGATGAGACGTTAAACTGAGGTCCCATCTGTCTATTCTGGTGGTAGTTCAGGAGAATGTTAAAGATCCCATGACACTTCTCAAAAAGATGAGGGGAATTTTTACTAGCACTTCAAAAAATCACAATACAAATATGCTTCAATCACATTCCATAAAATAAAAAACAAGTAATAACATAGGTCAAATAAATGAAAAATGTTAGTATTACATGCATACTGTTAAATTAAATAACTCAAAGGAGTCATAATACACTGCATTGTCATGCCAGGTAAAACTGGTGTAACTTACTAGCTACCAACATCCCCCTCCCTTCCCCCACAGAGAAGAGGGGAGCAATTTTATCTTTAAGGTTCAAGATGATAATATAAAATATAAATTGCACTTCAAATTGCTACATAAATCAAAGGAAAGTATTTCCAATTTAATTTTAATGAGAACACCACCTTTCCCTTTTCCCCTATTCAAAAGAGTAGGGAACATTTTTATTAATAACCATGTTATGAATAGTCTTCCTTTCTATTTTTCTGTCTGAGGGATAGTTTGAGTCTATCTAAATTATTTGAACCAGTTTAGGGAGTCACACCACTTAAGCATTAGTTCCTGTGGATATTTATTTTGCTCTTGCAGGTTTATGTTGTTAACAATTTCTATGATTTTGTGCATGACTAATAGTGTCCAATCTACCTGCTGAATTGTGAGTCTACATCTTGCTTGCCAAATCTAGTATTTGAGACTAAATATTTTAAAGGTGTTTGGTCTTATATCCCTGGCTGTTACTATCAAAAATGCCTAAATATAATCATACTAGGGAAATAATGCACTTTGGAAACTGTCTCCATCTGTTTTGTATCAAAGCCTAAAATTCAGTAGCATATGGACATTCAAAGAGTAGATGGTCCATAGTTTCTGGTTTATTCTGGCATATTAACCTTGGGCAAATACGTTCTAGTTTATTTTTATGTTTTAAATTGTCTTTAACTTGTAGTTTACCGTGAACCCATATCCATATTATATCCCACTGTTGGGAGTCTCAGATCCTTAAGTATGTCTGTAATTTCTTTATGTTCTGTCAGGGTTCTAGTTCAAAAAACTAGTGGAATTTGGTTGTGTGTGGTTTGTATCTGGGAATAGAATGACTTTCTATTGTGTGTGAGGAGTCCTGTTTTTGTTATCCCTCATAACTTTAATTTACTAATGTTTTTGCTTAGATATTTTGGTAAGTCCATGATTCTGGTCTGTCTTGTAATTACTGAGAAAAATATCCATGAGTTTATTACTGGTTAGAGATAATCTGCTAGCCAGGAGTTCCATAGGGAAAGGTTTCTTGTAATTATTGGTTTGATGCTGGCATAAATAAATATACTATGACAAAAAACTATGGGATTTATCATCCCTAAGCCTCCTGCTGCAATGTCTAAGTACAGGGTATCTCTTTTAATAGGATTTAAATGGCTCAGCCAGATGCACTGAAAAAAGCAGCTTAGGAGTCTTTTTCCAAAGTTTTTTTGGGGGTGTGGATATGTAACTAAGGTAAAGAAACATGGGGATAAGAAAGGTTTTTATCATGAATATCCATTTTTTTCTTGCTCATTCTCCATTTATTCCACTGTGCTACTCTATCCAAAGCTGCATTGATGGTATAATTCCAGTTATAATATGCTGAGTCTGGGTGACCAAAATATATTCCTAGTATTTTACATTCTGAGTCAGATATGGAAATGCTCATCAAGCTAGTAATGTGAGATGGGGACAGTCCTATGGGGATACGGTGACTTTTCAAGAAGTTCACTTGAGATCCTGATATTTCTGAGAAAGAATGTAGTATCTGTGTAACTAAGCGTCCTGATTTTTGAGCTGCTAATACTAAGCATAAATCATCTGCATAAGTCGATGTTTTTATTTTGGTGTCTTGACTTGATATTGATAGCCATGTAATTTCAGGGTGGAGATTAATTTTGCAGATGACAGGGTCCAGGGATAGAAGATTAGAATATGACTCAGTGGACATCCTTGGTGGACTCCTACGTTGACTGCACAGGGTTGGCCTATCCAGTTGTTGGTGTAGGGGGATATAGAGGCATGTTTATAACAAGGTTTTACCCAGTTAACAATTTTCTCTGGGAACTGATAAGCCACCATACAAGCCCTTAGGTAAACATGAGATACTCTCTCAAAGGCTTTTGGCTGGTCTGTACTAACTAGGTAGCCTATTATTTCATTATTTAAGCCTTTTTCCAAGATTTCTCAAAGTAGGATTAAGGTATCTGTAACTTTCCTTCCAGGAAGGCAATAGGATTGTGTGGTGTGTATAAGGGAAGTTAATACTGCTGTTAACCTGTTACTTAGTATTCTGGTCAATATTTTAACATATGACTTTAACAGGGAGCTAGATCTCCAGTTATCTAAGCATTCTTTGTCTCCTTTTTTATGTATAAGAAACAGTAAACCCTTATATATGTCTTCTGAAAGAGTCTCTTGATTTAATATGAAATTATAGAGTGTGGTCAACTCGGGTAGTAGTCGGGGTATTATATTCTTGTAGAATATATTTGATAGACCATCTGGTCCTGGGGACATATCTATTGATAGTTTCATTATTACTGACTGTAATTCTGTTGATGTTATAGGGCTAGTTAGAACTAAGCTTTCTGATGGAGGTAACTGAGGTGGGTTGCAGGTTTTTAACCAGTCTGTGATGTTTGTGGAAGTTGAGGAAGTTTTGCTATAAAGATTGGAAATGTATTTTCCAGTTTTGGTTAGGATTTGTTTATTCCCTGTAATGTGTTCTTTATTGGTTGTGGTTAGGGTAGATATGTGTTCATTTTTAACTGTAGTTGCACAACTTTTGAAGGGGTTTACCTAATAATTTTTCACTTTAGTGTTAAAGCGATGTTTGAATGCTAGAGATTTACTTCTGTCATATTGGTAGGAGGCCATTTCTTGTTTTATACACTAAATTTGAGAAGAACAGTTGTGTAGAGAGGTGGCTTGGAGTAATTATAGGTTGTATAATTGCTTATGTAATTCCTCATATTTGGAATTCCTGTGGAAACCCACTAGTTTCCCTACAGTTTGAAAAAAGTGGGAAAAATCAGCATTGTTTTGTAACCACCATTCCAGTGGGGAATCATAAAGAAAGAAAACTGATTATTTATAAAAGACATTAGTGAGCTCTGTCCATCCTAAAATGCCTTCTCTGTTTTAAGACCTCTGTCCCTTTTTAACCTACTACAATTTAAATCCCCTCCTAAAAATATGGTTCTAGAAGTAAAGATATAAGGTTGAATTAAAGTTAGAAGCTGCATGTGCCCCATTCTATCTTGGGGACTGTATACATTTACCAATCTAAAATCTTGTGTACCCAGAGAGGCATCTAACATCAAGGTTCTTCCTGGAGAGAAATCTATGATTTTTTTATTTTAATCATTTGGTTATTGATACATATCCCCACACTGCTGCACATTTCTTCCCCAATTGTCTAATATGTTGCCCCCATAGCCATTCTGCACTTACTATTTGTATTTCTTGTAAATTGCTCAACCTTGTATCCTAAAAGTATACAATATCATATTTGTTATTCGAGAAAAAAGAAAAAGTGGACTTCCTTTTTTCCCTCAGATTTCAGCCTATTGGCATTTAAGAAGGCAATGTTCAGATTATGACCCATAAATCAAGGCATGAGTTCAGGCGTTTTTTTTTTTTTCTGAAGGCTAGATCTGGTGCCCATTCCCTTCTTTTTTTAACTTTTGGCTAGATTACTTGCTCTTCACCCTCAGAGATTACTTCCATTTGGGAGGAATGTTCTGAAGCCATGCCTGAATCTGGGTACATCTCAGTATCTCCCCACTGTAAAGCAGAACATTTGTTTTGCAAGGGGATCTCATTAGCTGGAGGGGTTGTTTTCCCTGTTTGCTTAGTTTTCCCCTTAGTTACTAGCTGGTAAGGAACTGCCTTTAGATTGTGGGGGGGGGGTTCTACTCCTTCAGGGCTTGTGGAGCTGTGCTAATGGCAGCTTGAACTGGACCTCTCTGGGGGTTGGGGGAGTTGAAGAGGTTACTGAAACATTCTGTCAATGATTTGGTGTTGGATGGGTTCTAGCTCTAGGTGTTGGGGCAGGAGGTTCGGTTCTGACTTCTGATCTTTGGGTTCAGTCTTGTCTGGTGGCTTTGTTGGTATAACGGTCTCGTGCCACAAAGTCTGCATCTTCTGTATTCTGGGAGGTCCACAGGCAAATATGAAAGGAGTGGACTACCTCATTACATAGGTGACACAAGCGAGAGAAATACAGCTAAACCCTGAATGACCTGTTGCCCCACACTGCAGACAATGGAGAACTTTGCATGAGTTGCCGAGGTGGTGGTGGGAGCCACTGTTATAACAAGTATGAGGTTGCTCTTGGTAAAAAAGGATCCCCTTATCACTTCCCAAGTAAAAACAATTTGGTAAATGTTTGATACCTGTATTATCCTGGTGTAGTCTAACTCTTATTTTCCACCTCCCTGTCCAGAACCCTTTAGTATCTACTGTCAGTTCTGGAACACCCTGAATATCGCATTGTTTACCTAGCCAGAACATGATGTCTGATATATTCACTCCTTCATTCAAAAACAAAATAGTTATTATTTTAGATGTAGGTTTCATGAGTGGGATCACTTGGAAAGGTGTCCACATGGGGGCTGAGTACAATGTCCAAAATCTATCAAGTAAAGCAGCTGATTTAAAGCTAATGCCGAACGTTGCCTCTTGAGGGGCATGGATGACAGCATGTACCTATGCCTGGGTGAGCCCCATTTTGTGTTTCAAAAGTTGTTTTCCAACAAAGAATCAGTCTGGGGGATGTTCTAGACCTCCAAGATATTGAAGAAATAATGCATGCCTCCTTTTCACTTGCTCCAAAGGTTTCTGAAGAAGGCTGGCATAGGTGGCAGTGAGACCAGGTTGTGCAGCAGGGGTCTCTGATTCTATGTTTGGTAAAGTTTATATTCCATCAGTTTGGACAGGAGTTAATTGTAATACAACAGATGTTGCTTCTAAGAATTCATCAGTTAAGTTTTCATGTGGTGGAAAGGAAATACTTGCATTTTGTGTAGTTGTCCTGGACAAGTTTGCTGCTGTAATTATGTTGTTTTCCAGTATCTGTTCTGCAGGAGTTGGAGTTCCTGAAGTTGGTGCTGGGGTCACTGAGTTAGGAGATGACCTGGGTAGTGGGATAGCAGAATTGGGGATCCATTCCCCTGTTGGCAGTTTCTTCCAGCTGGCTTTCTGTTGGGCATTGGCTGGCATCCAAGTGTCCTCATTATGGGCTGTTGTGGTACCAGGATGTGGTTCAGGACTCGTATCTGGGAGTTCCTGAGTGCCAAACACAAACATTTTTGGATTAGCCCTGCTTGTTGCCTGAGAAGTCTCCAATACTGTCTTTCTCCATTGTTCTTCCTCTAGTTTGATTTTTTCTGCAAGGTAAGCTGCTTCTATTGCCAATATCAGGGCAAGTAGCTCTTGTGTTTTCCTTTCTGTTTCTCAGTTAAGCAATATTTGGGCATCTTGAATAGCATCCATTTTAAATGGTTCTGATGTTTGTTGAGATTCTGTGACAGAAATATCCATCTCCTGATGTGGGACATTAAGCTGGCCACCTTCATCAAGGTGCCTTCCAGCCATCCCTGAAGTCATCCAATCCGCATTTGGTGGCTCCATGTTGTGACTGAAAGGTTCACCCTACTGCAAGAGTAGCGGCAGTTTTATGAGAAAAATTGGTCTTCATTACAAATACAAAAAACGCTTAACAAGAAGGAAAAGTTACATCATGTAGAAAAATATAAAACAAATACAAAACAAATAATCATATATACTAACCAGAGGCCTAATACCAATGACTACAATTACACCTTAAATTATTAAACTTTGAAATGCAGCAATGTGTCATATCAAATCTGCTAATCAGTTGCAGTGTGTTCCTTATGTTTGCTATTATTTCAATCTGAAACATCCATTTTTGCTGTAAAACCCAAACACATCTGGCTTGCCAAATATAATGTCTAATTACAGCTAGTACCACATATATAGTGTCTTAATAGTATTTCCCTATTAATTTAACATTTGTATCAAACATGATATCAGCATATGTTAATTCTGTAAAAAGAGGTTCCTGCCATTCCTTTGCCATCAATACCCAGAACTCTTGAGCAAATACACATTCCTTAAATAGATGTGTCTATGTTTCAAACACCTTGAACATGTGTTCCACAGTCAGTACCTATCTGTGACCTGTTTATGCTTGTTGTTTCCATGAACACTAAGCCTGCCAAAATTCCCTAACCATAAACTGTCCCAGAGGGATTCTGGGATTTCTCAATTGTTTCAAAACCTCTGTTTTCTAGTTTTCTATACTAGAGGGAAATTCTATCAAAACCTGTGTATCTGCTGTCAAAATGAGACCATATATTTCTTTCCTACCTAAGGTAAGAAAACTATTTGTGCTAAGACCTCATTTGATTACATGTTTCAGACACTCCAGGCCATAGGATGGAAGCTGTGTTACTTTTTCTAATAACCTAGGTTTTTCTTGTTCTCAAAAAACTACATTTGGCAACAGCCATAAATTTACCAAGGGTTTTCATAACCTATCTCCTGACTTTAGGGACAGACCAAAATTGTAGCTGCAGAACAAACTAACAAAGAAGGCAACTGAATTAATCATGCTTACTCCACCTTCTGAAATAGTTATATAAGTGATCTCCCTCTTTATAGGATTAAACCTAGAACCCCCAAAAGCCTGAAAATAATACTAAGTAATCTAGCTAACATATTTTGAGGTGGAGGGAAAACATTACTAAGGTATAAAAATATTAGAACCAATAAAGTCTTAATAAGACACACTCTCTTCTTTTTCCCTATTTGTTTATTCTTCCAGCTAGAGATCAACCTATCAGCTCTGGAAATCCCCATCTCCCAATGTAGGGCCTTTGCATTTTGTGGCCCAAACCATATACCTAAAATTTTAATAGGTTCATCTGAAATTCTGATATCTCCTATTTTTACGGAATGGGGAATCAGTGTGTTACCAACTGGCACCTGTCTACTCTTGTCTAAATTTATTTTAGATCCTGATACAGAAGAGTACATACTGATTACATTAAGCAGTGCCACTTCCTCTGTCTTATCTCCTAAAGTTAAAACCATATCATCTGCATAGGCTAAGATTTTGACTGAAGGAGCTTCACTGGAAAATACTACCCCCTTAATGTCCTGTGTTGAGGATATCAAACGAATAAATATCTTTATACAAAAGATGTACAGTATGGGACTAAGGGGGCAGCCCTGCCTGACTCCACTAGTAACTAGAATTTGTTTCCCATGCCACCCATTGATATTCATAACTAAGGAAGCCCCACCGTACATTGCTTTAAGCCATGACACAAAAAGTGATGGTATACCAAATGCCTCTAGCACAGAAAACAAAAAATACTGAGATACTCGATTAAATGATTTCTCTTGATAAATCCCCACTATCCACCCTTGAATCTTATGGAGGTCCTCTTAAAAAAGTAGTTCCCTTAATGTAATAAGATTATCATATTGCTGTCTCCCTGGTATTGCACATGTCTGTATAGGACTAATTAAGTAATAAGCTACTTTAAGTATCCTAGCAAGTAAAATCTTTGCCAACAATTTTCGGTCCGTATTATGAAGACTGAGAGGCATCCAGTTGTTAATGTCTTCTGAGGGACCCTTTTTATGTATAAGCACTAATATTGCTTCCTGCATGGATAGAGCAAACTTTTTTTAAGCATATACTTACACAAAATTGCTAATGCAGGGGCTAAGTCCTCTTTAAACTGTTTATATAGTCCTTCCCCCAATCCATCTGTGTCAGGTGCAGAAGCTGATTTTAAGTGTCCTATTGCTTGGAGGACTTCTATCTCTAATTCCCTGTGTTAATTCCATAATATCTTTGTGCAGGACCTGTGGTAAATTTAAATCTCCTAGAGTTCTTGTAGCATCCTTACATAAAGATCTTTCCCCAAAAAGTTTTCTAAAATGAGATACTACCAACTCTAACATGCCTTGAGGTGAGGAGACCTTTTGTCCTAAGGGGCTAATTAATTCTGTTAGTATTCTAGCATGAATTCTACTTTTACATTCCTTATATGGGTCTATTCCCCCTTTTTCAAGCTGAGTCTCAAACTGAGCTTCTTGTCCTAAGGATTTAGCTCTGTCATATTGAATCTCAGACATTTGTTTTTTTTCATAATTAAAGGGACAAGTCTTTGACAAAGAAATCAAACGTTGTAACTGCTGTCTTAGCTATAGATACTTTAAGTATGTTTTGTTAATATCAAATTGGGATTTAAAAAAAAAAAAAACCTTTCCATGAATCTTTTGTTTCCTCTCTCCATTCCATAACATTATAATAACATTCGATGACAGATAATCTGGCCAACCAGTTCCTTTGCCACATTTTTTGAACCTTAGGCTGTAACAAAAGGGCATCATTTAATGTCCATTTGTTCTTCTTACACCTTGAATAATCTTGTCAAGTTATCCTAGTTTAACTGCCACATGATCTGAAAACTCTACCCCCTGTGTCTTAATATCTGTAGTTTTTAAAAATGTGGACAAAAAAAATTAAATCAATCCTTGTTTTAATGGTTCCTCTAAAATAAGTGTAACCTCCAGAAGGGTGCACACTATTTTATGCATCTTTTAATTTGGCTGTGTTAATAATCTGTTCAAGGGAAACCAAGTCACTAAACATTTTATTGGTCTGAAGTCCTCTGTCTGTTTGATGAAGACTACAATTAAAGTCCCCCACCCAAAAAAAAACTATTCTGGAAGTGTGTAAATATGGCTAAATTTCTCGAAATAAAGAGGAACTTTGAGCCTTGGTCTGTGGCACATAGATGGTCACTAACCTAAATATTTCCTCAACATAAGAAAAATCTAATAATGCCCTTCCAGGGTGTATATCTACTAGTCTAGAGACCCGTATCTGAAGGGTTGGATAATAAAATTCTAACCCCATCACATGTATCAAGCCCAGTAAACCAATATGATACTCCTAGGGGTAAGGCTCTTGAAGCTTCCTGCAAGTATCTATTGGTTTTCATTCTAGTGTCTAGTAAACAAGTGATATAATGTATATTGTCTTACAAAGATAATAATGTACTTTTCAACTTCCTTTCCCCTTTAATGCTATTTACATTTATGGTCTTTAATGACGGATAAGCCATTTAATAATGTAAGAATAAGGGAATACTCCACCTGTGCTACCATCTAAGGGGGTTCTAGATCTTCTGCTTTGCCTTGTTCTTTCAGCAGTAGAGTCAGTTCCCCCCTCCATCATCAGTATCAGTATTGGAGAGGAATGAGGAAGTGTCTGTACCCTCGTCTTCAGAATCTCTGCCAGTGACCTCACAAAATAAGATTACAAATGTATTCCCCACTTTCCAGGGCTGTAAGGGAAAATACACCTGTGCTTTAGTGTTATTACCTTTCTTGGATACCATTTTCCCAAACCTAGTTCTTTTTTGGGGAATTGGCTTAATAACCAAACCCCTGGGGGGGAGGGGGGCATCTCCACCTGAGTCCTATCTTCTTCAGCTATGCTAGTGGGGGGAGGGGGAAGGAGGAGCCTGTCCATTCTGTATTTGTTCTACCACTACTTCTCCCTCTGTAGTTGCATTTAAATTATGCCTACTTTCAGAACTCTGAGATCTGAGGGTGTTGTCCTTGTTTAGAGCTTCCATCCCTGCCCTCAAACTTTGTTCAGCCGCCCTTTTTGCTTGTAACTGTCATGCCCTGTTAATTATTTCTTCATGCAAAGGACAGTGTTCATGGTTGTGTGAAGCCCAGGGACAACGGCCATAGGCATGCCCTGTACATTCACACAAGTTACATTTGTAAAGGATTAGACATTTCCTTGCACTATGCCCAAATTCCAAACAATGACTGCATTTGACCGTGTCACAGGCTGAGCTTAAGTGGACCCTAGAGCCACACTTAAAACATGACTTAGGTTGCCCTATGTGAAAAACTGCTCCTTTGTCTTTCCCTAAATAGAAAGAACTGGGAAGGTAAACAGGTCCCAAGTTAGTAGTATACAGTTTTACTCTTATACTCCACCCTCCATCCCAAATTTGTTCACTGTCCAGAGTCAGAGTAGGGGTACTGAACACCTCACAACGTTGTCTTAACCAGAAAAGAATATCCTCGATATTCACTCCCTCATTCTTAAACATTACTGTTATATTTTTGACAACTGGCTTAGAGGTATGACATGAAAGGAATATTTTTTCAGGTGTTATATTATGCCCAAAACCTATCTAAGCTGGATACATTTTTAAAGCTAATATCAAAATTTGCATTGCCCAAACTGATCAGATCAAAAATCTCTGATGAAAAAACTTCATAGAGCCTTTTAACAACATTTTTGCCACATAAACCCAACTGGTAGATCACTTAACCCTCCTTTATAAAGTAGTCAGATAACATTTCAATGTGGGGCAGGTTCCCCTCTATTTTGGAATAAATCTGATAGTCTAAACATCATGATATTACCACCTCATTGTCCGTTAAGTTTTATAATATCTCAGGTGAAGGGCCCAATCTCACAGTATCCTCATTGACCTCCACACCCTCTTCTCTAACTAGGCCCCTACTACCTCCAGAAGATTCACCCTCCAGATCCATCCTATTAAAGCCTTCCTGTGAAGACTGTCCTTCAATTTCAGAATTTGCTGGCTTTGTTATAATTTCTATAGTAGCATCAGTAATCGGATTTAAAATAGCATACTTATTGTTAGAGTCTAAAAAATTACTCTGAGGTATGTTGGAGCTCTCTGTTGTGCTGTCAATGGTGGCCACAGAAGAAGCTAATTTTTTAAGCATCTGAATATAAGAAGGGTCTTGAGAATCCAGAGACCATTTTCCTGCCTCATTCAGTTCCCATCCTGCGTCTGCCAATGCTCATGCAGGGGACCAGTTCAGACTCTCAGTCCCAATGTTATCCAAAGGGATAGGCTTTGCAACAGGCTTCACTGCTTCTTCAGCCTGTTTCTGCCTCACTACTGTTCTATGTTTTTGCTCCATCCTGGATGTGACTTTTCTTTCAGAAATAAATATACAGACTTATTTGGTGATACTTATCCATGAGTAGCACCTTCTGAAGTTGTCGATACAGTTTGTGGGCAATGCCCTACTCCCAGGCGTTTCTGAATAGTTGGAGCAGAGGAACTGGTTTCAGGCTCTAGGCACACAGAAGTATCCCTGTTTAAACTGCCAGCCTGTTCATTGTCAGCTTTTTCTATTTTCTTAACCAGCATTGCCATAACATTCTCAGCATGCAAACAGTTTGTAAGTACCATGTCAGCAGAGTGCTGACTTATAGTAGCAGTGACAGCTGTTCCAGTTAGTTTAACAGCATTTGCCTTCTCCTAGTATTATTCTAATTCCTTCTCCAATGCTTTAACTTTAGTTAACAAAAATTATTCTTCTTTCATCAATGTTTTTTTACTCATACCCGCATTCTTATTTAAAGCCTTCTGTGTTAAGCCTTGTGACTTGTTTCCTCTTTGCCGGACTGTCTGTAAACATTCTGTCTCTTGTTCAGGAACTGGGATAGTCTCCACAAATTCAGCAGTAACTAGCTCCTCATCGACAACCTCTGGCGAATTAGAAACACTAGAGGAGACCTGCTCTCCTGCACCTTCCACATCCATCTCCTCCAGTGATTCCTCTGCCCTGGCCATACCGGCTTGAATGTCCAAAGGATTTCCTTACTGGCTGAGTTGGGGAATTTTCCCGGTATCCTGGACAAATTCCCCCATTCACTAAAAATACCACCAACAGTTTAATCTGGTTCAATGTCTATTGGCATCCATCTGTATCCCCCTCCCCAGGACGAGGCTGAAAATAGGCAGGATTGTCTAGTCCTCCTTTCTCAATCAACAAAAACAAATATAAAAATACTAAAATAAATAGAGTCTGGAGGCTTTGAGCCACCAGCTGGGGTGTTTCTTCTACCCTCCCCTTCCTGTCTAGGTAGGGGTGAATATGAAAGGTTTTCCTGTTGGATTGTGCAAGTTTGGTTGTTGGTTTTATTTTGGGTTTTTGTCTTTCTGTGTCAAGCAGGTTAGTTTTTTGGTCAGTTCATGTTGTTGTTCTTTACAAGCACATTGTTGTATGGTTCGCAGGGCAGTATATCATAATTTTATGTTCCAGGGCTAATTAGTTCCATTGATACTATATGACAGATAAGTGTCCACCTTCTTATATATAATTTTCATGATTACTTGGGTTCATTTTTGTTTCCTTTGTTATTCATATTCATGGCACCACCCCAATTGACTTGTGTAACTTGGAATATAAAGGAAAGCAATTTGCCTATGAAACAAAGATACATTCTTAAACATCTGGCCACATTTAAATCAGATCTCACAATGTTCCAGGAAATTCATATTTTAGTCAAAGATGCACACTTTTTTTGGCAATTGTGGGTGGGCCAGTCATATGGAGCTGGTCATAGCTCCTATAGAGCTGGGGAGATTATTTTAGTCTGGAAATCTCTCCCCTTCCAGATTCTCCATGAACATACAGATCTGGAGGGCCATTTCCTTTTGTTACTTGCATTGATAGATAAACATGAGCTTCTGTTAGGGAATATTTATGGTCCCAATGCTGATACCCCCTCTTTTTTCACTCATCTTATGAACTTTACTTCAACATATAATTCTCTTCATAAAATCATTATGGGGGACTGGGATATTACTCTGGATGACGTGCTGGATAAGTCAGGCTGTAGTCTTCATAGCCTCTTCCCAACTCAGAGAGCCATGAGAGACCTTCTCGATCAGTGTGTCCTGACAGATATCTGGTTGGTCCTCCATCCCTCTGAGAGAGACTATAGTTTGTATTCCACTACCCATGGTACATATTCCATTATAGATTATGTTTTGGACAGCCCTTCATATCTTCTGGTAACCCGCTACTGTGAAATACATAGCCGGGTTATTTCTGACCATTGTCTTTAAGTTTAGCTTCTTCCTCAGAGTGGGACAAATGGTGGAGACTGAATAACCACCTTTTAAAGGATGAATGGTGTCTTAATAAAATGAAGCAGGTGACGTTGGATTATTTTACTATAAACTGTACACCCAATCAATGTATCCATGGATACATGCTGGAGCGCTATAAATGTGCTATCAGGGGTGAGCTCATCCATTTTGCCACCTTGAGGAAGAAGCAGAGGGAAAAGCATACACAAGATTTACTACATTCTATTAGTCAATTTGAAAGAAGTATTTCCCCAGCCTCCCCAGAACAGAACTGGATATGTCTTAATCAAGAGCGGGCCAAATATGCTGAACTAAATAGGGAACAGGTAGCACATGCTCTATTTCAAGCTAAATTACAATATGAGATTTATGGTGAAAAGGATAGCAAATCACTAGCAATGAGGCTTAAGCAGCAGTAGGGGTGGGCTAAAGTGTGGATTTCTGCCATTGCGCAAGTTCCGCTAAACTTCGAAAATTTCATGGAATTTCCTGCTCATTCTCCTATGGCAGAATTTCAAACTTTCGCCAAATAACTGCGGATTTCTGCCTAGTACTGCAGCATTTAATTATGAACTTCAGACTTTTTACATGACATGCGGAAATACAGTCTCTTGCTTAGTATTTTGACATATATCATGTAATTATCCATGGTTTGCATTACTTCTGTGTTTTTTTTTTCCCTGCAGTTTAATATATTAACCCACATTTCTTATATTTATTCTGCATTTTTTTATGGAATTTCTGTGAATGTTGGCAAAATGATTTCCGAACTTTTGCAGAAGTGAAAATCTGACTTTTGCTGAAATTCCACCAGTGGAATTTTTTTTTTGACTTACAATGGCCCCTGCAGTAAATTGCAGTATTCTCTGATACTCTGCAACATTGCTGTGCTTCATCCTGGCTTGATACATCTGTAGCTATTAAAGAGGAATTGGTGCATCACTTAATGGCATTTTACAAGTATTGCTATCAAGCTAAAGTTTTGCCTCCTCACTTTTTGCATGTATATATTACATTGATTCCAAAGCAACAACATGCCCTACTTTACACGTATGACACCGTGATCTTCGTTAGTGAGGCCGACCCTGAGCCACTAGAACAACAAATTCAGTCTAGCTTCAAAGATGTGGAGGACTGGTTCAGGAACCATACACTTTTACTGAATTATAAAAAAAAAAGGAAAGTAGTGTTGTTTAGTGGTGCTCGTAGCAAACACAGAGCCAGAGCCCTCAACATCAAGAACTCATCTGGTGACCCACTAGAACAAATTCATCATTTTAAGTACCTAGGGGTGAGCCTGGATAGCTCTCTATCCTTTGCCCAGCATATCAATAACGTTGGCAGCTCTGTAAATATCAAAATTGGATTATTACACAGAGACAAGCATAGTCTTATGCCAGAAGCCCTTAAACTAGCAATCAACAGCTCCATTCTTTCCATTATCGATTATGGATTGGTCATTTATGGCTCAGCCACTAACACCTCCCTTTACAGAATAGCAATGGTACTTACTAAAGCTAGATGTCTTCTCACTGGAGCAACTCACCAAACCCACACATGTGAACTCTATAAAAAAAAACAGGTAGGCTGCAACTTACTGGCAGGATCCAATATCAAACATGCCTGCTAACTAAGAAAGCTATGCTTAGGATCCCTCCATCTGGAACTACAAACCTACTCAACTCATACTGCAGTACTCAGCACACTTGGAGCTCTGTGACCCAACTGCTCTCCATTCCAAGATGCCAGACCATGCAGGGTCAATGCTGGTTTGCATATAGAGCACCCCTCTGGTTTAATGCACTGTCAAATTATATCATAGCCCTTTCTAAACTGGGTCCTTTTAAAGGCTCTCTTCATCAATATCTTACACTAATTGGTTCCTGTGAATATGCCCCCCTGACAATTTGGGCTGCAGCAGTCCTCTCAACCCCTAGGGTAGCCAACCTCCTGCCTCCTCTCTTTTGTCCACTGCCCTCCTTTTGCACCTTCCTTCCCTCTCCTTTCCCTCTCCTTTCCTCCCTATCCTTACCAACCTTAACCTTGAATTACCCGTACCTAACTACCTCAGCTTGACAATGTCTTTGGCTGCTTATTTTCCTGCAAGATGCTCTTTCAACCTCTATCCTGCCCCTACTAATACTAACTGCATCTTCTAGGTCTTTCATCCTACCTCCAACTGTACTGTTATGTAATACCTAACTTTGTTTATTTCTATGTTTATTTTTTTATTTGCCTTGCATAATGTTATTTTGTACTGCTTGTCACAGTCATGTAACAACTACCTTTGTACATTTGTCTCTTTGACATGGAGCCTTTGTAAACAAGATATTTTTTGGCTTAAAGGTATTGTAATCTGAGAAATAATAAATAAATTAATTAATTAATGAATACAAGTCAGGTAAAGATCATTTAGAAGTCAATAACTATAGACCAATGTCTCTTTTGAATGGGGATGCTAAAATGTTATCTCATATCTTGGCTAAACACCTCGCTGCTATATGGCAATCTCTTATTGGCTGGGAACAGACCAGGTTTATGCAGGGCCAACTAATCTCT
The DNA here is from genome assembly GCA_016271365.2 of Neoceratodus forsteri. Taxonomy (NCBI): domain Eukaryota; kingdom Metazoa; phylum Chordata; order Ceratodontiformes; family Ceratodontidae; genus Neoceratodus; species Neoceratodus forsteri. Next base: position 621,708,754 of record CM028137.1, on the reverse strand, counting down.
GATCATATGTGAAAATGTTTTCATCTTCTCTTAGTGTCTAGTGAGTCCAATACCCCTTCAGTGCTGGTCTCCCTGGATGCTTGGAAAACATTTAATTGGGGGCCCTTCCCTATTTTTTTCACACCTGGGCTGCCTTTGGATTCCCTGAACATTTCATTAAATGGATCAGATTATTGTATTCCACACCAATGGCCTGTATTTGTTCCAATGGGGTCCTGTCGGAACCCTTTGTATTACGATGGGGTACATGACAAGGGTGCCTACTTTCCCCTTATTTGTTTAATTTATACCTTGAACCTTTTACCAGACACACTGTATCATACAAAACCCATAGATACTAGGTATTTCCATTGGCCCTTATTCTTACAAATGATTAAATTATGCAGATGATATTTTGTTGCATCTCACCAATCCTGATAAGTCTATTCCTGCTGCTCTTCAAGTTCTGGAAACAATAGCATCAATTTCCAGATATAAGTTGAATCTACCCAAAATGATTATCATGCCCCTGAACTCGAAAACCCATAAATTTGACCTTCTGCTAAAATTAAGAAATTGTTGGCACATGTCAGACCTCACTTATCTGGGCATTAAAGTAACTGTCGGTGCTCAATCTTTGATTAACTGTAATCTAAGTCCACATCTCCGCATCATAACAACTGATCTCTCCCATTGGCTCCTTCTCCTGTTATCTTTATAGGGTCAGATATCTATTATACAAATGAATATACTGCCCCGTATATTATACCCTCTTAGCATGATTGATATCCCCCTACTCCAATCATGGCTTAATCATAGCCATAGTTTAATTTCAGAATTTTTGTGGAAAGATAAAAAGCATTGTATAGCTCTCAGCAAGATGACTTTCACAAAGTGTCATGGAGGGATTCAATTGGCTAATTTTTATTGATATTATTTGGTAGCTCTAGCCAGCAATTTTTGGCTTGGAGTCTCCCAAATATGGGAGCTGACTCTGTCTTTCTGTGCCCTTGCTGGAAAGATTTTGAGGCCTATTATGTAAGCTAAATGGTATGTCTCCCAGTGCATTACCTTATGTATCATGATGCAGTTTACCCCTCCCACTATGGAATGGTCCCATAGGATGGTCAGTAAGAATTAACACACAACTTTGCAGGACCTTGAAATATGTCCCCCAGAAAAACCCTTTTCAGCCCATCTGCCTCAATCCTACTTTCAAAATAGACAGTAAACATCTCCCTTTTTCCTTTCTGTCTGCAGCTTCACTAATTTGGATCACCTTTATTGCCTCTTGCAGGGTGAACATTTGATTACTTTTGAACAGTTTTGAGTGGATATACGTTGATTCAGTAAACTGTATTTTCATTTTTTTCCAACTTACCCACTCAGTTCAATGTTATTTGGGCTGCTGTTCTTGGCAATTATCGGATGGCACTCAATATCGAGACCTGGCCACATTGGTAGTAAAACCACATTCAATTTCACTTTCACATAAAACTTTCCTGGATATTATAGGGGTACAAACACAGTTGAAAAGTGTTTATTGGAAAAAGGAATTCCCAGTTCACTCTACCTTTTCTGATACAGTAGTACCTTGGGACTTTATTCATCGTTATATTAAACTGGATAAGTTTAGTCTCATGCAGTATAAGATATTATATTGCACAGGTGGGTACTCTCTGCCACCTCCTATAGGATTGAACACCCTTATGCAAAAAAGAAATTTCAGATCTGATAACACATTGATTGTAAAACAGATCATGTGGTTTATGTCTTGCGCTGTCCCTGCAATAAACTCTATGTGGGGAAGACTTACAATGTGGGGAAGACTTACACTTAGTCAAAGCTAATTCATCATATCCATATCATATTGATATATAAGTAGTTGAATCTGAAGAAGATCTTGGCATAATAATTAATAATACGTTAAAACAGATGACATATTAGATCAACTATTCAAAAATCGAATAAAATTATAAATATTATAAAAAATAATTTATATCTCATGATGAACAAAGCATTCTAAATCTCTGTTGTAACTATGTACACCCTTATCTTGATTATTATTCTCCCTTTTGGTCTCCTTATTGCAGACAAGACACTGATCTTATTGAGAGAGTACAGAGTCAGGCCACTAGGTTGATTCCCAGGTTGTCTAACTTATCGTATTCTACTAGACTGGAACACCTTCATTTAATGCCACTGGAAGTTAGAAGACTAAGAGGGGATTGTTTCCTTTTCCATAATATTATAAATAATAAAACAATGATGAACAATTGTGGCATTAAAAATAATAATATGGGACAAAATCTAAGATCCCATAACAACAAATTCAAACTACCAATGACAAACACTAAAAGATGTGACAACTTCTTTACTATGAGATTAGTGGCAGTTTGGAATAAACTCCAAAAAAATATTATAACCATTAAAGATTTTAACAAATTCAAGAAAGCACCTGAAAATTATCTGAGCTACTGAAATCAGCCTCACATGGTGTGGGGGAATGGACTAGATGGGCCTCTGCCTAATTATATCCTATCTTACAAAGTACAAAGTACAAAGACTACCAGGGAATTAAGGACATGAATTAGTGAACATAAAAGTGACATCTGCTTGAAAGATAAAAACTCATCTGTGGCAATGCATTATAATACAATGGGGCACTCAGTTTCCTCACTTCAGTTCTGGGGCCTGGAGCGTGTGAATAGACCAGAAAAAAAAGTGGCATGGATTAGGACTGCATGCAAGAGAGGTCTATTGGATTTTTAATTTGGACTGCCTTAATTCAACAGTGGAATTGAATGAGGACTGTGAGTAGAATCTTTACTGGTGAAATCTTTATTAGTGAAGCCTTTACATGATTTCTGAGTCCTGGACCATATGGATAATTTATTACAACATTAATTGTTGAGTTTTCCATGAATAATGCTAAAAAATTTATATGAACTTTAAACGTTACTGTTTTTCTGGTTGTTTTTGATGAGGCTGTTTAATTAGCCCTGAGAACTGGATATTGCATCTGCTGCCCGACACCTCTGTGACCCCCGATCACCAGTAGAAATTATTTTTGAGTTTATAAGGAATTCTAAAGATCAGTATTTTGATCAGATAAAATAAACATTAAAAACTCTAACTTTGGGGGCTTTAGTCCAGGGTGGGGGTGAACCACCTGTGGAGAAGTGTTACCTGGCTAGGTAACTCCAGGGTGCATCTTCCACCTATGCCACTGGAACACTCCTTGCTGCCTGCTCTTGTTTGGCAGCTCAGGCCACACTGGGAATGAAGACAGTGTGATGTCACTCTGTGATGTGGCTCCCCCCACTGCACTGCGGTATTTAACCATGCATGCAGGGCAGCGGTCACTCCTAATAGCCTTGGGAGTCAGCTGGCTAACACACTAGGAATTTAATGAGTGTCTTTTACTCGCATGAAACATAGAAACATAGACTTTGACGGCAGATAAGGACCGCTTGGCCCATCTAGTCTGCCCATTTCCCTACCTACAGGATAGGCCGTAGATCCTAGTTAACCAACAGCCTATTTCTTCCTACCCCACAAGAATTGCCTTATGTCTGTCCCATGCATTCTTGAATTCTCCACAGTTTTAGACCCCACAACCTCCTCAGGAAGATTGTTCCATGCATCCACTACCCTCTCTGTGAAATAATACTTTCTCACATTGCCCTGAACCGCCCTCCTTCTATCTTTTAAATTGTGTCCCCTTGTTCTTGCAAGTCTCTTTTTCTGAAAGATGCTACCGTCTTGGACTTTGTTGATTCCACTGAGGTACTTAAAGTTTCTATCATGTCCCCTCTCTCCCTTCTTTCCTCAAGGGTATACATATTAAGCTCCTTTAGTCTCTCCTCATACGGCTTCTCTTGCAGACCCTGCACCATTTTAGTTGCCCTCCTCTGGACTGCTTCTATCCTGTCTATGTCCTTGCGGAGATGGGGTCTCCAGAACTGGACACAGTACTCCAGATGGGGTCTCACCAACTGTCTGTACAGAGGGATAACAACTTCCTGTTTTCTGCTGCTGATGCCTCTCCCTATACATCCCAGTATACCCCCAGCCCTCCCTACTGCCTTCTCACATTGCTTGCTAACCTTAAGGTCATCTGCTATGATTACCCCCAGGTCCCTTTCCTTTTTTGTTGTTGTTACTACCTCCCCACCCATTGTGTATTCTTCCCCTGGGTTCTTGTTTCCCAGGTGCATTATTTTGCACTTCTTTGCATTGAATCCTAGCTGCCATACTTCTGACCATTCCTCCAACCTTGCCAAGTCCCTTTTCATCCTTTCCACGCCTCCTTGTGTATCAACCGTGTTGCAGATCTTTGGTCATCTGCAAAAAGGCATACTTTTCCTTCCAGTCCCTCTGCAATGTCACTGATGAAGACATTAAAAAGGACTGGACCCAATATTGAACCCTGTGGTACCCCACTAGTAACCTCTCTTTCTTCAGAGTGGACTCCATTTACAATTACCTTCTGTGTCCTGTTGTGCAGCCAATGTTTTACCCAGGCTACCACCCTGGGACCCACTCCCAAGCTGGTTAATTTTACTATTAATCTTTTGTGTGGGACTGTGTCAAATGCCTTGCTAAAGTCTAGGTAGGCCATGTCCACAGCCCTCCCTGGTCTACTACTTTGGTCACCCAGTCAAAGAAATCTATTAGACTCGTCTGACATGACCTTCCCGCTGTGAATCCATGCTGCCTTGGGTCCTGTGCTCCACTGGCCTCTAGGTACTCAACTATTCTTTCCTTCAGAAGTGACTCCATCACTTTCCCTACCACAGAGGTCAGACTGACAGGTCTGTAGTTTCCTGTGTCTGTCTTGGTCCCACTTTTGTGAAGGGGAATCACATCTGCCTTCCTCCAGTCCTCGGGTACCACACCATCCTCCCATGATTTATTAAAAAGAGTAGCCAGTGGTTTCACTAGTTCCTCCCTTAATTCTTTTAGAATTCTGGGGTGAATTATGTATTATGGCTATTACATATTGGGGAAAAAATAGTAAAGAATACTGAGGACAGCTTTTCATTTTTATGATTGCTTGCACGCATGTCCAAGAAACATAGTGCCTTCATCGGAGATTTCGGAGGTGTGTCACCTCCTCCTCCAATTCAGTCAGTGGGCTGGCAGGCGTGACCCCTGTAAGCCAATGCATTTTGGAGCTGTCTATGACATGCTCCAAAATGCAGTGGCATACAGTTGAAAGGGGGAGCTACGCTTGAGTGAGCACCGATAAGATATCGGCTGCTCACGCCGCAGCCCCCCATGCACAGACAGACGGCGCACCTCAGATTGTATAGCTGATGGGGTGCCCAATCCCCATCGGCTGAGCTCGTTCCCCACCCCCAGTTGTAGGTGCCATGCTGGGGAGCCCACCCCAGCATGGCAAGCAGTAGTCCTTTGGCCGCCGGGGTGCCCAATCCCCGGCCGGGCTGAACGCCCCCCAGTCCTTGTGCCACACTGGGAGCCCACCCCAGTGTGGCAAACATCCCACGACATCTTTTTATGTTTTAAACCTGTAAAATAAAAACTGTCCCGCGGCGCGTCTCCCAACGCCCCTCCCACAACCCGCACCCACCCACTGCGCACCCAGCCTCCCCACACCCCCCCCCACCCCAAACTTACCTCCGGACTCCGGCGCGACGATCTTCGGTGGACCGGGAACACGTCTGCACTCTTCAAAGCCGACCGCGAACTGAGGAAATGCCGGTAAGCTGTATAATGGGTTACATAGGGGGGTTTCAACTTTATTGCATATCTCAGGCATTTTTGGGAATTTTTGCACCAAATTTTCAACATGGGGTTTTTGGGACCCCTTCTCATGAATTATGTCACTGTCATGGCGTTATTCAGGCCCGAAGGGTGATTTCATGCAGTTACTGTGCAGTGACTGCGAAATCACCCTTCAGGCCTGAATACCACCATGACAGTGACATCATTCATGAGAAGGGGTCCCAAAAAGCCCATGTTGAAAATTTGGTGCCAAAATTCCAAAATGACTGTTTTACGAGGGTGCGTCAGTTCCCACGCAGAGGCTCGTAAGTTCGAAATTTCAATATTTTTACTCCAGATTTTCAACATTGCCATTTTACCCACACCTTCTTATGAGTAGTATGGCTGTCATTTTCACATCTCACCCAAAATGTGTTTCCACCCATAAGCGCAGAATGGCGCAGTCGGTGTGCGAAATCAATGTAAGGGACAAATTAAGAAAATCACAGTGATACTGTTCATGAGCAGAGGTCTTAAAATGGCTATGTTGAAAATTTGGTGAAGAAATTCCTAAAAATGACTGTTTTACGAAGGTGCATTGCGCAGTTCCTACGCACAATCGTAAGGTCGCGAATTTTCAATATTTTCACTCCAGATTTCCAACATTGCCATTTTATCACACCTTCTTATGAGCAGTACAGCTGTCATTTTTCACATGTCACCCAAAGTGTGTTTCTGCCCATGTAGCACACAATGGCGCAGTCGGTGTGCGAGATCAATGTACGGGACAAATTAAGAAAATCACAGTGACACTGTTCATGAGCTCAGGTGTTAAAATAGCTATGTTGAAATTTGGTGAAAAATTCCTAAAATGACTGTTTTCTGACGTCGTGTACAGCTCCTATGCCAACTCGTAAGTTCACGAATTTTCAATATTTTCACTCCAGATTTCCAACATTGCTATTTTACCACACCTTCTTATGAGTAGTATAGCTGTCATTTTCACATCTCACCCAAAATGTGTTTCACCCATGTGAGCGTACAATGGCACAGTGGTGTAAGAAATCAATGTACGGGACAAATTAAGAAAGTCACAGTGACACTGTTCATGAGCAAAGGTCTTAAAATGGCTATGTTGAAAATTTGGTGAAAAATTCCTAAAAATGACTGTTTTATGAGCGTGCATTGCGCAGTTCCTACGCACACTCGTAAGTTAGCGAATTTTCAATATTTTCACTCCAGATTTTCAACATTGCCATTTTACCACACCTCCTTATGAGCAGTATAGCTGTCATTTTTCACATCTTGCCCAAAATCTGTTTCCGCCCATGTAGCGCACAATGGCGCAGTCGATGTGCAAAATCAATGTATGGGACACATTAAGAACATCACAGTGACACTGTTCATGAGCAGAGGTCTTAAAATGGCTATGTTGAAAATTTGGTGAAAAAATTCCTAAAATGACTCTTTTACGAGCGTGCATTGCGCAGTTCCTATGCATGCTCGTAAGTTTGCAAATTTATATTTTCCTCCAGATTTTCAACATTGCCATTTTATTACACTTCCTTATGAACAGTACAGCTGCCATTTTTCATATGTCACCCAAAATGTGTTTTCACACATGTAGCGCACAATGGTGCTGTTGGTGTGCGAAAGCAATGTTTAGGACAGATTAAGAAAATCACAGTTACACTGTTCATGAGCAGAGGTCTTAAAATGGCTATGTTGAAAATTTGGTGACAAAAGTCCATAAAATGACTGTGTTATGAGTGAGCAATGCGCAGTTTCCACGCACCCTCGTAAGTTCATGACTTTGTAATATTTTCAGTCCAGGTTTTCACCAGTGCATTTTTTCACACTTCCTTATGAACAGTACAGCTGTCATTTTTCACAACATGGCTGAAGTGTGTTTTCACACTTTCAGCGCTGAGATGCATGGTTGCTGTGGGAAATCATTGTTCGAAGCAGATAAAGAAAATTCACAGTGACACTGTTCGCGATTGGAGGCAACAAATGCCTGAGTTGGACAATCTGCTGTAAAATATCCGTAACCTAATAATATTACGGGTGTGCATTGCACAGTTTCTATGTACGCTCATGACTTCACCAGTTTTTTAAATATTTTTACTGCAGATTTGCAACATTGCCATTTTTACACTTCCCATGAACAGTACAGCTGTCATTTTTACATCCTGTTCGGAATGTTTTTGCATCTGTGGTGCTAAATGCCGCATCACAGTGGATAAGCAGCTGCTAACAAACTGATATTCCCTGTTCATGAGGTGGGGTCACAAAAAAAACATGTTGAAAATTTGGAGGAAAATACCAACCAATGCCTGAGGTATTAGGGTTTCCAACCATAATGCCCAACCCTGTAGAGAATGACAGGCATCAGGGGTGTGACTTGGGATTCTTGCCTGTAATGCTCATACCATTCCACACCCTGCAGCCAGTGAGAGGCATCGAGGTATGCCTTGGACTCTTCAGCCCCAAAGTTCACCCCATTCTCCTATATCGCACCCATCTCACCGCATTTCCTAATGAAATGGGGTTCAGCATAAGGGCCAAAGACCCCAGGAACACCGTGACACTTGTCAGTGTCTGCAGGGTGGGGTGTGGTGAAATGGCGAGGCCGTTATGCCTGATGACCCAAATGCACACCCCAATGCCTGTCACTCTCTGCAGGGTGGTGGTGGGGTTGGCTTCAGTTCAGTACTTCACTGCCATTCCTATTATGCAGCTCTGTAACTTCTACATTACCACTGCCAATGCCAGCAAGCAAACATTCGGCATTGACAAATGCTTGTTATAAGATTACCTTGAGAATGGGACTACAAAGTAAATAGAGGCTTGCATTAATTACAAAGAGCCAGCACTGAACAAACTGTTATCCTGAAATAGGTGGGACACTGTTTAACACATACGGGAGATGTCAAGAGTTGAAAGACAAAAACTGTTTTAAAAAAAAAATGTTTGGAATGATATGTTAGTAAATATAATGCATTATTTTTATATACAGTGTTGAAAAGCAATTGAGCAAGGAAAGCGGGTACTTTAGGAACGTAGGAAACAGAAGGTAATTTAATATACATACCACTATGTTAGCACATTCATGATTTTAGAATGAACATTAAAAGAAGAATGTTTACATCAGAAGAATATTGCACACATTAGTGGGCTAAAGCGTATTTTCTGTTGTTCCAGGAATTCTGCCATATTTTGAAATATTTTTGTAGTCCTTTTGGGTGACCACAGTGGTAAATGAACACAATGAATACAGGAGTTTTTTGTTTAGGTGGAGGGGAGCACTATGCTGAGATATTGAAAATTGTTTAAATCTTTGATTGCTAATCAAACATTTTCTGTATGTTTTTAGAAAGTATAACACAGTGGGTCCTTAGGGAGTGGTGAGGCCATGAAACTGTCTCCCCTTTCTATGTGTGAAATGAAATAATAAAGAAGTATTATGTTGACATTCAATGTTCATCCAGTCATTTTCTGTTTACCTGAACTGGTCTGTTTTGGATGACCCAAATGTCATTACTAGAGCAGTAACAGGGGGAACCAGAATTTGTTTCTGATTCTAGATTGAACATGTACCCCCTTTGAAATGGGGGGGGGGGCATAAAGAATTACTCTTGCAGAAAGAGACAAAATGGATCATCATTTTAAAAACAGGGATCCCTATAGGACTCAAGGAATAGATAGATTATAGCCCATATTTATAATTTTATCTATAGTTCCTGCCAGTATTTGCCTATCCTTTATATATTTTATTAGGTTTCAAAGTTTAACTATGTACTATAATGCCATGATATTTCTGAGATGGGCATTTTGGAAGGGAACATAGGTTTCATCAGTGGTAGGAATTAATATGGTTTTCAAAGGATACTATACAAATCAAATGTATATTGACTGCCCAGCTGTCGCTCTGTGTCCATGGTGTCCACTCTGCACACTACTTGTACAGGGTATCTCATGTTTAGCACTTGTTCTCTGATGTTTTGAATCCTACAATTTAACTATTAATAGTTAGTCTTTTAAAAATAAATATTTATAAAAATCATAAAAAAATTGAAATAATAGAATTTATTTATATATGACAATGTTAGTTATGAAATAATATTGTGTTTTCTTGCTATAAGTGATTAGTATAGTATTTTCTAGCTTTTCATATATATGTAGGATTTGTGGTATTTGGTGAGCTTTGTAAGTGTTGTCTGTTTGTCTACACTGACACGCTCCCTGAGGAAGGCCCACTTGGTAGAAGCACTGGGGCAGTGGGAGCAGCATCTTCATGGTGTTCTGAATAAACTCAACTTTGGCATATTACTGAGCATCTGAACTTTTCAATTTGAGTGCCACTTTTCTATTTCTTTGCTTGAAGAACCACGTTTGCAGCTGTGGGTTTCCTGTAGTCAGCCGTGGTCACTGTCTGACCTAGCAAGGACTGAGGAGCATATCCAAAAAGTAGCACTTGTTTATACCTGATTCAAAAGTAAATTTCAAGCTATCACTAGTGGCATTAAGCTACTTCATGAATTGGTGTATCTGTTCCACAGTGCATCCACAGATACAATGGGCTCAATTTTCAAAGCCTGGGGAATGATACAAGGTACATGCATCAAACATGGATGACACAAGTGGAACCTTGCATCAAAAGATGTGGCATTCCTAATTTTCAAATGCAGTCTGCTTCAAAAAGGGGAGCCACTGCACCAAAGTGGCACTGCACCAGCCTTGCAACCCATATTGGGGTGCACCAGATCACAAGGGGGCTTTCACCTTGGCAGGGCTGCAACATCCCTTTTTTTCTGAGAGTGACCTGCACCAATGCCACACAGTGTTAAGAAGAAGGGGAGGATCTAAATGTGGGGCAGGGGTCAGAAGGGGCATCAGAGGTTAGCAGACCTCAAACCCTGTATGGCATGCTAACCTGAACATTACAACCTCACCTATATACCTATTATTGGAGATTCCATTTGCATACCCTCACTGCCAATGGAATGGGACCATCATGGGGCGGGAGGGGGTTCCAGAGGCAGAAAGGTGATATGGTACCAGGTGGGCCCAGCCCTGGCAGCTGCCCAATGCCCACCTGGTGTCATGTCACCTTCTGTCCCATAACCCCCCCCCCATGGTGGTCCCATCCCATCGGCAGTGATGGTGTGCAAACGGCATCCCCAGTAATAGGTAGAGAGGTGAGGATTGTAACGGTCGGGTCGGTATAATGTTCAGGGTTTGAGGTCTGCTGAGTTACTTGACAATATGAGGAAGTGTTATTCGGGCATATTACTCACCACTCCTTGAATGAGTTGGTGTGTCTGTTACTGTATTTAATGTGCGTATCATAAGTACTGTGCTGTGTAGTTAACTAATAGGACTTGAGAGACACTATTAAAATACATAACAACTTAAATGTGCCTCTCTGTGTGCCAACTCACTCTCTCTCTCTCCTATCCAGTTGTCCCCCTGACTCCCCTATGCTTCTCCCATGTCCCTTTTGCTCCCGGCACCCTTATGTCAATCAGCATCACCCCCCAACCATCCCAGCCCCTCTTGTGTTGCACCAGGTAGGGGGGATGGATACCTGTGTCAAATCCTGCAGGAACACCAACTGTTTGGCACAGCTGTCATCTTGCAACAAACCCAGAAAGTTTGGTACCAGGACCCTGATTTTTTGAAAATCAGGTGCAATGTCTGTGGTGTACCCAGAGTTTGCAGCAGCCCCAGAGTGATGCAACTTGCTACGCTCTCAGGGCTGTTTGAAAATTGAGCCCAGTGTCCTCTATATATTGGTGCCAAGCCATCATGTTGTTAAACTGGTGTGTCCTTCCTGGAAGACAAAGCATTCTTCCCAAAGCAACATGAACAAGTTTGCATACAAGGGTGCCACAGAGGTGCCCATTGGAGTTCCACATGTTTATTAAAAATATTCCTCACTGAATGTGAAATCATTTCTGTACAGATATACTCAAGGGCTTGTAACACAAATGTGGTTGGTAAGTTTTCATTCACATTTGGCTGATTCAAAAAGTATTCAGCTGCCTTCATGCTTTCCAAGTGTTTTATTTATGTATACAAACTGATAACATCAATAGTCAGCCAACAAAAGTCTCCTTCCCAGACAACCTCCTTCAGCTTATTTATGAGACACATGGTATCTCTCATGTAGGACCTTCAGGTTTAAACAAATGGTTGAAGGAAGAAGTCTACAAACTGTGAGATGTAATTGGAATAGTGACCTCAAATAAGAAGTTATGGGCCTACTACGGGGATCTAGACTGTTTTTGTTGATTTTGCCCAGAATATAGATTGTAGGTACAAAGGGGAAAATCAACTTTAAGGAAATCTGCCTCATTCCTAAAAATCCACCCCAATTTGGATGCTACATCAATTAGCTCAAAGAGCTCAACACTATACTGGCTTATACGGCCCTGGTCAACTTTCAATATTCCGATGCATTATTTAGCAGACCATATACTTTTTTGATATAGTTAGACTTGTGCATTATGATCACATTCCCTCCCTTGTCTGAGGGTTAATTTATTATATTTTTTAGTTCAACAAATTGTTGATTATTATCAATTATGTTCAAAGATTATGTTCAAACTTCAAAAACCATCACTATGATCATGATTAACAATCATTAAACATGAACATTAAATGGCCGCCCAATGAAAACTGCAATGTTATGGAAATAATGATTGTGTTTAATGATGATCTCATATTATCATGATTTTTTAATGAGTGGCCATGGTCAAGATTGCTTCAATAAATTAAAAAAAATATTAATTTATCTTTCCTTTCTAATCATGGAATGCATCTTGCCTTTTAATTAGAAATGTTCATGGGAATCATTAGTTATGACACATCTTCTATACAAACAGATCACTTTCAATTATACTTACTCTGACTCCTCACTTCTTACTCATGTGGCAAAGGCTCAGATTGGTTTATATAGCTTCATTCAGTGTTAGAGTTGTGGTGAGTTCCTACAAGTACTTTGGAACAGCCTCCAAGAGGAAGTAGTGGGGGGTAAAATGGTCGCAGGATTAAAGAGCGCATGGCATAGACACAAGGGAATCTTAGAAGAAAGAGAGGGGTGTAAGCTGGTCTGAGTAAGATCTCCTGCGGAGCTATATGTAGGGAATTTAGGGCAGACTAAGTGGATCAAGTGGTCCTTATCTTTATTTTATTTATTTATTTATTTATTTTTATTTCGGTTATGGAGTAATACCTTTGAGCCAGAATGACCCCTTTACAAAGGTTCCAAGTCAGCAGACATACTGCAACATAGTACAGGACATTATGCATGGACAGTACATGATTTCAGATACATTGACAAACAATAGGTGCGCTTATGAGATACAGATAAGAGTTTAGTAAGTCCAAGGATTCAATAATATTCTAATACAGTGGTTCTCTAACTACAGTGTCAGACATAAAATAACTAGAAATTGTATTTCTAAGTGCATGGTTTTGATACAAAATGCAGCCTGCTAGGGCTTTGTCAATACTAGAGTCATGGGGGGGGGGGTTAAGACAGGAGAAGAGAGATAGTGAATGCAGTTAGTGGCTAGTAGCACTCAATCAGGTGGGGAAGTCACAGAGTAAGGATTGTGAGTGGAAGTGAGGTACCGAGGAGGGGAGAGGGGGAGGGGTGATTAGGAGCTGGGTAAGGTTGTCCAGCAAATAGGAGCTGGGTAAGTGTGTCCAGCGATTATCTGCTGACGACTTCTATGTTTCTATGTTTCTACCTGGTTTGTGCTCAGAACCTTTCCTAACAGTCTGAAAACTATTACTGTCAAGGTGAAAATATTTTAACAATAGAAATTACCACTGTATTAGTCCATAAACTGTGCTTTTGAAATTTGCAAGAAATATGCAAACTACTTATTCAAATATATATACTATACCTAACATCTCATGTACTCTTCCTAAAGGGATTGACACTTAACTTCAGATGATTTGCATTATAATGTACAGTACTTCTGCTAATAGTTGATATTCATATTTTCATATTAGTAACAACGGTTTGTTAAATATTACTAATGTGGCATACAATTGTGTAATACAGAACTAATTTAACCACCAATGAACATCAATGATAATGTTGTGATCATCCACAGATCATCAAAAACCTTCATGTTGATTTAAGCTTACAAAAATCAATAATCATCAATTGGTGATTTAAAAGTTACATGTTTGATGATTAAATTATGATTTACATGATGATCTTAGATCACAATCTGCCTTGATGACTATACTGTAACTTTTGATGATTAAAAAGGATCAGTCATGACTGAACTTCAAAAAACATGATTGGTGATTTATCAATTTGCCTGAGTGAGCTAACTAAGAAAATGGCAAAGATATGGCAAGAGGTAAAGACCCTGAAAGATGGGGATGAAAAAATGGCAAAGGCCTAGATTGACAAGGCGAACAGAGATTCGACAATCCTCTCCCATGGAGAGGAAGAATTGTGGTAGATGACTGAGTGACTGTTTTGACACCCAAGGAAACCCTACATGTAGAAGGTGTGGGATTAGTGGGCATATCAAACAAAGATGAGACCAAGGAGTTATGGCTGTGAATTTAAACAGGGAGTTCCCGAGGCAAAGAACTGACCCTCAGGCAGATCAGAACTAGGTCCAGCATTTTCTGAGCAACATAAGATTGTGAAGAGATGTCCTAATGTCCCTGTAAAGATCGATGGAATTGAATTTCAGGCACGTCTAGATATCTGTTCCCAAGTCACAACCATGCAGAGCAAACATTTCTTCAAACACTTCTTTTCAAAATTCAGTATTCATTTAATCTTTTAGTGATATGTGACTGTGTATGCTAAAAAAAGATTATACAATGGGTATGGAAATTTCTGCCTTCTGATTGGCTGACTGACACCTTTTATCTGTGGTAAATCCTCTGATATATCAACGGGTAAAAGTGCCAACCGCCAGTCAGCAGCAGCAGGAACCCCCACATAAATCACTCCGACCATTAGAAAGCCAGAACTCACAAAGACAGCAACCAATGATGACCACAGTGAAATGCTGTGTCCCGACTCCCAATCCCCATCAGTGGTAAATGGACAACTCCTGCTCAGTAAAACTAAACCAAAAGTAGCAGATACAAAAGTGGCAAAACACAAAGGAGCACCCAATTAGAGTTTCAAAAATCGATACTGTTAACGCTTCCACCCAACTCACCTGACAGCCATTTTAACCTGTCAGCTCCACTCCTTTACCACAGTCCTGACACCATCACAGTTACTAAAACCCTTCACTCCTTGTTGTTGCCACTCAAAACCCTCTACCCTCCAGCCTGCACACAGAAACTATCATAGGCAAAAGGGAGCCTCGTGGACATGGAGGCACTGCAGGCAGCAGTTGACTGTGATCTTTGACTCTTGCATGGCAAGGGGTGAAACAACTTGCTGCTGCGTAATATATGCAGTCTGAGCTGCCCATTGTATTGATGTATTATCATTAAACCTGCTCTTTTAATGTTAAATTTCTACTGAAGCTTAAAGTCTTAACTTCATTCCTCAGAGACTAAACTGGCACTGTGGTGACATTATTTCCAATCCAGCCAACATAACAGTGCTACCCTCAGTGAGTGGGGATAGAAAAAACATCACATTTAAGTTAAAATAGACCCTGGCAGTGAGTGATGCGCGGGAATACCCACAACCCAATGGTCATCTCTTTAATAAAAAAAATGCATAAATCCTACCATATCACTACCTAGGGCTCTATTAGTATACATACATACCAAAACTGTAGCCATAGCAACACCACTACCAACCCAGGACTAATTTTTTTTGACGGACTAACAAATAGAATAAAAATCAATTTAAAAGACCAAAAAACTATTTTATTTGTTATTTTTCCATCTAAAAAAAAGAAGAATATTGTATGATCACAATATAAAACTCCAGGGTGTGGGACATGGCAGGATTTACCACTTCTGGTGTGGTTTATTCACTCAGCCTGTGGCCTCATGCCCAAACCACACCAGATGTGGTAAATCTTGCCATTACCTACACCCTGTCATGGTATATTGCTTAAATAGTCAATCACCCTTATTTGTCTTCTGTAAGCTATGTAAACCAAGCATGCCTAATCTACTATAAAATGCGTTATTTTCCTTGTTACAATATTTTTACTATATTCACAGGACTGGTGTGTTCTGCGAAAATGCATTGCGAGGCAAAAATTGCTGATATGGTTGCTAACAACATAGAACTGAGAGGCGGATAGGGGGATCCACTTTTGAAGCCAACCCAAGACACCAAAACATCAAAAGCAAAAGGCAGCTGGCAACTCAAATACTGATGCAGAAAAAAGTGGCTGAGTACAAAATGGGTGGAGTGATACTGGCAATGACCAAGCAGGAACCAGACCTGTTATTAATCATATTGGATGACCTAAATGTGGCCAGGCAGTCTGACAAGGCAGTCAGGCAGGCTAGTAGGATGCTAGGGTGCATAGGAAAGGGTATCCTCAGCAGAAAAAGGGGTGTGGTCTTGCCCCTGTATAGATCACTAGTGAGACCCACCCTGAGTATGGTGTCCAGTTCTGGAGACCGCATCTCAGGAAGGACATGGACAGAGTGGAGGTGGTCCAGAGGAGGGCTACCAAAATGGTGCAGGATCTACATCAAAAGCCCTACAATGAAAGCCTCATTGAGCTTAATATGTACATCCTGGAGGACAGGAGGGAGAGAAGATCTATGATAGAGACCTTTAAGTACCTCATGGAGTTAATAAGGTACAGGAGAAACATAGAAACATAGACTTTTATGGCATATAAGGACCGCTTGGCCCATCCAGTCTGCCCATTTCCCTACCTATTGGGTAAACTGCAGATCCTTGTTTACCAACAGCATACTTCCTCCTACCCCCCCACTAGAATTGCCTTATGTCAGTCCCATGCATTCTTTAATTTGCCCACTATTTTTGACCCAACGACCTCCTCAGAAAGGCCATTCGAATATGTCCACCATCCTTTCTGTGAAAAATACTTCCTCACATTGTCCCTGAGCTGTGCCCCCTCTAGCTTCAAATTGTGCCTCCTTGTTCATGCATGTGTCTTTTTCTGGAAGATGCTGCCCTCTTGGACTTCGTTGATTCCCTTGAGGTACAGGAAATTTTCTATCATGTCCCACCCACCCCCTCCTTTCCTCAAGGATATACATATTAAGCTCCTTTAGTCTCTCTTTGTATGGCTTCTGCTGCAGTCCCTTTCACCATTTTAGTTGCCCTCCACTGGACTGCCTCCATTCTGTCTATGTCCATGCAGAGATGGGGTCTCCAGAACTGCATGCAGTACTCCAGATAGAGTCTCGCCAACTGTCTGTACAGAGGGATAACAACTTCCTGTTTTCTACTGGTGATACCTCTCCCTATGCATCCCAGTATCCCCCCAACCCTCCTTACTGCCTTCTCACATTGCTTGCTTTATGTTTAGGTCATCTGATATGACTACCCCCATGTCCCTTTCCATTTTTGTTGTTGTTAGTACCTCCCCCATACTGTGTACTCTTCCCCTGGGTTTTTGTTTCCCAGGTGCATTACTTTGCTCTTCTTTGCAGTGAATCTAAACTGCCATACTCTTGACCATTCCTCCAACCTTGCCAAGTCCCTTCTCATCCATTCCACCTCCCCTTGTGTATCAACCTTGTAGCAGATCTTTGTGTCATCTGCAAAGAAGCATACTTTTTCTTCTAGTCCCTCCACAATGTCACCTATAAAGACATTAAATGGGACTGGTCCCAGTACAGAACCCTGTGGTACTCCGCTAGTAACCCCCCCCTTTCTTTGGAGTGGACTCTGTTTACTATTACCCTCTGCATCCTGTTGTGAAGCCAATCTTTTACCCAGGCTACCACCCTGGGACCCACTCCCAAGCTGGCTAACTTGTTCATTAAACTTTTGTGTGGGACTGTGTCAAATGCCTTGCTAAAATCTAGGTAGACCATGTCCACAGCCCCACCCTGGTCTACTACTTTGGTCACTGAGTCAAAGAAATCTTTTAAATTGTCTGACATGATCTTCCCACTGTGAATCCATTTTGCATTGGGTCCTATGCCCCGCTGGCCTCTAGGTATTCAACAATTCTTTCTTTCAGATGTGATTCCATCATTTTCCCTACCACTGAGGTCAAACTAACAGGTCTGTAGTTTTCTGCCTCTGCCTCTGCCTTGCTCTGACTTTTGTGAAGGGGAATCACATACACCCTCCTCCATTCCTGAGGTACTGCACCATCCTCCCATGATTTGTTAAAAAGGGTAGTCAGTGGTGTCACTAGTTGTCCCCTTAGTTCTTTTAGAATTCTGGGGTGAATCCCATCAGGCACCATTGCTTTGTCCATCTTCAGTTTTAGGAGTTCCTTCAGGACCCTTTCTTCTGTTAATGGACCGGTATTGACCCCCCCTATCCGAGTAGCTTCTATTGTTTGGTTTGGTACCTCCCTTCTTCTTCTTTGTGAATACTGAGCAGAAGTATTCATTCAGTATCCCACTTTTCACTATCGCCCTCTGCCCACCCACCCTCCCTTTATTAAGCCTCACTATCACGCCCTTGGACTTTCTTAACTCCTAATTTGCCTATAAAAGGTTTTATCCCCTTCTTAACTGAGTTGGCTATCTTTTCCTTGGTTTGGACCTTAGTTATTCTGACTGCTGTCCCAGCTTTCTTCTGCTTTAACTGGCACAGTTCTCTGTCCTTCTCCTTCTGTGTTTCCTTATACTTCCTGAATGCTGTCTTTTCTCCCTAACCTTCCCTGCCACCTCTTTTGAGAACCATAGTGTTTTTTTTCTTTGTTTTGTTTTGTTTATTTGCATCACACAAAGGCTTGTTGCCTCTGTGATGGCAGTTTTATTGTTTCCCATTGTTTCTCCACCCCTCCTTCTTGCTCATTTGCTAGTGCTTTTCTGAGGCACTCTCCCATTTTGCCAAAGTCTACTCTCCTAAAGTCCAGTACCCTTGCATTTGTATGGCTTGACTCTACAGCTGTGTTTATCATGAACCACACTGTTTAGTGGTAGCTTGTTCCCAGATGGCTACCCACTTCTAAATCTGGGCTCCTCACTTCATCTCCATTTGAGAGTACCAGGTATAAGATTGCTCCCTCCAGAGTGGGTTCCAGAACTAGCTGTCTGAGGCATACCCCCTGTAGGGCATCAGGTTGACCCTGGTCTTGGATATGGCTGCAGCAAAAGTGCTACAGTTAGCATCTGACATATTCTGGTTCCCCATCAACAATATCTCCCCTTTTTCTGCCATTCTAAGGATGCCTTCTATTATTTTCTTTCTCATTTCCTCCCACTGAAATGGGGATCTGTATACAACCTCCATGTGGATTGTTGTGCCATTTTCTGTCTCCATGGTGACCCACAGTTCCTCCTCTCCTCCCTGTTTACACTTTAGTTTCAATGCTTTGATCCCTTCCCTTATGTAGAGAGCTACTCCTCCTACTTCTTTACCCTCTTTGCCCCTCCTGTAGATTGTGCACCCTGGTACATTGACATCCAATTCATGGTTCTCTGTGTACCTTGTTTCTGTGACTGCCATGATATCCAGGCATCCCTCTTCCATCAAGGTCACTAGTTCAGGTAGCTTGTTAACTAGACTACAGGTATTGGTACTCATTGCCCTCCATTTTTTGATGGCCTTACCCCTTTTAGCTCCATTCCAGTCCTTACTGCCTTTGCCTTTTTCTCCATTTACCCTTGTTCTGCTCCCTATTGACTTCTCTACCTTGGTGTTTACTTTGCTAACTATCCTGTTTTGTGGGGGGGAGGGCTGTGAGTTCCCTGTTCCTTTTCAGTGCCTCCACCTTTGGCTAGTTTAAATGCTTGCCAAAGAAGCATTTAAACCTATCACCTAGGCTCCTGGTTCCCCTCCCAGACAGATGCAGACCATCATGCCAGTATAGGCCTGTATTCCTACAGGCCAGATGGACCCCCAGTCTCCAGTGAAGCTAAAACCCTGAGTGCTGCACCAGTTTTTCAACTATGCCAAGCCCATGCCCTCCAGAAACAATCAGCTGCAGCTCTGACCCACCATGTGGTGAGTGCTTTCCTTCCTTTCAGCAAGACAACCTGCACAATGTAACAGAAAATATGCCCTGCAAGAAACAATTTCAATCAGAGAAAAATAAAGCAGTTGAGTCCATTCCTGACCTAGTTTCCCCCACAGCACTTGTTTTAATTTCAAGCCCAAGGTTCAGCATAATCCAGTAACTGCCTACTAAGTTTCAAAGTGCCCCAACTGTAGCACAACTCAACTCAGATCAGTCCCAAGTAAACAAAAACAGCCCAAGTCCAAATCAAACAGCAGTAAACTTTACTTCCCAGAAATCAAATATGCTGCTTTCCTAATTCAAAAATCAGATCAGCCCCAAGTAAAACAAACCAGCACAAGTGCAAATCAGACAGCAGTAAACTTTACTTGCCAAAAATCAAATACACTGCTATACTAACTCAAAAATCAAATCAGCCCCAATGACCCGGTGGTGCAGAGGGTTGAGGTGCTGGATGCCTTACCTCTCACCACGCAGGCAACCCATATTCTGGAACAAGCATGAGCCATTGGTGGTCAGTCTGGAGGGGAGGAAGCAGTGCAGGATTGAGCGGCCACTAGGCAGCTCTCCTCTCCAGGAAGGGTTTCCAGCTTCTGTTGACTCTTAGCTGCCTTGCGGTGGAGGCCTGGGGCAGCACAAGCCAAGGGAGCCAGGAGCTATGCCAATGGGGTGGGGAGGAAGGGGCCATCACCAGAGCAAGCGGGTGCATATACACCTCCACGCACATACACCTCTCTGTCTGGGGCCCTGGGTTAATGGGAGAAAATGTGGAAAATGATGGGGGTCATGGCAGGATGAAGTCTCTGAGCTAGCTCTGGGGGACCACCAGGACACGCATAGTGTCCTAAGTTCCCAGACTACCCCGGAGTGCGGTAGGTTCTCAGACAACCAGCCACGACCCTCCGACAGAGGAAGAAACACCTATGTGGAAAAAATCAAATCAGCCCCAAGTAAAACAAACCAGCCCAAGTTCAAATCAAATAGCAATAAACTTTACTTGCCAGAAATCAAATACACTGCTATACTAACTCAAAAATCAAACCAGCCCCAAGTAAAATGAACCAGCTCAAGTCCAAATCAAATAGTAGTAAACTTTACTTGCCAGAAATCAAATACACTGCTATACTAATTCAAAAATCAAACCAGCCCCAAGTAAACAAATCATCCCAAATCCAATTCAAATAGCAGTAAATGCTAGTTGCCAGAAATTAAATACACTGCTAGACTGGCTTCTCAGACGGCAGTGAATCACAGAAGCAGCAATTTGTGCACCCAACGACAATGATCACCCAGCAATGTTATCCAAATACAGCAAACACTACAATTAGTTCATAGAAGTACCTCAAATACCCATTTATCAGCCTCAGTGAGTCAAACAGCATACAAATGCAGCAAATGGCCTAAGCCTTTAGCAGCCCACCTCCCAATTACACACTTGATTTACAGGGCTTCCTGAAACTAGTCACCCAAGATTAAGTTCCTGACCTAGTTTTCCCCACAGCACTTGTTTTAATTTAAAGTCAAAGTTTTAATGTACCCCAGTCATTGCCTACCAAGTTTCAAAGTGCCCCAAACACAGCACAACTCAGCTCAGATTAGTCCCAGGTAAAACAAATCAGTCCAAGTACAAATCAAATAGCAGCAAACTTTACTTGCCAGAAATCAAATACAATGCTGTACTGGCTTCTCAGATGGCAGTGAATCACAGAAGCAGCAGTCCATACACCCAACTACAGTGATCACCCAGCAATGTTATCAAAATACAGCAAACACTACAATTAGTTGTAGAAGTACCTCAAATACCCATTTATCAGCCTCAGTTAGTCAAACAGCATACAAATGCAGCGAATGACCCTGACCCTCTAGCAGCCCCACCTCCCAGTTACACACCTGATTTACAGGGCTTCCTGAAACTAGTCATCCCAAGATTAAGTTCCTGATCTAGTTTCCTCCACTGCACTTTTGTTTTAATTTAAAGTCAAAGTTTCAAGGTACCCCCATCACTGCCTATGAAGTTTTAAAGTGCCCCAACTATAGCACAACTCAGCTCAGATCAGCCCCAAGTAAACCAAACCAGCCCAAGTCCAAATCAAATAGCAGTAAACTTTACTTGCCAGAAATCAAATACACTGCTATACTAATTCAAAAATCAAACCAGCACCAAGTAAACAAACCAGCCCAAGTCCAAAAAGGAAGGAAGTAGTTTTCAGAAAAAAGGTGCTCCAGAACAAGGGGATATGCTATGAAACTGGAGGGGGTAGGTAGATTCAAAAGAGATGTGAGGAAATATTTCTTCACAGAAAGAGAAGAGGATTCCTGGAACAGTCTTCCAGCTGAGGTAGTGGGGGCAAAAACAGTGGCATGGTTTAAACATGCCAGATATGGGCATAAGGGAATCATAGGGCAAAGAAGGGGGGCAGAGACAGCACTGTAGATCAAGTGGGTCTAAAGCAAAAAAGAAGGTAAAATAAACAAATAAATAAGCAAACTGGACAGACTGCGTGGTCCAAGCAGCCCTTATCTGCTGGCAGATTATCTATTTCTATGTTTCAACTCACTCCTATGCTACCCAGCTTGCTTACTAGTCTCCTATGTCAAACAGTGTTGAAAGTCTTACTGTAAACTATGTGGACCACACCCACTGCTCCTTCCTTATCTGGTTCATTGGTCACCCAGTCAAAGAAGTATATCAGATTTGTTTAACATGACCACCCCCCTGTAAATCCATGCTGCCAGTAGCCTGTAAAGATGGCGACTGCAATTGAGTGCTTTCAAAAAGGCAACTCAATCACGACACCTGTGCACAGGGCTAATGGGCAGGGAGGGCAGCCGAACAGGGGGTGTCAGTGAATATAGTGACATTATGTCACTATATATACATGCACATGGTGGGGAAGGACCACGCAGTGTGACAAACGGAAGGGGGGAGATGGTTTGTGGGGTGTAGTGCAGCGGTGAGCTGCTGAGCTGACCATGTAGTGTGGTGGGTTGGTGGCAGGTTAGGGTTGGAGGGTGCCAGGTTTGGTTCTGGGCATGCGCTCGTTTCTGCCGCTGGTCCGGGAAATTTTTTTCCCCATCTTTAGCACCCCCCCAACATGCACTCCCATGGAGTTGTGAATTCTTTAGTAGGGGTGTGTGGGGGGTAAAGTTCTCCATGTGGGGGGTAGAGGGGTGCAGTTCCCCACATAAAAAAAAATCCAAGTCTCTTGCACCCTCTTGCTGTGTGCTGGGAGTGTACATCACCAAAATTAAATTTCAGTGATGTGCATTCGCCCTAACGGCGATCGCCTTTCCACAATCGCTGTTATCACATGGAACCATGTTGCCTTGGGTCTTGTAACCCACTGTATTCAAGGTATTCCGCAATCTTTTCCTTCAGCAGTATTTCCATTAACTTTCCCACCAATGATGTCAGGTTGACTGGCCTATAATTTCCAACCTCCTCCCTGCTACCACTTTTCTGAAGTGGGACTACATCTGCCCTCCTCCAGTCCCCTGGAACCATTCAGGTTTCCAGTGAACTGTTAAACAGGACTGTTAGATATGCAGGAGATTAACTGGATTTGCTTCTACAGCAATTTCACAATGAATCCATAGAAAAAGTATTGCATGATATAAAGCCTCAAGACTGAACTGTTTTAGTGTTATGCACACTGCGATAACTATATACAAACAATGCCTTTTTATATCTCCAGTCTGTCTAGGGTATAAGTTGCTGGTTAAGATGTGGAAATTAACTGATTGATTTGTAGATTGACTGACTGATTGATTGGTTGATTGATTCAGTAACTATAGAACTACCGAGCATGTCCTGGGGATTTGAACCACCACACCACCACCTCCAGCCACAGCAAAGATTTTAGTTTAGTTTATTGATTTTAGTTTATTGATCAACCATATTAAAAGGTCATTACAAAAGTGACATGTATACTAAGTCTTTTAAAAACAAAGACAAATATCAATATCGATTCACATTACATAGCTCCTTTTCTTCCACCATTACAAAAAGTTGTACATAATACATAATATCACAGCTCAAGTACATTTTCATTTCATGCTACATCAGTTCAATTTCACACAATGTGCCCCCCGGCCCAACCTCTGGCTGGCTCCTACATTATTAATTGCATTTAATTTTCAAAATAATTCTCTTTCTTACCTTACCAGCACTTAGGAAAAAGTTTGCAACTCTGCTTATAGTTCATTCATCTTCTGTTGTTAAAAGAAGGATAGTAGTTACAGACCTGTCTATATCTTTTCAGGGTACTATGTAAGGTCCCAGCCATTGTTCCCATGCTTTATTGTACCACTTGCAATATCACATGACATGAATTAGATCCTCTTTACCCTAATGTCAGCAGAAACAGTTTGTATCACTACCAAGAGCTTTGTTATACCTAGCAGTTGAATCGTTACTGCCAAATAGCTAGTTTGTACTTTACAAAGGCCCTCCTCAACTGGGGATCAGTGAGGACATCCAGATAATATTAATATCCCAAATTATTAATGTTTACTACAAACTATTTATAGTATCTGGATCTGGACGTACTTTCCAGAGCTGATTTTACCCCAAAGTTGCTTATCTTTGTCCTAATGTATTTTTTATATTTCAAGCTAAGGGTAACGTTCTTTTCCAGGTACCCATTAAATATAAGCAAATCATATTTATTCAGATTAGAGTTAATGACTCCAAACCAAATAGCCCCTCTACATTCTGATACGTGCCAGCTCTTTTTTCCTCAAGACAGATATGGGGTATTCTATTTTGGCATTCTAGTTATCTAAAGCCAACAGTTAATTTTTTTATTTGTATCCATAGTTGCATTGATATTTATCATGTCAAGCTCTAATCTTACATAAGAAGCTGGCATAGAATGCACAGCATCCATAGCTGATCTACTGTAAGTAATTTGAATCTCGGGATAAACAGTTTTTCTCTATCCCTAATATCCCATATTTCTGCCCCTACAATAGAATGCTTAATTCTTATAATATCCAACAGGATTCTGAAGGTATTTCCACCATAACAGTAATTAGTTTTTTGGGGCCTAAGGCTGTTTTCTTGGCCTTGTCTAACACCATTTCAGTGTGTTTAGTCCATAAGCCATTTGAAGAGAAAAGTAAACCCAAATATACTATACATAACTTTTGACAGTTTCTATCCTTTGATCCCCAGGGGCGGGATATTCAGAGAGGATGCGCCATGCGCAACAGGGATGCACCAGCGCAAGTGTGGAAATGCGCCATTGTGCGATATTCAGTGGGAGCTGACTGTGCAGTGCAATAAGCAATGCACCAGAGTGCAACATTAATGAATGCATGCACAACCGCAGGGGGCGGAACCATGAATAACATGCGCAGTGCGATATTCAACAGCATGCGGCGTGTGCAATAGCGGAGCAAGCGGAAGTTGCGTGACAGTGGAAATGAGCCAAAATAAAAGGGAGCAAGAGAGGGGAGGAAGAATGTGCACAGGGAAGCCACAGGTGGGAGCTTGGAGACAGAGTGCCAGAGAGGAGAGACAGGAAGCAGAGTGCAGGAGTGGCCAGGATTAGGACAGGGCCCACCAGAAGTGTGCCAGAGTGAGGGTAGGAGTGGATGTGCCCGTGCCAGTGTGCGACAAAGTGCATGTGAGTTCCACAGTGGACTGAGGGTAGTGGCAAGAGGCAGGGCAGCCACAGGCAAACAGCTAGAGGTGAACCCAGTGCAGGGGAAGCAACAGCAACAGACAGTGGGGGGAACAGGAGAACAGCCGCCCGGGAGGGGGAACACCAGCCAGGGACATGGCCAGTGCCACCTTCCAGATGGAGGCGGTAATGAGGGGTGTGAGAAGACAGGCAGCAGGGAGGCACAGCCGTGGAAGGGCCCATCGGCGGTACTCCCAGAACAGGCAGTACTGAGCCCACACCAGCTTCGAACAGTACTCTGACACAGAGATAGTGGACAGGTACCACCTGAACCGGGTGATTCTAAGGCAGCTCTGTGACCTGTGTAGTGAAGAGATGCAGACACCCACACAACAGAGCCATGCGCTGTCAGTGGAGACAAAGGTGACACCCGTCATGTGCCTGCTTACCATGGGCACCTTCCAGAGACCAACAGGGGACATGACAGGCATAACCCAGCCAGCGGCATCACACCTACTCACACAATTCCTCAGCACACTGCTGCCACATGCTGTGGAGTACATCCATTTCCCCAGCACACCGGCAGAGTGCACAGCACACATACAGGAGTTCTATAGGGTAGCACGGTTGCCTGACGTGCTCGGGGCCATTGACTGCACCCATGTAGGCATCCACATGCCACCTGGCCTGGAGGGTGCGGCATAAATAAACCGCAAGGGCTACCCGAGCATAAACTGCCAGGTTGTGTGCGATGCCAGGGGTGCATAACCAATGTCTGTGCCACGCACCCTGGGGGAGCACACGCTGCTTTCATCTGGCACCAGTCTGCACTGTGCCACAGGTTTGAGAGTGGGGACATCCCCACCGGCCATCTAGTAGGTGAGTATGCATATCATGACGTGAGCAGACGTGGGGGGGTGCATAGCCAGAGGTGCCATGGGCACCGGCCATGATGGCCCATGGCATAGCGATGCAGACCACCATGCTGTCTCCCCTCTACACACAGGTGACAGTGGTTACCCGCTACAGCCCTGGCTGCTCACACCATACCGGCACCCCATGACCCCATCACAGCTACGGTACAATGAGGCACATGCCACAACACGGAATGTCATTGAGCATGTGTTCGGGCTGCTGAAGGCACGATTCCGGTGCCTGGACACATCAGCCGGTGCGCTACAGTATAGCTCCTCGAAGGCCTGTGGGCTATTCCTGGCCTGCTGTATCCTGCACAACATGGCCACCGACTGTGGGATAGCCATAGAGGTCAAAGAGGGGGACAGCGGTAGGGACAATGAGGACGCCAGTCCAGCTGGTGTAGGGCAGCCACCCTCTGGGCGACAAGACCCCCATCTGTTCCGGATGGCACAGCAGCACCGGGACACCATAGCAGAGGAGCACTTCAGACAACACAGGTAGGTCACGGGGCCATGTGCAACCACCAGGGGCAAGGGCACAGCCCACAGACAGGTAGGGCTGGACACCAGAGGCAGAAGTCGGTAAGGGACTGGGTTTGAGTGGGGGACCGCACACTGCAGCAGGGATGATCAGGGCTGAACATGACACATGCACACACATGCACACACACCACAACACATGCCCAAAGGGCAAACATCACACCCATCCCAACAGCCACCCCCACCCCCACACGGGACCACACACGACCATGCCCAGTGGCTGACACTGTGCGTGCCTCAGATGCTGGGTATCATTACACAGTGGTGGACAGCACTACGCAGGCATCATCATGATATGCCACAGTGGCCAGCAGCCAGGAGGGTGTGCACAGGGACCGTGTGTGTGCAGGGCTGGGTACCCCACCCGTGCGCCACATAATGCACACCACAGTGCACACAGGGCAGCAGCAGACTGTAGCCATGGTGGGAGACAGGTCAGTCATGTGGCACAGTACCACGGCCACCATGGATGTGTGGGCGGCCCCACCGAGACCTGCCAGCCATGCCAGGCTGACCAGTGGCCTCATGGGGTGGCACCGATGGGCCCCCAGGAGTGATGCTGCGTGAATGTGACCATGTTCGAGCAGGGGTCTGCAGTCCACCAAACATGCCCGTGCCAGGTGTGCTCGGTATGTCCACAACCGAACCTGGTGTTGACATAGCAGGTGTCGCACGACGTCAGGAACAGGGGGTGGACATGACAGTGTGTGGTGTCTGCGGCGGCTGGGAACCAGACTGGGTGGCCAGTGTAGCCATGACAGTTGTTATTGCAGTGGTCTGCCTGTCAATAACAGTGGTCACATCCGCCCGCTGCCGGGCCAACTGTTCCAGAAGCAAGCCGTGGTCCCTGCTGCACCACTCGTCTGCCTGGTGCAGAACCGCACTGAGTGCATCCACCGCCATCACGAGCCACATCTGCTGGTCAACTGAGGCCTGGAGAAGACAGCTGTGGTTGTCCAAGGGGTCATCTGCTGGTCCAGCATGCTGTCCCTTGTGGTGTTCCTGGCCCTGCTGGACAGCACTCCATGATGTTGGGCACCCCACACCAGAGCCATGCCAGGGCACGTCTATGCGCGGTGCACTGACACCGCCCCGACACTGTCCCCCTGTTGCCATTGGCCGACTGCTGGCACTGCCCCTCTGGCTGCCGATCACTAGGGTCTACCAGCACCACTGCGGCAGCTGCAATAGCCCCACCACCCTGGAAGCATACCGGTGCTGCCCCACTGGGGCATACAGACACAGGCTGGGACTGGGTTGTTACGCAGGCAGCCACGGCAGCATCACCCGCGGTATCGCCTTTGTGGTTGCCTGCTGTGGGACTATCCTGTGTCCCACAGGTATCACTGTCCTGGACGTGTGGCCCAACATCATTGGTGCTGGATCCAGCCACAATCAGTGGCCCAGCACACTGGACACCGGGGGTGATGTCACGCTGGGACACAGGCAGGGCCTCGTCCGCACCTGCACCACCCACATCAATCCAGACAGACATGCAGGTATGCACTTGGCTGGTCCCTTGGACACCTGTGGAGGTGGATGGGTGATCATCTGTGTCCAGGCCCTTCCCCTCGGTGGACACACCCACCACCGCTGCCCCATGTAGACACTTAGGAGCTGTAAAGGAACACAGTAGCAATAGTGGCTACGCCTTGCCCTGTGGCATGCCCTCCACCACCCACAAACTGACAGCACAGGACCTACCATGCAGTGATGTGCTGCCACCCATCTGGAAGCCACCACCAGGAACGCCCTCGATGGCACTACGCCGCATACTGCTGACCACTCGCTCCTTCTGTGGTGTCAGGCGGGGTACATCCAGCTGGCCCCCACCGGTGGCAGCAAGTGCCGCCCTGATTGCAGCCACCTTTTCCTTGATCCGCCTCCTGTCCATGCCTACCTTCTTCTTGCACTCCTGCACGGATGCTGGTAGCAGCCCTGCTGGTTCATGGCACGCACCACCTCACCCCACGCTGCAGCATGGGCCAGTGGCATTCCCCGCTGTCCGCTGAGCAGCGGTTCCCTGTCCAGATATGCCTCAAACAGGGCATTAGATTCAGCCCAGGTGAAGTTGGGCCTCCTCCTTCTCCCCCTTCCCTGTTCCTCCTCTTCCTCACGATCGGTCATGCTTCCACCTGGGGGAGTGACAGGTGTTACCTTGGACTGTGCAGTCCCATACAGCCCTCCCAAACCACAGTCCCCACATCCCAACAGCATGCAACCTACCACAAGGGACTGCAATACCGATCCATGGCCTTTGCAGCCCCAGGTCGCATTTATATGGCGCAATGCATGCAAATGAGGGCAGGCACAACTGTAAGTGGATGCTAATGCAGTGGATGTGTCATTGAATGGCTAATGATCTGATTTGTATAACCTGGCTGAATATCGTGCTGTTGCACCTTGCGCAATGTTGGTGAGCGTGCTCAGGCTATGGTGCACCACTGTGACGTGCGCAACTGGCACTGCACGGCACATGACCGAGGTGCTGATACCGACGCGTGCAGCACAGCTGATGTGCTATGCATGGGAAGCAGTGCAGAGCACGGCGACCACTGTGCCTGTGGTGCTAGTGCGCTGTATGCCTGTGGGGTGCTCATGCCATGGTGCGCCGTGGGTGCCATAGCGCCACAGTGTGGTAGGCCACTGCAGGGCATCACATACATGCACCCTACTGCGCTACATGCAGGGCATCCCAATAGCACTGTGGCACTTCATGTGCGGACAGACCCTTGACCCTGCGGTTGACCGTTACCCCCTAGATGTCATGCATCCACATGGCTGCACCCCTATTGCACAGTCCAGTGACAGCACAATAGGGACTGGCAGCACAGTACCATGCTGCCTCCGCACATGGGGAATGTGCACTACAGAGCGCCATTTTGATGCCGTTTGAGAAAGCAACATGCCTAGGACCAGAGCACCAGTCTGAAGTGCCATTGAAGTGGCAAACTTGGTGGCCTTGGTGAAGCCACGTGCTGGTGCCCTCTTTTGGCAGGAACCCCTCCAGAGGCCATAGACTGCAGTGTGGCAGGAGGTTGCAGAGGGCCTGGAGGAGGCGACAGGGAGCAGCAGGTCAGCGGAGCAGTGTCACCACCCTTATGGTGACCTCCAGTGATGGGGCCCTGACCACCTGGGGTGACTGCAGGCATGCGCCTGGCGGGGTGCCATGCCACGACTAGGTAGGTGCTCCATCCCATCACTGGTTGTGTCTGTCTGTCCAGGTTTGGTGGTGTGCATCAGGCCATGCCTCAGGCGGGTGGTGGCCATCCTGTGGGGGGGTGGTGGTGGTGGTGGTGGTGGGGGTGCGGCATGGCTGGGCTATGTTGGCACGCACACAGCGAGTGGGGGCTGTGTTACTAACCTGTACTGATGTTTCCCTCTCCATGTTTGCACCCTAGGCCCAGAGGATCATCGTAGAGCACATTTGGCCAGAGGACAAGGACAGCAGGCCAGAGTGGGAGTCATGGCCATGCAGCCGGGGCAAGTCAGTGGTGCCATGGGTCAGCAGCGCCCTGCTGACCAGGATGCAGGTGAGTGCCGTGTTTCCCCTTACATCTGTGCATGGTGGGTTGCAGGGGTGGTGGTGGGGCCGGGCAACCTGCACTTGGCCCCACTGCTGTGCACGCCAAACGGTGCACTCAGCACAGTCCTGTGACACTGCATGTGTGGGTGGGTGTCACGGTGGGCTGTGCATGCACTGGGTCCATGGCTGTGCCACTGCCTTTGCACTGCATAGCCATGTCACAGTACGGCCACGTTGGTGCTGTGCAGGACATGGGCGGTGGGTGTGTGCAGCATTTCGCATGGCTACGGGTGCCTGGGTAGGCGGGTCATGTGGGCACGGACACTGTGGGTGGTCGCATGCCATCACAGGGGCATGTCCCTCGGCTGTATCCCGTGCACATTTGGTGGGCTGCAGGGGTCTGGCCAGTCATGCGTACTGACTCTGCTCCCTTGTCCTAGGTGGACAACGCTGGATTAACCTGGAGCGGCATATACAGGAGCTACTGCAGGTGACCTGGGCTACTCTGGAGCTGCTCCAGAGAATGGAGTGTGGTGGACGTAGGAGGCACCGTCGTTGACACAGGAACCGGAGTGAAGAGAGGGGCCACCAGTAGGGCCTGCGGTGCACGTTATATGCATTCCCCACCCTGGACTGTCTCTCACACCCCTTTGTCCCACTCCCTGATGTACCCCCTTACCCCATGCCCACCCCCACCTGGTTTGTGGCCCCCCCACTTTGTACATAGTTTTGTTTGATATGTTGTTTGTACAGTTTACCGTTGCAATACATTCTATTTTGATATGACAACTTGGGTGGTCTCTGATTTGCAGTGGGCATTTGGTGCTTTGCTGCAGTGGTGTGCATGGCATCTGTGGTGGTGCAGGACTGGCCGTCTGTGTGTCCTGCAGGGCCCCACTAATGGTGTGGGGGGAGACTCGGCCCCTGTCTATGGTATGTGTGTTGTTGTCTGTGCACTGGATGCCTGTGTGCAGTGGTCCCTGGTGCTTGCACTGTGTCCCTGATGCCCCTGTCTGTCTGTCCATGGCCCATGCAGCTGGGACCCTTGCATGTCTGTGGTACGCACGTTCTGCTGGTGTGTCATTGGTGGCTGTCCATGCCAGACACACTCTGGGCACGGCGCCATGGCGGCTTGCGTCCTGTCGCCAGTATGGTGCACGTCTGCCTCGGGTGACACTGTGGGCTATGCTGTTGTTGTCCCCCCCCATGCTGTTGCTGATGTCTGTTGTGGTGTCTGTGTTCTACTGTCTGTCACTTGTGCTCCGGCTGCATGCTGGAGGTGGATGGCTTCATGGTGCATGTGCCAGATGGCTGGTTCACCTATGCCATGGTGGGGTGCAGGCCATGGGTACACAGCATCAGTGGACACACACCAGCAGCATCTGTTGACCCACTTTTGTGGCCCTGTGTTGGGGTACCCTTGGGACAGGGTGGGGGTTTGTCCATGCCCTGTGTCGCATCCTGTGTGGCGCATGCCTCCATGCACCACAGTGGGCAGCTGTGCTGTCTGTTGGGGCCAGTGCTGGGACAGGGTGCGTGCATGGGTGGGTGTGCAGGCTGCTGTCCTGCTGGTGGTGGTGTCCAGGGCAGGCCTTATCGCATGCGGGGTCCCTCGGGTACTGACACAGGGTCGACCTCTGTGCTGTGCCACGGGGGGGGCCATGCAGTGGGGGCATTGTGTATGCAGTTGTTGCATCAGTGGCTGGTGTCACCCACTGCAGGGAACTCACAGTGGGGAGGCCTTGCATGGCTCCATGGTGCACAGGGTTGCATTGTCACGGTGTTGGTGGTGGCATGCGTTTGGTGCTATGCACTGTTGGTGCTGCTTCTGGGCCTTGTGTCCAGGGATCATTGTACAGGGTGTGCGCTGCAATGGTGGGGTGGGGTGGGGTGGCACTGGGGGGGGCTGGCCCTCCTTGTGTTGCAGTCACTGCTTGCCTGGGGGGGGTGCTGGGGCACTGTGCCCCGAGTGTTGATTCGGTGCTGGTGTTCATAGGCTGGTGGTTCATCCAGCTCACCTCGGGTTGTGCAGTTCATGGGGTGCCTGGGAGGTGGTGGGTCTGTCTAGCCTGCTGCGTACTCCTCCACCCATGGCTTCCATGGGTGGTGCACCCCTGCATCCTGTCCCTGTCCCTGCGCATCACTGGTTGTGCTACTGTGCATGGGCCCTGCTCCACTGAGCATCTCTGGTTGTGCCATGGTGCAGCTGGTGTGATATTCAGCTGTGTTACACAAGCGCACCTTAGCCTGCGCTTTGTTTGAATATCGCGCGTGTTGCGCTGGGGCGCACTTCCCTTGCGCTTGCTCCTGCTATTGTGCATTTTATTGGCGCAGTCTGAATATCCCACCCCAAGTGTCCAATTCCCTTCAACTTTTTTAGAACCTAAAACTACTGCTTGTGCTTTAATCACATTCTCCCCACCAGCCAGTCATGAGTCCTAGGAAATGACAGGTTTTAAGGTTGTTATTGTGATTATAAGTTTAATTACAATAACATAATTGCTTTAATAGGACATTTGTTTTTATTTTTTTTGTAGTTGTTTGTTCATGCTGAGAGCTGTGGGGTGAGTGATGTGGAGTGAGGATGTTTTATGTTATATGGTATGGAAAGTGTGCTTGACATCTGTGCTGGTCATTTCCTTAAGATTAACAACATGCACAGTAAACAATTAGCTGCTGACTTAGCTCGTCATGACTACATAATTAGCCTTATGTTGACTGATTAATGTCAGTCTGACTCATTGAACTTTGTTTTCATTCATAAGCTTCACTCACTCCATGCGATTAGTATACTGTTATTTATTTTACAGTTTATTTGATAAATGCAGCATCTAATTTTCAGTGGGGTCCTGTGTCAACCATAGTTTACAACTAGGAGGGCTGCAGCACAGGGAGGACAGATAACTTTCTCTTGTTCAAATTACTTATTTTGGTATTTATATTCCTTGGATTGTTACTTTTTCTGTTTTTACCTTTTTCTTTCTTCTTATCAGCTTCTGTGTTATACCGTTTGTTGTTTGTATTCTATTTGGCTATATTGTATTATTGTGTTATAAGCAATAAAGTATGTTAAATTAAAAAAAAAAAGATAACTTTCTCAAGGATAAACACAGTGCTAGTGTCCACAGTAAGAATCAGACCTGGGATGCTGTGGTTCAAAATTCTTTGGTCTTCATTCCTTATATTTTAAATACAAAAAAAGCCTATCTTTTCATGGGGTCATACAGCATGCAGTTTCACCCCTCCACCCCAAATGCTGCTTCCATCTGTCTGCATCAGAGCAGCTACTATGTACCGTACTGCACTAGCACAAGGACAACTCCTTCACACAGTCTTAAACTGACATTTACTTCTTTTATTCAGTCATAGTGCAAAACAAATCATGCTGAAGTCCATTCATTTAAGGATAACATTCATTGTACAAAATATTCTTCCTACAGTAAAGTGCATTTCACAGGTGCACTGACACAAGAGCTTAACTAATGCCATATAGGCATTCAGATTATGTGGCATTAGCTTAGCTCCTGAGTTTTCTTTGGGCTTGTGCAATAGGGTACATAGCAGGTATGGGAAGGTCTGCTGTGGCCCAGTTCTGGTTCTGACTCTGATCGTTTTTTCAAAAGGTTTTAATTTATTCTGGCTTACCAAAACAGATAAATTGGTTGTATTGGTCCAGAACTGCATCAGAGGCAGATCTGGACTAGGACAAATGACAGATTCAGGTTGTCCCTACAGCACCTTAATGATCCTTTTCTTCATGTCATTTAATGTTTAAAATAGTTTTATATTTTTTTTTCAGTTTTCTCCACTAGTTTGTAACATGACTAAATCCTTAAAATCACTTGCAGCACCTCTGGATGTTACTTGGATAGTCTTGCTTGAGCCTATCCTGTACCTACTGTCATCCTGTATGTTCCGCACTTTGTCTGTGCTGTACAAATTGCCTATTTGTAAAATAATGTTATACACTAAGCTACACCTTTTACTTGCATTTGTACTGCCTATGCCTAATTGTTGTATACGAAATCGTAACTGTATGTTGATCTTACCAAAATTGTATTCACCTAATTGTATGTCCCAGGTCCACCTTGAAAATGAGCTTGCTCAATGGTGTCCACCTGGTTAAATAAAGATTTTGATTGATTGACTGATTGATTGACTGATTGATTGACTGCCTGGACCAGATCAAAACCAGGCCTCTGGCAGATCCAGATCTGGTCAATGGACTGGACTGGGTCAAATAAGAGTAAAGTCTCAAATGACTCTGAATTCCAGTCTAGTCAAGGCAGGCCAAAGCATGGGGGTTCTAATCTCACACAGTGCTGTTTCTCCTGTCCATATTACATAGTACCCACTCTAATACTGAGAGGTGGGTGCACAATAATGGTTCGTGCCTCTTTGAACTCTCGAGCCATTCACTAAAACAACACATTCACCACACTGATTATCCACTAAGAAGATGATTCATGCCTGGATATTTTAAATTTGGAGGATCAACACCTGCTGCAGATATTTTCTATTTCTTTGAAAGTATTGTCAGCCTGTCATCACCCATGGATTCTTATGCTGGCACAGTAACCAGAATGCTTTGTATTGGTTTCTCTAATGATTACAACTCCAGTTAATAATTCCTGAGGCCTGCGTGTTTTGTGATTGGCTGTTATACCCGGCACTAATCTTTTAGACACCTCTGGTGTATCCCACAACAACATGGCATGCATATGTGTAAAGCAAGCCTTTTTTTAAAAAGCTGTTGTCCCCCCTCCCTCACAAATGAGTAATTAAATATACTGCATAGTCCCAATAACATACTAATAACTAGCCATTTGCAAGGGAGAAATACCCTGTCTGCAGGAAATGGTCCTTGGATTTCTCTCAGGCAACCAAATATTTCCCTTTTGAAAAAAATCCTCCTGGAAATGCCTGCTTGTTGTTTTGTTATTAATTTCAGAGAAACTGTAGAAAACAAAAACACTTTTTCATAGTTTTACAAAAGACGTATATATAGTTAAATGTGTGTCTGTAGAAAATAAAACCTGTGATAGGTGCATGGATATTTCTTGGTATCTTTCATATAGCTCGGATAATGGCAATCTATGGTTTAGATTTTTGCCCAGACTAAATAATGAAGTATCTGGTCATTATCATGATAAATGACACAGCTTATCCAGCAATATTCGGAGGCTCAATTGTTATGTGAGTCTGTCTACCTAAACTAGGTGGCAGAATGGACAGTGGTTTGAGCACAAGCTTAGCAACTAAGAGATGGCTGGTTCAAACCTTAGTAGATCTGAATACTCACTGTGTGAACGTGGCCAAGTCACTTAATCTCCCGGTGCTTCATTTTACACAGTTCTGGAAATGGACTGGAAAAGAACCCCACAGCAAATGAGATGTTGTATCTCAGCTGGCTATCCTGGGTAAAATACATTTTTTAAAATAAATTATTAAAAATGGAGATGCTTGAGTGATCCACAGAGAATTATCTAAAGTTATTTATTGCACTTATCAAAGTGTCTTTAGCAACTGCAGTACAGTACTGGATTGGAAAAGTATGTCAACTGCAAAATTATTTTAGTCAATGTGGCTTAGGCAAATAGGTAATATTAAATGCACGCTAAAAACATAGAAAACAAAGTTAATATCAATGTTTCAATCTAGGTCTTCTTCATGAATTATCTAAAAAAAAAAAAAGCAAAGATAGTTTGTTTCTTTTTTTCTTCTCTTTTTTTTTCTCTTTTAGATAATTCCTGAAGAAGACCTAAGGTCAAAACTTCAGTTTTAACTTTATTTTCCATTTTCAGTGAGCATTTAATATTACCATTTTGTTTTGTTTTCAGACCACACACTGATGCAGCATTTTTTTGTTGGTACATTTTGTTAGGCAACTATGGTCTGGTGGAAGATCAAAAGACCTATTAGAAGGAGAAATCCCTCTATAACTGCTCCTCAGTACAGAGCTTATATGCACCCAATACTTTATTATGTATCCCCATCATAGGTACCATATGAACAAGGATAAGCAAAATCAGTAGAGAGAGAACAGAGATTGGTAAAAACTCCTGTAAGAAATATCAAGGATCTACCCAGTGGGAACAAGCTGGCCAGACCGAAATGTATGACCTTATATAAGAGGTATATAAGAGATTTGTTATTAAATTACCCCTGTTTTTCTTAAAACTGAGGTCTAAAGCAGTTCACATAGGCATAGTGCCTCTTTCTATTCTGATTACTGTAGTATGAACCCTAGTATTGTTAATCATTTATTTATTTGTCATATTTCACTAGGAAAGATATGCTGAACTGACAGCTCATTTCCAGGTGTGTCCTTGGGAGGGAAGATACAGAGAAATAAACTTATACACAGTTGTAGATATATAAATAGGAGAAATATACACACATTCTTAAACTACAAAGAAACAATTAGAAGTGAAGTAACAAGACATCTACAATACCTTGTATGGGATTAGCCTTTAGTCAATAACAGATAAAAGAGTTAAATAAGCTAACTAATATTTCAGGATTATATCAAGGCACACAGTTGCAACTAGGCATAGTCTGCAGCTCATGTATTGTTTTCTGAGAAATGACCTAGACGAAGAAGATTTATTTATTCGTATTTATTTATAAAAAAGTGGTAAACGGGAAAGGCACACTGAGCTTGTTCCAGACAGTATGCATCCTCCATGAGACGGTGACCTGGCCAACTGCTTGTCAGCATCAAGGCATAAGACAGTTACAAAGATTAGGGAATAGGAGGAGGGTATGGCATGGGATAGTAGATAGGACAGACAATCAGGGAAAGTATCAGACCAGTATCTGAAAATGATTATGGCACCATGCACGAGCCCACTTCCTTCCACAGATGGCATCCCAACACTGTGATACACGTCACAGTGATTCTGGTGGGTTGAGCAATTAAAAGTAAACCTGCAAAAAGCATTACAGAGAATGTCCTGTCTGGCTAGTTGGGTTTTGGGGCCAGCACCATATACAAGTAGTAGCAGTAGTTTTATTTATTTTTGGCACCTTTCCCCAGAGGCCCAGGGTGCCATTACAAAATAATAGATCAACACAATCAAATACAACACAGCCCAACATAAGCATAACAATAAATCTCAAAAATCACAAATCGATTAATCAACTAAAATCAATTAAAATCCACAGTGGAGCCAAATGCCTGAGCAAATAAGTTGTAATACCTTTTCAAAATGTTTCAGCTGAGGGGGCCTCCCTCAGAGTCCTCGGTAGTGAATTTGATATTACTGGTCCTTCCACCCTGAAGACTCTTCCCCTGAATTTTTTTAGTCAAGTCTTGGGAACTACCAGAAGATCCTCATTGGAAGAACAGAGGGAGTGATTGGGACAGTACAGATGCAAGAGATAACGCAGGTAGCTGGGACCCAGTCCCCAATCTTATAGGAGATGTGCCACTTGACCAGCAGCCAGCACAGTTCCTGCAGCACTGGAGTAATGTGACTTGACCTGGGAAGGCCTGTCACAATCTTACTGCCACATTCTGCACCAGCTGCAAGTGTTGCAGTGCACCTCCACTGACTCTGAAGCAGAGGGCATTAAAGTAGTCAAGATGAGCTATCATGAAAGCATGCACCAGCAAAAGCAGGTCCTCAGCGGGAACAAGAAAATGAATCCAGCTAATATTTCTAAGATGGTTGAAACCACTCCAGATGACCACTGACACCTGAGCCTCAAATGTCATCCCTTCATCCAAAATGATGCCTAGATTCTTCACCTGTTGGACAGTATCAAGACAAGAAGTACCCAGGTGAAGGTTCAATAACCTGTCTGACACTGTCCACCACTCTTTCCTACCCAGCTCAAGCACCAGTACTTCAGTCTTATTGGGATTGAGTCTTGAGGACATCCAGCCTTGGATCTTGACCAGACATTTGTTCAGCACATCCACCTCCCC
Organism: Neoceratodus forsteri; assembly: GCA_016271365.2. Classification (NCBI taxonomy): domain Eukaryota; kingdom Metazoa; phylum Chordata; order Ceratodontiformes; family Ceratodontidae; genus Neoceratodus; species Neoceratodus forsteri. The sequence goes on along the minus strand of CM028137.1, from coordinate 621,670,412 downwards.
CCCCCCCCCCCCCCCCCGGTCCTGGAGTGCAAAAGATAAACAGAGATGAGTCTCGTCTGCATAGCAGTGAAACCCAGCTCCATACTGCCTAATGATCTTGCCCAAGGGTAGCATGTAAACTGAAAACAACATGGGCAAAAGGACCGATCCCTGGGTACCCCGTAGTGTAGATCCCTTGGGCATGATGAGAATTACCCATTACTAATCTTTGAGGCATGTCCTGAAGGAAGGACTTAAACAAGCTAAGAACTGTGCTGGTGAGTCCCACATGTTCCCTGAGATGGTCCAAAAGCAGCCCATGGTCAGCGGTGTCAAATATAGAGGAGAGATCTAGTAGAACAAGAATTGATCTCTCTCCTCTATCTCACGCCATGAGCTGATCATTGAGCACCTTAACCAAAGTGGTTTCAGTGATGAACCTTGACTGAAATCCTGACTGGAAAGGCTCATAAATATTGAATGTCTCCAGGTGAGCCTCAAGCTGCAACACAACCACCATCTCAATAACCTTACCTAGAAACGGCAGGTTAGAGACAGGTCTGTAACTTGCTATGACATCTGGGTCCAAAGTCATTTTTTTCAAAAGGGGTCTCACCAGAAAGCTTTTCAATTTGTCTGGAAATACTTCCTCTGACAAGGAACATCTGATGATCCCAATGAATATTGGACCCAGCTGCCCCACACAGCCCACTAAAAGCCATGTTACGTCTAGGTCCAATCCACAGTAGGTAGGTTGCAGCCCTGAGATCACCCTGATGACCTTCTCCATTGTCACTGGCTGAAACTCTCTCAGTGACCACTGAGAGCCACTGTGACATCCCTTCCCCCAACTGTTGGACAGTAACTGTCCAGAAGAGGAGATCCTAGCCCTAATGGTGGACAGCATCACTGTAATCAAAGATTGTAAGGGTGATTTTGTTTCTTATCTCCTACCCAGCAACATGGCTAAGATATAGTGAGGGGCAGAGTTTTGGTAAGAGTTGGTAGCAATGGAATCAATGTGTGTAGAAATGTCAAGATGTTGGTCAAGTCAAAACCCCAGATAACTAAAAGATGCCATCTATTCCAAAAGGGGAGCATGTCATGTCTTATATTATGGTGAATAACTTAGCTCCACTTGAAAACTAAGCACAGCTGGTTTTGCTACTACTGAAATTTGGTTTTACTGAGAATGTTTCTTATTGCAGAATGCTTTAAGAGAATAAGGGAAAAACAATTTATTGTAAAACCATTCCATTGGTTCGAGAACAAAACTGAAGTAAATTACAGCATGGTACGAGTAATCCTGGTCTTCCTGTAATTTATGGTGATGCAAAACCAAGGCCTTTAATGCTTTTACAGGGTAAAAGTATGTTGAGAAATTATCTGACCACACCACATTTTATTACTTCTCCCCCCACTGAGTGCAACACTTAACTTATCAAACGTGACAAGGCCTTTTATTGTATAATCCTTCCTTGTCTTGCATATACCTTGTATGTACTCAATGGAATTTTAACATTTATAGATGTAAGCTAGGGGGTATAAAAGGCTCAGGAATATACTGTAGACAATCTATCTCTGTAGTCCAGTACACCTGGCAAACTGTCTGTTGAAATCTTAATAAACAGAACAGCAATAATGACAGCCCAGCAGGCACTGCTGCTGTCATTGTGAGCTCCCAGTTCAAAGGTTCCCGAGAAGCTACTAGAACAGAGCTCTACATTGCCATCTATGTAAAAGAGATGCTATTAAGAGAAACAATTACTAAAAGAAATCGCCTTCCATGGACCATTTTGGTTGAATCTATTTTTTTATATTAATGCCTAAAATAGTGTATATGTGATAGGTGGAAAGGGATTACAGTGCATTGTTTCCCCATACTGAAGTGACATTAAGTAGTCCTTTAACAACAATGGGAAGGGAATCATTGCAGCCTTCCTAATTGTATATATATATATATATATATATATATATATATATTCATAACAAAAAACTCCATTTAATGCTTCAGTTAGGGTTGTTCCACAGCGACAAAAGCTAGGAAATTCATTGTTAGGGTTGAAAACCCTAACTCTGAATTCACCCCAGCACCACACACACACAGACACACACATGCAAGTATGGGGAAGGACCAAGTCAACACAACCAATGACAGACATCCAGCAGCAGGTGACAGAAATAATAAACAATTGTCTAAATGTACTACGAGACATCCCCACCCACCTGACCAGGTACTTCATGCTCAGTGGAGATCAACAGCAAAACTGAGGCCATGTACACCAAATGTACACATCCCTGATTGCAGCTGCATACAGCAGTACACACTTAGTAGTTGCATGGCCTTACCTACCGATGCCCCACACCAGACCACACCATGTGGTGGGCCACCCATGCAATAGAGTTGAGCAAAACCAAGGAGTTGTACAGGTATAATATCTCTGATTATAACAAGGGTTTGAGAAATGCAGCTTTCTAATTGACTGTAAACATTGTAGCAGCCTTATGTTTAGTTTTTATTAAGATACATGTAGAGCCTAACCATATGATGAACATGGTTTAATGTTGTTTAAAAAAACTGTTTTATTTTGATAGCAATAAGCCACTCCCAGGTATTATGTTAATGGTAAGTTTATCACTGTCTAGCAACATGTGGCACTCGGCTACGCCTCATTCAACATTAAACCCCTACAGTGTGATTAACAGACCATTTAACATAACTGTTGGTCATGCTTTATTGCTTAATTGTCTTTATGAGTAGATACTCTCCCTGTGCTAGGCACTGCAGCAGCTTTGCAACACAGTGTCCTGCCCAGTTACACCATACTCTGTCTACTTACTTGAGAATGGCTGTGAATATGAACTCATGAAGATGCACAGTGTAACTTGATCATTACAGTCATCGAAACCTTAGTGTGATTATAATTGACAGAGTCAGTGATAGAGATAACCCCTGCTGTCCTAGTACACTTATCCCATTGTGACTTAAATCAATACTAAAAGACATTCTGTTTATATCTACACTATACCTACTTGATTCCTGTTGTACCACAATTAACATAGTTATCACTTTGATAGCATCAGTGACAGAAGTGTGGCAAACCCAAACACTAGGCATACAGCCCGAGTATGAAACAACTGTTAAAAAATTTACACTGTGTCCATAAGTGGCATGGAGCACTCATTGCAACAATAAAAAAATGCATCATTATTTGAATAACAGTCATCACAGATGCAATGAGATTGTCTTTCTCAGGTACAACATACTGAGTAACTGCCTACAGGAAAATCTGCCCTATAGACATCTCCGATACAGGTACGTCATTGTTGGCTCAGTAGTGCTATGATATTTAGAAGTTGCTTGGCCTGATCCATGCAATTACACTGTTTCTTACAAAGAATACTTACTGCATCTTTAGTATTGAAACACACTGAAGGTCTATGTAAGTACATCAGCAGTACACCTTCACCAGTAAGAATGCATCTGATACTGGCAGTACGAATTTGACAGCGTTGAACAGGTAATGCTTTTCCATATGTTTACATCAGCCTCTCTATCTTGAGTAAACAGTTGCAGTAAATGTACTACTATGTAAATCACATAGTAAATGTAACACTACTTTTATCTTGAGCATGCTAGTGTCTTGTAGTTAATTTATGTACTTCTCTTAATTAATGTATACTCAGTAGTGTTAAAACCTTTCTACAACTGTCATCATGCACCTTCAGCATTCATATTGACTAACGCCACGGTACCGGTTGTGGTGTGGTGTGGGTCATCGGTAGGTTAGGCCATGCAACTACTAAGTGTGGTACGTTGTGTGCAGCTGCAATCAGGGATGTGTACGTTTGTTGTACATGGCCTCAGTTTTGCTGTTGATCGCCACTGAGCATGCAGTACCTGGTCAGGTGGGTGGGGATGTCTCGTAGTACATTTAGACAATTGTTTATTATTTCTGTCACCTGCTGCTGGATGTCTGTCATTGGTTGTGTTGACTTGGTCCTCCCCCATACTTGCATGTGTGTGTGTGTGTGTCTGTGTGTATGTGGTGCTGGGGGGGGTGAATTCGGAGTTAGGGTTTTCAACCCTAACAATGAATTTCCTGCTTTTGTCGCTGTGGAACAACCCTAACTGAAGCATTAAACGGAGTTTTTTGCTATGAATTTCCCTTCTTTTTGAGAATGAGAAGTCAAACTAGAAAATAGAAACTGATTAGTACAACCATGCAATCCCAGCACATCATTTACTGTATTAATACAATGGTGGTACTACTCACACTTTGCCTGCCACGATCTCATCATATAATTTGGTGTATGTATACTATGCTGGCAGTATAGGTCCATCACTCCATACAGTCTCATCATGTCATTTGTCATATAGATGTAGTGCTGCAGGGCACAGGAGCTTCAAGATATACACTATCACCACATGATTACCTGCATGGATGCAGTGCTGCTACTGCATACCCTTCTGCCCTTCCACTCACACCACATGATTAGGTGTATCAATGCACTGGTCACAAAGCACATACTGTACGCATCACACTACCAGCACATAATTAGCATAATACATACAGTAGTGGTAGTGCACAGCTTTGCCATGCTGTTAATCCACCACTTGATTTCATGTATAACATATCAATGGTAAGTGTTACAAAAAAACAGAACTAATGTTTACACCCACAGTAATGAAATGTTACACAAATCAATAGCTGGATTTTCGAATGAGCACATAATATGTTTTTGTGTTCGGTATCTATCTACTTATGCATTACTATTACTGCTTGTCATTGCATGTAGTTAGGATTGCAATACCACGTGAAAAACTATATTTGTCTGTTCTTTAACATTCTGTCATTTTGCAGTAACTGGTACTACTGTAATAAAACATAGAATCTGTTGGCATTTTTTTCTGAAACACAGTTCAAGATCTCCATATTTTTTCATGTTGAACTTCACTGGCTTTAGTTTTAAGATAGTGTTCAAACAACTATATACATGTTAAGATACCTTTCTGAAAACAACTGATAATAAATAGAATGTATTTCACAATAAACAGTTGTTGAACTGTGATGTGTGTCTCAGCTTGTACTGCACAAGAAATGTAACTATTTATTGATTTGACAATGATTGGTCAACAATTCTGTTACTGCTGTCCTTATGACCTTGTAGCATTGTATTATGCCAAAACGTCTCCCAAGTGTAAATCTACTTACATAGTTACTAACTCACCATCAACATAATGTATCGTGGTCATATATTTTGATAATAATCTTAACATGTTTGAAAATATGATAAATATTGAGCAGCATATTGCTTAACTCTACAGCTATCTGAAGCTAAAGATTAGCATAAGGCTGTAACTAAGTTTTCACTGAACTATAGAATATCAGCTGCAACACCCTTGTTTTAATATCTATTGAAACAATAGTTTGTAATGATACCTTTTCCATAGATACTACCCATAAAGCAAAAATGAAACTGAAGAAAGGTTTTTGGTTAAGAAAATATTGTATTTTTTTTATAAAAGAAATCATGTCAAATATAAAAATTTGTAAAAAAAACATCAGATCTGTCTTTCATACAAAAATAAATACTTGTACCACAAAAATATAAATACAAACAATTTTAGATTCTGTTAACTCTTCTAAGAACAAACGAAAAAAAATATTCATTATTCTGAAGAAATAAAATAAAACTTAATTATTATTTACAGTCTATTAAACTATTTACAAGAGAGACTGTCCAATGCAAATAGAGATTTAGTGCTGCTCGAGGCAGTCCAGGCTGAAAGTTGGACAGTATGTGAAGGCGCAACGAAAGTGGAAGCTGTTGCGGCACGGGCGAGGGGGAGATACCAATGAAGCTGTGGAGGCTGTCACTCTGTCTCAGCAACAGTTGCTGTTGGTGGTGCAGGTGAAGGTGTGGTACTTGTCACACTGCCACCTGCTGCTGTGTCCACAGGCTCAAGCAGTAACTTAATAGTTGCCTGCTGCGCTGCGAAGAGGGACAACAATTTTTCTTGTCCCTCCCGCAGTGCAGCAGTTTCTGCTTTAATGCTATCTATTTTTTCCTCGAGCCTGCGGACACAGCAGCAGTGGACAGTGCATGTCTCTTCATGCTCTTGTTCTGTAAAGACACAAAAGAAAATCCATAAATATGCAATTGAAAATATTCAGCTTTCTCTCTTGGGTTTCATGTAATAATGTTATGTTCTTTGCTTGCACATTTTTTAAGTAGACATAGATCTCTATTGTTAGGAATATACAGTATATTAAACTGGAAATTCATACAATTGACTCTTGCTAGTCTATATACCATATCACTCACATGTGATGTATTATAAGTAAATTACTTCTCTGCCCTTTCAGAAGTAGTCCATCTGCTACATAAATATAATATATTACCTTCTCTGTTATATTATTGATTAATATAAAATGATTAATAATGGTGTATAAGACAGTAAGGAATAGAAGACACGTAACTGCTTTATACTGTTAATTCTGTGGAACTACCACAATGTACACGTACTGTTTCTAGCACAGAAGTTCTTAATATTACATGTGTGTTGTATACACTGGCACTGTAATGTCAGTCAGCACATATTAGTTAATAATGTATGGTAAGTGCCTATTAACCACCATAATCAGCAGTCACACAGCTTTGTTATGCACTGTTTAGAATTTTAAAAGTTGTTAACCACACTTCGGAACTTCCAAACAGTGGCATAAGAAAAAAGAATGCACCAGAGTTCCATAATTCTCACACGTAGAATGCAAACAGTGTTTTTTTGACCATACACTATAAAAGATGATGGCTGGGGATCAGGTGACAACCACACTGAAATAACCTCTCGTGGTTGCTAGGGCTACAGTAAACCTCTCGAGCTGCGCTCTCGAGGTTTACCATGTTGCCCTAGCAACCACTCGAGGTGATTACAGTGTGGTTATCACCCGATCCCCAGCCATTATCCTCTATATGTTCTGTACAATAATTTCTGTCACATAGCACAAGTTAGAATACCTTTTGCGCTTTTGTACAACAAACATTAAAAAAAAATCTTCTACTGATCGTAAGCATGGTCTCTTACAACTAATGTTTAGGATTTAAAAATCAGACTTCTCAGTTGGGTCACCAAGTCTTTCAATAAGACGTGACCTGTATACATATTAAGTAACACAATATGCAAACAATCAATACAATAAAACATGTTTGTTTTTCTTCATTACATAACATATTAGAATATAAAGCAACAGTAAATGTTCTAACTACTACTTAGAATTATATACAGAGGCCCACATACTGAAAAGAGTTGAGTATCACGCAACAGTGTTGCGCCTTGCACAACTCACTGATGCACCTAGGTTCAATATTTAAAACACACAACACACTACATACCTGTTCCTGACAATATTTATGATTGCCTCAATTGAGGGGTCGGGTGGGAATTTTCCATTTGCGCCTAGTCAGTGACATATAATTAAATAACACCAATCAAATGTCACTGAAGTAACATTTTTTAATATTGTATTACTTCAACAGTTAGCATATGGTTTTTTGCCCACCCCAGGAACATCCACATTAGCAGTCACACAATAACAACAAAACACTTGTATATCATGTGTGTAATCACAGTTAACAACCTACTAACATTGCCTTATTAACATACCACACAAGCAATGCACTACACATAATTACAACATACAACCATTTTAAAAAAACTTAACATTTTTTTAAAAAGTGTCTTCACATTCAATAGTAAATATATAATGAAGCGCCACAGCTTCAGCTTGACTATTAGAATTCCAGGTCGAATGTCAGAAAGTACTTCCTCACATAAAGAGTAGTGAGTAGTGAAACATCACTAGAAACACACAACATCTGATTAGTTTCCTATAATATCACATACTTACTCAAATTCATATTATACAGTTGTTATTATTCTTACACATTTACATATATGACAAGCAATAATTACACACATACAAAGATTGTATTGTGAGACTGCTTCTGTTAACTAAATTTCAGTCTTGATTGGGCCTTTTCTCCATTTAACAAATTGGCAATAAATTTCTTAAAACCATAACCCCCCTGTGTCAACTCTTTACTTAAAATAGCATTATGACATAAAAATAAGTGTGTCTCACTTAAGCATACAAACCAATGTTAACTAATAGTGCTACAACTATATCTCCATCAATTTGTTTGGTGCCTATGATGTCCAGTCAGTATCACAGCATATGCAATGAGGTGGCACATTGCATGTCACACTTGACATAATTCCTAAGAGTGTAAAAAAAACTCAGCAATGTACTTACTTTTCCTGTGCCTATACAGTCATTATTACTGCACCAAGGTACCACACATCAGCACCCAACAGTGCACAGCTGTGACTATACACTTAGGATGCAGTCACTACTATGTGTACTTCAATTCCCTGTCTCAGCTTCTGCAACTCCCAACTGTATTAACTTAACTATACCTAGAATTACAGAGGTGTGCCATAGATCTCCAGTCCCATATCGATAACCAGTCATAATGCAGTAAAAATATAACGAGGCACACCAGCTCTAGCTGCCTAAATCCATGCAAATACTAACAAATGACAATACAGTTTGCCTGTTTTCAGTCATGTGTGGCATAGATGTACACATACTCCACTATATTGTGTATCTTTATTTATTTATAATGTATGGTAAGTGCCTATTAACCACCATAATCAGCAGTCACACAGCTTTGTTATGCACTGTTTAGAATTTTAAAAGTTGTTAACCACACTTCGGAACTTCCAAACAGTGGCATAAGAAAAAAGAATGCACTAGAGTTCCATAATTCTCACACATAGAATGCAAACAGTGTTTTTGACCATACACTATAAAAGATGATGGCTGGGGATCGGGTGACAACCACACTGAAATCACCTCTCGTGGTTGCTAGGGCTACAGTAAACCTCTCGAGCTGCGCTCTCGAGGTTTACCATGTTGCCCTAGCAACCACTCGAGGTGATTACAGTGTGGTTATCACCCGATCCCCAGCCATTATCCTCTATATTATTTATTATAAAAAAGAGTCTGAGAAATGGAGGTCTCTAATTGGATGCAAACATCCTAACAGCCTTATCTTAATCTTTTATTAACATACATGAAGAGGTTAGCAATATGTTGAACAAGGTTTAACACTGTTTAAAAACATGTTTCATTATAATAGTAATAAGTCACTCCCAAGGATTATGTTAATGGTCAGTTAATCACCCTGTAGAGACATGTGACACTCAGCCACACCTCGTGCCACAGTACACCCCTAGAACGTGATTAACAGACCATTAATATAACCCCTGGTCATGCCTTATTACTTAATTATTAAAAGGGTCTCAGAAATTGAGCTTTCTGATTGGCTGCAAACATTCTAACAGCCTTATGTAAATCTTTTATTGGCATACATGAAGAGGTTAACCATTTACTGAACAAGCTTTAACACTGTAAAAAAACATTTTTATTATTATAGCAACAAGGCATTACCAAGGGTAATGTTAATGGTCAGTTAATCACCCTATAGGGGCATATGGCACTCGGCTACACCTCGTGCCACAGTACATCCCAGAAGGTGATTAACAAATCATTAACATAAACCTGCATCATGCATCTTTGCTTAATTGAATTTTGATGACCGGGTAGCCCCACTGGGCCCCGGAGGTCCCTTTTTCAGGGCTGACCCGAGAAGTAAACAGTACATGGAATAGAAGACAATGGTACATATACAAGCTGAGGGTATACAGTATGCTTCAGTTTACAAATCCATCTGAATTGTCATCTGCATCTACAATTACAATGTACTACCTACTTTTGTCTGCCATTGTGTGCTCCACTGCCTACCTGACACTGCTGGTGATGTCTTGTGGCATAGTAACAGAAACAGCAACGCAAACAGAACCGCTAACAGTAGCGCACATGGTAATGCAAGCGTGAATGAGAACAGAAAGGGTAACACACACGGTGGTGTAGACAGCAATGATCTGCCACGTGATGTGTTGTCACATAGTAACATGGTGCCTGCAAACAGAAATTTCAATGGACATACTGACACAAAGTAAAACAGAAAGAGAAACAGTACTGTACACAATAATCCCTAAAAATAACAGAAATGCAACCATAACACACATGATGGTGCAGACAGCAACAGTAAGTGAAACAGGTACAGAACCACAACCAGAAAGGGCAACAGTAACAGTTGTGGTGTGGTGTGGGGCATCGGTAGGTAAGGCCATGCAACTGCTAAGTGTGGTACATTGTGTGCAGCTGCAATCAGGGATTTGTACATTTGGTGTACATGGCCTCACTTTCAGTGTTGATCTCCACTGAGCATTCAGTACCTGGTGAGGTGGGTAGGGATGTCATGTAGTACATTTAGACAATTGTTTGTTATTTCTGTCACCTGCTGCTGGATGTCTGTCATTGGTTGTGTTGACATGGTACTCCCCCATACTTGCATATGTGTGTGTGTGTGTGTCTGTGTGCATGTGGTGCTGGGGGTTGGTGAATTCGGAGTTAGGGTTTTCAACCCTAACAGCGAATTTCCTCACTTTTCTCACTGTGGAACAACCCTAACTAATGCATTAAATGGAGTTGTTTGCCTCTAATTTCCCTTCTTTTTGAGAATGATAACGAGAAATAGTGAATGTAATGCAGCAGTGGGAGCGCGCTGCCCAGTGTCTTGTGGCATAGTAACAGGAACAGCAATGCAAACAGAAGCGTTAACAGTGGCGCACATGGTAACAGAAGCGCGAATGAGAACAGAAAGGGTAACGCACATGCTGGCGTAGAAGGGAATGGTCTGCCACGTGATGTGTTGTCACATAGTAACATGGTGCCTGCAAATGGAAATGTCAATGGGCATGGTGACGAAAAGTGAAACAGAAAGATAAACAGTACTGTAGACACAAATGGCAAAAAATAACAGAAACGCAAGCGCAAATGAAAACGCAAAGGATAACGCACATGGTGGCGCAGACATCAACTGTAAGTGAAATGGGTACGGGACCGCAAGCAGAAAGAGCAACAGTAACAGTAATGTAAATGCATAGGCTGGTTTTCCCCAAAACCTGCATAGAGAAAGACAGTGAGTACAAATAATGTATGTATAATAATGAGTATTGGAGCAGAAAATGAGAACTTGGACTACTAAATACGTTATATCTCAGGAACCGTACAACGTAGAAAAAAAATTTAAAAGTGGTATGATTTACAACTGTCCTGGCTAATTTTGCATTTGTATTTTTCCGATGAAAAGTCCGTATCTCGCACCGTTTTTGAGATACGGGCCCTGAAAGGCGCGGCGAACGCCGTAATGTTATCCTATGGGAAAAAAGAGACGTTCGGAGTGCCATAACTTTGCCTCCCTGTAATATTTTTTCACCAAACCACTGAAAGGCACATCTGTGGGCTGTTGGCTGTGTTCCCTCCAAATTTCAGGAAAAACGACTAAACCGTTATTTTGCAGCAGGGTGCCAAAGGATTCCTGTAATGCGTCAGGTGCCGTAATATTATCCTATGGGAAAAACGGTCAACTTTGGAGTGCCGTAACTTTGCCGCTGTGTAATATTTTTTCAATACAACACTGAAAGGCACATCTGTTAGATATCTTCTGCGTTCCCTCCAAATTTCAGCCCAAAACTCCCAACCGTTCTTTTGCAGCGGAGTGCCAAAGAATTACTGTTATTTTGAGCATAGTGTCTCAAAGTAGTATGCATGAATTTTAAAGTGTCGCAAAAATTTATGACACTTCGTGAGTAACGACACTACTTTGCTTATTAGTACTTTTTCCAGAAATGTAAAAAACATATTTTCATGCTTTTACCCCAAAAATAAAGACATGGCTAGCATCCTCAGGGCCCGACTAGGTGAATACAAAAAGAATTACGTTGCTAGAGGGTCTCAATTTTAAATGCCAAGCATTTTTCTGATCACTAACTGAAAACAAGATGGTGGATTTGCGACAGTAACAGGGCCATTTGCGACACTAAAAAGTGCATTTGCGACTGTTAAACTTTTTGTTAACTTTTCCCATTGACTTATAATGGGAAATTGTTTTTTGAATAACTTTTGAACCGTTTAATATTTTTTCACCAAATCTTCAAAAGCCACATAGGAGACCCCAGCCACATGGTCCCTGAAGATTTCGGGCCAGTCGCACAAACCGCAACCTGTAACGGACCGACTCCAGAAAAGCGTGCGAACGCTACAAGACACAAATCATGCTTAATAACTCGCGAGCCATGTATCCGACTGTACAAAACTTAGAAGATGCCAAGACCTTTGGTTTTGACCAAGTATTCCAAATTTCAGGCAAATCCATCAAACAGTTCCAAAGTTATTAGGTGCAAAGTTTTGGGGTTTAACATGGAAATGGCTCCTCAACCCTAACTATGGTAGCACTACCGTGCTACCATAATATATATATATATATATATATATATATATATATATATATATATATATATATAGACCCTATTTCTTCTGAACATGCAGCACATCTCTTTTCTTTGTCTTCTAGGTCTTAGAAACATTGCTCTGTATGTAGCCTCCCTGTTGCATCATTATTGATGCTCCAGCCAGTGACATCATTGGCTGCAGTCAGTCAGTTGCGTCAGAAGCTGATACCGCTACTTAGACAAGATGCTACTTCAATAAAAACTGACCTGCTCCATTTTCCTCTATGTAGTTATCCATACAATAGTGGTAGTAGGACGGAGAAGCATTTTGTTTCAAAGAATACCCTTCCAGTGCTCAGCATGCAGAAATTCAGTCCTTACAGAAGTCGGGGAGAATGCAAAAAAAAAAAAAAACAACAAAGACAAACATACACGTAATAATAAAGTGCAGAAGTGCTAAAAAATATATTAGTAAATAACACAGTCTACAAATATTAAACTAACAAAGAATGAAAACAGAAACATAGAAACGTAGAAAGAGAATATGTTGGCAGAAAAGGACTGTCAGGCCTACCCAGTCTGCCCAAACTCATTACCTTAAACTGCCTCTAGTGAGCTAGCCTTCCCGACTAAGACTTCTAATAATTCCCTTGTGCCTAACCCATGCTGTTTTAAATCCCCCACTGTCCTTGCCCCCACCACCTCCTCTGGGAGTCTGTTCCAGCTGTCCACCACCCTCTCCGTGAAAACATTTTTCTTAATGTTTCCCCTGAACCTCTTCCCCCCTCTATCTGCAACTCATGACCCCTAGTTTTTGACTGTTTCTTTAGCTGGAAAATGTCACTCACTGGTACACTATGTATGCCCCTGTGGTATGTGAAGGTTTCAATCATGTCCCCTCTCTCCCTTCTTTGCTCCAGGGAGTACATGTTAAGGTCCCTCAGTCTGTCCTCATATGACAACTGACTAAGACCCCCCCACCATTTTTGTTGCCCTTCTCTGAACCTTTTCTGCCCTCTCTACATCCTTCCTAAGGAGTGAGCTCCAGAACTGGACCCCATACTCCAGCTGTGGTCTCACCAATTGCTTGTACAGGGGCATTATGACCTCCCTCTTCCTGCGAGTGAACCCGCTGTCAATACAACCCAGCATTCTACTGGACCTTGCCACTGCCCTCTTACACTGCTTTGCCACCTTGAGGTCCCATGAAATGATTATGCCCAGGTCCCGTTCTACCTCAATTATCTCTAGAACTTGCCCCCCCGCCCCATCCTGTACTCTACCTCTCATTTTTTTTTCTCCCTACATGCATGATCTTGCAATTTTTTGCGTTGAATGACAACTGCCACTCTCCTGACCACTGTTCTAGTTTATGCAGGTCTATGCACATTTTTTCAACCCCTTCCTTGGTATCCACTCTATTGCAGATCTCCATATCATCTGCAAATAGACATATCTTACCCTCTAGCCCCTCCGCTATGCCCCCTATAAAGATGTTAAACAGGATCGACCCTAGCACTGACCCCTGAGGTACCCCACTAGTGCCCAAGCCCTCCTTTAAGGGCACCCCATTTACAACTACCCTTTGCCTTCTGTCCCTAAGCCAGTTACCCACCCACCTTACTACTACTGAACCAGCCCTAATCATCTCATTTTGTTCAGCAGCCTCCTGTGCAGCACAGAGTTCAATGCTTTGCTAAAGTCAAGGTATGCAGCAGAGACTGTTTAAGAAAGGCCTGAGACATAGAAACATAGAATTTGATGGCAGATAAGGACTGCTTGGACCACCTATAGTAGTCTGCCCACCCTACCGGAAAGATGACAAATCAACACCTGTCACTAGCCATCACCCTCTGCTGGGACCCTAGACAACTACATCATCCCCAAACCAGTAAGAAACAGAGACAAATTGTGACATACTATGAGCTTCGGGAGATATCCCTAAAACTCCTGCTCCTCCTCCTTCTTATGTCAGGTGGGGTCCACCCAAACCCTGACCCTGTCTCAAACAGGTTAACAAAGCTAGCAAAAGCAGATAGGGGTCTCTCCATCGCTACCCTAAATATCTGCAGCCTCCTTCCTAAGCTAGCATCCCTTCAAGTCTTTATTGGTCAAAACAATCCTGACATACTAGCCATTGTTGAGACCTGGCTGTCTCCAAGCACTCCAGATCATGCCATCTCACTACAAGGCTACAATCTCTTCAGACTCGACCGGTCAAATAAAAGGGGGGGGGTTGTACTATCTACATTAAGGACAACCTCTCTAGTCACCCTGTCAGTTTATCCTCCACAAACACCCTAGTGCAACTTCTCCCTGTCAAGCTACTTCTTGGTGCCCAAAATAAAGTGCTTACCATGGCTGCAGTCTATATCCCTCCTAAAGATCCTGGATCCGGTCTCCAGACAGTTCTTGAATTTGTAAGATCGCAACCACCTGACACTGAGCTCCTCCTCCTTGGTGATCTCAATATAAATTGCCTCACCTCTGATGTCGGATCCATCAAGGATGCTATCCTAGCAGCCAACCTAATGCAGATGGTCAACTCCCCGACTAGAAAAAAACTACAAGACTGGAACTTGCAGTCTCATTGACTGGATACTTACTAGTCACCCGGACCGGATAAAAAACACTACTGTTCTCTCGGACTCTCTCAGTGACCACTCCCCTGTGATCTGTACCTGGTCAAATAAATTCCTTAAACCACCCCCTAAAACCATCTCAAGTAGAGTGCTACCACATGGAAATCTCACTAAACTCAAGATCTCTCTCCTACAACAAGACTGGTCCCCAATCTACAATACGCTAGATGTTGTCGTTGCCCTAGAATATTTTATCACAACTTTCAACACTGCCTGTGACACTTACGCATCATTAAAAAAGCGTAAAATCAAAGCTCTCTCTAATCCTTGGCTCACGGTCAAATTACTGGCTCAACTCAAAGCTTGTGACCATCTCTGGGCCATAGCCAGAGCCACAGGCTCCTTGATAGGCATACAGAAGTACAAACAGGCACATAACCTATGCACCTAGCAAATCAGGCAAATGAAGAGCACTTATTTCAAAAATGCCCTAGCAACCACCTGGGGTGACGGGAGATCTTCCTGGGACAACATCCGAAATATTACTGGTAAGCAGTCTAAATCTTCTCCCACTATAATGAATGTTGATGGCTCCACTACCCTTGACCCAAAGGTTATGGCAGTTGCCCTAAATAAAACCTTCACAGACCTCAGTGGGGTCCTCCTGCCAGACTTCTTCTCGGACTTGACCTTGCCAAAACTCGTATCCCAAATCACCTCACCTGACCAACCGCTATTTCACTTTAAAATAGTTAAGGCACATGAAGCCTACAAATATATAAAAATGGCTTGCTCTAAATCCAGAACAAGCAGTGATACTATTGATCTAAAAATTCTGTCTCTCACCTTGGAAGAAGTGATCCACCCTCTCACAAAATTCTCAATCTTTCCCTCTGCGAAGTCAATTTCCCAGCAAATGGAAGACTGCTATAGTTACACCAGTGCTCAAAGGGGGTGACAAATCCACACCAAGGAATTATCGACCTATATCAATACTTCCACTCCTCTCCAAAGCCCTTGAATGCATCGTGGCTGACCAACTCTCAGACTACCTGCAAAAGTGTAATTTACTCTGCATGCAGCAACACGGATTTAGGAAAGGGCACAGTACATCGACGGCTCTACTAGATTTCTCAGGAGAAGTTCACAATGCCATGGACAAGAGATACCAAACCGGAGCTGTTTTCATTGACCTCACAAAAGCGGTTGATACTGTTCACCATGGCTTACTAATCTCACTGCTGCTCAGTCTTGGGCTCGCTGAAGGACCAGGTGCCAGGGTTAAAAGTTAGCTGGCACAACGCACACAAGCAGTAAAAATCTCTGATGTACTCTCTGACTCTAAACTGGTCCTCTCA
Source organism: Neoceratodus forsteri (assembly GCA_016271365.2). Taxonomy (NCBI): domain Eukaryota; kingdom Metazoa; phylum Chordata; order Ceratodontiformes; family Ceratodontidae; genus Neoceratodus; species Neoceratodus forsteri. Next base: position 621,654,066 of record CM028137.1, on the reverse strand, counting down.
GGTGTTCCTCAGGGATCAATCCTAGGCCCTCTCCTTTTTAGCCTGTTCCTAAACTCTCTCCCTGATTCCTTCCCAGAAAAAATAATCCTATATGCTGATGACGCCATAATTCTCTCCTCTCACAAGGATCCCAAACCATTATGTCAGAGCCTGCAACTTGCCTTCTCTCATGTAGAAAAGTAGTTCCTTGATCACAAGCTGGTCCTAAATCACAAAAAAACAAAAACCATGCTTTTCGCCAGTCACCAAAACAGAAAAAGACATATTCCACTCACAATAAAAACTTCCCCTTGAAATACACTTGAACAAGTGAATACATTCAAATACCTTGGCATCACTTTTGATCAAGGTCTTACCTTTGCGACCCACATTGATAACACATCAAAAACAGTGAACCAATGCATTGGAATACTGTTCGGGAACCATCGATTCCTTAACCAAGCTGCTCTGAGGATTGCTATACAAAGCTCCGTCATCTCAGTCATAGACTATGGCCTAATTATCTATGGCTCTGCCACTACCACCGCACTAAGGCACATCTCAACTGCCCTAAACAAGGCCTGTCGACTTCTCATTGGAGCACAGAGACGGACCCACACCTGTGAGCTCTACACGGAAACCGGCTGGTTACAACTCTCTAATCGCCTAATGTATCTCACATGCTTGATGGCAAAAAAATCAATCTTGGGACTCACTCTGCCATGTGGCCAAGACCTAATCTGCCTGAATAACAGCACTCATCCCACCAGAAGATCTGAGCACCAACCTTTTCAGGTCCCCAAATGCCGGACTGCTCAGGGACAAAGATCTTTTGCCTATCGTGCCCCTACTTGGTACAATGCCCTTAGCTTACCCACTCTATCCTCCACATCACTGGGAGCTTTCAAATCTATGCTTTACGCTCACCTCTCAGCCTCCAGCTCCTGTGACTGCTTTGACTAAAGACTCTTCCCTCTGACTGCTCTTACAGTTGTTCATCCCTCTCCACGACCCTTCACTTGATAAAGACACTCGGAGTACCACTAACTGGTCCTGTCTGCTACTGAGTTTTTCTCCCTCTATCTCCCTCTATCTCCTCCTACTTTTCCCTCCTTATCCTTCCTTAAATGCCTCTGAGTTTCTTTCTTTCTTGTAAATGAATTATCACTGATTATTGCAGCCTTTGTAAATTGCTGACCATTTGTTGTAACATGTCTTGTTGTTATGTACTTTTATGACGTGGAACCTTTGTAAAAGAGCCTTGGCTCAAAGGTATTAATTCCTAGAACAATAAACTAAACTAAACTAAACATTTTCCCTACCAACTATAACATTGCAGTCACTAATTTATCTCCAGCTTTACCCCCCCTTCCCGACCAATAAGGTTCCATTATGCCTATCCCATACATTCTTGAATCCCATTAACATTTTTGCCCCCACCATCTCCACTGGGAGGCTGTTCCAGGCTCCACCACTCTTTCTGTGAAGAAGCACTTCCTCACTTCTCCCCTGAGTCCGGTATGCCAATCGCACAACAAAATCCCCCACAGCAACAATCTCGACAGGTTTTGGGTGAAATTTCACCCTTTCATTGACTTTCACCACCCCCTTCAAGTTAACCCTGACTTGTAGTTAGGAATCCTAAAGAAGGGGGCATGGGGGGAAGCCCCCCAATAGAAATCAAACCAATTTCTGACAAGCAAAATTTTGCCTGTAGACATCGGGGATCTTGCTATGCTGAACTTCGACAACAGTGTTGTCAAATTGGCATAGGTAAAGCCCTGAGTCTACCCCCTCCAGCTTCATAGCATGACCCCTTGTTCTTGAACATCTTTTTTTCTGAAAAATGATATTCTCTTGAACCTTATTTATACTTGTGAGGTATTTGAAAATCTCTAACATATCCCTCCTCTCCCTCCTTTCCTCCAGTGTGTACTTATTTGAGGTCCTTCAGTCTCTCCTCATAGAGTTTGTGATACAGACCCTGCACCATTTTAGTTTTCCTCCTCTGGACCACCTCTACTCTATGTCCTCCCAAATATGTGGCCACCAGAACTTGCCACAGTACTCTAGATGAGATCTCACAAGTGATCTATACAGCGGTAACACTACCTCTCTTTCTTCTGGCGATACCCCTCCCTAAGCACCTTAGCATCCCACTAGCTCTCCCCACTGTCTTGTTACACAATCTGACCATTATTAGGTCATCAGATATGATTACCCCCAGTTATTTTTCCTGTTTGGTGGTCATGTATACCTCTCCCCCCATTTTGTACTCTGTCCTTGGGTTTCTGTTCCCCAATTATGAACATATGAACATAGGAAATTTGCCAGCAGATAAAGGCCTAGAGGTCTATTAAGTCTGTTCGAATATGTAGCTAGCACCCTTTATTCTGCAGCTGTCCCTCGCTCCCACCCTTCCCTTCCATTGACCCACCCCCTTGCCTTGTCCCAGCCCCATTTGAAGAAGTCCACTGTTCTACTGGATACCACTTCTGCTGGTAATGCAGTCCACCCAGCTACCACCCTCTCTGTAAAAAAAGTGTCTCCTCATCACTCTCCTGAACCTTCCTCCCTTCAGTCTCACATCATGGCCCTGGGTGGCCCTCCCCTTCCTTACTTTGAACAGCCCCTCTGTACCTGTCTTGTTTATTCCTTTCATGTTTAATTTTAATTTAATTAGTATTTTGGAAAGACCTTTGAGCGTGAGCTCTTTTACAAAGCTTCCACGCCAGGGTGGACAATAAGACAACACACATATTCAGTGGTTACAAAGGCCTGATCATTAGGCATTAAAGAGCGATTACATGAAAATTAGACAAATAAGAGAAAAACAGAGCAGTTGTAATAGAATACTAAGCTATTTCTAATTGGTTGTCTTGAGTAGCTATCACGAAACCTCCAAATCATTGATAGACTATGGCAGAGTAACTGCAGGGTTTAAATGCTTATCCCAGATGGTGAGATGCTGGTGACAGGAACAAGGGGATTGGGTTTGAACCTACCGGAGAGAGCGAGAGGTGGGGGATAGTGAAATGAGGGGGGCTGTGATGGGGAGCAGCCTCAGAGGGCTTTGTCGAGTAGGGTGTGTGTGTGTGTGGAGGTTAGGGAGGGGCAGTACCAAGAGCATTTAAAGAGGACTGATAGCTTACTTAAGCCCTTTGCTAGGCTGTAATGGAGGCAGGGTTCTCTAGGTAGCCCTGCTGGGTGCTACCTTGGGGGTAGGCCTGTCTATCAAGTGGGGCCTGAGAAGCAGGTGCACGTTGAGCTAGACATTAAGTGCTCTTAAAGTTACTTAAAGGTTTCAGTCATGTCCCCCATCCCTCTTCCCCTCCAGCGAGTACATGTTCAACTCCCTCAGCCTCCCTGTAAAATAAGTCCCCAACCACTTGATCATCTTTGCCACCCTGTGCTGCACCCTCTCCAGTAACTTAATGTCCCTCTTCAGATATGGGCACCAGTACTGCACGCAGCACTCCAGGTGTGGTCTAACTAATGATCTATACAGTGGCAGAATCACCTCCCTACTCCTCGAGGATATACCCCTTGCAATGCAATCCAGCATTTTGTTGGCCTTTGCAGCTGCCTCTCTACATTGAGCAGAGTTGTTCATGACCCTGTAATGAGCACCTCCAAGTCCTTCTCCTCCTCTGTCTTGGCAAGCTGCACTCCCCCCAGCTGGTAACTCCTCTTTGGGTTCTTCACCCCAAAATGTAGCACCTTGCACTTTTGGCATTAAACCCCAGTTTCCAGGTGTCTGACCAGGTTTCCAGCTTTGCCAGATCATCCTGCAACCCTTGCTACTCCCCTAGGTCATCCACCACCACTCCCATCTTGGTGTCATCTGCAAACAGACTGATCTTGCTCTTGATGTTAAATTATATGTCTGCAATGAATATCTCAAACAACACTGGTCCCAAAACTGAGCCCTGTGGAACACCACTCATCACTACCCTTGGGGATGAGAGCTCCCCACCCATCACCACCCTTTGTTGCCTTCCCTGAAGCCAGTTCCCTACCCATCTCACCAGCTTTGCACCCCCCATGCCTACTAACTTACTTCCCAGCCTCCCACATGGCACCTAGTCGAATGTCCTACTGAAGTCCAGATACGGGACATCCACTGCATGGCCCCTGTCCAATTGCCTAGTTACCCAGTCATAGAACCCCACCAGGTTTGTTTGGCAGAATCTGCCATGTATAAAGCCATGCTGTCTGCTGTCCTGTTGTCCTTCGGCCTCCATGAGGGCCACAAGTCTCTCCTTCAGGATAATCTCCATTAGCTTACCCATGATGGATGTGAGGCTCATTGGTCTGCAGTTCCCCAGTTCATCCTTGGGGCCACTCTTGTGGAGGGGCACCACATGAGCCATCTTCCAATCCTGAGGTACACACCCTGAGTGTAGTGAGGCATTAAATAGGTCTGCCAAAGGTCCCACAAGGACCTCTGCCAGCTCCTTCAGTACTCTGGGGTGGATGCCATCTGAGTCTAGCACCTTGCCCAACCTCAGTGGCCTCAAACCCTCCAGAACTCTGCCCTCCATGATTTCCCCATCTGTCACCCCTTCCCCCCATTTCTGCTGTTCCTCCCCCTTCTCCTTTGTAAATACCGAGCAGAAATAATCATTTAGCACTTCTGCCTTATCGCCCCCTGCTTCCACCCAACCCTCCTCTTTCTTAATCGTTACTATGTGGTCCTTACAGTTCCCTTTCTCCCTGATGTACCTGAAGAAGTTCCTCTCCCTCTTCTTAATGTCTTGTGCCAGCTAGAGCTCTGTAGATGCCTTGGCTCCCCTTACTTCCTATGTCATCTCTTTTGATTCCATCAGGTACTCCTCCCTGTCCTCCCCCTTCCTGTTTTCTTATATCTCCTAAAAGCAGCTCTTTTCCATGACCTCCTTGCTCACCCAGCTCAGTTTTTTAGCCCTAGTTTTCTTGCTCTGGGTACTGCTGCAGGTTCTGGTTGCCTCCACTATCCCCAGCTTTATGAGTTCTCACCTCTGGTTAGTGCCCATACAAGGTTGAATTCTGGCCAGGTACCCTTTCACCACTTCCCCAATCCCCCCAAAGTTGGCCCTCCTGAAGTCCAGCTCCCTTGTGCCAGATTCTACTCCTTTCTTGCCCATATCCATGTGAGCCATACTGAGTGGTGGTCACTCCCTGCCAGTGGTTCTTCCACCCTAAGTTCCCTCACAAACTCCCCATTTGCCAGCACAAGGTCAAGGGTATTCCCTAACCTGGTTGGTTCACTGACCATTTGTATCAGGAAGCTGTCCTGGAAGGCATCCAGCAGTACCTGCTCCCTTCTATTCCTGTTTGTTGAGGTACTCCAGTCCTCTTCCTGCATGTTGAAGTCCCCCACAATCACCACACTACCCTTCTCGTAGGTCATCCTGATATGTCCTGCTAGTTCCCTATCTAACTCCTCCATCTGAGAGGGCAGACTGTACACCACTCCCATTCTGACAGTCCTATTCTCGGAATTCTGGATTTGTATCCAAAGTGACTCCATACTACCTCCTCCCCTTCCTTCCTTACACACTTCAGTCCTTCCCTTACATACAGTGCCACCCCCCCCTTTCCCAATCACTCTATTCCTACAAAATAACCTGAACACTGGTACAGACAGGTCCCAGTCATTGTATTGGGTAGCCCATGTTTCTGTACTGGCTGCAATGTCCACCTCTACCTCTGCCATGAGCACCTCTAGATCTGCAGTTTTCCTCCCAAGGCTCCTAGCATTAAGGGTGACCACCTTCTACCCCTGCCCCATCCCATCCTCCTTTACTAGCATCACCACTAGTACTTACCCTTTGTCCTTTGTCACTGTTATGGGGGGTAAGCTAATATGGCTTCCCAACCTGTGGTCTCTTCATGTCCCTTGCCCACTTGCCACCCCCCACTCCTAGTTTAAATTTCAGACTTCCACTATGTACTCCTCCATCCTCTGTTTCAACAATTTCTTTCCCTCCTCGCACAAGTGTAGTCTGTCCTTGGCATGGAGACTACTGTCCTCCCAGGTCTCTCCCTCCCTACCAGCCCATACCCTTTAGCATGACACCAGGTTCTTAGCCATCCATTAAATTCTTCTATTCTCAGCTTTCTTGCTGTGCTTGCCCTGGGCACTGGCAGTATCTCTGAAAAAGTTACTGATCTTCCTACCCCCTCACATAATTGTCCTAGTTCCTCAAACCTCCTCTACTGTATATCTACTATATTGTCAGCCAGGTCATTCATCCTCAAATGTTTAATTAAATGAGGCTTGTCCCTACCCCTTCTAGCATATTTTAGAACAGATTATCCCACCCTTTCTGCTGTCATTCCTGGCATGGCCTCCACCCAAATTCAACTATGCCTCTCCCCTTTCCTACCCCATCTGACACCTCTCAGTATTGAGTCCCCCAGCACAAAGATTTCACCCCTCTTACTCACTGCTTGCTTCCATTCCTCCCCATCTCTCACTAATGACTCCTCTTCTTCCTCCTGCACAGTAGTTCCCTCTTCTGCTCCTGTTGTAATTCCCCCAGTAGAACTTCCTCCAACTCGTTTGATCCGAGCATCTATCAATTGCTCCTCCAATTTCATCACCTCCCTCCTCCTCCTCCCTCCCTTCTAGTACTGCAGAACAATTTTCTGAAGACCCTTCATTAATGCCCCTTCCTCTCTCCTCATAGCAACCCATTCCCTCCTTTCCACTCCATGACTGTTGCCACTTCTCCTCCTCCCCTCACAAGTCCCCACCTCCTTTTTCCATTTGTCTTTTGTCCCCTGACCTGGTTTCCCCTGACACTATTCTTCTTGGCTTGGGCCCCTTTGTCTCTGCTTCGCTTCTTCTGACCCTCTCCTCACCAATGTTGGCTCAAATTGCCCTTCCTCATCTCCCCCTCTTCCCTCCAGTATTGGGCTATAATCTCCTCCAGTCTGCCTTCCCTGTCTTAGTTCCACCTGTATACCCTCAATCTCCTTTCTAAGTTTCTCTATGTGGTTGTGCACTAAACATCCCCCCACCCTCCAGGTAATGTTTAGAAAGACTGGTGCACCACAATTGTTGCAGCCTACCACCCTACCCATTGTTCTCATTGCCCACCAGTGACCCCCCACCCTTTCAGATAAAGGATACCAAATACTCCCCCCAAGTTTCCATTCTCACCGCTCTATCAGCACAAAACATTGTTCTCCTTTTCTTAATTTCCTTTACCCCCTTTGTCATACACTTCTAGATAGATTGAGCAACTGCTTTTTACATTCCTATCCCTCCTGTCCACACCCCAAAAGAAACTTTAAGCAACTATTGTACAGCCTTCTTCAAACTCCTACCCCTCATTTCCACAATGCTAACACCAATGCAAACAAGTAACAATGAAAGATCCTTTTTTGCAGTTACTTCCCTTCCACTGAGATAGCAATCACCTCTTCACTCACTGTTGTTCATTTCCTTGATGTCTGCTTCTGCTATGACAGGTGCATGTCCTTTGCCCTTTTGGGGAAGTGCTGTCAGAACCCCTGTATAAAGGAAATCACATACCTGGGGTGGGCAGGGGAGGGGCAGGGAGGGACCAGTCTGTGCCTTCCAGAAACAATCAGGTAGCTGAGGCCCCTGGTCAGCCCATTGGCACCCTTCCCCTACTATGCACTAAACTTTGCAGCCAGTGAAGCCAGGCAAAACCAATCACAATTCCACTAAAAGCACAAAAAATAGTGCTGAAACCAAAAGAAACAGGTCTCTAATTCAAACAGCCTCACCAACAACACACCAAAATAGGTTTTAAATTAGAAGATATAGGTTTCCAAGTCAAAGAAACAGCCCCAGTATAAAAACACCAAATAGGTTTGAAATCAGAAGAAAGCAGAAGAAATAGGCCTCCAATGTAAAGGAGTGACAGTCCCAACTCAAAGCACACCAAAATAGATTTCAAAGTCCCAACAGCCCTAAATAATTCCATGCTATCCCCTTTTAAGAAGTAAGAAAAACTCAGACTGCTACATAGTGAAATAACAAGACAAATCAGACCACTTGCAGCACACCAAACTAGGTTTAAAAATTCCAACAACCCCAAAACAATACCCTGCTAGGCCCTTAGAAGTAGTAATAAAGAAAAAAAAAAGCTTCTACCAAGTAAAGTCCACAAGAAACAATGTAAAAGCAGCAAGAAGAAGCTACTGTACTGGAAATTATCTGATCCCTTCCCCTTGCTTGATTGCTTGATTTTTACACTTCTTTGCATTGAAACTTAGTTGCAACACCCTTGACTACTCCTCTTGCTTTCTTAGGTCTCTATACCTTTTTTACACACACTGACATTCCCGGAGCACCTACCCTATTGCAGATTTTAGTGTCATCCGCAAGGAGGCATACCTTCCCTTCTAGCCCCTCTGCAAAGTTGCTAATAAAAACATTAAAGAGGACAGGCCTCAGTACTGACCAATGTGGCACCCCATTGGTCACCCTCTCTTCCTCAGAGTGAACTCTATTAACCACCACCCTCTGTCTCCTGTCCCCTAGCCAATTCCTTACCCAGTTTACCACCTTTGTACCCACTCCTAGACTGCCAGCTTGTTTATGAGTCTCCTATGTGGAATGGTGTCGAAAGCCTTACTGAAATCTAGGTAGTTCATATCCACCACTCCACCCTGATCTAATTCCCTGGTCACCCAGTCAAATAAATCTATCAGATTTGATTGACATGTCCTCCCCCAGTGAATCCATGCTGCCTCGGATCTTGTAAACCACTGGATTCAAGATAATCCACAATCTTTTCTTTCAGTAATGATTCCATTAATTTCCTCACCACCAAAGTTAGGCTGACTGGCCTGTAATTGCCAGCCTCCTCCTTGCTGCCACTTTTGTGAAGTGGGACTACAATCTGCCCTCCTCCAGTCCTCTGAAATCACTTCCATTTCCAGTGAGTGGTTGAACAGGGCTGTCAGAGGTGCAGCCAGCACCTCTCTGAGCTCCCTCAAAATCCTTGGATTCTATCTGACCCTATTGCCTTGCCCACTTTCAGAATTGTGTGTTCCTTCAGGACTCTTTCCTCCATAAATGAAGCAGTGCCCACCTCCCTTCCTTCAATGCTCCTGACCCTTATCTGTGATCCCTCACCTTTCCCTTCCTCTGTGAACACTAAACAAAATGATTTGTTCTGGATGTCTGCTTTTTCCTGGTCCCCCTCCACACACTCCTCCCTTTCCCTCCTAAGCATTACTGTCTCTCCCATGGTCTTCCTTTTCTTGCCTACATACTTGAAAAAGTTCCTCTTTCTTTACTACCTGGTCTATCTTCTCCTCTGTTTCTGCCTTTGTGCTCCTAATTGTTTTCCCTGCCTCCCTCTTTTTCTCCTTATACCTCCCTATCCTCCTTCCTCTGTGACTCAACTCAATTCTAAATGTCACAGAGGCAGAGAGGAAGCTATCAATAGGCAATGAGTTCCATTAGACTGGAGATGCAATTGCAAAAGTACCCTTTCTGGTAAATTTTAATTGTGTGTGAGGGACTCAAAGAACCCCCTTTCCCATGGATCTCTTTGCCCTTACATGAGTGTAGAGGGCCAGAGACTTACAAATAGGGCTGGGTGACATTTATTATCAGCCAGCGAAATTCTGGTGAAATTCCAATTTCACTTCCATTATTTGCCTGAATTATGATTTCAGTTATTTCCTTCTAATATCCAAAGTATTTGTCCAGCTTGCATCACATTTGTAGTGATGACTTTCTTGGCTTCCATACAGAGGTATGCCATGTTTAAGATCTCTGTCTTGAAAGGTGCCTGAGTTATAAGCCTTTGGACTGTCAGGAATTTTAAAATTACATTTCACAATTATGTGAACTGCATAAATTTAGCCCCTATAACTTTAAAACTAGAGGACAAAATATCACTAATTTTGTTAAGTTCATTGACTCTAAATATTCAGCTTTTGAGGCTATGCCCAGAGCCTAGTTGCAAAGTATCATGCTGCCATGCTGATGACCCAGGTATGAAAGCGAGGCTAGGAAGTCACATCTGGAGGCAGGCCATGGCCAGGACAGCTGCCACACAGCATTGCATCTTAGTCTGGGAAGGTTGGCAGTGGGTTCCACCAACACAGCAACCGCTATGGCTGGGCAAGGGAGTTTGTTGCTGCCGCATGGGATGCTGTAGCTGTGCAAGGGTAACAGAGGCATTGCCCCCACGACGGGAGATGAGAAGGAAAAATATTGCTGGATAAATATCCAGTAGCCAAATAAATGATGGCTGGGTTCAGCTTGATCAGGGTATATCCCTGTGAACAGGGTACATTCCTGACAAACAAGTTGCCAGCCAGCAGAAAAGCCAATCTAGAAAATATGAGGCTGTGTGTGTCAGCTCTCTTATCTCTTACTCAAAGGCTGGCCAAGTTATAAGCAGCCAAAGATTCCAAAATAACAAGTAATTGAAGCTGAATTTCATGAGCTTTTGTGAAATTCTGGAATGTTATCATACCTTTGTAGAAGCCATGTCCATACATTTTGCCAGGTCATATACTACAGTTGCATCACGGAGGAAAATAAAGGCTGGGTAAAGTGGCAATAAGGTAGCATTCATTGGAGGCTCCATAATAAAAGTATAGTGGTGTCAAGTGCCAGGTCAGTATCTTGAGTGATGAACTGTTAAGAATAGTCTTGGATGTCACTGTGCACTAGCCTAAATTCTTGACGTGCCAGATTACCACTCGAGCTCGCTGACATTCTGACTTGTGAAATCACATATGCGTGCAGCATTGTTTCTGTACTATGCTATCTGCTGACTCTTTAACAACCCTGTAGATAACCATTAAGTAACAACGACTGAAGAGCCAGTCATTTCCTAGAGATTAACAACTGGCTGGGGGGAAGGGTGGCCCAAGGCTAGGAAATGATCGGCTCTGAGGTCATTATTTTAATTATAAGTCTAATCACAATAATGACTTTTTCTTTTAGTTTTAAAATTGTTGTTGTAGCGGCACATGATTCGTTTGTGGCACCAGTTCTGTGGCACCACTCCATCTGTTTACTGTGGGATTTTTGGATATTCTTTTACTGTATGCTAATCAAAGTCCGAGAATATGAGAAACCTGAGAGAGGAAATGGTGATGGTGGGGTAAGCACTTGATAACAGCGCAAATGTAAACACTGTGGGTAGCAGGAAGAGCTGAGCAGCCATTGTGCTAGTCACTACTTAAATGTTTCAGTCCAGCATGGCAGTCAATCAGCTCACTGCCTCACATCATAAATAATTAATTAGACTTATAATGTATTATTACTATTTGCAAACAGTGGCATCAAGTGACACCAAGCATTACAACTAGTTACAACTTAGGCCACTGTGGCAGAAGTATCTAGATATCTTTAGTCATGATTTAGCATGACGCTTGGCATAATTTTCACAGTAGTGTTGGAGGGGTGTTGCAGGGCCATGATACTAGTGCTGGTAAGGTGATTCAGTGGCGGTAAGTACTTTGAGAAAGTTAAATTCCACAAGTGAAATTCCAGTGGCATTACCTACTGTATTATGTGTCGATGAATTATTTAAGCAAATTTTGCCAAGTAGTAATTTCTAAAGTAGCCACAATAAATGTTCACCTACTAAACCACATTTGTCCAACTTAATTAAATTCCAGGCATAATCACTTTGATATGCATGCCAAATCTTGATTGTATACCTGTAATTACAGTGGAGCTATATACATGCAGATATTCTGACAATGTACACACAGTTTAACAAATAATTAAATTATGAAATTGTGAATTCCTATAACTTATAATTCACATAACAAATTATCTTTCTGTTTATCAGTTTCTGAGATTCTTACAGGAAAGTACTATATGCATATACATTTTCAATTATCTAGCTCCAAAGGTTGTTAAGTTGTAAGCATACAGTACATATATTTTCAGAAACATTTTCACATGAACAATAAATTGCCAATTCTGAGCCCTATAACTTCCTCACCCTTATCCATATGTCATGAAGCATGACATCCTTTTAGGACCCCTTCCAAGAAAGCCAAAGTGTAGGACTACATCTATAATACTGACAGAGGTGTTACAAATTATAGAATTTTGAAAAATTCCTTAAAATGTTGCAAAATTTCATGAAATTTAGTGGAATTTCACAAAAATTCAGCAAAATCAGAATTTGATGATTTTTCCTAGCCCTGCTCACAAGGCTATTGTGCACTTAGCCTTTTTAAGGCATTGTATGTTAAGCATGGAAGTCAAGTTCTCACCTAACTAGTAGCCAGCCCAGAACCCAAAATGGAAAACCAATATGTTTCAACTTGTAAAAGGAAGTCAAAAGCCTAACTGAGGCATTTTGAACCATCTGAAGGTGACAGATCTAGTCACCAGGTAAATCTTAGTAGAGTGCTTTGCAAAAGTCCAGTAATGATATCCTGATGGCCTTTACCAGTGTATGAAGATCTACAGGATCAAGATAAGAATATAGTCTGGTGATGTTTTTCAAATGATAAATGCAGCCAACAGTTGAAATCTGAAATCTCCAAGTCAAACATCCCTCAAGCACTAATACCAGACTGTGCACTTCTCTTTCTGCTTCATGCTGATCCCTCCGAAGACAGGAAGCTTGTGGTCACAGTTTAGTACTGATACCTCCCTCAGTGAACCCACCAGCAACAACTTGATCTTTTCAGGATTAAGCACTGAACACTTAGAGGCAATCTGATTTCTAACGGCCTCAAGGTATTGCTTTAACAGTAACATATAAGATGCTCTGTCTGGTGCAAAAGACAGATTCTGTCTTCATATTATTCTCCACACTTTCATCACAGTGAAAGCCAGATCAGAATGGTTCAAACATAATACTTTTCTCCAGATGTTCAACAAACTGCCCCTGTCTCAACAGCCTTAACAAGAAGACAGGGGATAGGCTAATAATGTGTAGGGTCATCAGGAAATACAGATGGATTTTTTAGAAGGTCCCTCAACACAGCCTCTTTCAATGGAGCTAGGAGAATAGCCTCATGCAAAGGAGCATTGGCAAGCCTCAAAAGGACAAGAGCCAATGCCTCCATCTCAGCCTTAAAGAACAGAGTTTGGGCAAGATCCAAACTAAATGCAGTGAAGTGCAAGTCAGCTGTCACAATGCAAACATCCTTTTAATCCAGCTCAATTCAGGGTTTGAAGCCCCTCCCCCAAGAGTCTCATCAACTGTGATCCAGTCCCACCGCCATTGTTTCTGGCAGTGAAGGAGACACTGTCTTGAATAATGATAGACTTGGCTTTAAGGAATAGGTTAAGTGCCTCGCACCTCTCAAGGAAGGCAAACTCATTGCCACATAGACAATCAAGATGTAACACACTGTGCACTGTGTGGAAAGTGTGAGTAGCCTGTTTTTTATGCTGTAATCAACACAGAAAAGTATTTTTTTTCCTTTTTGAGCATACTGAATCCTGGTAGCTCTTATAGTGTACAACCAGTTTAACATAAATCCCAGCACCGCTCCAATACTGTGTGCCAAAGTAAAAATGATCAGCAAATGGAGGCAAAAACTAGGCACCACAGATGCTCAAACACACAGGATAAGGATTAAAAATATTTATTCCATGAACAGACCGTACTGCCCGTGGCTCTGGGTAGCTCCCTTGGCCAGTTTCGCACCCTGTGCGTCACCTCCTGATGATGCACAAGGTGCAAAACTGGTTGAGCGGAGCTACCCAGAGCCACAGCGGTATGGTCTGTTCATGGAATGAATATTTTTAATACTTATGCTGTATGTTTGAGCTTCTGTGGATGCTAGTTTTTGCCTCCTTTAGCTCTTATAGTGTGTCATCGGAACAAGCCAGTCAGCAGGAACCACTGATCTCCTCCACCTGTTCTCTAACCTCCTGCCTTGTACCTACAACTGCTGAAGATCATCAGCAAGCCAAGAAGCATTTTGGAATGAGGTCACCAGGTGGGAAAGAATTTATGCTAGGGATTCTAGTGTATTGGCCAGAGCCCTAATATAGGCTTCCCTTCAACCCCTGCAGTACATTCCTGGTAGTGGTCTGCACCAGTCCCAAGGTATAAAAAAACACATTTTTCATAGTATTGAATTACCTCTGCAGTTGGAGGTGGATGAAATGGGATTCCAAAACTAAACTATACAGTGTAGTAATCTGGTAAACTACCTGGGTCCACACAGATGTTATTTGTCCATACCTACTGTGAATAAAATGTCCAGTAGAGTAGTACTGGTATCAGTGGCAGAAGCTAATGACTGATTCTAGTTAATGGTATCAATGGTTGGAGTACGTCCAGTAGCACAATGGGGGGCACATACAAAGCTAGTAGATGGTGAAGCCAATTTCCTGGGAGATAAAGGAGACAAAAGAGCAACCAAAAAAAGAAAAATATTTAGATAAGGTGAGTGGGGGTTAAACACATATAAATCAGAAATCCTGCTGTTGTTTCTGTCTCCTTTAAAAAAATTATTGAATTGTTTGAACTCCCTTCAGTACAGCATACCAGCACACACATTGTCAGTGGTATTATATATTCTACTTTTACAATGTAAGGGTTAAAGAGGGTTGACATTTTTTCTGGGTTTAGGATTATTTTGGTCAATGCGGGCTACCACATTTTCTAATAGATGCAATCAAAACTGCCTAGTTTGTCACTGAGCTGTTTACCAGAATGAGAAATTATGTTTTTCTGTCTTTGTTTGTAGAGTTAGTAGTAAATGTATCAATTCGAAAAATAATTCATCACTTATCACGCTAATAAATGCTTTACAATACAAGCAAATAACAGAACTAACAATTGTTATAATGTAAAAATCAAACCTTTAGTTTATGATTTGTTCACTTCAATCACACTTTACACATTTTATTTAAAGATGTTGTGAAATTAAATTTTGCTGGTGAAACTGCCTCGAAATTGGCAATTTCGCCAAGTGAAATGTTTTGTGAAATTATGGAGAGATGGTGAAATTTTGCCGCAATTTCGCACCCTGCCATTCCCTATGTAGAACTCTCCCTGGTGTCTACTGCTCCCCCAGCCCCCCCAGCCACTCACTGGCCCAACAAATTATTCTCCCTGGTGTCTAGTGATCCCTCATTTGATCACCTGCCGTAATTTAATAAAGTCCCCAGTTACCCTGTCCCCCTCATTTCCTTTCTTAAAAATAAATAAATAAACCCACTCCCTGGTGTCTAGTGGAGCCCCACCCTGTCATCATCGAGCTCCCACCGCACTCCCAGTGCCCAGATCAGACCCACTGGCTGACCCTCCACTCACCTCCACGGCCCTTGTAGCCCAACTGAGTGCGCAGATAGATGAGTGCATACTGCAAGGACACTCATTCTTGTTCAGGTAGTCGGGTGGGCTGCTAATAACGAAATGATGAGCTGTGTGAGCAGTGCGGGGCACTGAGAGAGAAGTGTCGAAGCGCCTTTCATGACAGGAGTGAAGGTCCAAGATGCCAGGGTGTGGGACTGTTCTTATTTTAACAGAAAAGGAAATGAGAACCAGAAATCTTCAGTAAATTATGGCTGATGATCGGCCAGAGGCGGCTAGACACCAGGAAAATAATGTGGCCATAAGGGCCTGGATGGGGCACTAGACACCAGGAGTGTGGGTTTAATTTTTTATTAAAAAGGATATGAGGGGCCAGGGTAACTGGGGGGGCTTTATTCAATTACAGCCAGTAACTGGCCAGGGGGGACCTGCTGAGAACTTATAAACTTTGCCCACTTGTGGCAAAATTTCACCCACAGTTGTGAAATTTCTCCAGTGGGTTGGAGATTTTGTTTGGTCCCGGGGTTACATTTCACATTTCACCCTGCTAAATATTTTGCGTAATGCATGAATTATGCCGAATATTTCATTGATCAACATTTTTCAATTTTGCACAACTCTAATTTTATTGCATTTGGAACACTTTAAGGGCATGAGCCACAAGACAATATACATCCCTATGTGGGCATGTAGGGAGAGCTGAGACATGCAGAAGCACCTCTTTGCAGTTACTTCACCATGTCTCAATCCTCCCTATGCAGCAAGATACAGTAGACCATCACCTGTGGAATGTGCAGTTAATTAGAGATTCACAAGCGGTTGTGCAAAGGTACCGGGTGATAATATCGTGGATGAAATATCACCGCAAATTACAAAGCAGGCTCCACATCGCCAATGACAATGTCGGCATGGATATATATCGCCCACTCAAACCCCATGGACAGTGCACAGCACGGCTCGGCAAGGTGCCGACCATGACCCCAGCCCACTGACTGGTGCCCCAGGCACCATACCTGTAGCCAGCCACACTGCAGGGGACTTTCCTCAAGCAACTAATCAATGAACCCACTCATGATGTGGCATTACTGGACCCGGTACTCACCAATAGGGACAGTGTTGTAGATGTCAAGGTGTGTGGGGGGGCACCTAGGGACAAGAGATCAACATACAGTGTGGTTTAATGTAAGGACAGCTACAGAATCAAACAACACAAAGGTGAGGGTCCTGTACTTCAGGAGGGCAGATTTTTTTTAAATGGTTGAATGCTTCAGGGATGACCTGGTGGTGGGTGGGGGGGTGAACTGGGTGGAGTGCGTCAACAGTGAGGGAGCTAAAAGTAGCTATAGTGAAGGCTATAAACCTCTGCATCGAGCACAGGAGAAAAAAGGAAGGAAGAAAAGACTGCTGTGGTTCTCAAAAACAGGTGGCGGAAAAGGTAAAAGTGTAGCACCCAGAAAATACTAGGAGAGGTAGATGGAGGGAGGTAGGGAGGTGTAGCATGGTAAACAGAGAGAAGCAGGAAGAGCAGTAAGGTGAACAAATGCACAAACTGAAGAGAGAATAGCCAAGGCTTTAAAAAAAGGGACAAGACATTTTTTAGGTACATAAGTGAAAAAAGGAAGATCTGAGGTAGGATTGTAAGGTTAAGAAGGGAAGAGGGGTCTGTGTGTGTGTGGGGGGGGGGGGGAAGGCAGATGCCCTGAACAAATACTTTTACTCGGTGTTCACCTAGGAGGGAGAGGGAGGGGCCACAAAAATGTAACAGGAGCATTGGAGGGAGGTGAACACTGGTCCATTTTCATTGGTAACTGGTCTGAAGGGACTGGCAAATCTGAAAGTGGACAAAGCAATAGGACCTGATGGGGTCCACAAAAAGGGCACTGAGAGTGCTCAGGGAGGTAATGGCTGTAGTTCTGATGGCTCTGTTTAACAGCTTATTGGAAACAGGAGTGGTTCTGGAGGAATGAAGGATGGCAGATGTAGTCCCACTTCACAAAAGTGGTAGCAGGGAAGAGACTGGCAGCTACAGGACACTCAGCCCGACTTTGTTGATGGCAAAGTTAATGGAATCACTGTTGCAAGAAAGAATTGTGGAATATCTTGAATCAGATGGGTTTCATGACCTGAGGCATTATGGATTCGAGGTGGGGAGGGGGAAGGTCATGTCAAACAAATCTAATAGAGTTCTTTGACTTGTGACCAAGGAATTCGATTAGGGTGGAGTGGTGGACATAGCCTACCTAGATTTCAGTATGACATTCAACACTGTTTCATATAGGAAATGTAAGAACAAAAACAAGGCACTGTGTCAGCATGTGGTCTGAAAACAAAACAGAATGGTAATATTAAATGCATACTGAAAATAGAAAATAGAGTTAAATTGACATTTTGACCTTGGGTCTTCTTCAGGAAATATCAAAAAGAGAAATAATCAAAGTAAGTGTGTGCAAAGTTAGGCACTGTAAGAGACTATTAAGCAAGCTGGGTAGCACAGGAGTGGGTCCAAAGATGGTAAAGTGGTTAAGAAATTGGTTAAGGGACAGGTGGCTGAGAGTGGTGGTAAATGGAGTTCACTCAGAAGAAGGGAGGATGACCAGCAGAGTGTCTCAGTATCAGTGCTGGAAATGGTCCTCTTTAATGTCTTTCTTAGTGACATTGAAGAGGAGCTGGAAGGGATAGTCTGCCTCTTTGCAGATGGCACTAAACTATGCAATAGGGTGGACACTCAGGGAGGGGGTGAAAAGGATGAGCAGTGACCTGGAAAAACTTCAGGAGTGGTAAAGGGTATGGCAGCTGGGTTTCAATGTGAAAAAGTGCAAAATAATACACTTGGGGCCCAAAAACCCAAGGATGGAGTACAAAATGGGGAGGGTGGTACTGATGACCACCAAGCAGGAAAGAGACTGGGGTGTGATAATATTGGAAGATCTAAAGGTGGCTAGGCAGTGCAACAAGGCAACTGAGAGGGGAAGTGGGATGCTAGGGTTCATAGGAAGGGCTTTTACCAGCAGAAACAGTGAGGTGGTGTTGCCTTCCCACCTAGAGTGATATGTCCAGATCTGGAGACCATATCTCAGAAAGGACATAGACAGAGTGGAAATGGTCCAGAGGAGGGCAACTAAAATGCTGCAGTGTCTGCATCAGAAGCCCCATGAGGAGACATTAAAGGAACTAAATATGCATGCCCTGGAAGAGAGGAGAGAGAGAGGGGGGAATGATAGAGACCTTTAAGTACCTCAGGAGAGTAAACAAGGTACAAGAAGGAAGTATTTTTCAGAAAAAAATATGTTCACAGACAAGGGGTCATGATAAGAAGCTGGATAGGTGAAGATTCAGGAGAGATGTGAGGATATATGGTACTTCACATAATGTGCAATGGATTCCTGGAACTGTCCTCCAGCAGAGGCTGTGGGGGTGAAAACAGTGGTGGGCTTCAATAATGCAAGAGATAGGCAAAAGGGAATCTTAGGCAAAGTGAAGGGGAGAGTGAATGGGCTGGAGATCAAGTAGGATCTGCAGTGATAATATAGGTGAGGAAAAATGGGCAGACTGGGTGGGCCAAGCAGTCTTTATCTGCTGGCAAATGCTATGTTTTTATCATGCACTAGTTAGGGCTTGATCCAGGTGACATTCATAAGCTGAAAAAATCCACAGTGGACCAAACGGCCACCTGATATTCTAGTGATACCTTATGGTACACAGTTACGTCCAGATTCTTAACCTTATCCACAACTTGATGTGACACATGATATAATCATGAACAGTTTGGTGAATTACTAGTCATTGCTGACCCATAGAGACCAGTTCCACTATGAGCACCTCTAACTTTACCTGTCTTGAACTCAACCAGGTGACAGTCATTCAGTCAGAAATTTCTTTTACACATTGGTATATCCAGGTCACACATTATCTGTGTTTGGAGAAAAGGACAGATGCAGTAAAACTCCACCTTGCATTGCCTAAAGACCTCTCAAAATGAAAGCACACGTATGGTGATGTTGCATAACACTGGTGACATGATAGACCTCTGAGGTACCCCACAGCTGATCATGGCTGAACACAAGGAAAATGTTTCCAAAGCAACTTGCTGGACATTTCCAAATAAGAAGGACTCAAGCCACTTAAGAGCTGTCCCAGTGAACCATCCATATCCCTTAGGTGACACCATAATTTACCTAAATAGTTATTGGAGACAAATAACAATTGTCTCAACAAATAGGTCGGTGTGGCTCACTTCATTCCTGGTTTCCTTCAAGCTCAAGTCCTAATAAATTTTGCTGCCATTTATTTACATATGAGATTTTATTTTGTTCATATGTTCTCAAAAAAATGGCCTATACCCAATGCGTAGCAAAGACCAATATCCGATTAGAGTGGATTTTGTCAGAAAGCTTGATATCCGGCAGGATTTCGATATTGGGTCAGATATCCATGCACTTCCACAGTGTTATGTGTTTCCCCTTGCATCTTCTTTTATATTGAGTCATGGTGATTTTAGGCTAAGCACTTTCTACTGTACACAGCAACATATGTGGCAATTATTTGAGAAAACATATTACTGATTTATTTACCATAATGTTTCAGAAATAACATGACAAAGCTGGAAAGCTATTCTGTTATCAAGAGAAAAGTTATTTAGTTCATCAATATCGACAAGGACATTACAATAGCAAGGGCTGCCATTTTGTAATGTTTCTGGAGTGCTTTTCCGTGGACATGGTTGTATTTATCTATGACAACTAGGGGCTCTGATATAGCCATTTTTTTCAGCTCTGTAAAAACATTATTTCTGGGTCCTGATTTTGATCAGTCGTGGCTAAATAAATTAGACCCTCATCAAACAGCATTAGGAAGAACAGTAGTGCATTAAATCTGCTGCCATGCTGTTTTTGTGGATTAATGCCAAAATTAAGTGCGGTGTGTAGAGGTAACTGTGCATCCTCCTGTTTTTTGAACTTACTAAAAAAATAGAAAATCACTGTTAATGGAAGAAAGATATGTGAGGACATGACCTAGAACAATTAAATGTGATCCAGCAAGTGTCCAGTTGCACTTGAAAGCTAGTTGCTTGATATTCCAGGTCTTCCCAGTTGTACAGTTAAGAAGCTGGACCCCTTTAGCAAATAGATGTTGCATTGGGTAATTCTTGTTAAACACATTGTAAGAAGCTGATGTTTTAAAGAATTTAAAAAAAAATAATAAGTTGTGATGAATAATGATTCAGATGTGTATTTAGGGCCCCTGGGTTAACCCTTTCATGACTGAAGGGAATCTCAATTGACGCATTCTGTTCAGTTGTTTCCAATTTTCTTGTAACCAGAACTGTTCACTGGTACCCTCTTACTTGGGAGGAAGGTCAGAATATAAAAACTTAGCAGACCTACAGGTATGCAAGATTTCTCTTTTTTTTTCTATTTTAGAAGTTTTAGCTAGGGAAGGTACCCTGAACTGAAGCTCCTTTCACGGTGCATTCGTGGAGCACAGGAAGGTTAAGTGACTTGCTCAAGATCACGTGTTGTTGTGGGTTGCAAAACCTGTTCTGTTAGGTCACCATGTTCACAGCTTGCTGCTCTAATGTTGTAGGCTATACTGCCTTCCTATGTTACCATGCTCCTACTAATTCATCATCAGAGTAGCTAAACACTGCCTCATCTGTATAACCTCTCTAAGCTCTGGCCTGTTATTCTCTTTTTGATCCCAACCCTACTTTTGATGGACTTTTACAAAATCTTGAGCCCAGTTGATGATAGGATTGTTCAGTGTTCTTTGAGGTAGTTGTTCTTCCTCTTAACACTGAAGAGAGTGCACCCAGTTAGAACAGCATTTCCATAATAGCACTGTTCAAACAGTGCTTCAGAAAGCACACTTGCCTTGACAGCGGTAGGGATAGAATAGCAAATGTGCACTACCCCTACTCCTGTAGCTGTCCAAGCAGGCAGGAGGGAGTCACAGGCAGATGGGAGGGAGTGAAGTGCTGGAAGCAAGGCACCTGGTTAAGCCACTCCCATTGTGGAGAGTCTAAGGCATTTGCATCCAGAGCAGAGGAGACCTGGGGACTTGGGTTCTGTTCCCAGTCTCCTGAGAAGTGGATTGTCTCTTTTTCTTGTTTTAGTTTTGTTAGTGTTTGATCCCCTATGATTCTACACATCCCCATGGCCCCCACCCATGGAGTTAATTATATTGAAGTCAGGGGTGTGGGAGGCAAAGCCACCCACGTTTAGGGGTGTGGGGACCTCTGACGCCCACAAAACACAAATTTAAATTTTTTACTTTGCCATGGTAGCAGTACGTCATGAGTGTTTGGACCACTACCATTGATGCTATTGATGAGTACGGCTTTCATACTAGGTGCTGTTGTTGTCTGTAACATTTTTACTATGCGGTTCTTGACTGCGTTGTTGCTATGGGTGGCATTTGAACCTAATGCAGAAGAGGGCAGCAGTAGTAAGATATCTCCTAACAAACCATCTTACTACCTAGACTCCCTTGCAAATCCTAGGCCTGTCTCAAACTTTCACTTTCTGAAGAAGGTAATTAAGATGATAGTGGTGGCATAGCTTGTGGTTCACCTTGAGAAATAAAACATCTATCAGCCATTCCAGTCATGATTAAGGTCTTAGCACAGCACACAAACTGTGTTTGTCAAGGTGTTTAATTGCCTTCTCCTTCCAAAAGAAAGAGGGGAATGCTCTGTTGTAGTCCTCCTTGACCTGTCATTGGTGTTTGATATGTAAGCATTAGCACACACCTTGGGGGCATTGTGAGGCACGAGGGCGCAGCCCGAATGTCCTCACAGCCCCCAGGGTGTGCGTTAATCCACATTATCAGCACACCCAGGAGTGCATTAATGCACTTATAACATGGGTTATGTTTAAACAGCAAAGGAATATCCAAAATGGTGTTTTTTTGCTGTTTAAACAACAAAAAAGGAACTATGTTCTGCCACACAGAAAAGTAGTCCACAAGTAAGAATGCATTTCTCAGCGGTTTTATGCACAAGCAAGTGTCAGAAATACAGTGCTGGCATGTTTTCTGACATTTGATGTGCATAATACAGTTCCAAACAATGCTATCAGTGCCATCTTGACTGTCTCTCTGCTTTGCTCTCTCCGGCTCTGTCTCTCTCTTTCACTCTCTCTCTCTTTCTCCTTCTCTCTGCTTGCTTATTGTACCTCCTTTTGCTGACCTGCTACTCAGATGTGCTTATCTTACTGTGGGTCTGTGGCACTGTATAGTAACAGACTGCTGTGGCTTAACAATGATGGTGGACACAAGTGACACATGGAGCTTTGCAGGTCAACAATGCTGCCATACTGAACTGTGCGGGAAACCAGTAGCGATCGCAACAAAGTCAAAGTCTTACCATGATTTCCACTGTGGGTACAACTGCCACATAGACCTTGCTGAAAAGAAACAGTGCATGTCCAGGGGTCATGGAGTACTGCTTCAACACACCCAGACATACAGACAGTGAGAGAGAGACACAGAGACACACAATTGCTGTATCTTTGCTTTGCATTGTGTCTCTGTTGTGGGAGTGCACACTTACATTTCCCTGTCTCTTGCAACCTACCTCTGTTTCTCTCCCTCGCTGCTCTCTCTTCTCTCTCTCTGTGGCATGCAACATCACCCATGCTCTTCTGTGTCACTGTTGGCCATGGAGGAGCTACTCCCACACTCTCACTTGCTCTCATGCTCTCCTCAAATGCGACCTGACTGACACATACCCTGGGCAGACTGCAGGACAGGGACTGGACACTAGTGGGGGGGCCAAGCATCACTCGTGGCGATTGAACTGCGGGACACTGCCTGTCCTTTGGCTCATGCTTCATGAAACTGTAAACAGCGATAGGAGCTTCAGGGTGGGTGGAGGTACCACAGCACTACCTGGCTTTCACCATGCAACACAAGTTAGCGTGCGGGGTGCAGAGGTGGGGGGTCACTGCACTGACAACAAACATGAGATTGACACAGCTTGTAGCAAACAATGGAACACCTCCCCAGCTGCTCTCTCTCTCTCTCTCTCTCTCTCTCTCTCTCTCTCTCCCTCCCTCCTCTCTCTCTCTCTCTCTCTCTCTCTCTCTCTCTCTCTCTCTCTCTCTGTCTCACCTGAACTCAGCAATTGACTTGCCCAGAGCATGCTTTACACCACCTGCTTTCTTTCTCTCTTTTTCTCTCCTCCCAACCTCTTAACAGCATCAGCCATGGTACACAGAGAGAGAGAGAGAGAGAGAGAGAGAGAGAGAGAGATAGGGACAGAAAGAGCAATCAAGACTGAGAGGGCCAGGATGCTGCTTTGCACTGTGAGGGGAGGAAGAACCTGAAGTGCTGGGGGTACACTGGCAAAGAGACCCAGCAGCAACATTCAACATGACAGATGGAGAGAGAGAGAGAGAGAGAGACACACACACACAGAGTAGGGAAATGAGAGCTGCTCTGATCATGATTGAGGAAACCAGACTTCAGTGACAGGGTTCCCAGACAACAGGCAGCTGCTCACTTGTCTCCCTCTCTCTCTGGGATTTAAGACCCAACAAGACAGATGGGACAGTGCTGAGCTGGGGAGTGGGGGGCTGACCACCACAGGCATTACAGGCATTATCTCTGCTGTCTGTCACTCTACGTGTTGGTCACACAGCAGAACACAAACATTTATACAGATCCACAGCACTTCCTGTGATGGCTGTTTGTTTTTGTGTGTAAAATCAATAAACTTAAATTTCAAAAAAAAAAAGATCCACAGCACAGGGTTTCACTAGATCACTCAGTCTGCTCTCTCTCCCTGTCACAGTCACACTTGGTGCCCATTTCTGCCACATATCATTACCATACAGCACCTCACAACTCAGATGGGGAGAGAGAGAGAGAGAGAGAGAGAGAGAAAGAGAGAGAAACACACACAGAACACATGTTCACTAATTACAATGCACAGCAACTTCACTTTCCGGTTTGCATGTCTCTTTCTCTGTCCAGCTGCATGGTTCATGGAATGGTCTGGCAAAAATATTGACTATGGCCCAAAACAACCATTCCCTGTCCTCACTCACTGTGCTGTACTCGTGGTCTGTGGGTGGTGGGTGGGTGGAGAGGACAACAGACATAGGATTAGGTGCCAAAATTACAGCACACATGCACTTCTTCTGTAGGGGACAATCATTCTGCAAAGGCACCTCTGACTCCTACAGTACTAATGGGAATCATTTAGTGAGGATTTCAAATGGCTGCCCTTGGAAAATTATTTTCCACCACACAAGAAGTGCAGGTTTGCTCAGGGATCTCAGATCTCGGTGACCTCTTCACCCTGACTGTGCCGATAATGTAGATTATCGCACTGTCAGGTGATGGTCCTGCACCAATCAGGAAACTCCCTCAGCCTACCCATGTTATAAAGGGTTTTACAAGACATCCTCCCACACAGCGGTACAATTATCATGCAGGAAACAGCTCTTGATTGTTTTTCAGTACTTCCTGGATGCAACTTTTAAAACATTGTGCTAACTTTTCAAACATTGTGCTGTGCCCACTGTGTACTGCATTTAGTGAAATTTAGCCTACAGACAACATGCGTACCTTATGAAAGAGTACAGGTTTTCATGTAAACAATCAACTTCAAATGCTCAGCTAATAAAACAGTTACGAAAAAGGAAATGAAAGAAGATACAATTTATTGAACTATGGTAAACAATCAATTGCAACTGATGAGCTAATTAAATTTCATAATATATGAAACTAATTGTTAAACATTAATAAAATGTTGATATTTACATTTATGTACATTAGAAAAATATATTATATTTATTGTTTTTTCAAGCCATCCTCACGAATTTCTGAAGAAAGGAGTCGTACCATATATGTTTAATGATGGAAGTACTTGGGTGAGAAGGACCTTCTTCAAGTCAAATAATGTATTCTGTATCAGTATTTCTTTTCACTTCATCTTTCAAACTATTTTATTAGCTCATCAGTTGAAACCTTGATAATAATAATAAATAATAATGCTTTATTTATTATGCGCCTTTCATGTATCAAGGCGCAGTACAATAAAACAATAAAACACAATAAAAACCAAAACATCATCATAAAATATATGATACAAATCAGCAATCATCGCTACCATATGCTTTAACCCAGAGATAAGATTTTAGGGCCTGTTTAAAGCTCCCCATGGTCGTGCACTCCCTAATCCGATGTGGTAGAGAATTCCAGAGGGACGGGGCCGCAAACATAAAAGCACGGGCCTCAGCAGATTTTAAAGTCACCCTTGAAATCTCTAGCAACCCCTCGTTGGCCGAGCGGAGCAGTCTCACAGGGTGGTAAGGAATCAAGAGCTCTTTCAGGTAGTCAGGGCCCAGTTCATATAAGGCTTTATAAATCAGTAATCTGACTTTGAAGATGATCCGCCACTGTACTGGCAGCCAGTACAGTTCCCGCAGCACCGGTGTGATATGGGAAGATCTAGGAATACCCATCAACAACCGGGCTGCAGAATTCTGCACCAGATGCAAGTGGCGG
Organism: Neoceratodus forsteri; assembly: GCA_016271365.2. Classification (NCBI taxonomy): domain Eukaryota; kingdom Metazoa; phylum Chordata; order Ceratodontiformes; family Ceratodontidae; genus Neoceratodus; species Neoceratodus forsteri. Next base: position 621,628,342 of record CM028137.1, on the reverse strand, counting down.
ATATCAATCCCAGGAAGCCCAAAGTAAAGCGAGTTGCAGTAATCTAAAGGCGGGGTCACAAAGGCATGGATTAGTGTAGGCAGATCATCGGACGGAACAAGGTGCTTAATCCTAGCAATGTTTCTCAGGTGGTAAAAGGATGACTATATGAATAATTTGACTAAGGATGAATAATTTGTATTTTCTTTCATTTTGTCTCTCATGGTATGTTGTTAGTTCATTATTTGTGACTGTTTGTTAAATAAAACCGGCACTCCTTCACAAGGTGCACATGTTGTCTGTGTGCTAAATTATTTATTTATTTATTTTAGAGTTTCACCAGGAAGGCATACTGAGCGGAGTACCGCTCAATTCCAGATGTGTCCTGGGGGGAAGGGGTACGGACAAGTATAGCATTGAAACACATGAATTTACAGTGCAGATCATAATAGGATTATACAGTATAACAACAAAGCTAGTAACTTAGATGCTGATAGGCATCGGCTGACAGAGTGCAAACTACTAACATGTCCAGTTATGCAATTTGTGTGAGATAAGTAATGCTGACATTATGCTAAATGCATGACACAGTGGGCAACTGCACAATGTTTGAAAAGTCAGCACAATGTTTTAAAAGATATATCTAGAAGTACTCAAAACCACTTGAGGGTTATTTCCTGCATGATAATTGTACCACTGTGTGTTAGACTCAGATCAAATCAAATCAAATCAGCTTTATTTATATAGCGCCTTTCAGAGCCAAGGCGCTGTACATAAGAACATATACATAAATAGATTAAAACAACATTAAAATATATCAACTATATTTAAATAAAAGCTAAACTAAATAAATATGTTTTTAAACCAATTTTAAAGCTATCGACGGTTGGGCATTCTCTCAACCAACGAGGTAGAGAATTCCACAGGGTTGGTGCTGAAAAAGCAAAAGCACGTGAACCTGATGTTTTCAATCGAACCCTGGGAATCTCTAGCAATCCCTCATTGGTGGAACGGAGAGGACGGAGGGGGCAGTAGGGAATCAGGAGATCTTTCAGGTAACCAGGTCCCTGGTCATGTAGGGCTTTAAAGTTAGTAAACCAACCTTGGGCAGTGATCCGCCACTCACCAGGCAGCCAGTGTAGCACGCTGCAGTTACCAGTGTAATAAGACTGGTTCTAGATGTCCCAGTCAAAGCCTGGCCGTGATTCTGCACTAGTTGCAGTTGGTGGATATCAACCCCAGGTAGCCCTAGGTAAAGGGAATTGCAGTAATCAAGACGGGTAGTGGCAAAGGCATGGACCAATGTTGGAAGATCACCCGACGGAACCAGATGTTTCACCCGGGTGATATTCCTCAGATGGTAAAAAGAGGATTTGACGACAGCTGATACCTGAGATTTTAAGGTCAGTCCCTCGTCAAAGATAATGCCCAGATTATGCACCTGATCGGAGGTAGGGAGTGGCATACCAGCAAGTAACAAACTTGAGGGTTGTCCAACTCCCAAACCCTCCCCCGGACGACCTGGGTCCACTACCAACACCTCAGTCTTATCCAGATTCAGTCTTAGCCAGCTGGAACTCATCCAAAGTCTGATCTCAGCAAGGCAGTTGTTTAGCATGGAGAGTGCATCACTCTGGCCGGGGAGAAAGGACAGATACAGCTGGGTATCATCTGCATAGCAGTGAAAACCCAAGCTGTATCACCTGATGATTTCTTCCAATGGTAGCATATACACTGCAAACAGCATGGGAGCCAAAATGGAGCCCTGCAGTACCCCACAAGGCAGAGAATGAGTGCCAGAGGAATATATTCCAGTGGCAACTTTCTGAGACCTGCTTGTGAGGTAAGAATGAAACCACTTGAGGACTGTTCCAGACAGCCCACAATAAACCCGCAGGTGTTCCAGTAGCACACCATGGTATCCAGTGTCAAATGCAGCAGAGAGATCGAGAAGGACCAGAATGGTACATGCCTTTCGATCTCTAGCCATTAGGAAATCACTCAATACCCGGACAAGGGCAGTCTCCGTGCTGTGCTTCTTCCTAAAACCAGACTGGAGAGTGTCATAGACATTGTGAGTCATAAGATGATCATCCAGTTGCAGCGCAACCGCCTTTTCAATAACCTTACCAACAAATGGCAGGTTAGAGATAGGCCGGTAGTTAGCTAGACAATCTGGATCCAAGGAGGATTTTTTAAGGAGTGGTCGAACGACCGCCTCCTTGAGGGTATCAGGAAAGACCCCCCTCTCCAAGGACTTCCAGACAATGTCAGCAAGGATTGGGCAGATAACTTCACACATCCTACTAAGAGGGTGTAGGGCCTGGATCAAACTACAACTAGTTGGTCCCAATGTCTGGATGATCTTTACAATGTCACTGAACTCCAGCGGCTGAAAGTCTGACCAGTCAGACCGAGTACATGCCACTCCGCCCGATCACGCGGTCCCCAAAGGAGAGGTCAGACCGATGCCAGACCTGATGCTGGCAACCTTATCTGCAAAAAACTGAGCAAACTCCTCGCATCTTAGCTGAGAAAAAGCTTCTTTGGGCTGGAGACAGATTGGATTGCACAATCTGTCCACAGTCCGAAAAAGCTGAGCTGGTCGGTTCTGTGCAGCAGAAATCTCCCTGGACAGGAATTCTGCCTTCTTACAGGTGATTTCTGATTGATAGCTATCATAATGTGCCATCAACCTAAGCCTGTCAGCATCATTCAGGATATCTTGCAAAACCCTGTAATGAAACTTTTGATTTTACTTATTGTTACTTTGGACTTTTTTTTTTTCTAAATAAAAACAGCTGCACTTTTATATGTAACCCTGCACATTTTTTATATTCAAACTGAGTTTTTATTAACGAACACTGTGCCATAAGCCCATAACTTTATTGTGTCAATCTTGAGCTTTGCAGGCCATTATCCAACCCGAAAAATCCCTTGCTCCAGTTGGATAGTCACCTCAGAATATCTGGATCCAATATTTAGCAAAGTTTATGTACCCGTACAACCCTAGAAAACTGTTAGCAAAAAAGGACCACTAGGCCCACCAGTCCATTTGCAGATTCTAACTGATCTCTGGGAAACCTTCCACCACCCCGTTTCTGTAATATGGTCCTATATCTATCCAATGCGTGTTAAAAGCCTTCCACAGTTCAAGCCTCCACAACTGTGACTAGCAGCTGGTTCCATGCTTCTACTACCCTTTCTATGAATAAGTATTTCCACACATTTCTCCTGAAATGTTCTCCCTACGGTTTCATTGCTTTCCCCCCATCCTCAAGGTGAACCTCCTTCAGAAGATGTTCACTGCCTGCACTTTGCTCACCCTTGAGAGATATTTGAAGGACTCAGTCATGTCACCCCTTGCTCTTCTGTCCTCCATAAGCAGTATAGTGCAGTGGTTTAGGACTCTGAGCTGCAAACCTGGAGACCTGGGTTTGAATCCCGCAGCCTTCACTTGTATACTGTGTGAAGTTCCTTGTGCTCCCAGGTCACACCTTGAAACAAGATTCAGCTGAGTGTGCCTTTCCTGGTTAAACAATTTCCCCTTTCCCTTTCTATATGGTACATATTGAGATTCCCTCCATATTTTCTCCTAGGGCTTCCCTCGGAACCCCTGAATCATCTTGGTTCTCCTTCTCTGGACCACCTCCACCCTGTCTATGTATTTGCCAAGGTGTAGTATCCAGAAAAGTAGGGCATACCAGAGAGTGACACAGTGGCAGCACTAATTCCCTCCTCTGCTGGTGATACCCCTCGCTATACACCCCAGCATCCCACTTGGCCTGCCTATGGCCTGTTATACTGCACTGCCATGTCAAGGTCTTCTGAAATAATTATTCCATGGTCCATTTCCCATCTAATGACTGCCAACATCTCATCCCTGATCCTATACTCTGCACTGGGGTTCCTGTGCCCGTGGTGCAGGGTTGTGTACTTTTGGGAATTGAACCCCAACTGCCACGCTTTTGACCACTTCTCTACTTCCCCTAGATCCCTGTACAGTATCTCCAGTTTCTCCTGGGTGTCCACCCTATTGAAGATTTTGGTGTCATCTGCAAAAAGACAGACTTTCCCCTCCAGTTCCTCTGCAATGTCCCCAATGAAGATATTAAAGAGGACTGATCCCTAAACTTTGTACTGTACCTGTAACTTGTACTAAACCTTGAGCTAACCTCTCGGTCACTCCCCTTCTTTAAACCGTGCATCATTTACCACTATGATCTGCCTCTTAGCCAGTTGAAAACCCAATTTACCATTTTGGCCCCTCATCTAAATTCGTCAGTTTCCTAATCAGCCTTCTGTGCAATACAGTGTTGAAGACCTTGCCAAAGTCTAAATAGGCTACATCCACTGCCCTCCCCTGGTCACCCACTTTAAGAAATCTATCACACTTCTTTCGCATGACCTTCCACCTCTGAACCTGTGCTGGCTGTTGTCCTGAAGCCAACTGACTTCTAAGTCATCAACCAGTCTCTCTTTTAGTAGGTTTTTCTATCAGTTTCTCCACCACTGAAGTAAGGCTGACTGGCCTGTAGTTGGTAGATTCCTCCCTGCTGCCACTCATACCACACTACCAGGTACAGCTGGACTGTAGTGCTGTTGTGTAGGGCTAAAAGACTGATGCATTGAGCACTGCATAGCATTGGAGGACATAGACTGATTGAATTATTAACCCAGTTTATTTTCTGGACTGTAGTAGTGAATTACATTGTGTTAGAGTGAACTTTAAGGCATTAGTGGGGAACAGTCCTATTTAGCAGACTTTGGAGCATTGTCTTAAGGAAGTTCTCGATGTCTGGTGATGGTAGTAGTGCTTTCTATCTGTGTTAGAGTGCACATTAAGGGGCAAATGTGTAGTGCTGCTCTAGGGGGATTTGCAGTGTTGGGACTCCATTGTTTAGGTGTTTTCTCTCTGTGTAGGAGCTTGGGCCACCATTCCACCCCTCCCCATCCCCCTGCTTGTGTGCCTTTTCCGCCCTGACCTCTCCATTGTTCCCCATGACCCTGTAATCCTATTTAACTTCTTTCCCTGCTTGCTTTTCAGGTTGCTGCCTGCATTTGGATGCCAACCATCAGACCGCACACCCCCTCCCTGCAGCCGGACACCTCATACCACACTCCCAGGTAAAGCGGGACTGTAGTGCTGTTGTGCAGGGCTAATCCACTGCTGCTGTGCAGCAGCTGCCTGACCCATCCCTATCTCCCTCTCTCCCTGGGCAGGCATTTCATTTATAGGTGGCCCAGGTCATGTGACCAAGTTACATGTCTCTGATCACATTTTCTATCTCCCTAAACACACATTAACAGCTTATACTACTCTGCCTTTAGGGGACGCTGTGCTCCCCCTCCAACTACTCCTAAATGGAATTGTATTTGCCCTGTCCTACCACATCTTTGAATCCCACCTCCCTGCCACTCCACCTGCCCTCAACATATTTCTTCCCTCCCCTGCCATCTGTCTCTACTGCCCCCTGTTCTTCTGGTTTTGACATCCCTCTACAAGTCTTGAACCCAGTCCAGTGGTGCCCTACAGACTCTGAAGCCTGCAACTCTAGCCACTAAGCCACTCAGCCTATTACCAATCTCTACCTGTTGCTAGCCAATAGTATGCTAGCCCCTCCTTCCAGCATATCTACTTGATATACTCCCTCCTGCCCTGTTATCAGCTCACTCCCCCTGGGTCCTTGAACCTCCCTCTTTCCTCCTGAGACCTAGAACCACCCCTTCCTTCTCTCTCCTGGGGCCTAGAGCCCCCTCATTCCTGTCCCCTCTATAACACTTCTGTTTTCAATCCAACTCCTCAACATTCTCAAGAATACACCCCTCAATGCCCATAGGGACTTGTCATGGCATTTCTTGGAGTTGTTCCCGCACTTCTTTATATTCTTTCCTTCTCACTTGTAGGCAATCTCATTGTGCATGGTCTAAAATACCCACAATCTGGTTCTGGATCTTATATTGAGTCTGTATCCCCTCCCTACTTACCTACTCTATACGTGTAAAAAAATGCATTCTACCTAGGGTATTGCACATTTCTGGTGTTCTATCCCCACTTAAATTACCAACTTTCTTACTCTTATTCCTACTCCTTGCTCATGCTGGCAATATTGAACTTAATCCTGGTCCCTCTGGCCCATTATTCATGCCTGCATTATCACCTATAAACTCCAGTCCTAATACTAAATTCATCAAAATTGCCCACTTAAATGTACAAAGCCTCTGTCGCAAATTGGACAAGTTGCAATCCTGGATAGCTCAATACAACCCTGACATTCTTGGCATTACAGAGACATGGCTTAAGCCTGGTATCCTCCAACATGAGGTGAACCTCTAAGGCTACTCATGCTTCAGGAAAGACAGAGTAGGTAAAAAGGGAGTCAGTGTTCTAGTCTTTGTAAAATCTAGTCTATCTGCCTTAGAAATCACTTCTCTGGCTGAAAACCTTCCTTCTGTAGAATCGTTATTTTTATTGCTAACATTTGGGAACATAAAAAAATTATTATTCGGTCCTATTTACCTCCCCCAATGATGCCTCCAGTATATTACCCTCCCATATGTCATACCTATCCACCCCCCCATGATTTAGTACTCTGTGGGGACTTTAATAATAACTGGATTTCCCCCAAAAAAACAAGGCACTTGAATTCTTGTCAGACAATAATTCTACCCAACACATAACCTACCCCACTTGATTAAACCCCAAGACTAGCATGTCAATGCTCTTAGACTGGATAGTGTCCAACTGCTGCCACAGGATCAAAGCAGCTGGCATACTCCCCGACTGCATTAGCGGCCATTATCCTGTCTATTGTATATGGTGCAACAATTTTGAAACACCACCTCCCAAAATACTGGAATCCAGAAAATATGTCACATTTTAACACAAATAAGATCCTGTCCTCAATTAATAATACTGACTGGATCCCACTTACCAAGCTGCCAACTATTAATCTGGCCCTAGACTTTTATTGAGTGCTTATTTTTAACAAGCACACACCCCTAACCAAATGCAGGTCCAAAGACATCAAAGCGCCCTGGCTTTCAAGGGAAATAAGGTCCCTTATGAAGAGCAGGGATGCTGCATGGAGAATCTACAAGTCTAGTAATCTGAGCTCTGACTGGTTGTTCTATCAGCAATTGAGAAATTCATGTAAAACCAAGCCAAAGTGAGCAAAATGATCCTACTACCGCTCACTCCAAACAGAAAGCCTTAGCAGCCTAAGGAATTCTATAAACAGATTAACACCTTAATCAAGGGTTAATCTGCACAGTGTCCTATCTCCATTCTCTTGGATTGCACCCTCCTACAAGACCCCTCCTCTTTTGCAGAGAGTATAACTCAATTCTTCACGGACCTAGATAGATATACATTGCATCTTTTATCAACCTCTGACTTCTCCATCCCAGAACATCCCCATATGGGTCTAGGCCTGAGTCCTGCATTCCACCTAAAAACCACAACCAAAAATGAAGTTATCAGATTGTTATTAAACCTCAAAAAAGAGAGCTCCCCTGGTCATGATACCATTGAGCCTACGTTCCTTAAGTTAGGGGCACCCACACTTGCTGCACTTATCTGTAACCTAATTAACAGGTCCTCCTTCTCTGGTTTTGTTCCAACCAAATGGAATGTGGCTGTGGTAGACCCCCTCCACAAGGGCAGCTCCCTTGCCATTGAAAATTACTGACCCATTTCAATTCACTGCCCTCTAGCCAAATTCCAAGAGAAGATACTCTATAATCAATTACAGTCATACTTAGAGACACACCACCTGCTCACTGACTGCCAGCATGGCGTTAAAGAGAACTATAGTACGACAACAGCCCTTGTAAAAGTCTCCACCAATATCCTCACTATGAGTGACAAACGCCTTGTTACAGGAGCAGTATTTGTTGACCTGACAAATGTTTTTGACCTCCTACTAAGAAAACTCAGCATCCTGGGCCTCGACTGCTTAGCGCTTACCTGGCTAAAGATCTACCTCATTAGGAGATCCCAAAGGGTGAAGTAGTCTGGAGCCCTGTCTTCCCTTAGGCCCATTATTCATGCCTAAGGTGTTCCCATGGTGTTCCCCAGGGATCAATCTTGGGTCCATTGCTTTTCTCGCTCTTCATAAAAGAGCTTCCCAGCTTCAGCAGAGGGGCATCAGTGCAACTTTACGCTGAGATTATGCCATTCTATTCAGTTCCTCCAATGACATGAATTGGTTTATCAGAATCTTAACTCAGATGTCAACACACTTGAGCAATGGTTTCCAGATAGCCATCTTATTCTCAATACCAAAACAATTAAATAAAGCCATGGTATTCTACAATCCCTCCCCTAAAACCACCAAAACTCCTTCACAACGTCCTCTCAAATCTTCTCACTGGAGACTCCATAGACACATTTCAAACCTTTAAATACTTAGGTCTGCACATTGACTCAGCCTTTTCATTAGGGACCAATGCCTCCTTGCTAACTAAAACCATCAACCATAAGTTAAGCTGTTATATCGTGTTATACCTTCTCAGCCCCCTCTTATCTGCCACCACCTGCCAAAAGATTGCCTCCACATCCCTCTCCCTATACTTTTCTATGGTGCATCACTATTTCTCTGTGCTCAACCTTCAACCCTTGTCCTGCTCTGAGAACTCTATTTTAGGATTGGACATTTTGCCCTAGGGGCCAATCCTAGAAAACACCACTGTGATATCTTGGCCACCCTACACTGGCCGGATTATGATTCCAGCCTAAACTACCTCACTCTATGCTTATTTTATAAACTACTACATCTCTTCAATCACCCTTGTCATAAAGACCTTGTGTATCATAAAGAAGCTGCTCGTCCACTCAAGTCTTCCACTTGAACTATTTTAGCTACCCTGAACCCCTGCCGTCTCACTGGGAGACACTGTTTCATCTTCTTTACATCAACTGCATGGAACGCATTGCTTCCTCATCTCCGTTCTTGCCCTTCCCTCTCACTTTTCAAGAAATCTCTTGCTGCACATCTGTTCAATCCTCCAACCTGCATTTGTTTTCCTTAATCGCAGTATCTCACCTAATCATAAATAAATTTAACACAGAAACCATCTTCAACCTGCAAGGTATGCTTACCCTTGTACTAATTAGTACATTCTCATACAGGATAAATCTCAAATGAAATATGTTACACTGAACTTTTGTAAATATGTATATTTTATCCGATGATTTGTTTACACCACTGAATATTATATTGCAATTCCCCCATTGCATGTAATCTCTGTTGCTACCTGTGATACCCTAGATACCCCCTGACTTTACAGTATACTCACAGTAGTCTAGCTGCCCTCATAGACTGGTCAATGTTTGTAACTGTAACCTGCTTTCATTGTGTTTCTGTTTCTTTGTTTTGGATTGTATGTTTTGCACTGTCTCCCCAGGTTGCCCCTGAAAAAAGGACTGCATGGTCTCAGTGGGCCCACCCAGTTACCAAAATACAAATAAATAAATAAATTATGCAGAGGGAACATGTCAGCCCTTCTCCAGTCCTCTGGAACCTCTTCTATTTCCAGTGAACTATTGAACAATGCCGTCAGTGGAGCAGCTAGCACTTCCCTGAGCTCCCTCAGCACCCTGGGATGTATCCCATCTAGCCCCATAGCCTTATCCACTTTCAGGGCTGCATGTCCTCTCCTCTGAAAATTATCTTGTGTCTACCCTGCCCCCACCTCTGTTCTTACTTCCTTCTGGTGACCCATTCCCCCTTTCCTCTACAGTGATGAGCAAGCAAAGCACCTTTTGGAAAATGTAAACTTTTTCTCATCTTCTTCTGCACTGTCTGCCCTTTCCTCCCTTTTTATCCTCAGTATCACACACCTAGCTTTTCTCTTCTCACTGATGTATCAGAAAAATCATAGCCCCCTTCCTCACTTCTCTTGCAATCCTTTCTTCTGTCCGTGCTATAGCTCTCCTAACTGCCTTTCCTGCTTCGTTCTGCTGGCTTGGTACACTTCTCTGTCCTCTCTCCTTTGAGTTTCTTTGTACCTTTTGAATGCTGCCTTTTCTTTCACTGCCTTATACATTGTAAGAAACTGTAGTCTGATTGGAGCCTGCAGATTTTTTTTTTGTTCATTTGACATAATTTATCTGAATGGAAAGTATTTACTTTAAATGAAATTCACTTCATTAGAGAAAAGTAATTCAGTTAATTGATGTGATTTGGAGATTACATTAGGCAAACATTTTTGGGTGACATTTACCTTAGAGAACCTTAGACTGCACATTTATATACACAGTAGAAGCCGCTTACAGGGGACGGCTCCATGGACACCCTTTCATCCCCTTTAAGCAGCCATCCCAATTATCAAAAGCCATTGTAATGGCTTATATCACACACACTACTGTACTGACTCATGCTCTCATGCTTTGCTCCATGATACTGCCCAACCCATTACTGGCTTCCTTTCCACCTGCATCTTGCAGTCTCATTGTCTGCTTTGTTCCGTGCTCTGTGATGGTAAAAACCGCACAACTTGCTCTCTATCATGAATGCCAAATCTCAGGGTAAGGGATAAAAAAAAATTGAAAAAAACACTGCTTACTCTTGTGCTGTGCTCTGCCTCTGCACTAGTGTCTGTCAAATTAAATGTCTTCCCGTATATCCTGCTCTCAGCTGACAGGACTCGCTGTAGCATTTGGGTGATAGTGGGGTGGTAGCAAGGGCAAACTGTAAAAAACAACTGCTGGCATGGGAACCTGGATTTTTCTTTATTTCTCCCAGCAGCATGTCCCTGTTTAGTGATTGGTGTTCTGAAAGGGATCATTGTGGTGTTTGGGCAATAGCAGTGGCAAACCATAAAAAAAACTGACTTTAGGAACCTGGATATGCTTACTGGGCCATTCTGGCAATAGTGGGCAATGGAAAAAAATTAAAATATTTCATGGGAACCTGTTATTGAGTGCTCAGGGACTCAGACATATCAGAAAGAAACAAAGAAGACCAGAGCATAGCTGTCAGTTGAGCAGGTATTCAATGGTGGTGGGGAGAGAGCTGTGAACAACTGTGATTCACACCTAATCAGGTGTAACAAAAGGTGTAAATAGGGGATTACAGCATCTGTTCTTAGTACTATGCTAGCCAAGGTAAGCCAGTTGTCAGTCAGATCATCCCAATTAAGTGTCGAGGATGTCCCCTTTAAATATGATGTTGTCCCATTGGATAATATAGCCACTTAATCAGTGCCCAGAGCGACGTCCGAATAAAGCAGATGTCCCCTTTATCCGTGTCCCGATTAAGTGGCTTTTACTGTATTTTTTTTGGCACCTTCTGCTAAAAGTTGTGTGTTGGTTGGTGAGGCCAACATGTTTTATCAACTAGTAAATTCCCAGAGAAGGCTCCAGTAAATGTCATGTCATCAGTTGCTATGGCCCCACAGAAAATCAAGCAAAATCTAAAATGTACATTTCTCTTTTAAAGTCTAGCACAAAAAAATATAGACTAATATGAGCAAACAGGGAGGACTGCTCCAGCAGGAACCATGTTGCTCACTGTAATAAAACAGCAGAACTGTAGACTGCATAACAATGCACTCATGCCTGAGGAGATGCAGTTCAGATAAAACATCAACCTTTTGTTAGAGTTTAACAAGCAATACAAAGCCATTTGTTTCCTACACAGGAAGGCTGGACAAAATTAGCAAATTAAAATTTTGCAGAATTTTCATGAAATTTTCCAAAATGTTTTGGAATGCTTTAATTGATCTTAACTTGGTGTTATAGCTAGATATCTGCAATTTGGCATACATATTGATTGGAAGGGGCCCTAAAAGGATATTATGTTTTATGACATTTAGATTAGGGGCAGGAAAGTTACAGGGACTTAAAATCTGGCAATTTATTATTCAAGTGAACATTTCTGAAGATATTTCTATGCATATAACTTAGCCACTATTAGAGCTAGACAACTTAAAATGTATAGGCATTATTTCTTGAAATAGTCATATAAACTGCTACATAGAGAGGAAAATGGATGTGGAAATTTTAACTTACCAGAGTTCAATATTTCACAATTATTTGCTAAACTGTATGAACATGTTAAAAAATATTTGGATGTTTAGAGCTCTACTGCTCTTAAGGAAGATTTCCTCCAGTTGATGGAGTCACTGAGCCTGGCACAAGTGATTACTTCTGTGACCCACCAACATGGGCATGCCTTGGACTTGGTCGTTTCCCTGGGGCTCAAGGTGAATGACCCAAAGATTGATCCAGTGAGCTGGTCAGATCATTACACAATAAAGTTCTCCTTTAGGGCCCCCTTCCTTTGGTCCTTCCCCAGTGGAGATGGTTAGATAATGCCCTTTTGAAAGTGACTGGCACTCAGGGACTATTGGCAGTGCTGAACATCTCGGAGATATTGGCGACTTGTGAGACAGGGTGGAGAATACAGTCTTTTTTTTTTAACTTATATTTTATTGTTTTTGAATAAAAACAACAGCAATATAGCAATTATTCCTGCCAGACAATACACAATGCTGGATAAAGAGCCATACAATGGAACAGGTAAATATAAAAGTCTGGTCAGTTAGGTTTAAGGAGTTGGGGGAATAACTACACAAGATTCTTAACCCTTAGGCTGCCGACAGAATTAGAACGTATAGGAATTTTGGACTGACATACCGTATCAGTCCGCGGTCCTGCAAGGGTTAATATAAGATTAAATTTACATTCCGAATATCTCCTAAATATGCTGCAGCTTGCAAGAATATGGTGATCCTACCATTATACTAAAAGGTTATCTTAAAAACTTTATACTCAACCAAAATAGTTAAGTCACTTCCCAAACATATTTTATTCCACAAATGGGTAATACTGTTCCTCCTTCCCAATACAGACCCTTCCTAGGAGAATAGATTTAAACATCTTTAAAGTTAAACACAAGATATTGTTATTTATTCCCCCATTTCCAAATCTCTAAAATAACAAGTATTCTATTGTCAGTTAAATATCTAGGGCCAGATATTCAGACTGCACCAGGCAATGGCGCAAGGGGAGGTGCAGCACAACTGAGCAGCACAACTGAGATGCACCAGGGTGAGGACAGGGAGATATTCAAAGGTGATGTGCCATGGCGCATCCCCATTCAAAATGGCACAGAATGCGCAAGGTGCATTGACAATGTGCCAGTGTATTCCCCAGACATGGAGGACTGGGAATGCTCCAGCGTAACTGTAGTTGCGCTGGGTGCATCACCAGCAATATTCAGACTTGGGCATGCAAATGAGGCCATAATGTATGCATGATGCAAAAGGATCCATTTGCATGTCATTATGGCCCCATTTGCATGCGTTGCACAGGCAGCCCGGCAAAATGTGCCTGGCGCCCTGCACAGACTGTTATGTGGACAGAGAGGGTCCTGGGGCACCCCCAGCCCCATGACTGTGATCGTGGGAAGTATTAAATACAGTATAGTGCCCTGGCAGTCTAGTGGTCCCCACCCCTCCCATAGCTCCAATTCTCGAAACATAACATGTAGTGTAGTCCCTGATAGTCTAATGGTCCCCCCAACCCCTGTAGCTCTGATACCCATAAAATAACATGTCAAGTATTCCCTGGTGGTCTAGCAGTACCCCCTGCCCCTCCTGTAGCCCTGATCACAGGTACAATGCTGCATATATACTCCTTGGTGGTCCAGTCGCACCACCACCCCTCCACCCACATAGGACCTCCTGCCTACCCAGCTCCCCCATCATTGGCAGGTGGCGCATCCCGCCCAGCCACCCACCGACTGCATGACAGCTTACAGTATGGTCTGTAAGCTCATTGGTCCATAGTGTGGACCAATGGGCTTGCATGGCTTATTGTTCGGGACAGTCATATATCTGTGAATGGACTTCAGTCACAGTTGTGACATCATAGCACATATGCCTGCAAGCCAATTGGTCCTCACTGTGGATCAATGGGCTTACAGACCATACCGTGTTTTCGTCATTCAGTGGGTGATCAGCGATATGCGGCAGATGCAGCCACCCACCAATGACGGGAGGTGCTGGGTGGGCAGGGGTCCCGGGTGGGAGGGGTGGGGGTTCCACTGGACCATCAGGGAATATGTGACATGTTATTGTACAGGGATTGGAGCTATGGGAAGGGTAGGGGGACCTCTAGACTGCCAGGGCACTATACTGTATTTATTATATCCCATGGTCATGGTTACAGATGGGAGGGGGTACCATTGGACTACCAGGGACCACATGGGTGCTTGTGGATGGTGTTCTGTGTGGGTGGGTGGCCACCCACAGCTGCTATGTTGCACCTTGCAATATGGATGCCCACCTGTGCGTGGCCAGCATTTGAGCCTTTTTTGTCTGGCTCAACTTTGTGCCATGGTATGTGGTGCATCCAGAAGTTGTGCTAGCAGATGTGCTGCACATCCCGGGCTGAATATCAGGATGTGCCGCATATGCATGGGCATGCCTCCTTCAGATGCGCTGCATACATTAACAATGCACCCCAGTGCATCGGGACTTCTTGTGTGCAAGGCGCATAAATATATCATACTGGGGTGCATTGCAGAATTGCACTGGCACAACTCAGTTGTGCCAGTCACAGCCTCTTTGAATAACTGGCCATTAGTTTAGAACATAACGGCTAATTATGGCTTAATTGCTCAAGCTTTGAATTTGGTATGTATGCATCCATCAATAAGTTCCCCAGACACTAACTGAGTCATATAACACCACTGTGTAATGTCTCCAGGTGAAGTCCACCATTTTATAACAAAATGAGAGATAATAGTGAAAAGAAAAAAGTGAGCAAATAGTACCTTGCTATTTTCCAGCCAGTTGCCTCGACTTAGGCACTAAAGGTACAGCCCAAGGGTAAATCTGTTAAAAACTCCATACCATCTGAACTATTACAGCAATAAAAGAAAACAGCCCACTAGTCATGAGCTAGCTCTCCCACTGAGCGTTACACTCCAGGCTCCCATATGGAGATGAACCCCAGTCCCAGGTTACCCGGGTTCAAGATCTGTCCTCCGATTCCTCAGTCTCCACAGCATTTCTCTCTGTAGCCTTAAATTCCTTCTCCATCTGTTCACCTGTCTTCCCTGCTTTTATAGGGTCCATAAATTGGAATGTGTGGTCCCCATATTGATTTCTGAGTCAGGCTGGCATAAGTAAGGAGTGTGCGATACCTAGGCTTTTCAGATGAGTCTGAATGGCATCAAATTTTTTCCACCTTGACCAGGTGGCAAAGAATAGGTTGAGGAATAGATGCAGTGTATATCCATTGTAGTTAAGGCCCACTGTGTTTCTTGCTGCCTACAACATGGCATTTCTTGCTACCACTCCTGAAGTAACATGGAGCAGAGTCCTCGGTAGGTCTTCTTGTCCGATTGCCGATCCAGGTAAAATTCGGTAGACTTTCACCAGTTGTAAAGCTGTGGCTTCTTTATCCATGGATAAGGCACCAGGAAGCCAATTCTTTAAAAAAACAGAAACTTGCTAGCTTTGCTTCCCTTCAGTAGGTTAATCAATTGAATGTTCATAGCTCTGTTTGCATTTTCTATGGCCTCCAGGTAGTATCGAAGCTGGGAACTCTCTTGTATCTATTTGCCTGTGGTGGATAAAGCTTTTGTGGCGTGGGCCTCCTCTGTAGCTGTCATTTTTGTAATTGCCTCAATTTTGATATTTTGTTCCCCTATGCATTTTAGAATAGTTTCTACTTTTGTGTCTATTGCTTTCAAGGATTTTTCCAGTGCTTGCCATGAGGGATCCGCTGATGTAGAAGAGTCCAGTGTCGAGGCCCTTTCTTGGTCACCATGCGGTTGCAGATTTTTCCCTCTGGCTCAACCACCTTTATTTTGTCTTCCCAGTGCCTTTTTTGACATGGATGTGATCCCATTCAGGAGCTCTATTCAAAAATACTAGTCCATAGCTCAATAGATGAATAAAAATATTAAGATTTGGATTTATAAGAAGTCTGTACTGCAGAGCCAAGGTAAAGTACATCTTATCAGCAAGACTGCTCAGCAACTCCCCCCCAGAGAATACAGTTTTGACCTATAATAGGGTGGTGACCAAGGCCTTTCTTCATAGTGCCAATCTGTGTATGAACCTGGGTCTCACACGTAGGGCCACCATGGTTTGATGGGTAGCTTATCGAGTTGAACTCCAGAGGACAGAAGACTGACCACTGCTGGAGAAGGTCCTAGGCTGAGGAGAACAAGTTGTTCTGAGCAGTCATCTGGCTGAATATAAGAGGGCAATCATCCATTAAAAGGCAGCATTCCTTGTCTTGGGGACTGTAGTTGGGAGAAATCGACCGACTCAGCTCTTCCATAATCTGGACAGGTTATTTCATCCTATCTGTCTTCAGTCAGTAATAGCCTTTTCAGGAACCAAGTGTGAAGAGTTTGCTCAATTTTTTTCAGACAGAGCATTCTCTATCTGGGCTGGAATCTCTTCAGATGGGCTGTCATGGCCTGGTAGGGCCGAGTGGGGAATTCACAAACACGCTTAGCAGTTCTGGGTGGAGTTTCAGTCAATTTTAATTGACAACATCTGACAGGTGATTTCAGAGCTACAGCCCACCTGTTGTGAACTTGACCTTGACCCAGTCCCCATGTATCTACTAGTGAGCTATGTGGGGTCTCTAAAGTCAGTGTTTACTGGAATAATTTAGTTTTACCTCTCAGAGGATGTCTTCCCAACAGCGTTGAAAGATGCTATGGTTCAATCCCTTCTGAAGAAGCCAACTCTGGACCCAGTTGTTCTAGTGAACTATTGCCCAGTCGCTAACCTGCCTTTCTTAGGCAAGGTTATTGAGGAGGTCATGGCACTGCAGATTGAGCCACACGTCTCAGCTCATGACCTCTACAAGACCCTCTAATCTTGTTTCAGACTGGGGCACACCACCAAGATAACATTAGTCAGAGTGCACAATGACTTCCTCAGGGCTAGAGACAAGGGTGATCAGTCAGTTTTTATTCTCCTTGATCTCTCATCAGCATTTGACATTGTATACCATGGGTTATTGTTGGATCAGCTGAAGGGGCATGCAAGACTCACCAGCACTTTCATCTACTGGTTTGAGTCTTACCTCAGGTGCAGGACATAGAGGGTGGTGATTAGTACTTTCTCATCATCCACATTGTCATTTCCCTGTGGTGTGCCCCAAGGCTGGGTCCTCTCACCCATGTTGCTTGAAGTGTATATGCTGCCCCTGGGAAGGATCATTCAACATGACAAACTGGGTTTTCACTCATATGCAGATGATACTCAGCTTTACTTGCCTTTTGCACTGGGGACACTGACTACTGTCAAGGTGCTGATCTCCCGTCTAGCTGATATCCAGAAATGGATGGAATATAGTTGGCTGAAGCTTAACGCGAACATGACTGAGGTGCTATTGATTGAGCTGGGTTGGAAAGGAGGTGCAGAAGTAGTCATGGGGAAGACTGGGCTTTGGCTCCGGTCATCCAGGCTGTTGGCCTCTGCTAAGGTGAAAAATCTGGGGGTCATTTTTGACAAGCATCTGACACTGGAGGCTCAGGTGTCAGCTGTGGTCAAGAGTGGCTTTTACCATCTGAGGAACATCAACTGTATGAAGTCCCTTATCCCTCCAGAAGAACTGTTGACACTGGTACATGTATCTGTGATATCTAGGCACAGCTTCTGACCTTGGTGTTAGTGGGGGTACTCTACATTACTGGCAACTAATGCAGAATGCAGCTGCCAGGTAGCTGACTGGCTTTTTAAGGTTCAGTCATATGACCTCAGAGCTGTGTGACCTGCACTGGCTGCCAGTTAGGTGCCATATTACCTACATGGGTTGGGTCCTGACTACCTGATGGAGCTCCTGCATCCTATTCAGTTCTCATGCCCCCTCTGCTCTTCTGAGGGTGGCCTCCACTTGGTCCTGAAGAAAGCTGAAATTTGCTGCTGACTGTACATTTGAAGTGGCCAGCCCTCTATTTTGGAATTTGCTGCCTAGGGTACTGAAGGAGGCCCTACCAGTAGAGGCCTTTAAATGGGGATTCAGAATGTTCTTGATTGCCCAAGCCTTAAGGGATTGAAGCTGTATTTTTATTTTATTTTTGTTATTCTGTATTTATTTTATAGCTATGTTTCAGTCATATTCTATATGTTTTATGTATTTTATATTGTCCCACTCTGTATAGTGCCCTGAGCCACTTTGGGAAGGGCACCTTATAAATAAAGCTACTACTACTCAAGATTTGGCATGCATACAAAAATAAATGTGTTCTGGAATATAATTGAGCTGAATGAATGTGATTTAGTTGGTTAAAATTTATTGTGGATGATTTAGAAATTACTAGTTGGCACAATTTCCTCAAAGATTCATGTAGGCATAATAGGTAATGCCATTAGAATTCCACTTGTGGAATTTAATGTTCACAGAGTACTTATCACCACTGAATCGCCTTACCTGCACTAGCATCATGGCTCTGCACTACTCCTGTGACAGTGATGGTCAGCATCATCCTCCATCATGACTAAAGATATCCAGATAATTCTGTAACAATGGCCTAAGTCACAACTAGTTGTAAAGCTTGAGAACTGCCATCACTTGGTGCTACTGTTTTCAGAAAGTACAATTATACATCATTAAAGAGTCATCAGGTGGAATTGTACAGAAATAATACTGCATATGCATGTGCTTCAGCAAGTCATTAAGTCAGTGAGCACTAGTGGTTATCGGGCACATAGCAAGAATTCAGACTAGTGCACACTGATTTCATTGACTATTCATGGTTCGTCACCCAAGACAGTGACCTGACATTTGGCACCACTATACTTTCCTATGAGCCTCCTGTAAGTAGTACCTTATTGCCACTTTATTCACCCTTTACCTTCCTCTGCAATGAAGCAAGCGAGGAAGGGTCACCTCAGGGCTCAGGTGCGTGAACCAAAAATTATCATCAAACAGTTACAAGAAGGCTAGCACTCACTGCCACAGCAACAATGTTACACTAACACTAAAGAATTCAATTAAAAGACTTCTTATTTACTTTCAAAAATATAAAATAAGCTAAGCATATAGCTGATGCACCCTACAGCCTGTTACTAACAGCAGACGGTGTTTCATGCCCCAATGGCATTTTGTCAAGGGTGATGAATATCTCCAGGTGTTCTGTTTAAATAGCTCCTCCAGAGAGCATATCTACAAGAATGGGATTGGAAAAAAAGATTTAGAAGGAAAAACTTTGGATTCCTGATGGAAACAAATAAATTTAAAAAAATGATGTAATTGCTTTGATACATATGTGCCAGTTATCAAAAAAATATTCTAAAATGTTGAGAATTCCAAAATGGTTTTCTAAAACTATAAATAAAAGTATAAAGAATAAGAGGAAAGCATATAAGAATTATAAAAATAATCTCACACCTAATAGTTGGACAAAATATAAGATACCAGCTAATAAATGTAAAAAATTGATTAAAAACTCTAAAACCAAATTAGAAATGCAGATGGTAAATTCAGTTTGGGACAACAAAAAACAATTCTTTAATTATATTGGGAGTTTGAAAGAGGGTCAGAAAACTATAGATGCAATATGGACAAGGGTTTACTTACAAGATCGGTGTTCATTGACCTCTCCAAAGCTTTTGACATGGTACATCACCCCTTACTACTGGCTAAGTTGCAATCTCTTGGTACCTCCCACTCTACCCTATCATAGTTCGGCAGCTACCTGGAAAATCTTTCTCAGGCTGTCTCTTTCTGTAAGGTTCTTTCTTCCCCTGCCCCAATCAACTCTGGGGTTCCACAGTGTTCTATTCTTGGTCCCTCACTTTTTTCACTCTTCCTTAATGACATTGCTAGTCCTTCTCCTCACAGCAGTATGATCATGTACGCGGATGACCTGGTGCTTTACTATGCCTCTAAGTCTATTGTTGACATCAATCAGCATCTTTCACTTGACTTCCAGACCCTCCAATCCTGGTTCTCTGCACACTATCAAATTCTAAACATAGCTAAGACCCAGGCCATACCCTTTGTGTCCTCTAGAAAGGTGCTCACTGAATCTCCTAAACTTCTGGTCTGCTGATGTGTTGGGACTGCTGTTTCCAACACCTTGTCCTTAAAATATCTTGAGGTTATGCTTGACCCTGTACTTGACTTTGCTGCACTTATAAATGAGGCGTGTCGCTCAGTTAACTCCAAGATTGGGGTTGCCTATAGAGTTTGTCACTCTCTCACATTGGCTGCTAGGATATCCATAGCAAGAGGTGTGTTACTTCCTCAGCTTTAATATGCCCTCCTGGTACTCTCTTATGCTAATGTGGGGGGTCCTTCGCAAATGGGACACCTCTTATAACAGTATCTGTAGATTCACCTTATCGGCTCCTCACCTTACCCATCACTGCCTACTCTATTCAGCTTTAAACTGGCTGTCACCCAACGCTCTCTGTGCTTCTGATCTAGGTTGTTTCATTGACTCCTTAACCAGAATCCTTCACCCCTCCACTCTTGGTGATATGCTTACTCTTGTCTCACACTCTCACCCCCTTAGGTCTTCCTCCTCCCCCTTGCTCTCTGTTCAGCCCTGCTCCTCTAAAATGGGTGAGCAAGCTTTTTCCTATTTTGTACCTAGGTTTTGGAATTCTCACCTCCTCCATGTAAAGAACTCCTCATCTCATCTTACATTTAAGCATGCTCTGTTTTTCACACCTCAGTGCTCTTGGTAACTGTGACTGCACTTAATTTCTGTATTGTTGCTATTATTGTTCACCACCTGTGTCCATGCCAATTTTCTGTATGCCTAACTGTTAATTGTCTACCTGTCTTTCTCTCCTTGTTAGGCCATTGTGACTTATCTGCTTATTTAAGCTATAATTGTACTCAACTATAACTTATATCATTTTTGCTTGTATCCTGCCTTTGTATGAGCTTCATTTGCCTCTACTGCAGATGTATTTTGTCCTGACAGTTTAATTTCATTATGTACAAATTGTTGTTCACTGCTGTTTTTATCATAATGTACTCTCCCCGGGTTGTGACTGAAAATAGGGAGGATTGATGCCTAGTGCACTTACCTGGTTACCAAAAGCTAATAAATAAATAAAACACAATGGTACTACCATAATTGATGAGGTTGAGATTGCGAGTAAGTTTAATGAATACTTTACCAGTGTTTTTAAAACAAAGGAAACCAGTAACATCCCCCATGCTATGAATACAATTCAAGAAACCCCATATAAAATATCCAATGAGGATGTTAGGAAAAAATTAAAACAACTAAAGGTGTTTAAATCTGCTGAACCAGATGGAATCCATCCCAGGCTTCTTTGGGAGTTGGCGAACAAACTGGCAGGACCTTTAGCATGAGTGGATTACAATCCAGGAATGGTGTGTGGCAAATGTGACCCCAATCTTTAAAAGGGGTGATTAAACATATGTCAAAAACTTTAGATCCATCAGTTTGACATTGAATATTAGTAAACTATTCGAAGGTTACATCTGACAGATCTTGGAAGATTGTATTAAACAATTGGAATTAACTGATATTACACAGCACAGGTTCTGTTCTGAGCGATCATGCGTAACTAATCTGACACAGTTTTTCATACCGGTCAGTTGTGCCCTTGATAAAGGGCTACTGGTTGATATAATCTATTAGATTATGCTAAGGCATTCAATTCAATACTACATAAGGAACTTATTCAGTGTCTGTTAAACTTGAATATACAACCAAATGTCATACATTGGGTAAACTCATGGTTGGATGACAGATACCAGAGGGTGTTTATTTGGGGATATAACTCTGAACCGGGTAGGGTCATAAGTGAGGTCCCACAGGGGTCAGTGTTGGGACCAACCCCTTTTTAGCATCTTCGTCTCTAGTACGCAAACCTCCAATGAATCATGGTCTTGCAAATATGCCAATGACACAAAGATAGAGGCAGTAGTTATTAACAGGGAGGCAGCAGAAAAATTTCAAGGGGATCTGAAACTATTAAAAAACTGGGCTAAGAGTCATGGACAAGAATTTAATGTTGATAAATGCAAAGTGAAGCATTTGGGATCAAAGAACATTAAGGCAAGTTACAAACTAAACAATAAGACTTTAATCATAACAACAACTGAAAAAGACCTAGGAGTATACATATTGGACAACTTGACATGCAATAAACATACAAGCGAGATGGTTAAAAAAAGCAATATGTTTCTTCGGTGTATTTTTTAGACATATTAAAAGTAGAAGGAGAGGAGTAATCACTCCGCTTTATACATCACTGGTTAGACCACACCTTGAATACTGTGAACCTATATGTTCACCGCAAAATATTAATAGTATTAAAATGTTGGAGAGAGTACAAAGGACCATGACCAAAAGAATTAATAACCTCACTAATCTGTCATATGGAATGACTGAATAATCTGAATCTATACTCCTTACAGTACAGAAGACTAAGGGGGGATCTGTGTTACGTATACAAGGCCTTAAATAACAAAGAATTATGGGAAACAACAGGACTATGCATGAAGAATACTAAGAGAAAATACAGATCCCATGACCTACAATTAAAGTGTGAAAACTTTAAAACAACTAAGAGGGGAAGATGGGTCACACACAGACTGGTGTCATAACGAAACACCCTACCAGAAAACCTTGTTCACGGTAGTAACGTAGATCAGTTTAAAACATTATTAGATGCACATATGGGAGGAGACAAATGTGTCTACTACCACTGATAGGAGATGAGTTACCTAAGGCTAACACCAACAAACTTGTACCCAATTCTATGATTCTATGATTCTCACACTGTTACATATTTGTCGGTGTCCTGCCCCTTTGAAAATTAACCTTAGTAACATTTGACTATTCTAACTACACATATAATAATTTAAATAAGAAATACAGTGCTACATAGACAAATAACAGCACAAGCATATGTAACCCCCTTGTAAATGGGGGTTCCCAGAAAGTCTTCCTAGGGTGTGCTTAAATGTCCACTGCTAGCCTGGTGTCCTGTGTCGTTAAGAGTCGAATGAGATTAGCATGTGAGTGCACTATTAGCCACCATGCCTGTCTCTTTAAGGGCTGCTTATCTCGTATAAATAATCAATCTGGGTAGGGGTCGAGTAGTTTCAGGCTCAAATCCTTCCCGGGCTGCAGGTTTATTGCTGCCTTCTGCCATCGCTATTTGTGCAGAGGAAACTCTGATAGAAGATGTGACTGTTTGCTGATTATCCACATTGAAGATAATGATATTGCAGTTTGTCTAACCTGCCTTTCTTTGTAGTATGGACATTTCTGTGATGCACCACCATCTTGATTCTGGACTGCCAATCTGCACCAGTCAGTACCTTTGGGAGCTCTAAAATGGAGCCTGCCCCCAGGGGTCATGGGGGAGTAAATTTCTGTAGGAATTGTAGTTTTCACCCTTTGGCGCCTAAATGGACCTGGAGGGGGAGCTCAAGCTGTGACAGACCGATGCATCAACCAACAGGACCTTTTGGATCATGGGGGGAAAGCCCCAAGCTGCCAGCAGTAGTCAGTCAGTACAGTGTTGGAGGGTAGAGAGTGAACAGCTCGAGAGAGTCGGGCAGCTGTTCCTGTGTAGTATCGTGGGAAATTGGCGGGGAGGCTGTGTCTGGCCTACCTGCCACCATCTTCAGCAGTGAAGAAGTTCGGCTTTAGACAAATCAGACTTTATCTGAGGAAAGCCTAGATTATGACCAGAATCCCGAATTGTGACAAAGGGAATTTCACCTGTTTTAGACAGGAGATTTGCCACAGTGCGATTGGCCTTTAAGTACTGAGACTACCATGGGGCGTTGGTGTGCACAGAGACACTGCTGTTAACAATCGGACTGTCACCCGAAGTGTGGTAATTGCTTATTCTTACTATAACTGTGCTGAGAGCAGAGAGTGTGTCGAGAGTTGGTTCCCTACTGTGCTGACTGTGTCATGCTCGCTGGAGGCAGCATCCAGCAACCTTACCGGACTGCAACCGAACTATTCTCCCAGTCTGGGCCCTGCCATCCTAGCCCAGACACCCATTCACGCTGCAGAGAAAGATCTGACGAGAGACCCACCCAGAGATTCAGCTCCCTAATCAACACCACCAAACAGGATCGAGCTCCACGTCACATTGTGTAGGCCCTGCTTCCCCTGGCCGTCCAGCTCTTCATCTCAAGGTCTCCATTTCATCCATCCTGCATCCATACTTGGGTAGCATGAGTAAAACCAGGGTAGATCCCTGCAACCTAGCTAGCAATCAGTGTGTCATCTGATTTAATTGTTGTTAAACCTTTTTGGACTGAGCCATCCGGCTTTAGATTACAAATTGTGGGTTACAGTGCATGCATGTTTCTTTCCATCAGAGGGCCTCAACCAGCTGCAATGCTGGCGTACCTCGGGCAATGCATCAGGCTAGCCTACAATAAAAACTGGGTACCCAGAGTGTGTGTGACTGTGTTGGGAGGACTCTTAGGTGCATGCCTTATACCCTGACTAAATCAGTATCTGAATCAATCGACAGATTGCCGCCCCTCCCTTGTTCATGACCCCCTATAAATAAATCAGATCTAGATATTTTTGCATTTAACCTGGTTGTATTGTGCTTCTGTGACTAAGGGTACTGTGTTACTGCTGTTTATTGTTACAGGTCTTATTTTACAAGGGGTTCCCAGGGCCATACAGCAGATCTCGCTCTGGTGGCAAGCAGTTACAAGGAGGGGTTCACTGTGTACTGCAAAAGTGTGTTGGTGTGGGGTGACTACAGGCTTATCCAGACCACTAGGGGCAAAGAGGGGGGGTATCAGTGTCCTGGAGGGCTGTACCCAGGGCAGTCATGTTGCCATCAACCCTGTCCTTTGGGTGGAGGCACCCTTTCCGTGAACTCAGGCCCCTCAACCTGCAGGCTACTGTGCAGGCAGGGGTAGTAACCCTTGGGGTGGCACCACCTAGGGGTTACATGTATATAGAAAAAAACATGGTACTAAATATATGGGAGTACACATAAATATATACATGAAAGAGCACTTATTACATTTCTCTAGTCATGGAACTAAAATAATTTATATATTTATAGTCCATTTCTGTATGGTAGTTCCAAGTTCCAATCATTCAAATGGTAGTTTCTCTTTCTCTCTGCTTGTACATAGGCTTCTTTTATAGTGCTCCCATTTGTCAACCATGGTTAAAAGTAGATTCATGTATCAGGAATCCAGTTCATTGTAATATATTAAACAGCACCATAAATATTCAGAAGAGACAATATTGTTGAATAATATACAACACATCACCATATCAGTGTAAATATAAATACATTGCAGCATATTCAATCCTTAAGACCAACAGAATCAACAAGGAGAGAGAGCACACGATGAGGGGGCAGGGTAGGGGTGGCAGGGGTGGCACGGGAGGTGGTAGCGGGGGCAGAGGGGGGAAAGAGGAAAATTTAAAAACCCTAAAAAATAGAATGGCACCATACATATTTTAAATCCCAAAGCAAAACATATCCATTATAATCATACTCCGTGTAACTGAACATGATTTAAAGGAGAAGTTAATCCCAAGGCAAAACATATCCATTGTAATTATATTCCTGTATCCAAACATGATTTAAAGGAGAAGTAAGCTGTATGTTCAGCTTATTTTATCTTTTTGTAAATAAAAAGAAAGTCTTTCAATTGAGTCCTTTGGTGCTGGTGTAATATTGTTGCTGTGGCAGTGAGTGTGAGCCCCATTGTAAATGTCTTCCTCTGCAATTGCAACTCAAGTGTATGACTGGGCAAAATTTATGGACATGGCTATGACGAAAGTTTCACAGCATTCCACAGTTTCACAAAACCTTGTGAAATACAGCTTTAATTACTGATCTTATTTTGGAATCTTTGACTGCTTATAACTATGATAGCCTCTCATCAAGAGATTAGAGAGTTGACACACAGCCTCTTTTTTTCTCCATATTGGGTTTTCCTCCCGGCTGGCAGCTCATCTGTCAGTGATACACCCTGTTCACAGGGATATACCTTAATCAGGCTGAACCCAACCATCATTCAGTTGGCGTCTGGGTTTTTCTCCAATATTTTTCCCTTCCTGGTGGAGATGGTGCCTTTGTCAGGCTTTCATACCCACAGCTTCCCTTATGGCAGGAGCAAGCTCCCTGGCCCAGCTGCAGGAGTTGCTGTGTTGGTGGAACCCACCACCAGCCCTCCCCGACTGAGATGAACTGCCATGCAGCAAAGGAGAGAGAGTGAGGGGACATGACTGAAACCTTCAAGTACCTGAAAGGTATAAACATATTAGTGATAATGGGACACAAGGGGGCACCGTCCTAAGCTGGAACAGGAAAGATTCAAGAGATCAGATGACACTTCTTTACAGAAAGGGTAGTGTCGAGATGGAGCAAACTCCCATCTGAGGTGTCACCCAAAAGACAGTGGGGGGAAGGGAGTTAAAGAAAGCTTGGGATAGAGTGAAATGAAGGGTCTGAGTTAGCAGGAAGGGGGAGCCAGGCCCACTGAAATGTCTGGTTCAGGAACACTGCCATCAGGCAGACTTTCTAGACTGTAGGCCTTCTTCTGCTGAATAATTCACACATTTATATGTTTCTATGTAATAGTCCACTGTATTTCTTATACTATACATAAGGAGGAGTAACTTCAGGTCTTGCTGTATTTTAAAGCATTCTTTTCAGAGACCATATATAGGATAGTGTATGGGTAACCATACACTACAAGGCTATTCTCCCACGAGTGGATACAATGCCGACTGATGACCTTAAGAGTGAAGCTCGAGAGGTCTCCAAGTCGGCATTGTATCTACTAGGTGAAAGAATAGCCGAGTAGTGTATGGGTAACCATACACTGTTCTATATAGTGTATCGTGCCTGAAAAAAAGACAAAAAGACACTCACTTTTCTATATTTTCACTCTGTTCTGCCGATAACCTTGGTTCACAACTGACACTGCCCAGCACACTCGCGTGCCCCTCTCTAACCGCAGCGGACAAATCACGGCCTGCTGTAGTCCCTTGTATTGTGATGTCCTCACTAACGAGAATAAAGTCGTTCTGCATTAGTGAGGACGTCACTACTGCAGCAGAACAACTTTTTGTGGTGTATGGATTTCCATACACAACTGCATTCCACCATACACTGTAGGAAGGATTTGATATAAAATGCAATATTCACAATACCTACATGACTGAGATTTCTGATTTGAGAACAAGACCAGGAGATTGACTATCATGCATGTAGCTTTCCAAGTGGAGCTGTGCACAGTTCTTTGCCTCCTGCGTCCACTCACAAATCTTTTCTTTTTTTTTTTACTTGGTACTTATGATCCTAACTACCTTGTCTCTCTCCCCTCTCAGACATCCTCTGAACTGCTCTCCCTGGTCTCTCTGCAGTCTGCCCCTAGAGTACCATGGATTCACACTAATCAAGGCACCTGGACAACCCCTCGGGTGGGGTGAGGAGAATCTCCCCCTGTACTTACCTCCCCAAGGCCAACATACTGAGACGCAGATCCTGTACAGCGGGGTCTGCCATTGTGGGCCCGAGATGAGCAGGGAGGTGTCGTTGCCTGGGAGAGACTGAGGTTTTTTTTCCCTTGTTCTCCCTAGACATCAGCGTGCAATGGAAGCCAATGAGCTGGAAGGCTCCTCCCCCTGCCGACGTCTGCCCAATGCCCATGCTGCTGCTGCCCCAACTACCGCACCTACCAACCGGGCTTCCCTAGATGGCAGTATAGTGACGGGAGCATGCATTAAACCCCCCAGATAAGGAGAGCAGCCATTGGGCGCTCCATTCTTCTCCTCCCTGGCTGACGCCGGCACCCTGGGCTCGTTCCTGAACCCGGGTCACCGGCGTGGTGTGAGGTGTGGCATTCAGCGCCTCAACCCTCAGCGCCACCGGGCCGGCCACTCCCAAATCTGATGTGCTAGCACTATCCCATTAATTGGCTCAACTCAAACCCCTTTTGATTAGCAATAGGAACACAGAAACATAGAATCTGTCAGTAGAAAAGGACTGCTTGACCCACCCAGTCTGCCCTGATGTTCCCTACCTAATCTGTCTCCTCAGACCCTACTTGGTCTCTGGTGAACCTCCCTCCTCCCTGCCTGTTTTTAAATACACCCTAATGTCTAACCCATCCATGCTTGAAGCCCCCCTCTGTTTTCTCTTCCACTACTTCCATTTGCAGTCTGTTCCAGGTGTCTACAACCCTTTCAGTGAAAATATTTCCTTATATCTCTTTCAAATGTCCTCCCCTTCAACTTCCTTGCATTTCACCTAATACAACATTAAAACTGGTGCCCCCTATATCACACCGATTATCAGTATGATCAAACATTGTAAGAACCGGTTATGAAGTCATACTTAGTTATTATGGAATTTGTAGTGCTGGCACTCCACTTTCACTTGCAGTACAACAGTGAAAAACAGCCGTAATAACTGAGTATGACCGACTGATATCCTGCACTGTAAGTCTCCGCACTAGTTATTACAAAAGTAAAACATAAGTGTCTGCGTACCAATTAAGATTTTTTACACACCCTTGGTTTGTGGTGACCACATAAACCTCTCGAGCTTCACTCTTGAGGTTTATGGGTCATCACACAGCTTGGATGTGTAAAAAAAACATCATAACACACAATTGCCTATGCATTATTCTCTATGTAATATATGGTTATTCACTTATTCCCATGAGGAACAGTGATACTGAAACCTCATGATATTATTGCTGTGAAATGATACCATCTTTCTGACAATAATACCATCATTTTGACATCACAACAACGGAATAACAAGATTCGACATTCTTGAAATTCCTTGTGCTGAGTGCACACTGGTTTTTATTGTAACCATCATTTACGGTAGAAGCTGGCTCACTCTTAAGTTGGTTAATTTAATAAACTTAAAGGCTATTTGTTTTGGCTGTCCACATTTACAGGCTGCTCACCAGTATTTTAACTTCATTCCTGACCTCCAATCCTACCAAAGCTGTTGAGTGGTAAAGACAGGAGGAAGGGAGCAATTTTCTTTGCTTTTCAGGGTCACTTACAGGCACTGCACTGAGCTGACCTACCTAGACTACTAACTCCAGAGACAGTTTTCTAAAAAGGAATATCAGAACCATACATTACAAAACAAAAACTGGGGAACCATGTTTACTAAGCAGTATATGCATTTTGAGGTTCTGGAAACATGATATAACTACTCAAGCTTCATTTTTGTGGTGACCATGTTACCAGAACCTCTAGATGCAGTTATGTAAGCAATAAGATACAACAGGAAGTGGGTAGTTATTTGATAAACACCCATCAAGGTGCATTCACCTCTCCCCACACAGACTCACACAACAGGACCTTAGTAAAGTCAGGGATTCAATTTTATTTGGGCATGGTTAAGCAGCAAATATATCCCTGGTAGACAGGTAGGAATAGGAAAGTTTTTCTCTTAAGGTCAGAAAAAAGGTTCAAAAAGTAAAATGTATGAGTAGTACTTCATTTTTTTTAGTAGTTTTTTGGTAACTGGGTAAGGCCTACTAAGGCCGCTAGGCACAAGTGCTTGTTTTTAGGGGCAACCTGGGAGCACTAGGGTGGTTAAGTGACTTGATTAGAGTCATACAGTATGTAAGTGAATGCTGTGGTAATCAAACTCCAGTCTGCTAGATGTGCCATGCTCATTCAGAGCTCATTACTGTAATCTCTAGACTATACTGCCAGCCCAATATATGTGTGTAAAAAGAGGATTATGAAGTGAAAGAACAAATAACACATTTTTTAAATATTTTGAGGGAGTTTCGCTTTTAGGGCCTAGCTGACTTTTTTGGTGGTGTTCATGCTTGTGATGGCAGACAGGAATTTTTTTTTTTTTTTTACAGAAGGCATTGATACATTAATGTGCGCTTTGTCCTGGTTGCCAGTGCCTTTTTCAACCAGTGGTAGTAATCTGATATTGCATAGCTGCTGTCAAATCAAGACACAGTAATTTCCCTACTCATTTTATAAAGTCTTGTAATACTTAGTTCCCCATTTATTATTCTTTTTATATAATATATGAAGTCATCTCTTTCCCATAGGGAATTGGTGACATCCTAATCACTTAATTTAATTATTTTTGCATCAGAAAGTGATAAAACAATTGTCAGAATTTTTTTTCATTCATCTTTGATTACTAACTCTTGGCACCCTCATAACAGCACCCCATCCCCTGATTATAATCTTTCTCTAGTATATTTTTTGTAAAGTCCAAACCCACTCTGACATCCCATCTGAGCACTCTGTTCCTATTTTTTGCCTAAAATTTGGAATGTGTTTCCTTTTGCAGTCATATGTGCTTACTACTGTGTTTCTGCGGAGACCTTTGAACCATGAGTGCTGATACTGAGGCTGAAAGGTCTTCACAGAAAGACACTATTAAGTGCCTAGGACTGAGAAGGAATCCATTCCCATATTTTGAGGTATAATTGCTATTGAAATGTAGTTTTGTAAGAGAAGAAACTGCTCAGCTGGGTAACCTGAGTGTGGGTTTAAGGTTTCTCAAACCTCTAAAAGCCTACAATCAGGAGATGGGTGTGTGTCAAGAACCAATATTGTGAGAAAGAAAACGTTTGATTTGTAAAAATGCTCTCCTTTCTTTCTGACCACAGGCATCCTGAATTCATAAAGTGTATGCCTCATGTTCACTGGCACCTAAAAAATGCATGCTGCATGCTCAGGGTAGGGGAGCAAATAGGTAATGGGCGACCACTGATCAGGAGACTGAAGGTGTGCCTGTCCCATAATCCCATAATGTTACAGCATGTCCTGCTCCTTATCTCCAGAATACCACTGTGCTCCCCTCTCTCCACAACTGCTGGCCAAAGATGGCAAAATGCATGTCAAGGTACTGAAAAGCAGGGTCCCACCCCAAGGGGGCCATACTGGTGAGTACCAGATATGAGGTATGGCAGGAATCCATAGGAGCCTGATTGGACATGACTCTGTAGCTGGAAAATCAGGGCAGTTTGTAACAGTTTAAGATATCCTGATCAGTTGGCAAGACTAAGGAACACAAACTATGTTGGAAAATATAGCTACATGGTCTCATCAACATTGTAGATTCAAACTGTGTATTATGAAGGATAACACAGCAAAACCATTAGTGACAGGCTACTTTCATCTTAGGTTTCTGCAGACATCATGGGACCCACTGAAGATTTATTGGCATGGATGTGATCTCACCTGAATGCCTTGGCTGAAATATAGCCTTTTATAGAATGGGTTTTAATAAAGTAAGCAATCTGAGAAACTTCATTGGTATAAACATATATCCCAACCAGGCATTAATTCCCCAGGAAATGGACAGTTGATAACTAGTCTAACCTAATATACTTAGCGACAGACTAACTACCTGAAAATAAAACCATTTTCCACTAAAAAACTTTTACCAGTTTAACCAGCCTCTCTATTCATGCAGCTCTAGGCCAGTTATGAAAGGGATTTCAAAGGGTTATGTTTCATCCTTAGAGTTGTCTTCTAGAGGGACACCTTGCTGCTTGGTGAGCCCAAGGTCATTTTTTGCTCTCAGCATTGGCCTGAGGACAGCGCTGCCTCATGGGCATGGTGTCCGTCCTGCCAACTTCCCATGCCTATTGACTGAACTATTCTGCTCAACTCTTGGTTCCACTGGTAAAAGAATGCTGCAGTACCATTGGTCATGTGCTCTGTGGTCTATAGCGCTGCCCTTAGGGCATTGGTTTCTCTGATTTCTG
Source organism: Neoceratodus forsteri (assembly GCA_016271365.2). Lineage (NCBI taxonomy): Eukaryota > Metazoa > Chordata > Ceratodontiformes > Ceratodontidae > Neoceratodus > Neoceratodus forsteri. The sequence continues at coordinate 621,596,655 of CM028137.1, read as the reverse complement.
TTCTTCATATCTTGTTTCAGCTATTTCTCCCATTGCGTTTGTGCATATTTATTTGGAGTATTGCTCATTGCTTTAACTTGTCATTTTCCTGATTTCTTTTAGACGAATGATGAGTAACGTTAGAATTCTTTGGTAGACCAGATATTAAAATGGGTTTCCAAAGATCAAAAGTAGTGTGATGAGCACTGTAGTCATTAGTTCTGCCCCCTGGTTTCTCCAATTTCTATTCTGCCATCCTTGTTTCAGAGATTACTACCCAACTTGTTTGCTAGCAAGTATGTTTTTTTCTCAGTTTCTGAGTATTGCTCCTTACTTTAAAGAGCAACTTTCTCAGTGTTTTAGAAAACACACAGGAGGCTCCCTACCTGCATGGGAGTTCCTCCATATCACATTTAAAATGATTGGATTTTCCCCCTAAGGAAGTGAAGGGATCGTATTTTGTCCCAAGGGTTCTAGCCACTCAATCCCTACCACTTTCTGATCTCTGATGCTGTCCCCACTTTTCATGGTTTTGTGATGTCACTATGGGACTAGCGGAGGGATGTGCTCCATTCAAGTCTATGGAGTGTAATTTTTAAAGTCATTTTCACTATTTTAATTGGACCTTTGGTACAAATCGAAACCTGTGTTCAAGTAACATGGCTCTTGTTACTTGAATACAGGCTTTGACTTGTTCCAAAAGTCCAATTAAAATACTGAAAGTAACTTTAAAAATTTTTCTCCATAGACTTAAATCAAACTGCGTCTAACTAGTCCAATAGTGACATCCAGAAGCAGAAAGCTGTGAAGATGGTGTTTGAGATTAGGAAGTGGAAGGGATTCTGTGACTACTCCCTCAGGGGCAAAATATGATCCCTTCCCTTCCCTTCCTTAGGGGCAAATCCGATCATTTTAAAAGTGGTATGGAGGAACTCCAATGCAGGTAAGCAAGCCTCTTGTTTGTTTAAATTCATTACTACAAACAGCAAGGAAAGGTGCTCTTTAATTGAATTGCTTGCCCATTTTTCTAACACTCTTCACTGCAGAGTCCACATTATTTTAACCATCTCCCCTTTCACTTATTTTGATCAGCTTCAACCATCACAGATACAGAGCCTCCAGTTTTGTCACTCACCAGTTTGCCCCAAGTTGTGTCCCTTTTGTACTCATTGCCCAGTTTGCACTACATATTGCCCATGCTGTAGTCTTTTAGGATAGTGAAAGATTTGTTGCCTTTGGGGTATCACTGAGTCGTTGGTTTCTGCCCGAGGCAAGGGGTGCACTCTGGGTGTCACTTAGTCATTTGTTTCTATCTGTGGCCAAGGTGTTCCCTCATGTTTTCTCATAATCATTTGTTTCTCCTCCAAGGGAAGCAGTACCCTCAGAGTATCACTAAGGTGTTTGTTTCTACCTTAGGGAAGTGGTGCCCTTGGGGCATCACATAGTCATTTATTACTGCACTTCCGCAAGCTGTCGCCTAGGGGTATCACTCAGTCATTTGTTGCTGCCCATTTACACAAATTATCCCAAACTCCAAATTTAACTACAGTACATTTTCATGATAGAGCCTCCCATGGATCAGGTTGGTGCCTCCCCTGGGAGGCTGGCTTCACTAGTTGAGAAACACTGCTCTATATGAAGGAGAGGCAAGCAGTATGGATCCAGTCCTGGATTTTTGCAGGAAAAGAAACAGCAAGGGGGTAAAGCCTACAGCTATGACTCAGGCAGGAGCCTGCAGACCCAAGGATGTTAGTAGAATCCCTGGTTCTGGGTGACACTGGCCCCTGTCCTGGTCTCCAGAGTTCCATCAGCAGGGACCAGGAGAATGAGTCTCTTAGGAGGGCCTCGAGGACTGAAGTGAAAACAAGGATCAGATGGTACACCAGGTATAGTGGATGACTGACCCTCAAAGATGGTCACTGGGATCCTCATGTATAGAAGCAACCAAGTAGAGTTTGAATGTTAAATGGAGCAACCATTCATGTGGGTATGAGTATGTAAGCCTTGCAGTGAAAATGTCCTATTAGGCCTAGACAATGTTGTGAAGTATTTCCCACTAGCAGTTAGCCAAATGAATCATTTTCAGGAGTTGGAGGCCACATAAAATTTGGAGCAGGTAAATCCTAGTATGAGGGTCCAGGCATGGGAACCTGTTAATATGGGCCACTAGAGCCATCAGTACACTGTCAGAGGGAGACAGGTATGGCCAGGCCAACTATATCAGTTTAACAATACTGTCATAATGCTGACATGCTGGTCAAAATAATATTGTCTTTCAAGGGCAGAATAAAATACAGGCAGGCATGGATTTGCCCCAGGGATGGTGCTCAACCTACCTGGAAGCATACCGCACACAAATGCTTTTGGGGGTGCCTGGGCTGGAGGAATCCCATAGGTAGGTTAGGGATGTGTAAAAAAGTGTAAATATATTTGGACTCATTCCACTGATAAATGTAAATAAAAATGCCTCTTAAGAGCAGGGGCAAACTGAAAATCTTAATGTGGAATTATTTCAAGGGAGACATTCCTGGTAAATAGTTGGGATGGGAATCCAAGCCCCAGGTAAGTCAGAGGGTTAAGTGGATGCCGCTACTATCGTACAATCAGAAGGATGGCATGTAGGAGTAATTACATAGAAACATAGAAACATAGACTTTGACGGCAGATAAGGACTGCTTGGCCCATCTAGTCTGCCCATTTCCCTACCTACAGGATAGGCCACAGATCCTAGTTAACCAACTGCCTATTTCTTCCTACCCCCCACAAGAATTGCCTTTATGTCTGTCCCATGCATTCTTGAATTCTCCCACAGTTTTAGACCCCACAACCTCCTCAGGAAGGCTGTTCCATGCATCCACGACCTCTCTGTGAAATAATACTTCTCACATTGCCTCTGAACCACCTCTTCTATCTTTAAATTGTGTCCCTTGTTCTTGCAAGTCTCTTTTTCTGAAAGATGCTACCCTCTTGGACTTTGTTGATTCTACTGAGGTATTTAAAGTTTCTATCATGTCCCCCTCTCCTTCTTTCCTCGAGGGTATACATATTAAGCTCCTTTAGTCTCTCCACATCTGACTTCTCTTGCAGACCCTGCATCATTTAGTTGCCCTCCTCTGGACTGCCTCTATCCTGTCTTTGTCCTTGCGAGATGGGGTCTCCAGAACTGGATGCAGTACTCAGATGGGGGTCTCACCAACTGTCTGTACAGAAGGATAACAACTTCCTGTTTTCTGCTGCTGATGCCTCTCCCTATGAATCCCAGTATACCCCCAGCCTCCCGACTGCCTTCTCCACATTGCTTGCTAACCTTAAGGTCATCTAATATGATTACCTCAGGTCCCTTTCCTTTTTGTTGTTGTTACTACTTCCCCATTGTGTATTCTTCCCTAGGTTCTTGTTTCCAGGTGCATTATTTGCACTTCTTTGCATTGAATCCTAGCTGCCATACTTCTGACCATTCTCCAACCTTGCCAAGTCCTTTCTCATCCTTTCACGCCTCCTTGTGTATCAACCCTGTTGCAGATCTTTGTGTCATCTGCAAAGAGGCATACTTTTCCTTCGGTCCCTCTGCAATGTCACTGATGAAGACATTAAAAGAACTGGACCCAATACTGAACCCTCATGTCCCACTAGTAACCTCTTTCTTCAGAGTGGACTCCATTTACAATTACCTTCAGTGTCCTGTTGTGCAGCCAATGTTTTACCTAGGCTACCACCCTGGGACCCACTCCCAGGCTGGTTAATTTGACTATTAATCTTTTGTGTGGACTGTGCCAAATGCCTTGCTAAAGTCTATGAGCCATGTCACAGCCCCTCCTAGTCTACTACTTTGGTCACCCAGTCAAATAAATCTATTAGATTCATCTGACATGACCTTCTGCTGTGAACCCATGCTTGCCTTGGGTCCTGTGCCCACTGGCCTCTAGGTACTCAACTATTCTTTCCTTCAAAGTGACTCCATCACTTTCCCTACCACAGAGGTCAGACTGACAGGTCTGTAGTTTCCTGCCTCTGTCTTGGTCCCACTTTTGTGAAGGGAAATCACATCCGCCTTCCTCCAGTCCTCTGGTACCACACCATCCTCCCATGATTTATTAAAAAGAGTACCAGTGGTTTCACTAGTTCCTCCCTTAATTCTTTTAGAATTCTAGGATGAATTCCATCAAGACCCATTGCTTTGTCCACCTTCAGTTTTAGGAGTTCTTGCAGAACCCTTTCTTCTGTGAAAGGACTGGGATTGACCCCCCTATCAAGAGTGCTTCTGCTGATTGGATTAGGCACTTCCCCCTCCTCTTTTGTGAATACTGAGCAGAAATATTTGTTCAGTATCCCTGCTTTTTCACTGTCCCCCTCTGCCCACCCACCGTTCATTCTATTCAGCCTCACTATCCCTCCCTTTGTCTTTCTACGCTCGCTGATGTACCTATAAAAGGTTTTATCCCCCTTCTTAACTGAGTTGGCTATCTTTTTCTCAGTTTGGGCCTTTGCTATTCTGACTTCCCTTCCTGGTTCCTTCTGCCTTAACTGGTAATTGAAGAGAAATGCCCTTGGATTGTGTCATATCTGCAGCAACAAACTAAATGCACCCAACTAGATCCCAGCTCCATGTTTTGCCTCAGTTTATGTGTGGTTTCTCGTTTATTGGTACCTCAGTGTTTTGCTTTATGATGCCCCTACTATAGTGTCCCATCCCCAAGGTGGGAGCAGTGCACATGAAGACATACATATGGTGATGTAAGCTGGGTACTCCTCTTATGAGACTACCACAAATATACCCCTAGACACAGGGGGTACCCAGCCTTTAAACCATTTTATAAGCATAACTGTATTCTTGTCCACATTTGGCAAAGTTGTAACAGACACACGTTTTTGAACAAGTAGCCTATACATACTGTGGGATGTTGCACTGCTATCTTGTGTCTTCCCACTAGAATGAACTGTTGGTGACTTTCAACAACATTGGCCATCTAACCAGTGTGTGTAACACTTATCCATGGCATACCAGGATGCCTTGTACACATTTGGCACTGTTCCAGTGGAAACACAGAAACATACAATTTGTCTGCTGAAAAGAACCACTTGGCCCACCCAGTCTGTCCAGATGTTCCCAGCCTAATCTCTCTCTCTCTGCAGACCCTAACTGACCTCTGGTAACCCTACCTCCTCTGTGCTAGTTTCTTTTTTATATATATATAATTAAATGTTTATTCATACATTTAAATAACTGGATACAATACATGTATATCATTCATATGTAACCTGACAGGGGTGTCCCCCTTTGAAATACAACTCTAGTTTTGTATTCAGAAAAAGGAAAAAAAAAATAAAATGAAAACTTCAAAGTACAGTAACACATCGGAACAATCTAGTGAAGACACTGCAACCTATTTGTCAAAGTAAACATAAGTAACTACAGGTATATGAATGGTAATACATAGATTCTACTGGTTCAAAGGTGGAATGCTACCTGCATGCCGCCTATTAGTGTTTATTCAGAAAAAATATGGGCCCTATTCACAAATGCCTACACGCCGCATAAGGGCAGCGCATAGGTATTCCGACTAAAAAATGGCATGCAATGGTGGCCCACCCCCTATGGCATTCAAACACAAGCGCACTAGTTCCCAGCATGCTTGATCCTCCAGCCGGCCACGTGGTGTCATGCCAGAGGCAAGATGGGGCATGGCAGGGGGGTGCCTGAGCTGCCCGTATTCATGAAGGCACTTGAATGCCACACTGGCATGGGTAAACTGCATGAGTGGGGACCCTGCCGTAACCATCTTGCATGGTTACGGTGTGCCTCCCAACCCATTGGGCACCAGCCTGCAGCACTGGTATCAGGACCCCTGCTGCACTGTTGCCCCAGCCCACTGTGCTGCTTGGTTGGGCTGGGGGTGGCCATTTGGGAAAATGCCTGATGTGTACTGACTGTGAGGTATGTACCATCTCAGTATCCCTTGGTTGGGCATGCATGGGACACACTATGTGAGGCTGGATGGGCATCTTACTGTGTCCTGCACTCCACCACAATGCCATCATGTTCTTAAGCCATGAGGCTGCATGCCAGTTGGGCAGGGGCATGCTCCAGTGGCTGGGATTTGTGAATGCCGACCTATACATGGCCACCCCTGGTTGCGGAGCGGCACGGCACTCTATTTGCATTCTGAGGTACCGTCCTTTAAGGAGTGTTACTCCAGATGGCCTAATGAGGGTACTGGACTATCGGGTGTACCAAGTGAATGCATAGATCCAGGGGATCTAATACTTTCCTAAAATAAGGTGGTGGTGGTGGCCCCGGATTCCATAGCACCTGTTCGTGTTCACCCCTTTACCCTCCTCCCAAGGTCTCCATGGTTTGATGAGACCTTGAAGGAGCTGAGGAGATTGGAGCAAAGGCTAGAGCAGAGCTGGTGAAAATTGGGCCTGGATGATGACAAACTTAGACTGATGGACCATTATGTGGTCTATCAATCAGCAATCGACCATAAGAAGGCATAATTCCTGTCCAGGGAGATTGCTGCTGCACAGAACCGACCAGCTCAGCTCTTCTGGACTGTGGACAGATTGGGCAATCCAACCTGTCTCCAGTCTGAAGGAACTTTGTCACAAGAACAGTGTGACGAGTTTGCTCAATTGTTTACAGATAAGTTTGCCACAATCAGGTCCGATATTTGTCTGGTTCACTCTAGTGGAATTTACGATGGTCAGCAGGAGATGTCGGGTCCTCAGTTTACCTGGTCTGACTTTAGCCAGCCTGCAATCACTAACATAGTGATCTTCATCCAGACATTGTGACCAACTAGTTGTGGTTTGGACCCAGGCCCAACACGCCTCCTGGTAAGATGCATTGATGCAATTGGCCCAGTCCTAGCCTATATGGTCTGGAGGTCATTGGAGAGGGGGATCTTTCCAGATTCCCTGAAGGAGGCAGTTGTTTAGCCTCTCCTTAAAAAACCCTCCCTTGACCCTGACTGCTTGGAAAATTACAGACCTGTCTCTAACCTACCCTTTGTGGGTAACGTTATTGAGAAGGTGGTTGCGTTGCAGCTAGATGATCATTTGACCAGCCAAAATGCTTATGATTCTTTCCAGTTGGGATTTAAGAAGAGACATAGTACTGAGATGTATCTTGCTTGATCTTCTAATAGTGAGAGATCAGAAGACATGTTCCATCTTAGTCCTCATTGATCTCTCTGCAGCGTTTGACACTGTGGACCATGTGACATTGTTGGAGCACCTGCGGCTCATCTGTGGCCTGTCTGGTACAGTCTTCAGATGGTTTTGATCTTTCCGTGAGGGTAGGACTCAGAGAGTGGTGTTGGGAATTTATTCCTCGGCCCCTCTCCCCTATCCTTCGAGGTGCCGCAGGGCTCCATCTTGTCACCCATGTTGTTTGCAGTCTACATGCTGCCATTAGGAGAGATTATTAGCAGGGACACTGGTTTACTGGGATTGAGAAAGGGCATATTCCATTTTGCACATTGTAAAAAACCGTATTGTCACCGGTGTCTGCTAAGTCAAAATCCGGTTTTACCGGTGTTTGGTTTTGTGTACTTTATTTAACAATTTTTAACTCTGCTAACATGCATTTTAGCAATTTTGACCTCCACTATTACACATCATTCCATCCTTGTACCAATTTAAAGTTATTTTAGGTACAAGATGTGATGGCAGCAGCAACACTACAGTCCTCATCCCTAATGTGTGATGGAGGCAGCAGTACTGCTCCCATACCTCTGGTGTGATGGCAGCAGCAACAGCACTATGACCTCCCTCCTTCAGGTGTAACAGAAGCAGCAGTACTACATTCACCATTCCACATGTGTGATGGCAGTATCAGCACTATGGACCCCATCCCTCAGGTGGGACGGCAGCAGTACTACATTCCCCATCCACCAGTGGTGATGGCAGAAGCACTACAGCCCCCAACCCTTTGGTGTGATGGCAGTAGCAGCAATACAGTCCACATCCCTCAGGGGTGATGGCAGTAGTGACAGCACTATGATCCCCTTTCTTCAACACCCACACCCCACATGCACAAGTTACAAATGACTTGGTCTTTTTGCTTGTTAGAACTCAGAAGTGAATTAATCTGAACTATCACTGCTAAGGTGGACTACCTTCATTTTTTCCCATCTATAATTTAACTGCCTGAATTGGATTTCTACCTGTGACATCGCTGACCAGGGTTAGGGAACAGACTTGAGTGTTGGATGGCCAGCTGGTGGGTGAAGGCTTAAGTGCCCAACAACCACTCACCTTCTCCTGGGAGGGAGGGTGGGTTCATGGCTCAGCATTTGCTGGCCTGTGGTGGAGGCCAGAGGCACGACAACATGTCAGCCTGCACTGCAGGAGGGAGCATGATGGATGTCGGCTTGTGCCTTGACATCATGTGGCCTGTCACACTCCCAAGAAAATGGGAAAACACCCGCTGACCAAGTGAAGGATGGCTGTTGGTCCCTGTATAAGCCAGACGCCCCAGACATGTGTCTGATCTGACCCCTGCCATGCCCAGGATATGCAGGAAACCCTTTGGGGCAATTCTCTTCCCCTGGTAGCCTCCCACAGGGGTAAGGGCCCACTCAATGAAGGGTTACTTTGGGTTACCTGGTAGCACAGCAGTAAGAGTCAGTGGATGGTGGTCAGGACTCAGCAGCGGTGGTAGGGGGACTTGGCAGGCCTGAAGGAGTGGATGGCCAGGGGGTAGGTGGAGCCAAAAAAAAAACTGCTTGAATTTGCTTCTTTGAAATAAAGTGTCTTCACCTAAAAAATCCTCAAGTGATTAGTGGAGGACCTTCAAATGGATTCATGCATCTCCCAGACATGTGGATGCTTTTTTTTTTTTCTTGGTGTCCATGAAAAGGGTATCTCCCAGTTTTCATGTCTTTGTTCAGATGTGAATTGAACACTACTCTGCCCACCAGCATCATACAGCCCCTGGGGTCTTACCTGGGGTCTTACCTTCTGTATGTCATTGACTGTGCTTTCAAAATCCACTGGCCAAACATAAGTACTCTTAAATACTTAACATTTGCTTTTTGTTGAAGCAGTCTATCAGGAAACTTTTTGTTGTCACAGAGACTGAAACAGCAGGTGAGGGGAAAAGGTGTAAATGATCCAATTCACCTAAATGGGGTGCTAACTGTGAAGTCTTTTCATAAGTAGTAAGGCAGTTTCTTCTTTGTGAACATACTTTCATTCAGACTAGTTTTCATTCAAACAACTGAGGATTTTGGATGGCCCTACTGATTATAAACTTGAATAAGTTAGTTGGTAACAGTGATCCTGCATTTAGCAATCTGCAACCTAGATGTTTATATGAAAAGAATACAATAAAAACCTGACTAAAATCTAAAAACAAGCTTATAAAACACATAAAATGTATCTGAACATTTATCTTTACCTATACAAAATCATTGCAGCCCAAGTAAAACTCTGGTAAATTACATGGTACCCTGACTACTATTCTATGATGTAGTAAACATATATTGGTATTTTTTTTATATTCTTTGTAAAGCAGGTAAGGTCCACTAGGTAGAACTGTCTGTTTTAAGGAGTGACCTAAAAGCACTGGGGAGGTTAAGTGACTTGCTTGGAGTCACACAGTATGCAAGTGGAGGTTGTGGGACTCAAACCAAAGTCTGCTGGAGGTACCCAGTTCAATCACCATTTGTTACTCTAACCACTAGGCATGGGTGGTTAAACTGAATGGCTGATTACAACAAAGCAGTGTGGGTCATTTCCTTACTGACTCTATATGCTGCAAAGCAGAAAGAATGCAAAGCACAGCAGCATTCATTTTAAGATGCTGAAATCTGGGTCAGCCCACTGGTGCTGCAGTAGCACTATTGCTTGCCTTGCAATGCCAGTGACCCAGGATCAGAAGCAAACTCGGGTTGCTGGAGGTCTGGCCAGGGGAGTAGGATCGAGCACCTGGGGACTGCTCTCCTCCTCCAGGGAGGGTGGGCTGCAGGTCCTGCTTCTTTGCCACCACCTGTGTGACCATGGGTGGTGGTGCAAAGGTGCTTCAGAGTGATCAGGAGGAGAGAACACTTGCCAGGATCCGAAGCAGTGGCATGCCTCTGTGACCTGCCTCCTTTGATCTCTAGTGGTGGTGCCCTCAGGGACATAGACCAGAAAACTAGGAACAATCACTCCACATCAGATACTGGCAGAAGGGACCCAGGTGCCCCAAACTTCATAAACGTGCTCCAGGAGGGACCCTCTGATCTGTCCGACACACACTAAGTGAGTGTGGAGGGGTGACCTGGGGTCCCCTCCCTTACCACCTGGGGGGGTACAATCCATGCAGGATAGGGGCAGGCCCACAGGAGCTCCTGAGCATTACCTGGGGATGAAGCTAGGGGATACCCAGCCTTGGGATCTGTGAAAAGTGGAGACTGATGTTGTGAGAAGGGGTCATAGAAAGAGAAAATAAAAAAGAGTTTAAAAAGATACTGAAATCTTAGAGATTCTGTGCAGTTACATGCAATTTCCATGAGGCACCGGTACAAGAATTCAAAATCCACAAAACAAGCAGGATTCCTTGATCGTTACCGGTGTTACCGGTTAAAATGGAAAACCAGGGTCCCTGATTATTAGGCAATGTGGTCTGAGTTTTCACTACTATGCAGATAATACTCAGCTATACATGTCCTCTGCACCTGGTCGGAATGTGTTCCTCTTGGTATTTAACAACTGTCTTGCCGAGATCCAGGACTGGATGAGTGCGAGTTGGATGCGGTTGAACCCAGCTAAATCTGAGGTGCTTGTTGTGGACCCTGATAGTTGGGAGGCAGGTTTGTTGGCAGGATCACCCTCAGGATTATGTCTTGGGGGTGTGGAACTGATTACCTCCGACCAGGTGCGGAACTTGGGCATTATTATTGACGATGGTCTGACCCTTAAATCACAGGTGTCAGCTGTCATCAAAAACTCTTTTTATCATCTGAGGAATATCACCTGGGTGAAACACCTGGTTTCTCCTGAAGATCTTCCAACATTGGTCCATGCCTTCATTGTCTCTCGCCTTGACTATTGCAATGCCCTATACCTAGGGCTACCGGGGGCTGATGTCTGCCACCTTCAGCTAGTGCAGAATGCGGCAGCCAGGCTATTGACTGGTACAGCTAGAGCCAGCCATATAATGCCTGTGCTCCACAGACTGCACTGGCTTCCAGTGTAGTGGAGGATCACCTTCAAGGTTGGTTTGCTGACCTATAAAGCCCTACAGGACCAGGGACCTAGTTACTTGCAAGAACTCATTCACCCTTACTGTCCCCTCCATCCTCTCCTATCTGCCAATGAGGGATTACTTGAGATTCCCAGGATCCATTTAAAGACATCCAGGGCCCGGTCTTTCAGCTTTGTGGCCCCAACCCTGTGGAATTCTCTACCTCATCAGATATGAGATTGCCTGGCCATCCAGGAGTTTAAAACTACACTTAAGACATATATATTTGAATCAGCATATGGTGGTTTTAATTGATAGTATTTTAATAGTGAATTTTAAATATAAGATTTTATTGAAATTTGATATCATTTATTGTATTATGTATGCTATGTACGAGCGCCTTGGTAGTAGAAAGGTGCTTTTTATAAATAAACTATGATTGCTTGAGTGATTGATACCAAGGTACACAATCTACAAGAGGGACAGGGAGGGCAGAAGAGGAGGAGGAGTAGCTCTCTATGTAAGGGAAGGGATCAAAGCAAAGGAACAAAAGGGTAAACAGGGAGGAGAGGAGGCACTGTGGTTCACCCTGGAGACTGGAAATGGCACCATAATCCGCACAGGGGTTATATACAGACCCCCATCCCAGGGGGAGGAAATGGACAAAGAAATGATAGAAGGCATCTTTAGGATGGCATTGAAAGGGGAGATATTGTTGATGGGGGACCTGAATATGCCAGATGTTAACTGGAGCACCTTTTCTGCAGCCACATTCAAGAGCAGGGCCATTCTCAATGTCCTACAGGGGGCATGCATCAGACAGCTAGTGTTGGAACACATTTGGGAGGGAGCAATCTTAGACCTGGTACTTTCAAATGGAGACAGAGAGAGAATCTCAAATCTAGAAATTGGTAGCCATCTGGGAACATGTGACCACCAATTTGAGTGGTACACAATAAACTTGAGCTGCAGGGTCAAGCCATACAAAAGTGAGGGTACTGGACTTCAGAATGGCTGACTTTGGCAAAATGGGAGAGTTTCTCAGAAAAGCACTAGCAAACATGCAAGAAGGAGGGGTGGAGCAATAATGGGGAAATATCAAAACTGCCATCACAGAGGCAACAAGCCTCTGTGTGAAGCAGATAAATCAAAATGAAAGAAAAAAATACTATGGTTCTTAAAAAAGGTGGCAGGGAAGGTTAGGGGAAAAAGATTGTATTCAGGAAGTATAAGGAAACACACAGAAGGAGCAGGACAGAGAACTGTACCAGTTAAAGCAGAAAGAAGCTAGGACGGTAGTCAGAAGAGCAAAGGCCCAAACCAAGGAAAAGATAGTCAACTCGGTTAACAAGGGGGATAAACCTTTTATAGATACATTAGGAAGCGAAGAAAGACAAAGGGAGGGAGCAGAGGGGCCGAATAAAGGGAGGGTGGGGTGGGCAGAGAGGGACAGTGAAAAAGCAGGTATACTGAATGAATACTTCTGCTCAGTATTCACAAAAGAAGAGGAGGGAGAGGTACCTAATCCAATCAATAGAAGCACTCTGGATAGGCAGGTCGATACTACTCCTTTCACAGAAGAAAGGGTTCTGAAAGAACTCCTAAAATTGAAGGTAGACAATGCAATGGGGCCTGATGGGATTCAACTCAGAATTCTAAAAGAACTAAGGGGAGAACTAGTGATACTACTGACTGCACTTTTTAACAAATCATGGGAGGATGGTGAGGTACCTGAGGACTGGAGGAGGGTGGATGTGATTCCTCTTCACAAAAGTGAGAGCAAGACAGGTGGGTAACTACAGACCTGTAAGTTTGACCTCAGTGATTGGGAAAATTATGAAATCACTTCTGAAGGAAAGAACTGTAGAGTACCTAGAGTCCAGTGGGGCACAGGACCGAAGGCAGCAAGGATTCACAGTGGGAAGGTCATGTCAGATGAATCTAATCGATTTCTTTGACTGGGTGACCAAAGTAGTAGACTAGGCAGGGGCTGTGGACATGGTCTACCTAGACTTTAGCGAGGCATTTGACACAGTCCCACACAAAACAATAAACACATTAGCCAGCCTGGGAGTAGGTCCCTGGGTGTTAGCCTGGGTAAAACATTGGCTACACAACACGACACAGAAGGTAATAGTAAATGAAGTCCACTCTGAAGGAAGGAGGGTTACTAGTGGGGTACCACAGTGTTCAGTACTGGGTCTGGTCCTTTTTAATGTCTTTATAAGTGACATTGCAGAGCGACTGGAAGGAAAAGTATGCCTCCTGCAGAAGTCACAAAGATCTGCAACAGGGTTGATCCACAAGTGGGGTGGAAAGAGATGGGACATGGCAAGGTTGGAGGAATGGTCACAAGTAGGGAAGCAGCAAATTTAAATTCCGCCAGTGAAGTGCCGGCAAAGTGGCCAAATTCACCTGGTGGAGCAATTGGCAAAATTTTTCCACCTAAGGCGGAATTTCACCTAGGAGGAATTTTGACTTCCTCTGGCAAAATTCCACCTTCTGCGGGTGAAATTTCACCTCCTGTGGATGAAATTTCACCATGGAAGGTGAAATTTCGCCATGGAAGGCAAAATATTGCCACAGAAGGTGAAATTTTGCTGTTTCGCCTGGCAAAATTTTGCCACTCCACCAGGCAAAATTTCACATTTCACTCCTCAAAATGAGTGCAATTTGGGGGGTTACTCTGCAAAGTGAATTTCACTCACTACTTCGCCCACCACTAGTCAGAAGTATGGTAGCCTAGATTCAATGCAAAGAAGTTAAAAATATTGTACCTGGGAAACAAAAACTCAGGGGAAGATTACGCAATGGGGGGGTGGTAGTAACAACAACAAAAATAGAAAGGGACCTGGGGTTAGTCATATCAGATGGCCTAAAGTTTACCAAGCAATGTGAGAAGGCAGTAGGGATGGCTGGGAGGATACTGGGATGTATAGGGAGAGCATCATCAGTAGAAAACAGGAAGTTGTTATCCTTCTGTACAGACAGTTGGTGAGACCCTGTCTGGAGTATTGCATGCAGTTCTGGAGACCCCATCTCCTCAAGGACATAAACAGGATGGACTCAGTCCAGAGGGGGGCAACTAAAATGTTGCAGGGTCTGCAACAGAAGCCATATGAAGACAGGCTAAAGAAGCTAATGTATACCCTTGAGGAAAGGAGGGAGAGGGGGTGCATGATAGAACCTTTTAGGTATCTCAAGGGAATCAACAAAGTCCAAGAGGGTAGCATCTTTCAGAAAAAGAGATGTGCAAGAACAAGGGGACACAATTCGAAGATAGAGGGGGGACAGCTCATGGTCAATGTGAGGAAGTATTTTTTCACAGAGATGGTGATGGACACATGGAACGGCCTTCCTGAGGATATCATGGGGTCAAAAACAGTGGGGGAATTCAAGTATGCATGGGACAGACATAAGACAATTCTTGTGCAGGGTAGGAAGAAATAGGCTGTTGGTTAACTAGGATCTGCAGCTTATCCAGTAGGTAGGGGAAATGGGCAGACTGGGTGGGCCAAGCATTTTTTATCTGCCGTCAAAGTCTGTTTCTGTGTTTCTATGTTTCACTGAACCCGCCAGGTCACAATGATGGTCTTAAGCTCTCTGATTTTCTTAAAAAATCAAAAAATCAAAGGAAGAGAATACATTTGGTCTCTGATCATGTCATGCGATATCACGGTATGCCTATACTGGATGGGCAGAATATTATTGTTAATGTTATTAATTATATTTTCAAAATATTCCACCACAGTAGACATTACTGCGATATCTCTACTTTTGATTTTTGGTATCCTAATATCATTTTATAGGTTATGGAACTAAATCATGTTTAGTGTTTACGAATACCTTTTGGTGTGTCACTCTGCAGCAATGCAATGATATTTACTATACATTTGTCTACACATACTGAATTGTTGGTTTGTGCTGCAGTATCATTTTAGGTGATCATTACTAATAGTGGATAGTCCTTACATGTTTTTGTACAGAATATTCCACACAATGCATTGTTTTTCACACAGATTAGGATAATTATTTTTGTATTTCTATTATGTGATTTTGTTTTCTTTTTTATACATATTTTATGGTTATTTGTGTGTGTTACTTTAAATGTTGCATTGAAAATGTGGAGATTTCAAACTATGGATGCTCCCTGATAATGCATTAGTGAAACCAGTCAGATGTCTGGTCTGGGGGTTCTGCTGGTGTCCCTAACAAGAGATCCCTTTTCACATGTTTTGTCTTACTGTGAATACATTTTGAACCCACTTGAAACAATTTGGTGTTTGGCTGTGCTGTTTTGGTTGGCAGGTGGTGCTGAAATTTTTTTGTTCACTGTGTTGCGCTTTTCCTTGGCACACCCAGCTGTGGGGCGGCTTTACTTGTTTTCTCTATTATAAGTGCTCCTGTGAGCCACCTGGAATTAAAATGACAATCTTGTTCTACAGTGGGATCAAGGCCCAACATACCCAAGTAGCATTGAGGTCAACCTGAATGTGGAGTATGGAGGTATAGATCTTTTTTGAGATTTCTGTCCAGTAGTCTCTGAGCTTTTGGCAGCTCCAGATAGTATGAGTGATTAAGCCTGTTGAAGAATGACATCTCCAGCACTTACCTGAGGGTATCAGGCCCCACCATGAGTGGCTGTATTGCCGCCAGACAAATCGTCGCGGACAATAGGGAGCGGACAAATGGTAGCGGGGACCTAAGGATGCCGGACAAATTGTCGAAATTCAGTGCAGTTGAGATTATTGAAAGTCGTGGTCTAAAATTGTAGAAAATAGGACAAAAAGTTGCCGACTTGTCTTCTTCGGTCCATATATAATTCAGGGCATCAGATTCTGCCGCACTGTCAGTTTTGGAGGGCTATAACATGCAGAATTGAATACCTGCCACAATCAATTTAGTAACAACACAAAGGGCTTCATTGTCTCCGATCCTCCTGCTTCATTGTCCCCGATCCTCCTGCTAAGCCCATCTATTGAAGATCACATTGGGACTAACTGCTAGCTTCCACTTTACCCTCTAAACCTATTTACTGGGAATTGGACGGAGCGGGTGACTGC
This sequence comes from Neoceratodus forsteri, assembly GCA_016271365.2. Taxonomy (NCBI): domain Eukaryota; kingdom Metazoa; phylum Chordata; order Ceratodontiformes; family Ceratodontidae; genus Neoceratodus; species Neoceratodus forsteri. The sequence continues at coordinate 621,580,440 of CM028137.1, read as the reverse complement.
ATAAAAAACACTTATTTTTTCCTCGCTCTTGTCTGGGGCAAAAATATTTGTATTTAAACCGTCCATTTGTAATGGTACAAAATATCATCATTTAGCCATTGCGACTAAACAGTAGCAACAGCTCCTTTTTGCCCACAACCTCTCTACCAGCGACAGCACATCTTTTTGACAAAATGACCTCATCGTTGTGTCCTCGACTAATATTCCGGCGACTATATGACCGTATGCTGGCCCCACTTATCCTATTTCTGGGGAATCCTATGCCATCTATGGAGGAGCTTGAACTGAATGAACCAGTTCTTGGTATCATTTATATTCCTCTTTACATTCCTGAAGCTGGATGAAAAGTGAGGAAGTACGTCTTCATGGAGAGGGTGGTGGATGCTTGGAACAGCCTCCCAGTGTAGGTGGTGGGGTGAAAATGGTTACAGGATTCAAAAAAACATGGGATAGACACAATGGGATCTTAGAAGTGAGGCAAGAGGTGTGCAAAATGAAGACTGAGTATGGTCTGTGATGGCATGGTAGGTTGGGAAATGAGGGCAGGCTAGCTGGGTCAACAGGTCCTTATCTGCCACAACTTCTATGTTTCTATGTTATGTTTCTCTTAAGTAGAGACTAGAATCTCTGCCATTGTTGTATTGTGATTGGGATACCAAGTTCTCCTGCTCACTTTGCCCTTGTTGCCTCATTCGGATCTTGAGTAGTGGCTAGTAGAAATGCATAGATTTTATTGGAGGACGGCATGGTGTCATTCCCATTGTCTAGAAGGACATCTAAGAGATTATGGTGTTCCATTTTATATGAGTGCCTTAATTTTGGCCAGATTGCATGTCACAATTGCAGGTTTTATTTATTTATTTGTTTTTATTTATTTATTTAAATCTCGGATTACAATACCTTTGTACCAGAGGCTTTTTTACAAAGGTTCCATGTAAAAATGGATTGATGCAATGGCAAAAGGCAAATCTGACAAACATTCAAGATCGACAATAAATACACTTCAGGTGATAAAAAACAGTCATGTTAATACATTCTGAATCAAAAATAACAGTAGAGTATACAAGTCAGCCACCATATAGTGGGCAAGGGGTATAAACAAGACAGTTGGAGGACAAAAGCAGCTAGAGGTAGGGTTTGCTGGGGGGAGAACAGTTAGAGGACTGAGCAGTTGGAGGTAGGGAGGTAGGTTTTGCTGGGGTGGGGTGGGGGTGGGAGAGGGACTAGAACAGTTGGAGGACAGATGCAACAAAAGGTACAGTTTGTATAGGTTGGGGGTCAGTTGGAGGATAGTACAGGAGGTGGGAAGGTGGGGGACAATATCACTGAAAAGAGGAGAGGAGAGGAAGGGGTTGTAGGTGGCGGAGGAGGTTGGCTAAGGTAAGGGGAGAGAGGCACAAGGGTGGGATGGGAAGGAGGGGGTGAGCTAAAGGTTAGGGGGAGAGGGAGAGGGGGGAGAGAGGAGGGAAGGGGGGTATGGAAGTGGGGGGAGAGGGTCACATGTGAGAATTGACTGGGCTGTATCTGGTATCTAGCTTGGGAGGGAGGAATGGGGAAGGATGCATATCAATGTGGTGGTGGGGGCAGCCTAAAGATGACAGTCACAGTTACTAAGTGCAGAGTGATGCTGTCTATGTTTTCTGTTTAAAGGGCCTATCCTAGACTCATCCTGGATAACCAAGGTGAGGTCATTTAGCCATCTGGTTGCCCTATATGAGAAGGATTGTTGTGCCTGGGAAGTTAGGCGGAAAGGAACTTGGTACGCCTGTTTCAGCACATCTCAGGTTTGGTGAGAGTTAGATGTGGGGATTAGGTATTTCTGGGCAATGAGGGTGGGACTGTCCCAGACTATTTTTTTTTTGCTAGTAGGCAGGGCTGGTTGTTTATTCTGCCCTTCAGGTTTAACCAGCTCTTCTGTGCATATAGGTCACACATATGTGTTAATCTGTCCGACCCAGTAATCAATCTGAATGCCCTGTTTAGTGCTGTACACATCCTTTTGAGCATGGTGTCCATTGCTGCTCCATATACAACTAGGCCATAGTCAATAATAGATAGAATTGAACAGGTTACAGTGAGCTGGAGGGCTTCTGGGGTAATACAGTGCCTGTGTCTGTATAACAGCCCAAGCCTAATATTCACTGCCCTTGCAACACGATCTACATGGGTACCATATGATAGCGAGCTGTCCAATGTGATCTGGAGATACTTGAAGTTTTGGACTTGTTCAAGAGGAGCCTACATTGTTTAATATGGATAGCTGGTAAGATTTGTGTTTGCTGTGAGGGCTGGAGTAAACCATGGCTTTTGTCTTCTTGTAATTCATTAGTAACTCATGATTGATGAACCAGACCTCAATAGCTGAGAAGCTATCTTGGAGTTATGATTCAAGAGTGATGAGGTCAGAATGACTAGAAAAAAGGGTGGCATCATCCGCATATAGTAGTATTTTGTTGGAGCATGCCATAGGGAGGGGATTGAGGAAGAGACTAAAGGGCAAAGGGCCAAGGATTGACCCTTATGGGACACAGGTTATCACTTGCAGACTGTCCATTAGGATGCCACTTATTTTAACTTGCTGTGACCTGCAGCCGAGGTAGCTTCTAAACCACCACACTGCATCATATGATAGGCCATTCTCCTGGAGCGAGTTTAACAGGATGATGTGGTTAACTGTGTCAAATGCTTTAGTTAGTTCAGTATAAATCACCTCAACTGCCTGACCACGGTCAGGTTCATTGTGTATGTAGGTAGTGTATTCCAGAAAGGCAATGGTGGTGCTATGTGCCTTGCGGAAACCATGCTATTGTGTGCATTGGATTTGGTACTTCCTGAAGTACTTTGTAAGTTGATCAGTCACGATGCATTCCAGCATCTTCTAGAGAGGGGGGGGGGGATTGAGATCGGTTGATAGTTTGTGAGCAGGGCTCGGTCCCCACTTTTGTGTACTGGCATAACTACTGCACCTTTTCACCATTCAGGAAACTGGCCAAGGCAAAGTGACAAATTTAGCAGTTTTGTTAGGGAGGATAAGACCTCATCGAGAGTTAGGCTAATGAGTTTAAGGTCCAGTGAGACACCACTGCGCCTAGTTTTACCGAGCACCTTCTGCAGGTACTTTTTTGCATCTGACAGGGTGACTGCTTTAAAGTAGCGGGGAGGGGGTGACCCTGAGGGTTGTCATTACTACTGAGCTTGTCAGTGCTTGTTGCTATGTTGAAAAAGTCAGGTGGAAGTATGCCACTAAGGTCAGAGAATGCCAAGTTGAAGGTTATGACAATGTTGGTTTCTAAGTATGTCAAATTTGACTTGTAGTTGGACAGATGATTTGAGGACCCCTGTTGCACTATCCAGGAGATCCCCGAGGGATGTCAGCCCTTTATTCAACCAAGATGGCCAACAGAGTGGTTTGGCACCTATTTTGAGTCTATCATTATTCCACAGAGGAAAGTGTTAAGAGCACCATGCAGACCAACTTGTTTGCCTGACCACCCACTTCCACACCTGTAAAGTGTGTCAAATAGTGGGGTGCTGGTGTAGTTGAGGGTGCTCTATTGCAAACAGAGTACTTAAATAACATGTTTTTCAAAGTTTTCTTTGTGGCTTCAGCAGCTCTTTAAATATAATGAATTTCGTATCAGATGAGATTCACAGTCTGCCCACTTAGGTCGATTAGAAGGGGGTGTTGTAGGGTGCATTAGAATGAGTTGCAGGAGTACCTGTGTCTTATATTTAAGACGAAAATCCAGGAGGCCTAGTCCCCTTTTCAGTGGAGGCTGTCAAAGTTTCTGAAAGTTTAATTGTCCAGAATCTTTGGCCCAAAATAAATTCAGCAATTGTGTCTGGATCTGCTTAAACAGTCTCTGTGGGAGGGCTATTAGGAGATTATCCAAACATGTAATTTTATAGGCTTGAGTTCTGCCCCAGTGTGAGAGGTGGAGATGACGCCAGTGTGCTAGATCCATCTCCATGTTTTTGAGAATGGGATTTAAATTTAGTTGACCAGACTGGTTAAGATCCCATGCAATATTTATTCCCAGGTATTTAATATGTTGCTGCACAGGTGCTAATCCCCAGGGGTAGTGAGGGTTCTGGACTTTCTCAGGTCATCAAGGCAGAATCAATGACTTGGCCACATTTAGCTTATATCCAGATAGCTTCCCATAGTCCTCAATAGTCTGTAGAAGGGCTGATAGAGATTGTTGTAGCCGAGTCAGCGTCAGGAGGATATCATCAATATAGACCTGGACCTTATGTTCCTCACCTAATATCAGGCTGTGAATGTCTGAGTGCTGTCTTGTAGATTGCAGTAAGTGTTGTAGAGCTAGGACCAACAGTAGGGGTGAAAGTGAGTTCCTCTGCCCAGTAAGAAGACCTCTGAAGTAAGGCCATTTGTAGCTGCAGCCACCCGCACCAACTTATACAGCATGATTGTTCCCGTGATGAATTCCTCCCCAAAACTCAGGTGTTTTTACACCTGAAAAAGGCAGGGCCATTTGACTCTGTCAAATGCTCTTTTGGCATCAAGTGCCACTAAAGCCGTAGGTTGACCACTGACTTTAGAGTGCCATAAAAGTTTAATCATCTCCTGGGTGGTGTCAGTGCCTTTCTGTTTTGGCATGAAACTAACCTAATCTGTTGAAATAATATACGGGGGAACTTGTTTTAATACATGCACCCATATTTCAGCATGGATTTTGCAATCTGTGGTGATAAGGGAGATAGGACGATACTTGCCACATGCAGTATGATCGTTGCCTGGTTTAGGGATCAACATAATAAGGGCTGTGCACATTGATTGAGGTAATTCAGCTTTGATTTGAGCCTCAGAAAAAGTGTGCATTGAGATACCCAGGAGATCATCCTGAAAGGCATGGTAAAATTTTGCCAGCAGGACATCCATTCCTGGGGCCTTGCCCTTTGTCATCGAATGGATAGCCATCTGCAGCTCTGATTGCTGAAAAGGGGCATCTGAAAGTCTCTAATGTGCATCCAAGACTGTGGGATGGTTTAATCTGGATAGGAAGGTGTCTATATCCTCCGCTAGTGTGTGTACTTCAGCCGAGTACAGAGAGATATAATAGCTCAGAAAGGCTTTGTTAACATCCATGTCATCTTTACTCCAGGTGCCATCAGGGTAACCCGTGAACAAGGTGACTGCAATTGGGCACCTACAAAAATGGCAACTCAATAACGACGGCTGTGTTCAGGGCTACCTGGCAAGGGGGGGGCGACAGGATACTGGGGTGGGCGACATATGGCGATGGAGGGGAGAGGCAGGGGGATGGTATGTGGGAGGGGGTGTGGAGGGCAGCTGCTGAGCTGGTTCACTAGTGTGGTGGGGAGGGTGGTCAGTTGGGAGGTGGAGGGTTCAGGGTTTGGATCCGGCGTAGCACATTTTTTTTTACCAGCAGGCATCATTCACTTTTTTAAGTTTTTCACACATCCCCGACATGTACTCCCCTGGAGTTGAGAATCCTTAAGTAAGGGTGTGTGGGGTGCTCAGCACCCAGCATTGAAAAAACAACCAATAGGTCTTGGGCACCCTATTTCTTCTTGCCACAAGTGTGCATTGCTGAATTCATTTTCGGCAATGTACACTTGCCATAACAGTGATCACTATTCTGTGATTGCCGTTATGACGTGGAACCAGCTGTCAGCCATCCCAATCACCATTATTCATGATCTCTCTTGATGTTTCTTTATTCGGTATGACAGGAGCCTACCTGGCTTTTCTCCCACATCCCAGAATGTCTTGTTCAACCTACAAAGGACATACTCTGCCTTCCGATTTAGATAAGCATTTATCTGGTATCTAAGGTCTGTAATCTGAGGCAACAAAGAGGCTTGGGCTATGGGGTCTGCCGACTACGTTTCCTCTAATTTCTTCAGTTTGCCTTGTAAGATCTCTAGTTTTGCTGCCCTGGATTTTTTTGGGAAAGTTGCCCTGCTAATAAATATACCCCTAACAAAGGCTTTAAGTGTGTCTCACCTGATCGCTTTGAATGTGTATTCAGGCTTGCTCTGGGATAGAAAAAGTCAAATGCCTATTGACATCTGCTGCTCGAAGAAGGTTATGTTCCTTAGAAGTGAAACTTTCAATCTCCATTGTCCCTGGCATTGGGGTTGTGGTCCAGGAGGGAGCCATGTGAAGCTGATGAAGGAATGATCTAAAATAAGGATTTTTCTGCTTTTATTTTACTATTTTTGGTGCCTGCCACCGCTGGCACCATCTGCCCAGTCACGGATCCTGGCTGCAGCTTCCCACATTACCCACCCTCCCTGTACCACCTGGCTTGCTCCCAGGGTGGGGTCACAGCACCTGAATCCCTCTGAAAGGTGCTGCAATTGATGAGAGAGGGTGGGAGTTGGCCTGGGAGCCAGTGTCAGTGGCTCAGCAGGTAGCACACTCGCCTCTGAGGCCGAAATATCAGTAGGCTGTGGGTTCTATCCCCACACCAGGCACTTGGGTTAATATCCCAGTACTGACACTGTAGTGCAGCATGAGGGGGGTGCTGCAATCCTGAGGTGCCATCTTTTGGATGAGACGTTAAACCGAGGTCCCATCTGCCTGTTCTGGTGGTAGTTCAGGTGTATGTTAAAGATCCCATGGCACTTCTCAAAAAGAGCAGGGGAATTTCCCTGGTGCAATGTCCAAATTTCCTCCATTCACAAAAAATGCCACCAACAGCTTAATCTGGTTCAAAGTCAGTTGGCATTCATCTGTATCCCCATCCCTGGGTCGTGCCTGTAAATAGGCAGGATTTGTCTAGTGCACTTACCCAGTAAACAAAAACTAAAACTAAAAAGAAATGCAACTGGGGTGGCTGTAACCTAGGTGGTGGGAAGGCAGGATTTTCTTTCCCTGTAAGCAGGGGTGAGAGCATGCATTGATGCCTGCATCCATCCTGCCCCCTGATTCTAGTAGGTGCCGGTCACTGTGGTGCCCCCGGCCTCCGCCAGGGGTCCCTCAAGTGCCGGTCACACACTGCATCCTCCTCCCCAGAGAAGGGGAGCAGACTGTGGGATGCTTGATCCTTCTCCCCCCGGCCTGCCCTCTGACAACCCAGGTCTGTTCCTGAACCCAGGTCACCGGCGTTGCAAGTGGAAATCCAACCGCTGCGCCAATGGGACAGCTCTGAAATAAGGATTTGACCAAGTTCAGTTGTTGCCACATCTGCAGTCATAAATGGTGGTAGTAGCCAGATGTCAATTCAGGTGTAGGTTTGATGAGGGTGAGAGAAGAAAGTATACTCTCTCTCTCTCTCTCTCTTTGGGATTGTCAGTCTCCAAATACATGTCAGGCCGAGCTCATCAGCTAGTGATTGTAACGCTAAGGAAGCTGGCAGATTGAGGTCCTGTCGGGGTTTATTCCTGTTGAGGAACTGGTCAAGTACTGCATTCATATCTCATCCCAAATATGAATTTACCATTGACCTTTTCCATGTGAGTCTGTACTAAAAGGTGCGACAGAAGGGTGCTTGTTGTATGTTAGGATCATATACATTACAAAGGGTGGCCTTTTCTCCTGCCAGTGTGCCCTTTAAGATAAGGTAACACCCCTTTCTATCCCATACTACTTTATGTTCTTGGAAGTCTACCCCTTTTCAAACCAAAATGGCCACCCCTGCTTTTGGTGTTATATGGGCTCCTATAGACTTTGGAAACACCAGCTGGTTTTAATTTATCAACCTCTTGCTGTAGCAGGTGAGGCTTCTGCAGGAACACAAGACTGGCTCTAAGGCTGTTAAGATGTGAAAGTATTCTCTTCCCTTGATTGGGGAATGTTTTATTTTTACATTCCAGGATACCATTTTAATCAGTCTACTAGCCATTTTCCCATGTGGCAGAATGTTTTAAGGCTATGAGCAACAGAGTAGTAGGGGTATTATTTGTGAGCTATTCCATTTCACCCCTTGGTGCAAGTGCACAGTACGTAATGTAATTTGTCTTGCACCATTAGCAAACCTTTCACACTTAATCAGAAGAATATAGCTGTGCTACACAATAGCTACATTTGTAAATAAACATCCAGCTGAAAAATACATAAATTAGAATTTATCATACAAACACAAACAGTTAACATGAAAAAATCAAGTTGTTGGCTGGTGTGAGCCCCTGTGAGTCAAAGGTGTGAACATCTGAAACACTTGCTGATTTCAGTTCCTGCAGCTGTGTGCCATGGAGGTGTGGGTATCCCTGACCCTAATATGTCAGCAAAGCTCAAGCCATCCCATTCTTTCGTTGTTATCAAAGTTGTGAGTTTCTACCTCTAAACACGTATAAGGAGATGATAATGTAAGGAGGAAAGAGAAAAGGGGAGCGGGGCAGGGACCATCCGAGAAGTGAACAATGCTTGAATAACTTTAGTGCAGTAATTGTAGATCTTAATAGTAACACATGTGATATGTTAAATAGGTTGTGGGGTGAGGGTGAGATGAATTCAACACACCCTTGCTCTAGGCATGCATCCCTGTGCTGTGTGCACCAAGCACAAGTTATGCTTTGACCTGTTCAAACACTGTGCCGTTGCTAGGGTGGATAGCTAGGACAGTCATGGTTATTTCCTCTGCAGTTGTCCCTGTCACACAAGTGAGTTCACTCTACGGTGGGGGGACCATCAACTAGAAACCCTGGGACCTCCAGCACACCCCATGCAAGCTCAACGCTTCATATTAACACCATGGAAGTACCAGTTCTGGCTAGTCAAATCTAGGTGCTCTGTGTAACAGTACTACAGAGCAATGGACGCACCTTAGAAAGATCACTGCTGTCTGTCTGTGGGATATCACCTGTCTCTATGTGCAGATTCCCCTGTTTTTGGAGAATGAAAGGAAAATTATCTTTCCAAGAAAAAACACCACCATGCTGTCACGCGTGTCACTATTTATGTAACAGAGGGGGTTGTCATGGGAGAAGGATGACTAATATAAGAGAGCAGGTATGTCTTATGCAATGGTTCACCATTAACTGAGGAGGTGTCTCTAGTAGTCTCACTGTCCAATGAGAAGGGTAGATTGGAACAGCCACCATAAATTCTTGGAGAGGAAATGGTTTGAACATGGGGATTGGCAGAAGGTAGGCTGCAAGACAAGGAGGTGCCACATAGGTTGGTCAGTAGTATTCCATGACTGTGGTGCAGGTAGGGTTACTGTTTGCTTTAATGTGCAAGTGATATCGGTGGGGCCGGGGAGATGGGATGGCATGGGGTTCCATGGCAACCTAGATGGGCTTAAGCTGCATGTGCTCATTTTAAGCTAAGAGGTTAGGGGGAAGATGAGCATTCAGTACATCTATCTGCATGACTCTACATTGTGATATGTGCAGAACTGAGTGCAGGGGTGGCCACTCAGCCTTAAATAGCACAGCTGCTTGAGTACCAGTGTGAGCAAGTTAATGAAAATAGGTATCTGGAGCAGTTGCTGTATTCCCCATCCCATTGTTAAAACAAAAGATCTTGCAGCAATTCCTGCAATTAAATGATACTAAGAGGCTGAGGGGGATCTGTAGACCCAACACTATGTGCAAATCTGGGCATTCATTCAAGCCTTTGCTGTATTCTCCTTCCAATGTATTCAGGTAAGGCTGTGCAACAAAGGTACAGTACCAGTTAGCATTTTGGCCTTTGTGGTTCAGCCCTTCTGATCAATCTCACAAGCACTATCTGACATAGTGGATTTATGAAGCAGCTTCTGGAACATGCATTGCAGCTTCTTGAATGTGTGTACATTTGAGCAGAGAGCCTGTGAATCGCTCAAGTTTTGGAAAGTTGCTCCAACGTTCTGATCACTGAGCATGGCTGACAGCATATTGGCCTTCCCTGTGACTTATAAGCAAGTTTTACTGTCAGCCTGTGAGTGGTCCATCTTTTTTTTTTCTGTCAGCACTGTTGCGTCTAGAAGAAGGAGAGGAGTGGTATGGTGACACAGATTAGTGACAGCACTCAGGTCCTGGCAGTACAACAGCTCTCAGGCAAAAGTCTAAATAATGTAACAAAAGGGCCAAAAGTTCTGTGCCCTGCTGGTTTGTGAGTATGGGAGAGGGGGATGGGAGGAAACCCAGCAACAAACCTATCCCACAGTAGTATTTGGGAGTGTAAGGTGTAGGGACCTCTCTAGAGCAGGAGAAAGGCCAATGTGGTGTTGCCCACTTGAGCCCCTCCAGCAGAGCTATTTGTCATTAAAGTCAAGCTACTCTATGCAGCTACCTCTCAAACATGCGTATTTCCAAGAAGAAAGCTAGTATGCCACTAAGTTTTCAAGGAGCTCGCCGTACATGTTCATCCCTGATTGTATGGGTGTATTCCCACCTTCCCAGCTGATTGCTTGTCAATTTCACTGTCCCGGACTGTGAACAGCCCACCATGGTTTTTATCCCATCAATATAAGAGGGAAAAAAAAGAAAGGTTTGGCAATGCATAGACACAGTGCAATGACAGTTCTGAATAGCACTTGTCAACCTGAAAGCCAAACACAGGGTTGTAGTATTAGCACAGTCACCCACAAAGACCACGCCACACAGTAAGGAAAAATATTAGAAATACCCTGCCAACCTATGGGGGGTACCACTCCTGTACTATAAAAGTCCATCAGCATAAAAAGCAGAGCGACAGTTTGTTAGGTCAGTTCTGCAGGCAACTCATTTGTTCATAAAGTCAAATTCCTGGTAAACTAAGGGCAGAAAATTATTACCCCAGTGTTCATCATTCAGCTTGATGGTCCGCAGTGTCAACCCATGATGCTCACTGGGTTTCTAGCTTTGCTGATCCAGCCGTTCATGGGACAGGCTGCACTGAGCCCAAGGATGCAGTTGCCAGTGGAGAATGCTTCTCTGGCATCAAGGGTGGCTGAGTTCCCCTCATTTAAAGGCCGGTTCACAACAGAGTCCATGCTAACCTCTGAGCCCCCTGAGTCCTGGCTTCATGTCCTGGCTGTATCCTGTGGGCTGCGATGCTGTTGTGAACACTATTGCTTTTGTTCTGCTGCCCATACTGGATCCTTTACTTTTTGTAACTTGCCACTCCATGTCTTCAGAGCGTGGAGGATTCGGGCAGTGCATAGGCTGTTGCTCAGGGTCCTTAAGGGTGGCAGGCAACTTTGTTAAGGGGTTTACATAATTCGCTGTCTGGGCCATGTGGTCGTTGATTTTCTCTGGCCAGTGTCTCTAAATGTTACTAGATGCTTCTTCTGGGGTGCAGAATTCACTGACAATTCAATTTCAAGTTATTTTTAAAGTGGCTGGATATTGGAGTTGATAGGGAATTCCCAGAATCTGGAATTGTTTTTGTACAGTACCTCTGTGAAGCTTTTCCTTTTCCACACCACTGCACTTGAGAAATCGTTAAAGATGAAAATCCTTTGACCCTTCCATTTCAGTGGCCAGCATCCCTGGCCAGGGTTAGGATTTTCTCATTGTCAGGGTATTGATAAAACTTTGTAATAATGGGATGTGGCTGATTCTCTTGTTTTGTGGTGTGGCCAAAGATCTACTGTATGTACTTTCTGAATCTCCTGGGTGTGGGGACAGATGTGCCTGAGGAGTTGAGGGAGTTCTTTTTGTAAAAAAACAGAAATATCTTTTTTTTTCAGTCCCTTCGAGGAATCCTATGAATTGAAAGTTGTCTCTTCCATTGTGATTTTCTACATCTTCTGCTCTGTTCCACAACAGCTTCACCATTATTTTCAGCTCCTGTATCTTCCTTTCATAGTGGGCATCTTCTCATCTACATATGAGAGGAAAGTTTCCATGTCATATGCTTTCAGGGAGAGAGCCTGGATATTGCCTTTCAGAGTAGAGATTGCTAATTTGAAGTTGGTGATTTCTTTCAGAATTGTTTGGGGAAGCCCTCTTTATTTTGTTAGCACCACCAAGCAGTGGAGCCATTGGAGAGGTAGTCATTTCGACAGATCCTGTTAGGTCAGTAGCCACCGAAGTTTTTTGCTAATAACTTCAATACTGAGTCACTTAACTTGATGAGTTTTGGTAATTCATTAAAGTGGATTTTTTAATTTTTTCCAAACAAAAAAGACTATTTTTGTTAGGCTATTAGTGCATTTGCCACAGATTTTTAAAAATTTTTATACGCAAGTTCAGAGAGCTCTTTACTTATGTATTCATTCCACTTCTGTGCAGCGCATGTGAAACCCTCCATGCCCACTTTCTAATATAATCCTGTTTATCTCTTACATTCTTGAAGCCCCTCACTGTTTTCATCTCCACCACATCTTTAGGTAGTTTGTTCCAGGTAACTACCACCCTTTCGGTGAAGAAGTATTTCCTCACAGCTCTCTTAAACTCCCACTCCCCCAGCTTTTGCATGACCCCTGATCCTGGTTCTCTTACTCATTTGAAAGAGATTCTACTCCTGCACCCTGTTTATCCCTCTAAGGTAATTATAGGTCTCTATCATATCACACCTCACTCTCCTCTCTTCCAGGGTGTACATGTTGAGATCCCTCAATCTCTCCTCATAGGATTTCTCATGCAATCCCTGCACCATTTTAGTTGCCCTCATCTGAAGTGCCTCCACCCTGCCTACGTAATTTCAGAGGAGGGGCCTCCAAAACTGTAGACAGCACTCCAGATGGGACCTCAGTATTGAGCAATACAGTGGCAACACTACCTCCAAGCATCATGGGATGTACATGCAAATCACCATGAAATTTTAGGTTGGTTCAGCTTAAAGAAGGAATGTATGGTGCCAAAGGACCTCTCAAACAATCCGTCATTTGCATGCATTTAAGTAACACAATGGGGGTTTTCTGATATCTCTAGCCCAGTAAATTAATTTTTATAATACAGTCCCCCAGTAACGTTTTACCTTTATCAAAACCACCTAGTGCCTTGGTATTTTCAATCTTTACAGGTTTCATACACATAAGGCATATACAGTGCATCAAGGTATTTTATAACATAGTGCTATTGCATACTAAATCCAACAATGAGGAACATAGCCTGTTGTTTAATATCAGCTTGGAGGTCACCACAGTAACCTCCCTGTGCGAGGACCTGAGAGGGAAAAGCAAACTTAAAGAGGGCACTATAGCATAGTCAAGAAAGGGGAGAAGGAGTCCATTGGTGGCCTACCTTATGGACTAAAAATTGTAAAGGATACATTAGATTAAGAAATAGAAGAACTGTTGCAAAAGATTTAAGAAAAGGTCAGTTCGCAAGAGTGCCAGACTCTCCCTGTCACAGACCTTGCCTCATGAAAAAGGGCAGAGCAAATGTTTAACTCTTGGCTGAAAGTTGATTTTATGCAGTGACTGCAAAATCAACTTTTGGGATGCCAAAACACATTTTGGGGAAGAGTTGAAAAAGGACAGCTGTCACATTCATGAGGTGCTGCAAAGAAATGGCTATGTTTTAAATTTGGGGTCAACATATTAAAAATTACTAAAGTTAAGAGCCTGCATTCATAAAATTCAATGTAGGCTCAGAACTCTGCTGTTTTTAATATTTTATGCCAAATATTCAAGATAGCTTTCTTGTGACCCCACCTCATGAATAAGGGCAGAGAAAATATTCAACTCCTGCCCGGAAGGTGATTTCTTGCAGGGACAGCAAAATCACCTTTCAGGATGTGAAAAAAATATTTTGCCAGGATTTGAAAAATGACAGCTATCAAATTCATGAGGCACTGTACAGATATGGCTATGTTGTAAATTTGGGGTAAAAATATTGAAAATTACCAAAGTTAGGAACCATTTGTAAAATTCAATGTAGGCTTATAACTTTGCTTTTGAATGTTTTTATACTAACTTTTCAACATAGCCTTCTTATGCCCCATCTCATGAACAAAGGCTGAGAACATTTTCAACTCCTGCCCAAAAGGTGATTTTGCATAGGGAACGTGAAATCACCTTTCGGGACAGATTTGCCTAGTGACAGTGCAATTATTCATGAGGCAGGGTCCCAAAAAAGACATGCTGAAAATATGGTCCAAAAACATTAAAAATAATTTTTCTTTTTTATTATTTATTTAAGTCTCAGATTACATATACCTTTGAGCTAAGAGCTCTTTTACAAAGGTTCCACATCAGTAGAAAGGACAACAGATTAAACAACAGTAAAGTACTGTACAATAAAGTGTAAATAGGAGGTACAAAAATCATAATGGTCTGTCAATGTAAAACAACAGACACATTATGCTAATCAGTTTCAGGCACAGGAAAATGTATACAGTCCATTGATATCAGCCAACAGGCTTTGTCAAGACAAACAGGGCACAGGTTATAGAAAGGGATGTGGGAGGTGGGCTGGGAAGAGTAAGAGGGGGCTGGGAGTGGAGGATGTGAGGAGAGGTGGCGCAAGGGGAGGGAAGGAATGGTGGAGGGGTAGGGGGTTGCAGGGGAGGGTAGGAGGCCAGAGTGCTAAGTTACTATGAAAGAGATTGAGTGCTAAGATTGAGGTTTGGGAAAACATGGTTAAGGAAGACAGTCACAGGTGCTAGCTGTAGACAGTATTTTTATTTATTTATTTATTTCAGTTTAGGATTAATACCTTTGAGCTATGGGCTCATTTACAAAGCCTCCAAGTCAGAAGAAAATACATGACACAACAGGACATTAGCAGGTACATACATGTGACAATACTATTTAACATTACATTAGGTTTATAAGTGCAGTTACCTCACATACAGGGTTACAAGGACAACAAGTAAGAGTACAAGTCTAAACTTGTGGAATAACTTTTAAAAGCAACACTACAAGAGTGTAGTCCAAAGTTTAGTAGATATCAAGGAGTAACCAGAGACAAGAGAGCCCCAGGCTGCATGGGGGAGGGGGCATTATGTGCAGCCTGGCATGGCTTTCTCCATTGAGAGGTGGGGTGAGGTAAGGTGGAAGGTGCAGGAGGAGGGGAAGGAAGGGGCAGGAGATGGGGGTCTAAGTTCTAGGACGGGAGCAGGTGGGAGGAGAGAGCAGGGGTGGTATGAGGGGGGATGAAGGGGGAAGGAAGTAGGGTGGAGAAGTAAGAAGGGGGGATGGTAAGAGGAAAGATGATGGGGTTAGGTAGGATGGTAGCAGGACTGGAAATCTGGCTGGTGTTGTCAGCTAGCAGAAACATTAACAGTTGTTTTTGTCAGCAAAGTGAGACTGTAGCCCTGCTTTAAATTGGTTGAGCCTAGTACTTTTGACTAGGGTAGCAGGCAGGTCATTAAACCAATTGGGTCCACAATAGGAGAGGGATTTCTGAGCCAGAGTAGTTCACTTAAAGGGTACTAGCAGCCCCTCCCTTGGTGGCACTTCTAGTGCTGATGGAGAGTTGTGGATTTTCAAAGAGGCCAGATGTAGACTCAGGCATGAGCCTCAGCAAAGCCTTTTTTGCTAGCAGGCAGGCCTGGTATTGAATCCTGAGATGGAGGAGGAGCCAGCTGGTTTCCTTGTACAGGACACATGAATGCGTTTGATAGCAAGCACCCAGCACCAGTTGGCAAGCCTTGTTAAAAAGGGTTTTGACCCTCTTTAACACTGTGTCAGAGCCAGCCCCATAGATGACTAGTCCATAGTCCACTGAGGAAAGTACTGAGCAGCAAGTGACAAGTTTTAGGGCATCCGGCATCATGGAAGTTTGGTGTTGATAGAGAATACCGGGTTTCATATTTGTGGATTTTATTAGCTGCTCAATGTGAGCAGAGAAGGTGAGGGTGTCATCCAGGTGAATCCCTAGGTATTTATATGTGTCAGCTAGATCCAGTGTTTCTCCTTTGTGGCTAAGTATCTTCAGGGGGGCTCCTCTTTCCTTGTTCTGGGATGTGCAAAAGAGCATGCACTTGGTCTTTTTATAATATAATAATTGAGCAGCAGTTTATTACTTGAAAACCAAGATTCCAGCACTTGGAAGTTATCCTGTAGTTAGGAATTGATGCTTGTCACCTCTTTGCCTGGGACGGAGATGATGGCATCGTCTGTGTAAAGCATAATGTGTGCAGGGCAGGTGGTGGGTAGGGAGTTTATGAATAGGCAGAAGAGGAGAGAGCCTAAGATAGACCCTTGGTGGACTCCTAGCTTCACCTCCCGGAGTTCAGAAGTAGCACTGCCAATTCTAACACATTGTGTTCTATGAGACAGGTAGCTGTTGAACCAGGCAGCAGTGTCAGGGGACAGACCTGTGGAGAGGAGACTTTGCTTAAATAGTTGGTGATTGACAGTATCAAATGCCTTAGTGAGGTCTATGAAGATAGACCCCACTGTCATCCCTTTATCCAAGGCACTATAGAACTTGGTGGTGTATTCGACAAGGGTGGTGAGTGTGGAGTGGTTTTGGCAGAACCTGTGTTGTTGCTTGCAGAATAGATTATACTTTTCAAGATACTTAGTAAGTTGATCAGAGACCACCCTTTCAAGGGCTTTGGAAAAGGGTGGTAGTATCGAGATGGGCTGAAAGTTGGCCAGGTTGGTTCTATCTCCAGATTTGAAAACAGGTGTAATGAATGCTGCCTTCTACCTGTGAGGGAAGACTCCTGATCTAAGGGAGGTGTTGAAGACTTTAGTGAGCAGTGCCGAAAGTTCATTTAAAGTAAGGGCGACCATCTTCAAGTCCATCTGGTCACTTCTTGTCCTGGTCTTTCTGATGATACATTTGATATATTTGATAGACTCTGATCTAGACAACAGTCTGAAGTAGAATGGTGGTGGGTAATTAGGGAGGCAGAGTTCCTGTTGGAAGACTGGCAGGGTGGCGTATGTTTGAGATAGTCATTAGGCAGCACATTGCTCAGGTCCATGAAGGCAGCATTAAATGTGTTTGCAATATCCTTAGAATCTTGCAGAGTACAGGTGGTGGTTTTGATGAGGTCCGGGGTACTCTTGGGGCTCTTCCCGTGAAGGTTCTAACTGAGTCCCAGAACTCCCTTCCATGGCCCCAGGTCCTACCTAGTAGGTCATTGTAGTACGCAGCTTTGGAAAGTCTGACGAGCTTCATGCAGGTATTCATGGCTGTCTTGTAGGTGAGGATGTCAGCCTGCTTACCGATTGCTTTGGCCCTATGCCACAGGTGGTCTCTGAGGCACATGCACTCAATTAGAGAGCCTAATAGCCAAGGATTAGCGGTTCCTCTAACTTGCTTAGTTTTGTACGGGGCAAAGATGTCGCAGGCTTTAGTGAAAACCCTAATTAAGTAGTCTAGGGTTTGGTTCACGTCCTTGGTGCTGTCCAGTGGTGATCAGTCCACCTCCTTTAGGTAATGTCTGAAGGTTTCCAGTTGTCCAGCTCTCAGGGATCTGTTTCTAGAGGACTTAGGCTTGCACTTGGTGAACTTGTTTGTCCAAGTAAATAGTACTGGGGAAAGATCACTGAAGAAGTCAGGTAGTACTGTTACCTGAGGGATGTGTTCTGGGCAGGAGGAGAGTAGCCAGTCAATGAGGGAGCAGGTGCCTCTTTGATAGTTTTGTCTAGTGGCTTGTGTAACCAGTTGGGTTGGGTAGAGGCCTGCTATTTGGTCTCTAGCTGTAGCAGCTTCCTGAGACAGCCAATTAATGTTGAAATTCCCTATAATGACTTGTTCCCAGTTTAATTTATATTGTTCAGGATTAATAATGAACTGCTGAAAGCCAGTGGGGACCAAACCGGCGGATAGGTACACAGTGGTGAACACTTCATACTAAGGATCATACTAAGGACGAATGAGGAGCAAGGAAACCAAAAGGTCCATATCAGCTGCTATGCTAATCAGTAGTTGTAATAAGAAAGATTATATCCTTTGGAGATTAATCTGTTCAGACATTCTTAAATAAGTTTTTTGTTTTGCTTATAACCACTTCAAGTGGCAAATTATTCCAAGGATTAATTGTTCTTAGAGTAAAAAAATATTGTCTGTTTTTGTGGATGAATGATTTACCAGATAGTTGTAGGGGATGACCTCTAGTATTATGAGTATTATTTTTGAATGTATGGCCAAGTTCAGTAATTAAATAAGGGTCCAGAATAATATCACAAAGAAAAAGTAAATCCTCTCTAATACGCCTAGTAGTTAGAAAAATGAGGTTAAACAATGATAGTCGTGAGTTATATTTTCATTACATAGGCCCTTTATATTTTTGGTGTACTTTCTTTGAACCTTCTCTAATTTATCACATTCATACTTTTTAAAAGGCCACCAGAGCTGGGATGCATAGTCCAAATGAGGTCTAGCATAGGCTGTGAACAAGGGCATCATAACATGAGCACTTCTAGAGGCAAAGTTCCTCCTAATGAACCATAGAACTCAATTGGTTTTATTAATAGTTTCATTGATATGTTTGGAATAAGTAAAGTCATTTGATATAATAACTTCTTGATCTTGTGCTTTGTTCTGTTAACCTATGGTGAGTTTTAGTGTTAGGACTTGTGCCTCCTTAGTGCAAAAACTACAGGGCAGTATTTGCCCTTTGATGTCACTCCTAGGGTAAACTAGACAGCCACCTCCCCTTTTTGTCATTCTGTCCTGTCAGAACATGTTATAGCCATTTAGGGTAACAGACTCATTGGCAACCTTTGGGGATAGCCATGTTTCTGTTAGTAAGATGACATCCAGTTTGATGAGTGCCACCCGAGCCTGGAATTGTGGTAGCTCAGAGAGGAGGCTACCTATGTTCAGTGAGACAATTTTAAGATGGCCCTGGCTGAAGGTGTGGTTGGTGGTGGGATGGTCAGGATTAGAGTGGGCTTTCCCTGATAGTAGGAGCATTAGCAATATGAGCTTTCTTAGGTAGTAAGACCAGGTCACCTTGGCAGATCTGCTGAACTTGCATTCATCACCTTTTCTGGTGAGGGAGGTAGTGACATGTGACCTACCAATCAGCAAGTCATCTCCTAGTACTGTGTGAGGTGGCATGAGTTTGTGGTGTTGGGGGGGAAGCTTTATGCAGCAGGTACAGTATGTCGGGGTCTGGGGACATCCCTCTAACATAGTGTGGCAAAGGCAGGGTGGTGACAGTGAGGGCAGGTGATTCTAATAAAAGCAGCGGGGTCCCAGTCTCTATATTTACCATGGAGCTGAGGGACAGGGCTAACAGTAGTGCAAGTTTAGGAAGAGCTTGCATTCTGGCTATGTTGGGAGGGTGCTGTTAGGGATGAGAAACAGTGCAAGCTGGTATTAGTGGTTGCCTCCTGTGTGCGTGAGAAGGGATAAATAGGTGATCTAGCAGGAGTGAAAAGTGACCAATGTGAGAAGGGGAGGGTGGAGCATAGGCTGATTTAATAGAGGCTGTGGTTGGGGCAGGTGGGTGGGTAGGTCAAAACATAGGTCTGAAAAGTCTCTAGGAGGGGAGCTGCTAGATAGGCCAAAAGTTGTAGGCCTCAGGCCGAAATCTGCATTCCCCAAGTGGTGAGAGCAAATCACCTAGCTCAGGGGAGCAGGCAGCCAATCAGAGACAGCTCTTGAGGCAGTCTGGCCAATGGCAGGGAAGACCTGTGCCCAGCTAACCAATCAGGTTAGAGGGCTATAGTTCTGATGTCCGTACTTGTTTTCGGTGTTCTGGAGAGCGGGAGGAGGCAGTGCGGCAGGCAGATTAAATGTCATGCCTCAACTGCTAGACGGCCCGGTCAAGGGCTTCTCCTGAAAGGGGAAGAGATGGGAAATTAGAGGTTAAAAATGGAGTAGCGGCCGCTCAGGCAGTGGTTTAGCTTGATCAGTGGGCAGTCTTCAGGTCAGGGTTAGAGGGACAGTTGAGAGATTTAGCAGGTAGAGGAGGGGGGGATGGCAGAGGACAAAGGAGGATTTGAGTGGCATCTTGGTCAATGGCACCTAGGGTGTCTGAGCAGACAGTGAAAAAGCAGGGTAAATTAGCAAGACAATGGGGTAGGTAGAGATTGGAGCTGGGAAGGCTGGCAGAGAGAGGAGTGAGAGGAAAGGAGGATACCTGGGTCTAGCAATTATGCTCTGCCCTAGTCTGTTCTGACAAACTGAGTCCTTACACAAGCATACACAAGTTTAGCACTTTAGCCTATTCTGACTAAGCTAATTCATTACACAAGCATATAAAGATTTAAAAACTTTAGACATTAAGGCTTAAGTAGAACAGTTTGCAGCATGCCAGGCAGTTTACACAGTAGTCACATCAAGCTTATTTCAAAATATAGGTCTGAAAAGTCTCTAGGAGGGGAGCTGCTAGAGAGGCCCAAAGCCGTAGACCTCAGGCTGAAATCTGCATTCTCTGAGCAATGAGAGCAAGTCTCCTAGCTCCATGGAGCAGGCAGCCAATCAGAGTCAGCTCTAGAGGCATTCTGGCCAGTGGCAGGGAAGGCCTGTGCCCCGCTAACCAATCGGGTTAGCGGGCTAGAGTTCCAAAAGCTATACCTGTTTTTGGTGTCCTGGAGAGCTGGAGGAGGCAGCGCAGCAGGTGGATTAGATGCTGTGCCTCAGCCTTTGGACACCCGGTCAAGGGCTTCTCCTGTTTTAGGTGTTCTGGAGAGTAGGAGGAGGCAGTGTGGCTGGTGGATTAAATGCCATGCCTCAGCCACTGAATGGCTGACTGAAGCTTGGATTTGAATGGGCCCAGCTTAGTTTCAGAGAAGATGTCACTGTTGAAAGCATTCATCCAGAGGGGATCCTATTGGCGAACGATTTTTGCCCCTGGGTGGTTTGGCGATGAGGGACCTGCAGGAGCTGAGATTCAGAAATCCTATTACTGAACACCCCCCCTTCAGTCCACTACTGCTCATGCATGGCTAGTTGTGTCTTTTTTAAAATATATTTGTTGTTTCTTCCACCCACCCAACCCTCTCTCAGCACCACCACCCCCGAAATGGCCAAGTTATGCCACTAAGTTCAAAACACCATTGTAATGCATACCTGTTTCTTCAGTTGGCAGTTCAGCGCTGAAGAGTGAAGACATATCTGTGGTCCAGAGGGGATTATGGTGTTCTACTCTGATGGGTAAGTAAGGGCTTGGTGGTAGGGTGTGGGGTGGTGGGTTCTGAGTGGGAGGGTTAGGTTCGGGGAGTGCAACAGCTGCAAAAGACATCGATGGACATTTTTTTTTCCAGGTTAAAAAAAAATTTAAATGAGGATTCCTGCACTAGGGGATTGGGCACCCCCAGTGTTACTGTTACATTTGGGGGGGTGCTGAGAGGAGGGGTTGGATAGGTGGTGGAAACAACAAATATATTTAAAAAAAAAAGGCACAACTAACCACGCATGAGCAGTAGTGGACCAGGGAGTCAGGGGTTTAGTAATAGGATTTCATGATTGGGTCACTGGTGGATTGGGCACCCCCAGTATGGCTATTATGTTTCTGGGGGAGGGGGTGCTGACAGGGAAGGTGAGGGGGGGAGGACAAAAAATGTATATTTTTTAAAAACAGGACAAATAACTGCTCATGCACGGTAGTGGAAGGGGGGGTCAGTAAGAGGATTTCATGATGGCAGGTTTGGGTACCCTCAGTGTCACTATTAAGTTTCTGGTAGAGGTGGGGTGGTAGGTGCCGAGAGGGGAGGGGGTGGGGGGACATCATTAAATATATATTTTTTTAATGGCACAAATAACCGTGTATGCACAGTAGTGGATCGGTTGTTCAATAAGAGATTTCATAACTGGGACACTGGGGGACTGGGCACCCCTGTGTCACTATTGTGTTTCTGTGTGTGTGTGTGTGTGGGGTGGTGGGTGCTGAGAGGCAGGGTCAGAGGGGAACAATAAATATATTTTAAAAAACCAAAAAGCACAAATAACCACACATGTGCAGTTGTGGACAGGGAGTGGGTAAAATAGTGCAGTGCAACTGCCTGTAGAGACAGCAAGTGGAGTACCTTACAGATACGGATGTGACTGTGTTGGAACTCCAACGTCTTGTTTGGTCACAAGGAATGTAGGAGTACTTTTCTACAGCATGAGGTCTGCAGTGCTATGCCCACTGCAGCCCTAAAAAGGCATTGATGAACCAGAGGGAGGAGGTTAAGCATGTCTCATTAGATACATGAAACAATTCAGCTGAAGGAAGTACAGCACATCAGTGATGTGGTCTGGGGGTAACCCTGAATTTCTAGTGCATGTGACTTCATAAGAGGAGCCAAAGATTCAATTTGTAAGTGGTCTAGTAAGCATGTTCAGATTTAAAGTGTACAGAACAGCAGGATGACCCATAAATATTTAAGGGGAAGTAGGAATGGAAGAGATTATGTCTATTGAAGAGGGGCTCCCACTGGCCCACCAGTGCAGTGGTTAGATTTCCGCTTGTGATGCTGTTGACCCAGGTTCAGGAGCAGACCCAGGTGCCAGAGGGCTGGCCGGGGGGAGGTAGTCTGAGCATCCACTGGACTGTTCAGCCCTTCTGGGAGGAGGGGTGTTCCTTGACCCAGGAGTGGACTGACCTCTGGCGTCAGCCAAGAGGTATCGCAGCCCCAGTACCCCACCAATGGGAGAGTGCCACGGATGCTGGCATAAGCACATCATGCTCGGGGGCTATATTTCTAAAGAACCAGAGCAACACTGACATGAGGGTCCAATAGGGGGTTCTCCGCCAGCCAAGTCAGGCTGCTGCACAGGTCCCTGATGAAGGCTTGATTCCTTGAGGTGTGGTGTGCCCCTTCCCCATTGCAGACCTTGCCTGGGAGGTAAGCCAGAGCTCCATGAGGGACACCTTGGGCAGACAGCGGGCAGGCAAGGGAGTCAGGTACAGCTCTGTTGGTGAGGGAAAAATAGAAAATAAAAAAAAATGACGAGGCGCTCCCACAATGCAGCAAGGTGTTATTTAGTGGCATTTTGCAAACAATTTGTCCCTGTTGCCGAACCATTTCTAATGCTTTGTAACATCTAAGTTGGTCCAATAAAAGGTATCAAACCATTTGCTTATGGATCAGATAAAGTATAAGGCATGCTCAAAGATTTCAATTAAGGGTTACTTGGACAGACTCATGCAAACAGTAGTCACCATTTGTAGGGATTAGGAAATGGTGGCCCAATATATTAAATGGAACTTTTTGTGCCACTGGTTAAGTAAGTCCAAGTATCCCCACCAGTTTAAGTGTATTTAGATAAGGCTCATTAGTTCCAATTGCTTCTCTCATTACTCTGCACAGTGGAGAAGCCCGACTATCTTCCAGTTTCAGCCTTGACTGTAAGATCCAACAATGCATGTTAACGTGAATCATACTGTCAGTTTGCTCTACTGCAAGATATAAGAAATGAAAAAAAACAAGGCAGTGTGGTCTAGTGGTTGGAGCAGAGCCTTGGGAACAAGGAGACCTTAGTTCAACTCTCACATAAACCACTAAATACTATGTGACTCTCATCAGGTATTTAACCTTCTTGTGTTTTGAGCCTTGCAGTTCTGAAGTTAACTAGAAGCAGATCAACAGTGTGAATGAGATGTTTCGTGTCAGCAGGTCAATAACTCGTAAATAAAGCTTAAAACAATAAGAAAGCTACTTGCGTTATGTCAGCAGCAAACTGACTCAATTACATAAAAGGCAGCTTAGCTGATCCTGCCATGTATAGGCCTATCAGTCTCTTAGATACACATTTAAAAATATTCTCTAAAATATTGCTGGACAGATTAAAACAAGAACTAGACCACATGGGAGGCATAGCTGATTTTCAAGCGGGCTTTAGAAGTGATTACTCAACTCTGGACAATATATTTGTCCTCAGACATCTTATTGAAAAATACGTAAAGCTTAGAGGCCTAAAACTATATGCAGTCTTTACAGACTACTCCTCTGCCTTTGACTCCATATCCCATAATACTCTTTGGACCATTCTATTAGTGAGGGGCATCGACCGAGACTTAGTTTCGATTATAGCCAATTTGTATTCTGAAACATGGGTTAGCATCAGGCTAGGGCCCAACAGATGTTTATCATTCACATTTAAAATTAATGGTGGAGTCAGGCAAGGTTGCGTTCTGTCCCCTCTGCTCTTTTAAATATATATAGATAAAATGTTGATAGATTGTGAAGCCATTAATTCAGATTCCCCAAAAATGAATACTCTGCACTTGCCCTTTCTTGCATACGTGGACACTATCCCTCCCCTCCCCTCTCGCTTACAACTAATGGCATGCAAAACAAGTTGGATTTTATTTATAACAGGTCCAAGGACCTGTATCTTAAAATTAATTTAAAGAAGATGAAGTCAGTAATATTTGGTGGTAATAAAAACTACTGGCAATTGGTATATTGGCAGTGACAAAGTGGACACTGTTCCTAATTATGTTTATCTGGGCCTTGTATTTCACCAATTTTGTAGGTGGTTTGCACATATAAAGCTGGTCCTGGAAAAACTTAAAATGATCCTAGGAGCCCTAACAAGATTGAATGTCAAATTTGGTGGATATACAATCAGACCATTCATTCAAGTTGTCAAAGCAAAGTTTGAAGCCCCATTACTTTATGGCTCTGGTCTATGGGAATACAATACCTATAAACTCATGTCACCCATATATAACACTCTTCAGAATTTCCTAAGAGTAGGTCACTCTTGTCCAGACCCATATCTAAGATCGGAGCTCAGACTTCCTAATATAAATGCTGCAATGGAATCTAGAAATATCAATTATTGGATTAGTTTTACAAGGTCCCCTTGCACCACATTGGCAAGTCAATGTTTAAAAGAGAAAGAATACTTGTACAGTTTAGGATACAGAACTCATATTGGTATACTACTCTGGTTCAACTCCTAAACAAACACAGATTGACTAATCTAAAACATGCTGTTAACAAAGGGGTAACACTCAGTCTCCAAAATAAAAAATATGTAACTAAAAAGGTCACAAATTACTGGATTACTTATTGTAGAATCGCACTACTCTAAATTGTTTGCTCAGAATAACTTTTACTTCGGATTTAAACCTTATCTAGACTTGCTGTCTGATCCCAAACTAAGATCAGTTAGTTCAAATGATAAATTTTAACAATTCCCCAGTAACATCTTATTATTTTGATATAAACAATCAAATCTCATTTCTGGAGCTGTGACTGCTCACACGGGGGTGGGAGGGAGGGAAGGGACGAGGATCTTTGCCACATTCTATGGGATTGTACTTTTTATATAAAAGAAAGACTCCATTGGTTAGCCCATTTTATAAACAATCGATATCAACTTGACAAAATTACTCTTACTAACATTGTTGCACACTGAGGATGTATGGACTCTCTGGATAGATTATTAAAATATTTCTATGAAATCAGCTACGTGAAGAAGTGCATAACTATTGTATGAGCTGTCATGTGTATATTCTGTTGCATGCTGACTGTATATATGTGTTTCTCTTCTTACTGTGAGATGAGCCTCATTTTTAACCTTTTAATGTGTCTTTATATGAATTTGTATCTGTGATAATTTATCTTTTTTAAAGGCTTTCTATCCATACAATAAACATTTTGATTGAGTGACTAGGTAGATATAAGTGTTGAAATACATTCCTAACTAGATAAAAATTCTGTAACAAAGCTAGTGATCATTTAGAGTTGCTCTATAAAATTAAGGAAAGGTGACCATATTGTGTTTAATGTCTCTATCTTTCCTGACATAAGGTATTCTTCCATTGTTAGCAACTATTCTTAGGTAATATTATACCATTCTCGATATGATGGTACTAGAGAGGTTTTCTGTTTTGCTGGAAGAAATCTTTTTAGGACAACAGAGGAAGCTAGGGCCCCACTGGCCTGCAATTTATGTAGACAGTTGGCCTGATAAGTAATTCCTAGTGTGAATAATTTGGGTGAAAAAGAAATCTTGGCTTTCATAATGATTTTGCATGTTTTGTGAATTCCCTGCCAAATATGCTTAAAGGATACATAAAACAGTACATTTTAAATACAGCTTTTCTATAATCTGGCTTCATAGCTCTTTAATGGAAAGGCTGGTGTTTATAAGAAAGTTGAAATTGCATTTACTTAGTTTGAATAAATGCAGCTTTATAGCATTTAAAAAATGTAAGCAGCAGCCTTTCCTGATTCAAATTTCCCTCCTGCAGTTTCTCTAAAATGGTTGCTGACATTCAGTGTGATTGCGTCAATGAGAAGAGAGCCTGATCATTAACAAATGCTACAGCAGGCACAGCCATCATGCAGTAGGACAATGTTTTTACTTCATTTAACAGTCAGTTTGTTTAAAAGGGTAAAAATAATCACTTAATATATGTATTATTCATACTACTATATATATTAAGTAAGGATTTTTATGTTTCTAGAACACACCATATTGAAACAGATTTTTTTCACGCAGCACACTACACCACAATACATTCTCCTCCTGTGTCATCCACCAGATATGTTTGAACATTAAACTGATAACAGTATGATAACTGTGCACTTGGGGAAGATTATTCTAATGACAGGATGAGGTGGCTGGGTGGTGGGGGCTCTCATGAGCTCTGGTTGTGATGGCATTAAAAAAGGGAGCTTCCTGACTGTTTGTGTTTCTCCCATTATACCACCACAAATTTTTTAAACAATAAGGCTGGTGCTGGAGGACTGCAAATATGAGACATTAGGAAGAGTGGACAAAGAACTGTAGCAAGGAGGCTGATGACAGAAGAGGAGACTGTTGGGATGGGGTGTGCTGTGTGAAAAACACTATGTTTGTTTCCGCATGTTGTGTTCTACAAACTTAAGGTATTAGTATGAATAATACATATGTTAAGTGATGATTTTTACCCTTTGAAACAAATTGACTGTTAATTGAAGAAAGAGCATTGTCCTACAGCATGACAGTTACACCTGCTATAGCACTAGTTACTGACTGGGTTCTCTCCTCATTGATGTAATCATGTTGCATGTCAGCAGCCATTTTAGAGAAGCTGAGTTAGGGAAATCTGTATTGAGTGAGGCTGTTGTTTTCTTTTTAAATGCTACAAAACTACATTGATCTTAATTGAATAAATGCAGTTTCAACATTTATGTAAAGAGCAGCCTTTTCTTTAAAGGGGTAAGAAACCAGATTTTAGAAAATCAGCATGTCAAATTTCTGTTTAGGTGTCCTTTAATATAAGGGCAATTGTACAGCATGTAGAGCAAATTAGCTAGTTGGTCTTGGCATCTCCAGCATTGCCCTAGGTGAAGATAATTTATATTCTGTAATCTCTGTGGACATACTAATAATAATATAATATTTTCAAATGTATTGTTCTGCTTTGGACATCTGTGCAGCTATGGAACACATTAACCCAGGCATCTGACCATTCTTTGTAGAAATATTCTTATTCAGCTTTCTCTACCTTAAAGAGTCCCTCATGGGTCATGTCATGCCTGTGCCCAATACCGGAAATGACATCCAAATCCTTGCTGCCAAAGTACTTCTCAGAACTCATAACAAGATCCTGACTCTTGTCTCTGTCTATATACCACCCAAGTTCAGCAATCTGGGCTTTCACTCCCTCCTTGACTGTATCAATTCCCCGGATCAGAATACAGAAGTTATCCTACTTGGTGATTTCAACATCAACTGGCTGGCCTCCAGCTCGAATAGTTATAAGGATGCCCTAGCTGCTGCTAACTTCTCAGAAATGGTCAAATCACCTACTACAGTAAACTACAGAAAAGGGACCTGTACACCTCTAGGCTGGGTGCTAACTAAACGTCCAGAGCACATCTCCGAAGCAACAGTCCTCCCAGACTCCTTAAGTGATCATTCCCCTATCTTGTGTATCTGGACCAACAAATACACCAAACTCCCCCCCAAAACTATTAACAGGAGAATGCTGACCCCCGGTCATCTTGAGTTACTTAAAATACTCCTTCGTGAACATGACTGGTCACCAATTGATATAGTCCCCGATGTAGACACAGCACTTGAATACTTTATCACCTGTTTCAACTCAGCCTGCGATGTTCATGCTCCATTCAAGAAGTGTAAGATCAAGGGTGTCAATAACCCATGGATGACACTAGGCCTCCTTACACAAATTAAATCTCGAGACCAGCTCTGGTATCATGTTAAGGCTACTGCCACCCAGACTGATATCCAGGCCTACAAAATAGCAAGGAATGCATGTACCAGAGCAATCCGCCATGAGAAGGCTAACTATTACAGGAATGCCTTAGCCAGCACCTGGAATGATGGGAGTAAATTCTGGCGTAACCTTGCTGAAGTGACTGGAAAGGACCCCAAAACAACACCCACAGTGTTGAACACAGATGGTACCATCACTCTTGTCCATGTAATCATTGCCAATGCATTTAACACCACTTTTGCTGATCTTAGTCATGTGCTAGCCCCTAACTTTTTTGAACCCACCACAGTCAACCCAGCTCCTGTTAGTTCAGGTTTGCCAGCAGGGCACCCTCCTTTCCATTTCTAAGCAATCCTGGAAAGCCTAGCTAAAAAGCACATTCTTAAAGTGCTTGGAAAGTCTAGGGTCAGTGGTGATTCACTGGATATGAAACTTCTCACCCTCACCATTGACAAAGTCCTGCTCCCACTAACCAAAATCCTCAACTGTCCCCTCATGCTCTCCCAGTTCCACCAAAAGTGGAAACTGGCAGTGGTGACTCCAGTCCATAAAAGTGGTGACAAGACTCTCATGAACAACTACAGGCCTATATCCATCCTCCCTCCTGTATCCAAAGCCTTGGAATGGATAGTGGCTGATCAGCTCATGGAGTACCTTGTAAAATACAGCCTGCAATGTTCCCAGCAGCATGGCTTCCACAAAAGGCACAGCACTACCACGGCACTCCTCAAATTCACGACACATATCCATTATGAACTTGATCAGGGCCAGTTGGTCGGCGCCTCTTTTATTGACCTGACTAAGGCATTTGACACTGTCAAATACTCCATTCTCCTCAAACAATTATCCCTCCTTGGTCTTTCAAGTGAAACTACCCTCTGATTTCAAAGCTACCTCAGTAACCGGACCCAACAGGTCAGGATTGGTGAATTCCTCTCGTTATCCCTACCCATCCACTCTGGAGTACCCCAAGGTTCTATCCTAGGTCCCTTGTTATTCAGCATATTCCTGAACAATCTCCCTGCCTCCTGCTATGACAGAATGTTACTGTATGCAGATGATGCAGTAATCTTCACTTGCCACACCGACCCCACCTCCCTTCAATCTCAACTATAGAAAAGTTTCACAGAAGTGGAAGACTGGTTTTGCTCACATAAACTCATCCTTAACCACAAAAAAACTAAAACAATGTTGTTCCATGGAATCCACAACAAGTACAAGGACCATGAGCTCATAATTAACAACCATGAAGGCGTCACTCTTGAGCAGGTGGATATGTTTAAATATCTGGGCCTGAGCCTTGACTGCTCCCTCTTGTATACCAAAGACATTAACAATATTGCTAAAACTGTGAACTCCCGTATAGGGCTACTATACAAGCATAAACATTGCCTAATGGCTGAAGCCTTGAACCTCGCTATCCAGAGCTCTGTTATCTCAACTATTGACTACGGGCTTGATATCTATGGATTCATTATTGATACTGCACTCCGGCGCATAGCTGTTGCCCTTAATAAGGCATGTAGACTCCTTATTTCAGCTGCCCGTCTTTCTCACATGTGTGACATTTACAAGCAGGCTAACTGGCTCCAGCTATCCGGCAGGCTAAAGTACCAGACCTGCATCCTAGCTAAGAAGACATCACTGGGCCTTATGCCCCCTGGAGTCCAATCAATATTGACCCCACAGCATGTCCGCCACCTAACCAGAAGATCGGACAGTCTAACCTTTAGAATACCTCACTGTCGGACCTCTCAAGCTCAGCATTCTTACCTTGTCAAAGCCTCCACCTGGTTCAACTTGCTACCTACAGAACTCTCCAACATTGCCACGATTGGTGCTTTTAAGTGTAAACTGCATCAACACCTCGTGGTTAGTGCCTTCTGTGATTGCTTCTTATAATCCCCTCCAGGCATACTACCCTCAAGCATCCCTTCTCACTGCCTCAGCTCCTCCTCCTCCTCTCCTACCCCTCATTACTGGGTATAGGATGAATCTGTCTCCTTTTCTTTTTCATCCCCCCTTTCCTCTTCCCTTGCTGTTTCCCATCTACCACATACCCGAAGAAATGCCCTCCCTATTTCTTCCCTCCTCCCTCTGTCTCTCCCATACCACCCCCTCACCACCACTCTTCTTTCTCTTTTCCCACTAACCTACTCCTAACACAGCTTCACTGAGCTGCCTATGACTTGTACTGTATAATTAACTCACAACACAATTCCTTGACAATGCCTTTGGCTGCTATTATTGTAACCTTATTTGTCTCTTTTTTTGGTAAGTTCCATTGTAATGATCATGTTATGTTTTGTACCTTATTGTCCTTATTGCCTTGATGTGGAACCTTTGTAAAGAGCCCTCGGCTCAAAGGTGTCATCCGAAATACAAATAAATAAATAAAAATAAATATATCCCCAATTTCATTTTTGTGTGAGATGTTCTCTTCATAGGCTCTTTATGTCAAACCTTTATATATCAGAAAGGCCCCTCTTTTAAACATAGTGATATTAAGAATCTGATGTCATACTTTAGATATAGGAAGTGTGACATTCACATTCAAAACTGAGTCTATGAGAGCTTTCCTAACCTGTAAGAATTTAGCAACTTGAAATCTGTGTAACCCAAATTTAGATATAAACTCACTAAAGCAAGAGTAATGTTCTAGAATTGTAATCAATGACATCACCCATGTTTGTGATTCCTAATTTTCACCATCTCACATCTTCTGGGGTCCAGTTATTATACAGAACATGTATTTTATTCCAGATGGCGATCAAATGATAAGGTAAGCCTGGGAAGTTGAGAATACTTTGTATTTCTCTAATATTATTCAGAGAAGCTGTAAGGCAATGTTATTCTTAATATGATTGGGTATTGAAGTAAAAAAAAATTGTCTGACAGTTTGATAGTGATATTACCTGTTTTTCCCACTATAAGCCATACTGATACTGGACAGTGTGTTGTCTGTGTTTCAGAAAGGTATGCAGCTCTTTGCCTAAACAAACAAGTTCTGACTACAGCTGACATGGCTGCAGCTGCGCTTTAAGAGTGCTCATTGAGCTCATGGCAGAACAGTGCACCATGCCCAATATGGCCACCAGAGCTCAGAACGAATGCACGATCAGTTGTGTATGCATGAGTTCACTTTCATACTTGTGCTGAAGTTGTGCATGCACACTGAGCTCCAGTGGCCATCTTAGCCATACCAGACTATTCCACCATGAGCTCAGTGTGCATGCGTGATGAGCAGAGAGCTATTGCAGATGGATTGTGCTGCAGCTCCAAATTTGTTCAGTACTCAGTGAGTAATTTTTAGAGGTCATCGCAAGACAGCTGCAGAGCTCCACCTACCACAGCTGTAAGAAAGCTAAATGATACAACCAATAAATGGAAAGCTGGAATTCCCCCTCTTTCCAGTGTGCTCTGGGTTTGCTCAGAGCCACTCTGGGTGGTTTCTCTCCCCAAAGGAATGTCTTGTTCAGCCTCTCGATCTGGAGAAATTTGATCTTAGTAATTTCGACTTGTAGATATTGGAATAAGTAAAACAATTTTGAGACCATCATCATTTTTAAGAAGTTAATACTTCCCTAGATGGACATGCTATTTTTTGCCATTCAGTAAGATCTGCTTCCAAATGTTTTAACCAAAAAGTGAGACTGACACCCACTCTTTTAGAGTTAAAAAATGCCTTACAGGTGGCTCAATCTTATCAGATGGTCTTCTATTGCCATAGATTGATTATGGTTTGCTAATACATTCCTCTGCTGGTGAATCAGTTATGTCCAAGGTTAGGATACTTTATAACATGATCTGTTGATTCAAAAGTAACCTTCCATCCTGAACCCACCACTGCTACCTTCTCTCCTCTGCAACTCGTTTCCCTCTAGATCTTTGTATTAAATTCCTAGCACTTGTATTTCTGCAGAAAGCAGTATTAAGTCTTCCCCACTCCCAAGCAACCAGGAAATCTTTCCAGAACTAGTAAAAACAGAGTTACAAAAATCAGATGAATGCCATTCTTTTTATACCCCTAGAATGAACAGCAGCCTGGGTCAAAGGTCTCTCACCTACAGGGCCACTTCCTGGTACAATAAGCTGTGCACTTCTCTTACTGAAATGACATCCATCTCTAGCTCCAAAAACATCTGTGCCCAGTACCTATAATCCTAAGCCACTTGCAACTGTTAGTGACTCATATTGTAACTGTCCCCTGCACTTTTGTAACTGCTTCTTGCACACTCAGATTGTAATAGTCTCCTGCTTTCTCAAATGTCATTACGTTCATTTGTAACTGGTGACAGTTTATTCCACTGAGCACTTATGAAAAAGGGCCTTCACCTATTAAGGTTTCCCAGTATAAAAAATAAAAATGAAATCAAATTTGTTTAGATTTCTGGGAATTTTAAGACCCAGAGTAACAATGGTATATTTTGGATGAGGTATGGTCACAAGGTTATTAATTTGATTGCTTCTTTGCACTTGATTGTTCATAGACATCATGTAGGTCTATTCCAATTTACTTCAAGGCCTGAGAGATGTGCAAAGTCTGTTAATATTGTATTAAGATTATATATTAAGTCTGTTGGATTTCTGACGGTGATTAGTAAGTCTTCCACGTAAGCAAAAATGTTGTTGAATAGTTTCCAATTTTGATTCTTTGGATGTTGGCAGAACTGTTAATTTTCCTGATCAAAGGTTCAAAGGCCTGAAGAAGTAGATAAAAGGATTATGTGTTGTAAATATTAAGTGCAAGTGCTATGTTTTGTAGTTTAAGTTTATTGACAGACCATATGGTATTAATCTGCGTTGTTGCATTTTCATATCCCAAATTTCTTTGTACAAAACCCACTTCAATTTGTTTTGTTATAAGTTTTTTAAGTCTGTCGACAAGGATTTTTGTAAAAATTTCATAGCCCACATTTAGCAGGGAATGGGATCAATATCTTTCAATGTCAATTAATGTGAATTAAGTTCAGGTCATCAGTTAGTTTGCAGAAGGCTCTTCTTGAACTGGGCATATTGAGGTGAGGAAAGTATGTATTTATTCTAAGCAGAAGGTCAACCACCTCATTAAAGTCTCCCTTATTGATCAGTTCATGGTCTTTGATATTACAAAGCTTGAGAAAGATGTTCTTGGAAAAGGAAGCGTGTTCTCTGCTAGGTGTATAGATGCAGGTAACCTTTTTTTACCATTTAAACAACCTTTTATAATTTGGTACCCACCTTCAGGGTCAGCATAATGATCAGATTGTATGAAGTGTATACCTTTCCTGATAAAAATCACCATTCCCTTTTTTTTTGTATTAAAATAATTAAATTCTACCTGTGCTACAAATGCTTTTCTTAGTTTTAGTACCCTCTGCTATAACAGATGAGTCTCCTGCAGCAATACAATATCAACTTTGTTTCTTTGAAGATGATTAAGTATTTTTTCCTTTTAATAGGAGAACCTGGCCTTTAATATTGTAGGTGGCAATAGCATAGCCAACAGTACTCATTTTGTACAATTGTGTAGTGTAGTCATCTAAGATCTAGAAAATGTTTCAGTGAACTATGTATACTCTGGATAAGAACAGGATAGGAAAGAAAAAAAGCTGGTGGCATTAATACAGTTTTGCTAAATATACTAAACTTTCTTGCTTCTATATTACTAAATTCATAAACTATAATCTATCTTAATAAGTCAAGTACTCTAGAAGTAGTTACAAACAAAAATATTCTACATCAGATAACTGTTCAGTATACACAGAATGTGAAATATGTAATAATTGTAATAAAAAATCTTCTAAAAGAAGGTCAGTAATATAAAGAAAATAACTTTTTAGAAGTAACAACACTGTATGATGTTAGCACTAGTAAAGTAAAACTAGTACAGAGGGTAACTTAATTGACTAGTATCCTAAAATTAACAAAGAACAATCCTAAGATTCAAAATACCATAGTAACCTACAGTAGGTATCACCATTCTGTTTTTTGTTTGTTTGTTTGTTTTTTTAACTACAGACTCTTTTTGAATACACCATTGCACTCTGATGCAGTGATACTGCATTCTGTTACTTTGTACAATGAGTGATGGAATAACAGTATTGGTTTATACTAATTTTTGTGGTTGAGTATCAATTATCTCTATATGACCAAATCACCATTATTGTGTCAGCTTGCAGTTTTCAGAACTGCTGATGTTGATATGAGATTGGGTGTAGGTGGGTTTTTGGGCCAAATATTAAAACTGGTTGGCCTTAATAGATTTTCTTAAGTGCTGTGGGGGTATGTCTCCTGACTACTGTTGGTGTTTAGGCATTGTAGAGGAGAAGTCATACTGCATTTGCCAAGGTCTCATGTTGTGCGGTGGTTCCTCTTCTCTACTCAGTAGTATCCATGTCCTAAGAAGAGGCAACTCACACTAATGGCTTGAGACCAAGGGGAATTCATCCCTGAATGACACAACCACATCTTTGCTGATATGCCAAGCAGTCTAACACCATACATTTTTCATACTGACACCCTGCCACATATTATTGATTGCAGTAATAGGAAAAAAATATCCAGTTGTGCATATAATTATCTCCTTCCCTGTTATTTAGGATTGGGGAAGTGGTCCAAATACAGGAAGGCTGAGTCCAAACTAGAAGATATAGAGTGCATCAACATAATAAGTGTTAATATTTGGAAGTGAGACATGGATTTCATTTTAGACCTCTGTCTCTCTTTGCTTTGAACATTTTTATTAAATTTCAAATCCAAACATTAAAATCAAGTTGTAAAATGATTTTACAACTTTCTTTTTTTAAGAAATTAAAACAATTCTCCAGTTATAGCAATCATAATAACTAAAATAGAGGAAATAATCTATAAAATAAAGGAAGGACCAATCACCAAATGGTTTCTCAAAAACCGTGAAATCAGCTAAAAAAGCTAACACATCAAACAGGGTTAACTGACAAAAACATGGCCTTAACTTATTCTATTTAAAGATAAGAGTGTACTGCATCTAGAAAAGTGTACAAGACCTAGTAAGGAAAAGATTAAAACAGTTGCTAAAACATTTAGACCAACTGAATAAGTACTCCAGTATTGAAAAGCAATACATATATTACATTAAAGCTTTCCTAAATAGATTAAAAAAGGCAGGCCAGGTTTTATGGAATTGAAAAAGCATGTTCAATACATTCATTATTAATAACTTCAATTTTAGTTATTGTTCCAATCATGGAGGGATGGGGGAACTGAGATTTCCAACAAGATAATGACTATCTTCTGAAAGTGAGGGCTGCTGCCCATACTCCAGTTTTTTGGGACATTGTTTATGACCTCATTTTCTGAGTCAGTTCCAAGAATCAGAAATTTTGGAGTCAATGGTATTTTTGGTTTTACTATTGCGCTGCAACAGCGCTCATGCCGACATCCCTGACAGTGACAGACACATGCTGAGTGTCAGTATTGTACTGCTGTGGATGTCAGTGTGATTCAATTGGAGGACTGTGCCCCCCCTGAACCCCAAGTCTCTAGATATCTAACTCTGAGTCAGAGTTGGACCAGGGAGGGCACAACACTGGGAACTGCACTGCCAGTTTCTGATATGTCCAGTACAGTGACTCGCTGCATCCAGGTGAATTCTGTCACAGTGCTGGACTTTGCAGTGGTGGATTCAACCTCATGTGGGTACACCGGTATTTTTATCTTATAGGCTGATTCACAGATCTGGTGAATTTTGTGTCATAAAGTGGAAATCTGCAGGAAACTCCAAAGCATATGCAGTAAGTCTGCATGTTTTTGTTAACATCTCCAGCAGTGATCTTCAGGCCAAAACTTCATTTATTCTAATTGTTGTTTTAGTATAATTACTAGTGGACCCCATTTATCAAACAGATTACAGTAAGTTGAAAATGCTGTATTAACCTGAAATCTAGTTATTATGGCATTTATTAAAATTTCCCTCACAAGCAGCATCATGGCGTGCATTTTACTGGCCCTTAATCTTTGCGTGGACGGGCTGTCTATATCAAAAAACATGGCAGCTACACCTTCTCATTAGCAACGACCTCCGATCAGTACCAACTGCCTGAATTAACCATAACCTGGCTACAGTAAGTTCTTTTTTAACTATATGTTTGATCCTGCCTTTTCATGAAAAAAAAAGAAAACTATTTGGTTGATCCAGCCATTGTTGTGGACCGCACCTCAGTCGAGGCTTCAGTCTGACCCAGCATGACCTCAAAAGTGACTGTTTTCACCTTTCCTCTCAGACAGCAGTGTCAGCAATGCATCTTTTTAAGAAAAAAGAAAATAAAGAAACAAATGTCATTACCGGACAGGGAGTGTGTGTGTGTGTGTGTGTGTGTGTATCAGAGAGAGAGAGGGAGTCAGTGTCTCTGGTGCTACAACATAACTGCTCTTGGCATTCACTCCCTGCACCAGCAACTATAAAAAAATAAAAGATAAGCAAGAGTGTGTTTTTGGATTTTTTTTTACACAATCAGTGTATGACCTCTAACCTCTCAAGCTTCGCTCTCGAGGTTTATGTGTCATCACTCATCTTGGGCATGTAAAAAAATCCATAACACACACTTGCCTATCCATTATTCTCCATTTATGTTTATTTATTAATGTCTGATAGGACTATTAGGAAATTCTGCCCATTTTCATAGGCGAAGACAACGGTAGGAGACATAGGTTGCAATTCAAATTGTAAGTTACAAAACTGTCAGTAAAAGGACATTTTCAGAGAAGGCTCATGGCAGGTTACAGGCATTTACATGTCTGCAAGTTATATAGCCAGTCACTCAAGTTAGGTTTGAAGGCTGAGAGTGACAGAGTCATGTCAGACACATGCTGGGATTGGGTGTTACAGAAACAGAGTAGTTGGTGCAGTAAGACCTTTTGGCCAGTGCTTGTTCTCAGTGCAGGGACTTTGAAGTAAGCAGTAGCTGAGGGTCTGGTACCAGTCAGAGGGGCTTTGGGATGGAAGAAAGTGTTGTAGATAGGTGGTACTTTGTTCATGATGATTTTTCGCACCATATTAATGCCAATTCGAAGCTTGATTCTGAAGGACAGGGAAGGCAAATTGGCCTTATTTAAGAGGACATAAGGGTGGGTCTGGGTGGGGAGTTGTGTAGCAAATATGGCAATTTGGTTATACAGTGTTTTGACCCTGTGGAGTTCAGCTTCAGCTTCTGCAGAGTAGAGAATTAAACTATAATCAATGAGCAGGAGCAGGAAGGTTTGTGCTAGAAGGTGTCATTTTGAGGGAATCAGAAAAGGGCTGATCCGATACAGTGTGCCAAGTCTCTGGTGCATTCTTTTTATCAGGTCGGTAATGTGACTACTATAAGTTATGTGGGAATCTATGTAGAGACCTAAGTATTTGAAGACAGACTTTTTCAGTGTTGGTTCCATTTAGAGT
Organism: Neoceratodus forsteri; assembly: GCA_016271365.2. Classification (NCBI taxonomy): domain Eukaryota; kingdom Metazoa; phylum Chordata; order Ceratodontiformes; family Ceratodontidae; genus Neoceratodus; species Neoceratodus forsteri. The sequence continues at coordinate 621,543,169 of CM028137.1, read as the reverse complement.
AGTAGTAGTGGTATTGATACTATTGGACAGTTTTTTTTCTTTGAGTTGTAGAAAATCATGCATTTGGTTTTAGTGGTGTTAAGCACAAGCTTGTGTTCAATGAACCATTGTTGTGCTGTGTCAAAGTCAGATTGGATGGCATTCTATATGTCCATGGGGTTAGCACCTCCAGTGAAAATCACTGCATCATCTGCACAGAGTAGGATTTCGGTCTTTCTGCATGACAATGGGAGAATGTTCAGAAAAAGACTGAAAAACACTGGGCCCAGTATGGACCCCTGTGGAACTCCAATGGAGACTGGTAGCACAGGGAAAAGACAGTTAGCAATCTTTGTTTTTTGTTTTTGCCCTTTCAAGTAACTCTGACACCAGGCCAGTACTTCCTCTGAGCAGCCAATGTCAGCAAGACCCCCTGATTAAGAGTTGGTGATTAACAAGGTCAAAGGCCTTAGTAAGGATTATGAACACTGCCTTTGAAATGTGAACTTTGTCTAGGTACTGGTGAATGGCCTGTGTGAACCCCACCAAGCCTGTTTCACTATTGTGCCCTGGCCTAAAACCATGCTGGGTGGTGTTCAGGGTCCCAGAATTGTTTAGGAAGTCAAATGACTAATTGAAAACAATGCATTCAAAGACTTTAGCAAGTGGGGCAAGTAATGTGATGGGCCTGTGGTTCTGTTGGCAAACTGTGCTGCCTGACCTGTACACAGGGACTACTGTGGCTGTTTTCTAGAGTGTAGAAAATTGACCTGTGTGCAGTGAATGATTGTACATTTTAGCCAGAGGGTAGCACAGCAGGTCTGCCATGGCCTTGATCATCCTGTAGTCTAGGTTGTCTAAACCCATTTTGGGGCATGGGTTCATTTTGATGAGGTACTTGAGCACTACCTTGGGAGATAGGGTCTTGAAATAGAACTTGGGGGATGGAGAATACCCATCCAGTGCTCTTGTGTTGAGGGGGTGCCACAGGTGCTGGGAGGGATGTACTTCTCTGAGTTGGTAAAAAATGTATTAAATTCATCAGCAGTTTTTAAGGGGATTGGAAAGGGTGCCAGTTTCTGAAACTAAGAGGTTGAGGCAGGTCTTATTTTTATGCAGCATGTTGTTGTCACTGAAGCATCCCTGTCAGAGAACTCATGTTGCTTTTAGATCAGAAGGTCCTGCTGTAACCTTCTGATCAGAGATTTGAAACTGGTGTGAAGCTGTTTCTATTCAATCAGGACAGCAATATCAGATGTTTTTCTCTATTCCCTCCATTTTCTATCCCTTGCCCTCATCAGATCAGTTAGTTAAGGTGTCACCCATTCCTGCCTGTTTCCTCTAATTTGTAGCTTCTTGAGAGGGGATACTACATCACAGATGGCTGAAAACAGATTGCAGAATTTACAGAGCACAACATCTATATGGGCAGTGTAGTAAAGAATCAACCAGTTGATCCTGCCAACTTCCTCTCTTGGTAATGCGATGTTTAGCTTTTTAAATTTTCTGGCTGTTACAAATACAGGAGGGACCTTTGTCCCTTTGGTGCTCCAGTGGCACAAAATTGCACTGTGGTCACTTAGGCTATTCTCCATTACCCCTGCCTGCTTGATTTTTTAAACATCAGAGACTAGGATCCAGTACAGGGTGAAGGATTTCTCTGACCTGCAATTAAACCTCATGGGTTCTTCTATGATCTGGGCGAGATGAGCATTGACAAGCACCTCTTTGATGTTGTCCATTATTCTCTGCCAGTTGTAGTTGAAGTTATCCATAACTATCATTCCCCTGTTCTTGCGAAGCTTGCTTCTGAAATGACTAACCACTACTCACACTGCCTGTTGCACTGATTAGTTGACCTCTGTTTATGCCTTATGTTTTGTATCCTGTAGCCTTTCTCACCCCTGGATTGCGCCTGGAGACACTCCTTGGCTCAGTGGCTTTTCCCGATTACCTACTTTTAAACAAATATCTAAATAAATCTTTTCCTCAGTGTATATGTTTACTATTATGCTGCTCTAGGGAATGTTATGTATATTGTATACTGTACATATATGTATATATATATGTATATATATATTATGAACTGTATATAATAAACTGTACTCCCCTCCATCCCCTCCCCCAGGTAGCACCTTCAAACAAACTCCAGCTCAGTGTGACTTTCCAGTTACTATCTTTTTAATTAACTAACTGACTAAATAAATAAATAAATAAACTTCAGTAGCCTGTTGAGTAACTTCTCAGGGGAGCATACAGTATGTACAGTCACAGTCAAAGACATGGTCAGATATTTCCCCAAATTTCTGTGATATTTCTAGAGAAATCTCCTGCTTTCTCTATTTCCATAGTACGGGCAGCAGAGAGATACTCTTTAGAAATTTCTCAAAATATCTGTAAATATCTGACCATATTGGTGGCTACTACTGTAATCGCTATGGAGATCATTTTTCCTCCCCTAGGAGTAGCTGTAGGGTCAGGAATTCACAGTTTGGGGGAATGCTGGAGAATTCACATCTGCTGACCTTAAGGAGAGAACTGGCATAGAGTAGACAGCCCCCACCTCGGTGACTTGGTCTGTCCTCCATGTATATATTATATCCCCGTAGGTTGATCGATTGTTTGGGCACTTTTTGAGATAGCCAGGTTTCCATCATAGCAATACAATCAAATTTATTGTTTAGCACCCTCACCTCGAAAGCATTATAATTGTCCATTAGGCTTTGAATGTTTAAGTGGACAAATGTAAGTGTGTTTTTTAAATCACTCCTGGGGCTAGTACCCCCCCCCCCAGTTGGTCCTTGGTTGGGCTCAATCATCCCTCAACTATGGGGGGAATAATAATAATAATAATAATAATAATAATAATAATAATAATAATAATAATGTAGGATCTTATATTGGCTAGATCTCCCAAAAATGTCTAGTGGCACTACAGGCATTTTTCCATGATGAAGCCCATTCTGTTTCTGTTATTGATAATACTAGATCTTATTCCCATTTACCTTTAGCTAACAAAGTAAGGGAGGTTTGATTTGATGAATCCAAAAAGGAATTTATAAAATTAAAGCAGCCCCTTTCTCATTTTTGCTAATCTGACAGTTTGATCCCATTCAGTATGTCCTGAGAAACAAAGATTAGGACCTAGAGTCCTAAATTATTATTCGGAGCTGCATGTAGTTGACAAACTGAAAACTATGTAAACTGAATTTGGCTTTCAGGACTTCGAATGAGAAGAGACCCCTGATTATAGACTTATCTCTAACCTTCCCTTTATTGGTAAGGTTATTGAGAAAACAGTGTCTCTGCAGCTCAAAGCCCACCTCACTGCTTTCAACATCTATGAGCCCCTCCAGTCAGGATTTAGGTCACAACATAGTACTGAAACTGCATTAGTCAAGGTGCATAATTATCTCCTAAGGGAGCGGGATAGAGGAGAATGATCAGTTCTTGTTCTCTTCAGTCTCTCCTCAGCCTTTGACACTGTGGACCATGGCATGCTGTTGGATCACCTAAGGGAGCTCCATGAACTTACCAGCACTATCATCAGTTCTTAGCTGGTTTGAGTGGTTCCTCACAGGTGGGATGCAGAGGGTGGTGAAGAGGAGTTTCTCCTCCTGCCATAAGCATCTACCATGCAGATTTTCTTAGCGCTTGATCCTCTCACCGATGTTGTTCACAGTGTACATGCTGTCCCTGGGACAGATAATCAGACATTAGAGTGTGGCTTTCACTACTATGCAGATGATACCAAGCTGTATATGTCTTTTGCATCCATGACACATGACGCTGTGAAAGTACCAAATGCACAGCTGGCCAAGATTCAGGACTGAATGTCCTCTAACTGGCTGAGGCTCAACCCAGACAAAACAGAGTACTGGTGATACAGCCTGGTCATTGGCGGGAGGTGGAGACTGCTGGAGCAGGAATTGGCTTCATGCTTGATCCTACCCCACTTGCAGCCTCTACCAAAATTAAAAATCTGAGCATTATCATTGACAACAGATTGACACCTGAGACTCAGATGTCATCTGTTGTCTGGAGTAGTTTTTACCACTGGAGGAATATTACCCTTAATGCCTTAATCCCACTGATGACCTGCCCTCACTGGTGCATGTGTTCATGACATCCAGACTTGACTACTGCAATGCTCTTTACCTCAGGGTTAGTGGAGTGTTCCTGCATCACCCACATCTACTGTAGTGCTAAATGCAGTGGTCAGGTTGCTGATGGCCTTTCTAAGGTCCTGTCATGTGACTCTGGTACTGCATGATCTGCACTACCTCCCAGTGAAGTGGAGAATCACCTTCAAGGTGGGTCTTCTCACCAACAAAGTCCTATACAGACTGGGTCCTGGCTGCCTGAGCAACCTCCTGATTCACCACCACTCTCAGCGCTCCCTATGCTCCTCCAAGGAGGGCTTCCTAGCAATTCCAATGGCCCACCTTAAAACATCAGGTGATCATGCATTTGAGGTAGCTGGGCTGACTTTGTGGGATTCACTTCCAAGGTCTTTGAATGAGTCCCCCCCCCCCCGGAAGTATTTAAACAGGACCTGAAGGCACATTTATTTAGGGAAGCCTATGGGAATTAGTATTTGCCTTAATGTTGGTTCACTGCACCCGTTCAGGGCACCCGTCAGAGTGTGCCTGTCATTAAGGTGCCAAACTCTGAAATACATCACCCCCTCCCTGAGGTCTGCCCCAGGTTGGAATTCTTAGCTGGGGGGCATGGGGGGCACAGCCCCCCGCATATAGGATGATTGGTGAATTTAAATCCTGGTGCCTTAATGATGGGCGTACTCCGATGGGTGTGTTCCAAGGGTGGAACCATTTTGGTTTACCCAACTGCTGTCTTATGCTGTTTAAAATTAACTATGTTTTATTGATTATGTATCTATTGTGATTTACTAACTTGTCCCTGTCTATACACTGTACAGCACCCGGAGCCTCAGGGACAGGGTAGTTCATAAATAACATTTTACTTACTTACTATTTATAAAACTAAGACAATCCAAATTTTGAAATTTCAGTTGCATGTCTGAGACTAATCCAAGTTTAGATGCTGAATCAAATAATTGACTGGAGTCTCAGCCTGCGTCCATTGTTTCAGAAGGATTACTCTCTTCTCAGAGCTTAGCTTCTGCAAACAATAATTTCCAAAAGGCATAGAACTTACCCACTATCTTTGTCTACAGGTGGGTGAATAGCATCAGAATCAGAGATAGGGGTAATAAGCTGAAATGGCTGACAGTAATAAAGCTTGTACCTGTAAAAGGGGGGCATTATAAAGTAATCAAAAATAAATATATGATAAAAAAGGGGGTATTATATTGAATTTTATGGCATGTAATTACATTTGGTATTTGAGATGTCAGCAACATTATAAAAAGGAGTTTGTCCTGACTGTGATGTGTGCTCATGGATGGACCAGGTTTGAGATTTAGTATGTCCATAATAGATGAACTTGACAGAAATAGATCTAGAAGTTGACCTTATGCACTGGAAACATTGGTTAATGTAGACTGTTGAAGTGCTACGGTCAGACAATAAGTTTGGGAATTCACAGGGAGGTGAAACTTACTGGGACATGTCAGTCTCTGAGTCTCTGTGTCTGGTTGATGGCACCAGTGATGATCTAGGAGTGGAGCCCATACTGAAAGGGCATAGCTTGTTTTCTCTGTTGTGACTCCTGGCATGTTTTTGGGAGGTTCAGCTTCAGAAGAGGTTTACAACAGTACAGTGTTCTGCATATGGGAGGCTTACTTTTTCTGTTACATAGAAAGATAGAAACATAGACTTTGACAGCAGATAAGGACCACTTGGCCCACCTAGTCTGCCCATTCCCCTACCTACCTACAGGATAAGCTGCAGATCCTAGTTAACCAACAGCCTATTTCTTCCTAACCCTCACAAGAATTGCCTTATGTCTGTCCCATGCATTCTTGAATTCTCCCACAGTTTTAGACCCCACAACCTCCTCAGAAAGGCTGTTCCATGAGTCTACCACCCTCTTCATGAAAAAATACTTCCTCACATTGCCCCTGAGCCATCTCCCCTCTATCTTCAAATTGTGCCCCTTGTTCTTGCACATCTCTTTTTCTGAAAGATGCTACCCTCTTGGACTTTGTTGATTCCACTGAGCTACTTGAAAGTTTCTATTATGTCCCCCCCTCCTTTCCTCAAGGGTATATATATTAAGCTCCTTTAGTCTCTCCTCATATGGCTTCTTTTGCAGACCCTGCACCATTTTGGTTGCCCTCCTCTGGACTGCCTCCATCCTGTCTATGTCCTTGCAGAGATGGGGTCTCCAGAATGGATGCAGTACTCAGATGGGGTCTCACCAACTGTCTGTACAGAGGATAACAACTTCCTGTTTTCTGCTGGTGATGCCTCCCTTGTACATCCAGTATCCCCCAGCCCTCCCTACTGCCTTCTCACATTGCTTGCTAACCCTAAGGTCATCTGATACGATTACCCCAGGTCTCTTTCCATTTTGTTGTTGTTACACCCCCCCACCCATTGTGTAATCTTCCCCATGGTTGTTGTTACCCAATTGCATTATTTTGCACTTCTTTGCATTGAATCCAAGCTGCCATAATTCTGACCATTTCTCCAACCTTGCCAAGTCCCTTCTCATCCTTTCCACGCCTCCTTGTGCATCAACCCTGTTGCAGATCATTGTGTCATCTGCAAAGAGGTATACTTTTCCTTCCAGTCCCCTGTCTTGGAATATTTGAGATCACTTTTTGGCATGGCTGTATGTATCAGAGAAGTTGGGGAAGACATGATTTTTGTTAGAGTTATTGTTGTTAGATTCATCAATGATTCATGCAGTCCCTGTCTTCTTTGCTGGGTTGTGTAGACTAGCTGTCATGTCATGGTCACGTGCTGTATTCAAACTCAGCAAGCTACTTGAAATGGTTCTTTGAAGGTCAGCATTTTGATTCATCAAGTTACAATTAATGGCCTCCCAAGCCTTTTCAAGTGACTGGCAGTACAGGGAGACTGAATAACTACAATAGCAAGGTATCACATAAAGTAGCCAAACAGAAGAGATCTGTGCTCACTGACGCAAAGCATGGTGCAGACCAGGGGCTTGCTGACCCCTAACTTTGAGACAGAATGAACCAGGAAGGTCTTTACTCATATGTATTATGGAAATTGCAAATAAATGATTGTCATCAAGTTATTAAGGTTACCAAAAAAGAAATATTTGTTTGAAGAAAAAATATTTTGTCATTCAACTGCCTCAGGAAGAAGGCAACAGGCACAGAGGATAACTAGCACTCCTGCAGAGACAGAGAGAGAGAGAGAGAGAGAGAGAGAGTATGGACCAAGTCCTAGGTGGAATGCTCCACCAGTGCTGGCAGCTGGAGCCAAGCGCAGTGGGCGATGTCACACCTGGAAGCACTGGCAGAGAAATGGAGCGGTGGCTGGCAGTGTAGCGAAAGTCAAAAAGAAACCAGAGGAGAAAGAGGAGAAACGAAAATAGATAAACAAGGTATGGGTAAAAGCAGAGTGAGAGTGGAGCAGGGAGGGGAATGGACAGGGGAAGAAAAAAATGGATAGGAGAACAGCAAAGGTGGGTGGGGAGGAGAGAAACAGGAAGACAAAATGGGAGTGAGCAAGGGGAAGAAACAAGAAAGAATGAAAAGGGAAAGAAGCGCAGGCAGGAGAAACGGAGACCGGGAGATGAGAGGGGGAAAGTACAGCAGGGAAGCGCTGAGCCATGCCAGCCACAGGAACCAGCAGCACGGAAATCCATAGACCAGTCAAGTCAGTTTTGAAATGCTCAAAACTGAGCAGTGGAAGTGCTGCAGATTAAGTAAAGGATGTGGGAGGAACTATTCCCCACCCCTTGAACTACAGGATTTAGCCTTTCAATCTACCTGCTGCACTTTATCTGAAGTAAATGTTTGCTTCTGAAACATAGTGGTTGTTATAACAGAACTAGGTTACTCTTCTTGTTATACCAAACCATTGTATGGCAAGCTTTCACTAATTCAGTCAATCGTTTTATGTACAGCATTTTAACTAAATATAAAAGGACACTCTAAAGGCTGGTACTCCTTTTAAAGTGAAATTAAGCCTATATTCTAGGGTTAATACTAAGGTACATAGGAGCTGACAGGGCACTTTGCCTGCATATAGCTCCATCTAACTATTCTAATACATAATTTACCAGTTAAAATGTACATGTCTGATATAAGTTTAAACTCAGCTTTATCTTGACTAAGAATTATTTCTATTGGTAATGAATTCTATTGGTTCATCATTCATTGTGTGAAACAGTATTTTCCTTTCTGGGAGTCTGAAATGATGTGTTATAATTTGCAGTGGGTAATCTCTAATATTGGATCACCAGATCTGGGGCACGGGGTCTTTATGTCACAAGACATTATGCCACAGCAAAATACCATGCTGCCAATACAGCGCAATATATTGCCAGCAGCATAAGTGTTTTTTTTTTTTTTAGCAGGGGGCTCTGCCCTCCACAACCCTCATTATGGTGGGCTGCTCCCCAAGCCCCCACCCCATTAAAATATCTAACTATGGGGGGTTACTTATTTATTTATTGTAAAATCAGAATTACAACCTTTGTGCTAAAAGCTCATTTACAAAGGATCCTTGTCGAACGGGGGGGGGGGGACAACAAATACATGGACAGTGTCACAACCCCAGCAGGTTGGCCCTCTACTCCCAAAGTGCCAACCTCTGAGCATAGAATTGTGGACAGTTAACAGAACAAGGTAACCCTCTTGTCTGTTTTATGGGTTCGAGTCACCTTTGTCCCAAGTTCTGGAAGGATTCAAACTGATAACCTCTTGTTAGCGTACCCAATTACAGTGCCCTGTCTGCTCCCCTATCTGACCTGACAAAGAAAAGGATGCCCAAGAAAATTACCTGGGGCCCAACCAGTGAGGAAGCCTTTTCTAAACTAAAGGAGGCACTGTGCTCCTGTTTTGACAAGTCCTGACTATGGCAAACCTTTTATAGTTCAAACTGATGCCTCTGATGTGGGTATTGGGGCAGTACTGAGTCAGACATCCAGCCAAGGGAGGGATCACCCAATAGCCCACCTGAGTAAAATGTTACTTCCCAGGGAGCAGGCATACTCCACGGTGGAAAAGGAGTGTCTTGCCATAGCGTGGGCCCTAAAGAAATTGGAGCCATACATGTATGGGCAGCATTTTGTGGTGCAGACTGACCACAGCCCCCTGGTTTGGCTGATGCAGATGGGGAAGAACAATGGTAGATTGCTAAGATGGAGTCTTGCTCTGCAAGGATATGACATGACCATTCTACATAGGGCTGGAGCGACCAATCAAAACTCAGATGGGCTGTCTCATGTCTACAAGGAGTGAACTGATTTGGGAAGCTCATCCCATGCAGGGGATAGATCCCCCAAATTCAGTTTAGGTGGGGAGGACTGTGGCATGTGGACAGCTGGTTCTGATTACAATATAATATTTTTTCTGCAATATAAAATATGTAAGGGAGTGTCTGTCAGGAGAAACTCCAGTCTTGCTGAAACTGACACATCAAAAACCCCCAGGCATAAGTTCAAAGGACAGGATGTAGGTTAAACTACAGATATCTGAGATACGATTACCTTGTCAATTTGTTTTGAAGCCAGGAACCAATATATCCAATTTATAATGCCCTCAGGGAAATCCTTTGACTTGCACTAGGTGTCATGAGGAAAGGGGCATATGCATGTGTTTGGGATATCCAGTGAATTACATCAAAGAGACTTTGATGTCTGTGTGAAGCAGGTCCAAGACTAAAATTGGGAAGTCCAATATGCATTTGCTTGGGGTATCCAGTGAATTACATCAAAGGGACTTTGATGTCTGTGTGAAGCAGATCACAGACTGGGTTGGGGGAAATCACATGAAGAGAGGAGATTCATTGGTGTCACCTAGTTTGTTAAAATATCTTATTAGGATATCCTGTGCTATATAATATACGTTTTAATACACCAAGGCGGAGTTAGGTGACCTCAGAGAGAAGGCCGGCTCAAGATTGCTTTTAAGTATACTGAGCAGACCTCACAGAGAGACATTCATTTTCTGACTGAGAAAAGAGGAACATCGAAGCTATAAAAGAGTAAGAAGTAAGGATACATTAGATAAGACCAGTCTGAGTGTATGGGTTGTAGGAATTTGCACTTTTAAACCAATTTTGTTTTAAAGACTGTATGTGTTGGAATATCTTGTTCTGTATTTTACTGTTTTCCTATTTTTTACCTGTTTTAAAGTAAAGATATATTTTAAAAACAGAAACTGCCTGGTGTGCCTTGAAAGTTCTTTTTTTTATATCAGTGAAGCTTAGCTGGTTACAGTTGACACTGTGCATGAGCTTTTTGTGGTACCAAACTGGGAAACAGATAAGAGTTCTCTAGGTCTTGCATAGAGTTCTAAGGGTTCATTTTGTAATATCTGGTTAGGTGCCCATAGGCAAAGATATCTGGCCCCCTGAAGGCAGAATTATCTGAGCCTGACAATTGGGTATGCTAACAAGAGGTTATCAGTTTGAATCCCTCCAGAACTTGGGACAAAGGTGATTTGAACCCACAAAACAGACAAGAGGGTTGCCTTGTTCTGTTAACTGTTCACAATTCTATGCTCAGATGTTAGCAGTTTGGGAGTAGAGGGCTGATCTGCTGAGTGGGATTGTGACAGACAGTGCAGCGAAACAGAAGCAGCTAGAAAGTATTGTCAGTTACACATCATTAAAAGGCATTGTCAGTTACACATCATTAAAAAGGCTAAACAACATTACAAATAGAAGGACGGGAGAGACAGTGAATAGAGCACAAAGTGTGAAAAATGTAAAACTCCATGCATCTGGGACCAGGAATCAAAACCCGGTCCCAAATGAACTGCCTGCCTCCCTTGCTGCTAGTGGTTCATCCTGTTGAGCCACAGCAGCTGCTCAGCAGACCCTCATCCTAGCAGGATCCTTATCCTGTACAGGGAACAGTGAGAGGGTGCAGTACCACACATATATTCTTTTGGGGTTTTGCACCCTCTCTCTCTACACTACCATGCTATTCCTACTACGTGGTCATGTCGTGCACTGTAGATTGTACGACATATTGACCTGGTAGGCCAGATTTAGTACCCCAGGATGTCATGAGCAGTAAACAAAAACAAATATACATGCTTAGGGTCTCCATTGTGAAATATACTGACAGATATACTGCTAGGGGCAATAAGGAAAAGACCACAACTAGTTACTTCCTAGGAGCAAGAATAAAACATGCTGTATAAGAAATATGGTACATAACATTGTTAAAGATAGGGATAACAAACCAATTGCTGTTTTACATGCTGGAACAGGCAACTTTAATAAACAGGAAGAACATGAGTTAATAGATGAATACAAAAGTATAAACAAGGTTTTGAAGGACACGTATCACTTGGTAGTGTTCTCTCAAATACTGCCTGTTCCAAGGGCCAGTAGAAATAAGAACAGTAAGATAAAAACATAAATAACTGGCTGGGAAGATGGACCTTGCAGGAGGGGATACCATGCCTAACTTATGGGAGGAATTTTACAATACTCCTAAGTATTTTAATCAGGATGGCTTACACCTAATTAAGTGGGGCAGCAGGAATCTGGGTAATAGCATAAGAACCCAAATTTATAAACATTTAAACAAATGCTTCAGGCGAGAAAGGGGACAAGCCTATATTTAACAAGCTCTGGCAGAGCCACTACAGCTGTAAATGCACTAACTAGATAATCATGGGTTTAAACATAAATATGAATTGCCATTGCATACACTAACTGAATCAAAGTATGATACATTGAGAAAGGGTAGATATAAAAATAATGCCACTGTCTGTATTACAGTTACCTATATGTTTCACATTTTATTTTATGCACTGTTATAGCAATCAACTCCACAGAACCAGGCCATCATATACATGAAGTTACTGTACCTTAACTGCAACCACTATATGTTGTGACAAGGTAGAAGATAAACACAATACTGAGACATGTTTAGGAAGACATTTAAATTGCTTAATTGATTTTTTAGAGATTCCTAAACAGTACACACACACATAATTAGTATAATATAAAAGTACATATACACAAATATCAATGTACATCTTATACATTTCATTACAGGTTGTTCTCTTGAAGGAAGATCTTACTGTACAAGGCCTAAAAATGGGTGTTAGGAAAAAGTAAACTGGGATAGGTGTGTAATTGAGTGTATTGCATAGTTTCTCTTTTACTGCTGCTCCACCCCATGCACACACAATATGAAAATCAACAACCCCTTGATATGAAGCAACAGGAATTAGTACAAGGACAGAAACAAGTAGGAGACTGAGCAAGTGGGTAGACAAGCATGAGTAAAGTAAGTCAAATAACATGTCAAAAAGTCTCACTATTATAATTCATTTCTTTCAAATGAGTCTGCACAGCTGACAATTTTTGCAAAAAGATAAAAAACAATGGGAGTTATTCTACATAATACATAATTTAAGTGAGAGGAATTAAGTTAATAAAAATAAAACAAAGTGAAATGGAAGAGAAGTAGCTATAAAATGAAGGGAGGGGCAAATACAGAGCTATTCCAGTGGCAACATGTGATGTGTTCAATTGCTCTGCATCTCAGGTGGGTGCACAGGCAAAAATAACATAACATATATGGTAATAAAGAAAAATAAATAAAATACAGCTCACTGCAGAGCAGATTCACAGCCGCACAAATGTCTGTGGCTGAGACATTTCTGAAATAAGCAGTAGAAGCAGCCATGCCTCTGGTTGAGAGCCCTTTCACTTCCCCCAGAAGAGGATTATTGTACTTCTGATAACAGAAAACAATGCAGTTTGCCAACCATTTAGACAGGCACTGTTATGAAACTTCTGTGCCTTGTCTTTTGAGTGCAAAGGAAACAAACAAGTGATCGGACTTACGAACATCGTTAGTTCGGTTTGTGTAGTAACGCAAAATTCTGTGCACATCCATAGTGTGCAGAAGAACCTCCCTCTGATTAGAGTACTCTGGGAAGAGTATTGGCATTTGAATTGTCTGATTCAATGTTTACTCAGAAACAACTTGAGGAAAAAATTAGGGTTTGTATGCAGAGCCACCCGGTCTCTATGGAAAATCAAGTAAGGCTCCTTACACACCAGGGCCTGGAGCTCTGAAATTCTTTGAGCTGAAGTAATAGCAACTAATAAAAGTGCTTTCCAAGACAAATAGTGCATAGCACAACTTGCTGCTGGTTCAAAAGAATGGAAAATAAGTTTTTCCAAAACAAAATTCAATTTCCATGGGGGACTGGATTACAAATCAGTGGTTTCAGATGGAAAATTCCTTTCAGGAAGGTTTTGGAATTCTCCAGCTGAGCTATGGTTTGCCATCCATGGGGAGTTGATAGGCTGAAATGGCAGATGGGCCTTCAAAGAAGAATAGCTGAGGTCAAGATCTGAAAGACGCAAGAGGTATTCCATGACCTGGGGCACCCAGCAAGAGAAAGGGTCACAACCCTTTGAGGCTGCCCAAATGGAGAATCTTTTCCATTTCATGACATAAGTAGTTCTGGTAGAAGGCTTTCTTGCCTTTATGAGGACCTGGGCCATTAGGGTGGAAACTCCAAAGCATGAAGCATCTGTGTCCACAGGTGTCAAACATGCAGGTGGAGGGATTTGAGTCCTGGATTCATCAGTCTGCCCTGCTCCTGAGTCAGAAGATTGTGGCAGAGAGGCAGAGGCACTGGGGGTTCCATCAACAGCTGTTGAAGCAGAGGGAACCAAATCTGATGAGGCAAAAGAGGGGCTATTAGAATCATGTCAGCCCCTTCCACCTGTATCTTCAGGAGAACCCTCTGAAGCACTTGGAAGGGAGGAAAGGCATACAAGAACCTCCTTGTCCAGCAAAGAGGCAGCGCATCTCACCAGAAAACACCACACTTGGGAATGAGTGAGCAAAAATTGGCTAGTTTTGCGTTGGATGGGGAGACAAAGAGGTCTATCTTTTGCTGACCCCACAGGTCAAATAAGTTTTCAATCACCTCTTGATTTAGCTCCCACTCGTGAGCCCTGACAGTGGTGTGGCTGAAACTGTCTTCCAGGACTCTGCTGACATGCAGCACATGGACAGCAGTCAGGCAGAGGTTTTGCTGGACTGCCCAGTACCACACTCATGTTGTGTCCTGGCATAGAGGGTAAGAGCGAGTGCCTCCCTGCTTGTTCAGGTACCAGACCACAAACTTAGTGTTGGTCTGAATTAGGAATGTCCCAGACATAGAAGAGGCTGGAAGGCCTGGAGGGCATACAGTTCTGCCCTCATTTCTAACACACTGATCTGTAGAGACACTTCCAGCTGAGACCATGTTCCCTGGGTCTGATGGTCTCCTAGGTGGGCTCCCCTGCCTTGACACAAAGCATCCATCGCAAGGGTCATGGTAGGAGCAGGGGATTGAAGGGGAATCCCCTTGGAGAGACTGGACAACTCCTGACACCAAAGAAGATCCTTCTTCATGTACCCAGACACTAGGTCTCTGTTGTCCATGTTGTCCAGCTGCTGATCCCATTGGACATGAAGAGTCCATTGGGTCACCCACATATGCAGTCTGGCTAGAGGCTGCCATCAGCCCAAGAAGAAGATAGAGGATCGACTGGGCTGTGGTCCAGCGTGAGTTGGCCACTAATCTTGCCTGTTCCTGCAGGGTCTCTGCTCTGTCCAATGGGAGGAAGACCCTGCCCTGGACCATATCCAGCACTGCTCCAAATCAATTGTAGGTGCTGGAAGGGGAGAGGTGGGATTTGGGATAGTTGACTGTTATTCCAAATATGGAAAAGAGGTCCAGGGTAAAGGAGAGAGACTCCCTCAGACTGTTCTGTGATGGGGCTGACAGAATCCAGATACAGGCACAATTAGATCCCTTTGAAGCATAGGGCCACAGCCACCACTGTTAGACACTTGGCAAAAACCCAAGGTGCCAAGGATAGGCCAAAAAGGAGAGCCTTGAACTGGTAATGTTCCCCATGGAACGCAAACTGAAGAAAGCAGTGGTGGGTCTGGAAGACAGAAATGTGCAGGTAAGCATCCTGCATGTCCAGCACACAAAGCCAATGGCCCTTGTGGATTGGGGTAGATGTCCCTGAATGGTGAACATGCAGAACCTCTTGCACTTGATGTACAGGTTGAGCACGTTGATTGGCAAGATGGGTCTTAGGTCACCATGGGTTTGGGCATTAGGAAGAAATGAAAATATTACTCTCTTCCTAGCTGTGCTGGAGCCACAGGCTGTATGGCTGACTTTTGCAGAAGAGCCTGGATCTCATCCCCTACCAGAGACAGATACCTTGGAGGATAATGGGAGAGGCCTGCGGGGTTGTCTGGAGGCCTGTCTAGGAACACTATGGTGTGACCTCTTCCTATTATCAGAAGGACTCAAGAGTCCGTGGTTATGTCCTGTGACCCTGGAAGGTGGAGGGCAAATCTTCCCCTCCACTGGTTCCCCCAGAGGATCTGGAGGAGGCACAGGGGTCCTCATGAGTCAAAAAGCTGAGGGGAGGGAGCCAGCAGCTCCCCTTGGGGGTTTCTGGAACTTGGCAGGAGGAGTAGGGGCTCCGGATTCTGGATACCAACATTTGGCCTAGTGTTTGGCAGGGGTCTGCTTGGGCTGGCACCTCTGTTGCTGATGAAAAGGCTGTTTGCCTTTGTAACCCCCTTGGTACATGAAGCAGATGTGAATGGATTTACTGCGGTTCTGCAATTCAGTGATAATATCCTTGGCATCAACTCTGAATAACGCAGATCCCCTGAAAGGATCATCCAGGATGGAGGTCTGGATGTCTTGTATGAGGCCAGCAATCCTGAGCCACAAATGTTGCCTAATGCAGACAGCAGTGACTGTGGTGTGAGCAACTGAGTCTACTGTGTCATAAGTGGCCAGGATGGCATGAAAACAGGAGAATTTAACCATTCTCACTGTCTTGGCAATCTCTGCCTTAAGCTCCTGGTACTGGATAGCTTCCAGCTTGGACTCAAGTGAGGCCAGAGAAGATTTCTGGTATAACACAATATGAGTCATATAATTAAGGGACCTGAGGTTGCAAGTGGAGGAGGAATGGATCTTGCAACCAAAATTGTCCAGCTGCTTAGACTCCTTATTAGGAGGAGACATGCTCAAATTTTAGGTTTAGAGGACCGGTCATGGGCAGCTGTGATAACAACTGAGTCTGCATTAGGATGGCCAGTAAAGTGTGTGACCCCATCTGGGGTTTGGCACATCCTGTCTGCCTTTTTTGAAACAGCTGGAATTGAGGAAGGCTGTTGCCAGATCGTGGACATCAGGTCTTCATGGGGCCCAGTCCAAGGCAGTATGGGCATAGGGGCTGTATCAGTCATGTCTAGATGATCCAAAAGCCTTTTCTGCTTTGGATCTTGTTCCTGGATAGCTCAGCCACAGGCATTTTGTATAGTCATGAGGAGTTCTGCTAAGGAAGGTTCCTCCAGAGGGGACTTCAGGGACTACTTAGGCTGAGGCTCTATAGGTGTATGCATACCAGAGCTGGAGGACAAGTCAGAGTCAGAGTCTGAAGAGTGCCTGCTGAGGGTCTAAACCCTTTTTAGAGGAGTGTACTGGGTTTTATCCCTGATCTGATGTCTAGAGGAGCCTTCTCCGGAAAGGTTGGAATCCACAGGAGAGGCTACTCTAGGGGTCAGAAAGGAGGCGGAAGAAGAGGCTGCCACTGATTTCTGATGGTCAAACTCTGAATCTAGTTGAGTCCTGGCCTTCTGAATCAGGATCTGAAACATTGCCTGGTTATCAGCCTGAGGCTACTGTGGAGGCAGAGGCTGAGGCTGAGGAGGTGGTAGAGGAGGAAGCTGGTATAATGGATAGCCCAGTGTCTGATATTGAGGGTATCCATGAGCCTGATAGGAGTAGGTAAATCCAGAAGGAGCATACCACTGATTATACATAGCCCGGTGTCTGGTACCCTGGTATATAATGGGGTTGATAACCAGGCATTGGATACCCCAGTGAAGGGTACATTGGGTACTGTGGGGGCTGATAACCCAGAACATTGCCCATAGGTCCAGCTGAAGCTGAAGGCCTGACAGGAGATCCAGAAGGACCAGGTGTCTGCCCCATAGGGAAATTTGAAGGGGCTGGCACAGGATCAGGCACAGAAATATCCAGCACCAGAAGATTCAGTGCCTGGGATCCTGAAGGAAGGCTGTCCATTGTCTGAGGAATGGCCAGAGTGCTAAACATACCCTGACCTGGTGAAGGCTCACCTGGTGAAGGGTCACTTGGCATCAGGGTGTGAGTAGAACCTGACGGAAGACACGCCATCATCTGGGGAGCCAGAGTCTAAGATGGCAGAACCTGGTTGTACAAGGGGGCTTGGGTTGAGGCGGTCCTAATGGAAGATCCCTGGAGGAATTAACAATAGACCCAGTAGGAAAACCAGGAAGAGACTGATGTGGTAAAGGAAGGGGAACCTCCAGATTAGTGACCACCTCCTGCTCTTGATCTTAGGGCAAGCCTGGAGGGTCCGGTCAGGTCAGTGGGAGCGAGGTACCCTCTAAAGACTGTTGCATGTCAGACAGCTAGCTCAGCATGACTTCAGGGGTATCTTGTGACCCCGATGGGAGAGCCTCAGCTGTGTGGTCCCCAGAGGAACCAGCAAGCAACTTATCAGCCATGGCCATGCAGATGACAGAAGAGCTAACATCCGACTTTTCAGCCTGGGCCATGCAGACAACAGCGGAGCTGGAGTCCAGCTTTCCAGCTGTGACCGTGTGCTCCTCGTTGGGGCTAGGGAGTGTCTTATTGACCTGGCTGCTGGAAATAGACCCTGAAGAAGATATGGGCATAAGGAGCACAGTAGGGGTTCCATCGTTCAAGAAGATCCCCTACTGCACCATTAGTAAAGCAGTCAGGGAGGCTGCGGTCTGATCTGCTGGAGTGGTAGGAGACCTGGCAGCAGGGCTACTTACTGAAGTTGAGGCACCTCCAGTGTTCACTGATGCCAAATGGTTGCCACCAAGTGTATGGAGACCTATCCCCATCTCGGTGCCTCTCCTTGTCCTTTTTTGCTTCTTTTTGGGTTCTGGCATTAAAGAATTTTCCTGCAGACTCTGCAGCAACTTTTCCATCAAAGCTAGGTGCTCCTCCAGCAAGTGTGCTTTGAACTTTTTCTGGTGCCTAATCCATGTGGTCTGGTTTATTTTTATTTATTTGTAAAATCAGTTTACAACCTTTGAGCCAGAGGCTCGTTTCCAAAGGTACTTCATCACATAAAGACATACATTGTGTTTTTGGTTACATAGCGTAGGTTTGCAAAACAATAGGCATTCAACAGAGGTGCCACGTCACATTGTGGTCAGACAAATACATTTGGGTTACAGGGTACATGTAAGTTGAGAACAGGTTACCACAAGTTGGTATCAATAGTGAGCAATCTAGTAGGTAAACACTGAAACAGCTGGTACTGGCCAGGTTAAACATAAGCATGGTGTACAGGGAAGTGGTGGTGGGGATGGCTAGGTGGAGAGCTGCCCAGAGGGCGTTGTCAAGAGAAGTAGAGGTGGAGGCAACTTTCAGAGACAGGAGCAGTTACAGTGTTGATGATGTGGTTTGAAGGGTGGTTTGAACTTAGAGATGGTGGTGGCATTGGAGATGGGGCAGGGAGAGTTAAACCAGGTTGGGGCTCTATAGTAGAAGGACCTCTGGCCATGGCTGGTTCTTGATCTGGGACTATTAGAGTGGTCTTGTTGGAAGACCGTGTTGCAATAGTGGGAGGGCTCTGGTGGATGGATGCCATTACCCCAGGGGAGAGCCTGAGTAGGGTTTTTTTTGTGAGGAGACAGGTTTGGTATTGGAGCCGTTCATCCAGGGTAAGCAATTTGGCCTCAACATACAGCTGACAGGTGTGAGTGAGCCTGGGGGCACCAGTAATCAATCTGCAGGCTTTGTTCAGGGTTAAGTGAATTTTTTTGAGTGCAGTGGTGTCGGCAGCACCATACACTGGTAGGCCATAGTCTACAAGGGACAGAACGGATGATGTAACAGCGAGCCGGAGAGCATTTGGGAAGGCAGGTTCTATAGGCGGAAGAATACCCAGCCGTATGTTAGTGGTGGATGTTAGGGCATCGATGTGGTTGTGAAATGTGAGGGCTGAGTCAAAGGTAACCCCAAGGTATTTGTAGAGCAGACTTGTTCCAGTGGCTGATTGGTGCAGGAGGATATAGAGTGGGTGGTTGCTAGCTTTGTTTTGGGGGGTGGGAAAAGAGCATAGCTTTGGTCTTTTAAGATTGATGGCAGTCTCGCTCCTTAAACCAGGCTTGGCACTGTTGAAAGACTGCTGTAGGGTGTCCTGGAGGAGATGGGATTGCGGTGGGTGGCAAAAGGACAGCGTCATCTGCATACAGTAGAATTTGCCGGGCAAGCACTGGGCAGGGTGTTCAGATAGAGTGAGAAGAAGGGGCCAGGATGGAGCCTTGGGGACCCCAGAGTGAATGGGACAGGTATCGGAGAGTGTGCTATTGATTTTACACACCGATCGGCGTCAAGATAGCTTGTGCACCATGCTAAGGGGCCAGCTGAGAGACCAGTGTGGCAGAGTGCATTCAGCAGAGTGGATGGGAGGCGGTGTTGAAGGCCTTTGAGAGGTCTATGAACACTGCACCAGCTAGGAGCTGGTATCCAAGGAGGAGTGTAGGAAGTTGGAGAATTCAATTGGGGCAGTGCTGGTACCATGACCAGCACGAGGCTCATGACTCTGGGCATAGAATGTTATGCTTAGATAATCAGTGATTTGAATAGCCACCACTTTCTCAGGGCTTTAGAAATGGGGGAGGATGGAGATTGGCGGTGGTTGTTGGCAGATGATCTGTCGCCCCTTGTGAATTGGTGTGATAATGGCTGTTTCCACACTGTGGAAATTGTCCCAGGCAG
This sequence comes from Neoceratodus forsteri, assembly GCA_016271365.2. Lineage (NCBI taxonomy): Eukaryota > Metazoa > Chordata > Ceratodontiformes > Ceratodontidae > Neoceratodus > Neoceratodus forsteri. The sequence continues at coordinate 621,523,245 of CM028137.1, read as the reverse complement.
AGTGACTGGTTAATTAGGCTGGTGAGTGGGGCAAGGACTTCATCTAGCACCAGCCTGAGGATACTAGGGTCCAGTGAGTCATTGCCAGGACTGTTGCCATTCAAAGCTTTGACTAGGATGGGTCTGGCTTCCGGGTGGAAATCTTGGCAGGTGGAAGCTGGGGTGCTGGAGGATAGGGGAGGTTGGTTGGGGAGGATCAAAGAAATTACTAGGGAGGACTGAGCTAAGGTCAGTGGGCGGTGTTGAACCAGTTAGCTATGGTGGCAGGCTCGGTGGTGGTAGTGCCATTTCTAGTGAGCTGGGATGGGGCAGGGGAGTGAGCTTTTTCCATTAAGTTGCTTAATATTATCCCAGAAAGTCCGGGCTGAGCCCCAGGAGGAGGTGAAGGAGCCTGGTAATGGTCGGCCTTGACTTTCCTGATGGCCCATGAGCACTTATTCCAGGCTGCATTGTAAGCCTGCCTATCAGACAGACGACCTGTTTCAGTGGCAAGGTGCCAGAGGTTATCCTGATTTCTTAGTAATTGTAGAAGGGCGGGCTACCAAGGTGCATTCTGTTTTGGACCGGATTTTGGTGAGGGGCACAAAGAGATCACAGGCCATGTTGAAGGTGTGAGTGAAGAAGGCGAGGGCAGTGTCAATGTCAGTAGCATGATGAATGGGGGACCAGTTTATCTGGGTGAGGAATACTTTAAGTTTTTTCAGCCCACCAGGGTGGAGGCACCTGCAAAGGGTGGTCTGGACTTTGAGTTTGGGATTGGAGACAGCCCAATGAAATAGGATAGGAGAGTGGTCACTTAGGGAGTCTGGGAGGACCTGGATGTTTTGGATTTTATAGAATTCGGTTAGTTATAATAACATCCAGAAGGGTGCTGGTACCTCTCTTAGGTTTATTCTTGTGGGCTGGTGACGAGTTGCGTCAGGTCTTGGGCGGCAAATGAGTCTCTGATCGCAGATGAGGAGGTACTGAGCCAATTTACATTAAGGTCCCCAACTAGGATTTGCTCTGCCTTATGGTGGAGGGTTGCCTGGTAGTCCGTTAAAGATACCAGGGCCGGGTGCTGGTTCTTTGGAGGAACGTAAGCTGTGGTGAGATAGAGAGGGCTCCTAGAGGGGTCCGGGTTGAAGGATTGGCAGGCTGCACAGTCCTTTACCTGGTGTTTGGGGTCTAGGCAGATCACACAGTGGGAATGCTCATCAGCATACACAATCTGGACTTGCACTTCTACTTTTCGATGCATCACCCAGCTGTTTATGTTCCTGAATTATACCTCCAACTATATCCCATGCTGTAAATTTATCACTGTTATTTATTTGCCTCCCCTTCTTCTGTATATCCCTCAAGATCTCTGTATTAGACCTGTTTTTGTTACACCTGTTTATACTGTAGTTTACTATGTAATTGTTTGACCTGATGTTCTGTTCTCTTTTTATGCTTAACTAGACATTTGTGTAAATGGGCATTTTTGCTCACATACCATTCAGTATAAAATAAAGCCTGATTGACTGATTAAAAACTGGACTGATAGACTTGAGCCACAGCAGTTCTGTAAAAATTCAAACTGGCCATACTGGGTGCAACTTGCAAAAATACTGCTGGTCCAGTCACTCTGGCTGCACTGTTCAGTCGGATTTTACGTATCTAGTCTGCTCCTGGATGTCTGTTTTTCATCCCTTCCTTGGCATGATTAAAAACAGAACTGTTAGGACCAGATCAGATAGGTAAAAGCCAGACCAAATCATCTGAAGTGAGTGGATCAGCAATATTTGCACAAGCTGTGCCCAGTCCAGATTTTACAGATCTGGTCTGGGTCTGGTAATCTGTTTTTTACTCATACTCCACAGCATGTGGCTTAGTGACATACTGTACAGATGGATGCAGAGTCTAACCCACTGAAGGCTGAGGTTTCAGAAAACCATTATGCTAAAAATACCAAGACTCATTCAGTTCCTGATGATCCCCCACCTCCAGGTCACACTTAGTCCTCTATCAAGTCATGTCAAATATTGGTGCCTCTACATCCACACCATTAAGATTTTAATGCCATCATGCCTCTTCTGCTGCCATGAGCTCCCCTATCCATGAAGTCCCATTCTGTCTGTGGCAGACCCCCCCCCCTCCACCAACCAAGTCATTTTCCTGGGAGCAGCTCTTTACACCACATCAACTAAATTATTGCTAAACTCCTTATTTTTAAACATTTTGTTGAGAAATTTTAGTTTTAGTATATCCATGGTCAGAAAAAATGAATTTGTAAAAGAAACCAAAACCCTCATTTATCAGTTCATTTAATCACAATACAGCATGTTATGAACTGATCAGGCTCTATGTGTAACCTAAGTCAAACAAAAATTAGACACACACGTGCCTACCTATTTACAAGTGAAGCAAATGTGATTACTATCATTCAGTTGTAAGCATCTATAGTCACAAATTGCAGGTTAAGAACATTCAGTAAAATATAAACAGTAGCCCAGAACTGTCTGCCTGAGAAAATGAAGTTAGTGTATTATTTAGAAACATGCATCACTGGGACTCTTTGCTATTGAATGTCCTGTAAAGTAGCAGAATGACTGCTCTTAGGATGGTGGTGTCAAATGGCTTAATGAGGTGTTCCTAGGGCCTGAGGGAACAGCAGAGTTTATTTGTTATGCAGAAAGCTCCAGAAAGTGTTTAACCCATTCTACTTCCAATAGATTTCTATGATGTCTGTACTATCCATTGGTAATCTGGCACAGACTGACTGCCAGAAGATAATGAATTAACTTTATGTGGGCTCAATTAACTCCTCAAGCCAGAGGAAAAATCATGCTCTACAACTTCCTATATACACACAGGCAGAGTACTTTATTTATTTGAAAATTGGAATTACAAAACCTTTGAGCTGAAAGCTCATTTACAGAGGGTCCTCATCAATGGGGGGGGAACAAGGGGAAACAGAACAGTAGCAGCCAACAGACCTAGTCAATAACTCATCAGATACCGCATGTACAATGGCATAGTTATGAGATGAATATACAAGTCACTAGTCCACTACAGTAGCTGCCTGAGGGTTTTGTCAATAACACTTCGGAAGGATATATACAATGGCAGGAATATGATCAGGTGAGCATATAATATGCAATGCACAGTGAGGCGAGCCCCAGGTGCTGTGATATGGAATAAGTGCCGGCACCTTAGTGAGTCATTTTAGGACACCTGATTAGCAGCTGGGAGCCTTGAACAGTATGCAGGTAGCAAGAGAGAGAGGAGGGAAGGTATGATCTGTAGGTGAGAACAGGTAGCCAGGGAAGAAAGGGGTGAGACAGCCTCACAGTAGAGAATATGGGGATGTAGAGAGACCTCATTATGGTTAGTAGCCAAGGCACAGAGAGACTTAAATTATGGTTACTAGTCAAGGCACAGACGGTCATGCAGGGTCCCAGTAAAAGTGGTGCTAGGGTTGCAAGGTTATATATGACAGTAGCAGTGTTTAGGTGGGGCAATACTATTCCTGAGCTTGGCTTTGAAATGGCCAGATTTTGCAATGCTTGAGGTGGTGTGGGGGAGATCATTTAGCCAGGTGGCAGCCCGTACTCCGAAGGCTCAACTCCCCAGGGCAGTTCTTCTGAACAGCGCACCTGGAGCACCTTTTGTAGCATTTCTGGTGGCATATTAAGCTGTGGCAGGTTGGAAAAGAGCCTTTAAGGAGGGGTGCAATCCCTAGGAAGGCCTTTTTTCCTAGGAGGAAAGAGTGATGCCTGATACGTTTCATAAGAGGGAGCCATTTGGTCCTAATGTAGAGTTCACACATATGCGTAAGGCGGTCAGCATTTAGAACAAGTCTGCAGGCCTTATTGAAAGTGGTATTGAATCTGCGCAGGCTAGTTTCAGTGGTTGTGCCATAAATCACAATTCTGTAGTCCAGAATTGGCAGGATAGTACCTCTTACCACCTGGAACTTGGCTTCAGGAGTGAGGCAGGACCAGAATCTATATACTGTCCCTAGCTTTCCATTGGCAGCAGTAATAATGTTGAATATATGTTTATCGTAGGTGAGGGATTGATCAATGGTGATACCTAAGTACCGGAATCAGGACCCCTGTTCAAGGATGGATTGAGGGATACTAGTAATTGTGAAGGGCATAGTAGACTTTCTCTTTTGCTTCCCAGCAAAGACCATACTGTTGAGTATTAGTAGGCCATCCTGCAGCCAGTCCTGTAGGAGACTGAAGTTGAGCTGCAGGTTCTTGATGAGTGATGCTTGGCAAGAGTCCCACGAGAAAACAACCATGTCATCAACATAAAGCAGGATCCTCGAGGAGGGGCATGCTTCTGGCAGGTTGTTTACAAAGAGGCTGAACAATAGAGGTCCCAATATAGAGCCCTGCAGGACCCTGACAGAGAATTCACATGCTTCAGAGAGGATTCCATTAACTTTCACTCACTGGGTCTTCCCAGTGAGATAACTAGATAACCATTTTACTGTGTCAGGGGACAGCCCCAGACAACCTAACCATTGTAGAAGAAGCTGGTGGTCAACAAAGTCAATTGTCTTGGTTAAGTTTATAAAGATTGTCCCCACCAGTTGGCCTTGGTCAAGTGCCTCATGCACGTAGTCCGTGAACTCGATTAAGGCCATTGTGATGCTGTTCAGCTTCCAGAAATCATGTTGTTGTTGGCAGAGGAGGTCATATTTATGAAGGTGGTCCATAAGTTGGTCAGCTATGATTCTCTCAAGTGCTTTAGAGAGTGGGGACAGAGTTGATATGGGTCTGTAATTGGATACTGTTGTTCAGTCTCCACCTTTCAGTACTGGGGTAACCAAGGCAGATTTCCACATGGTGGGGAAAGCAGATAGTCAGAGAGACAGATTAAATAGTTTGGTTATGGGTGCAACAACCTCAGGTAGGGCAATGGAAAGTAGCCTCATATCGATGCCATCGCTTCCCATCCTGGTTTTGCCTAGGACTCTGGTAAGATATTTCCTCATTTCCTTAATAGACAACTGCTTGAAGTAGAAGTTAGGTCGAGGTTTGATATTTGGACTGCAGTTGGTGGAAGAGGGCAGGTGGTCAGTTGAGAATATTCCACCCAGGTAGCTATCTGATCTAGCAGGGAGGACAGTGTTGTAGTCCATAAACTCAGTGTTAAAAATATTGGCCATAGTAGCATCATCTAGTATGACTTCACCATTGTAGTGAAGCATGGAGGGGACTCCTGTCATTAGTACTGATAAGATTCTTAACAGTGGACCAGAAATTCTTCCAGTCACCCCAGCCCTGCATCTCTTTGTTTTTCTGGTAGGCAGCCTTGGCCTGCCTGATAGCCCAGGTGCACTTGTTTCATGCTGCTTTGTAGGTTTGGACATCAGAGTTCAGCCCTGTTTTCCTAACTCATTGCCAGAGGAGATCCTGTTGTCTCATCATGGAAAGAAGTTCTGGGGTGACCCAGTCCATGCACCCACCTTTCACCATTTTCTTGTGATATGGTACAAACATGTCTGCTTCTGCATTAAATTGCATGAGGAAGATCTGAAGGGCTGAATTAATTGAGAGGCATCTGTCAAGGGAGCTCCAGTCTATGCATGTGAGATAATTCTGAAAGTTGGTCATAGCATTTCTTCTTATAACCCTGTTCCTTTCCAGCCTTGTGGGTGACTTGACTTGCTTAGCTGACCACTCACACATAACTGTTAAGTGGTAACTCAGGGAGTCAGGGAGAACCTTGACCTCAGATAGCCTTTCAGGGTGTGAGGTTAACACCCAGTCTAACAAGATGCTTGATCCTGTGTTGTAATTAGCCATGGTGCTACTCCTCACCATCTGTGTTAGGTAGAGACGTGATATAAGATCTCTATGGGCAGCACAGGAGCTGACCAGCCAGTCAGAGTTAAAATCCTCCAGGATGATGGTTTCTTTATTCCAACTAATCTGGGTATAGTAGTTGGAGAAGGCTTCGAGTTCAGCTTTCTGGCACCCGGGGGGATGTGCACTGCCATGACATAGAGATTTTCTCCCCTTGCCCAGGAGGATTTTTAGTGTTAGGCATTCACAATCCATACTGTCAAAGGGCAGTTGGACTCTATGGCATTGCAAATAGGTACGGATGTAGATTATATATTCACCAGCTTTTTTCCTGTTCGATCTTGCCTGTGAAGGTTGTATCCAGGCATGGAGACTACTGAGTCATCAGTAAAGGGGGTGAGCCAGGTCTCGGTCAGTGCAATGATATCCAGTTGTTAGTGTCCAACCCAGGCCTCGAACTGTGCCAGCTTCAGTAGGCGGCTCCAAATGTTCAGGGCTACAATCTTTAGTTGACCCTTTGTTTGGTCATTGGATGCCATGTGATGGAAATGGGTTTGCGGAGGATCTGGGTTAGGGTGAATATTGCCAGAGATCAGCAGAAGTATTAGAATGAGTTCCCTACATATTTTTGGGTAGCAGAGGTTTGCTCCTATCCTCCTTGCCATTCAGGAGGAATCAGTAACCTGTGGAGGGCCAAACACTAGGTGTGGGTCATGGAAAAAGCATGAGACTGGGAAGGTCCTGCAACAGGGGTTCCACAAACTGGTTACTTATCTGTCAGTGGAATGCATGGCACAGGTAAGAGCAGGCAGGCTCCAGTTAGTCTCCCACTCTGCGTGTTTCCCACACTCCATGGTAGAAGTATTCTGGTGGCAGGTCGAGGTTGTTAAGGTTCAGTCTCTTTGTTCCAAAGTTACCATCAAAATTAGGAATGGTTGTGCAGGAATACCTTCAGGCAGCAGGTGCAGACCCAATCTGGTATGCATTTTACACATTACTATATTGAGCAAAGTTAACTTTCTTTCCACTCTTTTGCATAGTGAATACTTCACTGCTAGCACCCCAAGAAGTATCCAGCTGAGGAATAGGTGCTTAATGTCTCTGATAGGTTCAGGATGCTCTACTAAGCAATGGCTGTAAAATATTTTGAGCCAGTCTTAATATGATTGCCAGAGTCTGGTAGGATTGGGCTGTGCCTTTAAGGGAAGTGTTAGCTTATGGAGGAATAGTTATCATTGGACAGCCCTTTGGGGAAAAGTGGATTTAATAAACAGCGGGGGTTGGGGAGAGTGGGTGGGAGAAAATTTAGCCCAAGAAGTTCAGCCATAGCCTAAATTAACCCAGGGAGCACAGTCTTGTCAGATGAGAGACAGCTTTCCTGGTCACAGGTTACTCCGAGGTAAAATGCAGTCAAACAAGGGGTGCCCAAATCAGCAAACCCAAGTTAGTGGCAGAATCGCTATTATCACTAGGTCTGTGGGCTTTTAAATTTTAAATTTGGCTCCAAGCTCCACTTCGAGTGCTTTTCCAGTTCAGCGCCTGAAGCTGGAGGCAAGTCCTGTGTGAAGTGCCGAGGAGCAATCAGACAATGGTGAGTCTAGTTCCCGGCTTGGCGGTCCTATCAAATTGTCACCTTTCAAGCCGGGCTTGTAGCAAGTGGAGGGTGGAGAGAGGAGAGCCATACCTGTTTCCTGAGAGGGTGGGTGGGTAGCTGGTAGCTTGCAGCCAGCTGAGCGTTGTAGCCGATGCTGCCGATCAGCTGGGACCTGCTCCTGGTGAGGGACCTAAAATGAAGGAGAGAGAGATACAGATGTTAGTAGAAACAGAGCAGAGGGACAGGACAGCCTTAAGTGATGGGAGGGCCAAGGAGGGAACAAAAAACCAGGGGAGTGAGTGTGAAAGTGGGAGGGGAGAGGTGGTAGAAGCAGGAGAAAGCAATGAGGGCCATCTAGGTGGTGGTTCCAATGGCACCTCAAAAACAAAAGACAGAAGGTAGCAGATTAGTCTATAAAGAGCAGAGGCTCACCAAATATGTTAAGAACAGTCAGGAATAAAGAAAGGTAGTACCAACTGGCTAGGTAATTATCACAGTTTTTACAGGAAAATCATTCAAATAGCTCTTAGTCATAAGTCAGGAATAAGGGAAGGTAGTAAAACCTGACTAGGTAAATTAATACAGCTTTTACAGAAAAATCAATTGACTCCTAGGCATACAGATCACACGGGGCATATCAGCACCTTTCACTCAAATCAATAGCTCCTGGGCAAGACCATTGTATAGGCATGCAGATTATACTAGCAGAGCACCAAACATTAGCACAGGTAAACAGAATTTCTGTTACAGTTAAGCTGTCCATCAGTGCTTTGAGCCAAAAATGCAGCAATTTAGAAAATTTAGCCCAAGAAGTTCAGCCGTGGCCTAAATTAGCCCATGAGTAGTAATGAGGCTTCAGCTGAGGAATCTATTTTTAACACTCTATCACGTTGTTTGATAGCAAAAATGATAGCCCTTTTCTGAATGCAAAACATCAGCTGGGCTACACCCACAGCCATAAAAAGGGCAAAGCAAGAGTGATCAAGAAGAACACTATTAGCAGGACAGACTATGGACTGAAAACAATATTATTAAATGCCAAGAGCATCAACATAATTAAAAACTCTGAACTCAAAATATTATTAGAAAATAACAAAAGCATATGTGCTGTTACAGAAACATGGTGGGATGATCAAGCCATTTGGATTAAGAAGATAGAAGGATACAAATGATATTACAGAGACAGAATCGATAAAAAAGGGAAGGTGTTGAATTGTATGTAAAAAAATGCATTGACAGTTTTGCATATAGTGATGGTGGGATCAATGGTAAACATGAATCCCTATGGATACAGTTAACACCAAATAATAATAAAAATATATTACTGGGGCTATATTATAGACCACTTCACATATTAAACAGTGAGGACTCAAGTATTAACCAGGAAATAGAGGCAATGGCCAAGAAAAGTGATGTTATTATCATTATCATGAGTGATTTCAATTTCCCACATATAACTTGGACCTATATGAAATCAAAATCCTATATAGAAAACCAGTTCATTAATGTACTTCTAAATTCTGAGCTTCAACAACTAGTTTATAAATCTACAAGGTGAGAGAATATATTGGACTTAATAATCACCAAAACTACAGAGATTATTAAAAATGTCACCATCAAAAAAGCAACTCGGCAATAGCAATCATAACATGATAGAATTCAATAGCAATACCAAAACAAAAAGGGAATTAATGAAAACAGTGGAAAAAAGTATAATAATGCTAATTTTACACAATTAGAAGTGAACTGAGGAAGTGGAACTGGCATGAATTGTTTAAAAACAAAGGGGCAGAAGAAATATGGATTTTACTAAAGTTTTTTGAATTGAAAATTCAGTATGTGCCTAACAGATGTATCTAGGTTCATAGGTTCATACGTGATTTCAAGCTGAATTAGACTTTCACTCATAATGCTTGCCTTATTATTTATATGTTATTTTTTATCTATCTAAGAGAAATTTATCAAGTTTATTTTTGAAAGAGTCCATATATAACAAAAGAGAAAAAAATACCAACATGGTGTATGAAAAATTGTTTGAAACAGATAGAAAAAGAAAAAGGCATTTAACACAATGAAAAAATAATTAAAATGACTATACGGTGTCCCACTATTAATCAATCAATCAATCAATCAATCAAAGTCTTTATTTATACAGGCGAACATTGTTGAGCAAGCTCACTTACAACATGGACCTGTTACACAAGGTGACAAAAAAGCAGATACAATTCAAACAATGTAATGATGCACAGTTATGAACACATAAGGAACAAAAGTTCAATACAACTTTAACAATAAAAAGTGCTCGAGTGCAAGTCAACATGGACATGGTTCCATTTGGAGATGGTCAATACAGGCATAGCATAGACAAACTGGTGACACATACACGATCAAAAGATATATAGGAGATCTACTTGTTCTCGTGGGCCCAGGAGGGCAGGAGATGGGGGGAGGATAACAAAAAAATAGGGTCAGGATGGCAGGGGGAGGGATAGGGAATGTGGCCAGGACAGCACTGATACGGGGAAGAGGGATATACCAGGACAAAGGGCCACTGACAAGGCCCATGGCAATGAGCGTGTAGTGCAAAGGTGAGCTAGAGGAAGAACATGGATGGCCATATGAGCTAGGCAGAATTGTGGGGCCCAAGTGGGCATAGTCAGCCATGGTGCAGTTTTTTTTTTTAATGACGGGGGAAACAGTTGCAGAATTCTTTCATTAAGCAGTCATATAAGGTCCTAAAGGAGAATAGGCTGATCGGGGAGCTGAGCTTCAAAGTTTTTTGTACAGTATTCCACAAAGAGGGCAGCGCAAAACTTGGCCGATCTTCTGAGATGGGTTTTTAGATTAGGTACCATCAGGTAGATGAGGGAGTAGCTTCTCAGGGCATAGGCACCAGGTTCACATAGCAGTAGACAAGCAGAGATATACGGGAGAAGTTTCTTAATAATAGCTTTGAAGGTCCAGAATATAACATTTCTGTGTCTCCTGAAGTGAAGGGAGGACCACCCCACGGCTGTGTAAAGGGCACAGTGGTGAGTGGCGAGAGGTAGTCCAGTGATAAATCTCAGGGCCCTGTGATACAAAGTATCAAGTTTAGCAAGATGCGAGGCAGGGCAGTGACTATAGAGAAAGTTGGCATAGTTGATCAAGGAGAGAAATGTGGTTTGTACCAGCCTCCTCTTGGCATTACAGGTGAGGTAGTTATTTATCCTAAAGAAGAGGCCAAGCCTCTGTCTTAGTTTCTTTAGGAGGTCTTCGATATGCTCTGTGAAAGAAAGTTTGTGATTGAGCCACACCCCCAAGTACTTGAATTTGATTACACATTCCAGGTTTTCTCCCAAGATTGTGGTAATCTGAGGAATGGAACTAGTCTTGGCTGGGTTAACATCTGAGAGAAAAGGTGAGATCAGCATAGCCTTGTTTTTTTTTTTGCGTTTAATAACATTTTTTGTTAAGCAGATGGCTCTGAAGGATGTGAAATTCCGATTGTAGATCTTTGTAGGCTGCTTCAGGAGAGGAGCAGCTTAGGAAAAGGACCATGTCATCTGTGAATAGATGAATGTTGGCCTTAGTTATGTTATTGTCTAAGTTGTTCACGTAAATTGTGAAAAATAGTGGGCCCAGGATTGATCCTTGAGGGACCCCTCTTTTCAGAAGCTTAAGAGGAGAAAGTTCACCATTGGATTTTACTTGCTGCCAGTGGTTAGAGAGGTAATCAGCAAACCAATGAAGGGACAGAGCAACCAGTCCTATAGCCTTGAGAGAGGAGCAGGTCATGGTCAATTGTGCTGAAGGCATTGCTTAAGTCTAAGAACACTGCGCAGACAAATTTCTTGTTTTCCAGGTCCCATTGCCAATCATTGGTCACTTTAGCAAGGGCTGTGATAGTGCTGTACTGTGCTCTGAAGCCAGATTGCATAGGATTTAGAAGATTCATAGTTTCAACGTAAGCTGTCAGTTGCTTACTTACTATTTTTTCCAATAGTTTAGACAAGATAGGTAGTAATGAAATTGGTCTGCAATTATTTAAGTAGCAAGGGTCCCCAGATTTGAACAAAGGTATAACGTGTGTTATTTTCCATAAAGGCAGGAGGATACTGTGGGATAGAGAGAGACACTGAATAAGTGGGTAATTGGTACAGATAGGACATGGAGGATGACCTTCAGGAAGAAGGGATCTAGAGAGTCAGTGCCGGCACTTTTCTTCTCGTCCAACTTTAGTATGAGATCTTCGACCTCCCTCAATGAAGTATGCTGAAAGGAAAATACTGAACTGGTTAAGAGAGGTTCCGAGTCGTGCACATTGCATTGAGAACATAGGGAACATGGCAGGTGAGTTATCAAAGGCAAGACGTGCGGTAGCAAAGTGATTGTTGAAAGCATCCAGAATTTCCAGTTTGTCACAGATGGTGCCATTGCCAGAGAAGATTTTTGCAGGTAAGGAGGTTCCAGGGGTATGTCCAGACATGTCCTTGATGGAATTCCAAAATCTGGTGCATCTCCTAGAGGCAGACTCAAGTTCTGAACGATAGAAGGATGCCTTAGCATCTCTTATCATTTTGGAGCAGGCATTCCTGGCATTCCTAAAATTACACTAATCCGTTAGGGCCTTCGTAGACTGTGCTTTCTTCCAAAGCTTGCCCCTATTTAGTAAAGCTGCTTGAAGTTCAGGTGTGAACCAGCGACAGGTTCTTCTCCTTACCCTGGTTTTTCCGAGGAGGGGCATGCTTGTTTAGGGCCGCAGTCATAATTTCGGAAAAGATCTCATAATCAAGCTGGACCGAGTTGGCTAAGTAAAAGTCCTGCCAGTGCATCGAAGATTTTAAATCATCAAGATAGGTGGACAGATCAAAGTTGCATCTGGACCGCTTGATAGAGAACCTCGACATGGAAGGTGGGCACTGGGCTGACATTGTGCTAGCAATAATGCTATGGTCACTAACATCAGAGAAAAATACACCTGTGTGGGAGAAGAGATGTGGTTTGCTTACTAAGATGACATCCAGCAGAGTACTATTAGCAAGGCATTTTTTGTTGGGACGAGTAGGCTCACTGATAAGTTGTGTTAGCCCATGGGTGTCACAAAACTCTTTGAGATGTGCCATAGCTTGGGACAGCCAATCAAAATTTAAGTCCCCAAGGATGACCGTTTCAAAGGAGCCATGTTCCACATCATTAGTTAGATGGGTAAGGATTTGGGATCCAGCAGAGAGTGGCCTATAGCAACCTATAACACGTAGTGCTGAGGATGAGGGTATCTCCAGCTTTAGAACCAAGCATTCAAATTGGTTAGCAACGGATGTCATTTCTAGACATGTTACTGTGTATTTATTCTTTGCATATATATGGCCCCCCCCGGTAGGCCTGTCAGCAATGAATAGGGAGTAATCAGGAATGCTAATTTCCCTATCAGGGGTGGCAGGCCTGAGCCAAGATTCAGAGATAACTAGTACATCTGGTTTGGTGTAAGTGACCCAGACCTGTATTAGTGTAAACTTTTTTAGCTGGCTGCAAGCATTCATATGCAAGAATTGCATGCCTTTCAGGTTTGCAAGGTCCGAGGGGGAAGTGATAGTTTGAACTGGACCAGGGTTAAGCTCGATGTCTCCAGAGCATAGTAGAAGGAGGAGAAGTAGCTTCCTAATAAAAGCAAGAGACATTATAAGTTTTTTTTGCTGTGAAAGTCTGATGCAGGTAATAGGCCATGAGAGGGGTGACTCATGGTTGCATCTGAACCGAGCTAGAACCGCAGATACTAAAACCCTGGCTGGGAGACAACAAGGGAGGTGATTATTTGTGAAAGTGGTGAATATACTCTGCAGTGGCAGCTCTGCACCAGTCCCACCTCTGTGCATAGTTTTGGAGAGAGGCTGCAAGTAAGGAAGTCTGAGGGCATAGAGGTAATTGTATGAGGAAAAACCGTGTACACGGCAACCCACACTGGGGGGCTATGGGTCCCACTGCAAGCAAGTCGAGTGAGCTTAGGTACTGTAGAGGGTACAAGAAGGAGGGAAAACAAAACATGGAACCAAAGCGGCACCCACATAATGAGCTTGGTGATTGACAGGTACAATAGAGCTGCCTGGCTTCACGGCTTAAGTTAGCTTAATAGCCTATGCCACTATAAAAGGGATGAGTTAGAAAGGAGATGCAGGGTCTCCAAAGGTGCTGCAACAAGGTGCCACCTGGAAGTTCTTGGTAGGCTAATTTAGAGGACTAGAACCAGGAGTTTGTGATCTAGACCATTGACACAGTAATTAAGGCACCCAGAGGCAGAGTGCCACAGGCCCTGAGAGTTTAACTCACCCACTGGCTATTTAGTAGGACCAGCAACACTAGAATCCCTGAGATCTAAGAGGTCTGAATATGAGCAGTATCTGATCTTGTGTAGGTGAGCTTCACCGGGAGCACAGAAGGGTTTTTCAGCAGCTAAGTTTGTCCTGAGAGAGAGACTGAAGGGGCATGGGAATGACATGAGGCAGGGCATATGCGTATGGGGTGAGGGATGGGTGAGCAGGCAGAAAAAATGGCTTTTGCTGTACCTTTCGTGGAGAGTGTCCAGGCTTGTGGTCTCGGGCGGCAGCTGTGGAAGCGCCATCCACCTGGGGGCCGAGTCTCCCTTGGAGTCTTGAGCAGGGAGCCCTGATTCAGTCTCGGCTGAGGAGAGAGGAGACAGGAGGAAGTTAAATACTGGCTGGAGACAAAAGGCCATGCAATCCAGCAACAGGATTAAAATTTACATGACAAAGGGGCCAATTTAGTTTGGTGCCCAAAAGTCGAGAGTCCAGAGACACAGCTGAAACGGAGCTGAGATCACTTCAAGGCTTTAGGATTAGCAGGCAAAATAAGACATTGGGAAGCAGGCTAACATTAAAAACTAAACATTCATTTCTGGCAAAAAAAACAATTACAGCCCTTTTTCTGAAGTTATAACAAGGCCAAAGCAATATCGGGCAGTGGACCAATCAGGGCGAGGCTGAAGAAGGCACTCGTGTTCCGGTTGGCTAATTGCTTTTGAAGTACTTTCCAGTGGAGAGCGTCTGGGCTTGTGGTCTCAGGTGGCAGCTGTGGAAGCGCTGTCCAGCTGGGGGCCGAGTCTCCCTCGGAGTCTTGAGCTGGGAGCCCTGCTGGGGTCTTGACTTTCAGTGGAGAGCATCCGGGCTTGTGGTCTTGGGTGGCGGCTGTGGAAGCGCCATCCGCCCGGGGGCCAAGTCTCCCTCGGAGTCTTGAGCTGGGATGAATTCGAGTGGAAAGATTAAAAATGGAATTCAGAATTTCCCATACTAGAGACAGTGGCAAAAGTGTTTATGCCTATATTAACAATAAAAGGGATACAGACACTGTAATAGGGCCAATTAATGATGGGGGGCTGGTCACTGAATCATCAAAAGACATGGCAAATGCTTTTAACAAGTATTTATCTCAGTGTACAATAAGGCTGTATCAGTGAAGAGAGTTGAGATGAGCAATGTAGGAGTTGAGCATCAATCTATCTTCAGTGCCTCAGAAGTTTCAAGAATACTCTCGCAGTTGAAACCTCACAAAACCCCAGGACCTGACATGTTGCACCCAAGGTTGTTAAAGGAAGTTAAAGATCTCATTACTGACACCTTGACAATTTTATATAATATTTTCTTCAACGCTGGGAGATCCCTAGAGATTGGAAAAAGACCACTGTGGTACCTATTTTTAAAAAGGGTGATGAGTCCAAATCATCCAACAATCACCACATAAGCCTTACACCAGTGTTGTGCAAAACTATTGAAGGTTTGATAAAGTTGCATTTGGGAAAAATGTATTATATACAAATTACAATGATCATACACAATATGGATTTAAAAAAAGGCATGTTAACACTAATCTACTATGCTTTTATGAGAAAGATAATAAAAGCATAAACAACATTGTACCAGTGGATGTCATTTTCCTTGATTTCCAAAAAAGCCTTCGATAAGATCCCTCTTTCAATACTTATAGGTAAACATAAAAAGTTGGACTTGGATCAAAGAACCATCACCTGGGTACAGAACTGGCAAGGCAACTTTTATTTATACGGCGCCTATTTCCATAGACTCTGCGTACCTAACATTATCACAATTCAGAAAAAAAAATTAAAATTAAATCAAAACTTAGAAATAGAATAAAATTCTAGTTACAACTTTATACTAAATATCACCAGATAGCGTTTAATGGTTGGGATGGAATAACTAATCCGTAAAGGCCAGGTGGAAGAGGTAGGCCTTCAGCCTCGGTTTGAAAATCCTGATCAAGGGGGCCTCCTGGGCAGAAGGTGATAGTGAGTTCCACAGGGTTGGTCCGGCAACACTAAAGGCACGGTCACCAGATGTCTTGAGCCAAACCCTGGGAATGTTAAGGAGGCCCCTCAAAGAGGAGCAGAGGAAGTGAGCAGAGGATACAGGCATCAGTAACTCAGACAGGTAGCCTGAACGAAGCCCATATAGGGCCTTAAAGGTGAGCAAGCCCACCTTGAAAAGGACCCTCCACCTGACAGGCAGCCAGTGCAGACCATGCAGGACCGGGGTTACATAACTGGTCCTGGACAGACCCATCATCAACCTGGCCTCTGTGCTTTGCACCAGCTGCAGTCTATGAAGGGTCCCTCCCATGACCTCAAAGTATAGAGTTACAGTAGTCGAGCCTAGAGGTAACAAAGGGATGTACCAGAGTCGGCAGATCTTCAGGTGCAATGAGAAGCTTGATCCTGGCAATGTTCTACAAGTGGTAAAAAACACTTTTGACTACAGATGATAGCTGATCTTCAAAGGTCTGCCTGCTGTCCAGGATCACAATGAGATAATGCACCTTTGAGGAAGCCACCAATGGAGCAGACCGCAGGAAAAGACCTGTGGTAACTCCTAATGGCATCCCATCATGCCCAAGACCTGGCTCAATCACCAGCACCCCCATCTTTTCTGAGTTGAGTCTCAGCAAGATGGAAGACATCCAGTCATTGATTTTAGTCAGACAGGTGTTAAGCATGCCTACAGCATCGGATGCACCAGGCGCAAAATACAGATACAGTTGGGTGTCATCTGCATAAAAGTGAAACTCCATGCTGGATTGTCAAATGATCTCACCCAGGGGCAGCATACACACTGAGAACAGCATCAATGACAAGATCAGATCCTGTGAGGCTCCACATGACAGGGTCATTGGGGAGAAGGAGAAATTCCCCATCACCACCCGCTGCACCCTATCAGATAGGTAGGACTCAAACCATTTTATGACCACACTGGCATGTCCACAAAACTCACAGAGCAAATCAAGAAGCACAAAGTGATCCACAGTGTCAAAGGCTAAAGAGAGATCGAGGAGCACAAGAATTTACCTGTGTCCTCTATCCCTAGCCCTGAGCAGATTATTATGCACCCTTACTATTGCTGTTTCTATGTTGTGTCTGGCCTGTATACCCGACTGAAATAGCTCATAGATGTCAAAGAACATGAGGTGTTCCTCGAGCTATTGTGCCACAAGTTTCCTGACAACCTTGCTCAAAAATGGCAGGTTGGAGATCAGATGGTAATTCACCAGGATGTCTGGGTCAAGGGAAAGTTTCTCAAGGAGGGGCATCACCAGCACTTCTTTCAGAGCCACTGGGAACACTCATACAAACATACGAAATTTGCCAGCAGATAAAGGCCTAGAGGTCTATCAAGTCTGCTTGAAAGTGCAGCTAGCACCCCTTATTCTGCAGCTGCCCCTCCCTTCCACCCTTCCCCTTCATTAATCCTCCCCCTTGTCCTGTCCCATCCCCTTTTGAAGCAGTCCACTGTTCTACTGGATACCACTTCTGCAGGTAACGCATTCCACCCAGCCACCACCCTCTCTGTAAAAAAGTGTCTCCTCATCTCCCTCCTGAACCTTCCTCCTCCAGTCTCATATCATAGCCCCTAGTGGCCCTCCCTCCCTTACTTTGAACAGCCCTCTGTACCCGTCTTGTTGATTCCTTTCATGTATTAAAGGTTTCAATCATGTCACCCTGTCCCTCCTCTCCTCCAGTGGTACATGTTCAACTCCTTCAACCTCCTCTCGTATGATAAGTCCCCAGCCCCTTGATCATCTTTGTCACCCTGCGCTGCACCTCCAGTAACTTAATGTCCTCTTCAGATATCCGGCGCCAGTACTGCACGAGTACTCCAGGTGTAGTCTAACTAATGACCCATACAGTGGCAGAATCACCTCCTCCCTCCTCGAGGATATATCCCTTGCAATACAACCCAGCATTTTGTTGGCCTTTGCAGCTGCCTTTCTACATTGTGCCGAGTTGTTCATTGACCCTGTAATGAGCACACCCAGATCCTTCTCCTCCTCTGTCTGGGCTAGCTGCACTCCCCCCAGCTGGTAACTCCTCCTTGGGTCCTTCATCCCAAAATGCAGCACCTTGCACTTTTGGCATTAAACCCAGTTGCCAGGTGTCTGACCAAGTTTCAAGCTTTGCCAGATCATCCTGCAATCCCTGCCATCCCCTAGGTCATCCACCACCACACCTACCTTGGTATCATCAGCAAACAGACTGATCTTGCTCTTGATGTCCCACGATATGTCTGCAATGAATATCCCAAACAACACTGGTCCCATTTGAGCCCTGTGGAGACACCACTCATCACTGCCTTTGGGTGTGAGAGCTCCCCACCCACTACCACCCTCTGTTGCCTTCCCTGAAGCCAGTTTTCTACCCATCTCACCAGCTTTGCACCCGCCCCTGTGCCTACTAACTTCCTTCACAGCCTTCCATGCAGCACAGAGTCAAATGCCTTACTGAAGTCCAGATACAGGACATCCACTGCATGGCCCCTGTCCAGTTGCCTAGTTACCCAGTCATAGAACTCCACCAGGTTGGTTTGGCAGGATCTGCCACATATGAAGCCATGCTGTCTGCTGTCCTGTAGTCCTTTGGCCTCTAGGAGGGCCACCAGCCTCTCCTTCAGGATAGTCTCCATTAGCTTACTCATGATGGATGTGAGGCTCACTGGTCTGTAGTTTCCCAGTTCATCCTTGGGGCCACTCTTGTGGAGGGGCACCACATGAGCCATCCTCAGTCCTGAGGTACACACCCCGAATGTAGTGAGGCAATAAATAGGTCTGCCAAAGGTCCTGCAAGGACCTCTGCCAGCTCCTTCTGTACCCTGGGGTGGATGCCACCTGGGCCTGGCGCCTTGTCCACCCTCAGTGCCTTCAAACCCTCTCAAACTCTGCCCTCCATGATTTCCCTATCTGTCACCCCTTCCCCCCTGTTTCTGCCATTTCTCCCACCTTGGGTGTCACCCCCTCTTCTCTTTAGTAAATACTGAGCAGAAGTACTCATTTAGTAATTCTGCCTTATTGCACCCTTCTTCCACCCAACCCCCCCTCCTTCCTATTCCTTGCTATGTGGTCCTTACAGCTCCTTTTCTCCCTGATGTACTTAAAGAAGTCCTTCTCCCCCTTCTTAATGCCTTGCGCCAGCCTGAGTTCCGTAGATGCTTTGGCTCCCCTTACTGCCCTTGTCACCTCCTTCGATTCTGTCAAGTACTCCTCCCTGTCCTCCCCCCTCCCTCCGCCATCGAACACCTGGCAATTCCGGTGAACACTGGGCCAACAGCCTCGGCACATCCCATTAAGAAACACATTGGGGCTGGGTCTAGTTCACAGTAAGTGGGCTTCAGATCTAAGATCACCCCAGTGACCTCAGCCACCTCCACTGGCCTACACTCCTCCCAGATCAGCAGGATGCCACTGATCCTCCCAGTCTGACCACTGTAAGGCAAAGACCTCCCTGATGGAATCCCCAACTGGATAGACAACACTCAGTCAGAGAAAAACAGAGCAAACTCTTCACATAAAGTGGATGAAAAAGTCTTTCTTGGCTGTAGACAGGTAGGATGGAGTAGCCTGTCAACAGTCCAAAAAAGCTGAGAAGTTCAGTTTCTCCCCGTAGCAACTTCCCTGGACAGGAATTCTGTCTTCTTACAAGAAATAGCCTCCTGGTACTCACCGTAATGAGCATGCAGGGTAAGTTTGTTGGAATCCAGTCAGGTCTTCCACCAGGAACTCTCCAACTTCTGACCCTTGATCTTCATGACCTTGAGATCCCCATCAAACTAAAGGGGATCTCAAGTGAGAAGATCTGAGTCATCCATGGACTGGAGCAATGACATCCAGTGCTTCGGATATCACCCTGTTATAGGTGGCTGCCGCCTCACTGGTGCCAGTCACACATGCTGTGTTCATTCTAGATAGATCAGCTAATGCCAGTAACTTTTCTGGGACAAAACCCTTAAAGGGTGGTAACTGACAATCTCAACAGGGGAAGGACTTCCAGGGGGGCCTCAAACGTGAATCTCATGGTGCAATGATCAGACCAGAAGACCTGATTGATCCTGAAGCCATTCATCCCAAGACCCAGATGGAACACCAGATTGAACATGTGGCCATGCTGGTGTGTCACAGAAGTAGCCATTTGTGCAAGGCCCAGTGATGACATCAACAGGAGGAGGTCATGGCCAAAATGCAAGGATTTGTCATTGACCCAGGCATTGAAGTCCCCCTGGATTAAACACCTGAGTCATACTTTTTGCCAGGATTAGAAGTAGAATGATAACGCAGGCCATATTGCCCACGATTGAGTACAGTAATTTGTGTAGACAGACCAAGAATCCCTCTGGTGGCAGGTCTGTATAACCTGCTAATGGAAAACTAGCCACTTAAAACAAACAAACAAAAAACTTCTATTACACACTTGAAATGTGCTTAATTAAATCTAAAATCTATTTGTAAAAAGTGCCAGGTGGCAGAAGTAGGGGGGAAAGTCCTGGCCAATCAGAGCGGGTTTGCTGGAAGCGCCCGTGTTCTGATTGGCTGCTCTGACCCGTACCTTCCAAGGAGCTGCAGGCAGGTGTCCTGGTCTTGGTCAGTGGCTGGCTGGGTGCCAGCTGACTGTGAGGGAGCTGAAGCAGCCCTGTTCAAGGGCAGGCAGCTTCCAAGGATCTGCAGGCGGGCGTCCTGGTCTAGGTCGGTGGCTGACTGGGTGCCGGACGACCATGGGGGAGCTGAAGTAGCCCCATTCAAGGGCAGACAGCAAGGAAGAAGGGGAGGTACCTAAACTAAACAACACAAACACTCTGGATAGGGGGGTTGATACCAGCCCATTCACAGAAGAAAGAGTTCTGAAAGAACTCTTAAAACTGAAGGTGGACAAAGCAATGGGGCCTGATGGGATACATCACAGAATTCTAAAAGAACTAAGAATACAATTAGTGACACCACTGACTACCCTCTTTAACAAATTATGGGAGGATGGGGTGGTACCTGAGGATTGGAGGATGGCAGATGTGATTCCACTTCACAAAAGTGGAAGCAGGGCAGAGGCAGGAAACTACAGACCTGTTAGTTTGACCTCAAGTGATAGGGAAAAAGATGGAATCACTTCTGAAGGAAAGAATTGTAGAGTACCTAGAGGCCAGAGGGGCACAGGGCCCAAGGCAGCATGGATTCACAGCAGGAAGGTCATGGCAGACGAATCTAAAAGATTTGTTTGACTGGGTAACCAAAGTAGTAGATCAGGTAGGGGCTGTGGACATGGTCTACCTAGACTTTAGTAAGGCATTTGACACAGTCCCACACAAAAGATTAATATACAAGTTAGCCAGCCTGGGAGTGGGTCCCAAGATGGTAGCCTGGGTAAAAAATTGGCTGGAGAACAGGACACAGAAGGTAATAGTAAATGGAGTCCACTCTGATGAAAGGGGGGTTATTAGTGGGGTACCACAGGGTTCAGTTCTAGGACCGATCCTCTTCAATGTCTTTATAAGTGACATTGCAGAGGGACTGGAAGGAAAAGTATGTCTCTTTGCTGACTACACAAAGATCTGCATCAGGGTTGATACACAAGGTGGGGCTGAGAAGATGTGAAGGGACTTGGCAAGGTTGGAGGAATGGTCAAATGTATGGCAGCTTAGATTCAGTGCTAAGAAGTGCAAAGTAATGCACCCTGGGAAACAACAACCCAGGGGAAGAGTACACTATGGGAGTGAGATACTAACAACAGTAAAAATGGAAAGGGACCTTGGGGTAGTCATATCAGATGACCTAAAGGTGGGCAAGCAATGTAAGAGGGCAGTATGGAGGGCTGGGGGTATACTGGGATGTATAGGAAGAGGCAAAACAGTAGAAAACAGGAAGTTTGTTATCCCTTTGTACAGACAGATGGTGAGACCCCATCTGGAGTACAGCATGCAGTTCCGAAGACCCAGTCTCCGCAAGGACGTAGACAGGATGGAGGGAGTTCAGAGGAGGGCAACTGAAATGGTGCAGGGTCAGCACCAGAAAACATATGAAGAGAGACTTAAGGAGCTTAATATGTATACCCTCGAGGAAAGGAGGAAGAGAAGGGACATGATAGAAGCTTTCAAGTACCTCAAGGGAATCAACTAGGTCCAAGACAATAGCATCTTTCAGAAAAAGAGATGTACAAGAACAAGGGGGCACAATCTGAAGATAGAAGGGGACTGCTTAGAGGTTATGCGAGGAAGTATTTTTTCATATAGAGGGTTGTGGATGCATGGAACGGCCTTCCTGTAGAGGTTGTGGAGTCAATAACAGTTGGGAAATTCAAGAATGCATGGGACAGACATACAGCAATTCTAGGGGTTGGGGTAGGAGGAAGTAGGCTGTTGGTTAACTAGGATCTGCAGCTTATCCATTAGGTAGGGAAATGGCAGACTGGGTCAGTCAAGTGGTCCTTCTCTGTTGTCAAATTCTATGTTTCTATGTTTCTGTCCCTAAGGCTATATTTATTGGAAGGAACTGTAAGTCCATCAGATAGATAAGATGGGGTCTGTTTGTTCATAGTTTCATAAATCGGGAATAGCCAATGAAAAGTGTGTTTGGAAGAAAGGAAAAGCCAGTTTAAAGGGGCACTGTCAGCTTTGCCCCTTCATTTTTTGTAAAAACAAGCAGTATGCCTCTTGGCCACATACCACTCAGGGAGATGCTTAGAATGCCCATATGGATATAAAATAAATGGATGTTTACCTGGTTTCTTAATTTTTCCCTAAATAGGTTTTCAACCAGCCAGCCCGTAATCCCGTACATACTGGAAGAACTTCTAGGTCAGGTCCGCACGTCTGCCACGAGTGCGGTCCCGATGTACGATTATTTTCATATGGATGAAGTACGGTCATGTCACGCCTGTTCCTTGTGTATGTCTCAACTATTACATCTATCTGGCACCACAAACCAAGCACTGGAATATATTATTTGCATTTTTAAGCTACAGCCAAAATCCCGCACATTCGCACCAATGGCACACTCTTGCGCATGTGCGGGATCTTTTGGTCTTGCATCTGGTACACACGTGCGGGATTTTGGGCGCAGCTTAAAAATGCAAATAATATATTTCCAGTGCTCAGTTTGTGGTGCCAGATAGATGTAATAGTTGAGACATATGCAAGGAACAGGCGCGACATGACCGTACTTCATCCATATAAAAATAATCCTACATCGGGACTGTGCTTGTGACAGTCACGCGTCCTGAACCTGAAGTGCTTCCGGTATGTGTGGGTTTACAAGCAGGGTGAGTGAACACCCATTTAGGTAAAATTTAAGAAACCAGGTAAAAAGCCATTTATTTTATATCCATATGGGCATTCTAAACATCTCCCTGAATGGTATGTGGCCAAGAGGCATACTGCATGTTTTTACCAAAAAACGAAGGGGCAAAGCAGACAGTACTCCTTAAATTGAGGCAATAAGGTAAAATGGTGTTCATTCCTGTTATGTATGGTGTTGGGGTGCCCTGTAGTGGCTTCAGTGTGTCATTGTATTACCGTGTCATGTGATATGTTCTAAAGGAAGTGGAAGAAAAGTGATGGTGTTGATTGCAAGCTTCTTGTCTGAGTTCCTTTGAACCAAATAAAGATTGTTTCTCACAGCCACACACACAACAAAACTGGTGATGTGGATGGTAAACCTCTGCTGTACTCACTGCTTCAAATATTTCAAAGTAAGAGCTATCTTTAGTATTTGTTTGGGACTGTTTTATTCAAAAGAGAAAGCAGAAGCAAGCTCTCCGGTTGGTCTTAGTTTGTGTGTGTGCGCAAATTCGCAAGGGGGAGAGCACAGTAACCCTGTGTGCAAGTCAAACTTCTAGAAAAGACTGAGTTATCAGTGGAAATACTGAGTAATCGAATTAAAAGTGCAAAATGACTATGATAACAGGACTTATGGGACCTTTTGATGAAACTGTAGAACAGTGGAACTCTTATACAGAGCGGTTTGAATATTTTGTGACTGCAAATGACATTACAGAAGATAAGACGGTAACTAATTTTCTGAGTGTAATGGGTGGAAAAATCTTCAATTTATTGTGCAGTCTGGTGCAGCCTGATAAACCTGGCATAAAATCTCATGCAGAGATAGTGCAAGTACTACAAGCACACTTCTCCCCAAAGCCATTAGTGATTGCAGAGAGGTTATGCTTTCATAAAAGGAACCAAGAAGAAGGAAAACAGTCTTTCAATTTGTGGCAGTGTCAAAAAAGCTCGCTGGGCACTGTGATTTTGGAAATGTGTTAAATGATACGCTGTGAAATAGGCTGGTCTGTGGGTTGAGCAGTGAAGCAATTCAGAAACATTTGCTGACAGATGCTAACTTTACACTGCAAAAGGCTTTAGAAATTGAAGTTTCTATGGAATTAGCTGCAGAGAAAACTCAGGAGTTGAGTACATCTACTAAAGTGCAAAAAGTGAATGCCAAGAGTATGAATAAGGTGACAGGTAGCAAAAATTGCTATCCTTGTGGAAAGACTGGTCATTTTGAATATGAATGTTGGTACAAAGACCGGATATGCCAGAATTGTAATAAAAGAGGACACATTGCACATGCTTGCAAAAATATGAAAGATGCAGTATATGAAAAAGATGGCAGATTGGAAAGATATATCTGATCAAAAGAGATGAACAAGGTGGCAGAAAAAGAAATCCGATCTGTATTCTGTGCAACAGAAGTCAGGATATGGAAAGTGAAAGTCAGTCCGAAGAGGAGGCACCGACATATATTGAGGCTATGGCAGGTGCTTCACAGGGCTGCTGGGTGACCCTGTTGCTGAAAGGGGAAGCCACTGTGGATGGAAGTGGATACAGGAGCTGCTGTATCACTGGTGTATGATGCTGTGTATCGAGAAAAATGCAACATCTGCCACTGTGGCCAACAAAGGTCACTCTGAAGACTTACACCAGGGAACCTGTATGGATGATGGGCACCATTGATGTCTGTGTGCAACTTCATGGACAATCTGTAAAATTGCCATTGTTTGTCATAAATCATGACTACCCGGCTTTGCTGGGTTAGTCATGTCCTGAAAAAATCCAATTGAACTGGCCTGAGATATGTATGATGAGCAACAGTGAGGCAGGTCTGGCCACCATATTGAAGAAACAAGCTACCATTTTTAAAGAGGAGTTGGGGGAGCATGAAAGGCATTACTATTAAACTGACCATTAAGCCTGACAGTAACCCAAAGTGCTTGAAGGCCAGAACAGCACCATATGCCCTTAGGTCAAAGGTAGAAGCTGACATGACTTGGAGCATCTAGTGAAGGTGGGAGTGCTAATGCCAGTCACGCATAGTGAGTGGGCAACACCTATTGTTCCAGTCCTGAAAAAGGATGGCTCAGTAAGAATTTGTGGGGATTTCAAGGTTATCTACAATCCAGTGCTATGTGCAGAGCAATATCTGCTTCCTCACATCAAGGACCTGTTTTCTTGTCTCGCTGGTGGACAAATGTTCGGCAAGATAAACTTGAACCAAACTTATCTACAGATCCATGAGGAGTCACAGAAACTGTTAACTACTGTGACACATACAGGACTTTTCCACTGTTGTTGTTTGCCTTTTGGAATAAAGTCAGCTCCAGCTTTGTTTCAAAGAGCTATGGACCAGATCTTGTGTGGACTTCCAGGAGTACAATGCTACGTGGATGATATTCTGGCAATGAGCAGAAATGAGGAGGAGCACCTCAAGAACATTTCTGCCACTTTACAGAGGCTGGAGGAGTATAGTCTTAGAGTTTGAAAGGACAAGTGTGCATTCTTTCAGCCCTCTGTTGAATATCTGGGACATGCGATTGATGCAACAGGCCTCCACACATCTCCTTCCAAGGTCAAGGCAATCGTGGAATCTCCTACCCCTCAGGATGTGAATCAGTTGTGTTCTTTCCTGTGACTGCTTAATTATTATGGACAGTTTATTCCTAAACTGGCAACAATTTTAAACTCCTTGGATGTTCTTCTTTGACAGAAAAAGAAGTGGAACTGGGCAGCAGACTGTGATTCAGCATTTTCTTGAGGTAAAGAATTGTTAGTGAATTCCCAGGTTCTGACACATTTTGATCCTGCATTGCCTCTACAGCTGGCTTGTGATGCATCTCCCTGTGGGGTAGGTGCTGTGGTGTCTCACATCATGCCATCAGGGGA
The DNA here is from genome assembly GCA_016271365.2 of Neoceratodus forsteri. Classification (NCBI taxonomy): domain Eukaryota; kingdom Metazoa; phylum Chordata; order Ceratodontiformes; family Ceratodontidae; genus Neoceratodus; species Neoceratodus forsteri. Next base: position 621,497,392 of record CM028137.1, on the reverse strand, counting down.
AAAGAGGCCGAGTGCATTTGCCTCCAGATCATTGAGCAAGGCAGAGAGTAACTATGGCCAAAAAGAATGTGAAGCATTTGGGATTATCTTTGGCATCTGCAAGATTCACCAGTACTTGTTTGGCCAGAAATTCACACTTCTGACTGATCACTGTGCCCTGACTTCCATTTTTGGGCCACATACAGGTATTTCATCATTTGCTGCAAGTAGAATGCAACATTGGGCTCTGCTATTGTCTGCTCATACCTATGATATCAAGTATAGGAAATCAGCACTGCATGGTAATGCGGATGGACTCTTCAGATTGCCGTTGCCAATTCATCATGTAGACAGTTCAAAAAGAGAAATGTTCTATTTTGAACAGATGGAAAATGCACTCAATATAGCTGTTCAAATGAAAAAGTATACATGAGTGGATCTGCTACTGTCCAAGGTCATGGACTTGGTGCTGCACAGCCAGTTTCTAGGAAACTTAAAAGAGCCTTCTGAGCTGACGCCCTATGCTACTAGGAAGACAGAGTTGTCTGTTCAGTCTGATTGTCTGCTATGGGGAATGTGAGTTATTATTTCACCACCGTTGCAATAGCAGATATTGCAACAGCTACATTCAGGTCATTGTGGGATTGTGCATATGAAGGAAATTGCTAGAAGCTACTTCTGGTGGCTTGGTTTGGACAGTGCCTTTGAAGAAAAAGCCAAGTCTTGTTATTCATGCCAGAGAGTGTGGAATTTGCTCCAGTTAGCACCTTTGCATCCCTGGGATTGGCCTGAACATCCTTGGCAACATATTCATATTGATTTTGCTGTACCCACATGTTCCTGGCTGTGGTTGATGCTCACTCGAAATGGCTTGAAGTTGATATAATGACCTCTACTTCAGCAGAAAGCACAATTCAAAAACTCTGACAAATGTTTGCTCACTATGGCCTACCTGAACAACTAGTAAGTGACAACAGACTGCAATTTGTGTCCAAGGAGTTTGCCACATTTATGCAGTTGAATGCCATTCATCATATTAAGTCAGCACCTTATCATCCAGCTACTAATGGGCTAGCTGAGATACTTGTCCAGACATTGAAACAGGCTTTAAGATCAGCTAGAGGACAAGTTTGTCTACAAAAATGCTTGGATACATTTTTGCTGTCTTACAGAAACACTCCTCATGCTTTTACAAAAGTGTCTGCAGCATTCTTAATGATGGGTCAACAATTGCACACTTGTTTCAAACTGTTGAAACCACCTGCATCAGCACAAGTGGTGCACCATCAACATCAAGCGCAAGTAAACAGGTGTAAACCAAAGGCCAAGGATAGAACCTTTCAGCCTGGATGACCTATGCTAGCTCATAACTTTGCAGCTGGGGAAAAACAGATTCCAGCCACACTGATTGCACAGACTGAACCTGTGTCATTCACTGTTAAGACTGAGAATGAACTTGTCTGGAGGAGACATGTAGATCAGCTTTTGTCAAGTGTTACTGTGTCTTCCATGGTGTCATCTGCTGAACATTTTGAAGATTTAGACCTGAATATGATATTGGAAAACACCCCAGTTCCACAGTCAGTCACTCCAGATTCTTCTCCACAAGTTAGCTCTACCGAAGGGACTTCACCCCCAGCTGTTGTTGAAGCAATGTCAGAGCTTGTACAGACCTCACCGGCTCTAACAACTGTTTCTGGGCCACAACCTTGGGGTGAGAGCACCAAAGCTAGTGCACCCAAGGTTCCATGAAGATCTACCAGAGTGTGAAGACCACCTCATCGTTAGGATTTTTAGTTAGTGGCACACCCAGAACAACTGGGGCAGAATAATCCCCAGGGTAAGCTGGGAATCAAGGAAGTCTACTCTCAATCCCTAGTTAGAAATTATTTTTCTAATGAACATTGCATGTTCTTGTTCATTATGGGGATGTTTTCAGTAAGGGGGAAGGAAATGTTTTTTATGGTGTTGGGGTGCCCTTTAGTGTTTTCAGTGTGTCACTGTATTACTGTCATGTGATATGTTCTACAGGAAGTGGAGGTAAAGAAATGATGTCGATTGCAAGCTTCTTGCCTGAGCTCCTTTGTGTGAACCTAATAAAGAGTGCTCCCCCCCAGCCGTATACAAAACAATTCCTCTTAGACTTTAAGATGAACCATAGAAGCTGATAGTAAACAGTATTCACTGGAATAAGTTTTCAGACATTGGCATGATGGTAAATAGTATCACAGTAATCCAGTATAGGGAGAATAGCTTGAGAAATAATATGTTTGCAGTCCAAGGTTGATAGACAGAGCTTGGCATGTTCTAGGTGACCTAGTCATTGATGGACTTTTAGAATGGTTTTATCAATATTGGATTTAAATGTTAAGGATGACTTGAAAGTAAGACCAAGATATTTAAATTCATTTACAAGCTTAAGTGGGTTAGTGTTGAGAGTAATAGAAAAAAAGGGGTTTGCCAGGAACACTAGGAACTGGGGCCCAGATAGAACCGTGTAATCAGCATAGAGTCGAACTGAACAGTGATCCACAACAGAAGGAAGGAGATCTACAAAAAGATTAGAAACAATAGGACCAAGAACAGACCCCTGAGGAACCCCAATGAAAATAGGAAGGGGAGAGGAAAGGTACCATTCCAAAGAACAGATTGAGTTCTCCCGTTTAAGTAGGAAGAGAACCAAATGGTTACATTAGTAGAGAAACCATTAGAAGATAGACAATCCAAAAGCAATGCATGATTAATCACATCAAAAGCTTTAGACAAGTCTATAAATACTGTACAGTACCAACAAGATATTCCTTATCCAGAGCCCCGGAAACCAAATAATGAAAATCAGTGAATGCTGTTTGGGTAGAATGACTGGGTCTGAAGCCCAAATGAAATTAGAAAAAAAAAACTGTTAAGTAGGCAGGTAAACAGAAATCTGACAAAGAACAATATTTTTCATAAATTTGGAAATAACAGGGAGCAGGGATACTGGGTGATAATTCCCTGCCAAAGTTTTGTCCCCACCTTTATGCAAGGGAATAATGACAGAATGTTTCTGTGCTGAGGGAAAAGTTTGGGAAGTGAGAGGTAAATTAAATATATGAGTTAAGAGAGGGGCTGATATGTTGGCACAAGATTTAAGTAAAATGTTTTCTAGGTTACCAATTCCCTTGACAGTGTCCTGTCTCAATGAAGACAAGAATTTAAATACTTCTTTGGAATTAAGGTGCCTATAATAAAATTTAGGTTTGGTGAGGGGAGGTATTGCCAGGGGATCAGGAAACAAACCAGCAGTAGATAAGCCATTTTTTTTCAATAACATGCAAGGAGCCTGAGAAAAAAGTATTAAATATACCACAAATACCTTTTTAGAGTACATAGTAGAGCCAGCATAAACTACATTTAAAGCAGAGGATGCAGAAGGTACCCTCCAAATAAAATCAACCATATGCCAACATTTCTTAGGATTATTACTCACATCAACTAAGCTGGTCTCATAAAAAGAGGATTTATATTTCCTTATAATAGAAACACAATAATTATGAAATTTATGGAAAGTCTGCCAGGCTTCTGGGGTGTCTGATTTCTTGGCCTTTTGATAGCGTTTATCATTGTACTTAAGCTGGGAGATGATAAAGGGAGTGACCCAAGGGACATGTTTTAATTTAACCCTTATTTCAAAAAAGGGGCATGTTGACTAGAAAGCAGGCTGAACTGATGAAAGATATAATCCCAGGCAGCATCTACATTAAAGATGGAAAACAATTCCCCCCAATTAATCTTAAGCAGGCCAAAACAAAAAGCTGCCAAACTGAAATGCTTAAAACAGAGAAACTTAATAGTATTAGGGAATACATTTAGGAGGACAAAGATTCATCATACAATAAATAAGAGCATGATCACTAAATAGATTACCCTGGTAACCAGAATAGCTAATTGGGAGATTGGGGAAACAAAAATCAAATCTAAAGTAGTGAAAGTGCTTCTAAATAAATCATAATGTGTGAGGTCTTTGATTACTTAGTTCAAACCAAGAAGAGCAAGGGAAGACTTAAGTCTAAGTCCCCTACTAAAGGGCCAGTTTGCATTAAAATCACCCACTAAAATAATATGTTGAAACTCGCCATTGGAGTAAATAACTTTGAGTACAAATGTGAGAACTTGGTTGCTTTGAGTTTAGGGGGCAGTAAATGTTGTCAACTACTGTAAGATCTCCCTTCCTGATAATTTTATAGAAATAAACACAGCATTAATCAAACCACCGATAGTGTCAATTTTAACAAGAGAACATAGGACGGAGGAGTGACTAAATAAGGCAGAACCACCCCATGTCTGTTCCTATTTGACCTGAAAACTGTATAATTTGGGAGATTGATGTCAGAGTCGAGGATGGAAGAATCTAGCCAAGACTCAATTGCAGCAAATATGGAAGGGCATGAAGAAAGGGACCAGCTTACTAACAAATCTCTTTTAGGAAGGAGACTTTGGATATTGGAATGAAAGAAATTTAAATTGTAAAGGCAAGGCACCCAATACCTGAGGCTCTGGGTACCTTACATTGAAACAGGTTAGGCAGGAATGATACAATTCTTCACAGCAATATGTAAGCAGGATTACTTACTGGATTTACTGGATAGTATAGGACAAAAGTAGGCACAAGGCCCATCGAGATTGTCCCCCCACAATAGTAGGATATTACAAGAATTTAAGATGCGATAAGCCAAGTATCAAGTTTATATTTAAACGAGTCAAAACTGTCTGAGTCTGTAATATCCTGTGGTAAGGAATTCCATTGTTTTGCTGCTCTTATAGTAAATATGTTGTCATATTTATTTGTGTTTGCCCAATCAATATTAAGTTGATTAGTGTGCAATCTTCCCACTGTTCGTTTATTATCAAATGATAATCCACATGACTCGAGTAACGACGGTGCGCATATTAGTTTATACATAAGCAACAGATCACCCCATTGCCTTCTTAAATGCAAAGGATAAAGTCCTGTTTCTTTAAGTCTGGTGCCATAACATTTAGTTTTTAGTCTTGGGATTAGTTTGGTGAGCCTTCTTTGGACTTGCTCTAATCGATTGATATTGGCCTTTAGGTATGGACTCCAAAAGGTAGATCCATAATCCAAACGAGGTCTGATATAAGCTCTATACAGGGGAACTAAACACTATTCAGATTTGCTAGTAAAAGTTTTGTTAATCTGTCTTAAAATAACATTTGTTGTTCTAGTCACCTTATTACAGTGATCACTTGATGTTAATTTGTTATTAATTATAATACCCAGGTCTCTTTCATTGGTAGATGATTTAAGTTGAATGCTGTTCAAATGATATTCATGAAGTGAGTTATTCCTGCTGAAGTGCAGAACTTTGCATTTATCAGTGTTGAAGAACATTAAATTTTTTCTTGCCCATTGCTCAATATAGAGTAGGTCACACTCAAGCAATTTGATATTTGACTCAGTGTCTACTCTACCTCCCAATTTCATATCATCAGCAAATTTAGAGAGGAAATTACTCGAATCAATACTCATGTCATAAATAAAAAGATTAAAGAGAGTAGGCCCCAGCACAGAGCCCTGGGGAACTCCACTAGTAACCTTGCCAGAATTAGGATAAGCACCATTTACTCTACCATTTGTGTACGGTCAGAAAGCCATTTTATTATCCAATTAACCAGGTAAGGTGGAAACCCCAAACTAAAGAGTTTGTTAATTAACAAGGCATGTGACACTTTATCAAAAGCCTTACTGAAGTCAAATAGTAGTACGTCAGTTGAAATATTATCATTCATGAACTTACTTATGTTATGGTAGAAGGAAATAAGGTTTGTAGTACAAGAGTACCCTAGTTTAAAACCGTGTTGTACACTATCAGATATACCAAGCTCTTGCATAGTTTTCTCCATTCTTGATTTAATTAGGCGCTCCATCACTTTACCTATAACAGAAGTCAGGCTAATTGGTCGATAGTTCTGAACATTAGATTTCATCCCTTTTGTATGTATTGGTGTCACTATGGCTCTATGCCAGATATCCAAGATTTCATTCTCGAGTATTGATTTATTGAAAAACAGCTGGAGAGGTATTGCAATAATATCTTGAGTTTCCAATAAGAATCTTGCATTGATACTATCAGGGCCCAAACTGGTGGATCTTTTCAGAAGTGATAAGACATTCTTAATTTCATCAAGGTCAAATTATGGTATAAGATACTCGTTGTTTGTATTTATTAAAAATGTGTATAGGTTCTATCAAAAACAGAACAGAAATAATTGTTAAAATGATTAGCTATTTCTAAGTCAGATGATATAATAGTACTATTGTCTAGGAGTGAATCAATTTGTCTAGTGTTCCCTTTTTATTATTAATATATGAGTACAAGGATTTATGATTAGTTTTAGAATGCACTAAGCTAAATTCAAATTTAAGTTCAGCCATTTTAATATATTTCTTTAAGATAGAAACAGCAATTTGATATTTAAGCCGTGTGGTAAAATTTGTTTTTTTCTTATACTTCCTGAATAGCTGTTCTTTAGATTCGATTTGTTTATTAATAGTTTTATTAAACCAAACAGGAACTGCACCTTTGTTGTTATATTTTGATTTTGTTGGAACATAAATGCTTTCTAGGTGACGTATTATTTGTACGAAGTCTTCATAAGCAGTATTCATTGTTTTGCCCCTAAATAGTTCAACCCAATTTATTTTGTTTAGTTCAATATTGATTTGTGCAAATTTCCCTTTATTGTAATCCTTGTGCTCTATATTATTGATTATCTTTAAAGTTTGTATAACAATACTCAAGAATAAGGTAGCGTGATTACTATTACCAATGGGGGCCATGATGTCTACATCAGAAACTTTAAAACCCTCATTGGATATGACCAAATCCAGAGTATTATTTCCTCTGGTCGGTTGGCAAACCAACTGATTCAATCCCAAGTCCATTAATGACATTAGAAACTGTTTTTCATTGTTACTGTTACCTGAAAAAAGATTCCAGTCAATGCCAGGCATATTAAAATCACCTAGGATGAGAGTGTCACCTTTATGGGCCATATCTGTAATAATATTCATCAAGTCGATAGTGTATTGAATATCTGCTGAGGGAGGTCTATAACAAACCACAGTTAAGAGTTTAGGGTGTCCCTTCAGTTGAATGGAAACCCAAAGTGATTCAGTATGTCTTTGAACTGGAATCTTATATGAGGGAATGTCTTCTCTAATGTAAAGACACACACACACCCTCCCATTTTATTTACTCTATCTTTATAATATAGTTTATGATATATTTATGATATAGTTTGAAATTAGGAATGTGTCTAGACCATACTGAAGAAGAATCCCACCATGTCTCAGTTACTGCAAGGATGCTTATGTCAGGTAGGGTACATTTGCCCTTCAATTCTGACATTGTAAGGCAATTCAGGGATCTTGCATTAGATGACAACACATTACAGGCCTTCCTATAATGAGTTTTGTCTTCCCCATTTAGAGATTTTGGAATTGTCCTAGTCTTGCCCCATACCATTTAGTTTAAATGACTATTAATTGCAGCCACTATAGCTCTGCCCAGCAGGGCACTCCCTCTTCTGCTCAGATGTAGACCATCCCAGCAGAAGAGTGAGTCTCTATCGCAAAAGTTTTCCCAATGTGGAATACAGTGAATATTCTGTTGTAGGTACCACATTCTCAGCCATTCATTTGTTTCCTTGATTAAGCATGTCATACCATGTGCGGCCCTTGCAATTGGTAGTATCTCAGAAAAGCATACAGTGCAGCCTTTCTCGATTAGTAAATTATATAATGCCACACAGTCTTTCCTTATTTGTTAGGGTTTGGTGCATTTTAAATCATGTGTTCCCGCATGTATGATAACCAATGGATTGGGACCTGAATTAACAAGGATATCATTAACCATTCCAGTAATATCAGAAATTTTAGCTCCCCTAAAACTAGAGCAAGTTCTTGATGATTTATTAGGGTTGCAAATAGCCCTGTCAAGATGCTTAATAATAGAATCACCAAGCACAAAAATTTGGCGAGGCTGAATGGGGGGTTGGGGATGGGAGGTGATCAGAAGTTTCCATTGTATTATCAGTTAATCCTGGAGCTAAAGCTAAGTCAGTCTTAAGAGAGGAATGTCCAGAGATAAATTCATGCTGAATGATATCTGACTGACAAGAATGATCTGACTGAGGGAGTTGGGACCCCAAATCAATAAGAGCTACTGGTAGAAGCTCTATAATGTTAGAAGGAAGTTCACACTGTCCATTCTGTACTAAAGTGTCATCATTGTGAATAAGGTCTGTTAAGGTGGAGAGTACAGAGTATGAGTTATGGGTTGATAGGCTAAATTGATCAGATCTGTGCCCCTTTTGCAAACCCTAGAACTGGTTACCAATGTCCAGTCTTCATTTTCATCAGTATCATAAGATTCATCCTCTCTACCCTGCTTTTTCAGTGTGGATTTATTTACATTAATCTCCAAACTAGGCATGTGATCTACATCAACATTAGTAACATTAGAGTTAGAGTGGGATGCAGAATGGTTAAGGGGAGAATGAGATACTGAGGGACGTACAATAATATCCATGTTGGAATCAGTAGGAAGACAAGGATTGTTTAGTGCTTGGAAACGTGTATACATACAGTATCAGCTTGGCTATTTTCCAGCTGGTGTAGTCTCTCAGAAAACAATGCTATTTCCTCATTTAGTTGTTTATTTATATATATTTTTCACAAATAAAGTTATAATTTGTGCTTTGTGGTTTTAAAACCAAATGATACATGCAACATGTCAAGCATTTAATTCCTGCTTCACCATCCAGAGTCATGATGGTTAATGATGCAGGCACGGTATCATTACTGCTTAGCTGCACTACTGCTGCATTAAAAGTTTCCATCTTCCTTTTATCTTATGTGTTCACTATATAGTGCTGTATCAATATGTTTGGTACAATAGGTTGTAGTACTACCTGGACACGATACCTGTTAGTACATCCTATAGTAATACATCCACAGCCTGTTTGTAGATGCCAGATGCCAAACACGAGTAACACACGCTAGACGGGCATGTCTTCACACGCGCCAACACACGCTCGCCCTGCTTGCCACAGGGCTCTGTTTAAATAGCGAGTCGTGACCCGCTGAGCACTTCCGGGGTCGCAAGCAGCACCCTTGTAGAGTAATTAGCCCAATTTCACATAAATTCCATAAAATCTGCACCTCCACTCATGCATGAGTCAGAGAATTAGGAGTATGCAGCTGGCTGTTAAAAGATTAAAACGGCACTTAGTCCCCTCCCCGATGAGTTGTAGTTCCTATCAGTCAGGACAGAAACTACAGCTCCTCTTCCTGCTCAAGTAACATCGCAGGGCTCAAAGGTCATGCACAAACACAACAGACAGTGCAAAAGTTTAGTTTCAGTATGAAATTACATATCCAAATACACTCCCTGCTGTCTGCAAACACCACTGACTTGGGACATGTAGCTACAGAAACAGGCATTTAAATTCAAAATACATAAAACCATTGCTGATCAGTGCAAGTCAAATAACTTCACTCAGGAAGGCCAAAGAAAACAAATGAGCTTAAGCCTCCTTTTAAAGGCCTCGACAGACGGGGCCCTTCTGACAGCAGCTGGAAAAGTGTTCCACAGGGTCAGCCTGGTGACACTGAAAGTGAAGTTGCTGGGCCAACCCTCTAAAGCGAAGGGCAGGGCTGGTTTCAATGTCACCTGCAACAAGCAATAAGGAAAGGATATACCAAATATCAGTAGAAAAAAAGGGGTACTTAAGATTTCTTTTTGGGAAACATAACCATCTGGAGCAATGCAAGAAAGTACTGAGGGAACAAAATTTAATGCCTCTCAAATCTGAATGTTTCAAGTAGGCTACAGAGTGAATATCTGACTAAGGAGCAGGGAAAGTAAAAATATCTTGAAGCCCACTCTACTAAGGTTTAATGTGAGAAGTGAAAGATACTGAAGTGAAACCAAAAGAAATGATACAATAATAAAGGACCCATATATGTAAAACAGAGAGGTGCAGGGATAATTATAAATATCATAGGTATCATAGGTCACACTGAGCCGAGTGGACTTTCATCCATAGTGTTCACCTTATTACTCAGATCTTGTGGAAAAATTCATCCACACGATGTTTAAACACATCCGTAGATGGGCTTTCTACTACCGAGCTTGGTAGCTCATTCCATGTAGTAACCGCCCTCTGATTAAACCACATCTTTCGCTTCCATGTTCTACAGTGTTCCCCTGAGAGCTGGGACAAATGAGCTCTTGTGTTGCAACTCTTATACCTGAATGCTAAACCCAACCTCTTGCTCAGGTCATGATCTGTTAAGGATTTGTACAGTAGGCACATATTGCCTCTTAATCTATTATACTCCAGTGTGAACATGTTTAAGCTGCTGAGTCTTGTGGAGTATTCTTTTGTTTTCATCCCTTTTATATATTTCATGGCCTTTCTTTGTACACTCTCTAATTTAGCTATATCTTTCTTTTGATATGGTGCCCAAACCTGGGCCCCATATTCCAGTATGTGTCTCACCAGTGAGTCATGCAGTGTGATCAAGACAGATTTCTATCTGCTAGCAATGTGCCTCAGAATACAAGTAAGTACACCATTTTCTTTTTTACTGATTTTGTTAAAATGGGGCCAAATTTAAAGTCATTTGATATGGATATTTCCAGGTCCCTTTCTTCTGTTGTCATTCTAAGAGTCCCATCCTAGAATGACTGAATATATGAATAATGAATTAATAAAAAATATAAAAACTTGTAACTTACATAACAGAACCAAGTTGCTGTCTTTAAGCACTGATGCATTGGTGATGGCCAAAGGAAAGCCAATTACTAGTGCAGTATAAGATATCAGGTACAGGAAAATGTATCAGTGTAACTTATCTTGTGAAGTTCTCTCTTGAAACTAGGATGGGACTGAGACACCCAAAGGTCAGGTGGAAGGGATTTCCATACCTTCAGTACCAAGATGGCCAAAGCTTGCTCACCCATTTTAGTGGCACACTCAGAAACAGTTAGGAGTGATAGATTTCTGGATTGCAGAGGGTAGGCCTGATCAAAAAGTGTTAATAGAGCAGCTAATGTGGCAGGTTTGGATGACCTAATAATGTTGTCAATAAACCAGCCCGAGTTATAAAGGCGACATGAGGAAGGAGATAGACAACCTAGGTTGTGGAAAATGACAGCTGTACTGTTGTGAAGGAGGTGTGCAAAAATGACAATGATAAAAATGTGGAGTGAAAATATTAAAAATTAGTGACGTTAGCATGCATAGAAACTGCGCAATGCACGCTTGTAATGAAGTAATTTTTTGGAATTTTTTCACCAAATATACTACATGGGCTTTTTGGAGCCCCACCTCATGAATAGTGGCACTGTCATTTCATAAATTGGTCCCAAAAGTTGATTCCACGCAGTGACCACGAAATCACCTTTCTGTTTAACATTTAAAACATACAAGAAATTAAACTTTCAATTACATTTGTAACAAGACAGTTAAAAATATTATAAATGATCATTCAGATGCATTTATAACATAACATACAATTAAATGTATCATACCTGTGAAATATGCATTAATTACAAGTGGCATATCTGAGGAACATAGTGCATAGTGGTGAAAGGGGAGGAGAATGTGTTGAGACACAGGCTGTGGGGGGGTGGAAGTTTTAATAGATGATGTGAGTCATGGAGAAGAACAGAGGCATAGGAGGACAGTTAAGGAGGGTTAAAGCAGGAGCAGTTAGATGAGAAAAAGGTATGGAAGGCAGAGGCAAGGGAGTGGGAGGAGGAGGAGGAGTGCTGTATTTGTGGGGGGGAAGGAGTTCCAGATTTGTGGGAAATGATGGGTAAAGCCTGACTGACCAATGAGAGTGGTACAACGGGGGACCAACAAAGTGTGAATGACAGAGGATCTGAGGGAATGGGAGACAAGTAAACATTTAGGTACACTGGGGTGGGCTCCCAGTGTGCTACATGAATGCCGACATGGGGATTGGGCACCCTGATGTCAGCCATCTGTGGGCAGGGGGCACCAGGACAAAATCACAACAAAGGACTGTTTTCTGTTTTATAGATAAAACTGCATTTCGCACACTGGGGTGGGCTCCCAGTGTTGCTATATAACTTTGCGATTTGGGGATGATTTGGAGAGGGGGCACAAAATAGAGAATAGCATTGTGCCATTCACAACATGCCGGCACTGCAGCACTGTGCTGCGCACGACTCTGCGCATGCGTGCAACTCGTGCGCATGTGCAGTACACGCATCGGAATGTGGAAGTAACAGCCGAAACAGTGCAGCTGTTATTCCATATGCCGATGATGGGGGAGGGCTTTCAGCTCTGTTGGGCATTTGGAAGGATACTTTCAAAAGTCCAACGGAAGAGGTTGTGAGATTGTCTGCTTTCAGAGCTAAAAAGCTCTTGCAAAATGGATGTAGGCTCTGCCCACAGCTCTAAAAAGGAAGTGAATACAATATTAAAAGCTAAATCCACATATATACACAATCATGAGATCCATTATCACAGTACAAATATAAAATATCTCACTGTTATTTTTCTTTTCAGGCCACTAATAGCTTGAAAATACTTGGCAACCCTATTAGCTGTCTCTGTGCATCCTCAGAATGAAGTAGAACATTGGTTAATAACATCTTGTCTATTTGATAGCTGCTATTCAAGAAAGGTGATAACCAGTATGTTCTTGGTTTTAAATACCAAGTGCAGTACCATAAAACATGCAGTAAATCATCAACCCCTCCCCCAATAGGAATAATCACAGGACCCTGACAATATGCCTTCTTTCATATATCCATAGAGCAACATATTGCTGGGGAATTGTTCAAATTTATAGTTAGAAAATTATGCTCTAAGTTTATGATCTGTAAGAATTTCAAGATAGGGTGAACCCAAAGTACTAGTTATTTTGCACAAACCATTTGGAATAACAAACAGGTCCTAGTTATAGTTTGTAAATCCTGATTATTCCAATAATTTTCAATCTTTTTTTAAATATATTTTTTATATTTTACACTCAAAGTAATTCCTTGATCCACTGCCCTCTTTAAGTTCATTAATTTATGTTTTTCCCATAATTAATGTATTATTGAAAACCAGAATCCTTAGCTATAATTTAACATAAACCATTCTTCCTTTTCCTTCAAATACTGAATAGCTAATGCTGTATGCTTTTTTCAGTTAGCTGTATCCAATAATTAATTGTGCGGGTTTCTATAGCTGCTCTAATATCTGTAAGACCTAATTCTCTTCTTACATATGCTGTTGGACAAGAGTGGCCTACTCTTAATATATTACGCAGCAATTTATACAATGGGGCCACAAGTTTATTTAATTCTTCAATCTCCCATATATCTGCACCATATAGGAGTTTTGCCTCAGAATTTGCTCTAATAGTTTGTACCAGAGGTTTTAGTGTAAAACTTCCATATTTGGCATTAAACCTCACAAGGCCCACTAATATTTTTTTGAGTTTATCAATCAGAAGGTCTCTATATGCAGTCCAGGGCCCATTTCCATAAAATAGGATTCCTTAATAAAGGTAACTATCAACCACTTCTATTTTATTGTTTCCCAGTAGACAGGTACCCTTAGTCTGTATTTTGTTCTTCCCAAATATTACTATTTTAGACTTGTCTAGATTAATCTTTCATTTTAATTCGGTTGACTTTTGTTGGATATAATCTAGCTGATTTTGTAAGCCTTTTTTTGTAAGAGAAATCAGGACAATATTGTCCGCATAGACCAATATTGGGCTTTGAATTCCAGTTGCCAAATACCCAAACACTTCTCTAGCTTAACCAGGTCCTCCCTGAGGTCCTGTCTCACATCTTCTATGTCTACTTTCCCACAGAGCATTGTGCCATCCACAAAAAGTACCCTGCTCCACCTGTTAAGCCTTATTATTTTTCACAGCTTGGAACTGATTCAGTGGTCATCATGGCTGCTCATGATCATTCTACATTTTCTCCAGACAAAGAATCCAGAGGCTGGATGTTATGGGCAAAAGAACTTATACCTCTGCATCCTTAGGCATAAGAATGGCAAACTACAATGAATACATGACTAATTATCAGAATAGCCTGTGGAAATCTGCTATGTTTACCATTCTGGCTTTGCCTGATAGTCCTGTAAAGGCTGAATTGCTGAAAGCTGCTTCAGCTGCTGTGGATACTGTAAAGCTTCTGTGTGCTCTGCATGTAATACCTCTGATGCTTTTGCCAGGGCTGCTGCCTCTAGCATATGTGTTCGGAGATATGCCTGGCTCAGAATAGCTGGTCACCACTCCCCGGGTGCCCATGCAAAGACATCCAAAAGTATCGATCAAGTCAGCCCTGCATCACTTGGTACTTTCTTCTTCCCCACTTTCTCCTTCTCCACTATTGCCTCCCAGGGTGCAAGTTGAGGGAAGGATAATCCTTGATCTGTCAAAATGGAGGGAGATCATGACAGATAAGTAGGTCCTGGAACTAGTAGAAAACAGGCATGCTCTGGAGTTGCTGCCCACCCCTCCAGTTCATCATGCACCTCATTCTCACTATCCTCCAGGTCATTTGTCCCTTCTGATAGTGGAGGTTCAGTCACTCATTCACAAGTGAGCTGTTAAACCTGTTCCTCCCTCCAAAAAGAAACAAAGGGTTCTATGTTTAAGATACTTCCTGCTTCCCAAGTAGACAAGAAATCTACATCCTGTACTGGACCTCAGAGACCTAAGCTGGGTAATCAAATACAAAAAGTTTTGAATGGTGTCGCTCTAGGCTCTCCTCCTTCTGTTGCAAAAGGGGATTGACTGTGTGCCCTGGACATGAAGGATGCATGCCTTCATGTCAAGATTCAAAAGTGCCACAGGCAGTACCTGCACATTATGCTGGAATGCAGCCATTATCATTTTCGAGTCTTGCCCTTTCGCTTATCCTCAGCACCACAGGTATTTACTAAAAGTTTAGCAATTATAGCAGAAGCCCTTCAGAGGGAAGAACTTTATGTCTTCCTGTTCCTGGGTGACTGGCTCCTGAAGGCCCCATCCAGGGAAAAGGTTCAGTACACATTGTCCAGAATGAAATAATTGTTTGAGGAACTGGGAGTTTTGATAAACACATTGATATATGTACTAGTTCCTTTTCAGCACCTCCAATATATTGCTGTGATGCTGTACACAGCAGTTGGCAGAGCTCTCCTGCCTGCACACAGAGCAGAGACAAGACCCTTGTTGACTAGGCCCAGGTGATATGCAGGAATCATTATGTATCTGCTCAGATGATGCTACAGCTACTGGGACTCATGGCTGCTCTGATAGTGACTATTCACTTTGCCCATCTCCATATGTGCATACCACAGTGGATTTTGTGGGAACAGTAGGATTTACTGACGGATGAGCTGGAACACATGGCTCCTATCATGTCCCTTCTCTGCTATACTCTGGCATGGTGGATGGACCACCAGCATCTGTTGCAGGGCATTCCATTCTTCTTCCTGACTCCAGGGCAGATCCACACAACAGATGCTTATGTGTCAGACTGGAGTGCCTATCTCAGTTCCTTTCAGACACAAGTGTCCTGGACAAAACTGGATTCAGATCTCAACATAAATATCCTGGAGATAAAGGCTGTTCTGTTTGGTCTCCAGGTCTTAACAGAACACCTCAGCCCTGGTACCTTGCCGATCTGCATGGACCATGTTAGTGTATTTCAATATACATATTCAAGCAAGGGGGCATTCACTCTTATGATCTGTGTAAGGAAGTGATGAGAGTGTGGTACTGGGTAATGTCTCACAGCCTTCAGCTATAAGCTGTATTCCTCCAAAGTATCCAGAAATGTCCTTTCAGACAGGTTGAACTGGTTTCAGTCCCTGGTACATGAATAGGAACTGCTGACCTCCAAGGTAAATGATGTATTTGCAAGATGGGGTCATCAGAGTTGGACCTTTTTGAATCCCTTCACAACACAAAGCTGCCTTGCTTCTGCTTGCATGCTCCAGAGCCTGGAGCTTTTCGGTGAGATGTGTTGTCCCTGTCCTGGAAAGGGAGGATCCTTTATGCACTTCCTTCAATCTCTCTCATTCAGAGGGTTTGGCTCAAGCTAAGAGCACAGCATGCCACCCTAAAACTGGTGGCCCCTTCTAGCTTTGCCAAATCTTGTTTCCACTTCTGCAGCATCTATTGGAGCCTCCAGTTCAGTGCCCTCTTTGTTGTGGTTTGCTGTCACAATGCCAGGAGTCCCTGCAGTCCATCCAGACCTGCAGTCCCTGCAGTTGCATGCATGACTTCTAAAGACATAGCCATTGCCCTTTTTTGGGGTTACCCCAGGTTACTGATGTGTTACTTGTGACTCAAAAGACTTCCATGAGAAACACCTATTCTTAAAAAGGAAGCACTTCTCCATATGGTGTGCTTCCTCTTCAGAGGACCCATTTACTGTCCTGTCAATACTGCACTGGACTAACTTCTGTACCTTCTGTCTCTGTCAGACACTGGTCTCCAGTACTCATCCATCAAGGTACACTTGGCTACTATTTGGGCTTTCCATGCCCCTATTGATGGGTGCATGGTGGCAAGCTAGAAGTGTCCCATGCATTTCTAAAGGGTATTCTGCACATGCATTCTCAGATTTATTTATGTATTTATTTTTGTTAAGCAGGTAGACCCACTGGGCCTAAAAGGTCCCTTTTTCAGGGGTGACCCAGAACCTGGTTCTGCCTTGGGACTTAAATTTCCTACTTGAGATGTTGAGTCTAGCTACATTTGAGCCTGCATCTACCTCTGACATGCATTTCCTTTCATGGAAAATACAGTTTTTTGTCATCATAACTTCTGCTCTTAAGATTTCTGCACTTGTGGCAGTGATACATGAGCCTCCTTACTTGATTTTCCACAAGGATAGGGTGTCTTTATGAACCAGTCCATGCTTTCTACCCAAGGTGGTCTCTGATTTCTGATTGACTCAGGCCATAAACCTTCCTGTGTGTTATCCTGAGCATGCTGACCAGAGCGAGGCAAAACACCATACATGTGATGTACTGTACATAGAATGCTGTATTTCTTTCTTGATTGCGTTAAGGACTGCAGAATGTACTCTTAGCTCTTTGTCTCATTCTCCCCTGGAAAACAGGATGCCTCTGTGACTAAACAGTGCCTGTCCAAATGGCTAGCTCACTGTATTGAGTTTTGTTATAGGAAGAACAGTAAGGAACATCTTGGTGCTGTATTTAGCCAGTCTACACATGGAATCACAGCTTCTGTTGCCAGCCTTCAGAATGTTTCTGCAGCTGACATATGTGCTGCTGCCACATGGAGCTCTGTGCGCACTTTCACTAATCACTACAGTCTAAACATCATCTCTCATAGATGTGCTGGCTTTGGTCTGGTGATATTGCAAGGTCTTCTGTCCTGGTTGCATATCAGACTATGCCATACTCCCTGGCTATTTTGTGTATTGCTTAGGAATTGTTCCAAAGGTGTGCCCCAATAGAGGAGATATTCTTGATGAAGAGAAAACAGTTACTGTACTTACCATAACAGTGGATCTTTGAAAGAATCTCCTCCATTGGGCCACAGCACAATCACCCTCCTTCCCCCCTTTGTTCTGAGATATCTGTTGGCAGGTTTTTCCATGGCCTTGTTTGGAGACATCCATGAGTGCCTTATGTACAGTACATATACTATTTGCCTGTCCTATGCCTCTCCTTGTGTGTCTGGTACTGGTTTGGTCTCCTGGTTCATCATGGTAAGTGACGCTCTGAGCTTATCTTCAGTGGGTAACTGAGGAGCAATGGGGCCACCAAGGTTATATTGGCACTGATGTTGCATGTCATCATGGGTGGCTCCCTGCTAGCAAAGGTTTCTGATTGGTCCTGACACCAATGGCTTACAGTTTCAAAGCTGTGGTCCAATGGAGGAGATTCTCTCAATGATCAAATATTATGCTAAGTAACCCTTTGTCCACCTTCGCTCTCCTGGTGATAGTAGTAGTAAAATAAATTTCTTCCTGGTGGTCTAGTGATCCCCACCCCTTTCAAGTGCCAGTGGAATTAAAATAAATTTCTCCATTGTGGTCCTGTTGCCCCCTCCCTCTCTCTCCTGTTATTTAGTGTCTCACATCCCAAAAGTAACCTCCTAGTGTTTAGTGGCACCCTCTGCTACCTCCAGCCTAGTCACTCCCAGTGACAGCAGTGAGGACATACCCAGTGCTCACTTCCATGGCTGGCCACTATATGATGATCCCAGGTATTGTGATGCCTTATACAACTGTGTACAGTGATACAGTACTTGTGGGATGGCTATTCAAAATCATGAATCATACATACTGTAATTCTGAATAGATGTACTATTATCACTATACAGTACTACTGTATAGCAATAATAGTAGTTTTGTACAGCAATCATAGATGCTACAGTACTTACAAGCAGCTGATAGTGGCTGGCCATGGAGGTAATTTGCAGGTATGTGCTGGCTCCCATTGTGGGGACTGGGCCAGGTGGGGGGTGGCTCAGAGAACTTGGGAGAGAAACATAAATGAGACACTGCATAGGCAAAATTAACATAGAAACCAGGAACATGTTGGTAGATAAAGGCCACTTGGCCAACCCAGTCTGCCCATTATTTTCAACGTTCTTTCTTGCTGCACAACCTGCTTGGTCTATGGCATTAAATCCAATTGTAGGGGCTGGCCTGGTGGCACAGAGGGCTGAGGTGCTGGATGCCACACCTCGATCCATGCTGGCGACCCAGGTTTGGGAACAGACTCGGGTCATCAGGGCTGGCTGGGGAAGGAGAGGATTGAGCATCCGGAGTTGCTCTCCTCTCCTCTCCTGGGGTGGGTTGGGAGGAAGTCTCGCTCTTGTAGTGGCCTCCGGTGGAGACCACGGGTACTACATGCAGCGGCACAGGAGGGACAGCCAGAAAGCCGGAAAACAACTTCAGCTCCTGCCGGATGACGGCCTCCATATCCTTCATGCCCCTGGAACCTCCAGGAGCCTGCCCCTTGACAGCAGCACCCTCAAGCCCGTAAGGATAAAAAATAGAGTACTGGGGTTTCACGGTCCCCTGGTGCCTTCCCCTTGAAGAAGGGGGATCCGCCCAGAGATGGGTTACTCCAGGATGACTCAGAGGGTTGGCTGTGATATGTGGTGAGAGCAGCACTCAGGAAGAGGATGGCTGGGAGTAGAGATACGAGGAAGGGCCTGAAGGAGAGGTGGGAGCCGGAGCGTCGGAGGAGGTAAAAAGATAATTAAAAAAAAAATCCAATTGCAGAAGTGCAATAAAGAAAAGATTTATTCACTTAACAAGCATCCAAGTAAAAGATGCCACACTAACTCCAGTGCTTCATGTCATTATAGTGACGCTTCACCAGAGTGCCCCAAAGCTTTCCCTTTTTGCAATTCAGCATTTTGATTTGATTTTGCCTATGCAGTGCATCATTTTGTGTAGTCACCTGTTCTTCAGTTAGGCAGACACACCCATTCTGATAATGTACACTGTGTTGTGTTGTGCTAAACTGAACAGCTGAGGATGCCACTGGATGCCTGTGAGGTTGCCTTTGGGACAGGGAATGCTGGATACCTGGAGAGGGAGGGGAATTGCTAGACAACCTGGGTGAATTTATTTTAATTCTACAGGTATCAGACAAGGGCCGGGAACCACCAGACCACCAGGGATTATATATGTTTTTCTTTTGCGATCAGGTGAGGGGGAAACTTGGGATTGGGTGAGGGGGAGACACATTGAGTACCAGGGATTACATTTATTTTTTATTTTGAATCCAAGTAAGTGATGGCAGAAAACCAGCAATAGAATGTTTCACAGGAGGTGGGGGCAAGACATCAATGGTCTGCTCTACAGAAGCTACAGCCTCTATGCAAGCCAAGTAGCAAAGGACTGTTTTCCATGACTTACTGAAGCCATAATGGGAAGCAAATGGCCTCATAGGATCTTGCATAGGAAAAACATCTTTTCATGTGGACTTTTAAATATAACAGCTTAGCACAAGAAAACAAACAGGTTGGGGACACCCTATCTTATTTTGCTCCTTGATACCCTCTTTGTTCACCATTTGTACATACCACTCTGTAGCCAATGGGGGGTTGGGATTTGGGCTGAGCGCACCTGTTACTGCCTATTTTAGTGCTGCTCTCTACAGGCTATATTCAAATAGGTTTTGGGCACTCAGACTGTGCTCAGTGCTTGTTTAAATATAGCAAGGTTTCATTCTTGTGCTAATTTGTGCTTAGGATAGGACTTTGCATAGGACAACCCTCCAGTTTCAAATATTGAGACCTGGAGTCTTTCTTAGTCCTTCACCTTCTATGTATCTATTCTATGTATTATCATAGAAACATAGATATTAACAGCAAAAACAGGCCCAATGGCCAGTTGTACTTCTGTCTAGTACTTGCCTGCATCCATACTCAGCTTAATACTGGACCAGAGCTAGTCTACATTGACCCTGACTTTATTTTGACACCCACTCCTTAGTTCACTCAGACCCTTCCTATGACTGTCTACCCTCCCTTCAACTTATGGTTTGTTTGGGTTTTGCCCCTGTGCCTATCAAACTTGTGTTTGTATTATTAACACAATGAGGTCTGAAATTAAATTTTATGCCTTCAAACTTATGCATACTGTATCCCAAAGCATGTTGCAGTCCATGAACAGCTGGCAACAACAGCTGCATGCAAACTAAAGTTAAGTGAGATGGATTGAGCAATGACAATGAATGGTTTAAGCAAGTGAGGCGTGAAAGAGAGAAAGAGAAGAAGTGAGAGATTGAGGGGGTAAAACATAGAGAGGCTGTGTACCTTGCTCAAGATCACACAGTGAGTAGATGGCAGTAGTGTGATCCAACCCTGGCTCTTCAAGTTATCATGGGAACCTGGTTTTAAATCACTTTCTAAGCACAGCAGCTCCAAGAGTACAATGCTCATTAAACTTGTGATTTCCAGGATGCAATTTAAAGGGGAACAGTCAACATAAAGCCTGAACTTTTTTAGGGAACAAATAAATAAAACCTAGGTCAATTTGCAAGACCTCGAGAATCGGGGTTGCCAAAATAATCTACTCCTTATTGAGGATGCTGAAAATGTCCTGGCAAGGGCATTATCTTCTTTCAATTGTTGCCTGATATCTTGCTGTACCAGTGGCATGCCCTCCTTGAAATATAAACATCCCATAAGACCCTTGCCCCTAAGCCAAAGAGCACTGCTGAACCAATACCAATTGTTATGAATTTCTTACAGTTCACTATTAAAGATGTGGTGCTTTAGTTAGCAATACAACAAAGTGATGCAGTACAATGGGTATCATCTCTGTCTATTCCAGGATTTTTCAAATGAGATTGTTTAAAAATACAGATTGTTTGGCAATCTGAAGCTTTGCCTTCACAAATGAGGAATATAATATATTTTTAAATACCCATCAACTTTTCCTGTTACATTCTGTATAATGGATAGTTACATCTTTTTACTGATCTCTCAAAAGCATTGGCTTTTGTAAAATTTGTTTTGCCTGAAATTTCAAAGGAGAATTTAAACCCCTCTCACAGCAGTCTCCATGACTGGAAGACAGTCTTAGATAATGCGCATGTAGCTAGTCAGAACACAGGCTCACAGACTACTGGAATCTGCATAGTAATGTTCCCTCAGTATCAGATGCCAATCTTAAATCATTCGGCTATTTGCCACTTAAAGTCCAAAGCTCCAATCTCAATTAGTGGTTCTCCATTTCTAGGAAAAAGTCATTGTATTAGGAGAGGAAGAAATTGCAATCATCAATCACACAAAGGAGCAACTGCTTCTATGCAGCACACCCCTAGTCATGGCATGGAGAGTCAGGAATCAGATTATTCTAACAGCTCTTCCTCAGACAGTGATGAGGTCATCTCAGCTCCCTTACTTATGGTGATCCAGGACACACTTGTTAATGTTAATGCAGGAATTACTATCCTCTGCTTAAACTTACATGAGCTTCTTTGGTGAAAAGATGTTTTCATTCAAGTGCCTCTGTCTAGTGTGTAGCTAAGAATGCCATAATGCACAGCACTGTCTTACTGTTGTAATTTACCTGCAAACAACACTGGGGCCCACTTAATGTAAAAACCACAGGATACAATAAGATGGAATATTGATATATGGCTTAATCCTCTCTAACTGCAAGTCATTGACCATTCTGTGCAAATGGCACTCTTTGTCATAGACTCAAGATTTTTGAAATTACGCTTTAAATCTTTAACAAAATGATTTCATATACAGCATATTTTGAATTTTAATATTCTATAATTAATGTCATATTCACAGTTTCACTTTTTATACCTAGTCCCACACTGAAACATATTTAGTAACCCCCACTTCACTCCCTTCCTACAACCCCCCACACACTCTCCTTAAAAGATTTTCTAACATCAGATCTGTATAGACCTAGCCAAAACTATTACTTCAAGGGTTGAGGGGGGGTTACATATGCAGTACTTAATTTTCTAGCAAAGTTTGCACAGTTGCAGCCCCTATGTGATAGGATAAAGTGTTAACAATTAGGTTGGACTCCCTCGACCATTAAACTGTTGCATGAAACTTTGAAGCATTTTGAGAAAGATCTTATTTTCACTGTTTTAGCTCAAACTATTTCTGGTGCCCCTAGGAAGAGTCTTAAATTCTGAAACAGTTTATTGGGATCACATGATATGTACTAATGCTTTCTGATGTGCACATTGGGGGTGCTGTGCTTCATGGTTTAGCCCCTGGTGACCATATTGTTAAATTTAATATTAAGACTATGATTAATGAGTTCTGTTTTTCCCATAGAAAACCTGTAGCATAATTTGCTGTAATAAAATGTGTTTATTATGGCGAACACAGCAGGGCTTCCCCTCTGCTGCACATGCAACAGTGACAGCCACTGCTCTTCCAGATTGTCAGAAGCCAGCCTAACACCCAGAGACCAGACCGCCACTCTCACTCTGCGCTAATTAAAATTTAGAGAAAAAAGAAACAAATGGCTGCAAAAAAAACCTTTAAACTGTCTCTGAACAACTCAAAAGGAAAAAAAAAGCAACCCTTTCTTCCATGTTGTAAAAAGGCAAAATCATGAAATGTTTTACATGCAGCCACATCCAACCACTGATCCTGTTGAAACCCAGTCAGACCACGGCTGCACGGAGGTGTCTTCTCTTTATTTTATATCATTACTGTGGTGAAAAAACGAAATGCAGCAACCGTATGAAATAAAATATGGGGTGGCGTGTGTAAACTCAAAATTTACACACACCCTCGATATTGGATGCCGAGATAAACCCCTCAAGTTTCGCTCTTGGGGTTTATGTGGCATCCAACAACTCGTGTGTGTAAAATTATACACACACTTCCCAGTACTTTATTCTATTTATAATAGAGCTAGCAATCCAGTTCAGTTTGATTTTGGATCATGTCCCAGGAATGCATTATTGTTAATAGTAAATGATTCATTTGTTAATAAAAAAATGAAAAAGAAAAAATAAATGTTTATGTATTTATTTCATTTTTTGTATAGGTATATCTATTTAAATAAGTCCACAATTTGTGCATTCTACACTAGGTGGTATTATTGACTGCTACATCATGCCTCACCCATCCCAAAGATTTTTTTCTTATGGTTCCTGTCTGCAGCAATCTTTCACATTGCCCCCCGCCGGCACCTGCCTGCCCATACTGCTGTACAGCATATAAAGTGGGCCATTTGTTAGAGATGCCAGTGTTTGTATTGGACAGCCTTTTATTTTTGGAGCTGAACAGGACTGATAACTGTAGCAAGTGTGGGATTTTGAAGAGTGCACATGTCCTCAATCATGGTTTGGAGCAGGGGAAGCTAAGAAACCAATGCTTTGGTTTCATTTCACATTTTTATTTTTAAAATAAACTAAATAACAACAGCATGGCCACCAAATCACTCAGTAGCTGTAGTGAGTGCAGCAATGCTGAAGTGCACACGAACTATCATGTCTGCACTGCAAAGTGGGGGACCGAGAACTATGGAGTCTTTGCTTTATTTCACTTTTACATTTTTTTTAATTGTGCTACAACTCACTGGCTGACAGACACCTTATGTGAGAAGGTTATCTGTGTGAATGGAGTTGATCCAGTGATGTTATTGACAGATAACATCACTGGTCCAGGGGCATACTAACCAATCAGCTTCTCAGAAATCTTCTCACGATTGTATAATTTATAGTTAATGGGACACAGTTGGATGAAGTGATGACTCACAACTCACTTTAGTCATCTGTTGGTTTACAAAAAAAGATGAAATACTTATTGACTGCTAGCAGTCATCATACATTTTAGGACAGCTTTTTTCTTGACTTTGTACTTTGTTCTTAGAATTTTGATGTTTATGTGTTTTTGTTTTTGTGAATTTACATGTTTTCTGTTGATATTCCAGTGAATTTATCAGACTATTTAAATACAGTTTTTACTTTGGTTATTCCTAATTATTATTAGTTTATATCATTTTTATAGTTGTTGCATTATTTTATTTATTGTGTTGTTTTGGGCTTTATTTATGTTTTTGTGGTATACTTTACCAACTTTATCTTTTCCAGTGCTACAAAGATGTTATTATATTATGACTTGTACTTTTAATCAGTAATACCTACAATACAGAAATATTATGTTTTGAGCTGATGATGTCTTATAGCATGAGACATTTCCAGACTCCCATGTTCTTTACAACAGCTCTCTGCAGTTATCTCCAGAGTATGACAGTTTTATTCAGAATATTATTTTCTCCTTGCTCTGATGAGTTCATGTAGCATAGTAACATGGTATGTAAATGATATGAGAGCTCCAATTAAAGGGGGGGGGTATCTTCTTTAAAATTGAGGAAGGTTGATTTTGAATTTATTCAGGAAAGCTACCTATTGCCTGATTAAGCTGAAAAGTGGAAATGTGAGTGGATGGGCAAAGTTTCCCATAACTGCTTTAGCACTAGGAAACATTTAGTTATGATTCTTGTAAGAAAGTAGATTAATTTAGTCTAGACTAGATATACTACAGATACAGAGCACAGATTGGCAAATAGTGCAGCGACTATATTAAAGGGAGAAAATGCCTTGTGTAATATTAATGCTCCTAACAAACAACGGTCAGAGTTTTTTCAGACATGTTTTGCAGAAATCACTGCTATCATCAAATATGATATTACTTTAGGGGAACATTTCAGTTCCACAATGGATCCTCTGCTGGATGTGGAGAATACTTCTATTTCGCACTCAGAAGTGAACAGCTCTGGCACTCTTCAGTCCATTACTAAACATTTTAATGTGACTGACTCTTGGAGAATTGGTCACCCAGAAAGCTGTGATTATTCCTTTTATTTCCCTAGGCACAATACCTACTGTAGACTAGATTACATCTTTATAGTCTCTACCTCATGTATTTATATTGTAGATGCTAATATTCATACCATAGCGATATCAGATCATGCAGTCTCAAACTTACTATTATTCTTAACCCTCAGGGAAACAAAAAATTTGCACTGGGGATTTTTAGGATCACTTTTAAAAGATCAGCAATTTAAAAAATGGTTATTAGAAGAAAATACAGTTTGATGTAATATTAATTCAAATGGTGAAGTAAGTAAAGAAAATGCTTTGGAGGCCTTTAAAGCATTTCTCAGAAGGCAAATTATTGGATATTCTTTTCAAAAGAAAAAAGATAACCTTAAGGCCCTTGGAGAAAATAGGAGCTATTCACCAGATTTAAAACAGAACACAAGAAAGACCCAAAGAAAACTCCACACCTATTACAACAGATTTCTCTATTAAATATAATATTAATTGTATGCATAACAACAAAGCTGAATATGCATTATTTAAAACAGTACAAAGATGTTGGACATCAGGGGAGAATGCCAGAAAATTATTAATATGGTGACTTAACAACAGACAAAAATACAACATCATTGTAGCTATCCAGACTAATAATAATAACAAAGCTGGCAGCTCCACAAGAAATAATCTGATTAGAAGCTTTAACCAAAATGTCTTTTTTTAATATTTGTATTGATTTATTTTAGTTCATTGTCCTTCTTTTTTCTTTTAATACAGCAATTTGTAAAGAAATATTTTAATTATAGAAACATAGAAACATAGACTTTGACAGCAGATAAGGACTGCTTTGTCCACCCAGTCTGCCCGTTTTTCTACCTATTGGATAAGCTGCAGAGCCTAGTTAACCAACAGTCTACTTCCTCCTAACCCCCTCTCACTATAATTGACTTATGTTTGTCCAATGCATTCTTGAATTCCCCCACTGTTTTTGACCCCAGGAACTCCTCAGGAAGGCCGTTCCATGTGTCCATCACCCTCTCCATGAAAGAATTGTTCCTCACATTGCCCTTGAGCCATCCCTCCTCTATCTTCACATTGTGTCCCCTTGTTCTTGCACATCTCTTTTTCTGAAAGATGCTACCCTCTTAGACTTCATTGATTCCCTTGAGGTACTTGAAAGTTTTTATCATGTCCACCCTCTCCCTCCTTTCCTCGAGGGTATACATATTAAGCTCCTTTAATCTATCTTTGTATGGCTTTTGGTGCAGACCCTGCACCATTTTAGCTGTCCTTCTCTGGATTGCCTCCATCCTGTCTATGTCCTTGCAGAGATGGGGCCTTCAGAACTGCACACAGTATTGCAGATGGGGTCTCACCAACTATCTGTACAGAGGTATAACAACTTCCTGTTTCCTACTGGTGATGCCTCTCCCCAAACATCCCATTATCCCCCCAGCCATTCATTCTGCCTTCTCACATTGCTTGCTAACCTTTAGGTCATCTGATATGACTATCCCCAGGTCCCTTTCCATTTTGTTGTTGTTAGTACCCCCCCATTGTGTACTCTTCCCCTGGGTTTTTGTTTTCCAGGTACATTACTTTGCACTTCTTTGCATTGAATTTCAGCTACCATACTTTTGACCATCCTCCAACCTTGCAAAGACCCTTCTCATCCTTTCTACCCTTCCTTCTGTATCAACCCTGATGCAGATCTTTGTGTCATCTGCAAAGAGGCACACTTTTCTTTCTAATCCCTCTGCAATGTTACTTATAGACATTAAAAAGGACCTGTCCCAGTACTGAACCCTGCAGTACCCCACTAGTAACCCCCCTTAATTCGGAGTGAACTCCATTTACTATTACCTTCTGTGTCCTCTTGTCCAGCCAATTTATTATGCAGGCTGCCACCCTGGGACAGACTCCCAGGATGGCTAACTTGTTTATTAATCTTTTGTGTAGGACTGTGTCAAATGTCTTGTTAAAGTCTAGGTAGGCCATGTCCACAGCCCCTCCCTGGTCTACTACTTTGGTCACCCAGTCAAAGAAATCTATTAGATTCATCTGACATGATCTTTCTGCTTTGAAGCCATACTGCCTTGTTTCCTGTGTTCCGCTGGTCTCTGGGTACTCAACAATTCTTTCTTTCGGAAATGATTCCATCATTTTCCCTACCACTCAGTTCAAACTAACTGGTCTGTAGTTTCCTGTCTCTGCTTTGCACCCACTTTGGTGAAGGGGAATCACATCTGCCCTTCTCCAGTCCTCAGGCACCACACCATCCTCCCATGATTTTTTGGATAGTCAGTGGTGTCACTTAGTTCTTTTAGAATTCTGGAATGAATCCTGTCAGGTCCCATTGCTTTGTCCAGCTTCAGTTTCAGTAGTTCTTTCAGAACACTTTCTTCTGTGAATGGACTGGTATCAACCCCCCATCCAGAGTACTTCTATTGATTGGATTAGGTACCTCCCCTCCTCTTCTTTTGTGAATAGATCAGAAGTATTTGTTCAGTATCCCTACTTTTCACTATCACCCTCTGCCCACCCACCCTCCCCTTGATTAAGCCTCACTATCCCTCCTTGGTCTTTCTTTGCCCCCTAATGTGCCTACAAAAGGTTTTATCTCACTTTTTAACTGAGTTGTCTATCTTTTCCTCAGTTTGGACCTTTGCTATTCTGACTGCCTTCCTGCTTCCTTCTGCCTTAACTGGTACAGTTCTCTGTTCTGCTCCTTCTGTGTTTCCTTATGCTTCCTGAATGCTATCTTTTTCTCTCTGACCTTCCCCACTACCTCGTTTGAGAACCAAAGTATTTTTTTCCTTCATTTTTGATTTGTTTATTTGCTTCACACAAAGGCTTTTTGCCTTTATGATAGCAGTTTTGATGTTTCCCCATTGTTCCTCCACCCATACTTCTTGCTAGTTTGCTAGTGCTTTTCTGAAGCTCTCTCCCATTTTGCTAAAGTTAGCCCTCCTAAAGTCCATTACCCTCACATTTGTATGGCTTGATTCTACGGCTGTGTTTATCATGAACCACACTGTTTGGTGGTCACTTGTTCCCAAATGGCTACCCACTTCTAAATCTGAGATCCTCTCTCCATCCCCATTTGAGCATAGCAGGTCTAAGACTGCTCTCTCCTGAGTGGGTTCCAACACTAGCTGTCTGAGGCATGCCCCCTGTAAGCATCAAGAATGACCCTGCTCTTGAATGTGGCTGCAGCAAAGGTGCTTCAGTTAACATCTACCATATTCAGGTCCCCCCTCAACAATATCTCTCCTTTTTCTGCCATCCTAAGGATGCCTTCTATTATTTCATTGTGCATTTCCTCTCCCGAGATGGGGGTCTGCATACAACCCCCTCGTGGATTGTCGTGCCATTTTCTGTCTCCAGGGTGACCCACAGTGCCTCTCTCCTCCCTGTTTACCCTTTAGTTCCATTGCTTTGATCCCTTCCCTTACATATAGAGCTACTCAACCTCCTCTTCTACCCTCCCTGTCTCTCCTGTAGGTTGTGTACCCTAGTATGTTGACATCCCAGTCATGGTTCTCTGTGTACCATGTTTCTGTGATTCACAATAGCCAGGCTTCCCTCTTTCATCAAAGTCACTACTTCAGGGAGCTTGCTACCTAGACTGTGGGCATTGGTACTCATTGCCCTCCATTTCTTGTTGGCCTTACCTCTTTTAGTCTCATCCCTGTCCTTACTGCCTTTGCCTTTTTCTGAATTTACCCCTGCCCTTAACCCTATCGACTTCTTTATTTTGGTGTTTACCTCACTAACTACCCTGTTTTGAGGGGGGCTGGGATTTTCCTGCACCTTTTCAGTGCCTCCCTCCTAGGTTAGTTTAAATGCTTGCCAATGAAGCATTTAAACCTATCACCTAGGATCCTGATTCCCTTCCTGGACAGATGCAGACCATTGAACCAGTAGAGACCTGTATCCCTCCAGGTGGACCTCCAATCATCAAATGAAGCCAAAACCCTGAGCACTGCACCAGTTTTGCAACCACTGATTGAATCCCATGGTGCAGAGCACCCTAGCCTCACCCATGCCATAAAGAGGCAGCACCTCTGAGAAGGTAACCATGCATTCTTCTTGTCTAAAGCCCCTCCCCAATTCCACAAACTCCCCCTGCACTGCTCTGATCCCATTCCCAGTCAGATCATTTGTCCCTAGGTGGAGAATGACATCCAGCTCCCTCCTCCTTTCAGCTGCTCCCACGATCCTGAGGATTTGCTCCCTGTCCCTCCAAGCTATGGTGCCAGGCAGGCACCTTATCTCCCTCTCCCCTCCCTGCTCCCAGTTCTACCTCCCTAACTATTGAATCCCCAACAAGATGTTGTTTCCTTCCCCTGTGGGATCCTTTGCCACTCTCTTGTGGGTGTCCTTTGTAGAGGTTTCCAGCATGTTCTTGGTTTCCACTGCAGGTGCCTCCATAGAGGAACCACATTCTTCCAGAACAGCATATGAATTGTGGAGAGGTACAAGTGGAGGGATGTGCCTCTGTTCCACCACCCTCACCCTCCCTGAGCCAACCGTGGTTCAACCACTCCTCTTTCTTGGCAGCCTCTGAGGCAGCAGCAACTGCTCTGGTGATCCCTGAGCAGGAGAGAAGGTCCCCTGAATTCTGGCAAACTCAGCCTGGAGACAAGCAACCTCCTCCCTCAGCCCAGAGAGGTGCTTGATAATGGGACAACACCACATCCTCCAGAATGTTTTCCAAAAGACTGCTGCTCCACAGCTACTGCACTGCACCACTCCCATTATGTCTTATTTGTGGCCAATCAACTGTTGTTTTGTGTACTTACTCTTTCCTTTTTCTGTTTTCTTTGTTGTTTGTTTGTTTTTTCTCCCTACTTTCCTACTGCCTCTGTGCCCTAACAGCTCCTGCCCTTCCTGTTCTGGGACAGGAAGTTCCTGTATTCCTCAGTAGTCTGCTTCGTACTTGCTTAGAGACAGACCTCCAGCAGCTAACCCTTTTTTCCTCCTCCTTCTCTCCCTGTCTTTCCCTCTCTTCTGTGGTGACTTACAGCTTCTCTCTCCTCCTCTTGTATGTACCTTTGTGGACCTAGTTGCTAACTACACCCTTTGTAATTCTACCTATATACCAACTAGGCTATTGCTTCTGCCGTGCTGCCTACTGTTACTGTGTCTTTAAGTAGGTGTGGCCTGGCCTTCCACTATAAAGGTAGAGCACCCTGGGGTGATTGGGAATGGATGTGTGTGGGAGGGGGTTGTTCCTTTGGTACTTGATGTCTACAAAAAACAATCAACAATCTGGTAAAAAAGACTTTCTTCTGTAACCCACAGGGCAAAACACAGCTCTACTTTAAAGTAGCTGGTAGCTGCTCTCCCTCTCTCAGCTTCTGCAGCAAACAGAGTCCACAGTCCACTCCTGTTTGTGATCCACAGTCCTTAAAGCCTTCTTCAGCACCTCTCCTTATCAGACACTTCTTTCACAGAGTTTCAGTAACAGCTCTAGTCAGAAATGACTGCAAATACTCTCCCAGCTGGATTACCTCCCTGGAAAATTAAAGTTACACTTAGTAAAGACAATCCCCAAAAGAGAGAACCAAAACACTGGTTTCTACTTACCAGTACAAGCTTCTGAATTAAGAATTCAGTTCAATGTACTCAGTAAATCATCTCCTTGCTGTAGGGTAGCTTCTCTCTCTCTCTCTCTCTCTCAGCTTCTGCAACACATCATATATATTCCATTGCTTATGCATTATAACATTTAGCATCCTAGATTCTTATCCTTAATTACATTTTAAGCATTACAAATATGAAGGATAAGGAACTCCTTCAAACCCCTCCCTCCCTCCCATCCACTACCTTTATTTTACAGTCTTAACAGGGGTGATAATAATACCTTGATTTCATTCCAAGCAGTATTTCCATAATCTTTTGGATCTTTGATTATGTATCCCAGTTTTTCAGATAGCATAGACTCTTTAAAAGTGTACCACCACTCTTGACTAATATTGGTTTGGAGACTTTGGTTGTTCCAGTTTTTCAGAATAATTCTTTTTAATGCCTAGAAACTAAAAGCGATTACTTTTTGCTGAATTGTATTAACTCCCAGTGAGTCTTATAGATTAAGTAGTAAAGCTGTTTACTTACATGGAATTTCTTTATCTATAATGATAGATATTTCCTTGGCTGTTTTATTCCACCTTGTATTTATTACTGGACATAACCATAAATTGTGAAGTAATGTGCCTGTTTGGTTACATTTAGGCCAATATGAGGTTGGGTATACAGCATAAATGTTTGCCAAGGAGCTAGGAGTTGTATATGCACAATTAATTATTTTGTGTTGTATCCTCCTGTTCTTGACAGATATTATATTTTTATTGGAATTAGTTTTGATTGACTTCCATTGATTACTTTACAAGTACAGTCCTATTTCCTTTTCCCAAGATTTATCTTGTTTAGTTTGTTGTGTTTTATGTGGAATAACAATTAGTTTGTAAAAAAAAATTAGATAAGCTTTTCTTTTTTGTTGACAACATAATTTTTTCTTCTTTTTCAATTATTTTTGATAAGTTTTGTTATTCAGTTTTATTTTTTTACAAAAAAGTTTTAAATTCCTTAAACAAGGTTGAGTAAGCAATAGTCTTTTATTTTAAGATTCTGAATTACACTTTTATAATCGGTGTATGCTATAAACTGACTATTCTTAATCAGTTGTTTCCAAAACTTGACTCCTTCCTTTTGTAGTAAATTATATATTTTAGGTAATTCCAAGTTTGGTGAATAGAACTTCATAGAATCATAGAATCATAGATTCTATGAGCCAGTATCCAGAGGCCAAATAGACTCGACAAAATGTTATCCTGCAAAATAATATTTTCTATTTTCCATATACTTGTCCAATGATGCCTTAAAAATATCCATTGTACAGCTATCCACAACTTTTCTTGGCAATCTGTTCCATATGGTGACCACTCTTTGACTAAACCAATTGCCCCTCAAGTTTGTTCTGTAAAATTCTCCTTGTAATTTATGCTCATGGAATCCACTGTTTCTTTTTTTTTTTAACTAGGCCAATTGATTCAAAAAGATAGTTATTGTTTATAACTTATATATTAAACATAAGTCACCTCTTAATCTCTTGTATTCCACATTGTATAATCCCAGGTGCCACATCCTGTCGCTATATTTAACATCCCTAAATTGGTTGATATTCTTGGTGGCTGTTCTCTGCACTCTCTCTATCAGTTGTTTGTCACCAACTTTATACGGTGCCAAGAATTGAAGACAATACTCTAAGTGTGGTCATACAAGTGAGTATAATGGTAGCATAACTCTCTCATCTCTACTTGTTATGTTTCTGTAGATGCAACCCATGATCTTGTTTGCCTTACTGGCAACTGTCTTACATTGTTCTGAAGGTGACAGGGTGTTTGTAACCGTAACTCCAAGATCTCTTTCTTGTTCTGAGGTAGGGATCTTTCTGTCATAGAGATAGTAAGACACTGTTGCATTGTTACTACCCATGTGCAAAATCTTACATTTATCTAAATTGGGTGTCAGTTGATTTTGGGTTACCCATTCCCCACTTTGTTAATTTCCAATTGTAATAATTTGATGGACTGATTATCATTTACAATACTACCAATTTTCATGTCATCGGCAAATTTTGCAATCAAACAGCAAGCCAATGTCTGTAATGATGTCAGATATATACTAAATAGTAATGGGTCCAATACTGACCCGTGATGGACTCCACTTGTGACATCTACTAATGGGGATATATGACATGCTATGCATACTCTCTGTTTTCTTCCTAAGGGCCATAACTTGACCCATTTTACAACATTTATGTTTTTTTCTGTTTCTATTAATCTTTCTATTAAATTGTTATGGGGCAAGATATCAAATGCCTTTGAAAAATCTAGATACAGGATGTCAAGTGGTAGTCTCATATCCAGTGCACTGCTCACATGATTAAAAATTGTAAAAGGTTGGTTTGGCATGATCTCCCGTACTGAAATCCATGTTGACTAATGTCCCCACCACCCTTATTTGTTAATTGTTCATAAATTAGGGGTCAGATATTCAAATCTTTGCCCCTGGGCTAAGTTAGCACTGTCTGGCAGGCAAACTTAGCCCAGAGCACAAAGCAAGCTATATTCAAAAGGAATAGCCTGTGGCAAACAGCCTCTTAATATAGCATGGGAATGAGGCCGGGCAAACTGGGCTGGGAGTGCAGGACAAACTTAGCCCTGGAATAAGACAGCTGTGAATATAGCAACCAGGAAGTGCAGACCACAACAGCAACACAGTGCACAGTGACGTGAATGTAGCTAGAAGTGACTTATGTGGCCAATGTGTGTTCCAGAAAATGAGTGAACCCAGTACAGCTGCAGAGAACAGCCTATGGGAAAGTACAGTGTGCAAAACAGTATAATATTCCCCGAACCGTTTGCATGGAGCTAACGTGTTTGCACAGGATTAGTGTGGACCTAAGCTGTTTGCCCAGTGCAAATACATTTGCCCGGTGCTAAACTGTGCCATATTCAAAACTGACATGCAAATGAACCTACTTAGATAATCTCTGGGCAAACAGCCACATTAGCATCTCATTATACCCTCATTTGCATGCAGTTTTCCCAGCGTTACTGCAAGGTCCCACAGCTCCACCTGTAGGTCATTCTGGAAGTACAGGGGCCAACCAGATCCAACTGCAGCTCCACCTGTTGGCCAGTCAGGCACTGCATGATGATAGCTGCAGGCTACATGTGAACAGTACAGCATAGCGCATCCCAGGGGTCAACACAGCATAGGCACAGGTGGTGGCGGTGGTGCTGCATGCAGCTGTCACATGTAGGTCATGCTACAGTGCACAGCAGACACTACAGTAGCAAGGGGGCTGGTAGTGTGAGGGACACAGTAATGCCTATGGTATATAGGGCAGTGATGACTGCTGCACTGCACACAGTGACAGGCCCAGCTTGCAAGTGATTACTGACCGTGGACAGTACTGTTACGCTGTTGTGTGATCAACAGATGCTGCACCTGTGGCATGGGATGCACACAATGAGATATACATGGCCGGCTGTGTGTGCTGTGGCATCTGTACAGTTGTGCAGTATGTGGCTGGGAGGGCACGTAAGATCTGACTGGCACACAGGCAGTGGGGTATTCCCACTACTGGCCCATGTGCACTGTGTGATGTGCCCCAGTCTTGTGGTCACACCTGGGCTGTGGTGAGGTATGGCCACCCATACACCCTCCCCTCAATGGCCACCATGCCCACAGTGCTGCCTGTGTGTGCTGGCATTTGTTGGTCACCACAGATGTATGGTCTGCAGGTGTGTGCTGTATTGCCACACTACCATGATGTCCCCTGTGGGCCCAATCACCCCTTACTGCCAGTGTGTGGCTGGGACCTGTGGCAGCTGTTGGCATCATGGTGGTGCCGTCAGTGAGCAGCATGTGTCCTCCATGTCTGACAGTTTCTAAGTGTCATACTCATATGTTAAGGTCACGCAAGCCGCGCTAATGCCGTGCTAACACTGCGCAAATCAACAATGTCACACAAAGCTGTTTGCCCAGGGTTAAGACCAGTTTTTCCTGGGCGGTAATTTGTACCACGCTATGGGTCACGCTAAGTCGCGCTAAACACCTTACCATGGCGCTAGTCGCTGAATATCTCATTGCACCTATATTCATGTTCACTTTGCCCCTAGCATATCATTATGGTTTGCCCAGCGCTAATGTAGTTTGTGCATGCTATTTGACCTTTTGAATATAGCAAACCCATGCTAATCCCACACTAAACCCATGCAAACATTTTTTGCCCAGCACAAAGCTTTGAATATCTGGCCCTATGTCTTTTACAATTCCCTCAATCACTTTACTAATAATTGATGTTAGACTGACTGGTTTAAAATTTCCACAGTCACTTTTAGGTCCCTTCTTGTGAATAGGAATAACAGTGGCTTCCTTCCATGCATTAACAGTGATACCATCAGAAAATGAGGAGTTGAAAATGTCTTTTTGTGGTCCTGCCAGGACCCTAGCTAATTTTTTTTAACAGTGCAAGATGCCAATTGTTAGGGCCTGGTGATTTCTGTGCACCTAATTTATGCAATCTGTGTTCTGTCTTTTTCTGTAATTAGCGGCTTATTGTTCGACAGTCCCACTAATATTTTCTCCCATGTTCAGTTGTGAACTCCTGTTTTTGTTTATATATGTTACAAACTGTCTATTAAATTCTATTGCCATCTCTTTTTCCCCTTCTACTACTTTGTTTTCAACCACTAGGAGCTCAAACACATTTTTCTCCTTCTTGTGCTATTAATATATACAAAAAATGCCCTTTTGTTACTTTTTGAATCATTGGCTAACCTTAATTCGTATTCTCTCTTTGCTTTCTTGATAGCTATTTTGCAAGCTTTGGTTTTGTTCTCATATTCTGCCCTTTTTTGGGGGTGAGCGGGATTATTTCTAAATTTATTAAAGGTCTATTTTCATTGGCGAATTAGTTTTATTATTTTAGCAGTAAACCAAACTGGTATTTTACCTTTTTATTGTATTTGATTTCAATAGGGATATAGTTGTTTGTACAAAAGTCCAATTTAGCTATTAACCTCTGCCATTTATCTTCCAATGATAGGTCTTTGAAATCCTCCTTCCAAATAGTTTTATATCATGCTGTAATTGGCTCTTTCATAGGATTTCACTTTTGTCTTCCCAACCAATGGCACTCAGTTGGTACTAATAGATAACTGGACAATGTTATGGTCACTGTTGCTTAAAGGTCCCATTACTTTGCACTCCGTGTTTCTTGATTCAAAATTATTTAGAACTATATCAAGAATATTTTTGCCTCTGGTAGCCTTGTTAACTATTTGCTCCATATTGTTAACTGCTGCAAATTCCAACAGTTTTTCCCATTGTTAGTTATGACTGTGTTCTGCACCCAGTCTATGTCAGGTATATTAAAGTAACCCATGATTAGGGTGTTAGATCTTGGTTCAATGTGCTGAAGGTCTTCGAAGAATGCATAATTTTCTTCACCAGTTAAACTTGGTGCTCTATACCCTATGCATACCAGTAGTTTTTCTAACTATTTTTAGGGTAAATAGTTACCCATGCTTGCTCAACTTTATCCTGACTCAGGGAGGTGTATATAACCTCACTTGATTTAAGAGTTTCAGAAACACAAAGTGCCACCCCCAACCCCAGCTCTCCTCGCCCGTCTTGGAGGTTGTGAGGGCAGTTTGTTAAGGAGCCCTTCCTGAGCCGGAGGCTGCCCCCCCACCTGAAGCACAGCAAAGAATTCTCCTCGTCCATCCTGGAGGTCGCGAGAGTAGTTTGTTATGGAGCCCTCCTCCGAGCCGGAGAGCTGGCCACCCCCGTCTGAAGCACAGCAAAGAAGGTACGGCATTCACACGCAGCTCAAAAGTGAAGCAGACCCCGCTGACGCTGCTCATCAGCTGCCCCACCACCCTTGGCAAACATGTCTATATATAGGGATAGTCACATGCTCGTCTGAACCAATCAGCCTAGTTTCCCATTTGCAGGCTATTTCCCTCAACCACTAGAGGCCACTACTCTTCATATATATAAAAAAAATTAAAAATAATTCCCTCACATTCGGCCTGACCCTCCACAATGCTACCTCTGCTCCTAACCTCTCTGTTCATCCTCTTCTCTTGGGTGTCTCTCCCTTCGTCTTCCTACGCCAAGCCAACAGCCTGGTTGGCACCATGCATCGGTTTGCCAACTACCATCTATACCTCCACTACCATGGTTGACACCCTTCCTGTGTGTCTTTTCTATTCCACACCAGTCGGTCCTACCGTACTGCCACCCACCTTCAAAACTAGCCAATTAGCCCTACTGCCACAGGTCCGTAGGTCAACAGCTGCTATCGCCCAGCCCCATACCACCCCCTGTAAGCTATATTGGGCCACATACAATGCCAAACTCCTGATCACGCTTCTATTACTCCTAGCAGGCAATGCTGAATCAAACCCAGGACCAATTCACCATGACACTCCAAACCCCACTTTGCCAACCCAACTCCCATCAGGACTAAAAATGATCTACCTGAATATATGCAGTCTCCTTCATAAAATTACCCTGCTTCAGTCACTAGCCCTGTCCCTCATTCCAGATATACTGATTGTCTCTGAAATCTGGCTGAAGTCCCACAGTACTGGCAGGGAATTCTCTATACCTGGCTATACACTCATCCGACATGATCAGAAGGGCAACAAAAAGGGGGGCAGCATAGCCATGTATATTCCCTCCACAATACAGTTCTCCAAGGTCACCCTGTCTCTGCCTTCAGAGTCCATTGATGCACTCACGGTAAAACTCTCCCTTCCCCGTGCAAATCTCTGATTTTTATTGCTGTCATCTACTGTGCACCCGACACCAACATTCCTGCCATTCTGGATCACCTTGGCACACTAAACTCTCTGGCTTCTGGAGGTGAGCTCCATGTACTTGGGGACTTTAACCAGAACTGGCTTGCTGGGGCAAACTCCAAACTTCGTGACAAGGTGATTGCCCTAAACCTAGCCCAGCTTATCTTAGTACCCACTCAGTTAAACCATAAAACTCTGAACCATTCCCTTCTGGACTGGTCCCTCACCTCTCACCCACATAGGATCCTAGCTTCCGGCCTCCTACCAGATGCCTTAAGTGACCATCATGGCATCTATACAGTAAGAAAAATACACAGGCCTAAAGCCCCCCCTCCCAGAATCCTGTTGACCAGATCCTACAAGTCCCTGGACCTCACCTCACTACTCAGTGACTTGACCCTTTCTGACTGGTCACTCATCAGCCAATCCACCTCCATTGATGATGTCCTGGAGTGTTTTAAGTCCATATTCTCTGCCGTTTGGGATCGCTACGCCCCACTCAGGCATACCAGAGTCAGAAGTACACACCTCCCTTGGATCACATCCAAAGTCCTAGCCCTCCTCAGGAGCAGGGACAAAGCTTGGAAAGCCTACAAGTCTTCCAGCTCACCAGCTGACCTTCAGACTTATCAATCGTCATGAAATGCTTGCACTAGGATCATCCGCCAAGCTAAAGCTAACTATTTCAAAGTCTCATTCGATTCCACCTCCCATCAACCAGCTAAATTCTGGAAAGCGGTAAAATCACTTCTCAGCCCTCCATCGCAGCCCGCCACACCTACCCTACTGGTAGGCGGGCTCTCCATCACTGACCCCCACTGTGGCCTCACAGTTTAACTCTCACTTCACAAATTGCCATGCAACTCTCCTGCCCTCAGCTCACTTTGCTCAGCAACCAAGCCTGACCTCCCCTGCTATAGCCACACCTATTGCCCACTCATTCTCATTTCAGCATATCAGTGAGGTTGAGGTATATAATGCACTGACTGCCCTTAATCCCAATAAGGGCAAATGCCCAACAAGGTTGGACTCCAAAATGCTCCACCTCTCGGCCCCCTCCATAGCCAAACCCCTGGCTGCCCTTTTCAACCTATCCTTCTCCAGTTCTGAAGTCCCCCCTGAATGGAAACATGCCACCGTTATCCCCCTTCCTAAGGCGGGGATGCCTCCAACCCAAGCAACTACCATCCCATTTCCCTACTACCTATATTGGCAAAAATCCAAGAGTGCCTAGTACTCCCTTGCCTGTCATCCTATCTTGACTCCTCCTCCTTCTTCAACCCCTACAAGTCTGGTTTTAGGAAAACCCACTCACCTACCTCCTCCCTTCTTAGGCTCACTGACTCCATCATCTCTGGTATGGATGCTGGCCACCTCACAGTCGCCATTTTCATCGACCTGGCCAAGGCGTTTGACACCTTCTCCCACTCTCTCCTCCTGTCCAAACTCTCCAATGCTGGGCTGTCTCACTGGGCTTCCAGGTGGTTCTACTCTTACCTTGCAGGCAGGTCCCAATCAGTCAAAGTCAGCTCTGCCACCTAGGCCCTCCTCCCTGTTACCACAGGGGTACCACAAGGCTCAGTTCTAGGCCCACTCCTGTTCTCCATCTTTCTTAACGACCTCCCTTCCACCTGTCCACATACCTCCATTCACATGTATGTGGACAATACTGTACTATATACATCTGGCTCTTCAGCCATAGAGGTATGACCAGACTTCAGTCGGACTTTGATCAAGTCCAGCTCTGGCTACTCTCAAATCACCTCTCCCTCAATGCCAAGAAAAACTTATCAGTGACCTTTGGCACAAGGCAGAGACTATCATGGTTCCACTCCCCTATTACATTCCATACCCTGGATGGGACGTCCCTTGAGACCAGTACCTCTTTCAGGTACCTCGGAGTGTGGCTTGATCAGCACCTAAACTTTTCCACACATGTTGACTCCATACTCAAGAAGCTGTGCCCCAGGCTCGGTGCACTTTACCACAACCATGACAGCATCCCACTCTCAGCCCACAGAGACATCGTGCAGAAAATGATCCTCCCAGTCTTCGATTATGGTGACGTTGTCTACAGCGCGGGTCCCAAGTCCATCCTAGCCAGACTAGATCCCCTCTTCCATTCTTTCTGTCGCTTCGTCCTGAACTGCCCATACTCCACCCATCACTGTACCCGCTACCAATCTATGAATCTTACATCTCTAGATAACCGTAGGCACTCCCACAGTGCCAAAATCTCAGCCCAGTACTGGTCCCAGCTGCTCCCCCCCACCTTTCCTCTGCCCTAAACAACACTAGCACCCAAGCATATTCACTCAGAAACAATGATTCATGGATCCAAGTTGTCCCTCATAGAACCACTGCTGTAGGACAGGCAGTCTTTAGCTACCGCATGCCAAAGATGTGGAACTCCCTCCCAGCAAACATTCGTCACTTCTCCTCCCTGCCGCATCTTAACTCCATGCTTCTCGCTCACTTCTCCCCTACCTGCTCTGGCGGCATAGCCTCCTAACAGCCCACAGTGTTACAGCCTAGGTCGTGCAGCCTATGTTAATTTAATGTTTGCCTATCTACTCATAATATATCTAATGTATGCATTTAAACTATGCCTGTTTGTATCAGTATCAACTTGTTCTCTCTTGGTTTTTATGCCTCTATAGCTGATACCTAGTTGTATTGGGTCTGTCCTTACTTGGGTATTTGCGCTATGTACTATGTATGATACATGTTTTACCTACCTCAATTGTATGTACCCCCCTCCCCCAAAACGCATCTGGAATCGAGCAGTAGCCTGCTCAGTATGCCTTCCTGGTTAAACGCTTAAATAAATATATAAATTTATTGGTGATTTACATAGTATACTTTATAACCTTGTATATTAATGCCCCAACTATCATTACTCCACCAGGTGTTTGTCACACCACATATATGAAACTCTTTTGAGTGCAACAGATACTTTAGCTCATCCATTTTACTAGATAAGCTTCTTGCATTGATTAATAACACTTTTTGATCATGATGCATATTTGTGTGCCCACCCCCTCTCTCACTAGTCAGTTTAAATTATGAGTAACCTTATGATATAGGTCACCAGCTATGTCTCTCCCAAGTATGTTTTTACCTGCTTTATTTAAATGTAACCCATCTTTTGCAAATAGTTGTGACTTTTTGCAAATTTATGCCATTTATCAAGGAATGTTATACCTTCCTGCTTACATTTATATTGTATCCTGATGTTTATTCTTTGAACGGCGTAATTTGTCTCTGGGTGACATTTGTACAGTGGTAGTATTCCTGATATTGTAGCTTTTGCCCCTTTTTGCTTTATTAATTTCCCTACACCAATTATTTCACCTGTAATATCTTTTTCATGCATTTTACCCAAGTTGTTTACCTCTGTATGGATTACTACTGTCTTGTATTGTATTCCTTTATTTACTAGTTTTCTAGTATTTGCTTAATGTCATTTGTTCTTGCTCCTGAGAGGCAGTTGGCTTCCTTATTCATGTATTATTATAACATATAATCGAGTCACAGCTTCTTATGATTGAATCCCCTATTACTGACTCTTGTATGTCGGTGTCACTGTTTATATCCTGGTCCAAACTGCCTTCCTTATCTCCATTTTCATTGTTTCTATCTTCTGAATTTTTTTCTTGATTCTCAGCTAGAATGGAGAATTTATTTGTAGCTTCAATAATGGTGTTTCCCAATGCCCTTCTAATGTTTTTTTTGCTATCATATTTGGTACATGAGTCCATTCCCCATTGTTAAAATCTTTGCTAGCTGATGGTTCTTTCCTGTCAGTCTCCTTCCTGTAGTTCTTGCCTTGGAGTTCTGACAAAGGGACCAGCAAATTTTCCTGATTACCCTTGGTTGCCAGGCAATGGCCTGACCTAAACCCTCTTGCCAGAGGGACACTGCTGAGATACCAAGTAAAAAAGGTCTGTTTCTTTCTAGTATTACACACCCTCACCAGAGTGTTATACACATAGAGAATATGCCTCCAATTGAATCCCCCCCTCGCTTGGGTTGCTCCGCTAAATAACGGCACACCAGAAGAAAGGCTAGGTAACTTCCAGTTTTGTGGATAGACAACAAAGAAATAATTTAATAAAACTCCAATTAAAATGCCACCTTATTCAGTGGACTTGAATTGTTTGGCACCAGTCATGCCTGCAGCTACTGGATGGCCCCTGTCCTTCGATGGACAATGCTCCAGTTTGCTTCAAAACTCCAATGAAAGGACCAGCAAGACTTCCTGGTTACCCTTGGTTGCCAGGCAACAATCCAATCTAAACCATCTCATCAGAGGGACTCTGCTGAGATACCAAGTGAAAAAGGTCTGTACTTTTCTAGTAATCCTATTGAATGTTATAGGGAGCTTGAAGCCAAGGAATATTTGTTTCTTTTAGCTTTAATTTAGCTTTTTGTTCCATTTCATATACCTGGTAAAGTAACATTTGATCTTTCAACATCTTGTAGCCAGAAGTGAACAATAAATTATTTAACTGTATATGGGAATGATTCTTTACCTTAACATTTAATATTTCCTCTAAATGAGTATGTGTCATTTTGTGGATAAATTGACCATTCCCACACTGATGCCAGAAGTTGTGCTAGTAAGTAAGAATAGCAGTCTGGGCAGCCAAAGCCTCCCTCCTTAACTGGAAGAATCATAGTTTATAATGCTATTCTTGGTCCCACACCCCTACAGAAATTTTGAAAATGTTCCTTTCAGATCAGAAAATCTTTTTTAATAAGATGAACCAATCACTGATTGCAGGACAAAGATTAATTATGGTAAAACCATCATTTTCATAGTCAGGACTCGTCCCCATAAGGATAATAACAGTTTATGCCATATGTCAAGTTTGCTCACAGTTTTCTCTCTAGCTTTTTGTTAGTTAATTTTGATAGTATTATCTAACTGATTTGTTAGAATAATTCATATATATTTGATTTACTTTATTAAATTTATTAATGACAAATATTCCAGATCTACTCTACTTTTTGTTATTACCATTGATTTTTGTTCATTTAACTGGCATCCAGAAAAGGATGCAAACTCATTAATGATTTTTAATAAATATTTTATTGAATTGTTCAAGTCTGAGAAAGATATAAGAGTATCATCCGCGAAGCCGCTAAGTGTAATTTCTGTGTTTTGATGTTGTATTCCTTTAATATAAGGACATTTCCTTATTGTATTTAGAAGTGGTTCTAAACATAAAATAAGAAGAATTGGGGACAAGGGACAGCCTTGTCTTACCCCCTGCTTCCATTTGTATTTCTGGAGCGGGAATACCATTAATCAGAATATTGGCTGATGGATTACTATATAATGCTTAAATAAATGTTATTAGTGTAACCTCCCCCCACCGACTCCCCTTGTTCAACTAGCAGATCTGCTCCTCTCACACATGGCATCACTGAGAGGGGTGGGGGTAGTCACTACGAAATACATTTATACTGACCCACACTTCTACTATGGAGTCTGCCATCCTTAGACAGGCAAACCAAGTGTGGCAACTACCTGGCTCACACCTGGGGGGGGACCATTTAGCCTGGCCATCAGTCTGGGTCCCTGGGAGAAAATGTGTGCTCAGCATTATGCTAGGTTTGTACTTCTGGTCAGGGGCACCCAAGTAAATCAGGACACTGGAAGCAATAACTGTACTGTCCAGACCAGACTGGGATTCTAGAGTGTGGTTTTTATTCACATAACACAGAGACCAACAAAGCAAAGATGGACCACCACAGGGCTACTCTCATTGGTAATGCAGATTACAGAGGTACAGAGCACTCACACTCACAGCGAACACTCAGATTCTGAATGGATCTAGGCACACACTGCCCAACCTTGTACACTTCTCTTCTTTTCCTTGACTTGGCATCCCGTTCAGTACTAAGACACTTCTCCATATTACATGGACTTTGCATTGGCCAAATGCACTGAGAGAAATCATAGGTGCCCAAACTGAACCCAGAGAGGTAAACCTGGTTACTCCAGATAGGGGGGTCTCCCACCTTTCGCTCCCAAATCTATACTCGGCCATTCATCTGGTTACAACACCTTTCCCTGAAACACTGCTTATAGATGCTCTCTAGAAATTATTTGCACATTTAACATTCTACATTTCACTCTACGGAGGTGTCCTGACTTTAAAAGTTCTGTATGTGGCTATGTCTTTACTCTAGACCCCCACTGTTGCAGATGCTTTTAAGTCATACACAATCTAAAAGTTCTGTACTTGGCAAGTCTTCCTTTGACTCCACAGTAGGCAGACACTTCACTTAAACACAGTCTTGGTAAACAGAGTCCTTTTGTCAGAGAAAAACTCACCAAGGTATGCAGGTGGCCATGGGCTTTTTTCCACACCAGTTTCAGGTACTCACAGAACAAAATGACTCTAGACAGCTTCACCACTCTCCAGGCTGGACCAGGGGATTGCCCCATAATCCTGGAACTTCCCCCCATCCCTCTGGGGATGGGGCACTGGAAAACCTCCAAGGAACAGTCTCTTCCACTTCCTTCTACAGGTCTTCTGTGTCCTTCTCTAGGGTGAGAACACACAACCCCTTCTCCTGAGGTAGCTCTCTCTCAGAGCTAGGTCTGAGGAGCTGCAACCTGCAGCACTCCTCGCTCTTCTGAGTCTCCACACAGACTACCACTGCAGACTGAACTGACTCTCCCCATGTTCTACTGCTGACCCCTGCAGCTAGTATTCCATTGTGGCTTATGCTGCTGCAAGAATTCTAATGTGACATCATCACTCCAGCTCAGCAGAAACTGAAAACAGAGTGTGACAGTGTGAAACCCATTTAACTGGCATCTCACAAGCTGCCTTTCCCTGCCTGCCACTGGTTCTAAGTGTGATTCTAGTAACCCC
Organism: Neoceratodus forsteri; assembly: GCA_016271365.2. Lineage (NCBI taxonomy): Eukaryota > Metazoa > Chordata > Ceratodontiformes > Ceratodontidae > Neoceratodus > Neoceratodus forsteri. Next base: position 621,452,781 of record CM028137.1, on the reverse strand, counting down.
TGGGAACAAGGGGGTTACATTAGATTTCTTGGACTATTCAATTTTTCTAATACATAAAACATGTATTCATGATTCATTAGGTCAATTGCCTTAATGGCATCCAGTGCCAGAACATAATAAATATTCTGTAATTGTTGCACATATTCTATAACTATTTGATTTTTTTTTTATGGCTGAAGATGCTGTTTTATTTCATACAAAATCATGTTGGTCTGTGTGGATGTGGAGAGGAATCAGTGGTAACAATCGATTAGCTATAGATTTTTCTATGATTTTATTATCTGAGTTTAGTAATGCAATTGGTCTATAACTGCTCAGTTGTTTTTTGGTTTACCTTCTTTATGCAGTAATATTAATTTTGCCTGTAACATTGATGATGGTATTTTCCCCTCCACACCCCCCACTCCTGCATCATTCTTGCTAACCATGGAGCCAGTATATCACAGATTTTTTTTATAAAATTCATTTGTTAGACCATCGGGTCCTGGACTTTTATTGTTGGGCAGATCCATGACATCCTTTTTAATTTCTTCTACATTAATTTGGTCATTTTGCATTGTAAATGGTTTAATTCCATTCTTGGTTATAAAATATTCCATTCTTTGAGTATTTTCTATAGGTATGTTTTTGTGTATATTTATGAAATGCACAAGAATAGCTGTTAAGTCCAGCCACTCTGTTTTCATTTGATTTTGGGAGTTCATCAGGCTGGTTATTATATTGTTTCTTTTCATTTTTGAGAAAATGGGCCAGCAATTCACCAGATTTGTTCCTTAACAAATATTGAGCTTGTCTTACTCTTCTTATATTTCATTCTGTTTCCTTATTTACTATTAGTTGTCATTCTAATCTAGTTTTATTCCTCCCTCTATATTTATTATAATTTGCATGGATTAATTTGTCCAACTCTTTTAATCTGGTTGGAATTTTACCATCCTCTTTTTTTTTGCAAAGTTATCCAAGCTTGCTGGGAGATACAGATCCCTTGACTCATTGCTTTTAAAGCATCCCATAATGCAGAGATTGAATCTTGTACAGTGTAATTGCAATACCAGTATTCTTGAATTGCAATTTGGATTTTATTAACAGTCTTGATTAGTAATTTTTTATTAAAGAACCATGTTTTAACATAAGGTGTGGAGTTCTGGAATACATCTTTTTGCATTTCAAATAGGGCATGGTAGGATAAAATTTAATGAGTGTATGTTCATTTTTCCTACTTCAGGGATTAAATTATTTTAAATAAAGATAGAGTCCAATCTTGAAATAAATATATATATATATATATATATATATATATATATATATATATATATATATATATATATATATATATATAATGTAAATTCTTTAGCTGTGGGGTTCTGTATTCTCCAGGAGTCTGTTAAATTATTCTCTTCCAAAAATAAATTCAGTAAATTTAATATTGTTTTACCTGTATATGTAATATTTCTCTCCTTATCAATATAAAGGTTGTTTTAGTGCATTGAAAGCCCCCATCAAAGTGATGTTACTAGCTTGACCTTTAATTGGTGCTTGAGTCATTGTTGCAGTGAAATTAGCATAATTGTTGAATGCCCCATACAGTGACCCCACAGTCAAAGTGGTATTGTTAAAAATAAATCATTTTATTATGAAAATTCTTCTTTCTTGATCCATCCATTTGTTTTGCAACTGAAAATGTAGCTGTTTCCTTATCAGAATTGTGACCCCAGCAGACTTCTTTGTTCCAGATGAATAAAAATTGTGAGCAGCCCTGTTCCTTTGCAGTTTCTTACTTTCTTTTTCATCCAGGTGTGTTTCCTGCAGTGCTATAAAATCAAGTTTTAATTTGTTAATATAAGATAAGATTTTTGGGCGGCCCAGTAGCACTGAGGGTTGGGACACTGGATGCCACACCTCGCGCCATGCCGGCAACCCGGGTTGGGGAACGAGAGCCGGCCATCAGGAGTTGACAGGGATGGGGAAGGATTGAGCATCCTATGGACTGCTCTCCTTCCCTGGGGACAGGGAAGCCACATGCCACTGCACAGTTGACCTCTAGTGGAGACTGGAGGTTCATATTGCATGGCTGCAGAATGCAGGGGAGTAAAGCTCGGCGGACATCTTTCGGGGGTGCATGGGAGCATGAACCTGCCGAGCTGGATGTCATTGCATGTCCGAGGTTCAGTGAGAAAAAGGAAAAAACCCTGCCATCAGGGATAGGCGATGGCATCACCGCCCACCAGCCAGAATTCCTCCCATCCTGGGCCGAGCCCAGTCCGGCCAAAATTGTAGATAGAGCACCCTGGATGGATAGGGCAGCCCTACCTTAGGGGGGCTTAGAGCCGAGGGGATAGCTGGACTGGTGCCAGGACAAGGAGGAGTTTCAGGTAAGGAGGTAGAGTTGGGGGTAGGTGGCTGCCTGAGAGAGGTTCCTGAGTGGCAGTGAATAAATAGACTGGTAAAAAAAAGATAAGATTTTTGTTCTTTTAATAGGGGTCTTACTCCCATTGATGTTATAGGTGGCACACCGGGTTGCTCTTGGGTTATTCATAGTTATATTTCTTAGATATATAACATCCAAAGATTCATAATTTGCAACATTGTAACAAAAATTCCTACTCCAATAGCACCACCCTTCCTTCCCCTTTTCACATGAGTCCAAGTTCTGGTTCTTCTTCTCCTTTCCCTCCTATTAATACCACTGAACAGGGCACTAAATAAATTATAGAAATGTCATCCCTTTATATAGTCCCTTTTCATTTTGCTACCTTTATTATGTAGCCAATGGGCTGCTTCATACCATTTTACATAAATGTACTCCCCTTCCTCCCTTTCAGCAGACTTGTTTTTATCCCATTCTTTGAGCCATACATCACTTGCAATCATCCTAACCCTGCCCCCCGACCAGCCACTTCAATCAAACAACATTGGGATTTTATCCTGCAAATCCTTTTCAGCTTCCTCTATATTACTATAAGTATCGCTTATGTATTTTATAGTCACTTTTATTTTTGTGGGATAAATAAAGTTGGGCTTGACGTTCTTTTACCATAACTTCTTCCTTAAGAAGGCGTACTTCCTTCTTTCCTGCATGATATCATTTGGGAAGTCATTATAAATGGCTATATTTGCTCCCATCAAATTAATGCATTTCTTTTTAAAAAACACTTGCATCAACATATATTTGTCTTCTGCTTAAAATAATTTTGCCACAATAGGGTGTGGGGGACCCTGAACTTGATATAATTTTGATTGATGAGTGTGATGAATTCTGTCCCAGTCAAACTCTATTTCTGTTGGATCCTTGTCCAGATATGCCATAGCAATTTGTCTAAAGGAGTCTTTTATGCCTTTTTGTGAGTCCCATGATGTAGTGACCCCAAGAATTCAAATGTTCTTCCTCCTAGCACTTGCTACAAAGTTCACTATTTTTTCTCTTAAATATTTTTGTTACTGCTCCAGAGAATTTAATTGTCTTTCATATGGTTTTAATTGGTCTTCTAGATCTGAAATCTTTGTTCTGCTTCTTTTTAAATCAGACCTTATTTCCAAATTCTCTTGCACCAATTGCTGAATTGTTTTATGGAATTAGTCAATTTTCTTCCTCCATAGGGACTAGCCTTTGTATACTGAGATCCCAGTTCTTACATTTTGCCATTAAAAGTTATTGCCAATGGAGGGGAGGGGTGCAGCATATCCATGAGTTAAACACTCACCAACATTTTCTGGAAAAGTCAACAATTCTGGTTCATTCCCCCCCCCCCTTTTCATTATGTGATACAGCAGATTTTTTACCTGAATAACTCTGGCTAAAGCTTTTGCTTCTTGGGAACTCATGTACAGTAGCAGCAAATATGTTCCCATCTGTACCTCCCACACATCTCATATGTCAGGACAAGGAAAGCTTACAATTTAAGGGAACAGGAAGCCAACCTATTTTTCTAAGTATCTCACAATGATGCATCATATTTTTTTTTTAATTTAGTTGTTTAACCAGGTACAGCACACTAAGCTGGAAGCTTTTTTACAGGAGCAACCTGGGAGCACAAGGAAGTTAAGTGACTTGCTCAGGGTCACACAGTATGCAAGTGGAAGCTGTGGGATTCAATCCCAGGTCTGGTCTGCTGGATGTCACCAGATTTGCAGCTCAGAGCCTTAGACCACTGCGCTATACTGCCTGTATTTGGGGTGAACAGGGCAAATCTCTCTAATTATGAAGGACAACTGTCTTTTTAGATTGTATATTTGCAGGAGCCGTGTCACTCACTGTAGAAGCACAGTTAACTAGAAAGAGTAAGTTTTGGTTAACAACCACCATTCTGTGTACAGGTGTTAGAACGTTTTGGATTCTATAGAGAGTAGCAATTTTTGCATGAACCTTTGATGTAAATTATGTCCATGTGTGGTTCAAAGCTCAGAGTGGGGTCCAGGGTTACCACAAGATATTTAAAGGAGTTGACATTTTTGTACTTTGTCCCATTAAGTACCACCATGCTTAGACTATTGCTTTGGTCTGTCAGCCTGGAATAACTCCCAAAGACCATTTTCATTGTCTTGGTTTTAGTTGTTAAACACCATGTTATTCCTACATAACCAGTCCTGTATTGTTCCTATGTCTCCTGTCAAAGCCACTTCCAACTCAGTTGCTGATGATCCATGACAGTATATGACTACATCATCAGCACAGAGCTTTATTTTTATTTCTGTTACAACTATTGTTATAGGGTCAAAGAACAAGGAAAATAAGACTGGTCTGAGAAGTGAGCCCTGTGGGATACCACACTCCACCCTGATTGTTTATGATATACTGCCTCCGTACTGGATGGATTGGTACCTATCAATCAGATAGTCAATAAACCAGTCTAGGACCAATTTATCAAACCCCAGTTGCTCTAATCTTCTCACCAGAAGATTATGGTCCACTAGACTGAAAGCCTTAGTTAAGTCCACAAAGGCTACCCCACTGAGACATCACCCCTCCATGTCATTGCATACTTCATTCATGAATTTGACCAAGGCAGTTTCAGTCCCATGCCTATTTTTGAAGCCATGTTGATTTATTGACCAGAGATTGTGCTTATCAATATATTCCATCCTTTGGTTATACACTAGTTTTTCTTGAATTTTTGAGATGGTTGATAAGATAGATATTGCCCTGTAGTTTCCAAAGTGAAAAGGTGAACCAGATTTATGAACAGGCACAATGTAAAAGAATTTCCAGAGATCTGGGACCTGTCCCAGGGAAAAGGACAGGTTGAATATTAAGCTAACTGGTATGCTATTTCCTCTGCTGCCACCCTTAGTAGTTTTGGTGCTAGATTATTGTACCAACTAGATTTTTCAGGTTTCTCCTTCTTCAGAAGCTTGAGTACCTCAGTTTTTGTCACAGGACATAGACTAAAAGGAGGTCTGGGTATGGTAGTACTGATCTGCTTCACTGGTGAGTGACCTTTGAAGTTATGACAATAGTTGTCCAGATTGGTAAACTGTGAGTTAAACTCATTCTCAATTAATAAGGGACTAGTTAGCTCCACATCACCTTTCTTCATTGATGCACTTGTCTTAGATGGTGGTTTAATGAGGGAGCTAATGGACTCTGTTGCTTTCTATAGAAATCTTCCTTCGTCAAGTTTATTTTAGCCTTACAGCAGTTTCTCAGACAATGATGATGTTGAAGGTCAGAGGAGGAATTACTCTTTATACTTTACCAAAGCTTTTTCTCACTCCATCATCAGTTTGAATAGCTCAGGTGTCTGCCATCAAGTATCCCTACCACTAAGATGCCTTTTGGTAAAGGGAGAGTGTGTATTAGAGACCATTGTGAATTAATTTATGAAAAAATACAAAGCACAGGTAATGTTAGGGATAATTTTTAGGTAGGACCAATCAACCTGAGAGAGATTTTCATGAAAGTGGTATACACTGAATCTAGAATCTTATCTCTTGTCTGTTTTCTCTGACAAATGCCACTGACTGCCTTGCTTACAATGCTACCCTTGACTTGTATTAATCTGTAATCTGTTTGCAATGTCCACATTGTTGTAATGTCTGTCTTGATGTTCCCCATAACTTGTATTTCTCTGATGTGGAACCTTTGTAAAAGAGCCTTGGCTCAAAGGTATTTGTAATCCTAGACTTGATAAATAAAAATAAAATAGAATAATCTTGAAACTCTAGGAGCCTTGGAGTAGATTTATTTTTGCATTAGTATTTTTCCTCTAGACAAAATATAGGGTGGTGGTCACTTATGTGGACTCTGCAATAACACCATAAGTATATGGCTGGACCTGTTAGACAGGGTACAGTCAAGAATAGTGTACCTCTGGGTTCATAAGTTTAACCTGGTAAGGCACTTATTAACTGCTGTAGGCCAGTGTCCAGGAGGGTGTTTCTATAGCTAGAGGCAACATTCCCTGACCAATTCAAATTGAAGTTTCCCATTACTAGTAATTCACCAAAAGCATTGGAAGTGATCAAATTAGAGAAGTCCTCAAGCCCCTGAGTATGATATTTGGGTCAGTTATAAATACAACAAAATAGTTGGTACATGGAATCAGAGGTGTTGAAGAAAGATGAAGTGAAATTAAAGGGGCAATTCCTAAAGTAACAGAGTCATGCTTGAGGATGGTCACCAAGAGAAACAGGTACAAAAGATCAATCTGGTTCTGTAAAAAGGTCAGACAGGCAGTGAGGATCAATAAAATGTCTTTCTTCAAACAAAAGGAAAAACAGGGAATAAAAAAATAGAGTGCGTACCCAGTGGAATCAAGGGGGATAGAACACTGTATGGACAGTAGGCCCCAGAGCAGATACTGAAATATGGGCAGACTACAGATAGACCCTTAGCAGTTTTCTGCTATCATTGTCTATGTTTCTGTAAGGCCTAGAGGACAGTCAAGGATAGAAAAGCAGACATGGAGTTACGTATTGAAGAAGAGGTTTAAGGAGGAGGAAAAACAGTTTTTAGATATATTGTATATGGGAAAAAAAGAAAGATGGGAGGAGGAATTGTTAGACTGACAGAAGGTTGGCATGCAGAAGGTAGCCATTTTTTATGGTTACTTCTATTCAGTTTTGACACTAGATGACAGGGGGCCTTTGCCAGAAAGTGGCATAAAGGCTGCTAATAGGAGGATCCCAAAAATGATGCAGATGATATTTACAGGTGAAAAGGTCAGAAAAGGGCTGACAGGAGAGGTGGGTGAAAGTTGTGAATTTCTCTTTCATGGAACTCCTGCAAAATTTCAGAAATTTCGCAGAAATTGTGGAACTTTCACCATTGGCAAAACTGGGATTTTCTGTGGATTTTCATCATGTTCTGTGGACTTTTTTTGTGCACTGCGAAGAAATGCATATAAAACTGCAGAATTTATTCTCTCCACAGTTTAATGAACTGTCAGTGAACGAGCACCTTCTTGTACAACCATGCGATCATTCACTGAAAATTCAGTGGACCACCGGTAGTGGAGGAGAGGAGAGAGCTGTGATGGTGGCACACTAAGGGCAGGGTGGGGGAGAATGGGTGGTGGTGGTAGATTAACTCTCAGGGTTAGGGTTGGGGGGTCCACTAGACAGCAGGGAATTGGGATTTTTTTTATAAGGGATTGGGGTTGGGGAGGTCCACTAGATACCATGGAATACTGGGAGTAGAGGGGGGTGAGTCTGTGGACTGCAGACTGTTTCTTTGTGGATGAAGGAATCCAGGATAGGGAAGTGGGTCTGCTAGATATCAAGGAAATAAAATGTTTTGGGGGGCCATGGTTAGTGGTTGGGGGGTCACTAGAAACCAGGAGGGTCCAAGGAAGGGATATGAGGTATTTACTGGGACCCATGATCAGTGGAGGGTGGATTAATGAATTAAACTGTGGCAAAAAAAGCCTCAGAACTGACCACTGGCAGTGATCCTGTCTGGTAGATTTTTTTTCTACAGTTTATATATTTATTCCGTGGGTTTCAGGTGGAATTTCCTTGAAAGTTCAGAAAATGATTTCTGAACTTTTGTGGAAGCGAAATTCGCACTTTCGCCTAAATTCTGCCGGCGGAATTTTTTTTTCTCACACCTGTAGTTGACAGCCTTGATAGTACAGGAGCGAAGGCCCAGGGGCAGGATGGGATGCGTCTGAGGGTGCTCAATGAATCAGCATTGGAAATGACTGAGCTCCTGGCAGGGTGGTTAAATAGCTCAGTTTAGTCAGAAGTGGTTCTGCAAAACTGGAGGGTTGCTGACATAGTACTGCTGTATAAAGGTGGGGAAAAGAAGCAACAGGTATCCACAGGTCTGTGAGTCTTACCTCTGTTGTGGGTAAACTGATGGATACACTAGTCAATGAGGACCCGGTTAACTACCCAAAGAGTAATCAGCTCCAGAAGACTAAACAGCATGGGTTAATGGTGAGGAGGTCTTGTCTGACAAATCTGATAGTATCCTTTAACTGGGTAACTAAAGTAGTAGATAAGAGACAAGATGTAGATTTATTCTACTTTTATTTCAGCAAGGCATTTGATAAGTTGTCACTCAGTATGTTACAGAAGAAACTAGAGGGTCTAGGTCCAGTGGAGGACAAAGATCGCTGCATAGTTGGCTTGGAGAAAGACAGCAAAGGGTAGTGGTACTTTGAGCTAACTCTGGTCAAAAGTGGATTCTCAAGTTTTCCAGGAATTTCCAGGTTTCAGTCCTGGGTCCAGTCCTTTTCATTATGTTCATCAGCAACATAGAAGAAATTCAGGGCAAGCCGTCTCTCTCCACAGATGGCACAAAGCTCTGTGGAAGGATAGACAGTGAGGAGGGAGTGAGATAGTTGCAGAAAGAGCTGTAAAGTTTACAGAGGTGGTCCACTGCCAAAAAGCACAAGATGACACACATTGGGAACAGGAACCCCAGGAAAAAATGTTGAATATGAGGGATTAAGCTGGACACTACTACTGAGGAATGGGACCTAGGCTTCATCATAAGTGACTCCACAAGCAATCTACATAATGTAACAAGGCTTGCAGCAAGGCAACCAGGATATTGGGGTGTATGGTGAGGGGATCTGATAGCAGGAAAAAAGAGGCATTACTACCTCTCTATGGAACACTTGTGAGGTTGCACCTGAAGTACTGTGCCCAGTTCTGGCCTGGGGACCTCTCTTGAGGAAAGACAGGGACAGGCCTTTTCAGTGCAGGCACCAACATTTTTGAATACATTACCCTTACCTTGCCTTAATATAAGCAGCCATTTAAATTTTAAGACTCAGTTAAAAACTTATCTGTTGCAACAAATCAACTGTGAATGTTCTTAATGTTGTATGTTATTGATGTATTGTATATATTCTATTTTGTATATTGCTATGCCATTTTAGCTGCATTTATAGTGGCTCTGGGTCATTCTTAAAAGAGGCCTTAGGCTCAATGTACTTACCCAGTTAACAAAGTAAATAAATAAATAAAACAAATAAATAAATAGTGCAGCATATAGGAACAAAAATGATTGATGACCTGCAGGACAGATCCTATGAGGATCAGCTTAGGGCACTAAACATGTACTCACTTGAGGCCAGAAAGGGAGAGAGACAATATGATAGATACATTTATGTTCCTTATTGGAATGAACAGATTACAAAACATTATTCATTCTATCATGGGTAAAGAACAAGATGGGTTAAAAAAAAGATGGGGGTGTAGATAACATCCAGTGGTTGATTTCCAGCATTTGAGCATCAAAAAGAAAAAAAGACACCAATCATTACACTCTCCTAAAAAATAAGTTAGGCTTTAATTCCTCTGAATGTGATTTTCCCAAATGTTCCCTAAAGAGTTATAAAATGGTGCATGGAGACCCAAGAGAAACTAGTAACATTGATTTACTGAACAAAATGTGTCCTTTGAACACTGTTCCACCAGGCAACAAATCTGGTATGACAATCTACTGATAAGGTAATAACATTTAGTTTTAAAAGGAATGACAGCGTAAGACAAGATCAATTATTCTATCTTGTAATACTATTGATCTGATATCAGAATGATTGTATTATGACTTTATGATGACAGATCAGAAGTATTAAAGGATTTGGATGTCAATGAGTCAAAAAGGGGGCATAAATAAATTATACAGAGGATTATACGTGGGTGTGTTGAGAACAGGGTAGCCATATCATCTTGTGAAGCAGGATGCAGAGTAAGCCATGAGGCCAAAAACCAAGTAACTTATCCAGCCCCATGCTTCACAAGATGAAATCACATGAGTTCTTCACACACACACATACACTCACTATTACATGGTTAGGAGGAAATACTATGTGTTTAAAATAGTCAGTGCAGGAGAAAAAGATATTATTTTTTAACAGACTCCAGCCCAGGGGTTATGTAGAATATAACATTTAGTAAATTACATTCTGAATGAAAGTAGCTCAAGTCCATTTTGTTCTAATCTGTTGGTAGCAGCTCTAGTCCAGGTTTTTCCTGTACTGTACTGAGTCTGACATTGATGATTGATTGATTGATTGATTGATCAATTTCAGCCATAGAAACACTGTCTACTACCATAAGTTGTCTGAAGCATTTCTACTATCCTCTTGAAACATGCAAGTTTTTTCTGTGTTAGGTGAATATGGCTGTCCATTTGAAGACTGCCAGTGTCTGTGTTCTTACAGTAATTGCTTAAATACTGTGTGCTAGAATTAGGTGTATTTTAATCAAAAGGTTACTGCTAAAGATGTTGCAAAGTTTTAATTTACAGGTGACTTTAAGGCTAAGTCACCAAATTCCAGAGCATTTTGCAGATTTTTTCTATTAATAGGAAACTCACCATTGGTAACTTCACCTTACAACTTCACCTGTAACTTATCCTTGGAGTACACAAAGGGGAACTTGGGTCAAAATTATTTCCACCAATTATTCCTTTTGGGTTTATTATGCATAATTCAATCAAATTTTGATGAATTTGTCTGACACTTAGTATGGTTGTGGTCCAAGAGGAGGTGCAAACTTGGTACATGTTGGGTAATTATTGGATTTAAATTGTGGATTTGGCACCATGGTCAGTTTGAGAGGTGATTGTGGGGTATTATTCACACCCCACACATTGGTCCAGGGGTATAATGTGGTATTATTGTAGTACACATTGAGACCCTTGTTTGGATGTATAGAGTGCCCCTTAACTCCAAAGACTGGTGGTGTTATGGCCTGTTGAAGTTGTAGTGTTATTCTATGGGACATTAGGGTTAAGGTTAGTGTGGTTACTTGCACCTGATGCAATAAACATGTTCCCCTGGGCAAGCAGAGCACCATTTCATGACAAATCTCTAGGCTGAGTGGGAGGAAGAGCAGTGGGAAGTGATGAATTGGAGTGGTGAAGTACATCTGCTCTCCCCTACACTACTGCTTCACAGATTTACAAAACAGAAACTGCTACTTTAACTAAGTGAAAAAATAAATGAAAAACAAATATAGTAGCACAAGGCCCTCTAGAACAATTAGTGAGCAATCTGGATTTAAAAAGTTTTGAGTAGAGGTGGGTGAAAGTTGTGAATTCCACTTTCGCAGAACTTCTGCGAAATTTTGAAAATTTTGAGGAAATTGCGGAACTTTCACCATTGGTGAAACTGGGATTTTCTGTGGATTTTCATCAAGTTCTGCAGACTTTTTTTGTGAACTGTGGAAAACTGCCTTTGAACTGTGGAATTTATTCTATCCACAGTTTAATGAACTGTCAGTGAATGACTGCGAACTTGTACAACCATGCGGTCATTCACTGATAATTCAGTGGGCCACTGGTAGTGGAGGAGAGAGGAGTACTGTGCTGGTGGCCCACTCAGGGGCAAGGTGGTGAGGGGAAGGGAGTAGGGTGGTGGCAGATGGATTGTCAGTGTGGTGGTTGGGGGGTCCAATAGACATCAAGGAATTGGGATTATTTTTTTTATAAGGGATCGGTGAAGGGGAGGTCCACTAGACACTAAGGAATGCTAGGAATAAAGTAGCATGAGTTGGTGGACTGTCAGCTGTTTATTTGTGGGTTAAGGAATCCAGAATAGGAAGCGTGGTCTGCTAGACATTTAGGAAATAAAATGTTTTGTGGGCCATGATTAGTGGGTGCTGGGCCACAACAAACCAGGAGGGTCCATGGAAGGGATTGAGGGTATATACTGGGACCCCTGATCAGTGGGGGTGGAATAATGAATTAAACTGTAGTTAAAAAAAACTCAGAATTGAGCACTGGCAGTGATCTTTTCTGCAGATTTTTTTTCCCCAATTTAATAAAATAACCCGCAGTTTGTATATATGTTTTCTACAGTTTCTAGGCAGAATTTCTGCAAAAGTTCCAAAAAATTTTTTTCGCACATCTCTAGTTTTGCAACATATTTTAAAAGTTTTTTTTCACAGACAAGCACACACAGACCTCTCTCCTACTGTCTTCAGAAGACTGCACTGAAGACAGCCTCCGCAAGGCATAGAGCTTGTTTCATCAACATGTGACCTCTGCAGGTTCTACAAAGTTCCAAAAAGTTTATTGAATCATAATGTCTATTACAAATGTATCACACACACATTAATTTACATTTAAAAGACTAGTACTATAAAGTACTAATACAACAATTTTTATTAATACAGAAAAATAAAAACAATTACTCTATTCCTATTTTAACAGGTGATGGGATGCAATAGAACATTTTGCAACACTATTAAAAATTGTAGTTTTATCTGTTTTTAAAAGAAATCTCAGTTTCTCTACTTTGGATATATCATTATTTTTAGGCAGGTGTTGCTTAAGCCATAGATATCTCAGGTTATTCAGATTTTCACAATCAAACAAAATGTACATTGTATTCCATTTCCCTGGGCAATCACCCTTACAATCTATGCCATTTTTATACCATTTCCATCCCGGAAATTCAGACAAGACCGCATAATTCACATCAGATCTTTTTTTTTCAAATTGAATAAGCTTTATTAAGACAGAAAAATAATGATGCATAAAGGAATTGTCAAATCCTGGGGACATTCACATCAAATCTTAAATTAGCAGAAATTTTATAGTGGAGATTTTTCTCACATTCAGATATGTAAACCTCTCTTTTAAGTATAGTTTTTAAAACCTTATAGGTCTCAAAGTTATTAATTTATCATATTCTTGCTATGTCTTTCTGTTTTGCAATATGCATTATTCTTGCTGTCACAATTCCATTCATCTCTTCCAAATTCATTTTAGAATCTATATTTGCTATATTAAGCAATCCCTATTTTATAAGAATAATGTCTAATCCTGTCATCCAGGCCCACTTTTTAAATAGGATATTATTTCTTAAATCATAAGTGAGGCTATCTTGCCAACATCCATATAAAACAGAACTATCATCCTTACTATTACATATTTTAACAAAGTATCTAAACTGTCTAATTATTGCACTTGTAGCTAAGGAAACATTGCCTGTTTCTGCTCTCAAACATTCAACAGGAATAAACTGAGATAAGTTTAGCGTAAGTCTAATATACACATTTTGTACTGGTTCCAAGAAATCCAAGTCCCCTGCATTTTCCCCACACTTCTACACCATAAAGTAAGGTTGCATCTAAATTCATTTTGTAAATTTTAAGTAGTGTAGAAGCTGAGTTATTAATCTATTGCTTGGAGAATTTGTTTATAGGTAAAACCAATTGTCAACCCCTTTTCTTGTTGTCTTCTACAAATATTCTCCATATATGTTTGTTGTGTAATGTAATACCAAGATATGGATATTTATTTACTTATTTAACTAGTTTATTATCAGTTTTCCTGCTGACATTTAAATTATGAGGCTTATTTGCAACCAGAACTTTTTTCTATATTAATTGTTAAATAAAGTTCTTTTATGGCATCAGCCACACAATTTAGTGCCTTTAGCTGACCAATTGCTGAACCCAACACCAACACAGCATCATCTGAACATAGAATAATATTGAGTTTAGTATTCCAAATTCTTGGTGCATCAGTTTCTACAGTGTCTATTCATTTTACAAGTTGGTCAATATGCATGTTAAATAATAAGGGAACCACTAAGCACCCTTGTTTTATGCCCTTATTTACTTTTAATGGATCTGTCAGTTTACCATCTTTGGAGTATCTTATTTGGACAAGTGTATCTGTTTATAATCCCAGAATAAGGGCAAGAAGTTTACTATCTATTTCCCAAGCTTTAAGAATCTTCCAAAAGGTATTTCTATTCACAATATCAAAAGCAGATGCCACGTCTATAGATGCAAACTATAAGGAGGCTTTTCATTAGCTGAGCCTTTCTGATCAAATAACCTAGTATAAAAAGACAATCTATTGTAGAGTGTTTTTCCCTGAATCCAAATCATCTATTGGAAAGAATGTTATTTTCCATTACCCAATTACTTAGTACTTGTAGTGGAATACATGTAAATATTTTGTAGATATATTTTGAAGTGTAACCTTTTTATAATTTATGGGTAAAGGTCTACTCCCCTTTTTATTGAGTGGAACTATTTCTGCCACCTTCCATGAATTTGGCATCGCCTCCATTTCCATGATGTGTGTGAATAACTTATAAAAACATTACTCCACCATTTTATGTTATATTGATCAAATTCTGCAGGGATGCCATCTATTCCTGGTGCTTTATTCTTTTTTTGAGCACTTATGACCTGTTCAATTTGTGATTCAGTAAGATTGAACCAAGTACTATTTCCTCTATCAGCTAGCTTGTCTGCCTTCAATACAGTTCCAATTTTAGCATCTATGATCTCCTTGTGGAGATTTTCAAAGTGCCTAATCAATTCACTAGCTGGGATAATAGCTTCTATATTAGTTCTATATTTATTCTCAGCTGTAAATATTAATTTCTAAAAATCCTGGCTTTTCTTATTTTTGATAGCATCGTAAAGTTTAGACCAAAATACTGAATTATACCCTGTTTTTTTTTTCCTTTTTATGAGCAGTCTGTATTCATTCCTTAGTAATATCAAACCCTTATTATAGTTACATTCGAAATTCTTTCTTTGTAAACAAGTAATTTTACCAGGGAGCTTTAATAAAAATTTTCTTTGTCCCTTTTTTAACTCGACCTTTTGACTGTATCCCATTTTTCATGAACTTAGTCAAATTATCTAAACAGTGTATTATGCTTGTTCCACTAGTATTTAAAAACTGAATCTTCATATTGGATACTTTGCTGCATTGTTGCAATCTTTCCATGTTTGATGCCATCAATGGATACCATTTAATTTCTTTTTTAGTACCTTCAAATAATTATCTTTTTCATTTTCTACGTGCTCATTTCTCTTTATCTTTGGGTCATAATCAAAATTTACCCTCATAGCAATAGGGTAATGGTCTGAGGTGTTCTCATATAGTACCTTAAAACTTTTTACCCTTGGAAAAAAAGCTATATCAGCTAGAGCTATGTCCAATACAGAGCCACCATATTTAGTTGGAAAAGTGTAGTCATCTAGTAAGTCCATCTTGTACCTTCCACTTATCATACAAAGATTATGATTTTTTTATAAAGTCAATCAGAATATGTCCATTTATATATATATTATTTTTGATCTTTTGATTTTCTTATGGGAATATCCTGGTAAAACATCAGCCCTTTCTGATTTGCACAGTAATCTATTTCATTCATGTTACCAACATGTGCATTCCAGTCTCCCATAATTATAATGTATCTATAAACATTACTAGAAAATATTTTATCCAGGAACTGGGATAGTTCTTAAAATTGTGTCTCAAATTCCACACATTAAAGACTAGGTGGGAAATACACATTAATTAGTAACAGGGTCTCTTTCTTTTCAGTAACCAGGTCTAGAAATAGCGAAATGGATAAGTTGGATGACTAAGATTTCATCACAGACCATCTATTCCTTGAATCAATTAAAATCGTCAGACCCCTCTAGTTATGACCTTTCAAATTTGTCTTTTCCCCGGGGAGGGTGTACTGGCTTTATCCTTGTCGATCGAAGTGAAATTTGGAATCTTGCCATGTTTTCTATAATAGGATCAAATCATAAGATTTTGATACATTTTGTCAGCAACCATCATCTGTTTTCCTAGTTAACCCAGAAATATTCCAGGATAGAATGTTAATACCAAAGTCTTTCCCTAGGGGGAGCCTGATGACTTTTTCTGTAGTTCAATCAGAAAGTTCCACAGTAGAATTATTTGAATCAGAACTACTTGACGTATGTGACAACAATTCATAACGGTTGCTAATATACATGTTAGAAACATATTTGCTATTACAGTTTACATCACAAGTTTCATCATCAGATGTCTGATTTTCAGAATCCTCCAACATTATGCTCTTATTGATACTTTCCCCTCTTTGTTTCCTCCCTCTGATTAATTTCTTATATTCCGGGGTTCCTTTCATTTCATACTCAGTTACCACTGGTTTCTGAAGGTATGTAACTATGGTCTGTTGTTGTTCACCTCTTGGTTTTTGAACCTGTAATAAGGCTGCTGATCCTTTTATTTTTGTTTGTTTGTTTGTTTTATACAGCTCGGGATATTATTAAAATTCCTAGTCGACGCATATACATTGATCCCCTTCTTTTCAACCTCTGTTTTTACTTTTAAGATTTCCTGTCTGAGTCATTCCTTATAACCAGACAAATAAATCCTTTATCTGGTAATGCTCTGTACCTATAAGTTCAAACTGTGTCTTCCCAGGAGACTTTAGTTTTCAATTGACTTTTGATAATGTTGTAAACTGCTATTTTTAGCATAAAAGGTGTCTCTTTTTTTGCTTTTGGAATGCCCTTGAAATAGATGGTGTGCAATTTTTCTTCTTGACTTCTTTGTTTTACTTCTTGTTTATTCAATTTACAACCACCTGAACATTCTGTTTTCTGACATACTACCATCTGCTTAATATGTTCTCCTTGGTACTGCATGGTCTGAATTCCTTTTTCTTTTAATATGGTGGGCTTGCCTTTAACGTTATATTTGTTTTTATTTTTTTATCATTACTTTCTATTTTCTTATTATTATTAATACTCTTTTTCTATTCCTGTATTTCTCTATATTCTTTGTCAGCTATTTCTTCTGTGATAGTTTTTATACTTTTCCCTATCACATCATCCTTTATGGCTCCCTCTTACAACTGCCTTAAGTTCATCCAGCTGCTTTTTGGGGGGATTTCTAGTTCTTTCATTATTGCCCCCATAAATAGGCTTGTCCAGACAAGGATGTTTTTGATTTCAGCTAGCTGTTTGTTGATTAAGATGTTAGCCTGAACATTATAATCTTCCAGAAGCATCCGATTTTGATTACCTTGTAACTGTGATAAGGTTTCAGCATGAACCTGGATATTAATTGGTATATTTCTGCTATTTTCTTCGACAGCCATTTTCACTCTGTTCATAAATGGGGTAACAAATGTATCAAAATCAGTGAGGCAATCACCATTTTGTATTTGTGTTCTCCCCTGCTCTTTGCTATCAACAGCAATCTCTCCTTTTGTTGCTAAACCAGCATTTATTTTTGGTAGTAATTCCTTTACAGACTCATTTTGAGTTTCTAGTGCCTTAATTCTCATTAGTAGAAAATTATCAGATCATTTTTCCCATTTTCTTGATTAGAGATGTTTTCCGGGGTGAGGAGGTCCTTCGCAGATTTACTTTTTTCTCTGTTGTGCTCATATAGGCAGTAATCTTTTTACTTTTATCTCCCTTTTTTGGTTTATTGTCAGCCTTAACTATTTTCTGATTTCTTAGCATCATAGCCTCATTCAAAACTTTTTGAATAGTTATTTTTATCTAAATCTAAGTGTTCACAATTCTCTGCCATTATACTTTGCATAAAGAATACAAATCACTTAGTAAATGAGGCAAAATACATTAAAATGTAGAAGTAATGGATACAAGCAATAACAGATATACCCAGTGTCTCAATTTATGTACAAGAATAGGTTCCAGCAAGTTGTTAAGAACAAACATTTTCAGATTCCAGATACTGGAAAAAAGACAAGGACTAATGTCTGGTCCAGCAATGTAATATGAGCTATAACGACTAGCTTCAACCTTCAAGACCATGAGGTAGCTTGTTAAGGTATTCAATAGCATTACCAATTTGTAGATCAATATTCTGTTTCCTTTTAAGCCAGGATCCAATAATAATGACCAGAGAATAAAGGAGAAGCTAATAAAGGACAGAAAGAGTTTACCATAAGTTCTAATATAAAACTGTAGCAGAGTACGATCTCAATAAGCAAAAAATATAGTCAGAGTCAAAAAGGACCACTTAGTGTGCAAAATATGCTTAGCTATATCAAATATCCAGCTTAATCTGGTTCAAGGTCAGTTGGCATTCATCTGTATCCCCCTCCCCCGGGTCATGCCTGAAAATAGGCAGGATTTGTCTAGTGCACTTACCCGGTCAACAAAAGCTAAAATAAAATAAATAAATAAATAAAAAATAAAAAATTAAAAAATAATAAATATAAAACTATAAATTCTTAGTAGGGACCATTCTAGAAAAGTAAAAAGGCTAACATTAAGAAGCCAATAATGGGCATGTAGAAGTGTCTGTGAACCAGCATACATTCACTGAAGGAACAGGAATCTTTATAATTGTAGTAAGGAGGCCCCTCTTTAGCACTGTTGCCACTCAAAAGCAGCTTGCAAGCTCAGTGACCTGCAACAAAGTAACACACTGCTATATTTGTATCTAAGAGGTACTTAAAAAGATTTAAAAAGATTTATCCAAGTAAAAGTATAATCTACTTACAAAGAGCAAAAATAACAAAAGAGCTCACACTGTGATGCTGTTCCAGCATTGGGTGGAGTCAAAATGGCTACTGCTACACAAAATGCCAGCATATGCACAATTTATTAGGAAAGTAGTGGTCACATGCTATTTTGTGGCATGAAACTCAAAATTGTAAAAAAGATAAAATAATTTAAAAAGGTAGACTTTTGAAATACTGAACTCTCCTGTATGGATACTACATGTAAAATGTAAGATTCAATCTCACCCTTGCAATATATTTACCTAGGAGCCCCCCAACCCCGAAGTTTACAGTCCTGCCCGGCTTTGCCGGATCCCAAACAATGACATCCAAAATATCAAAATATCATGCCCTTGCTGTAAGCAAATTCACAGTTCCAGTTCATAGCATTCTTTAAGTGCATGCACCCCAGGATCGGCCATATCAAGCCCACTCCAGTTCCATCCACGGATGCCAACTCCACTTCCTCCACAGGCCTCTCATCTCTCAACTCTGGCATACTATGTGGCTTAAGTCTCTGCCCTCTCCATCTGCCAGCAATCACTCCTTTACCACAATAGTCCAGAATGGATCACTTTTCAGTAGGCTGAAGCTCCCTCACCACAAATCCACCTGTGCGGGTGAAAAAGGGAAACTGATAGCGAGGGTGCATAGAAAATCTGCCAATACCAAATGGTACACTTTCTAAGTAAGTTTTAACTTTGGCTCAGAGCTACTATAGACACAATGAGTGGTAACCACTCTCCTTCCTTTTCTCAAAATACCATACTGTCTCTCAAATCTTATTGCCAAATCTTATAGTCAACATATGGATATGGGAAGGGGTTAACCAGTATTTAAAAGTAAGTCATCCAAAAGGATGTTTTTTAGAATTAAAATATTTAAAAGAATTAAAACAAATGCTGAACTCCCTTGTGCAGATAGGCAACCATAGCATATCTTTTGTAGGACAAAGGTTAGCCTTTCAGCATTCTCTGCCTGCTTGCTCCTCTGAGATCCTCCACAGTATATCGCAGACTGACTGATGAACCACACCCTTTATGATATACAGCTTGTTTCAGCAACATGTGACCTCCATTCTCATATTACATTGCAAGCTTAATAGAATCTAGTCCAGGAATCATGAAGAGCACAGCATTTAGATAATTATGTTCTGAGTGGTATTAGCTCCAGTCCAGTTTATCCTGCTCTGATGGAAGTCGCACCAGTCTAGGTTGTTCCTGTACTGTGCTGACATTGATGAATGATTGATTGGTTGATTCTTTGATTGATTGGTTTCAGCCATGGAAACACAGTCTGCTACTGCAAGGTGTCTGTAGCATTTTAACAATGCTCTTGAAGCCTGCAAGCTTTTCATCTGCGTTAGGTAAATATAGCTGTTTATTTGAAAAGTGCAGTTTATGTGTTCTTACAGTAACTGCTAAAAATGTGATATACTACAATTAGGTGTGTTTTAATCAAATCAATCAATCAATCAATATCTTTATTTAGCCAGGCAGAACATCATTGTGCAAGGCTCATTTACAAGATGGACCTGGTAAATTAATCAACAGCAAGTCAAAAATCAACAGTTTGGAATAGATGTAAAAACATTACAGTCATTATACAATCATTTCAAGTAAAAGGCTACCTTTGTTTGACTTGAATGGCTAATTGGATAATGCTTCAGGGATTTATAGTTAACAGCTTTGTTTTCTTCTTTCTGTATGACTTTGGCAATAGATGCATGTAAATTGTTTACTGGGAGTGGTGTTTCTTTGGGTTTTGGTCTGGTTCGTTTTACTTTGGGTTTGCAGACAATGACTGTGTGACATTAGTAAAGAAGTTAAGTTACTTTCATTAATGTAGCTTAGCTTTAGTTTGCCTTTGCAGGCAGTGAACTGTATGGGTTTCAGAAACACATGAATATTCACTACAGTAACATAGCTCAGTAAACAATGTGTTAACTGATATATCAATCACCTGTTACCTACTGCATAATGTCTTCAGAGTGGGTGATGAGGTTTCTCAGAAATTGGAAATTAGTGGGTAGTAGGGGGTCAGTCATGTAATATAAACATGTGTCATCTTTCTTCATTCTAACATTTTTTTATAAATCCAAAGAAGGTACTTTATACGTTGGTCCATTTAGTTCTAAATGTTATGTAGATACATACAAAGAAAACATAAAAGAAACCTCAGAGGGATCTTTTGTAACTTTCAGTTTGCATTACTTTTTTGTGATCCTCTGTAAAACTGCTGGGACTAACTACTTCTTTTTTAATAGGAATTATTTAAACAATTATAACGTGTTCATGTTATGCCTGCAGAAACACAAGTAACCTAATTAAAACCTCTTATGTCAAATAATCACATTGTTCACAGTATATACACGCTAGCAATCAGTATTTGCCCAATAAAAATAAATACCAATTAAAACAAACTATTTTTATTGTGTCTTCTTAAATAAAACAAATACTGTATAAGCACATGCAAAAGTAAATATTCTGCATGCCTTGTTAAATGGTTATAGTAGTAAGCATTAGCTCTTTTCCCGAAAAGCCTGCTGTGCTGTAAAAATAAAAGAAACATGATCTGGGCAGTCTCATACTTTAATGGTTAAGAACACATGTACATCGTCAACCATGCCTTGTAATAAAGATGTCACTCTCTGCTGCTAATAAATTTGGGTACTAGCAATTGGATTTTATTGTGCTCCTGTAGTGTACTGCAAGAGATCACAGTCAGAAACTGTGATAATAGCGTTTGATACTGCTGTGAAGCACTGCACAACTCAAGGGACTTTGGTTTATGTCTTCTGTCTTGGAACACCGTTCAGGTGAGCAGAATGTCCTGCAGAGTCAGCTTGGATGTGGATGCTACAGAGCTGGGTCAGTGGCATCCCCTTGTTGGCCTTGGGGAAAGGAAGTCATGACAGATAACCCATCCATAAAGAGCTGCTAACACCATAAAAAAAACTTTGAAAAACATAATAATTAGATACAATTCAGCTCCCATTCCAAATATATTCTAAAGATTCCTCCGCCCCAGTATTTATTATTAAGGACATTTGATGAATGCATGATCTTTATCCCTCAGGATTCATCCACCTCTACAGCTGACTCCCTACTTCAAGTCATAGTCTTCTGTTGTGACAACACAGTTTGTTACCATGGGAGTAACTGTCATGTCACAAGAAGTGCATTATGACCTCAGGTAGGGAGACAGCAACAGGAATAGATAATCTTAAGGAGCAAAGATCCTGTTTTCATGCAAATGACCTCAGTAATAAATAATGGGGAGGAGTGATACAGAACTAATGTGAAATACAAGCTGGACTGTGTTTAGATATTATGTTTTGGTAAACTTCTCCTGAAGGCATCAGCTGTTCTTTAAGGAGTCCACTAATGCACAGTTGGAGGTCTGCCCCTCAGGCCACAATGTCTGGTGACCAGTTCAGGATTGTTCCAAGCCATTTTTCACAAGCCAGCACATTATAATTTTTATTCCAGGTCAACTTCTTCAAGTGCACAGTACAGAAGAGGTTTAACATGTGGAGGCAAGGGAGGTAGAAAAAAAATAGCACCAGAGCCTAGCTGCAAGTTTGAGGTGATGAAGAAAGCTAGAGAGGGAAGAAATAGACAAGGAGATAATCCCCAAAAGAAAGAGGCATGAGAAGAGATATAAAAGGATAATTACTATGAAAGGGCTATTTAAAGTTACATATAACTGGTGTAATAGTCTAAATGTTTCAGACAATCTCTGCAAATGGGTCAGTCATGCAAACTGCTCCCATATGTTTACTGTACCTGGCTAACAGGTCAATCAGTGGCACCCAAATAAATGGGGCAGTCGAGTAGCACAATATACTTTTCTTATTCATGAATCCTCCATTATCCTGAACAAATTATACTAGAAATGTAGGGGCACAAAGATGGTTGGCAATTACAGATCTCCCTTTGAACTACAGAAACATCATCAGCAATTATATTTTCTTCTTTTTGAAAAGTTTCTCAGCTTAAAAAATATCCTTCAGAATAATACATAGTCATCCTTTATATACAAATGTATTTGGGCCATATTAGACTCTCATACCAGCTCACTGCCAGTAAAAAAATAAAGAAAAGCCAAACCTAATTGAGTGGCAGTGCACAGCGCCTGAAAAGAATTGACAGTCATATAGATCCTATGCTATGCCTGCTCCCTCTGTACATATTCACATTTCCGTAGGAGAAGGACCACCTTCAGCATTTGCTGGTAATTCGCTCTTTGCTGCCAGTTGCCCTATTAGTTCGTTAAGCCTGATGTGTCAAGAAGCATGGTAAGACCATAGGGATATTCTCTGATGACTGTATGCTGGAGACTACCACAATGTGGTCCTTAATTTGGATAGCACCACTTTGAGGCTGGATCTAGAGCCAACCATTCTGCTCAAGGATGGTATGGGAACTCTGTCACATCATTATGTGAAGGTCTCTTACCATTATCTTTCAAGAAGATGGTGGTGATGCCCTCTGCTCCGGAAACTATTATTATACCCTGACTATTTTGAGTTATCAACCTGAATCCAACCTCCCATTTTTCTTGAAGCTTGTTGAGCAAGTGTTTATGGAACTGCTTGTTGATCACCTTAAAGAGAATGAGGTTGTTGAGCCATTCCAGAGAGGTTTCCATAGAAGTCATAATACTAACATGGCCTTGGTCGACATGTTCAGTGTACTTCACCTGGCAAAGGATTGTGGGTAGTGTCTATTTTACTTTCTCTTGAACTGTCATCTTCATTTCTTATCATCAACCCCCAAGAATACTTGCCAGACATGAGGGGCTCGGGGCACTGGCAAGTATTGCTCAAAATTGGTGCCAGTTGTTCCTGCATGGGAGAGAACATATGGTGGTGCTGAGTTCATTCTAGTCATACCGGCTGCATTCTATTGGAGCTACTCAAGGTTATGTTCATTAAACTGGTTTGTTTGCAGTGTTTATGAACCTGCTGTGCATGATAATTATGGGCATGAGGGATCACTACTACACATCTGTATCTGTTCTTCACTCCTGACAAGGCATTAATGGTGATGTGTTTAGAACAATGTCTTTTGGAGATCAGATCATGGATGTCCTCGATTTGGTTGGCACTCCACCTTGGGAAGACTGAGTTGCTTCATATGAGGAATGATTGCCAGTTGTTGACATTAAATGGTTGCCTGAATCTTCCTGTTTTTGATTGGATTCAGCTAAAAACATATAGGGAAGGTTGTGGCCTGAGAATAGTCCTTGATGGACAGCCAGCAATTGTTTCTTAGGTGTCTTCTGTGATGAAGGACGCTTTTGTCATCCTAAAAATATTATCTTAACTCAACACTACACATATCTGTACATTGGTACATGTGTTTATCTCCTCCAGACATAACTAGTGCAATCTGCCACATGGTGCTAGTCCATAATTCTGCAGCAAAACTTCTGTCATCTGTTTAAGGACAGACATTATACTGTAGAACAGGTAATGCCTGATGCAATTATATTTTCATTTAATTTGCTAGTCTTACACCATCAGCGAAAAGAGAATTGCAACATACATTGCAACAATTTACCATTGCCATGTGGTGTAGCAAACACTATGACTGCTAGTGAAGCCATTCCCAAAGTATGCAAAACATGTAGAACAATTTTTCAATAAAAAGTTAAAACTTTATTTTACTTGAAAAGTAGGCTTAAGGTAAAAATAAATGAAATTAAATAAAAATACTGGAACTGGAGAGAGCACCTGCTCAGTAGATTATGGTGGTCTCTAGGTATCTTAGGAAGCTCAGGTGGCAATAAATTGGTCAAGAATAGAGCACAGGATAGAAAGATAATCAGCCTTGAAATTTTTCATGGTACTTTCATTCACTGTCTTGCTGTATTTGAAGTCATAAAATGGAACAACCTCATGGTCCTCAATTCTACCACATGCTCACTGACATGAAAACAAACTTCAACTGAACAGTAGTATAGCTGGATCTTCATTTTTGGCTAGTTTTGGCTGAATTACTGTAAGATCACATGCAATATGCTCTGCTACAATCACTGGCATGGCCACAGTTTTACTCAGAGCTTTGGCAGACAAACTCCTAGTGATCAATAATTCTGTTTCCCTCTCACTGTTATGGTTTTCTGTAGGAAAGCCAGTGATACAGAGATATGTTTGCTGAAATGCTGGAAAAAGTAATTAAGGCTATCTTTTTTTTTTATACCAACAGCTGAGAGCTGCATACTACTGTGGCCTTATACAGGCTGTCAGTGGTCATATGATTAACTGAGCATGTGCATTTTGAAGTACTCTGTCACTCACCTGTCTCTGAGATCACAAATAGGCAGTACAGCACAGTGGGTTAAGACTCCTGAGCTGCAAATATGAAGACCTGGGTTTGAATCCCACAGCCTGAGACCTCAAGGTGGGCAGCCAGTGTAGCAGTACGGTGGGTAAGGCAAATGGAATGTTGGCCTGCATTGCAAGGAGTTTTAATAGCAGAAAGAGGAGGTGCTAATGCCATTATACAGAACCATGATCAGGCCACATCTGGAGTATGGGGTGCAGGTCTGGAGGCCTCACCTACGCAGAGATGTTGAGCTGATGGAGAGGGTGCAGAGAAGAGCAACGCAAATGGTACGAGGGATGCAGGATGTTCCCTATAAGGAAAGATTGAAAAGGCTAAATTTGTACAGTCTGGAGACTAGGAGGGAGAGGGGGAACATAATTGAGACCTTTAAATATCTGAAGGGAATAAACAACGTTGAGGGTGATAGTTTGTTCAAATTGAAGAAGGAAGTGAACATTAGGGGACATAGCCTCAAACTGGAAGTTGGGCAATACAGAAGTAATGTCAGGGGGCTGTTTTTCAGAGTGGATGATGAAGGCCTGGAACAAGCTGCTGGAGGAGGTGGTGGCAGCTGAAATGGTGGCGGGGTTCAAGAGGTCTTAGGATAGATTTAAGGGGTTGGGAAGTGAGGGTGGAAACATAAGAGATGGGGGAGGTTGGGTGTTGGGCAGACTGGATGGGCCGAGGGGCCTCTCTCTGTCTTCACATTTCTGTGTCTGTGCATCTGTGTATTGTACTCAGTCAGATGTAGAACATTTTTTCTGCACAAGTTCTTTAGCTAAAAAGGCAAATGTAGTAGGAAAGAAACAAAAGGGATGTATTTACAGATGCTACAGCACAGGCTAGTGCTCTATATCTCTATCAGGTTGTAAAAGAACATCTGCTGACAGACCTGTGTAAAACGGCTTTACAAGTTCTGGCAGGTGCTTTACTGGCTTCATTTCACAAGTGCTGGCAACAAAAAGTGCTTAATATTAGCTGTGGGACTGTAGCCTATTTCATGGAAACATAGACTTTGACGGCAGATAATGGCCGCTTGGCCCATCTACTCTGCCCATTTCCCTACCTACAGGATAAGCTGCAGATCCCAGTTAACCAACAGCCTATTTCTTCCTACCTACCACAACAATTGCCTTATATCTGTCCCATGCATTCTTGAATTCCCCCGCTGTTTTTGACCCCATCACCTCCACAGGAAGGCAGTTCCATGTATCCACCACCCTCTCTGTGAAAAAATAATTGCTCACATTGCCCCTGAGCCATCCCCCCTCTATCTTCAAATTGTGTCCCCTTGTTCTTGCACATCTCTTTTTCTGAAAGATGCTACCCTCTTGGACATTGTTGAGTCCCTTGAGGTACTTTAAAGTTTCTATTATGTCCCACCTTCTCTCCTTTCCTCAAGGATATACAAATTAAGTTCCTTTAGTTTCTCCGCATATGGCTTCTCTTGCAGACAGTGCACTATTTTAGTTACCTTCCTCTGGACTGCCTCCATCCTGTCTATGTTCTAGCAGAGATGGGGTCTTCCAAACTGAAAATTCAGTGGGCCACCGGTAGTGGAGTAGAGGGGAGGGCTGTGCTGGTGGCCCACTAAGGGCAGGCTGGGGGAGAACAGGTGATGGTAGATGAACTCTTAGGGTTAGAGTGGAGGGGTCCACTAGACAGCAGGGAAGTGGGATTTTGTTTTTTATAAGGGATAGGGGATGAGGAGGTCCACTAGATACCAGGGATCACTGGGAATAGAGGGGGTGAGCCAGTGGACTGCCGACTGTTTCTTTGTGGATTAAGGAATTCAGGATAGGAAAGTGGCTCTGCTAGATATCAGGGAAATAAAATGTTTTGGGGGCCATGGTTGGTGGTTGGGGGGTAACTAGAAACCAGGAGGGTCCCAGGAAGGGATATGAGGTATTTACTGGGACTCCTGATCAGTGGAGGGTGGATTAATGAATTAAACTGTGGTTAAAAAAAGCCTCAGAACTGACCACTGGCAGTGATCCTGTCTGAAGATTTTTTTCTGCAGTTTAATAAATTAACCCGCAGTGTATATATTTATTCCGTGGTTTTCAGGTGGAATTTCCTTGAAAGTTCTGAAAATGATTTCTGAATTTTTGCGGTAGCGAAATTCGCACTTTCGCCTAAATTCTGCCGGTGGAATTTTTTTTTCTCACACCCATAGTTGACAGCCTTGATAGTACAGGAGCGAAGGCCCAGGGGCAGGAAGGGAGGCATCTGAGGTGCTCAATGAATCAGCATTGGAAATGACTGAGCTCCTGGCAGGGTGGTTAAAGAGCTCAGTTTAGTCAGTAGTGATTCTGAAAAACTGGAGGGTTGCTGACATAGTTCTGCTGTAGAAAGGTGGGGAAAAGAAGCATCAGGTAACCACAGGTCTGTGAGTTTTATCTTTGTTGTGGGTAAACTGATGGACACACTAGTCAAAGAGGACCCGGTTAACTATCCAAAGAGTAATCAGCTCCAGAAGACTAAACAGCATGAGTTAAGGGTATGGAGGTCTTGTCTGACCAATCCGATAGTATTCTTTAACTGAGTAAGTAAAGTAGTAGATAAGAGACAAGATGTAGATTTAGTCTACTTTGATTTCAGCAAGGCATTTGATAAGTTTTCACTCAGTATGTTACAGAAGAAACTAGAGGGTCTAGGTCCAGTGAAGGACTTAGATCACTGCATAGTTGGCTAGGAGAAAGACAGCAAAGGGTAGTGGTACTTTGAGTTAACTCTGGTCAAAAGTGGATGCTCAGGTTTTCCAGGAATTTCCAGGTTTCAGTCCTGGGTCCAGTCCTTTTCATTATGTTCATCAGCAACACAGAAGAAATTCAGGGTAAGATGTCTCTCTTCGTAGATGACACAAAGCTCTGTGGAAGGATAGACAGTGAGGAGGGGGTAAGACAGTTGCAGAAAGATCTGTAAAGTTTACAGAGGTGTTCCAAGTTTGGCAGTTGAAGTTCAATGCCAAAAAGTGCAAGATGACACACATTGGCAACAGGAACCCCAGGAAAAAATATTGAATATGAGGGGTTAATCTGGACACTACTACTGAGGAATGGGACCTAGGCTTCATCATAAGTGACTCCACAAGCAATCTACTTAATGTAACAAGGCTTGCAGCAAGGCAACCAGGATATTGGGGTGTATGGTGAGGGGAATCTGATTGCAGGAAAAAATAGGCATTACTACCTCTCTATAGAACACTTGTGAGGTTGCACCTGAAATACTGTGCCCAGCTCTGGCCTGGGGACCTCTCTTGAGGAAAGACAGGTACAGGCCTTTTCTCTGCAGGCACCAACATTTTGGAATACATTACCCTTATCTTGCCTTAATATAAGCAGCCATTTAAATTTTAAGACTCAGTTAAAAACTTATCTGTTGCAACAAATCAGCTCTGAATGTTCTTAAAGTACTTTATGTTGTATGTTATTGATGTATTGTATATATTCTATTTTGTATATTGCTATGCCATCTTAGCTGCATTTATAGTGGCTCTGGGTCATTCTTAAAAGGGGCCCTTGGCTCAATGTACTTACCAGGATAACAAAGTAAATAAATAAATAAATACATAGTGCAGCATACAGTAACAAAAATAATTGATGATCTGCAGGACAGATCCTATGAGGATCAGCTTAGTGCACTAAACATGTACTCACTTGAGGCCAGAAGGGAGAGAGGCAATATGATAGATACATTTATGTTCCTTAAAGGAACGAACAGATTACAAAACATTATTCATTCTATCATGGGTAAAGCACAAGTTTGGTTAAAAAAAAGATGGGGGTGGAGATAACATCCAGTGTTTGATTTCCAGCATTTGAGCATCAAAAAGGAAAAAGACACCAATCATTACATTCTCCTAAAAAATAAGTTAGGGTTTAATTCCTCTGAATGTGATTTCCCGGAATGTTCCCTAAAAGCTATAAAATGGTGCATGGAGACCCAAGAGAAACTAGTAAAATTGATTTACTGAACAAAATGTGTCCATTGACCACTGTTCCACCAGGCAACAAATCTGCTATGACAATCTACTGCTAAGGTAATGACATTTAGTTTTAAAAGGAATGACAGCGTGAGACAAGATCAATTATTCCATCTCGTAATACTATTGATTTGATATCAGAACAATTGTATTATGACTTTCTGATGACAGATCAGGAGTATTAAAGGATTTGGATGTCAATGAGTCAAAAAGGGGGCATAAATAAATTATACAGAGGATTATACGTGGGTATGTTGAGAACAGGGTAGCTATATCATCTTGTGAAGCAGGAGGCAGAGTAAGCCATGTGGCCAAAAACCAAGTAACTTATCCAGCCCCATGCTTCACAAGATGAAATCACAGGAGTTCTTCACACACACACATACACTCACTATTACATGGTTAGGAGGAAACAGTATATGTTTAAAATAGTCAGTGCAGGTGAAAAAAATATTATTTTTTGACAGAATCCAGCCCAGGGGTTATGTAGAATATAACATTTAGTTAATTACATTCTGAATGAAAGTAGCTCAAGTCCATTTTGTTCTAATCTGTTGGTAGCAGCTCTAGTTCAGGTGTTTCCTGTACTGTGCTGAGTTTGACATTGATGTGTGATTGATTGATTGATCAATTTCAGCCATAGAAACACTGTCTACTACTATAAGTTGTCTGAAGCATTTCTACTATCCTCTTGAAATATGCAAGTTTTTTCTGTGTTAGGCAAATATGGCTGTCTGTTTGAGGACTGCCAGTGTCTGTGTTCTTACAGTAATTGCTTAAGTACCGTGTGCTAGAATTAGGTGTATTTTAATCAAAAGGTTACTGTTAAAGATGTTGCAAAGTTTTAATTTACAGGTGAATTTAAGGCTAAGTCACCAAATTCCATATCATTTTGCAGATTTTTTCTATTAATAGGAAACTCGCCATTGGTAACTTTACCTTGCAACTTCACCTGTAACTTGTCCTTGGAGAACACAAAGGAGAATTTGGGTCAAAATGATTTCCACCAACTATTCCTTTTGGGTTTGTTATGCATGATTCAATCACATTTTGTTGAATTTGTCTGAAACTTAGTATGGTTGAGGTCCAAGAGGAGGTGCAAACTTGGTACATGTTGGGTAATTATTGGATTTATATTGTAGGTTTGGCACCATGGTCAGTTTGGGAGGTGATTTTGGTGTATTATGCACACCCCACAAATTGTTCCACGAGTATTATGTGGTACTGTTGCAGTACACATTGACCCTTGTTTGGATGTATAGTGTCCCTTAACTCCAAAGACTGGTGGAGTTATGGCTTGTGTTATTCTATGGGACATTAGGGTTATGGTTAGTGTGGTTACTTGCACCTGATGCAATAAACATGTTCCCCTGGGCAAGCAGAAGACCCACATGGGTACTGAGAGCCAGAGGACGACCCATTTCATGGCAAATCTTTAGGCTGTGTAGGAGGAAGAGCAGTGGGAAGTGATGAACTGGAGTGGAGAAGTACATTTCCCCTTCCCTACACCACTGCATCACAGATTGACAAAACAGAAACTGCTACTTTAACTAATTGAAAAAATAAATGAAAAACAAATATAGCAGCACAAGGCCCTCTAGAACAACTAGTGAGCAATCTGGATTTAAAAAGATTGGTTTTGAGTAGAGGTGGGCAAATGTTGCGAATTCTGCTTTCCCAGAACTTCTGCGAAATTTTGGAAAATTTGCGGATATTGCGGAACTTTCGCCATTGGTGAAACTGGGATTTTCTGTGGATTTTCGCCAAGTTCTGCAGTCTTTTTATGTGAACTGTGGAAAAATGCCTTTAAACTGTGGAATTTATTCTATCCACAGTTTAATGAACTGTCAGTGAATGAATGCCAGCTTGTACAACCATGCGGTCATTCACTGACAATTTAGTGGGCCACTGGTAGTGCAGGAGAGAGGAGTGCTGTGCTGGTGGCCCACTCAGGGGCAAGGTGGGGAGGGGAGTGGGGTGGTGGCAGATGAACTGTCAAGGTGGTGGTTGGGGGGGTCCAATAGACTCCAGGGAATTGGGATTTTTTTTTTATTAGGGATCGGGGATGGGGAGGTCCACTAGACACCAAGGAATGCTGAGAATAGAGGGGCATGAGTTGGTGGACTGTCAGCTGTTCATTTGTGGATTAAGGAATCCAGAATAGGAAGGGTGGTCTGCTAGACATCAGGGAAATAAAATGTTTTGTGGGCCATGATTAGAGGGTGGGGGGCTACTAGAAACCAGGAGGGTCCATGGAAGGGATTGAGGGTATTTACTGGGACCCCTGATCAGTGGGGGTGGATTAATGAATTAAACTGTAGTTAAAAAAGCCTCAGAACTGAGCACTGGAAGTGATCCTTTCTGCATATTTTTTTCCGCAATTTAATAAAATAACCCGCTGTTTGTATATATGTTTTCCACAGTTTCTAGGCAGAATTTCTGTGAAAGTTCCAAAAACATTTTTTCACACATCCCTAGTTTTGAGACATATTTTAAAAGTGTTTTTTCACCATCAAGCACACACAGACTTCTCTCCCACTGTCTTCTGAGGACTGCACTGAAGACAGCCTCCTCAAGGCATACAGCTTGTTTCATCAACATGTGACCTCTGCAGTTTCTACAAAGTTCCACAAAGTTTATTGAATCATAATGTCTATTACAAATGTATCACACACACACACTAATTTACATTTAAAAGACTAGGGGCCAGATATTCAAAACTTAGCCCGGGGGATAAATTAGCACTGCCCAGTGGGCAAATTTAGCCCGAAGCACAAAGTAAGCTATATTGAAAAGAAAATAAACCGGTGCTAATCCTGCTGAATATATCAGTCTAAGGAAGCTGGGCAAACCGGTCTGGGAGTGCAGTGCAAAAATAGCCCAGGAATAAGACAGCACTGAATATAGCAACAGGGAAGTGCAAACTGCAACTGCAGCTCATTAGATTCTGTAGCAAGCCAGTGTTGCAGGTGGAGAACATTGTGTGTGATTGCACAGAGATGTCTCACAGCTACTGCAAATACACCTTTCAACCTCCTGCTTCATAAATCAGGGACAAGGCTTAAAACAAACAGGGACAAAGGTTTAAAATCAGGGACACACCTTAAAAATTGGTGATATCCACACAGAAAGCTGGTAGAATAAGTGGTTTAGTGTAAAATGCATTTGCTAAGGAAGAACACGTCAGCATCTTTAATTTTTGACATTATTTTATGCTTACAATCCTCACTGTTTGGTCATGGAAACACAATGTTTAGGAGGGACAGAGTAATATTTTGAGGTAAAATCTGAGTCGTCCCTAAAAATCAGGCACAGTTGAGAGGTATGACTGCAAACAACAATGTAATCCACACACTGCAGAACTGTGCTATGCTGAAGTGAGGTTTGCCCGAGGCTAACCTGATTGCACAGTGCTAACACAATAGCCCAGTGCAAGCTGGTTAGCCCGGGGCAAACGGAAGCTATATTCAAAGCTCCCATGCAAATGAGCCTACTTAGGTAATCCGTGGGCAAACATGTGCATTTGCATCTCATTAAGTGCTGCTTAGCATACATTACCATGCAGTTTGCCCAGTGCTACTGCATGGAGCACAAAGCTCCCCCTTTTGGTCAGAATGGAAGTACAGGCTGAGCACTGCAGGTCAAGGCGTACCCACAGCATCCCCTGTTGGTCAGAATAGTAGTACAGGCCGGAAGCAGCAGGAACTGTGTGCTGCCAGGCATACGTCTCAACCTCTTGCCTCATGACTTTGGGACAAGGCTTAAAATGATCAGGGGCACATCTTCAACAGTAGAGATATCCACCCAGACAGCTGGTAGAACATGGGGCTTAGTGCAAAATGCATTTGCTAAGAAGAACAAGTCTGTAACTGTAATGCTTGACATTATGCTGTGCTTACAATGTCCACTGTTTAGCCACAGAAACACAACTATGAGGAGGGACAGAGTAATATTATGAAGCAGATTCAGGGACAGTTGAGAGGTATGCTCCTGACCTATTCACAATAGAATGAAAAGTAATGTCCCTGGTAGTCTAGTGGTCCCCAACCCCCCTGCACTAATCCCAACCCGTTTGCTGTCATATCATGAGTAACTTCCATGATAGTCTAGTGGTCCCCCCACCCCAGCAACTATCCTGACCCCTGATTTGAATAAAAAAATAATTAGTTTCCCTGGTAGTCTAGTGGTCCCCAACCCCCCAGCATGTATCCTGACCTCCATTTTAAATAAAACATAATTTCTTTCCCCTGGTAGTCTAGTGGTCCCCCACCTCCAGCATGTATCCTGACCCCCATTTTAAATAAAAAATAATTTGTTTCCCTGGTAGTCTAGTGGTACCCCAACCCCCAGCATGTATACTGACCAAAGGTTTAAATATAAAATAATCCATTTCCCTGGTAGTCTAGTGGTCCCTCCACCCCCAGCACGTATCACAACCCAGGTTTAAAAATAAAATAATCTGTTTCCCTGGTAGTCTAGTGGTCCCCCAACCCCCAGCACATATCCAACCCCGTTTCTAATCCAAATAAATTGTTTCCTGGTACTCTAGTGGTCCCTCCACCGGCAGTGACACTGACAACCTGCCCATCCAAAAGTGTGTCAGAAGGAGCTGGCGACCGGCTCAGCCACCTCTCACCACCTTGACCGCCGCCGACTGAGGGTAGGAAAGAGTGTACCACTCCTTCCTGCACCTCAGTCGGCCTTCAATGTGGTGGTGAGAGGAAAAGCTGAGCTGGGTGGCAACTCGTTTTGAGACACTTTTTGGATGAGCAAATGATGTCACTGCCAGGTGTGGACTAGACTACCAGGAAACTATTATTTGGATTGACTCAGGGGTTGGATTGCATGCTGAGGTGAAGACAACTACCTCGAGAAACAATTATTGGATTGGAAGCGGGGGTGGGGATGCGTGCTGAAAGTGAAGACCACTGAACTTCAGAAAGCAAGGCTCTCTTTATTTGATGCGGGGTTCGGGATCGTGCTGAAGTGAGAATCACTGAGACTACGAGAAAATGAATATTTTATTTTTAAACCTTGGGTTGGGATACATGCTAAGATGAGGGACAACAGAATACAAGGGAAATGGATTATTTTTTTTATTTAATACGGGTGGTCGGGATACATGCTGGGGGGTGGTAGGAATGCTAAACTACCAGGAAAATGATGTCATGGGGTGGTTACCGGGGATAGAGAATTGTGCTTTGGGTAGGAGGAGCACCGCTGCCACATTACCGCCTGCAGATTACCGACGGCCTTTACCGAGCGGTATTCAGTGCTGCACTACAGGTTGTGCTAATGCCTGTAGCACGATGCTATACATTTGAATATGCCAGTGATCTGGCATTCAGGGCCCCTCCCCTCAGTCCCTCCCTTGCGTACATTTTAATTTAGTGTCGGCACTAACATCTAGCGCCAGCACTAAATGTCTTTTTCAATATAGCAGTTGGGTACAAATTAGGCGCTAGTCCAGCGCAATGTATTTGCACCCTGCGCTAACCTTTGAATATCTGGCCCTAGTACTATAAAGTACTAATATAACAATTTGTATTAATACAGAAAAATGAAAACAATTAATCTACTCCTATTTTAACAGGTGATGGGCTGCAATAGAACATTGCGCAACACTACACAAAATTGCAGTGTTATCTGTTTTTAAAAGAAATCTCAGTTTCTCTAATTTGGATATATCTTTATTTTTAGGCAGGTGTTGCTTAAGCCATAGATCTCTCAGGTTATTCAGATTTTTATAATCAAACAGAATGTACATTGTATTCCATTTTCCTGGGCAATCACCCTTACAATCTATGCCATTTTTATACCATTTCCATCCCGCAAATTCAGACAAGACTGCATAATTCACATCAGATCTTTTTTCTTTTTCAAATTGAAAAAGCTTTATTAAGGCAGAAAAATAATGATACATAAAGGAATTGTCAAATCCTGGGGACATTCACATCAGATCTTAAATTAGCAGAAATTTTATACTGGAGCTTTTCCTCACATTCAGATATGTAAACCTCTCTTTTAAGTATATTTTTTAAAACCTTATAGGTCTCAAAGTTTTTAATTTATCATATTCTTGCTATGTCTTTCTGTTTTGCAATATGCATAATTCTCGACTTCACAATTCCATTCATCTCTTCCAAGTTCATTTTAGAATCTATATTTGCTATAGTAGGCAATCCCTTTTTTACAAGAATAATGTCTAAATCTCTCATCCAGGCCCACTTTTTAAATAGGATATTATTTCTTAAATCATAAGTGAGGCTATCTTGCCAACATCCATATAAAACAGAACTATCATCCTTACTATTACATATTTTAACAAAGTATCTAAACTGTCTAATTATTGCACTTGTAGCTAAGGAAACATTGCCTGTTTCTGCTCTCAAACATTCAACAGGAATAAACTGAGATAAGTTTAGCGTAAGTCTAATATACACATTTTGTACTGGTTCCAAGAAATCCAAGTCCCTGCATTTTCCCCACACTTCTACACCATAAAGTAAGGTTGCATCAACCTTCATTTTGTAATTTTTAAGTAGTGCAGAAGCTGAGTTATTAATTTATTGCTTGGAGAATTTGTTTCTAGCTAAAACCAATTGTCAACCCCTTTTCTTGTTGTCTTCTATATATATTCTCCATATATGTTTGTTGTGTAATGTAACACCAAGATATGGATATTTATTTACCTGTTTAATTACTTTATTATCAATTTTCCTGCTGACATTTAAATTATGAGGCTTATTTACAACCAGAACTTTTTTTTCTGTGTTAATTGTTAAATAAAGTTCTTTTATGCCATCAGCCACACAATTTAGTGCCTTTAGTAGACCATTTGTTGAACCCAACGCAAGCACAGCATCATCTGCATATAGAATAATATTGAGTTTAGTATTCCCAATTCTTGGTGCATCTGTTTCTACAGTGTCTAATCGTTGTACAAGTTGGTCGATATACATGTTAAATAATAAGGGAGCCAGGAAGCACCCTTGTTTTATGCCCTTATTTACTTTTAATTGATCTGTCAGTTTACCATCTTTGGAGTATCTTATTTGGACAAGTGTATCAGTTTATAATCCCTGAATAAGGGCAAAAAGTTTACTATCTATTTCCCAAGCTTTAAGAATCTTCCATAAGGTAGTTCTATTCACAACATCAAATGCAGATGGCATGCCTATAGACACAAACTATAAGGGGGCTTTTCTTTAGCTGAGCCTTTCTGATCAAATAACCTAGGACAAAAAGACAATCTATTGTAGAGTATTTTTCCCTGAATCCAAATTGTCTATTGGAAAGAATGTTATTTTCCATTACCCAATTACTTAGTACTTGTAGTAGAATAGGTGCAAATATTTTGTAGATATATTTTGAAGTTTAATTGGTCTATAATTTTAGGGTGAATGTCTACTCTCCTTTTTATTGAGTGGAGCAATTTCTGCCACCTTCCATGAATTTGGCATCGCCTCCATTTCTATGATGTGTGTGAATAACTTATAAAAACATTACTCCATCATGTTATGTTATATTGATCACATTCTGCAGGGATGCCATCTATTCCTGGTGCTTTATTCTTTTTTTGAGCACTTATGGCCTGTTCAATTTGTGATTCAGTAAGATTGAACCAAGTACAATTTCCTCTATTAGCTAGCTTATCTGCCTTCAATACAGTTCCAGTTTCAGCATCTATAATCTCCTTGTAGAGACTTTCAAAGTGCCTAATCAATTCACTAGCTAGGATAACAGCTTATATTTTAGTTCTATATGTATTCTCAGCTGTAAATATTAATTTCCAAAAATCCTGGCTTTTCTTATTTTTGATAGCATCCTAAAGTTTAGACCAAAATACTGAATTATACCCTGTTTTCTTTTCTTTTTATGAGCAGTCTGTATTCATTCCTTAGTAATATCAAACCCTTATTATAGTTACAGTCGAAATTCTTTCTTTGTAAACAAGTAATTTTTCCAGGGAGCTTTAATAAAAATTTTCTTTGTCCCTTTCTTAACTCGACCTTTTGACTGTATCCCATTTTTCATGAACTCAGTCAAATTATCGAAACAGTGTATTATATTTGTTCCAGTAGCATTTATAAACTGAGTCTTCATATTGGATACTTTGTTGCATTGTTGCAATCTTTCCATGTTTGATGCCATCAATGGATACCATTTAATTTATTTTTTAATACCTTCAAATGATTATCTTTTTTATTTTATACATGCTCATTTCTCTTTATCTTTGGGTCATAACCAAAATTTACCCTCATATCAATAGGGTAATGGTCTGAGGTGTTCTCATATAGTACCTTAAAACTTTTTACTCTTGGAAAAAAGCTATATCAGCTAGAGCTATGTCCAATACAGAGCCACAATATTTAGTTGGAAAAGTGTAGTCACCTAGTAAGTCCATCTTGTACCTTCCATTTATCACACAAAGATTATGATTTACTAAAAAGTCAATCAGAATATATCCGTTTATATTTTTTTTTTTTATCTTTTGATTTCCTTATGGGAATATCCTGGTAAAACATCAGTCCTTTCTGATTTGCACAGTGATATATTTCATTCATTTTACCAACATGTGCATTCCAGTTTCCCATAATTATAATGTATCTATAAACATTACTAGAAAATATTTTATCAAGGAACTGGGATAGTTCTTAAATTGTGTCTCAAATTCCACACATTAAAGACTAGGTGGGAAATACGCATTAATTAGTAACAGGGTCTCTTTCTTTTCAGTAACCAGGTCTAGAGCTAGCCAATTGGATAAGTTGGATGACTAAGATTTCATTACAGACCATCTATTTCTTACATCAATTAAAACCATCAGACTCCCACAGTTATGACCTTTAAATTTGTCTTTTTTCTAGGGGAGGGTATACTGGCACTACCCTTGTCGATCCAAGTGAAATTTGAAATCTTCCCATGTTTCCTGTAATAGGATCAAATCATAAGATTTTATTACATTTTGTCAGGAACCATCATCTGTTTTCCTAGTTAACCCAGCGATATTCCAGGATAGAATATTAATACCAAGGTCCTTCACTAGGGGGAGCCTGATGTTTTTTTTCTGTATTTCAATCAGAGAGTTCCACAGTGGAATTATTTGAATCAGAACTACTTGACGTATGTGACAACAATTCATAACGGTTGCTGATATACATGTTAGAAACGTATTTGCAATTACAGTTTACATCACAAGTTTCATCATCAGACCTCTGATTTTCAGAATCCTCCAACACTATGCTGTTATTGATTCTTTCTCCTCTTTGTTTCCTCCCTCTGATTAATTTCTAATATTCTGGGGTTCCTTTTATTTCATACTCAGTTACCACTGGTTTCTGAAGGCATGTAACTATGGTCTGCTGTTGTTCTCCTCTTGGTTTTTGAGCCCTGTAATAAGGCTGCTGATCCTTTTTTTTTATTTGTTTTATACAGCCCGGGATATTATTAAAATTCCCAGTCGAAGCATATAAATTGATCTCCATATTTTCAACCTCTGTTTTTACTTTTCAGATTTCCTGTCTGAGTCATTCCTTATAACCAGACAAATAAATCCGTTATCTGGTAATGCTCTGTACCTATAAGTTGAAACTATGTCTTCCCAGGAGAATTTAGTTTTCAATTGACTTTTGATAATGTTGTAAACTGCTATTTTTAGCATAAAAGGTGTCTTTTTTTTTGCTTTTGGAATACCCTTGAAATAGATGGTGTGCAATTTTCCTTCTGGACTTCTTTGTTTTACTTCTTGTTTATTCAATTTACAACCACCTGAACATTTTGTTTTCTGACATACTACCTTCTGCTTAATATGTTCTCCTTGGTACTGCATGGTCTGACTTCCTTTTTCTTTTAATATGGTGGGCTTGCCTTTAACTTTATTTTTGTTTTTATTTCTTTAGCATTATTTTCTATTTTCTTATTATTATTAATATTCTGTTTCTACTCCTGTATTTCTTTATATTCTTTGTCAGCTATTTCTTCTGTGATAGTTTTTATACTTTTCCCTATCACTTTATCCTTTATGGCTCCCTCTTACAACTGCCTTAATTTCATCCAGCTGCTTTGTTTTGGGGTTTTCTAGTTCTTTCGTTATTGCCCCCATAAATAAGTTTGTGCAAACAAGGACATTTTTGATTTCAACTAGCTGTTTGGTGATTAAAATGTTAGCCTGAACATTATAATCTTCCAGAAACAACTGATTTTGTATCTGTAATAAGGTTTCAGCATGAACCTGGATATTAATTGGTACATTTCTGCTATTTTGTATGACAGCCATTTTCCCTCTATTCATAAATGGGGTAACAAATTTATCAAAATCAGTGAGGTAATCACCATTTTGTATCTGCGTTCTCCCCTGCTCTTCACTATCAACACCAATCTCTCCTTCTTTATTTATTCATTTATTTAGATTTTGGTAACCGGGTAAGCCCACTGAGACCAGAGATCCCTTTTTCAGGGGCGACCCGGAATTAGTTACAGTGAATACATACTGTACATAGGTATAATATACAGTAGTTTTAACTGAATACATATTTAGTTACAGTGAATACATACATAGATATTAATGTACAGTAGTTTTAGCTGATGTATATTGGGGAGTAGGTATCAAACGTTAGGCACAGAGACACCAGGTATCACAATGCTCACAGGTATTAAGACAGGTACACAGTACATTAAGCATTTTTCCATAAGAGATTCTTGTGGTGGGAAGGCGTGGTTCAGCTGGTGGTAGCAAGGGAGTAGGCCCAGGCGGGGGCTAGCAATTACAACCACAGAGGCTAAGTTCCAGGATGTACACTTTGAGGCCTGATTTAAACCCTGGGAGAGTAGGCTTGTCTACCAGAATTTCTGGTGGGGCATTCCATAAGTAGGGAGCAGCGTATTGGAAAGAAAGCTTGCCTTGGTTGGTGCAAACATGGGGGATATTGAGAGGACAACTTGCTGTGGATCGCAGGGTTCAGCACTGGACTTTCAGAGTGAGCAGCCCATGCAGGTGTGGAGGAGCACCGAAGAAGGTGAATTTAAAG
Source organism: Neoceratodus forsteri (assembly GCA_016271365.2). NCBI lineage: Eukaryota > Metazoa > Chordata > Ceratodontiformes > Ceratodontidae > Neoceratodus > Neoceratodus forsteri. Next base: position 621,412,736 of record CM028137.1, on the reverse strand, counting down.
GCCAGACAGGCAGAAGAGTAGGCCAGCTTCTGCCATAGGGTGGGCCAGTTTAGGTCAGCGAGGGCGTCGCAGTGGTGCCTCCTGGGGTAGAAGTTTGTTTCAAAGTGAGCCACTCTGTGATAGAGCATGGTGAGTTTGTTGAGCTCTGTCTGTCAGAGGAACTGTAGTATGGGAGAACCGTATAGGATGGAGGGGAGGAGGTTGCAGTTGGCTATGGCTCATCACCCCTCGTCGGAGAGGGACTTGCCCAGATGGTAGAGGAGACCAAGCCTCTGGTGGATGGATCATGTTAAGGAGTCGATGTGTGGTTTATAGGTCAGCTCGTGGTCTAGGAGGACTCCAAGGTACTTGAACTGGTCTATGACCTCTACTCTCCTCCCCTTGGGCTGTGTTGAGCTGCAGTAGCTCGCTTCCGTCAGTGCCCAGGCATCTAGTCCCAAACAGGACGGCCTTAGTTTTGTCTTCATTCAGCTTTAGAGAATTGGAGGTAAACCAGACCTCAAGAGCTGAGAGACGGGCCTGCAGTTTGGAGGAGATGACACTGGGTTGCAGGTCACTGCAGTAGACAACAGTGTCATCCAAATAAAGGATGAGGTTGCTGAGCACACAGTCACCCTCAATGTTGTTGAGGAAGAGTGAGAATAGCAGGGGACCCAGGATCGAGCCCTGGGGTACCCCCGGAGACCATGGGTCTAGTGCCAGATTGTGTTCCTCCCCAATGGACTCTTTGGGATCTATTGATCAGGTAGCTCTCAAACCAAGAGAACGAGTGCTGTCCCAGTTGGTGGAGTTTGGAAAGGAGAAGTTTGTGGCTGACCAGGTCAAAGGCCTTGGACAGGTCAATGAATAGGCCACCCATTGGGGAGCCTTGGTCCATGGCCTTGAGGATGTCAGATGTAAGCCGGATGAGGGCAGTGTCAGTGCCGTGGCCTTTCCTAAAGCCATGTTGTACATTGGCAAGGAGTAGGTGCTGCTCAGTGTAATCCTGGAGTTGATTGTATACAAGTCTCTCCTACACTTTCCTGAGAGGGCTGAGTAGGGAGATAGGCCTATAGTTTCCCACTTTGTCCTGGGGTCCTTTTTTGTGGACAGGGACAATAGTCGATACCTTCCACTTACTTGGGACCTTTCCTTTGAGGAGTGACCTGTTGATGAGCAGGGTGACAGGGTAGGCGATAGCCTGGGCAGCGGCCCTCAGCAGCCGAGGTTCAAGCAGGTCATTTTCTGGGGAAGAGTTAGGGTTTCTTTTGAGTAAGAGAGGAAGTACAATGGACGGTTCAACCAGTTTCAGGTGAAATGGGGCTGAGGTAGCACCCAGTCTGTATTGGAGTGGTAGGGAATCCCAGAGGGGGAAGGTCCATTAGGATTGGAGAAGGAGGAACAGAAGGCATCAGCAACTGCAGAGGGGTCATTGGTCAAAGTATCCCCAACCAGGAGTGAGTCATCTTGTGTGTTTGTGGTACCCTTGAGAAGGGAGTTATTGTGACCCCAGAATTTCTTAGGGTCACGTAGGTGGCTAGTTCTGAGGTCTCTTAGGTACTTGGACTTGGCCTGTTTGGAGGTTTTTTGCATAGGTTCCTCAGTTCCATGTACTTCTCCCAGTCAGGTGTACTTCCAGAGGATTTGTAGAGTCCCCATGCCTTGTCGTGGAGTAGCATAGTTTAGTTAAGGCTAGGGCTCAGCCATTTGTGGCACTTTCCCTGTACCCTGAGCTTCTTTCATGGGGCATGCAGATTGGCCAAGGACAGGAATGAATTGGTGAAGTAATCAAGTGCCTCATCGAGTGAGGGGAGGGAGATAATGGGGTCCCAGTCAATTGTCCCCAAGTCAGAGCAGAGTTCTGCTGGTACAAACCTGCTGAAGTTCCTGGCTTCTATGACCCTGGCAGCAGTTTTAGGGGGTTTGTTGGACCAGGTGCAGAAAATTGGTGAGTGGTCACTCAGAGAGTCTGACATAATCCCAGCAGTCAGTATGCGGTCAGGGCAGGAGACTAGTGCCCAGTCGAGTAGTGAATGGTTGCCTAGTAGGCAGATCGATGACTTAGGTAAGTGAGGAGTCAAGTATTGAATTCTTGATTGTGGAGGTTCCCAGGGCAAGCCAGTTTACATTGAAGTCCCCGAGGAGGATGATTTCCCCCAAGGGGTGCTCCACCAGGGCATTGGTTAGGGATTCTAGGGAGGAGGCGGCAGATTGAGGTGGGAGGAAGGCTCACCCGACGTAGAGAGACCTCACTCTGTGATCCACAAAGAGAGGGGTGATCAATCTGTGAAGCATTCAAGGTAGACCTGAGATAGATGAGAACCCCACCTCATTTTTTCCCCACTCTGTCCTTTCTAAAAGCCTGGTAGCCAGGTAGGTCCACTTCATGGGGGAGGATCTGAGGCTTGAGCCATGTTTCAGACACAGCTAGTATGTCAGGCTTGTATAGTGCCGTCCATGCCTCAAGATCATGGATTTTGTGCCTTAAGCTGCCGATATTCATATGTACCAGCTTGAGTCCACTGGTGTTGGCCCAGAGGGGGTTGGTGGGGTCACTGAGGGTGAGATTGGGAGAGTGGGGACCAGGGTTTGGTTCAATGTCCCCCTCAGCACCAGCTTGAGCCTGGCGAGGTGGCCAGTACTATTGTGGGAGAAGGGGAGGAGCCTCCACTGGTCGTACTCGATGAAGTAGGAAGATAAGTTTAGCAGCTGCCCTTCAGGAGTGGTCCATACGAGATTTGGCTAAGCTCATTTAGCCCCTCCACCCGAGGCTCTGAGGGTCGGGAGAGGTGTACGGAATTCCAACACGGCTCTAAGGAGAGATGGCCCCAGGGGATGGGTATGGCAGTTCCCTGTAACTGAGCTAAGTATGCAGGAGTGACCCTGGGTGCCAAGCTCCTCATGTTGTAGATCTGAGAAGGGACACAAGTCTCAGGGGATTGTTGGAGTCTAAAGTGGCAGGGAGTTGAGCTGGGGGGGAATAGATCAACACAGCAAGCACCAGTGTAACAATAACAGTTGGAGACCTTAGATTGTAAGAGGAATTACTAAGCCAGGAGGATATTAGCTGTACCTCTAGCTCTAGCTCTAGAGATGAGTGGGTAAGGTTATTAGTACATAGGGTAGTTCAATAACTGGTATTACAGGCTAACTACACATAGTTTACAAGACGGCTTTAGTTAAGGCACTTGAAATTTTCAGAGACTCTAAGACAGTAGTAGAAGCCAGCAGTAATTAAGCACTTGAAATAAGCACAGAGAAATATAATACAGGCTAGGAAGCCTGCACATCAGGCTTAAAGGGGTAGGGGGGTATGGGGGTTAACAGAAGAACGACAGGCTGAGCATTTCTGGATTGCTGCTGGATTGGACAAGCTAATTTGTGGGTGGGGCTTAGGTCCATTTAACAGGAGGAGGAACAGGGTGGGCGGGTGGGAAATTCTCAAGCTCAGAAAGCAGCAGCCCTTGAGAAGTCCCAAGCTTGGTATGCAACAGCCCTTCAGTGAAAGTCCTTCATGACAGTAAGCAGCTTCTTTTACCGTCTTTTCGATTCCTGGTGCAGGATTCAGTGTCCGTTGCAGGCTTTGGGGGAGGTATACCAAAGCAAGTGCCTCAACCCTGAGGAAGAAACTTGGGTTCGGTCCTTGGAGGGGGGGGAGACCCTTCGGTAGAGGACCAACGTCTCCACTGCCCCGAGTATGCTGAAAGGAGAGGTTTTAAATTGCAGTTAAATGCCCAGCAGCCAGGACCATCATCAGGTATGGGGACCAATTGCCTCAGAGTGCCTTTTTCAAATTTGGCACTCCGAGGTAGCGACTAGCACGCCGGTCTTTTAGACTCCCAAGCTCAGAATGCAGCAGCCTTTAAGCGAAAGTCCCAAGCTCAGAAAGCAGCAGCCCTTGAGCGAACGTCCCAAGCTCAGTATGCAGCAGCCCTTCAGGGAAAGTCCTTCATGATGGTAAGCGGCTTCTTTTACCATCTTTTGGATTCCCGGTGCAGGATTCAGTGTCCGTTGCAGGCTTCGTGGGAAGTACGCCAAAGCAAGCACCTCAACCCTGAGGAAGAAACTTGGGTTTGGTCCTTGGGGGGGAGAGGAGACCCTTCGGTAGAGGGCCAATGTCTCCACGGCCCTGAATATGCTGAAAGGAGAGGTTTTACAGCGCAGTTAAATGCCCAGCAGCCAGGAGTGTCATCAAGTGCAGGGACTAATTGCCTCGGAGTGCCTTTTTCAAATTTGGCACTCCGAGGTAGCGACTAGCACACTGGACTTTTAGAGTCCCAAGTTCAGAATGCAGCAGCCATTAAGCGAAAGTCCTAAGTTCAGAAAGCAGCAGTCCTTGAGCAAAATTCCCAAGCTTGGTATGCAGCAGCCCTTCAGAGAAAGTCCTTTGTGATGGTAAGCAGCTTCTTTTGCCGGTTTTTGGATTCCCAATGCAGGATTCCATGTCCATTGCAGGCTTCGGGGGAGATACGCCAAAGCAAGTGCCTCAACCTCGAGGAAGAAACTTGGGTTCGGTCCTTGGAGGGGGGAGACCCTTCGGTAGAGGGCCAGCATCTCCATGGCCCTGGGTATGCTGCTTCTGTTGCTAAAGCAGCATTCATTTTTGGTAGTAATTCCTTTACATACTCATTTTGAGTTTCTAGTGCCTTAATTTTCATTAGCAGAAAAGTATCAGATAATTTTTCCCATTTTCTTGATTAGAGATGTTTTCCTGGGTGAAGAGGTCCTTGGCAGATTTACTTTTTTCTCTGTTGTGCTCATATAGTCAGTAATCTTTTTACTTTTACCTCCTTTTTTTGGTTTATTGTCAGGCTTAACTATTTTCTCATTTCTTAGCCTCATAACCTCATTCAAAACTTTGTGAGTAGTTATTTTTTTCTAAATCTAAGTGTTCACAATTCTCTGCCATTATATGTTGCATAAAGAATACAAATCACTTAGTAAATGAAGCAAAATACAGTAACATTTTAGAAGTAATGGATACAAGCAATAACACATATACCCAGTGTCTCAATTTATATAAGAGAATAGGTTGCAGCAAGTTTCCAGATTCCAGATACTGGAAAAAGACAAAGACTAATGTCTGGTCCAGCAATGTAATATGAGCTATAATGACTAGCTTCAACCTTCAAAACCTTGAGGTGGCTTTTTAAGGTATTCAACAGCAGTACCAATTTGCAGATGAATATTCTGTTTCCTTTTAAGTCACGATCCAATAATAATGACCGGAGAATAAAGGAGAAGTTAAAAAAGGATCAAAAGAGTTTACCATTCGTTCTATTATAAAACTATAGCAGAGTAAGATCTCAATAAGGCAAAAACATAGTCAGAGTCAAAAAGGACCACTTAGTGTGCAAAATATGCTTAGCTATATCAAATAATAAATATAAAACTATAAATTCTTAGTAGGGACCGTTCTAGAAAAGTAAAAAGGCTAACATTAAGAAGCCAATAATGGGCATGTAGAAGTGTCTGCGAACCAGCATACATTCACTGAAGGAACAGGAATCTTTATAATTGCAGTAAGGAGGCCCCTCTTTAGCACTGTTGCCACTCAAAAGCAGCATGTCAGCTCAGTGACCTGCAACAAAGTAACACACTGCTATATTTGTATCTAAGAGGTACTTAAAAAGATTTATCCAAGTAAAAGTATAATCTACTTACAAAGAGCAAAAAAAAAAAAAAAAAGAGTTCACACTGTGATGCTGTTCTGGCGTTGGGTAGAGCCAAAATGGCTAGTGCTACACAAAATGCCAGCACATGCGTAATTTATTAGGAAAGTAGTGGTCACATGTTATTTTGTGGTGCAAACTCAAAATTGTAAAAAAATAAAATAATTTAAAAAGGTAGATTTTTGAAAGACTGAACTCTCCTATATGGAAAATAAATGTAAAATGTAAGACTCAATCTCACCCTTGCAATATATGTACCTAGGACCCCCCCTCCCCGAAGCTTACAGTCCTGCCCGGCTTTGCCAGATCCCAAACAATGACATCCAAAATATCAAAATATCATGTCCTTGATGTAATCAAATTCACAGTTCCATTTCATAGCATTCTTTTAGTGCATACACCCCAGGATCTGCCATATCAAGTCCACTCCAATTCCATCCACAGATGCCAACTCCACTTCCTCCACAGGCCTCTCATCTCTCAAATCTGGCATACTATGCGGCTTGAGTCTCTGACCTCTCCATTTGACAGCAATCACTCCTTTACCACAATACTCCAGAATGTATCACTCTTCAGTAGGCTGAAGCTCCCTCACCACAAATCCACCTGTGCGGGTGAAAAAGGGAAACTGATAGCGAGGGTGCATAGAAAATCTGCCAGTACCAAATAGTACACTTTGTAAGTAAGTTTTAACTTTGGCTTAGAGCTACTATCGACACAGCTAGTGGTAACCGCTCTCCTTCCTTTTCTCAAAATACCATACTGTGTCTCAAATCTTATTGCCAAATCTTGTTGTCAACATATGGATATGGGAAGGGGTTAACCAGTATTTAAAAGTAAGTCATCCAAAAGGATGATTTTAGAATTAAAATATTTAAAAAATTAAAAAGAATGCTGAACTCCCTTGTGCAGATATGCAACCATAGCATATCTTTTGTAGGACAAAGGTTAACCTTTCAGCATTCTCTGCCTGCTTGCTCCTCTGAGATCCTCCACAGTATAATGCAGACAGACTGATGAAACACACCCTTTATGATATACAGCTTGTTTCAGCAACATGTGACCTCCAGTTTCATATTACATTGCAAACTAAATAGAATCCAGTCCAGGAATTATGCAGAGCACAGCATTTAGATCATTATGTTCTGAGTGGTATTAGCTCCAGTCCAGTTTATCCTACTCTGTTGGAAGTCACTCCTGTCCAGGTTGTTCCTGTACTGTGCTGACATTGATGAATGATTGATTGATTGATTCTTTGATTGGTTTCAGTCATGGAAATACAGTCTGCTACTGCAAGGTGTCTGAAGCATTTTTACTATGCTCTTGAAACATGCAAGCTTTTAATCTGCATTAAGTAAATATAGCTGTTTATTTGAAAAGTGCCAGTTTATTTGTTCTTACAGTAACTGCTTAAAATGTGATATGCTAAAATTAGGAGTGTTTTAATCAAATCAATCAATCAATCAATCAATATCTTTATTTAGCCAGGCAGAACACCATTGTGCAAGGCTCATTTACAAGATGGTCCTGGTAAATAAATCAACAGCCTGTCAAAAATCAACAGTTTGGAATAGACGTAAAAACATTAGCAGTCATTATACAATCATTTCAAGTAAAAGGCTACCTTTGTTTGACTTGAATGGCTAATTGGATAATCCTTCAGGAATTTATAGTTAACAGCTTTGTTTTCTTCTTTCTGTATGACTTTTGCAATAGATGCATGTAAATTATTTGCTGGGAGTGGTGTTTCTTTGGGTTTTGGTCTGGTTCATTTTACTTTGGGTTTGCAGACAATGACTGTGTGACATTGGCGATGAAGTTAAGATACTTTCGTTAATGTAGCTTGGCTTTAGTTTGCCTTTGCAGGCAGTGAACTGTATGGGTGACAGTAACACATGGATATTCACTACAGTAACATAGCTCAGTAAACAACGATGTGTTAACTGATATATCAATCACCTGTTACCTACTGCATAATGTCTTCAGAGTGGGTGATGACGTTTTTCAGAAATTGGAAATTAATGGGTAGTAGGGGGTCAGTCACGTAATATAAACTTGTGTCATCTTTCTTCATTCTAACATTTTTTCTTAAATCCAAAGAAGGTACTATATACATTGGTCCATTTAGTTCTAAATGTTATGTAGATACATACAAAGAAAACATAAAAGAAACCTCAAAGGGATCTTTTGTAACTTTCAGTTTGCATTACTTTTTTGTGATCCTCAGTAAAACTGCTGGGACTAACTACTTTTTTTTTTAATAGGAATTATTTAAACAATTATAACGTTTTCATGTTATGTGAGCAGAAAAACAAGTAACCTAATTAAAAACTCCTATGTTAAACAATCACATTGTTCACAGTATATACAAGCTAGCAATCAATGTTTGCCTTATAAAAATAAATTCCAATTAAAACAAACTATTTTTATTGTGTCTTCTTCAATAAAACAAATACTGTATAAGCACATGCAAAAGTAAATATTATGTATGCCTTGTAAAATGGTTATAGTAGTAAGCATTGGCTCTTTTCCCAAAAAGCCTGCTGTGCTGTAAAAATAAAAGAAACATGATTTGTGCCAGTCTCATACTTTAATGGTTAAGAACACACGTAAAGCATCCAACATCCCTTGTAATAAAGATGTCACTGTTTGCTGCTAACAAATTTGGTTACTAGCAATTGGATTTTATTGTGCTCCTGTAGTGTACTGCGAGAGGTCACAGGCAGAAATTGCGATAACAGCGTTTGATACGGCTGTGAAGCACTGCACAAGTCAGGGAACTTGGGTTTATGTCTTGTGTCTTGTAACACTGTTCAGGTGAGCTGAAGGCCCTGCACAGTCAGTTTGGATGTGAATGCTACAGAGCTGGGTCAGTGGCATCCCCATGGTGGCCTTGGGGAAAGAGAGACAGGCCAGAGGACCCATCCTTAAAGAGCTGCTAACACCATAAAAAAAAAAAACTTTGAAAAACATAATAATTAGATACAATTCAGCTCCCATTCCAAACATATTCTAAAGATTCCTCCTCCCCAGTATTTATTAATAAGGACATTTGCATGCACGCATGATCTTTATCCCTCAGTATTCATCTACCTCTACAGCTGACTCCCTACTTCAAGTCATAATCTTCTGTTGTGACAACACAGTTTGTTGCCATGGGAGTAACTGTGATGACACAAGAAGTGCATTATGACCTCAGGTAGGAGGACAGTAACAGGAATAGATAATCTTCAGGAGCAAATATCCTGTTTTCATGCAAATGACCTCAGTAATAAATAATGGGGAGGAGTGATACAGAACTAATGTGAAATACAAGCTGGGCTGTGTTTAGATATTATGTTTTGGTAAACTTCTCCTGAAGGCATTAGCTGCTCTTTAAGTAGTCCACTAATGCACAGTTGGAGGTCTGCCCCTCAGGCCACAATGTCTGGTGACCAGTTCAGGATTGTTCCAAGCCATTTTTCACAAGCCAGCACATTATAATTTTTATTCCAGGACAACCTCTTCAAGGGCACAGTGCAGAAGAGGTTTAACATGTGAAGGAAAGGGAGGTAGAAAAAAAATAGCACCAGAGCCTAGCTACAAGTTTGAGGTGATTAAGAAAGCTAGAGAGGGAAGACATAGCTAGGAAGATAATCCCCAAAAGAAAGAGGCATGAGAAGAGATATAAAAGGATAATTATTATGAAAGGGCTACTTAAAGTTACGTATAACTGGTGTAATAGTCTAAATGTTTCAGACACTCTCTGCAGATGTGTCAGTCATGCAAACTGCTCCCGTATGTTTACTGTACCTGGCTAAGAGGTCAATCAGCGGCACCCAAAAAAATGGGGCAGTTGAATAGCACAATATACTTTTATTTTTCATAAATCCTTCATTATCCTGAACAAATTATGCTAGAAATGTAGGGGCACAAAGATGGTTGGCAGTTACAGATCTCCTTTTGAACTATAGAAACATCATCAGCTATTATATTTTCTTCTTTTTGAAAAGTTTCTCAGCTTAAAAAATATCCCTCAAAATAATACATAGTCATCCTTTATATACAAATGTATTTGGGCCATATTAGACTCTCATACCAGCTCACAGCCAGTAAAAAGATAAAGAAAATCCAAACCTAATTGAAGTGGCAGTGCACAGCACCTGAAAAGAATTAACAGTCATATAGATCCTATGCTGTGCCTGCTCCCTCTGTACATATTCACATTTCCGTAGGAGAAGGACCACCTTCAGCATTTGCTGGTAATTTGCTCTTTGCCGCCAGTTGCCCTATTAGTTCATTAAGCCTGGTGTGTCAAGAAGCATGGTAAGACCATGGGGATATTCTCTGATGACTGTATGCTGGAGACTACCACAATGTGGTCCTTAATTTGGATAGCACCACTTTGAGGCTGGATCGAGAGCCAACAGGTCTGCTCAAGGATGGTATGGGAACTCTGGCACATCGTTATGTGAAGGTCTCTTACCATTATCTTTCAAGAAGATGGTGGTGATGCCCTCTGCTCCTTTTAACCATTACTGTACCCTGACTGTTTTGAGTTATCAACCTGAATCCAACCTCCCATTTTTCTTGAAGCTTCTTGAGAAAGTGTTTGTGGAACTGCTTGTTGATCACCTTAAAGAGAATGAGGATGTTGAGCCATTCCAGAGAGGTTTCCATAGAAGTCATAATACTAACATGGCCTTGGTCGACATGTTCAATATACTTCACCTGGCAAAGGATTGTGGGTAATGTCTATTTTAATTTCTCTTCAACTGTCATCTTCATTTCTTATCATCAACCCCCAGAAATACTTGCCAGACATGAGGGGCTCGGGGCACTGGCAAGTATTGCTCAAAATTGGTGCCAGTTGTTCCTGCATGGGAGAGAACATATGGTGGTGCTGAGGTCATTCTAGTCATACCAGCTGCATTCTATTATAGTTACTCAAGGTTATGTTCTTTAAATTGGTTTATTTGCAGCGTTTATGAACCTGCTGTGTATGATAATTAGGGGCATGAGGGATCACTACTACATATCTGTATCTGTTCTTCACTCCTGACAAGGCATTAATGGTGATGTGTTTAGAACAATGTCTTTTGGAGATCAGATCATGGATGTCCTCGATTTGGTTGGCACTCCACCTTGGAAAGACTGAGTTGCTTCATGTGAGGAATGATTGCCAGTTGTTGACGTTAAATGGTTGCTTGAATCTTCCTGTTTTTGATTGGATTCAGCTAAAAACATATAGGGAAGGTTGTCGCCTGAGAATAGTCCTTGATGGGCAGACAGCATTTGTTTCTTAGGTGTCTTCTGTGATCAAGGATGCTTTTGTCATCCTAAAAATATCTTAACTCAACACTACACATATCTGTACATTGGTACATGTGTTTATCTCCTCCAGACATAACTAGTGCAATCTGCCACCTGGTGCTAGTCCACAATTCTGCAGCAAGACTTCTGTCATCTGTTTTGAGGACAGACATTATACTGTAGAATAGGTAAAGCCTGATGAAATTATATTTTCATTTAATTTACTAGTCTAACACCATCAGTGAAAACAGAATTGCAACATACATTGCAACAATTTACCATTGCCATGTGGTGTAGCAAACACTATGACTGCTAGTGAAGCCATTCCCAAAGTATGCAAAACATGTAGAACAATTTTTGAATGAAAAGTTAAAACTTTATTTAACTTGAAAAGTAGGCTTAAGGTAAAAATAAATGAAATTAAATAAAAATACTGGAACTGGAGAGAGCACCTGCTCAGTAGATTGTGGTGGTCTCTAGGTATTGTAGGAAGTTCAGGTGGCAATAAATTGGGTCAAGAATAGAGCACAGGTTAGAAAGATAGCCAGCTGTGAAATTTATCATGGTATTTTCATTCACTGTCTTGCTGTATTTGTAGTCATAAAATGGAACAACCTCATGGCCCCCAATTCTACCACATGCTCACTGACATCAAAACAAACTTCAACTGAACAGTGAGTATAGCTGGATCTTCATTTTTTTGGCTAGTTGTGGCTGAATTACTGTAAGATCAGATGCAATATGCTCTGCTACAATCACTGGTATAGCCACAGTTTTACTCAGAGCTTTGGCGGACAAACTCCTAGTGATCAATAATTCTGTTTCCCTCTCACTGTTATGGTTTTCTGTAGGAAAGCCAGTGATGGAGGGACATGTTTGCTGAAATGCTGGAAAAAGTAATTAAGACTATCTTTTTTTTTTTTACCAACAGCTTACAGCTGCATATTACTGTGGCCTTATATAGGCTGTCAGTGATCAAATGATTAACTGAGCATGTACATTTTGAAGTACTCTGTCACTCACTTGTCACTGATATCACAAATAGGCAGTACAGAACAGTGGTTTAAGACTCCTGAGCTGCAAATCTGAAGACCTGGGTTTGAATCCCACAGCCTGAGACCTCAAGGTGGGCTGCCAGTGTAGCAGGATGGTGGGAAAGGCAAATGGAATGTTGGTCTGCATTGCGAGGGGTTTTAATAGCAGAAAGAGGAGGTGCTAATGCCATTATACAGAACCATGATCAGGCCACATCTGGAGTATGGGATATAGTTCTGGAGGCCTCACCTGCGCAGAGATGTTGAGCTGATGGAGAGGGTGCAGAGAAGAGCAACCAAAATGGTATGAGGGATGCAGGATGTTCCTTATAAGGAAAGATTGAGAAGGCTAAATTTGTACCCTCTGGAGATTAGGAGGGAGAGGGAGGACATAATTGAGACCTTTAAATATCTGATGGGAATAAACAAGGTTTGATGAAGGGAGCGAACACGAGGGGACATAGCCTCAAACTGGAAGTTGGACAATTCAGAGATAATGAAAGGGGGCAGTTTTTCAGAGAGTGGATGATGAAGGCCTGGAACAAGCTGCTAGAGGAGGTGGTGGCAGCTGAAATGGTCAAGGGGTTCTAGAGGGCTTAAGATAGATTTAAGGGGTTGGGAAGTGAGGGTGGAAACATAACAGATGGTGGGAGATAGGCTGTTGGGCAGACTGGATGGGCCGAGGGGCCTGTCTGTGCCTTCACATTTCTGTGTATCTGTGTATTAGTGCATCTGTGTATTGTTCTCAGTCAGACGTAGAACATTTTTTCTGCACAAGTTCTTTAACTAAAAAGGAAAATGTAGTAGAAAAGAAACAAAAGGGATGTATTTACAGATGTTACAGCACAGGCTAGTGCTCTATATCTCTATCAGCTTGTAAAAAGAACATCTGCTGACAGACCTGTGTAAAACAGTTTTGCAAGTGCTGGCAGGTGCTCTACTGGCTTTATTTCACAAGTGCTGGCAACAAAAAGTGCTTAATATCAACTGTGGGACTGTAGCCTATTTCACGGAAACATAGACTTTGACGGCAGTTAATGGCCGCTTGGCCCATCTAGTCTGCCCATTTCCCTACCTAGAGGATAAGCTGCAGATCCCACTTAGCCAACAGCCTATTTCTTCCTACCTACCATAACAATTGCCTTATATCTGTTCCATGCATTCTTGAATTCCCCCACTGTTTTTGACCACATGACCTCCTCAGAAAGGCCATTCCATGCATCCACCACCCTCTCTGTGAAAAAATAATTCCTTACATTGCCCCTGAGCCATCCCCCCCTCTATCTTCAAATTGTGTCCGCTTGTTCTTGCACATCTCTTTTTCTGAAAGATGCTACCCTCTTGGGCTTTGTTGATTCTCTTGAGGTACTTTAAAGTTTCTATTATGTCCCTCCTTCTCTCCTTTTCTCAAGGATATACATATTAAGCTCCTTTAGTTTCTCCTCATATGGCTTCTCTTGCAGACGCTGCACTATTTTAGTTACCTTCTTCTAGACTGCCTCCATCCTGTGTATGTCCTTGCAGAGATGGGGTCTTCCAAACTGAGAATTCAGTGGGCCACCGGTAGTGGAGTAGAAGGGAGGGCTGCGCTGGTGGCCCACTAAGGGCAGGGTGGGGGAGAACAGGTGGTGGTAGATGAACTCTTAGGGTTAGGGTGGGGGGGTACACTAGACAGCAGGGAATTGGGATTTCTTTTTATAAGGGATTGGAGATGGGGAGGTCCACTAGATAACAGGGAATACTGGGAATAGAGGGGTTTGAGTCAGTGGACTGCTGACTGTTTCATTGTGGATTAAGGAATCCAGGATAGGGAAGTGGGTCTGCTAGATATCAGGGAAATAAAATGTTTTGGGGGCCATGTTTGGTGGTTGGGGGGTCACTAGAAAATAGGATGGTCCAAGGAAGGGACATGAGGTATTTACTGGGACCTCTGATCAGTGGAGGGTGGATTAATGAATTAAACTGTGGTTAAAAAAGTCTCAGAACTGACCACTGGCAGTGGTGCTGTCTGTAGATTTTTTTCCCGCAGTTTAATAAATTAACCCACAGTTAATATATTTATTCCATGGTTTTCAGGCAGAATTTCCTTGAAAGTTCTGAAAATGATTTCTGAACTTTCGAGGAAGCGAAATACACACTTTCGCCTAAATTCGGCAGGCAAATTTTTTTTTTCTCACACCCATAGTTGATAGCCTTGATAGTATAGGAGCTAAGGCCAAGGGCAGGAAGGGAGGCATCTGAGGTGCTCAATGAATCAGCATTGGAAATGACTGAGCTCCTGGCAGGGTGGTTAAAGAGCTCAATTTAGTAAGAAGTGCTTCTGAAAAAACTGGAGGGTTGCTGACATAGTTCTGCTGTATAAAGGTAGGGAAAAGAAGCAACAGGTAACCACAGGTCTCTGAGTCTTATCTCTGTTGTGGGTAAACTGATGGACACACTAGTCAAAGAGGACCCGGTTAACTACCCAAAGAGTAATCAGCTCCAGAAGACTAAACAGCATGGGTTAATGGTGAGAAGGTCTTGTCTGACCAATCCGATAGTATCCTTTAATTGGGTAACTAAAGTAGTAGATAAGAGACAAGACGTAGATTTATTCTACTTTGATTTCAGCAAGGCATTTGATAAGTTGTCACTCAGTATGTTACAGAAGAAACTAGAGGGTCTAGGTCCAGTGAAGGACATAGATCGCTTCATAGTTGGCATGGAGAAAGACAGCAAAGGGTAGTGGTACTTTGAGTTAACTCTGGTCAAAAGTGGATGCTCAGGTTTTCCAGGAATTTCCAGGTTTCAGTCCTGGATCCAGACCTTTTCATTATGTTCATCAGCAACATAGAAGAAATTCAGGGCAAGATGTCTCTCTTCGCAGATGACACAAAGCTCTGTAGAAGGATAGACAGTGAGGAGGGGGTAAGACAGTTGCAGAAAGATCTGTAAAGTTTACAGAGGTGGTCCAAGTTTGGCAGTTGAAGTTCAATGCCAAAAAGTGCAAGATGACACAAATTGGGAACAGGAACCCCAGGAAAAAATATTGAATATGAGGGGTTAATCTGGACACTACTACTGAGGAATGGGACCTAGGCTTCATCATAAGTGACTCCACAAGCAATCTACTTAATGTAACAAGACTTGCAGCAAGGCAACCAGGATATTGGGGTGTATGGTGAGGGGATGTGAGAGCAGGAAAAAAGAGGCATTACTACCTCTCTATAGAACACTTGTGAGGTTGCACCTGAAGTACTGTGCCCAGTTCTGGCCTGGGGACCTCTCTTGAGGAAAGACGGACAGGCTTTTTCAGTGCAGGCACCAACATTTTGGAATACATTATCCTTATCTTGCCTTAATATAAGCAGCCATTTAAATTTTAAGACTCAGTTAAAAACTTATCTGTTGCAACAAATCAACTGTGAATGTTCTTAAAGTTCTTAATGTTGTATGTTATTGATGTATTGTGTATATTCTATTTTGTGTATTGCGATGCCATCTTAGCTGCATTTATAGTGGCTTTGGGTCATTCTTAAAAGGGGCTTTTGGCTCAATGTACTTACCTAGTTAACAAAGTAAATAAATAAATTAAACAGATAAATACATAGTGCAGCATACAGTAACAAAAATAATTGATGACCTGCAGGACAGATCCTATGAGGATCAGCTTAGGGTACTAAACATGTACTCACTTGAGGCCAGAAGGGAGAGAGGCAATATGATAGATACATTTATGTTCCTTAAAGGAATGAACAGATTGCAAAACATTATTCATTCTATCATGGGTAAAGAACAAGTTTGGTTAAAAAAAGATGGGGGTGCAGATAACATCCAGTGGTTTATTCCAGCGTTTGAGCATCAAAAAGGAAAAAGACACAAATCATTACACTCTCCTAAAAAATAAGTTAGGGTTTAATTCCTCTGAATGTGATTTCCCGGAATGTTCCCTGAAGAGTTCTAAAATGGTGCATGGAGACCCAAGAGAAACTAGTAAAATTGATTTACTGAACAAAATGTGTCCACTGACCACTGTTCCACAAGGCAACAAATCTGCTATGACAATCTACTGCTAAGGTAATGACATTTAGTTTTAAAAGGAATGACAGCGTGAGACAAGATCAATTATTCCATCATGTAATACTATTGATTTGATATCAGAACAATTGTATTATGACTTTCTGATGACAGATCAGGAGTATTAAAGGATTTGGATGTCAATGAGTCAAAAAGGGGGCATAAATAAATTATACAGAGGATTATATGTGGGTGTGTTGAGAACAGGGTAGCTATATCATCTTGTGAAGCAGGAGGCAGAGTAAGCCATGAGGCCAAAAACCAAGTAGCTTATCCAGCCCCATGCTTCACAAGATGAAATCACAGGAGTTCTTCACCCACACATACACTCACTATTACATGGTTAGGAGGAAAAACTATATGTTTAAAATAGTCAGTGCAGGTGAAAAAAAATATTATTTTTTAACAGAATCCAGCCCAGGGGTTATGTAGAATATAACATTTAGTTAATTACATTCTGAATGAAATTAGCTCAAGTCCATTTTGTTCTAATCTGTTGGTAGCAGCTCTAGTGCAGGTGTTTCCTGTACTGTGCTGAGTCTGACATTGATGATAAATTGATTGATTGATTGATTGATTGATTGATTGATTTCAGCCATAGAAACACTGTCTACTACTATAAGTTGTCTGAAGCATTTCTACTATCCTCTTGAAACATGCAAGTTTTTTCTGTGTTAGGCAAATATGGCTGTCTATTTGAGAACTGCCAGTGTCTGTGTTCTGACAGTAATTGCTGAAGTACTGTGTGCTAGAATTAGGTGTATTTTAATCAAAAGGTTACTGTTGAAGATGTTGCAAAGTTTTAATTTACAGGTGAATTTAAGGCTAAGTCACCAAATTCCATATCATTTTGCAGATTTTTTCTATTAATAGGAAACTCGCCATTGGTAACTTCACCTTGCAACTTCACCTGTAACTTATCCTTGGAGTACACAAAGGAGACCTTGGGTAAAAATGATTTCCACCAACTATTCCTTTTAGGTTTGTTAAGCATGATTCAATCAAATTTTGTTGAATTTGTCTGAAACTTAGTATGGTTGAGGTCCAAGAGGAGGTGCAAACTTGGTACATGTTGGGTAATAATTGGATTTAAACTGTGGATTTGGCACCATGGTCAGTTTGGGAGGTGATTGTGGGGTATTATGCACACCCCACAAATTGTTCCATGGATATTATGTGGTAATGTTGTAGTACACATTGAGACCCTTGTTTGGATGTATACAGTGTCCCTTAACTCCAAAGACTGGAGGAGTTATGGCTTGTTGAAGTTGCAGTGTTATTCTATGGGACATTAGGGTTTGGTTAGTGTGGTTACTTGCACCTGATGCAATAAACATGTTCCCCTGGGCAAGCAGAGGACCCACATGGGTACTGGGAGCCAGAGGATGACCCATTTCATGGCAAATCTTTAGACTGAGTAGGAGGAAGAGCAGTGGGAAGTGATTAATTGGAGTGGTGAAGTACATCTATCCTCCCCTACACCACTGCTTCACAGATTGACAAAACAGAAACTGCTACATTAACTAATTGAAAAAAATAAATGAAAAGCAAATATAGCAGCACAAGGCCATCTAGAACAATTAGTGAGCAATCTGGATTTAAAAAGTTTGGTTTTGAGTAGAGGTGGGCAAAAGTTGTGAATTCTGCTTTTGCAGAAATTCCGCAAAATTTTGGAAATTTTGCAGATATTGCAGAACTTTTGCCATTGGTGAAACTGGGATTTTCCGTGGATTTTCGCCAAGTTCTGCAGACTTTTTTTGTGAACTGTGTGAAAATGCCTTTAAACTGTGGAATTTATTCTATCCACAGTTTAATGAAATGCCAGTGTAAGAATGCCCGCTTGTACAACCATGCAGTCATTCACTGACAATTCAGTGGGCCACTGGTAGTGGAGGAGAGAAGTGTGCTGTGCTGGTGGCCCCCTCAGGGGCAAGGTGGGGAGGGGAGTGGGGTGGTGGCAGATGAACTGTCAGGGTGATGGTTGGGGAGTCAAATAGACACCAGGGAATTGGGATTTTTTTTATAAGGGATCAGGGCATGGGGAGGTCCACTAGACACAAAGGAATGCTGGGAATAGAGGGGCATGAATTGGTGGACTATCGGCTGTTTATTTGTGGATTAAGGAATCCAGAATAGGAAGGGTGGTTTGCTTGACATCAGGGAAATAAAATATTTTGTGGGCCATGATTAGTGGGTGGGGGGCCACTAGAAACCAGGAGGGTCCATGGAAGGGATTGAGGGTATTTACTGGGACCCCTGATCAGTGGGGGTGGATTAATGAATTAAACTGTAGTTAAAAAAGCCTCAGAACTGAGCACTGGCAGTGATCCTTTCTGCATATTTTTTTCTCCGTAATTTAATAAAATAACCCGCTGTTTATATATATGTTTTCCACAGTTTCTAGGCAGAATTTCTGCTAAAGTTCCCAAAAAAATTTTTCACACATCCCTAGTTTTGAGACATATTTTAAAGCTTTTTTTTTCACCATCAAGCACACACAGACTTCTCTCCTACTGTCTTCAGAGGACTGCACTGAAGACAGCCTCCTCAAGGCATACAGCTTGTTTCAGCAACATGTGACCTCTGCAGGTTCTACAAAGTTCCGCAAAGTTTATTGAATCATAAGTCTATTACAAATGTATCACACACACACACACTAATTTACATTTAAAAGACTAGGGGCCAGATATTCAAAACTTTACCCCAGGGATAAATTAGCACTGCCCAGTGGGAAAATTTAGCTCGGAGCACAAAGCAAGCTATATTGAAAAGGAAATAGCCTGGTGCGAATCCTGCTGAATATAGCAGTCTAAGGATGCTGGGCAAACCGGTCTGGGAGTGCAGGGCAAAAATAGCCCAGGAATAAGACAGCACTGAATATAGCAACAGGGAAGTGCAAACTGCAACTGCAGCTCATTAGATTCTGTAGCAAGCCAGTGTTGCAGGAGGAGAACATTGTATGTGATTGCACAGAGATGTCTCACAGCTACTGCAAATACACCTTTCAACCTTCTGCCTCATAAATCAGGAACAAGGCTTAAAACAAACTGGGTCAAAGGTTTAAAATCAGAGACACACCTTAAAAATTAGTGATATCCACTCAGGAAGCTGGTAGAATAAGTGGTTTAGTGTAAAATGCATTTGCTAAGGAAGAACACATCAGCAATTTTAATGTTTGACATTATTTTATGCTTACAACCCTCACTGTTTGGTCACAGAAACACAATGTTTAGGAGGGACAGAGTAATATTTTGAGGTAAAATCAGGGACGTCCCTGAAAATCAGGCACAGATGAGAGGTACGACTTCAAACAACAATGTAATCCACACACTGCAGAACTGTGCTATTCTGAAGTGAGGTTTGCTTGATGCTAACCTGATAGCACAGTGCTAACACATTGGCTCAGTGCAAACTGGTTAGCACGGGGCAAACGTGAGCTATATTCAAAGCTCCCATGCAAATGAGCTTACTTAGGTAATCCGTGGGCAAACATGTACATTTGCATCTCATTAAGTGCTGCTTAGCATACATTACCATGCAGTTTGCCCAGTGCTACTGCATGGAACACAAAGCTCCCCCTTTTGGTCAGAATGGAAGTACAGGCAGGACGCTACAGGCCAAGGCATACCCACAGCATCCCATGTTGGTCAAAATAGAAGTACAGGCCGGAAGTAGCAGGAACTGTGTGCTGCCAGGCATACCTCTCAACCTCTTACCTCATGAATCAGGGACAAGGCTTAAAATGATAAGGGGCACATCTTCAACAGTAGAGATAGCCACCCAGACAGCTGGTAGAACATGGGGCTTAGTGCAAAATGTATTTGCTAAGAAGAACAAGTCTGTAACTGTAATGCATGACATTATGCTGTGCTTACAATGTATACTGTTTAGCCACAGAAACACAACTGTGAGGAGGGACAGAGTAATATTATGAGGCAGATTCAGGACAGGTGAGAGGTATGCTCCTGACCCATTCACAATAGATTGAAAAGTAATGTCCCTGGTAGTCTAGTAGTCCCCAACCCCCCTGCACGAATACCAACCTGTTTGGTTTAATATCATGAGTAACTTCTATGGTAGTCTAGTGGTCCCCCCGCCCCCCCACTCCTGCACATATCCTGACCCCTGTTTTGACTAAAAATAATTAGTTTCCCTGGTAGTCTAGTGGTCCCTCAACCCCCCAGCATGTATCCCGACCCTCATTTTAAATAAAACATAATTTGTTTCCCTGGTAGTCTAGTGGTTCCCCACCCCCAGCATGTATCCCGACCCCCATTTTAAACAAAAAATAATTTGTTTCCTGGTAGCCTAGTGGTCTCCCAACCCCCAGCATGTTTCCTGACCAAAGATTTAAATATAAAATAATCCATTTTCCTGGTAGTCTAGTGGTCCCCCCCAGCACATATCCCAGCCCAAGGTTTAAAAATAAAATAATCTGTTTCCCTGGTAGTGTAGTGGTCCCCCCAACCCCCCAAGCAAGTATTCTGACACCCATTTCCAATCCAAATAAATTTTTCCTAGTACTCTGGTATTTACCGGCAGTGACACTGACACCTGCCCATCCAAAAGTGTCTTGGAATGGAGCCAGCCACCGGCTCAACCCACCTCTCACCACCATGGCTGGCCGCCGACTGAGGTAGGAAGGAGTGTACCGCTCCTTCCTACCTCAGTTGGTAGCCAGTCGTGGTGGTGAGAGGAGGGCTGAGCCAGTCGCTGGCTCTGTTCTGAGACACTTTTTGGATGGGCGGGGTGTCAGTGTCACTGCCAGGTGGGGGGACCACTAGACTACCAGGGAAACAATTTATTTGGATTGGAAACAGGGGTCAGATTTCATGCTGGGGGTGGAGGAAGTCACTAGACTACCAGGGAAATGGATTATTTTATTTTTAAACCTTGGGTTGGGATACATGCTCGGGTGGTGGGTGAACCACTAGACTACCAGGGAAATGTATTATTTTTTATTTAATACGGGGTCAGGATACATGCTGGGGGTGGGGGTAACACTAAACTACCAGGGAAAATGATATCATGGGGTGGATACTGGGAAATGGAATTGTGCATTGGGTGGGGGCACCACACATTACTACCCGCAGATTACCACCGGCCTTTACTGAGCTGTATTCAGTGTCATACACAGGTTGTGCTAATGCCTGTGCACAGCACTATACATTTGAATATGCCGGCATGCCAGCATTCAGGGCCCCTCCCCTCAGTCCCTCCATTGCATACATTTTAATTTAGCATCAGCGCTAACACCTAGCGCCAGCACTAAATGTCTTTTTCAATATAGCGGTTGGGCACAAATTCAGTGCTAGTCCAGTGCAATGGATTTGCACCCTGCGCTAACCTTTGAATATCTGTCCCTAGTACTATAAAGTACTAATATAGCAATCTGTATTAATACAGAAAAAAAAACAGTTAATCTACTCCTATTTTAACAGGTGATGGGCTGCAATAGAACATTTTGCAACACTACACAAAATTGCAGTGTTATCTGTTTTTAAAAGAAATCTCAGTTTCTCTACTTTGGATATATCATTATTTTTAGGCAGCCGTTGCTTAAGCCATAGATCTCTCAGGTTATTCAGATTTTTACAATCAAACAGAATGTACATTGTATTCCATTTCCCTGGGCAATCACCCTTACAATCTATGCCATTTTTATACCATTTCCTTCCCACAAATTCAGACAAGACTGCATAACTCACATCAGATCTTTTTTTTTCATGTTGAAAAAGCTTTATTAAGACAGAAAAATAATGATACATAAAGGAATTGTCAAATTCTGGGGACATTCACATCAAATCTTAAATTAGCAGAAATTTTATAGTGGAGATTTTCCTCACATTCAGATATGTAAACCTCTCTTTTAAGTATATTTTTTAAAATCGTATAGGTCTCAAAGTTTTTAATTTATCATATTCTTGCTATGTCTTTCTGTTTTGCAATATGCATTATTTTTTACTGTCACAATCCATTCATCTCTTCCATGTTCATTTTAGAATCTATATTTGCTATAGTAGGCAATCCCTTTTTTATAAGAATAATGTCTAAATCTCTCATCCAGGCCCACTTTTTAAATAGGATATTATTTCATAAATCATAAGTGAGGCTATCTTGCCAACATCCATATAAAACAACTATTATCCTTACTATTACATATTTTAACAAAGTATCTAAACTGTCTAATTATTGCACTTGTAGCTAAGGAAACATTGCCTGTTTCTGCTCTTAAACATTCAACAGGAATAAACTTGAGATAAGTTTAGCATAAGTCTAATATACACGTTTTGTACTGGTTCCAAGAAATCTCCAAGTCCCTGCATTTTCCCCACACTTCTACACCATAAAGTAAGGTTGCATCTACCTTCATTTTGTAAGTTTTAAGTAGTGCAGAAGCTGAGTTATTAATCTATTGCCTGGAGAATTTGTTTATAGCTAAAACCAATTGTGAACTCTTTTTCTTGTTGTCTTCTACATATATTCTCCATATATGTTTGTTGTGTAATGTAATACCAAGATATGGATATTTATTTACTAGTTTAATTACTTTACTATCAATTTTCCTGCTGACATTTAAATTATGAGGTTTATTTGCAACCAGAACTTTTTTTTCTATATTAATTGTTAAATAAAGTTCTTTTACTGCATCAGCCACACAATTTAGTGCCTTTAGCAGACCATTTCTTGAACCCAACACCAGCACAGCATCATCTGCATATAGAATAATATTGAGTTTAGTATTCCCAATTCTTGGTGCATCTGTTTCTACAGTGTCTAATCGTTGTACAAGTTGGTCGATATACATGTTAAATAATAAGGGAGCCAGGAAGCACCCTTGTTTTATGACCTTATTTACTTTTAATTGATCTGTCAGTTTACCATCTTTGGAGTATCTTATTTGGACAAGTGTATCAGTTTATAATCCCTGAATAAGGGCAAAAAGTTTACTATCTATTTCCCAAGCTTTAAGAATCTTCCATAAGGTAGTTCTATTCACAACATCAAATGCAGATGGCATGCCTATAGACCCACACTATAAGGGGGCTTTTCTTTAGCTGAGCCTTTCTGATCAAATAACCTAGTATAAAAAGACAATCTATTGTAGAGTGATTTTCCCTGAATCCAAATTGTCTATTGGAAAGAATGTTATTTTCCATTACCCAATTACTTAGTACTTGTAGTAGAATACGTGCAAATATTTTGTAGACATATTTTGAAGTTTAATTGGTCTATAATTTTAGGGTGAATTTCTACTCCTCTTTTTATTGAGTGGAACTATTTCTGCCACCTTCCATGAATTTGGCATCTCCTCCATTTCTATGATGTGTGTGAATAACTTATAAAAACATTACTCCATCATGTTATGTTATATTGATCAAATTCTGCAGGGATGCCATCTATTCCTGGTGCTTTATTCTTTTTTTGAGCACTTACATCCTGTTCAATTTGTGATTCAGTAAGTTTGTCTACCTTCAATACAGTTCCAATTTCAGCATCTATGATCTCCTTGTAGAGATTTTCAAAGTTCCTAATCAATTCATTAGCTGGGATAACAGCTTCTATATTAGTTCTATATTGATTCTCAGCTGTAAATATTAATTTCCAAAAATCCTGGCTTTTCTTATTTTTGATGACATCCTAAAGTTTAGACCAAAATATTGAATTATACCCTGTTTTTTTTTCCTTTTTATGAGCAGTCTGTATTCATTCCTTAGTAATATCAAACCTTTATTATAGTTACAGTTGAAATTCTTTCTTTGTAAACAAGTAATTTTACCAGGGAGCTTAAATAAAAATTTTCATTGTCCCTTTTTTTAACTCAACCTTTTGACTGTATCCCATTTTTCATAAACTCAGTCAAATTATCGAAACAGTGTATTATGCTTGTTCCACTAGCATATAAAAACTGAGTCTTCATATTGGATACTTTGTTGCATTGTTGCAATCTTTCCATGTTTGATGCCATCAATGGATACCATTTAATTTCTTTTTTAGTACCTTCAAATGATTATCTTTTTCATTTTCTACGTGCTCATTTCTCTTTACCTTTGGGTCATAATCAAAATTTACCCTGATAGAAATAGGGTAATGGTCTGAGGTATTCTCACATAGTACCTTAAAATGTTTTACCCTTGGAAAAAAAGCTATATCAGCTACAGCTATGTCCAATACAGAGCCACCATATTTAGCTGGGAATGTGTAGTCACCTAGTAAGTCCATTTATCATACAAAGATTATGATCTATTATAAAGTCATTCAGAATATATCCATTTATATATATTTTGTTTGATCTTTTAATTTTCTTATGGAAATATCCTGGTAAAACATCAGCCATTTCTGATTTGCACAGTGATCTATTTCATTCATGTTATCAACATGTGCATTCCAGTCTCCCACTATTACAATGTATCTATAAATATTACTAGAAAATATTTTACCCAGGAACTGGTATAGTTCTTAAAACTGTGTCTCAAATTCCACACTTTTAAGACTTGGTGGGAAATACACATTAATTAGGAACAGGATCTCTTTCTTTTCAGTAACCAGATCTAGAGCTAGCCAATTGGACAAGTTGGATGACTAAGATTTCATTATAGACCATCTATTTCCTGAATCAATTAAAACCATCAGACACCCCCCCCCCTCAGTTATGACCTTTTAAATTTGTCTTTTTTTCCAGGGGAGGGTGTACTGGCCATACCCTTGTCGATCCAAGTGAAATTTGAAATCTTGCCATGTTTCCTGCAATAGGATCAAATCATAAGATTTTAATATATTTTGCCAGGAACCATCATCTGTTTTCCTAGTTAACCCAGTGATATTCCAGGATAGCATATTAATACCAAGGTCTTTCCCTAGGGGGAGCCTGATTTTTTTCTGTATTTCAATCAGAGAGTTCCACAGTGGAACTATTTGAATCAGAACTACTTGATGTACGTGACAACAATTCATATCGGTTGCTGATATACATATTAGAAACATACTTGCAATTGCAGTTTACATCACAAGTTTCATCATCAGATCTCTGATTTTCAGAATCCATAGAAACATAGAAACATAGAAGTTGACGGCAGATAAGGACCGCAAGGCCCATCCAGTCTGCCCATTTCTTTTTCTACCTTATAAATGTGCCATCGGCCTTTGCTCTGTCAGTGGCCTATCTATTCATAGTCATTTGTATTGCTCCCTTATGCCTATCCCATGCCTGTTTGAAGCCCTGCACTGTATTCATAGCCACCACTTCTTGTGGTAAGCCATTCCATGCATCCACCACCTCTTTCTGTGAAAAGAATTTCCTCACATCTCCCTAAATCGGCCTCCTCTAATCTCATGCTGTGTCCTCTTGTCCTGCTATTTTTCTTATATTTAAACATGTTAGACTCTTTCACCTTGTTTATGCCCTTAAGGTGTTTGAATGCCTCGATCATATCACCTCTCTCCCTCCTTTGCTCAAGGGTATACATATTGAGCTCTGTTAATCTGTCCTCATATGTTTTCTGATGCAGTCCCAGCACCATTTTGGTTGCCCTTCTCTGGACTGCCTCAATTTGGTTAATATCCTTGTGAAGGTGTGGCCTCCAATACTGCTTGCAGCACTCCAGATGGGGCCTAACCAGTGTCTTGTACAGAGGGATTATTACCTCCCTCTTACGACTTGTGACGTCCTCCAACACTATGCTGTTATTGATTTTTTTCCCCTCTTTGTTTCCTCCCTCTGATTAATTTCTTATATTCTGTGGTTCTTTTCATTTCATACTCAGTTACCACTGGTTTCTGAAAGTATGTAACTATGGTCTGCTGTTGTTCACCTCTTGGTTTTTGAGCCTGTAATAAGGCTGCTGATCCTTTTTGTTTGTTTGTTTGTTTGTTTGTTTTATACAGCTCGGTATATTATTAGAATTCCCAGTCAACACATATACATTGATCCTTATCTTTTCAACCTCTGTTTTTACTTTTAAGATTTCCTGTCTGAGTCATTCCTTATAACCAGACAAATAAATCCTTTATCTGGTAATGCTTTGTACCTATAAGTTGAAACTATGTCTTCCCATGAGAATTTAGTTTTCCATTGACTTTTGATAATGTTGTAAACTGCTATTTTTAGCATAAAAGGAGTCTTTTTTTTTTGCTTTTGGAATGCCCTTGAAATAGACGGTGTGCAATTTTCCTTCTTGACTTCTTTGTTTTACTTCTTGTTTATTCAATTTACAACCACCTGAACATTCTGTTTTCTGACATACTACCTTCTGCTTAATATGTTCTCCTTGGTACTGCATGGTCTGACTTCCTTTTTCTTTTAATATGGTGGGCTTGCCTTTAACTTTATTTTTGTTTTTATTTCTTTAGCATTATTTTCTATTTTCTTATTATTATTAATATTCTGTTTCTACTCCTGTATTTCTTTATATTCTTTGTCAGCTATTTCTTCTGTGATAGTTTTTATACTTTTCCCTGTCACTTTTTCCTTTATGGTTCCCTCTTACAACTGCCTTAAGTTCATACAGCTGCTTTTTTTTTTTTTTATTTCTTTCATTATTGCCCCCATAAATAGG
This sequence comes from Neoceratodus forsteri, assembly GCA_016271365.2. NCBI lineage: Eukaryota > Metazoa > Chordata > Ceratodontiformes > Ceratodontidae > Neoceratodus > Neoceratodus forsteri. The sequence continues at coordinate 621,386,147 of CM028137.1, read as the reverse complement.
TGTGTGCAAACAGGGACATTTTTGATTTCAGCTAGCTGTTTGTTGATTAAAATGTTAGCCTGAACATTATAATCTTCCAGAAAAATCTGATTTTGATTACCTTGTATCTGTGATAAGGTTTCAGCATCAACTTGGATATTAATTGGTACATTTCTGCTATTTTCCATGACAGCCATTTTATCTCTATTCATAAAAGGGGTAACAGATTTATCAAAATTAGTGAGGTAATCACCATTTTGTATCTGCATTCTTCCCTGCCGTTCACTATCAACAGCAATCTCTCCTTCTGTTGCTAAATCAGCATTTATTTTTGGTAGTAATTCCTTTACAGACTCATTTTGAGTTTCTAGTGCCTTAATTCTCATTAGCAGAAAATTATCAGATAATTTTTCCCATTTTCATGATTAGAGCTGTTTTTTCTGGGTGAAGAGGTCCTTGGCAAATTTACTTTTTTCTCTGTTGTGCTCATATAGTCAGTAATCTTTTTACTTTTACATCCCTTTTTTGGTTTATTGTCAACCTTAACTATTTTCTCATTTCTTAGCCTCATAGCCTCATTCAAAACTTTGTGAATAGTTATTTTTTTCTAAAACTAAGTGTTCACAATTCTCTGCCATTATACTTTGCATAAAGAATACAGATCACTTAGTAAATGAGGCAAAATACAGTAACATTTTACAAGTAATGGATACAAGCAATAACAGATATACCCAGTGTCTCTATTTATAAAAGAGAATAGGTTCCAGCAAGTTGTTAACAACAAAAATTTCTAGATTCCAGATACTGGAAAAAGACAAAGACTAATGTCTGGTCCAGCAATGTAATATGAGCTATAATGACTAGCTTCAACCTTCAAAACCTTGAGGTGGCTTGTTAAGGTATTCAGTAGCAGTACCAATTTCAGATCAATATTCTGTTTCCTTTTAAGCCAGGATCCAAAAATAATGACCAGAGAATAAAGGAGAAGCTAAAAAAGGACCGAAAGAGTTTACCATAAGTTCTAATATAAAAATATAGCAGAGTACGATCTCAATAAGGCAAAAATATAGTCAGAGTCAAAAAGGACCACTTAGTGTGCAAAATATGCTTAACTATGTCAAATAATAAATATAAAACTATAAATTCTTAGTAGGGACTGTTCTAGAAAAGTAAAAAGGCTAACATTAAGAAGCCAATAATGGGCATTGTATAAATGTCTGTGAACCAGCATACGTTCACTGAAGGAACAGGAATCTTTATAATTGTAGTAAGGAGGCCCATCTTTAGCACTGTTGCCACTCAAAAGCAGCTTGTAAGGTCAGTGACCTGCAGCAAAGTAACACACTGCTATATTTGTATCAAACAGGAACTTAAAAAGATTTAAAAAGATTTATCCAAGTAAAAGTATAATCTACTTACAAAGAGCAAAAAAAAAGAGCTCACACTGTGATGCTGTTCTGGCGTTGGGTACAGCCAGCGTGGCTACTGCTACACAAAATGCCAGCATATGCGCAATTTATTAGGAAAGTTGTGGTCACATGCTATTTTGTGTTACAAAACTCAAAATTATAAAAAAATAAATTAATTTAAAAAGGTAGATTTTTGAAAGACTGAACTATCCTATATGGATAATAAATGTAAAATGTAAGATTCTATCTCACCCTTGCAATATATGCACCTAGGCCCCCCTTCCCCCAAAGCTTACAGTCCTGCCCAGCTTTGCCAGATCCCAAACAATGACATCCAAAATATCAAATATCATGCCCTTGCTGTAAGCAAATTCACAGTTCCAGTTCATAGCATTCTTTCAGTTCATATACCCCAGGATCTGCCATATCAAGTCCACTCCAGTTCCATCCACAGATACCAACTCCACTTCCTCCACTGGCCTCTCCTCTCTCAACTCTGGCATACTATGTGGCTTGAGTTTCTGCCCTCTCCATCTGCCAGCAATCACTCCTTTACCTTAATACTCTGGAATGGATCACTCTTCAGGTGGCTGAAGCTCCCTCACCACAAATCCTCCTGTGTGGGTAAAAAAGGGAAACTGATAGCGAGGGTGCATAGAAAATCTGACAATACCAAATGGTACACTTTCTAAGTAAGTTTTAACTTTGGCCCTGAGCTACTATCGACACAGTGAGTGGTAACCACTCTCCTTCCTTTTCTCAGAATACCATACTGTGTCTCAAATCTTTTTGCCAAATCTTATTGTCAACATATGGATATGGGAAGGGGTTAACCAGTATTTAAAAGTAAGTCATCCAAAAGGATGTTTTTTAGAATTTGAATATTTAAAAGAATTAAAAAGAATGCTGAACTCCCTTGTGCAGATAGGCAACCATAGCATATCTTTGTAGGACTAAGATTAGCCTTTCAGCATTCTCTGCCTGCTTGCTCCTCTGAGATCCTCCACAATATAACGTAGACAGACTGATGAACCACACACTTTATGATATACAGCTTGTTTCAGCAACATGTGACCTCCATTCTCATATTACATGCAAACTTAATAGAATCCAGTTCAGGAATTATGTAGAGCACAGCATTTAGATACTTATGTTCTTAGTGGTATTAGCTCCAGTCCAGTTTATCCTGCTCTGTTGGAAGTAGCTCCTGTCCAGGTTGTTCCTATACTGTGCTGACATTGATGAATGATTGAATGATTCTTTGATTGATTGGTTTCAGTCATGGAAACACAGTCTGCTACTGCAAGGTGTCTGAAGCATTTTTACTATGCTCTTGAAACATGCAAGCTTTTAAACTGTGTTAAGTAAATATAGCTGTTTATTTGAAAAGTGCCGGTTTATGTGTTCTTACAATAACTGCTAAAAATTTGATATGCTAAAATTAGGTGTGTTTTAATCAAATCAATCAATATCTTTATTTAGCCAGGCAGAACACCATTGTGCAAGGCTCATTTACAAGATGGACCTGGTAAATTAATTAATAGCAAGTCAAAAATCACCAGTTTGGAATAGACGTGAAAACATTAGCAGTCGTTATACAATCATTTAAAGTAAAAGACTACCTTTGTTTGACTTGAATGGCTAATTGGATAATGCTTCAGTGATTTATAGTCAACAGCTTTGTTTTCTTGTTTCTGTATGACTTTTGCAATAGATGCACATAAATTATTTGCTGGGAGTGGTGTTTTTTTTGGTTTTGGTCTGGCTTGTTTTACTTTGGGTTTGCAGACAATGACTGTGTGACACTGGTAAAGAAGTTAAGTTACTTTCATTAATGTAGCTTGGCTTTAGTTTGACTTTGCATACAGTGAACTGTATGGGTGACATTAACACATGACTATTCACTACAGTAACATAGCTCAGTAAACGATGTGTTAACTGATATATCAATCACCTGTTACCTACTGCATAATGTCTTCAGAAAGGGTGACGAGGTTTCTCAGAAATTGGAAATTAGTGGGTTTTAGGGGGTCAGTCATGTAATATAAACATGTGTCATCTTTCTTCATTCTAACATTTTTTCATAAATCCAAAGAAGGTACTATATGCGTTGCTCCATTTAGTTCTAAAAGTTATGTAGATGCATACAAAGAAAGCATAAAAGAAACCTCAAAGGGATCTTTTGTAACTTTCAGTTTGCATTACTTTTTTGTGATCCCTGTAAAACTGCTGGAACTAACTACTGCTTTTTTAATAGGTATTATTTAAACATTTATAACGTTTTCATGTTATGCGAGCAGAAACACAAGTAACCTAATTAAAACCTCCTATGTTAAACAATCACATTGTTCACACTATATACAAGCTAGCAATCAGTGTTTGCCTAATAAAAATAAATACCAATTAAAACAAACTATTTTTATTGTGTTTTCTTAAATAAAACAAATATTGTATAAGCACATGCAAAAGTAAATATTCTGTATGACTTGTTAAATGGATATAGTAGTAAGCATTGGCTCTTTTCCTGAAAAGCCTGCTGTGCTGTAAAAATAAAAGAAACATGATTTGGGCCAGTCTCATACTTTAATGGTTAAGAACACATGTAAAGCGTCAACCATCCCTTGTAATAAAGATGTCACTCTTTGCTGCTAACACATTTTGGTACAAGCAATTGGATTTTATTGTGCTCCTGTAGTGTACTGCAAGAGATCACAAGCAGAAACTGTGACAATAGCGTTTGATACTGCTGTGAAGCACTGCACAACTCGGGGGACTTGGGTTTATGTTTTGTGTCTTGGAACACCGTTCTGGTGAGCTGAAGGCCCTGCAGAGTCAGTTTGGATGTGGTTGCTACAGAGCTGGGTCAGTGGCATCCCCTTGGTGGCTTTGGGGAAAGGGAGACATGCCAGACTCATCCTTAAAGAGCTACTAACACCATAAAAAAACTTTGAAAAACATAATAATTAGATACAACTCAGCTCGCATTCCAAATATATTCTAAAGATTCCTCCTCCCCAGTATTTATTATTAAGGACATTTGCATGAATGCATGATCTTTATCTCTCAGGAGTCATCTACTTCTAAAGCTGACTCCCTACTTCAAGTCATAATCTTCTATTGTGACAACACAGTTTGTTGCCATGGGAGTAACTGTGATGTCACAAGAAGTGCATTATGACCTCCGGTAGGGAGACAGCAACAGGAACAGATAATCTTAAGGAGCAAAGATCCTGTTTTCATGCAAATGACCTCAGTAATAAATAATGGGGAGGAGTGATACAGAACTAATGTGAAATACAAGCTGGACTGTGTTTAGATATAATGTTTTGGTAAACTTCTCCTAAAGGCATCAGCTGTTCTTTAAGAGTCCACTAATGCACAGCTGGAGGTGTGCCCCTCAGGCCACAATGTCTGGTGATCAGTTTAGGATTGTTCCAAGCCATTTTTCACAAGCCAGCACATTATAATTTTTATTCCAGGTCACCTTCTTCAAGTGCACAGTGCAGAAGAGGTTTAACATGTGGAGGCAAGGGAGGTAGAAAAAAATAGCACCAGAGCCTAGCTGCAAGTTTGAGGTACTGAAGAAAGCTACAGAGGGAAGAAATAGATACGGAGATAATCCCCAAAAGAAAGAGGCATGAGAAGAGATATAAAAGGATAATTATTATAAAAGGGCTATTTAAAGTTACATATAACTGGTGTAATAGTCTAAATGTTTCAGACACTCTCTGCAGATGTGTCAGTCATGCAAACTGCTCCCATATGTTTAGCGTACCTTTCTAAGATGTCAATCAGCAGCACCCAAAAAAATGGGGCCGTTGAGTAGCACAATATACTTTTCTTATTCATAAATCCTCCATTATCCTGAACAGACTATGCTAGAAATGTAGTGGCACAAAGATTATTGGCAATTACAGATCTCCCTT